>CM039672.1:280882250-283298903 GCA_022496015.1 Hordeum marinum | reverse complement strand
CGCTTGAGGCTACCCCGAGGTTATCCCTCCGTCAGTATGTCAAGTGGGGAAACCGACTAGTCCCCCCCACACACATACAATCTACACATGCCACTACAAACATACACACCCATGCTCTATATATGCCCAAGGGCATATAAGTACCGCAATACTCATGAACATACCACCCAAGAAGGGGGTGTTCAACCACACAGACACTCACATGCCCATATATGCATATTGCATATAGGCACACACACACCTCACATGCACAAGTGCACTGGGCATTTACACTCACTACACACATGATCATGTGTGTGTGGGTGTTAATACACACACATATGCACACACACATATGCACAAATGCATATATGCCTATGCATATGCATAGGACACTCACTCACACACACACACTCACTCACAAGCACACATGCATACAAGAACACACACACACTATAAACACATCCATATGCATACCACACTACACAACTGCACTCCCTACACACACACTCAACACACATACACTCACATATGGGGGTATGCATGTAGCACAAACACACATACACACTTACATACACCTACACATACCTCACATACACACTTGCAGCTATACATATACATACACATATGTATGTATGCATAAGCACTCACATATACACACACCCCACCTACACATACATACAAGTTGAGTGTGGTTTGTATGTATGCATATGTATGTATGTATGGTTTGGCTGAGCATAACCAGAGGCTTTCGCAAACTCATCTAACTCGAATCCTCGAACTCACAATGATACTATACCATGGTGGTACCCCGGATGCCTCCCTAGTACTGGGTGTCTCCGACCTTATCTCACCACGACAAGTATTGAAGTAATTTCGAACACTCTTCGTCCTGAGATATCGAGGAAGCTGAATGATAACGATGTGCCGACATTCCCTAGAGCTCGACTCCTCGGAAGAAATCAAATCAAACAGGAGGCACCAAGACAGAACCCTGTCACATCGGTATCATATAGACTCCAAAATACCCGCATGATCCTAAAAAAATTTCAGCGACAAGAGGAGTAGAATCAAAATTCCTAAGTCGGATACCTCACCAGAGCATAGAAGAGGAGTAAAAAGAATCCTACTCTCCGATATAACTAGACTCAAAATAGTTTTTACTAGACTCGACTCGGCCAAGTTCGATCAAGCAAAGGCTCCCATGGTCGTATGGCTGTGATACCAACTTCCCACGCCCAAGATGCATGCCTATCCATATTAAGGCACGAGGGCCTCGCAAGGGATAGATGTGCATCTTATCGTTCGCAAGTATAGTATCATTGCATCATACATTACAGAAGAGATGAGTATATAAGTTTGGCTTACACTCGCCACATAGTAAATTACAATTCCACACAGAGTTCAAATCATCACGATGAAGACAGGGTCCGACTACGGATGAAATCAAATGATAAAACAGATGCAAATGACACTGTCTCACATTCCCAAAGATCACGACCATGGACCTCTACTCATCCGGGTAATTCACATACATCCATCCTCTTTCCTCATTGTATTCCCACTAGAGCTGCGTAAGATCATCTTGGATGTACTCATTTGAACCTGTACCTGGGGTGTTGTAGTAAACTGTGAGCCACAAGGACTCAGCAATCATGAGCCCGGATACCGAGACTATTCAAGCTTAAAGGTTGGGATGTGGTATGTGTTTAGTTTGTAGCAGCACTCAGCATTTATGGTGGCTACAACTAATGTAACACGAAGGTAAATATGAGTGGCCTACGATGAGTGATCAAATCTAGTATGATCACTATGAAATCCTGAACACTTACTCACATCAATCATAACCCCATCGTGTTCTCTCTCGGATCATGTTCATGAGCAGAGACGATCACGGTTAATCACACCGTTGGTGTATTTATTAGAGTTTACTTCAAGTTTACTATAACCGGGTGTTAAACAAATATCCAAGTTGCCACATAACCGTGGGCACGGATTTCTGAAAGATTTAACCCTGCAGGGGTGCTCCAACAAGTCCATCAATAACCATACTCCGCAGGAATAGCCTCGACCATGGATCTCGTGGTCATCATCGGTAATTCCAAAGGAATTCCAACACCTCGAGAAAAACCCAAAGAAACTCAGAGTCCACACGCAAGACATTCGATAAAGGTAAAACAAATCCAGCAAGTCCTCCCGACGTGTCGACGAACCCGATAAGAGTCGCGTATCTCATTCTCAGGACACAACTGGATGAGCACAGCGTACAGTGGCCTGATAGAAATCTCCCGAGTTGCCACGGGTTGGCCCCGCACACGACTCTTTTTTGGACCAACACTCATGAGGAGCACTGGCCCGGGGTTGATTAATTATCCACAGGATTAAGTTTTTAAGAACATGTATTACCAAGTTGGGTCTTGCCATACAAATTTTAATCTCAACTGAATAAACAAGGGGGTCCCCATAACAACCCCGAGCATGTTAGGAGCGCAAAGTATGGAAACATAACACCGGCAACAAGAAACTATGGCAGTACCAATGGAACAAAACACCTAGCAAATGGCCAAGCCTTCCACCAATACCAAGATATATATGTGCATTAAATTAAGTAACAGATAATATTGTGATATCCAAATCCATGTTACCACATGGAACAACCTGCACCTGCAACTAAGAACGCTATAAGAGGGGCTGAGCAGCGGTAACTTAGCCAATCAATGGTTGCCAGGATGTGGAGGGTGAAAGGCTGTCATGGTAATTAGGAGGCTGAAATCAAGTGGTAGGTAGCGCAATTTTAACGATAAGAGCGAGAAACTAGCAAGCGAAAATAGTATCGGGATTCGTGTACGATCATCTTGCCTGTTGGTTCTTTAGCGGAACAAGTAGCAGGATCCTCGTAATGGTACTCTCCTGGGTCCTCGTACTCAGTATCAACACTCGCGTCTACCCAAGAGAAACAACAACAGTAAACATCCAACCCAGGTTCAATGCGCAAACAGGATGATGCATGATTCATTCATGAAAAATTAAGCATGGCAATCCAAAACAAGTCATGTTTCACATGCAAAGTTTCTTCATTAATGAATCTGGACATAACCTAAGGGTTAAGTTATTTAGATATGCATGAACATGGAAAATATGGATCCATCGTGCAAAATCGATAAAAATGCATATAAAGAACGCAAGAAACGGAGTTACGGTTCTCAGGATACGATCACAACAAGGTACGAAGGTAAATACACAAGACAACCAAGACATGGGCTAATTCTTGGCATTCCAAGGTAGCCACTGGTTAGGCAATGAAAAACCAACCACAATAGACTCAAATAACAATCAGGCCATGGATTATAGCTCCCACAAGTCACAAAACATTAAAACAAGCAATCTGCCACAAAACAACAACATAGCAAATTACACAGCCCACAACTTGAGCTATAGGAACCCTACAGCCACAAATATGATATTGACAGAAACTACATAACACATACATCAACTTACCCAATTACACAATCTGCAAAGAAGGCACATATCAATAAGCATGAAGCTATAAAGTTGACATTATGAAACAGTTTTTTTGGGGACTTTGTGAAAATTCTAGTTTTTTGGAATCTGAGTTAATAAAGTAGCAAGTTGACAGCAGTAGGTAAATGTGCTAGAGACCACCTATTGGCATTAAAATTACCAGGATGGTAGTAGACAACAGCTACTTCAAATAACTAACACTGAGCATGAGCTAATTCTCAACACATCACAATATGTCGACCACTCTTCATGGCATAAAAATAATAGCAGATTCTCAGTAATTTTTAACATGTTGAAACAGAAACATCAATTTGGTTACTTTGCAGCTTGTCTCCCACTTATATGGGTGATTCTCATGTTAAACAAAAAATACCATGGCAAAATAGACATAAAACATTAGCACTTCCTAGTTGGCACATGCCCTAAAGCACGCAAGGATTAAATCATGCAAAAATGACAAGATAGCATCACAGCTAAAAGACAGTTTTATAAGCTAGCACAAAAGTGAAATCTGAAGGCTCCAATGGATTCATTGGCTATTTCTACCCCATAAGCATGTGTCATACTTTTAGTTTCATGTGAAACATCAAGGCACAATCTATACTAGCAAAAGACACCTACTCGTATAAGTGGTATATAACTCTAGATGGACATGAACAAATAAGAGCACAACGAGAATTGAAAACCTAGTTAACATGGCAAATAATAAACCTTACAACATGGATAACAACAAAGGGGTATGTCAACTGGGGAAACCCACTAGTCCCCCCCCCACACACACATACAATCTACACATACCACTACAAACATACACACCCATGCTCTATATATGCCCAAGGGCATATAAGTACCAAAACACTCATGACCATACCACCCAAGAAGGGGGTGTTCAACCACACACACACACTCACATGCCCGTATATGCATATTGCATATAGGCACACACACACCTCACATGCACAAGTGCACTAGGCATTTACACTCACTACACACATGATCATGTGTGTGTGGGTGTTCATCCACAGACATATGCACAAGTGCATATATGCCTATGCATATGCATAAGACACTCACTCACAAGCACACATGCATACAAGAGAACACACACACTATAAACACATCCATATGCATACCACACTACACACATGGTCTCCCTACACACACACTCAACACACATACACTCACATATGGGGTATGCATGCAGCACACACACATACACACTTACATACACCTACACACACCTCACATACACACTTGCACCTATACATATACATACGCATATGTATGTATGCATAAGCACTCACCTATACACACACCCCACCTACACATACATACATGACAGGCAAGCAAAAATTAGAAACCACATGCTGTTTTAATCTACACACACATTCATATAGCAAGAGGGAAAAATAAAAGAAAATCAAAAGAAAGAAAAGAAAACAAAAATGGGGAGGCTCAGGCTTGAACCCATGACCTCCTGGTCATTTCCCCTAGTGCCAACCACTCTGCTACGCGCGCGACAGTTAACAAAGGAGGTAGTGCTACTCTCTAATACACGCACCCACTGGAATCTCTGACGAAACTGAACATCTGCACACTCACAGCGATAGAGCATCGAAGGTGAGCCGCTCCAGCGATCTACGGCACTAGAGGCGTGATAGGAAGGACACGGGGTTCGCGAGGAGTACCTGGACTCCATACCCGCACTCAGACACGGAGAAGACCCCGGCAACTAAGCACCCCGATCTCGAACAGGGGCGCGGCGGCGACGAACATGACGGCAATGCTCAGGCTAAAAGTGAAGAAGGATGGCGCGTCGACTGCTCACCTAGGGGAGGACGACGGCGACCCTGACGCGCGAAGAGGAAGGAGAGGTCGGGACGCGACGGCGACGAGGTGGAAGAAGGCCGGCGACAACCCGCTTCCTTGCGGACGATCGCGGCGGCAATTCCCACCGCGGGGAGGTGCTCCTCACCTCCTAGCAGCAGAAATGGAATGCGGGAAGAACCCCCGAGCTCCATGCCATCACCTCCGGGGATGAGACCCACCGGAGATGCGGCGACAGTGGCGACGATGACCGACGTCCCACTCCGAAACTCACTGCACTCTTTGAAACCTTACCTGACAGGGGGGAAAGAGAGGAGGGAGAGATATGGAGGGGGAGATGGGAGCTGCGGTGGCGGAGAGGGAGAGAGGAAACCTAGCTGAGGGGGCACGCACGCCGGGGGGGGGGGGCTAAATACCCACGGCCTGACGGCGACGGGCGACGGAAAAGGTGACGCCGGAACGGCTCTCTCCCTCGGAAGCCTGACGGGAGCGGCAACGGAGCTGGTAGCCGTTCCCTCGCGCGGACTGGGCCGCGGGGGGGGGGGGGGAGGGAAGCTCACTCTGCTCACTCTTTCACAAAACAAAACCAGAGAAGGCTTTCCTTTTTTTTCTAAAACTCCATAACACAAGGGAAAAAACCCCAGAGTACAATAAAAGGTTTTTATGCAAAACAAAAATACTTTTGCAATGAATATAAAATGCACTAATTAATAAAAATATTAAGATGATTATTAGGAAAAGTAATTGTTTATTTAAAACCCCAGAGCTCTTGTTTATTTAAATACCCCAATGCATGAAAGCTCAAAACACCAAATACCAATACTCACATGCTCAAAACAATATAGGCTAGCACTTGAACATTTTTTTGCAATTTAAAAGCAAGTTAATTCTGTTTATAAAAATACCATGGGAACGAAAGGGCATTAGGTTGTGGTTTTTGTTGAAAAGAAAGAGAAGGGAAGAGAAGGAGGTTGCACACATGAACCAACCACAACACCTCACATAACACAAGACCACACCATACAGGGTCACTTCAAAACAAGGCATGGCATGGTGAATGCTATGATGCATGAATGCAAGACAACACATGGTTGACAAGGTGCAATTCATTCATTAAGCTCATGACACAAGGTTCATAGAGTAGATTACATGCCATAAAAGGTAAGGACATCACTTCGGCTGTCACATCTACGTCTGCAGCTACCGGTCCTGCACATTTCCCGACCACTGTAGCATACGATCGGAAAAACCAAGGACGCGGCTATGGGGTTAGGCCCCGGCACCCTTGACGCCGACCAGAAACCAAGGATGACATCAAGGGGCGAGTGGCTTTACGAAGCGTAAGGCTCCTGAGGAGCCCCCTTTGACGCTCAAGTGGCTCTACGTCAGCAGGTCCCGGTCTCGCACATTTCCCCACCACCGTTAGGCATGACCGGAAACCAAGGACACACCTCACGGGGCAAGGCCCCGCCTGTCCTGATGCCGATCGGAATCCAAGGACGACATCAGGGGGCGAGTGGCCTTATGACCGGTAAGGATCCTAAGGCTCAATGCTCAGGAGCCCCCTTTGACGCTCGAGCAGCCCCCATTCCACCCTATTGGATGCTATCTCGGGAGGCCGCGGGGCCTCCCGAGACTCCATGCTGAGGTCAGGCACTGCGTCCCGAGCCCCCAAGCAGGGGGTTAATCGCCCAGCGATGCAAGTAAGGTAGAACGTCAGGACATAGGATAGATGCACAAGAAACTATTAAAATATGCATAAACGAAGCGATGGCAGGGTGTGCCCTGATCACCTGAAGATCACGTGGCCCAGTGCTCGCCATTGGACAGATTGAACCAAAAAAATACCTGGCAACAGCCAACAAAAAGTAACTTGCCGGCCAAGGTGCTAAAGAGCCGAGGCCACCGTAATTGCCCGATCTCCTGCTTCCACGAGAGTGACCTTCACGGGTCCGTCGTCTCCTGAGGCTCGGACCCTTCGCTTGGTCCAAGCACCTCCTCCAGCTCCACGCTGCGCCCGCCAGGCAAGGCACGAGCATGGCTCGATGAAGGCGTTGGAAGGTGACGCCTGCATTCGATAGCCCGAAGGGCATGCGGACATAGGCGTTCGGGTAGACCCATCCATGATGGACGCGCTGGCCAGAAGGGTCCTTGAGTTGCGGCCGGGTTGATCGCGAGCGCATTGATGCAGACACGCGGCTGATCTACTGTGCCGACGATGGCGACTGCGATTGGTGGTGTAGGGCAGTCCCCACCTCGCACGGCCTGGGCTCCCCGAAGCTCTTCGATCTCTCTGGGGACGGACTCTCGGGAACTGAGCCCCACGCACCGTGATCCCATCTCGAGCTGGAGTGCATTGGAGCGCGCCTTCAGGATGTGCTCAAGCGCCTCTGTTTCCTCACTGACCAAGCTGTAAACTTCCCTAGTGGGAGCCCCCGGAGCCGGCCCAAGAGTGGTGCTGAGCGCGCTTTCCTATGCGATCGGAGGTGGGGCCCCATCCCAGAGCATAGAGCCTGAAGTTCCAGGACGCCCTCCAGGGAGGATTTGCTTCTTCTTCTTGCGTGGGTCCTCACAAGGCAGAGTGTCTTCCTCATCGTCTGAGCGCTCAGCCACCACAGTGCGGTAAGCACGCTCGAGGGTATAGACAACATTCTTCTAATCGAAGCAATGGTGATGATGCCGCCACTCCCTGCGATCTTGAGGCCGATGTAGCAATGGTGGGTTACTTCCATGAACTTGGAGAGAGCCGGTTACCCAAAGATTGCGTTGTACGGGTGGTGGATGTTCATGACATCGAAGACGATGATCTCGATGTGGTCGTTCTTGCGCCCGCCGAAGGTGACAGGCAGACGCACCTGCCCGATGGGTACAGTGGACATGTCTGTGACCCCTGAGAAGGGCTTAGTTGGCATGAGTTGTTCGTACGGCACTTAGAGCGTCTCGAAGGTCTCGATGGAGAGGACGTTGAGCCCCGCCCCACTATCGATATGGGGTCTTGGTGACAAGGAGATAGTTGATGGTTGGGGTACACAACATGGGGAGCTTGCCGGCCATAAACAAACACCTGAGTTGATCGCTTGAGTCGAAGGTGCTGGCGGTCTGGGACCAATTGTGTGGGCGCATTGCTTCAGGCCTCGGGAGGGCCGCATTCACCTCCCATGTGAATTGCTTGAATGCACGGTTCGATGCTGGGCCTGGGCCCTGCCCAAGATATAGGCAACCGCCCTGATTTCCTGGAAGCCCCCAGCCCCATCGTCCTGCCTATCTTCGTCGTTCCTTCGGGGTGGCGGAGGCAGCGGAGGTAGTCCAGCCTCACGCGGGCGAGCCTCACGAGGCTGACCGCGTCGTGACCCCTCTGGAGGTTCGTCACGCCAGCGGTCCTCACGAGGCGTGTCGCGCCAGCAGTCGTCCCGAGTTTGATCGCGCCAGCGGTCCTCCTGAGGCTGATTGCGCCACCCGTGACGTGGCTCTCGGTTGTCCCAGCGGCCTCCACCGTGGCCACCGCCGTGTCCAAAGCCTTGGTCGCCTCGGCCGGGGCGCCTGCCGAAGTGCTCGGTATGGAACAGTTGGAGTTCCTCGCAGTCGGCGTTGTCGTGGTTGTTGGTGCCATGGAAGATGCGGGTCGGCCTTCCTTTGGGGGTGTTCTTCTACCCGGCTGCGCTTTGCCTCAGGTTCGGCCACAAGCACTGGTGGGGCCTTGCGCTTTGCTTACTTGGCCTTGGTCTTCTTCTCTTCTGGCTCCGCCACCGGAGGCTCGCAAAGCGATAGGCGGCCCTCCTCTGCCTTGGCCCACTTGTTCGCCAGGTTGAACATCTCCAAGGCAGAGCACAGTTTGTCATTGATGGCAAGCTCTTCCTTCATCTTGAGGTCAGTGACTCCGTCGGTGAAGGCGGAAATGATGGCCTCGTCCGACGCACCCATAATCTTGAGGCGTGCGGTCGTGAAGCATTGTATGAACTTGTGCAGAGTCTCCCCATCCTCCTGCTTGATACGCTGCAGGTCGTTCACGGTGGGCGCGCGATCGCGGGTGCCTCAGAAGTTGGCGATGAAGAGTTTGCACAGACCATCCTAGGAGGTGATACATGCCTCCGGGAGGTTAAAGAGCCACGAGAGTGCACCACACTTCAGCATCATGGGGAACCAACACGCCATGACCTTGTCGTCTCCCCCTACTGCTCGGATACTCAGCGAGTAGAGCTGTAAGAACTCGACTGGGTCTGGGCTGCCGTCGTAATGCGGGGGCAGGTCAGGCTTGAACTTCCATGCCCACGTGGTCGGGTAGAGCTCCAGGGCAATGGCGAGGCACCCCAGCGGCTCGACAGCCGAAGCCTGTGCGAGGACGACCTGGTCTTGACGCTAGTGCAGGGCCGCCTCGAGCGGTATCCGACCGTGACATTGGGTCGGCGGCATAGGGAATTCACGCGCGTTGGCTCGCGACGCGGGAACCACCTGGTAGCTTACTTCATATCTCCGCCTCAACGTCGGTTCGCGAGGCCAGTCATGGCGACGCACTTCTCACCTCGCCCCGGGGTCAGCGTCGTGACGCGGAGGTGGAGGTTGCGCGTCTTGTACCACGTCGTTTGCTCGGGATGGTTGGGGTTGAAGTGAGTAGGAGAGCACTGAAGCGTCGCCGGCAGCGCTGACAAGCTCCGCGATGCACCGAAGCTAGTCGTCGTAGTGTTCGGGGGTCGAGCGGTAGCGAAGCCGTTCGTTAGCCATGGCGAGCGTGCCTTGGCCGTGCACCGGCCCTAGCCAAACATGAGAGGACGAACCGGAGGCTGGGACGATCAATGGACCGGCGGTGTGGCCGTCAATCAATAGAGTCTTGTTGCTCGTGGGTGTCGGGGGCCGAGGCGGCGTTCACCACAGGCAAGGGTGACCCGCATGCACCGGCATGACCCACCGGCGTCATCTTGGTGACACGGGTGGCATGGCGCTCGGCACAGGCTCGTTAAGTGTCGGACATCAGAGCGGCGAGGTGGGAGAAGATCTTGGGTTGAGGGAGACTCCGCAAAACTTTAAGATTCGAACACAGGGGTGAAGCATAGTACCCTGCAAAGAACTCGCACGATGACGACGAATAAGATGACCATGATAGTTTACCCGGGTTCGGGGTGCTGCGAAGCGTAGTACCCTACTCCTCCTTTGGTGGATTGCCTCTCGAGGAGGTGAGGTAGATCAACAAGTACAGTGTTTCATGTTGGGAGACGTAGTAGTAAATCAAAAAATTTCCTACGATCACCAAGATCTATCCATGGAGAAACATAGAAACGAGTGGGGAGAGATTGCATATTCATACCTTTGAAGATCGCTAAGCAGAAGCGTTACAAGAACGCGGTTGATGGAGTCGTACTCGCAGCGATTCAGATCGCGGTAGATCCGATCAAGTGCCGAACGGACGGCACCTCCGCTTTCAACACACGTGCAGCCCGGTGACGTCTCCAACACCTTGATCCAGCAAGGAGGAAGGAGAGTTTGAGGGAGAGCTCCAACAGCAGCACGACGGCGTGGTGGTGGTGGAGTAGCAAGGTATTCCGGCAGGGCTTCGCCTAAGCGCTTCAGAGGAGGAAGAAGAGAGGTAGGACTTCGCCTTGAGAGAGAGAGATCAAATCTTGTCTCAAAATAGCCAAAACCTCAAGTATATATAGGAGGAGGTACGTGGAGGGCTGGCTTGGCCTCTACTCCAAAGAGGAGAGGTTCGGCCGATTTAAAGGGAGAGTCCACCTCCCACAAGGGAGGTGGATCTCCTCCTTTTAAATACTTTTTGGCCCTATATCTTATCCCTAGCCACATGGGCCTTTAGAAAAAGTCTTGCCCATCCCAATAAGGGCTGGCACACTTTATCTAACAGCCCATGAGGTCCTTTGGTCGTCACACCCCTCCCGGGGTCCTCCGGCACCCTCCCGGCACTCCCGGTACACTACCGATGAGCCCGAAAACTTTCCGGTGACCAAAACTGGACTTCCTATATATCAATCTTTACCTCTGGACCATTCCGGAGCTCCTCATGATGTCCGGGATCTCATCCGGGACTTCGAACAACCTTCAGTAATCACGTATACCATTTCCCTATAACCCTAGCGTCATCGAACCTTAAGTGTGTAGACCCTACGGGTTCGGGAGACACGTGGACATGACCGAGACACCTCTCTGGTCAATAACCAACAACGGGATCTGGATACCCATATTGGCTCCCATGCACTCCACGATGATCTCATCGGATGAACCATGATGTCAGGGATTCAATCAATCCCGTATGCAATTCCCTCTTTCTATCGGTATGATACTTGCCCGAGATTCGATCGTCGGTATCCCTATACCTTGTTCAATCTCGTTACCGGCAAGTCTCTTTAATCGTTCCGTAACACATCATCCCGTGGCTAACTCCTTAGTCACATCGAGCTCATTATGATGATGTCTTACCGAGTGAGCCCAAAGATACCTCTCCGTCACATGGAGTGACAAATCCCAGTCTAGGTTCATACCAACCCAACTGACACTTTCGGAGATACCCGTAGTGTACCTTTATAGCCACCCAGTTACGTTGTGACGTTTGGCACACCCAAATCATTCCTATGGTATCCGGGAGTTGCACAACCTCATGGTCTAAGGAAACGATACTTGACATTTAGAAAAGCGTTAGCAGCCGAACTACACGATCTTGTGCTATGCTTAGGATTGGGTCTTGTCCATCACATCATTCTCCCAATGATGTGATCCCGTTATCAATGACATCCAATGTCCATGACCATGAAACTGTGACCATCTATTGATCAACGAGCTAGCCAACTAGAGGCTTACTAGGGACATGTTGTGGTCTATGTATTCACACATGTATTACTGTTTCTGGTTAACACAATTGTAGCATGAACAATAGACAATTATCATGAATAAGGAAATACAATAATAACATTTTATCCTTGCCTCTAGGTCATATTTCCAACATTTCAGAGCCTTCTAAGGGCTCTCAGTGGTTTTTGAGTCTCCTTGTGGTTTGATGGTCGGTGAGTGGTGGAGTTGGTGGATTGGGTCAGATCAGGATCCCCCTCTACGAGGCAGCCTACCCTCTATATATAGCGGTGGCCTGGGTCCTCTTCCCTTCTCGTAATGGCGGGAAGGGATCCCACAACGGCCAATTTTGAAGGGGGGAAATGGGTTAGTGCTCGCTCTACCCAAAGGCGGTCTTCGCCTGCAAAGTGGTTGTCGACAGCACAGGGATGGGTGGTTGTGGTCTTCTTGCACCGGAATGGAAACCTTTGGTTGGTGCTTTGGGATCCTGCGTACGTCCTTGCTCTCTTTGCGCCAATGGGGAAACTACGCCGCCTGGCGCACTGGCGCCCGTTTGTCCTTCCTTGCGTCACCCTTAACTCCCGAGGCCAGCCCTTGCATAGAGATATCCACCGCTGCGGAGGGGGCCTGGGGAGGTCCGTCCCTTGCCTGCCTTGATGCTTCTCCTCCTCGTGAGGCATGGGCTCTTTCGAGCACCTTGTTCTAAGTGGGGCCTCACCTTCCTGCGTTTGGTCAATGACGTGGGCCATGCCCTGGGCCGCAGGCAGGCAGGTCTAGGTACGACCCCACTCAGTCGCGGTCAGTCGAGGTCAGCGGTATGACCGACTAGACTGTAGCCATGCGCACTCAAGTGTCAGCGAGCACTGTGGACACGTTGGTGGTCCTCCTAGGGGTCTTGTCTTGTCGCCGTAATTCCGCGTAGAGGGATTGGACGGAATCTTGTCCGCCCAAGGGTCAGCGGAGGAGCCGGCTTGGGGGCAGCCGGCCATACCTCAGTTGGTGGTCAAACGACCGGCTCCCCGACCAGCCAGACGTAAGATAGCCGGCCTTGAGCTACCGGATGGCTGCCGTCAGGCCGCGAGGCACCCGACAGTGCACCAGCCAGTTGTGGCCCTGCTAGCCCAGGGTGAGCCCGTGGCATGGTTTTTCTTGAAGCGAGGGAAGAACCCCATAGCTTTGGCCTACCCAGGGGTAATAACCACGTCAGTAGTCCCCGAAGCTGGCGGGGGCCCACATCCACAAGACGAGGGTAGCCGACGGCTTCCCTCATGTGGAGCCCACCTCCGGCATGAAGCCAAACGGCTAGTTGGGTCAGCGGCCGCCCCTGACGCCTCGGGTTCTGTTGCACTGCTTCGGGTCCCGGGCCGGCCTGCAGGATGAGACGGGGTGTGCAATGATGCCATGGGACCCATGCTCCTGGGTAGACTGGACGTTGCCCTGGGCCTAGCTCGGCAGACCGCGGGCATACCCCAGTAGGCCTCGGGACGCAGGCCGGGATCTTCTACGCCCGGCCAAGGTGGTTGCAGCCCGGGATGCCGATGCATGCGTGGAAATCCCGGGGGAGTGGGCGAAGTTAATCCCCACCTCGCCCGGGCGTTGCCTCCTATTTTAAAAGTGGAAGGGCGAGTGGCGGAGGCAGCCGTGCCCCATTTTCCCTTCGTCTTCTTCCTCTTTGCCTTCTCTGCTCCTTCACGCGCCGCCACTCATCTTGCCTGCCCTTCGCCCGCTCGCCACCCTGGCCGTACCGATGCAGCGATGGCCGATTACCCCTCCGGGAGTTGGGCTGGTTCCGTCGTCACAGAGGAGAGCATCACGATGCTCCTTCTGAGGATCACGTGGTTGCCTGCACATGGGGCGACGAGGTGGTGCCCGAATCGCAGGGAGCACTTCGTCTTCTCCTGGCACTTCTCGCATGGCTTCGGCCTGCCGGTTAGTCTCTTCTTCCGCCTCCTGCTAGATACCTTTGACCTCCAACCACATCACCTCGGCCCTAATGTTGTTCTCTACATTGCGGGCTTCGTGACCCTGTGCGAGGGTTATCTTGTAATGCTCCCCTACATGGATCTCTTCAAGAAACTCTTCTACCTCAAGGTGCTGAAGAACGGCGATGAGCCATACGCCTGTCGGGGTGCAGTGGTGTGCTGTCGCGGCTCGCGCTTCCCCCACTTCAGCCTCATCAAAGTCCGTCAAGGGGTGAAACCAGACCTTCTTTTACGTGAGGAACGCCAATCCTCAGTAGGATTACATCCGGCTGCCAATGTTCATCAATGTTCTGTCCTCCGGGGCAAATTGGTCGCGGACTGCCCCACATGGGGCCGCGCTTCAAGTGCTGGGCCAGCTATTGGCCATGAGGAGCGGGGAGGGACTGGTTACCTTCGACCTGGTGGCGGCCTTCATCGCGCGCCAGGTGCTGCCTCTCCAGTTGAGGCCGCACCAGATCTACGACGTGTCTGGCCATCGAGACCCCTGCCAGCTGTCGACCGTCGATCTAACGTCGGCTCGAGTAGCAATGCGGGTGAACTCCATCACAACCTTTTGGTTGGCGTAGAGGACTTGGTCCTTCGACAAGGAGCCGTACGACCGACACTGCCCGACACCCCTAGTACGTCCCGTCGAGCCGGTTTTTCTTTTCTGTCTGAATCCTCCCGGCCGGCTCCTGATCTCACTGGTTGCGCTGACCACAACTTTTCATTCGACAGAACACGACGGACGTCCCACACCCCCAGATCTTTGATGCGGAGCGCGCCGAGTCCGACTCCGAGGACTATGAGTTGGGAGGCGGACCCGAAGAGGGGGTCGACTCCACGGGGGAGGCCGAGGTGGCGGGCGACCTAGGAGCCGGAGGGTCCAGAGCAGCTGGTGAGTCCCCCCCGGTTCCGTGATCAACGATTAGATTTATAAACCATTTCATCAACCGGTTCATCCTCCCTAGTAAGGTCAACATGTCCACTAGTGGGCATAGAAGTTGCTCCTATCACGAAGAAACTCTATCAAGAACGAGTCAAAGTGTGTAAAGCTAAATACCGTGAGTTGAGCACATATATGATATTTAGACCTAGCGACGATTGATTTATTGATCTTTTTCTTCTATTCAAATTAATACTGGTACTCTCGTAGAAGTAATAGTAAGTGCAAGAACAGAGTAACGCATGATCATGCAAAGGCATATTTAGAAATTTTGTTTTTAGATAATCTAGAATTTTATAGGCGAATGAGTGCATCTATTGATCTTATTTGCAAAATCTGCATATACAACCTAAGAAAAATATTTAAATGGGGGACAGAAAACTGGAATCAAGGACCACAAAAGTCTGATTTTTGTTGTTTTCTACACTTCATTAGCAGTAATGGATGCCCCACTACCTTGGCAATCCTGCATGTTGAACTTCTTGATCAAGTCCTTGGTATACTTAGTTTGAGAGATGAAAGTTCCTTCTCTTGATTGATTGATTTGCAATCCAAGAAAGAATTTCAGCTCACACGTCATAGACATCTCATATTCTCGGACATCAACCTTCCAAATCTTTCACTAAATTGATGGTTAGTGGAACCAAAGATAATACCATCCACATATATTTGGCACAAGAATAATTCTCCATTAACACTCTTAGCGAACAAGGTTGCATCAATTTTACCAATTTCAAAACCCTTTTGGATGACAAACTTCGTTAAAAATTTATACCAAGCACGAGGGGCATGCTTAAGACCATAAAGAGCTTTACGAAGCTTGTAAACATGATTAGGTTTCTTAGGATTCACAAAACCAGGCAGTTTCTTAACAGAAACCTCTTATTCTATTTCACCATTTAAAAATGCAATTTTGATGTCCCTTTGATAAGGCGTGATATCATGGTGATTAGCATTAGCAAGAAGAATACAAATAGCTTCAAGTCTAGCTATGGGGGCATACGGCTCACCGTAGTCCATACCTTCAACTTGCGTATATCCTTGGGCTACGAGACGAGCCTTGTTACGCATGGCTTGACCATCTTCATCTTGTTTGTTTCGAAACATCCATTTGATTCCGATGATGTTGTGCTCATCTTTGGGCTTCTCCACGAGTGTCCACACTTTGTTCCTTCTGAATATTGTGATGCTCTTCATGCATATCATTCACCCAATCTGCATCTTCAAGAGCTTGTTGTACCTTCAAAGGCTCAATGCTAGATATGTAGGAATAATTCTCAGAAAACTTAGCTAGACGGGTTTTAGAGCATGTGATTCTCCCTGTTTGTATATCAAGCACGAGGGGCTTGCTTAAGATCATATAGCTTTACAAAGCTTGTAAACATGATTAGGTTTCTTAGGATTCACAAAACCAGGCGGTTGCTTTACATAAACCTCTTCTTCAATTTCACTATTTAAAATGCACTTTTGATGTCCATTTGCTAAAGCGTTATATCATGGTGATTAGCATAAGCAAGAAGAATACAAATAGCTTCAAGTCTAGTGACGGGGGCATAATTCCCACCATAGGCCATACCTTCGACTTGCGTATATGCTTGGGCTACGAGACGAGCCTTGTTGTGCACGACTTGACCGTCTTCATCTTGTTTGTTCCGAAACAGCCATTTGGTTCCGATGATGTTTTGCTCATCTTCGGGCTTCTCCACAAGTGTCCACACTTTGTTACTTTTGAAGTTGTGAAGCTCTTCATGCATAGCGTTCACCCAATCCGCGTCTCAAGAGCTTGTTCTACCTTCAAAGGCTTAATGCTAGATATGAAGGAATAATGCTCACAAAAGTTAGCTAGATGGATTTTAGAGTGAGTGATTATGCATGTTTGTATATCACCAAAGATTTGGTTTAGGGGATGGTTCTTGGTCACTTGAGCTCGAGCTCGGGTCAGCTTACGATTGTTGGATGGTGGAGCTTCTTCTTCATCATCATCATTTCCTTCATCTTTGTTGTTGTTGAAGGTGGCGTTCCATTGAGGTGGTGGGGAAGGTGGTTGTGGTGGATCTTCATTATGCACTTCCTCCTCTTCATCATCTCTTCGAGTACCGCTTGAGGATGCCTCCATGTCGTGTTGAGGTTCACCTTTCGTGAAGTAGGGGCTTCCACTTGAGTTGATGAAGTACTTTCCTTCACTTCCATTGGACGAATCTTGCTGATGGGTAGATCTAGAATAGCTTCCGAAGGATACTTATTAACTACATCATTTGGCAATTGTTTGACTTGAGAACCACTAGATTCATCAAACTTCACATCTATCGTCTCTTCAACTTTTCGAGTGAACTTGTTGTGGACACGGTAAGTGTGAGAGTTCGATATGGAACCAAGTAGGAATCCTTCATGAGATTTAGGAGCAAATTTAGTATGACGATGCTTATCAAGAATGTAGCGCTTTGAGCCAAATACCCTAAAGTATCCGACTTGGGGTTTGTTACTGGTGAGTAGCTCGTATGTCGTTTTACCGATAAGCTTGTGCAAGTAAAGACGGTTTGTGGCATGACACGTTGTTTCAACGGCTTCTGCCCAAAAGTGACTTGACATCTTGTATTCGTCAAGCATCATTCTTGCCATCTCAATCTTTCCAGTTCTTCCTCTCAACAACTCCATTTTGTTGAGGTGTGTACATAGCCAAGAACTCATGTGAGACACCTTCTTCGTCAAGAAAGGTATACACATGGGTGTTCTTCAACTCCGACCGGTTATCGCTCCGAACCTTCATGATCTTCACTTCAAACTTATTTTGTGCTTTGCGAGCGAAGTTCTTGAATATCTTTTGAACCTGCAAGTTATCATCAAGAAGGAATACCCACGTAAATATGGAAAAATCATCAACTATAACTAGGCCATAGGAATTTCCACCGAGACTCTTGTAAGCATTGGGACCAAAAAGTTCCATGTGAAGTAACTCGAGTGGTCTCCTAGTAGTCATGATATTCTTAACAGGATGACTTCCACCTACTTTCTTTCCATATTGACAAGCACTACAAAGTCTATCTTTGTCAAAGATAAGATCTTTAACACCAAGCATATGATCACCATTGATTAGCTTATCTAGATTGTGCATGCCTACGTGTCCAAGTCTTCTATGCCAAAGCCAACATTTAGAAGATTTTGCAATTAAACAAGTGCGAGGCTTGGATCTCTTGGTGAAATCAACAATGTATAGATCACCTCTATGGAAACTGGTAAACACCATTTTATGATTATCTTGACGAAACACTTGGCAATCTACTTTCGTCAATAACACATTGAAACCAAAATCGGCAAGTCTAGATATGGAAAGAAGATTGTAGCCACGAGATTCCACAAGAATAACATTTTGAATAGAGCTATCATGGGATATGGACACCTTACCAAGGCCAAGTACCTTACCCTTAGAGTTGTCCCCAAAGGTCATGTACTGTCGAGGACCTTGATTAGGCGTGATTTTTTGGAAGATGTCTTTATCACCGGTCATATGATCCGTACATCCACTGTTGAGAATCCACTTATTTCCTCCGGATATGTAATCCTTAAGGTTTGCCATCAGACTCGGATATTCATGATATTCTCATGCTCGATGTAGAACAACTCATCTTCATCATAGTAGCCATGTTCCACATTGTCATCGTCAAGTGGGAACTCGTCGTCATAAAGAATAAGAGATTCGTTAGAATAGTGATCATGACAATGTTCAAGTTTGTGAATGTGAATGGCTTCAAAAGATAATGTTGTTGACATTGGTGACATCTCCTTTAGCACGCATAAGATCATGGAGCTCAAATAGACATTTATCAAAGTTTGGATCACTAGGCTTCATTTTGTGAAAAGCAATGGTTTTATGAAGAATTTCATCAAGATTTCCTAATGAAAGATTTGGATATCGTTTCTCTAAATATGTCCACAAGGTATAGGCACAGCCAAAGTTCTTCAATTGAGAAAGCACGAATCTTGGTAAACCTCTAACAATAAGAGTGACAGTTCTTAGGTGACCAAGAATGTTAATTTCCTCTTCGTGTGTGGGAGGCAATTCATCAATGGGGACCACATAGGGGTTTTCAATATATTTTGTCAAATGGAATTTATCAAACAGATTAATCATCGCATTCTTCCATTTACTATAGTACTCTCCATCAAGAATGGGCACTCTACAACTCAAACTCTCTACTCTAGACATATCCATCTTCCTCCATGGTGATTAAACCGAAGCAATGGAGACCAAAGCTCTGGTGCCACTTGTTGGATCACTAGAAGAGGGTCTAGAGGGGGGTGAATAGACGACTAGCAGGAATTTAAAACCTAACATTTTCCCAAGTTAATTGGTTGGTAGATTTTAATAGTTTTAGCAAGTCTAGCAAGTCTAACAGCCCTACACATGCATGTCTACAAGTATGGCAGCAGAAAGTAGAGACATTGCATATGAAGTAAAGAGATGGGATAGGAAGATCAAATGCAATAGGAGATGCAAGGATTTTTCCCGTGGTTCCAATAGGTGGTGCTATTGTTCATCCACGTTTATGGAGTCTTCAACCAACGGACGGTAACGGTCGCGAGAGTCCACGAAGTAGCAACCTTGACTATTCCATACGGCTTCCATCCATGAAGTACTAGCCTCACTATGTAGATCTTCAAAAAGTAGGCGATCTCCTTGCCCTTACAAACTTCTTGGTTCACTCCACAACACGAAGTAGGAGGCTCCCAAGCGACACCTAACCAATCTAGGAGGCACCACCCTCCAAAAGGTAATAGGCTCGGTAATGATGATGAACTCCTTGCTCTTGTGCTTGAATATGATAGACTCCTCAACACATAGTCACTCTCTCACAGATTTGGCTTGGTAGAAGAGATGGGATTGGTGGAAAGCAACTTGGGAGTCTAGAAATCAAGATCCATATGGTTGGAGTGGAAGATCTTGATCTCAACACTAGGGTAGGTGGTTCTCTCTCAGAAAATCTGATAGGATAGGTATGGAATTGTTCTGAGTGCTTCTCTTTCAAGTGGGTGGTGGTGATGGGGTATATAAAGGAATCCCCAAAAATCCAACCGTTACACAAAAAATGACCAACTTGGTGACACCGATGTTTTAATCTCTGTGGTACCGAAGTGACCAAAAGGTGGCAACTTTTCAATATCGGTGAGACCGATATAGGAATCTCGGTTGCACTGACAAGGTGACCAATGGTCAAAATTGCCAAACTCAGTGACGCCGATTCAACATTCTCGGACAGACAAAAAGTGGGAACTTGCGTAACAAAAATTAGGCAGCCCAACTCGTTGGCACCGAAAGCAGTGTCGACTGCACCGAAGGGTTTGGGTTTGGCCGAGTCTGTCTAGGGTTTTGAATAGGTGCCACCAAGATTAGAATGTTGGTTGCACAGATTTTGAATGTTTTGCTATAGATAGACTTTTGTGGAAGAGCTTGTGGATGTTTTTGGTGACTATCACCCTTGCACGTATGAGCATTTTGTTCACCAACAAAACCTTACTCCCAATTAATAGTATTGTCTTTCCTATGGACTCAAAGTGATTTCTCACAAATGTAAAATGTAGAGTCCTCTTGCGCGAAGCTTGGCCAACCTATTTCCTTGTATCTTGGGGTAATTCCGCAATCTCCACAATCCTTTTGCCAACTCAACTCTCCATGGACTATTATCTCAAATACACTAGATGGAGGTGCTAGTCCAAGAGACAATGTATGTTGTCATGAATTATCAAAACCACCAAGGGAGCATGTTGTGCTTTCAATCTTCCCCTTTTTGGTAATTGATGACAACATACAATCAAAGCTTCAAATGAATATATGCACGGATGTAAAGAACAATTTGAGAAACACATGACTAGATTTGCTCCCCCCTAAATGTGTGTAGTCCTTTAAAGGATAGTTGCTTTGGAATGCATGGAAGCACATATAGATGAAGGGATATAGGAATTCATGTGTATCTTGGCTATATGCATCAATATATATGAATGAAATGTATATCCTTGATCAAGACATCACTCTTTCAAACAATATGTGCAAGAAGCAAGAGATCATATTGACCAAACATATGATGCATATACTTACCTTCAGTTCTTGAGCATTCTAGTAGTAGAGACATAGTTGAGAAAACAATATTAGAAAACACAAGAGTATTATACTAAACAAAAGTAATAGAACTCAACGGATAAAACACTATATATTTGTATCCCTTTGGCATTAATCCTTTATAGCTTTTCTCCCCTTAGATATGAAAGTAGTAGTTCATCCTCTCCCCCTGAACCTCGGCATGTAGATATTGGGATTGTATAGGGTGAGAAAAGGTAATACTTTGTTCACTTTAGATTTTTCTCCAAAAATAGTTTTCTCCCCCTACATTGTTATTCTCCCCTTGTTTATATAATTGTGCACTTTTGATATTTTCCTCTCCCCCTAAATCATATCTCCCCCTTTGCATAAGCATGTAACTCTCCCTTTAGCATGAAGCTCTGATTATCTCCCCCTTTCACATATAAAATACCAAAAAGGTTAAACATAGGAGTAGTGACAGGGATCATTGACAAGGAAGGGATCCTCGAGAACAAGGGACATTGAAAGTAGGGTTCATGAAAAAGAACTAAGGGAATCATTGAATGTATGTTCTCTCCCTTCTGCAATTTTAGTTTTTTTCTCCTTGGAGGTAGGGATCCTTGAATAAAGAATTTCTCCCTCGAAGTTTTGTTTGTTCTTCTCCACCTGATTTTCTTAACGACGGGGTCATCGAAGGAACAAGAATATCACAAGAACAGATACCAATAAACAATATTAAGGAATCACAGATTTCGAAAGCAAAGAAAATCGGTGACTCCAAGATAAATAAATCGATGTTACCAAGATTGTGTAGTGCAGCTCATCTGCAATTTCGGTAGAACCGAGTTATTTATTTCGGCGGCTCCGATTGAGAGACCAAGTTTCTGTTTTCACATAGACAAAAGAAATAGTTTCAAATAGAAAATGCAAACTTTTTACAAAGGACATCAAATAGATAAGATTTGAGTGGTTACGAGAGATCTTGCAAATAGATAGCAAACCACACAAGATTCTTAACTAAATGATGGGTGGTTACTAGGTCACCTATATTAGAGTATATTGACTTAGGAGCCAAGCAAGAATACTTGAGCATAGGTCATACTCCACGTTAAGCTCAAAATGGGGTTACAATTTTTTGATTGAGCATTTTGATGTCTTCATATCACTTGAGTTACTTTAGCCCATGTCTTGGAGTAAAGCCTTTTCAAGGATATGAGTACATACCTTTGAGTGATGTTGATGACGTTGCTCATAGGTGAACTTGTTGAGGATGCTCGAGGTTGATGAAGATCATCTTGAATTTCAAGCAATCCTTCTCGTTCTAGTACACTAGTCACCGCCAAAGGTTAGTCATGCAAGGAAGAACAATGGATATATCCAATTGACATGAAACTACTTAAGATTTTGCAACTAAGATCAAGTATATGTCAAGGATATGTTTTTGTTGTCTTCTTCGTTCCATCATCAAGAGGGGTTGTGGATACTTGGTAATGATAAGATTTCTTATGATTGGATTTGATGGCAATCTTGTGGAATGAAGTTCTTCCAAGTACCTACAAAAGGTTAGATGCAATACAAGGGAGCATATAATTCCATGGCATATGATAACGAGTTACGGGCACATGGAAGTATCAAGAAATCCCATGCCCTTGCTTGCAACCGAGTGAGTCCAGGTCAAGTTTGAAGCATCAATGATGTTCAAATCACTCCTCGGATGACAAAATGTTTTCTCATCAAGTGGCTTGATGAAGATATCAGCCAATTGCTTGTTAGTGCGAACATGCTTAAGATTGATATCTCCTTTGGCAACATGATGATGAATGAAATGATGTCGAACTTGAATATGCTTAGTTTGAGAATTTTGCACAGGATTATGTCTAATTTTAGTAACACTTTCATTGTCATATAGTAATGGAACATTTTTAACATAAATTCCATAATCCTTAAGCGTTTGTGTCATCCATAGTAATTGCGCACAACAACATCTAGCAGCAATATACTCAGCTTCGGCAGTAGATAGAGATACCGAGTTTTTTTCTTGGAGGACCAAGACACAAGAGATCTACATAAAAATTGACAAGTACCCAAGGTGTACTTTCTATCAACCTTGTCACCGGCATAGTGTGAATTAGAATAGCCAACAAGATTAAAAGAAGATCCCTTGAGATACCAAATGCCAAAGTTTAGTGTTTGTATCAAGTATCTCACAATACGTTTCACAGCCAAAAGATGACACTCTTTAGGTGCAGCTTGATATCTAGCACACATGCAAACACTAAGAAAAGATCAGGACGAGATGCACATAGATATAGAAATGAACCAATCATAGATCGATAAACATTTTGATCAACCGGTTCATCCTCCCTGGTAAGGTCAACATATAGACTAGTGGGCATATGAGTTTTCATACCTTTGCAATCCTGCATGTTGAACAACTTGATCAAGTCCTTGGTATACTTAGTTTGATACATGAAAGTTCCTTATCTTGATTGCTTGATTTGCAATCCAAGAAAGAATTTCATCTCACACATCATAGACATCTCATATTTCTTGGACATCAACCTTCCAAATCTTTCACTAAATTGAGAGTTAGTGGAACCAAAGATAATATCATCCACATAGATTTGGCACACAAATAATTCCATTAACTCTCTTAGTGAACAAAGTTGCATCAATTTTACCAATTTCAAAACCCTTTTTGATGAGAAACTTCGTTAAACATTTATACCAAGCACGAGGGGCTTGCTTAAGATCATATAGCTTTACAAAGCTTGTAAACATGATTAGGTTTCTTAGGATTCACAAAACCAGGCGGTTGCTTTACATAAACCTCTTCTTCAATTTCACTATTTAAAATGCACTTTTGATGTCCATTTGCTAAAGCGTTATATCATGGTGATTAGCATAAGCAAGAAGAATACAAATAGCTTCAAGTCTAGCGACGGGGGCATAATTCCCACCATAGTCCATACCTTCGACTTGCGTATATGCTTGGGCTACGAGACGAGCCTTGTTGTGCACGACTTGACCGTCTTCATCTTGTTTGTTCCGAAACAGCCATTTGGTTCCGATGATGTTTTGCTCATCTTCGGGCTTCTCCACAAGTGTCCACACTTTGTTACTTTTGAAGTTGTGAAGCTCTTCATGCATAGCGTTCACCCAATCCGCGTCTCAAGAGCTTGTTCTACCTTCAAAGGCTTAATGCTAGATATGAAGGAATAATGCTCACAAAAGTTAGCTAGATGGATTTTAGAGCGAGTGATTATGCATGTTTGTATATCACCAAAGATTTGGTTTAGGGGATGGTTCTTGGTCACTTGAGCTCGAACTCGGGTCAGCTTACGATTGTTGGATGGTGGAGCTTCTTCTTCATCATCATCATTTCCTTCATCTTCGTTGTTGTTTAAGGTGTCGTTCTCTTGAGGTGGTGGTGAAGGTGGTTGTGGTGTATCTTCATGATGCACTTCCTCCTCTTCATCATCTCATCGTGTACCGCTTGTGGATGCCTCCATGTCGTGTTGAGGTTCACCTTGTCGTGAAGTAGGGGCTTCCACTTGAGTTGATGAAGTACTTTCCTTCACTTCCATGGGACGAAGCTTGCCGATGGGTAGATCTAGAATAGCTTCCGAATGATCCTTACCACCTACATCATTTGGCAATGGTTCGACTAGCGAACCATTAGATTCATCAAACTTCACATCAACCGTCGCTTCAACTTTTGGAGTGAAGTTGTCGTAGACACGGTAAGTGTGAGAGTTTGATCTGTAACCAAGTAGGAATCCTTCATGACATTTAGGAGCAAATTTTGTATGACGATGCTTACCAAGAATGTAACACTTTGAGCCAAATACCCGAATGTATCAGACTTGGGGTTTGTTCCCAGTGAGTAGCTCGTATGCCATTTTACCGAGAAGCTTGTGCAAGTAAATTTGGTTTGTGGCATGACATGCCCTTTCAACGGCTTCTGCCCAAAAGTGTCTTGGCGTCTTGCATTCGTCAAGCATCGTTTTTGCCATCTCAATGAGCGTCCGGTTCTTCCTCTCAACAACTCCATTTTGTTGAGGTGTGTACATGACCGAGAACTCATGGGAGACTCCTTATTCGTCAAGAATGGTTTCCACATGGGTGTTCTTGAACTCTGATCCGTTATCGCTCCAAACTTTCTTGATCTTCAATTCAAACTGTTTTTGCGCTTTGGGAGCGAAGTTCTTGAAGATCTTGTGAACCTGCGACTTATCATCAAGAAAGAATACCCACGTAAATCTGGAAAAATCATCAACTATAACTAGTCCATAGGAATTTCCACCGAGACTCTTGTAAGCATTGCGACCAAAAAGATCCATGTGAAGTAACTTGAGTGGTCTTCTAGTAGTCATGATATTCTTAACGGGATGACTTCCACCTACTTGATTTTCAGCTTGACAAGCACTACAAAGTCTATCGTTGTCAAAGATAACATATTTAACACCAAGTATATGATCACCTTTGATTAGCTTATCTAGATTGCGCATGCCGACATGTCCAAGTCTTCTATGCCAAAGCCAACCTTTCGAAGAATTTGCAATTAAACAAGTGCGAGGCAGGGATCTCTTGGTGAAATCAACAATGTATGGATCACCTCTCCGGAAACTGGTAAAGACCATTTTATGATTATCTTGACGAAACACATGGCAATCTAATTTCGTGAATGACACATTGAAAACGAAGTCGACAAGTCTAGAGACGGAAAGAAGATTGTAGCTAAGAGATTGAACAAGCATAACATTCTGAATAGAGCTATCATGGGATATGGCCACATTACCAAGGCCAAGTACCTTACCCTTAGAGTTTTCCCCAAAGGTCACGTATCGTCGAGGACCTTGATTAGGTGTGATTTCTTGGAACATGTCTTTATCACCAGTCATATGATCCGTACAGCCACTTGTGAGAATCCACTTATTTCCTCCGGACATGTAATCCTTAAAGTTTGCCATCGGACCTAGATTTTTCATGATCTTCTCATGATCGATGTCGAACAACTCATCTTCATCATAGTAGCCATGTTCCACATTGTCATCATGAAGTGGGAAATCCTCGCATAAAGAACAAGAGATTCGTTAGAATAGTGATCATGACAATGTTAAAGTTTATTAATGTGAATGCCTTCAAAGATAATGTTGTTGATAGTGGTGACATCTCCTTTAGCACACATAAGATCATGGAGCTCAAATAGGCATTTATCAAAGTTTGGATCACTAGGATTCATTTTGTGAAAAGCAATGGTTTTCTGAAGAATTTCATCAAGATTTCCTAATGAAAGATTTTGATATTGTTTCTCTAAATCAGTCCACAAGGTATAGGCACACGCAAAGTTCTTCAATTGAGAAAGCATGAATCTTGGTAAACCTCTAACAATAATATTGACAGTTCTTAGGTTACCAAGAATGTTAATTTCCTCTTCATGTGTGGGATGCAATTCATCAATGGGTAGCACATAGGGGTTTTGACTATATTTTGTCAACTGGAATTTATCAAATAGATCAATCATGGCATTCTTCCATTGACTATAGTACTCTCCATCAAGAATGGGCACTCTACAACTCAAACTCTCTACTCTAGACAAATCCATCTTCCTCCATGGTTATTAAACTAAAGACATGGAGACCAAAGCACTGATGCCACTTGCAGGATCGCTAGAAGAGTGTCTAGAGGGGGGTGAATAGACGACTAGTAGGAATTTAAAACCTAACCTTTTCCCAAGTTAATTGGTTGGCAGATTTTAACAGTTTTAGCAACCCTAGCAAGTCTAACAGCCCTACACATGCATGTCTACAAGTATGTCAGCCAAAAGTAAAGACATTGCATATGAAGTAAAGAGAGTAGATAGGAATATGAAACACAATAGGAGACGCAAGGATTTTCCTGTGGTTCCGACAGGTTGTGCTATCGTACGTCCATGTTTATGGAGTGTTAAACCCATGGAGGGTAATGTTCGCGAGAGACCACGAGGGCTCCACCCATATGGTTCCACGAAGTAGCAACCTTGAATATTCCATATGGATTCCGTACACGAAGGACTAGCCTCACTATGGGTAGATCTTCATGAAGTAGCCAATCTCCTTGCCCTTGCAAACTTCTTGGTTCACTCCACAACACGAAGTAGGAGGCTCCCAGGCGACACCTAACCAATCTAGGAGGCACCACCCTCCAAAAGGTAATAGCCTCGGTAATGACAATGAACTCCTTGCTCTTGTGCTTGAAGATGATAGACTCCTCAACACACAATCACTCTCTCACAGATTTCACTTGGTAGAATAGATTGGATTGGTGGAAAGAAACTAGGGGAGGCTAGAAATCAAGATCCATATGGTCGGAGTGGAAGATCTTGATCTCAACACAATGGTAGGTGGTTCTCTCTCAGAAAATATAATAGGATCGGTATGGAATAGTTATTAGTGATTCTCGTTCGAGTGGGTGGTAGTGAAGGGGTATATATAGGCATCCCCAAAAATCCAACCGTTACACACAAAATGACCAACTCGGTGACACCGATGTGTTAATCTCGGTGGTACTGAAGTGACCAAAAGGTTGCAACTTTTGAATCTCAATGAGACTGGAATAGGGATCTCGGTTGCACCGACAAGGTGACCAATGGTCATAATTGCCAAACTCGGTGATGCCGATTCAAAATTCTCGGACGGACCAAAAGTGTGAACTTGCATAATAGAAAGTTGGCAGCCCAAGTCGGTGGCACCAAAAGCATTGTCGGCTACACCAAAGGGTTAGGGTTTGATGAGTCTGTCTAGGGTTTAGAATCGATGGCACCGGGATATGATGTGTTAATCTCGGTGGTACCGAAGTGACCAAAAGGTGGCAAGTTTTGAATCTCGGAGGGACCGATATACGAATCTTGGTTGCACCGATATGGTGACCAACAGTTAGATTTCCAATCTCAGTGATGCCGACCCAACATTTTCGATGGGACCGAAAATGTGAATTTGCATAACAGAAAGCTGGCAACCTAAACTCGCTGGCACCGGTGTGGAATCGGTTGCACCGAAGTGTTAGGGTTTGGCTGAGTTTGTCTAGGGTTTGGAATCAGTGCCACGGGGATGGGAATGTTGGTTGCACCGATTTTGAATGTTTGGCTGTAAACAGACTTTGGTGGGAGAGCTTGTGGATGTTTTTGGTGACTATCACTTGTGCACGTATGAGCATTTTGTTCACCAACAAAACCTAACCCCCTTTTAATAGTATTGGCTTTCCTATGGACTCAAAGTGATTTCTCGCAAATGTAAAATGTAGAGTCCTCTTGCTTGAAGCTTGGCCAACCTATTTCCTTGCATCTTGGGGTAATTCCACAATCTCCACAATCCTTTTGCCAGCCCAACTCTCCATGGACTATTATCTGAAATATACTAGATAGAGGTCTTAGTCCAAGGGATAATGTATGTTGTCATGAATTATCAAAACCACCAAGGGAGCATGTTGTGCTTTCAGCTTGGCCCCATAGTGGTTCTTGCAGGGGATGTCGAGCATCTGCCGGTGCGTTGACGCTGACCGGAAGGCTGGGCATCCGGTTCCCGCTCCTCGATGGCGGCGACCAGCCGGCTCCTGTAATGGGAGTCGGGCTGGTCGTTCTTGTACTTGTTGTTTTGCGGCTGTTGGTTATCGGCAGCCGGTCGTGATGCAGCCGGTGTCAGTGTCGCCTTGGCGGGTATGGTCGTCTTGACCCGGATTGTGGAATCGGCCATGGCGTACTTGTCTGCCTTGGCCATGAGTTACGAACTACGTAGCTGGCTCGGAACACAAGAGTTTGTGCTTGAGGTAGGTGCCGCCATGGCTTCCTTCGGTGAAGTACTGGAGGGCCTGCACCTCGTGCACCCCTTCGCAGGAGTTGCAGAGCCGGTCCGAGGTACCGGCGCAGGCAGCGACCGCGTCGGCCTCGGCCCGCCCGTGGCCAGAGGAGGTGGACGAAATTGTGACCATCACTCCCACACGGACGTGGGAGCCATGGCTCTTGCCTGTAGCACGCGCACCCATGGATGTGGGTGGATCGGTGCAGTCGAGCACATGTCTAGGGTACTCGTCAGCTGCTGACTCGTGGGCGAGGTTTAGCTTGCCGAAGCGCTCGGTGAGCGCGGCGATGTCGAGCGTGAGGTTGCCGTCGAGGCAATTGTCAGTGGGGCCGACATCATTGCCCGCAAGGCCTGCCGGAGCAAGCCCCACGCTCCTGTGGTTCCTTCCAGGCACGGAGCGGCCACAGGATGTGGTGAAGGGTCCTGCCCAGAGCATGACTCCGGCCGGTGCCGCGTACGGCCCAACGGTGGGCGGCAATTGTCGTCGTTTTCTCATGACAGATGCCATGGGTAGGCTTATCGAAGGTGGTTGGGGCTGAAGGACGCCGACAGGCTCTGGGAGCAGGATTAGGCACAAGCGGTGTTGGACACACGATGTACCCAGGTCTGGGGCCCTCCAGGGGAGGTAATACCTCTAGTCCTGCTTGGTCTAGTTGATAGATGGGTATGGTTACAAGGGTGCTCTTGGAGCTGCTGTCTAGAGGTGGAAGAGGGAGCAGCCGACTCCCCTTCCTTCACTACGTGGGTGAATATATGGGAAGTGTCCCATGGGTATGTGTGCGTGATTCTGTCGTCCCCTTCATGGGGAGGGGGCGGGGGGTTTTATAGGCCAACCCCCCGGCTTACAATATCTATAGAGTACTGTTTGGGGTGACCCGGCTGGCAGCCACTCGGGTTGGCTAGGGGGACCCCCCGCAAAGCCATCTCGTCACCGGTAGGGCCTGCCGGCCACACCGTCCCTTCACCCACTAGGGCCCACCGGCTGGTCTCGCTACTAGCCCGAGCTCACCTACCCCAGCACGGGTCGCCTCGAGCGGCGTCTCCTTGCGCCAGCCATCTGAGGTCTCCGGTACGGCCGGCGACATTGTAGCCACGCGAGTGCAGGTAATGGAGTAGGCCAAGGTGTGCTGAGACTGTTGCCCCGCTTGGTCGCGGTCAGCCGAGGTCAGCGGTACGACCGGCTGGACTGTAGCCATGCGCACTCGAGTGTCAGCAGTCCCTGTGGACACACCGGGGGTCATCATGGGGGTCTTTTCTTGTCGCCGTACGTCCGTGCAGAGGGATTGGATGGGAGCTTGTCCACCCAAGGGTCAGCGGAGGAGACGGCTTGGAGGTATCCGGCCGTACCTTAGCCGATGGTTAGATAACCGGCTCCTCGACCAGCCGGATGTAAGCTAGCTGGCGTCGAGCAGCACACTGCCCGCCGGCAGGCCGCGAGGCAGCTGGCAATGCGCCAGCCGGCTGCGACCCAGCCGGCCTAGGGTGAGCCGATGGCATGGTTTTTCTCGAAGAGGGGGAAGAATCCCGTTGCTTTGGCCTACTCAGGGGTAATAACCCCGTCAGCAATGATCACAGATGGAATGTGGGTGGTGCGGAATCCTTCCTTGAAGTTATCCCAAGTGATCACACGATCACCTTGCATGACCTTGAATCCATCTCACTAAGCTCTAGAGGTACGTCCGAGGCAGTGAGAGGACTAAGGCACCTTCTCACGATCGTCATTGCAATTGACCAGTGCAAGGAGGTCCTCGATGGTGCAGATCTAGTCGTCAACATCTAGGGATTCAGTAGTCTCGGTGAAGGTTGGGGGCGAATTCCTCATGAACTCAGATAGAGTGGAGCGGCCATTGCTGTTCCTGCCTTGCTACTGGTTATTCACAAGGACTTGAGCCATCTGTTGGATAGCAGCAGTGTTGGCTTGGCATTCCTCCCGGAGAACTTGGAGGTGGTGGTGGGGGAATGTTGCCTTGTGGCTGCTCCTAGTGTCCTCTAGCCAGAGCAGTCCAACCATTTCCCTATTACTGGCTGGAGTTGCCAGCTTGAGGGTTGGCGAAGGAGCTGTTGCGGGTCGCAGTAACCATCCTGTTTGGACCAGCCAAGTCAATCAACTAGAATAGACGAGAGGAAAAAGCAATAATGGAGGAAGTGCGGCTAAGGGGGTTGGTATAGTGCAAATGTGGTAAAATAAAGGTCAAAAGACTGATACATATATTAAGATAAGATAGAAGTTGGATTCGCTTACATGTTGCCTAAGGCAAAAGGGCGACTTGCATCGGAAAACAAACAACAAAACAAATAACAAGCACACATGGTTTCATATGAACCATTACATGGACTCGAATTCGCATGAAGGGTACATGACTGGTACTACCCTAGGGGTTCTCGGATTCAGGTGGTGGAGTGCTCGGTCTCGTAGTCACGCTCCTTCGGGTCTTCCAACTGATTGTCCTTCGGTCGAGGGGGGTCAAAGAACGAGGACGTCCATACCGATGACGCTTCGTCGGTCGGTTAGTGAAGAGCTCACGGTACTCCTTCACACTCATGCGACAATGGTGTGGGGTGCATCTATAGCTAGGGGTACGCCTCATCAATAAGCGACAGTTGGTTGTCCCTTAGGGGCTCCATCCTTCTTGACACTGTCTGGCTTCATCTTGGCTTGACGCAGTAGCTCTCGGGTGTGGTGAAGTTCCTCGCAGAGCTTCACGGACTCCTTAATCAGTTTGTGAGCCAGACTGTCAATGGAGAGGTTGAAGTAGGTCTGGAACCTGAGTGGTGTGCCATCCTCCTTTGATGGAATAAACCTCCAACTCTCATCAAGATCATCCTTCCTGAAAGGAAGGTAGCGAGTAGCCGGGTCGTCAGCCATCTTTGGAATTATGTCTCAAAGTTGTAGAAGTGCCTTGCATGTGGCTGTCTTGACTGCGAGTGCCATGGTCTCCATCCGTGGTCCTTCAAAGAACCAGCTAGTTGGGGAGTCGTTTGCCTTCACGACCACATCCACGTGGTACTCCTTCGTGATGGCATTGACCCAGTGCTCCTGGTAGAGGTAAATGTGTGGTTGGCAAAACTGGCACTTCTCCAGGATATCCTCAAGGAGTAGGGGAAAACCACATGTCAGGAAGGCTTCGGGTACGACGGCCATCTACAAAGGTTTGAAGGGAGGAGAGTCAGTAGTGTGTTGTGTGAAGAATAGAAGAGGTAATAAGTGAAGAAACTCCTAAGTATAGGTGCTAGGTATAGTTTTGAAACCGGTTTCATCCTAACTAACATCCATGGTAACCAAGGGCTTCCTACAGTCAGCATGGCTATGGTACCAGCTCTGTGGTGACCGCGACTCATAAGTCGTGATCACTAAATGCATGTGTACAGTGATCCCAGAGATCAATGCTCACTGAACACAGTAGCTAAATAACAAGAGTCTTACATCTTTACATACTGTCTTACACAGATAAAGGCCAGCTAGGCCAAGTCTTACAGAGATAGGGCCTCGAGGGCCAAACACTTAAAACTAAAAAAAGTGGAAATCTTGTTCGAAAGCGTAAAACCATGCCATCTTCCTTGAAGCTACAAGCATTCTGACTGGGAAGCATCCTAGTTCGCATGTTCGTCACCAACGAACTCTTCACCGTATTCCTGCTCTTCCATGCCTGGCCAATTAAATAACTAGTGACAAGCCAATGAGCACTTCGAATGTACTCCCAAGCAACCCAAGTTTTGGAACAAGGTACAACAATGCATGATATAGCAGTAAGGAGGGAAAGTTTTGCAAAAATCTAGTTTTAAGTGCAAGGATATGGTCAAGTAACTTGAGTAAGCATGCATCAACAGTTGGCAGGTATTCATGTGAACAAGTCTCATTTGTCATCATAAGCAGGGGTTGAACATCTCATGTTCATCATCATGCCAAGTCACTGGAATTGGCTCAAGTATCATCCTTCTGTCATCCACACATACAAACACCCAGTTTAGAAACCATGGATGTAGCACAAGAGCGATCAACCAACTGTCCTTGACCGCAGACACGGCTATTCTAACAGTTTTACACTCTATAGAGGTTGCACACTTTACACAGAAGACTCGGGGAACTTGCATGTCATCCATGACTCGCGGTATATTACATACCCGAGGTAAGCACCAAAACATTGCCTTTCCCCTAGCGATACTAAACAGAGAGTCCACTCGTTGGTGCCATCCCATATGACATACATAACATGTATCATCCATGAGGGCATGCAACGGTGTGCCAGGTGCCTGTAAAGACAGCGCGTGATCGTCCACTCCAGTACGACCCTGTATCGAGAGTGACCACTTCACTCCCACCACTTTTAATGCAAGCTCTATGCTAGTACCCACCAAGGTAATAAACAAAGCCTCATCCCATAAGGGGTATCGTGGTCGTACATGTAAGGTTGGAATAACGGTCACAACTTACACCAATCCGTTTTCGAAAACCACACACACTCACTTGCTCCGCTACACCACTTCTTTCTCAAGTGGTTACCCAATCTTAACATCATCTCCCTCGGGCATTCATGGCACCCGACGAGGTTTTCGAAAAGTCTTTGAAAAACTTTGTTTCCGTCACCATGCATATTCCTATCCCACTTTGCGTAGCATTTACTAAGCATCTTATCCACTCCCACCTGCACAACCCTCATAAGGAGGTATGGTCGTGCACGATGCAAGTATCAACAATAAAGTATCGAAGGCACCCCACCGTAGTGGTCACAAATCAACATGCTCAACATCAAGAAATAAAGTGCTATATGCCATTTAATAAAATGGTTTCATAGTCATGGTCAAAGGTATGCTTGCCTGGCTTAACAAAGTCTTCGGGGTCTTCAAAGTCTTTGGGTCCACCTCCCTCATCACTAACGCAATCTATTGTCGCGATAAATAACAATAATAATAAGCCTCAGACAAAAAAGAGCACAAAAATCTAATAATAAAATGCTACCCTACTCTGATAAATACTACAAACTAGTATAATAATATTAGTCTAAGGTTTTGGTAGGAAATTTTTTTTAACTAATTATAACAGAGGCTAAAAATTCCTAAAAGAAGTTTTAAAACCAAACAGTGAATAAAAGATTTTTAACAAATTATACAAATGACACTATTAAATTCCATACAATATTCTAAGATTTATGGTGGCAAAATATTGGGAAAGGGATTTTTATTTAACCTTGTGGGGTTTTTGGAAAATCCCACAAAATTCGAAGAACAAAAGAAAATAAAAGTCTTCGACGAGGTGGCCCGAGATGGTGACGCCGCGGTCGATCCTGAGCATAGAGAGAGGGAGAGGAGCTGGGGCTTGGGAGGAGGTCTATTAGGTGAGAGAGGGAGTCAGGAAAGGGGAAAGACAGGCTCGGGTGGCCTTTTATAGGCGGTCCGCGATCCACCAAGCTTGGGTGCGCCATGGAGCTCGTAGCCAAGAACACAGGCCACGGGGGCTCGCGAAGGCGTATCTAGGGCAAACATGGACGTGGTCCGGGGCTGGGGATGGAGAGAGGGAAAGCAGGGCATGCTCCTGGTGGACCCTAAGCTCGCGCGCTCATTGGCCGAGCTGGCGGCATCGGGCACACGCTATAGAGGGCAAAGGAGACAGGTGATGAAGGGTTGTTGCCCTGGCATGTTGTGGACATCGAGGCGCATCGAATGGTGTGAGGGGGAGGCTCGAGGTGATCGAGCTTGGGAAGGAGAGAGAGGTCAACTCTTTGGAGCGCGGCTGCATGCTCCAGAGTGGGACTTTGGCTGGCATGATGAGGCTTCGGTGCGCTCTGACATGTCCACTGATGTCCAACGACTGCGGGAGGGACTAAACAATGGGAAAAGGGGCATGGGATGCTCTGGGGTGGCCAGGAGTGAGAGAGAAAAGTGAGAAAGGAGAGAAAGATGCTGTCCAGGGAGGGAAATGGGGCTTTTACCCCATGCACTCACGCTCTCCGGCACCAGGAACTTTACTGGAGGTAAAACCCATCAGTAAGGGACTGTGGTAAAATGTTGGAAGCAAGAAGAATAGTAGAAGGGGGTCAAACAAGGTCTTTTACATGATATGACAAAGTGTTTGATCATGGTTTAGGCAAGAAAATGGGGTTTGCTTGTCTTGAGATTTGGCAGGGTCAGAGTGTGGTTAGAATTAGGGTTGATCACCAAGTTTGAACTTAATTGATGACAGTTCACAATGTAACTTTGTGAAACACTAGAATTCAACAGAATCAGATTCCTATAGATCCAGTATGCATTTCCATTTTCCTTGATGGACCACTTGGTGTGGCATCCTTATTTGGGTAATGGAACATGCCCACAAAGTTTGGGGGTCCAAGGAAGAGACTTCACAATGTAAAGTTGTTCAAATTTGAATCTGGACAGGTATGGTTTTCAAATATTTTGATGAAGCAAATCAATTGGGATTGAGATGAAACTTTGCAAGATCATCACATATGACAATTGTGACTAGCTGGAATTTTCTTGGAATTTATTGAGAATATTTCTTATAGAAATATTTCAAAATCTTGATTTGGACATAAAGGGTTTTGAGGGTTTTTCCCATCACTTCGAACATGACCATGTGTTGAAACTCATATATATGGAAAATATATTTCCACTGAATTGCCCTAAACTTTCTCCAATATTCGCAAAGCATTAAAATAATTTCCCCCTATGAAAAAACATTTCTGTCCTTAAGAAAAACCAGTAAATAAAATAGTAAATTATCTTTAAAATTAATATTTGCTGGTTTTGGGAAGTCATATATATAGTAGGTTTCAAATAAAGCCTTTGGGGGAAAATAATCCACCTTATGTGAGGACTTGTAGTGCAAACCTCAACTAAGGGGTTTTTGAAAACATAATTAGAATAAATTATTTTTGGTCAAAATAAATTTTGATAAAATAGTTTTGGGTACTATTCACATGGCATGATCGTTGGGCAAGAAGTTTGGATCAAGGAAGATGAATATGGAGAGCAATTGAGCCTAAGAGTGCCAAACATAATCTACCAGACAATCAAACAAGCCATAGTTAAAACATGCATGCACTCAAAAAGTTTTAATTGGTTCCAGATTTTGTAAACCCAAGCATAGTAAGGTGATACAAACACATGGTTTGACAACTCGCCCGATGTTGGAGGCATCACTCCTCTTTGAGGACCGTTGTTGCCACCAACCAGGGGACCTAGGCCACATCCGTGTCCTTATGGTTTCCAGGGATCGCACGCCAGGTTGTCCCCAGATCTTGTGGTTTAGCTCCCGGGTCACGTGGGTAACCTATATGAGGTGTTCTACGGCGACGCTTAAGTGCGTCTATGTTAATATTGCCACAGTCCTGCGTGTCTTGTGGGATATGACTGAGGTGTGAGTCGAGTTCTTGAGGTGTAGATGATAATGTATAGGAAGCTTGTAATGCCTCCAATGAGTTGTATCATCTTTCAGTAGTTGTACTTCAGTTTGGGCTTGTACGGAACTATGACATTGTGTGTATGAGTCATGGTGTTCATATGGAAGTTTGCTTATTACCATGTTGTTTGGGTGTTTACCATGTTGTCAAGTACATTCCGCATATCATATCCTAGAGTTGATGTCTTCTTTATCTAAGTTGTGGGTTTGTTTTCCCAAGATGGTGTCAACTAGGAATGACCCCGCGCCTGCCTTCGAGCAGGGCAAGGGAAGCCAGGCAGACAAGGGAACCTGCCGTAGCTGCCCTCTTTGGCGGAGGTGGTGCTCGAAGCTGAGCGGAATAAAAGAGAGACTAACAGGATGTTGGAACGTATGGAGCAGAATACAACACGTCCTCTCCACAATGAGCACAGTGAAGGTGTGTGCCTTAACGATTGTTTGAATTTGTGACCAACTAAGTTCCATCCCTCCGTCGACCCGCTCGACACAGATGAGTCCCCGACAAGCATGTCCCGAAAATTGTGCTGCTAAGGTACCTGAAGCCAATAAGGTGAGTTTTGCCACCTACTTTCTGGAAGGACCAGGAAACCTGTGGTGGGAAAATTATGAGGCCATGCGTCCCGCTGGCCCTACAACAACCTGGGTGGACTTCTGTGAAGCGTTCCGTACCCATCACATCCCAGAAGAGCTAATGGATTGCAAGGGAGAGGAATTATGTGCCTGTACTTAGGGTAGGCTAACTGTGGACGCTTACAGCCGTGAGTTCGGCAACCTTGCCCATTATGCACCAGAGGAGGTGTCGACTGACACCAAGAAGCAAGCTAGGTTCCGTAAGAGACTTAGTCATGTGCTCTATCGAGATCTGCAACGCCATGAGTGCGCTACCTTCCAGGCTCTCACCAAAAAGGCTATCAATGCTGAGACTGGACAGACCAATTACGAGGCAACTAAGAAGCACACTTGTGACTTCAGCTTCACATCCGTCTCAGGCTCCAACAAACGCCGAGTGTGGGTGCCCAACACTACCCTGCGGCCAAGGTACACCGTGAGGCCATCCTATGAGGCGCCTTGCCCATCTCAGACCAATCCTCCAGCCAGGACTTTTGGAGGTCCTGCTGCCAATGTTGCACCCTGTTCCACCACTATCATTTGCTACAAGTATGAAGAACCAGGACACTATTCCCGTGAGTGCCCCCAGAACAACGCCAAGCCTACTGGATGTGGGAAGCCGGGAAAAGCTTTCAATGTGAAGCCAACTCCTGCTCATGGATGTGTGAATCACATCTCTGCTGAAGAAGCACTTTAGGATCCTAATGTTATCCTAGGTATGCTTCTTGTCCATAGGTATCCAGCATCTGTTTTGGTTGATACTGGAGCATCTCAGTCATTCATCTCAGAAAGTTATGCACAGTTGCATAACATGTCTTTCTGTGATATGCCTACTCATTTAGTAGTTCAGATTCCTGGATCAAAATGGCAAACTTCTAGAGTGATCCATGACAATGAATTCCTTGTGGATAGGCTAGTGTTCTTAGATTCATTGATAGCCCTCAAGTGTTCGAACATTAATATCATCTTGGGTATGGACTGGATCAAAGCCCATTATGCTAAGATTGATACTCATACTAGGAATATTCAGCTTACTCATCCATCGGGTGAGATAGTTAATGTCCAACTCGAGCTGCCAAGCATCAACTCTATTCCCTCAATGCTAGCCCTCTTCAAAAACTAGAAGATATTCTAGTAGTCCATGACTTCCCAGATGTCTTTCCAGAAGAACTGCCAGGAATTCCACCTGTAAGGGATGTAGAGTTTGTGATAGAACTCGTCCCAGGGACTCTCCCAATAGCCAGAAGACACTATAAGGTGGCACCCTTAGAACTAGCCAAGCTTAAGACAAAACTCGATGAGGCTTTCAACAAAGGTTTCATATGTCCTAGTTCTTCTCCTTGGGCTTGTCCCGTCCTCTTTTTCAAGAAGAAGGATGGATCGGACTTCATGGTTGTAGATTATCGGCGAGTGAACCTGGTCACCATAAAGAACAAGTATCCGCTCCCAGGATCAATGATTTGTATGGTCAACTCGTTGTGTCCTCAGTCTTTTCCAAATTTGACTTGAGGTTGGGATACCATCAAATCAGAATTAGAAACCGGGACATTCCAAAAACGTCTTTTGTTACTCGTTATGGCAAATAGGAGTACAACATCATGTCCTTGGACTTAACCAATGCCCCAACCACTTTCTCTTGCTTGATGAATTCGATCTTCATGGAGTACCTGGATAAATTTCAAGAATGAACGGGAACATGCTGAGCATCTAAGGCCTCTTCCCGAAATCCGACAGTAAGCAGCTCCGGGCAGAGGCCCGTCGCCGGAGGGTCTGCGGGGTGCACACACAGGGCGCCAATGCACTGCCACCCAGAGGGGCCATCCCTGGCACACGCGGGGACGACTCAAGAGGGGAACATGGCCCTTATGTAGAGGCCTACATTCCACAGTACATCATACCTGCAGATGGCGCGTTGGATCAAGCGCTCCCCTTAGGCGCCAGCTCCCTCCCGTAGTAGGGAGGTATGCTAGATGTCCTCCCTGAGCCGGGCCTGGGGGCTCCCACCAAGGTATTACAATGCCAGGTTGATGCGAGCGAGTGAGAGGGGAGGACATTCTCTCGCACGTGTGGGCATGGTGTAGCCGCCGCCCTCGCGAGCAAGCAACACATAGTCGAGCCCCGAGGCCTGAAGAGCATCGGTCTGGGGGGCGATAGGGTACAAGCAGCGCAGGCCACCCGAGGCAATAGGAGCGTCGGTGTAGCCTCGGGAGGTAGGGCTTCACGAGGTCCTCGAGGCGCTGTCCGGCTGGCGCCCCAGCACTTCACGAGGGGGCTTCGTCGACACAACACCTTCATGGTTGCACCGGGTGCATTGTTCTCAAGTTTGGGCCGCGGGAGCGCAATTCCCCGGCTATGCGGGGAACCGTGCATTCGGTTTAGGGTTGTAGGGGCGCGCAATGGAGCAGAAATGCACGGGTGGCTCTCAACGGAGTTGGTAGCACCTAGGTCGTGCACCCGGGGACTTGGCCAACTATCTTCGGCCGTGATCCCCCCGAGGACGCGGAGGGGTTCCATCTCACACCCAAGTGGAAGCCACATGCTCCGCGCTGGCGGACAACAATGTCCACCAGTGACTATGCCTATGTAACATGGACGCCCTACACTCCGCTTTGGGGGGAAGACGAATACAAAGACTAGCCTAGGTGACGGACGTGGCAGTTGCTTGCTTCTTTGTTTGGTGCTCGAATTGCCACTCCTTGAAATGAAATTTGAGGATTTTGGAACTCTATTTAAAAAGGGGCGGGGACTTTTCTCTCATCGCGCTTTGACCTGCCGCCTCAGGAACATACCTCTTTCAGCGGTCGACCCCCGCTCGGGGGCAACAAGCATCAAGAGCCTTACTGGTCATATTGCCCCTCGCCCCTTGGTGTCGTACTGTTGTTCCGAACGCCCTCAAGGGTGTCGAGGCCCCCGCCCCTTGGTCTTGGCTTGGTGATCCGGACGTCCCAACGGTGGTCGGGGAATGTGTGGGACTGGGTCCTGCCAAATTAGAGTGCCGCTTGAGCGTAAAGGGGGGTTCCTGGGCAGCGCCCCCAGGGGAGCTCACCAATCTTGGGGCTCCGTCCCCCTGCTCTCGTCCTAGTGATCCGGAGGACCCAGTGGTGGCCGAGGCCTCGTCCCATTGGTCTTGTCGTGGTCTTCTCATGATTGGGCCTTGCAGATGTAGAGTGCCGAAAGGGCCCCCAAACCATTTCGCGAACAAGGAAGAAGCCCCCCATGTGGAACCCAGAGGTATCTGGACGTCTCAGGTGCACCACGCAACGCACGGGACTGCCATCACCCAATGACCTAAGGTTCTTGTGGCGCTAGGTGCCAAGAAAGGCGGCGTAAGGGGAGAAGTCTAGCCTCTTCGGGCGACGACTATAGGAAACCGGGATTTGAGGGCACCAAGCTGCCCCTCGAGAGGGAATGCCTCACGAGGACGCTGCAAGCCGCCATCATCGGACCAAATGAACAACTTCACCAAGCCCCGTGCAAAAAACAAAGTCACGTCACGTCAAGCAAGCAACCAACGATCTAGGGGAAGGGAGGAGGAAGACGCAGGTAACACACAAAAGACTGACACCCTTAGGGGCTGGGTTTTTCTTGAATATTACATGAACCGGGACAAGAAAACAGGGGACGCCTAGGCGGAGGAGTCGTTGTTGCCGTCTGAACCGCCTGCCGCCTCCGCGTCGGAGCTGCCCTCCTCGCTGGAGGCGGGCACTTAGACATACTTCTCCACCAGGTACTCCACCTGCAGGCGCACCTTATCCCGGAGGGGCCTCTGGAGCACGTAGGGCACCCATTCTCCGACGAGCAGAAGATCGAGCTCCGGAACGTGGCAGCGCAGAGTGGAGAAGACGCACGTCAGAGGAAGGTCCAAGAGGTCGCGCACGCTAGCCTCGTTGTCCTCGTCCACGCAAGAGATGCCAGTCTCCAGGACCTCCACCACCAGAAATCGACATAGCCTTCGTCGCCATGCACACATGGCAGTGCAAGGGCTTCCCGGACGAACCGGCCTACCGCATCGGCCATGTGGTAGGCAATGCCCAAGTACTGCTTGGCGCGCTGTGCCTCTAGCATCTTAGCATACTCTGGCTCGTCCTGGTCGGCCTGGAGGGATGCTAGCTCTGCCCTAGCCTCCCATTCGCCCTTGAGGGTGGCCTCGGCGCTCGTCGGCTGGGCCCATAACACATCCACCTCCTCATGGACTTCTCCGAGCCTGCGCTTCTTGGTCGCAGGCGCCCTAGGAGGAGGAGATGGTCAGGTCCGGTGCACCGGGCGTGTCTACAATGAAGGAACAAGATGGCGGAGTACTCACTGATCGTATTTGCCAGCGCTGACGAGCTTGGGCCCGCCACGAGCCCCCCTGCCGCTGCCTCCAGAGGAAAGCGAAGAGGTCGAAGGCCCCGCGCGCTTCCCCGCTCCTACAACAGTTCCTCGAGATGCCATGGGGCGAGGGGGAAAAGGAAGAAGATAGGGTTTTCTTTGGAATACTTGGAACGAGGAGGCACACCAAGAATGCAAGACCCCCAGGGCAGGGCAGATTTATAGGCGCAACTGGGGACGCGACGCGTCATGGGGAGAGCAGGCGTCGTGCACCCCTCAGGCTCCGACGGGCCAGCTCGAACAACGCGCTGGCACGCTCCAAGTCGCCTCGTCTACTCCCATCGGATCACATCCGAGTGGCCCAACGCCTGAAGGCCCTAGGGAGAAGCCGCATTCAAAGAAAGGTAATGATGCCCGACACAGTGCATAGGCATCGCATCAATTTGACCTAGGAGGTTCCTGACGTCCTCGAGGAGTAGAGGCATCGACACCTTGGTGTATGACATGTGTAGAGGCACTTGGGGCCCGCGGTGCTCTGGGCCTTCCTCAACGGCTTCCCGCAGAAGCCATCTCGAGCGTGCCTTGGGCCCGGAAGCTACTGTCGGCTTTCTAGGAATAGGGGTACCCAGACCTGCCTACCTGTGGCCCACGTAATGGCCCACTTCGTCAAGCCAAGAACGGCCTAATGCGACCTGCTCAAGATAAGGCCCTCATGAGAGCCTTGAGCTCGCGAGGGTATCGACACCATGACTTGCAAGGAATGGGCCTCCTCCGGCCCCCTCCGGAGCAGTGGAGATCTCTATGTAGTGCTTGGCCTCGGGAGGCAAAGGATTACGTAAGGCGGGGCAGGCGGATGTAGTTTCCCCTTTGGTGCAAAGGGGGCACAGACGTATGCTGGTTCCCAAATCACAACCCAAAGGTTTCCATTCTGATGCAATGAGACCACAACCACAAGCCCTACAGGACGGATGTCATCGCCAAGCCCACCACAGCATCATCGACACCAACTTTCCAGGTGAAGACCACCTTTCGTCAGGATAAACATGTACCGCTTGCCCCCCCTTTGAATTTGGCCGTCGTGCGATCCCTAGCCGCCATAATGATAAGGGAAGAGGACCCGAGCCACTAAAAATAGAGGCTAGGCTGCACCATGAAAAGGGAGGCAGAAGAAGAGAGGCAATCCACAAAAGCACGAGTCGGGTTTTACGCTTCGCAGCGGCTTGAACCTGTGTAAATCATCATGTGCAATCATCTTCCTTGTCACCGTGCGAGTTCATTGTCCAAACCATCGGGTTGTGAGCTAGGAGGGGTCAGGCTATTCGGGATCTTCGCACACGCCCCTGTGTTCGACAACTACGGGTACCCTGACTAACTCTGGTATGATCTCATCACTAGTCTAGGTGTCCCCGAGTGGCTCTTGAATTTCTGCGAGTCGCACCAATCTCCCACTGGCCTCCCAACTGAGAACCTCTTTCTCTAGGAAAACTCCATTCTGTGTAACAAACACTTTGTTCAATTCTTGGTTATAGAAGTTGTATCCCAAGGTTCGTCGGCGTTCTGGCATCGGGGGTACACAGACCTTCCTCCCTACGCCCCAATGCATGGCCCACCACAATGGCCCAGTACGGCCCAGCAACAAGCCTCTCAAGTCAAGGCCCTTGCTAGAGACCCGGGCCTCTTGAGGAGGACAACATCAAGACCTCTAGAGACTGGAATCCCCCCAGGATGCATCTCGATAAGCGGAGATTCCTACGCGAGTGCCATGCCTCCCGAGGCAAGGATTACGTGGGTTCTGACGACAAAGCCAAGCGGGTGCCAGCAGGCACAGGAGGAGGACAATTTCCTTTCATGCTAAGGAGACAAGAACGTATGAAGGTCCCTAAGGAATCCCCCAAAGGTTTCCTTCCTGATGCAACGGGGCTGAGAGCACGGGCTCGGCATGACGGATGTCATCGCTGAGCCCACCACCGCGTCGCAGCCGGAAGCTTTGCACGCAAAGACCACCTTTAGTCAGGATAAGATGTACCTATTTTCCCCTTTCAAATTTGTCCATTGTGGATGCCTTCCCTCCTCTACAATAAGGGAAGATGACCGTGGCCCCTATGAATAGCCACCAACTCCCATTGTAGACGACAGGTGGAGTAGAGCTAGTTCATAACTAGCAAGGGCCCTTGGGAGGCCATCCCACCACTGTACTAGTTCATCCTTACCCTCCTCGTGAGGCCAACCCACCGCAACGCATGAGTAGGGTTTTATACCACGAGGTGGCCCAAACCTGGGTAAATCTTCGAGTCCACCTTCTTCCCTGCTTGCACTTATTCGACATAGTTAGGCCATAGGGGGACAGGCTTGACACTCTGAGGAAGTTAAGATCCTCGCACACGCCCTAGTGTTCTTTCCTTGTTGGGTTTTTTGGAGCTCCAATTCCGACATTTGGCACGACAGGTATGGGCGTGGCTGTCGGCGTTATGGGAACGGGGGTACCTAGACCTGCCTGCAACCTAGGGCATGGCCCACCTTGTCAGCTTGGCATGGCCCAGCGCAACCCCGCTCAAGACAAGGTCCTCGTGAGAAGCCTTGAGCTCGTGAGGGAAGCAGCGCCAAGACCCGCTTGGGAGTAGGCCTCCCCAGGCCTCCTCCTGAGCGGCAGAGATCTCTATGTAGCGCTTGGCCTTAGGAGGCCAAGGGTGATGTAAGGCGGGAGAGGTGGGCGCCAGCGTGCAAGGCGGTACAGTTTCCCCTTTGCTGCAAAGGGAGGAAGGACGTACACAAGTTCCCAAAGCGTCTCCCAAAGGTTTCCATTCCGGAGCAACAAGACCACGACCACGAGCCCTCCAGGATAGATGTCATTGCTGAGCCCACCTCTGCATCATCAACAACAACTTTTCAGGCGAAGACCACCTTTCGTCAGGATAAAGATGTACTCCTGTCCCCCTTCGAACTTGGCCATTTTGGGATTCCTTCCCAGCAATGCGATAAGGGAAGAGGACCGGGCCACTATAAATAGAGGCTAGGCTGCACCGTAGAGGGGAAGGAAAACAGAGAGCAAACCAAGAGAGACAAGATCACTAGAGTGCCTTCACGCGGCAACTCTCCACTGTACTAATTCATCCACAAACCTCCTCGTGAGGCAATCCACCAAAGAAGGAGTAGGGTATTACGCTTCGCAGTTGCCCAAACTTGGGTAAATCATCGGTTGCAATCTTCTTCCTCATCATCATGTGAGTTCGCTATCTTGATCGTCGAGCTGTGAGCCAGGTGGGGTGAGGCTGTTGGGGATCTTCACACACGCGCTTGTGTTTGAACTTTCTTGGGTTTTGCGGAGCCTGAGACCCAACATTCGGTGCGCCAGGCAAGGGGCGGGTCGAAGCTTCACCACCCATGGCGACGGTCGAGCCCTAGCTAAGCGACCCCATGGCAGACAAGACCCACAAAGCCGGGTGGCCCTCTACGCGCGGTGGAGCCATGGCACACAGGGCCGCTACCGTGGTCACGTGCATCCTTGGCGGGTCGCTGGCACATACCTCCAACTGCCAGGTCAAGCAGTTCTTCCGCCGTGCAGGCACGATTCGGACGGGGTTCGACTTGGCACCGCCTCGAACATGGATGGAGACGGACATCACCTTCGGCCCCGATGACCACCCCAGGACGAGGGTGGCTGTCGGGGAGCTCCACATGTTGTTTACACCAACCATAAATGGCGGGGCCATCACCAGGACCCTCATAGATGGTGGTGTCGGCCTTAACATCCTCTCCGTGAAGACCTTCAACATTCTGCAGGTGCCCCACGACCAACTCGCACCTTCAAGGCCCTTCTTCGGGGTGGCCCGGGGATCCGTCTCTCCCGTGGGGCGGGTGCGCCTCCCCGTCACCTTTGACACCCGCTCCAACTTCCGCACCAACCAAATTGACTTTGACGTCGCCCACATCCACCTCCCGTACAACACGATACATGGCTACCACACTCTTGGCCAGTTCATGGCGGCAACGCACCCGGGCTACAATGTTGTCAAGATGCCCGGGAGCGGCAGCATCCTCACCATCGTTGGAAATGTCAAAGACGCGTCCCTCGTGCTCAAGCTTGCCTACAAAGAGGTGGATGCGGAGGGCTCTGGGATGCCCTCGACATTGCGCCGATGAAGAAGAAGCACTTCTTCTCTCAGGACGTGGCATAGACGAAGCGAGTGCCTTTGGACGAAGGGAACCTTGGTCCTACCTTCACCATCGACGCGGACCTGCCTTGGGAGCAGGAGGAGGCGCCGCCTTCCTCCACATGAACAAGGACACGTTCCCCTGGAGCACCTCTGACCTAGTGTGGGTCCCAAGGGATCTAATCGAGCACCACCTCATGGTGTGACCAAATACACGCCCTGTGAAACAAAAGGCAAGGAGGCAGGCTCACGAGAAGCTGGCATTCATTGCCTAGGAGGTCGGCAAGCTAAAGGAAGCTGGAGTCATCTGGGAGGTGTGGTACCCGGAATGGCTCGCCAACCCGGTAGTCATCCCAAAGTGCTGCTAGGAGCGTATGTGTGTCGACTTCACGAGCCTCAACAAAGCCTGCCCGCAGGATCCATTCCCGCTGCCACGCATCATCACATCATCGACTGCACCACCGAGTACATCCTCATGTGCTTCCTGGACACATTCTCAAGCTACCATCAGATCAAAATGGTGGTGGAAGACATTGAGAAGATGGCATTCCTCTCTCTATGGGGTGTATTCTGCTACACGTGCATGCCCTTCGGACTGCGGAACGCTAGGGCAACCTTCCAGCAGCTGATGCACATCGCCCCGGGGCAGCAGCTCGGGATGAACGCTGTCACACCCTGGGTTTTTCCTCATGACTAACTTAAATTGACTCAAAAATTAGGGCCAATTAAAAGTTTTTCTATGCTTGTGATGCTTAACTTGATTGATCATTGCTTTTTTGCTTGTTGGTGTTCTATATTCATAAAATCCCTTCTACTCTGAAAACTCATCTCCTTGCTCCAAATATTTGCCCAATGATTATGCCATGTGTATAGGACGTAAAACTATTTTTATAAGATTTTATTTTAGCCAAAATGGATTTATTCGAATTAGGTTTTCCAAAACCCCTGAATCGATGTTTGTACTACTAGTCCTTGAATTGGGTGGATTGTTTTTCCAAAAAGGCTTTATTTGGAACCCACTATATATAAGACTTCCCAAAAACACCAAATATTATTTTTAAAGATTAGTTTCTTATTTTATTTAAATGCCTTTTCTTAAGGCCAGAAATGGTCTTTTATTAGGAAAAAATATTTTTATGCTTTAAAAATATTTGAGAAAATATAGGAAAACTCAGTGGACATATATTGTCCATATATAAGAGTTTAAATACATGGTGATGTTCAAAATATTGGACCAGACCCTTCAAAACCCTTGCTGCTTAAATAAAGCATTTGAAATATTTGTATATGAAATATTCTCAATAAAATCCAGGAAAATTCCAGAAAGTCACACATGCTATATCTGATGATCTTGCAAATTTTTATCTCAATCTCAACATTTTTTCTTGACCAAAATATTCCAAATCCCTCTTTGTCCAGAATCACATTTGAACAACTTTACATTGTGAAGTTTGACCTATTGACCCCAAACTTTTTGGGCATGTTTAAATCCCTAAATAATGATGTTACACAAAGTGGTGCATCAATGAGATTAGTTTAGCCTAACCGGATCTACAGAAACCTGATTCTGTTAAATTCTAGGGTTCACAAAGTTTGCATTATCAACTTTTCCCTATCGAGATCAAACCTTGTGATCCCTTTCATCTTTACCCACCATTTGATCCTATTTAATATCATGGAAAGTAGAGTCTATCTACTAGCCCAAACACAGCACAAACACCTTATGGCCATTTCTAAAACCTACTATTTCCACCACTTTTACTATTCCCCTTGCTCTCAATTTTTTACCACATCTTGCCCTCATTCCCCTCTACCCCGAGTAACAATTTCCTGTGCATAGATCAATTATTTGGGGGGGGGTAAACCCCCAGGATAACCTCCTGGATAGCTAGGATCCACCTCTCTCTCCACTTTCCCTCTGACCTAAGGCACCTCCAGAGCATATAGCTATGGTGCACCTCGGCATGGCTATATAAAGCCCTTCCGAGCGATCCGTGCGCCCCCTATCGAGCTCTCTTGCTCTCCCTCACTCCCTTGAAACCCCCAGACCAGCCCCCTTACTCTCTGTGGCCTCCGTCGTCCATGGCTGAAGAACGTCGTGGCCTCTACTCAAAAATCCAACCCATGCCCTGCCCCCCTCGTTCCAAACTACTCCGGGGTCCCCTCCTTACCATCGCAAGCCCCTCCCATAGTCTCTATACCTCCCCGCGAGACCCTCCACTCGAGACCAGTGATGGTCTATGACTTCCTTCATGGCCCTCTGGGCCGGCACCGCTGCAGCCTTCCCCTACGGGCGCGTCACAAAGGGTTGGAAGCAGAGCAGATGCCCGATCTCGCCGGTGTGGTTGGCCTCGTCGGGGGTGGCCTTTGTCTCCGAGGCGAGTGCCGGCGTCGCTCGCCTCTGCCTCCCCTGCTCCTTCTCTGCTTGAGCAGGAGGAGGAAGGAGGCCACACAGACGGGGCCCGCCAATCAGTGACCGCAAAGGCCGGGCCCACGCTTAAGTAGAAACGGCTTCCACGGAGCGCATTTTCACGAAAGGAAAGCGTATCCATTGTAATAGGGTTTCGACGTGGCCTCCTCCAGCCGGCTGAGCCACTAGGCTGGCCCGGTTAGTTATGTTGCCCCCTGTGCGCATTATGGCAACAAGGTATAACCCATTTTTTCTTTTTCCCTTTTCCAGAGAATTGAAAATTCCATATTATATTCTTGGAAGCTCCAAATTGGATGATTCAAATTTCTACAGTCTCCTAACAATGCCTCCCGTTATTTGGTGCAACTCCCATATTTTTGCACCACACATTTTTGTATTGTTTTAGTTCAAATTCAAATTTGAACTATGTGATGCCCCTCTTGTAAAATCCCTAGGGGATTCAAATCAACTCCAAATGGAGTGACTCAAACCCCTAGGTGTATATAAATTCATTATCTAATTTATGAGCATTTTTCCTTACAGTTCCTCTGCTATGTCAAACACTGAATCATTTCTTCATATGCGATCCACTTTGCAAATCCCTAAGAAATTCATCCCAACTCCAAATCCTTTGAAACCACTTACTAAATTCTTCTAAAAACATGCCCTATTTGAAGAGTGCCTCCACTCATTTGTATAAAAATATTTTCTGTGGACATCTTATAGGATCATCATTTCCTTCATTTCCACCTTGACACACATCCGTCAAAACCTCTTTGGTTATTTGTCTCATGACCAGAGGAGTCCTAAAAAAATAAAACTCCTATTTATAGAGCACTTTTATTTCTCTACTTGTTGTTTTGCTTATTGCGGTTGTTTCCGGGTATAGTTGACGAAGTAGATGAAGTGCTCGGAGTGGATGAGAAGTGTGTGAAGACCTAGAAGACTATGCTGAGCCAGGCAAGCAACCCATTGACCATGACTATGAACCCTTTTACTTGCATGGTATATAGCACTTATTTCCGTGATGTTGATCATGTAGATGTGGTGTCCCCCCCCTTCGGTGGGATGCCTCTGATACTTTACCGCTGATACTTGCATCGTGCATGACCCTACCATTCTTACAAGGATTGTGCGGGTGGGATTATTTAGCTTGCTAGAAGTTGCTACACAAGTGGTATGGGAATATTCATGGTGATGGAAAAAAATGATTTCATAGAATTTTCGAAAACCCCACTGGGTTCCTCTAATGCCCCAGGGAGATGTTGAGGAGATAGGTAACCACTTGGGAAAGAAGTGGTGTACCGAGGCAAGTGTGTGTGTGGTTTTTGAAAATGGATTGGTGTAAGTTGCGACCGTTATTCCTACCTTACATGTGCAACCACTCTACCCCTCTATGGGACGGGGCTTTGTTGATTACTATGGTTGGTGCTAGCAGAGAGCCCACATAACTAGTGGTAGGAGTGAAGTGGTCACTCTCGAGACGGGGTCGTATCAGAATGGGCGATCATGCGATGTCTATATAGGCACCAGGCACACTGTTGCGTGCCCTCATGGATGATACGTGTGATGTATATCATGAGGTATGGCACCAACGACTGGAGTCTTTGTTTAGCATCACCATGGGAAAGGCATTGTTCGGGTGCTTACCTCGGGTATGTGATCAAGTCGCGAGAAGCTAGGACCTTGCTCGAGGATCTGGAGGTAACGTTCGGCAACCTGAAGAAGGTGAACTTGAGGCTCAACCCCAAGAAGTACGTCTTCGGGGTCCCGTCGGGCAAGCTACTTGGCTTCCTGGTGCCACACCGAGGGATCGAAGCGAACCCGGAGAAGATGAAGGCTATAAACAAGATGAGCCCGCCTCAGACCCTCAAGGAGATGTAGAAACTGGCAGGCTACGTGACCTCCTTGGGCCGCTTCATCTCCCGGCTTCGCGAGCAAGCCATGTCGTTCTTCAAAATCATGAAGAGGAAGGGTTACTTCGAGTGCACTATGGAGGCAGACACAGCGTTCGAAGAACTCAAGCGGTTCCTCTCAAGCCCGTCGGTGATGGTGGTGCCACGCCCCTGAGAGCCCCTCTTGTTGTACCTGGCTGCCATCCCCCACTCCGCTAGCGCTGCGTTGGTGGCGGTAAGGGAGGAGTGTGTCGACATGTGCACTACACTGACAGGCATAGGTGGGCTCCCCAACATGAAGCAAGGAGACTTGCAGGACGCCAAGGAGCCCACTCCCCATCATGATGGTCCTCATGAGGCCCCGACCGCTCTGGCGGCCCCCGAGGCACTCAAGCCTCATGAGGCCTCGACCGCTTTGACGGCCGGAACTCAAGCCCCATGAGCCTGCTGCAGAGCATAGAACTACAAGAGGCCTCACCCTTGTCGAGCACCTTGTGTACTGCGTCAGCATAGTGGTGCGGGATGCACGCTCACGCTACCCCATGCAACAAAAGCTCTTGCTCGCACTTCTTTTCGCTTCGACGAAGCTACGCCACTACTACCAGGGGCACCCCATCAAGGTTGTCTCCATGTACCCCTTGGAGATGGTGCTGCGCAACCCCAACGCAGTACGGAGAGTCGAGGAGTGGAACATCAAGCTACATGCCTTCAACATAGAGTTCAGGACAACCAGGGTCATCAAGGGGGCGGCCCTAGCAGACTGTGTAGCGGAATGGACAAACGCTCCCGATCGGTGGCTGGACGGGAGCCAGTTCCTCGTCCCTTGTGACGAGGCACCTGAGGGTTGGACCATGCATTTTGATGGAGCCTTCGTGCGCATGGGAGCAGGGACCGGAGTCGTGCTCATCGCACCAATGGGGGACAAACTCTGCTACAAGTTACAACTCTACTTCCAGCATGGTGAGAAGGTCTCCGCGAACATCGTTGAGTATGAGGGCCTCATCGCTGGGCTCAAGGACACGGATTCCTTGGGGTATCGGCGCCTCACCATCAAGGGCGACTCCCAACTCCTCGTCAACTTCTCCAACAAATAGTATACAATCAAAGACGAGCACATGGGGGCGTGCTTGGTGGAGGTATGTGAGATTGAAAAATGTTTTCAGGGCTTTGAATTGCACCACATCCCACGCGGTGCGAACAAGGAGGCTGATGACATCGCTAAGAGGGCATCACGCCACGAACCCCAGGAACTGGGCGTCTTTGAGGAACGACTCTTTAAGCCCTCTGCGACACCACCAATGACTCTTTAGGAGCTTCCTTCGGCACCACCCTCGGGAGCTCCATCTTGTGGTCTGGCCTCATGAGCCTGACTTCTCTTGGCACTTGAGGCCTATGTCCACGACTGGATGCAGAAGTTATGTGCGTACTTACTTCACGGCACACTTCCGGAGAAGGAGGAAGACACGGAGGGCATTGCACGACAAGCCATAGCTTACTATCTGCAAGACAACGACCTATACATAGGCGCCCAAACAATGTCACGTTATGGTGCATTTCCAGGGAACAGGGGCGCGAGCTGCTGGCCAACATTCATGGAGGAGACTGCGAGCACCACCCCTCGTCGCGCACCCTTGCAGGGAAGGCGTTTTGATCTGGCTTCTACTAGCCCATGGCACTCAACGACACCATCGAGCTTCTTCGGTCCTGCAAAGCCTGCCAGTTCCACGCCAAGCGAATCCACCAGGCTGGGGCAGGGCCTCCAAACCATCCCGCTCTCCTTGCCCTTTGCGGTCTGGGGGATGGACATATTGGGACCTCTCCCGCGAGCGGTAGGAGGGTACCGCTACCTCTAGATCATCATCAACTAGTTTACCAAGTGGGCAGAAGTGGAGCCCGTCTGCACCATCCCCGTCGGATCGGCTGTCAAGTTCATCAAGGGCCTTGTGAGCCTCTTCGATGTCCCCAACCACATCATCACCGATAATGGTTCACACTTCACTAGTAACCTCTTCAGGACCTACTGCACTAACCTCAGAATGCAGATATGCTATGCCTTGGTGGCCCACTCACGGAGCAACGACCAGGTAGAGCGCACCAACACGGAGGTCCCGCGGGGCCTCAAGTCGAGGAGCTTCAAGAAGAAGCTTGAAGATTGCGGCAGAGGTTGGGTCGGTAAGCATCAGTCCATGTTGTGGTCCATCCGAACCACCACGACTAAAACCACTGGCAAGACCCGCTCTTCCTCGTCTACGGATCCGAGGTCGTCCTCCCGCATGAAGTCACGCACTGGTCCACGGGGGTTCTGGCATTCGACGAGGAGCATCAGGACACTGCGCGGGGAACAGACCTCGTGCTCGGGGAGGAGACCTGTCACCGAGCCGCGCTCCGAGCTACAAGGGACCAATAGGCGCTGCAACGTTATCATTTCCACAACATCCGCTCCAGAACCCTCGAAGTCAGACACCTCATCCTGGGGCCGGTCCTTTCCAGGGAGGGCTTGCACAAGCTCTTTCCCATGTGGGAGGGCCCATTCAAGGTCGCTCACATCTCTAGGCCTAGTGCCGTGCGCCTGGAGAATCAGGACGGCGTCCCCATCTAGAACATCTAGCACCTCGGAAATTTCTACCCATGACACTCTCACGTAATAATGAGTTGGATGTATACGCCCAGAGCCCCCCGAGGAAGCGGAGGGGTTCCCACCCATGACCAAGTTCAAGCCCCATGCTTTGTGATGGCGGACAACACTGCCCACCAATGGCTATGCCCATGCACCATGGCTGCCCTACGCTCCGCGCTGGGGGAAGACGAAGATGAAAACTTGCCTAGGAGCCGGACGCGACTGTTATTTGCCTTCCTTGTGTTTGAATTCGCCCAATTTTCTGGAACAAAACTCGGTGTTTTTCTAATCATGTTTTAAGCATAAAAAGGCCAGGGATTTCTTCTCATTGCCTTTTCTCATATTGACATTTCTCTCTTCGGGTCGAGCACTTGCCTGTTTCTCTACCTCGCACCCCAAGAGTGGGGGTTAGGGGCACGGTGCACGCACCTTGCTAAGGTATTGGCACCCTAGTCCTCACGTTGCGCTCCCGAGCGACTCAGTAGGCTCGGGGTCTCCACCGTGGCATGACACACCACCTTCAACCCTCTGGAGGCTTGAACCTCCCAGGGCAGGGAAACAAAATTTATTGGTAGCCGCTCGAGCATCAATGGGGGCTCCTGAGCAACAGTCCTCAGGAGCCTTACTGGTCACATAGCCACTCGCCCCTTCATGTCGTCTTGGTGATCCGGTCGGCATTAAGGATGCCGAGTCCTCACCTTATAGTCGTGTCCTGGTGATCCGGATGCCCCTTAGGGTGGTCGCGGAAAGTTCAGGTCAGGGGCCTGGAGACGGAGAGTGCCAAAACGGCTCTTAACCTGCCTCACTCGTAAGAAGAAGAAGCCCCCAGGACATCCGGACTCCCCAAGCGCCACTGCTAAACCTCCCCAACACAGAAGCCTATCGCGTTCATATCAAACTAAGTACTCTAATCAGGACTAGGAAGAAGTCTCAATTAACAATAACACAAGGACCATAACACATGATAAGAGTGTGAATGAAAGGCGTAGGCATTGAAGTTTATTACACGCCCATAGGGATCCCATTGGCTCTTTTGTTCCAGGAAATGGGATAGGAGGAGGAGAAAGAAAGTGAGGCAGCCCCGTCGGGGGGTGCCGCTTCGGGAGCCCTGGCTTCAGCGCACCAGCACTCAATCGAAGCCCCCCTCTTCTTTGACGGTCCCGTGGAGGTGCGTTGGCGGGGCCGCTTCATGAGCAAAGGATCGGCACCGTGGCGGCTGGCTACCCCCCAAGGTCTGGGTGTGCCGGCGCGGTGGCGCGTCGTAGCTGCTGTCGCTGCTATCGCTCGGGCTCTCCTCAGAGGGAGGGTCGCTGCTGCTAGAGGCGTCACTGTCGTCGCCAAGGCAAAGCTCACCTCTAGGACTGCCACAATCGTCGCCTTCCGGGCAGCACCCCAAGTGCTTGCCATCTCCCTCGCAGATCTTGACGAAGAGCATTGCGCGGCTTAATTCTTGAAGTGAAGGGTGCAACTCCCTTCCAAACCACTGGCATGGGCAAACGTCTGCCACCCGCGGTTCAGGTACACATAACCCGTAGGGGTGACCTCGACCTCCACCCACGAGGCCGTGCTACAACAGCCGCCAGCTTGCAGCCATAGGCTAGCTGGCCCCCCGGTCGACAGCACCACCGCGAAGAAGCATGGTAGTTGAAACCAAGCGATCGCCGGCCTCTTTGCGAAAACCACAAACTCCTGGGCGGCAGCGTCCAATGAAGCCGCATTCGGGGAGGCTATGCGGCCACCACTGGCTTCCCCCCCCTCGGGTGGTGCCATCGCAGCTACTACGAGCACCTGCATATGATATGTCGGGATTCTGGGAATGGGGGTACCCAGACCCGCCAGCTTGCGGCCCAGGACATGGCCCACTTCATCACCCAGGCGCGGCCTGGCGTGGCTCGACTCAAGACAAGGCCCTCATTAGGACCCCAACCTTGCGAGGCAGAACAACACCAGGACAAGCAAGGATGGGCCTCCATAGGCCCCCTCTGGAGCGGCGGAGATCTCTATGCAGAGTTAGGCCTCAGGAGTCAAAGATGACGCAGGGAAGGACAGGCGGGCGCCCCCAACGCGAAGCAAGGACATACACGGGTTCCCGAAGAGCTTCCCAAATGTTTCCATTCCAGTGCAACAAGTCCACGACCACGAGCCCCGGAGGGCGGATGTCATCGCCGAGCCCACCTCTGCATCATCGACGGCCACTTTGTAAGCGAATACCGCCTTTGGACAGGGCACAGATGTAGTCCTGTCCCATATCAAATTTGGCCGTTGTGTGAACCCTTCCCTCCATGGTGATAAGAGAAGAGTACCGAGGCCACCGCTATAGATAGAGGCTAGGTCACACTATAGGGGCAATCCGATCCAGAACTCAACCACTCGACGAACCTCGAGATAAGGCAGAAAGCCAAGAACACCACTTGAGCACCCTCGCGAAGCTCGAACACGGTACTAGTTCATCCACCACACCTCCCCAAGAGGCAATGCACTAAAGTAGGAGTAGGGGATTAGACTTCAGAGCCGCCCAAACCTGGGTAAACTGCCATGTTAATCTTCTTCCTCGCCATCGTGCGAGTTTGCTATAATGTCCATCGAGTAGCGAGCTAGGTAAGGCGAGGCTACGGAGGATCTTCACACAATGGTCTTTTATTTTCCCAATAATTCTTATAAATCAAATTGCCGAAGCAGATGTTTATAGGTATTTCAAAATCAAATATAAATATTACACAAAAGAATGTTATACCAAGGGTCTTCGATGGGTGGCTTGCCGTCCTCGATGTGCCCTATCGCCAGTTTGCTCTTGTGCCTCCTGGGGAGTTGCATTCCTTTAAAGGTAAGTGGTATCAGCGAACGGACCTTGTGAAGAAGATCCTGATAAGTCGCCGGACTATGGATGAGCTTTACACTTTAGCAGGTCCTTGATGGTACCTATGGTTTCCTCGAGGACATGTACTCGCTCTAGTTCCCCTTTGTCTAGCCGAACACCTGCCTTTTATAGTTGTTCCCCATTGCTGCCCATGGAATCTTGAGTGCAAAGTTGTCCTGTCTTGGCACATGTTTGTTGGGTGTTAGGAATGTGAAGTGAGGACGTGTCCCTATTTACGAGGAGAAGAAGAGTCCGGGAGACGGGACTGAGACCGAGCTCATTTGTCAACCTTACGTGTCTTTATGGCAGATTTCGGTGTTGGCCGATCGTCATCGTAATGGAATTCGGCCGCCAGGGCCAATGCATGTTCCTCAGTTCGGAGGGAATGCTCTGTGTTTTCGTTGATGGTAATGCCCCCCTTGGGCCTAGGCATCTTGAGCTGGAGGTATGCATAGTGTGGTATGGCATTAAAGCGAGTAAACGCTGTGTAGCTCGGCAGGGCGTGATAACCCATGCGGAAAGGGACAATGTCGAAGTTCAAGTGTTCGCTGAGGAAGTTGTCGGGCGAACCGAACACTACTTCCAGTCGAAGAGCCCGTGCACTGGACTTTAATGCCTGGGATCACTCCTTTAAAGGTAGTGTTGCTAGGTTTGATCCTGGACGGATCTATACCCATTTTTTCACAGTATCTGAGTAAATCAGATTGAGGCTACTTGCTCCATCCATTAAGACTTTAATGAGGTGATACCCGTCAATAATGGGGTCTAGGACGAAGGCCGCCGAACCCCCATGACGGTACTGGTCGGATGGTCTCGCCGATCAAAGGTGATCGGGTACGCCCACCATGGGTTATACTTCGAGCCTACAGGCTACGGCATAGACCTCTCGAAGGGCGCGCTTCCTCTCCTTTTTGGGTATATGAGTGGCATATATCATATTCACAGTCTTCGCCTCTCAAGGGAACTGCATTTGTCCTCCACTCCTCGGACCGTGGGGCTAGTCATCGTCCTCGATGCGCGGGCCATTGCCCTGCTCTTCAGCTACGAGTTTGCCGGCTTGTTTGAACACCCAACAGTTACGGTTGGTGTGGTTGGCGGGCTTATCTTGAGTGTCGTGGATCTGGAAAGGCCTCTCCATGAGTTTTTCCAGTGGTGTAGGTCCGTCATGATTACCTTTAGAAGGCTTCTTCCGCTGCCCAGATCAGGGGTTGCCGAAACCGGCATTAACGGTCGTGGCGTCGGCATCACCATTGTTGTGCCGGCATTTACTTTTGTTGTGTTGTGGTTTCCCATTTCCATCCCGGACTTTGGAGGTGCCGGGGTCTTTGGGGTTGTGTCTTCTTCTAGCTAGCCAATTATCCTCGCCCGCGCAAAAGCGGGTCATGAGTGATGTAAGGGCAGACATGGTCCTTGGCTTTTCCTGACCAAGATGGCGAGCTAGCCATTCATCCTGAGTATTGTGCCTGAAAGAGGTTATTGCTTTGGCATCCTGACAATCGACGATATGGCTTTTCTTGGTCAAAAACCAATTCCAGAACTCTCGAGCTGACTCTCCTTCCTTCTGGACAATGTTTCTTAGGTCAGAGGAGTCTGGCGGCTGTACGTATGTGCCTTGGAAGTTAGATCGGGATGCATCATCAAGATCCTCCCAGCGGCCGATTGAATTCTCGGGGAGACTATTTAGCCACTGTCGAGCTGGCCCTATGAGTTTTATGGGCAGATATTTGATGGCGTGGAGATCATCTCCTCGTGTGATGTGAAAGTGGAGGAGGAAATACTCGAGCCACATGGCTGGGTCTGTCGTCCCATCGTATTGCTCTATGTTTAGAAGTTTAAACCCTTCCGGGAACTGATGCTGCATCACCTTGTTGGTGAAGCACAGTGGCTGGGGAGCGCCTCTGACCCGGGCTAGGTTCTGCCTATGGTCCGCGCCTAACTTGACTGGGTATTGTTCCTGACTTTTTTTGTTGCAGTCGAGCCTAGGCTGGTATCCGTCCCGTCTATCGAGGGAGTACCCTTTGTACCCATAGATGGATCTAGTGTGTCCTGCTCTATAAATCAGGTCATGTCGCAGGTCATACCTGTCCTTAGGCTCTACTCTCTATTTTCTCCTCCTCCCGGGTATTACCGACCTATAGTCAGCGTCGCCAGCCATCCCATCCCATCCTCGACGGGGGCAGTACGGCTTGTCGTATGGAGTGTGCTCGGGAGATGGAGTGTTGGGGACCTCGTCATCGAACTGGGGCAGCAGTGGTCGGTGTGGATAGCTCTTGGGTTTGTCTAATATACTGGTATTGTACCCTTCTATGACTGATAGGACCCTGGTCCATCGGTCATTGAGGGTATCTTGTTCGGCTTTAAGCTGTCGTTCTTTTGCCTTCAAGCTTCGGTCGGTACCTATAAGTGGTTGCCTAAACCATTCCTTATCCTCAAGGTTTTCGGGGACAGTGAAGTCGTCGGCTTCTAGGCTATCCTCCTCAGAATTGCTTCGATCCTCGGGGTTGCGTTGATCATCCTGCCTCTCCTGGTCCTCAAGTGGCTGTTCGGGAATTTCGAGATTGCGGAGGTCTTCCGGGCTGTCATTTTCCCTGGTGCCATCAATTGTCACCCTTCCCTTTTTTTGCCTTTGACCATTTTGTGCAGTCTGCTACGGCTTGACGGCTCTTTGCCAGATGTATTGCCATTAATTTTGGGTGTGTGTTCGCCCATATCGTGTGGAGTGTCCACCATGTAGACGTCATAGGCGGAGGTGGCAGTCCATCGCCCGGTGTTAACAGGGAAGGGATCGTCGTCCTCTTCATCCATGTCTTCGGCCTCCTCAAAGGCATAGTGCAACATATCGGTTAAATCTTCGATAGTAGCTACCAAGTGGGTGGTGGGTGGGTCGAAAAATTTCCCTAATCCCACATTCCGACCGATCTGAGCATGGATCGAGGTCAGGTCTTCTATACTTCGTATTAATAAGATCTGATCTAGAGCCTCATTGAGAGTCGAGATCTTGATTGGTTCTGTCTTCCTAGAGCTTTCGGAGTTAACCTCCGTCGCATCCACACAAAGTGTGTGTCTGGAAAGAGCTGACCTCTGGCCCTTCGGTACTATGACTGGATCCGTACTAAGAGCTAGATCACCGTCTGGCTTAGTACCATGGGCGGAGTCAAAATCGGAATCCGAAGATACGACCTAGGAGTCTTCGAGCGCGTTAGATGGGGTCGCAAGTCCGATAAGGGAAAGATCACCACGAGAGTTTACGGAGAACTCTAAGTTCCCGAATCTAACATCGTGCTCAGGGGCAAAACTCTCGACCCAACCAATATGGTCGGTCGGGTCAGCGTCCGGCATGATGCTGCCGAAAGCGAAGATCTGTCCAGGGACAAAGGAGTCCATGTTATGGACTTCTTCACTTATGACTAAGCGAGCCATCAATTCCTTTGGCAATCACAGCGGAACTCTCAATTAAAGCACCAATGTCGATGTCCAAATTGGCGGATCTTGGGTAGGGGGTCTCGAGCTGTGAGTCTAGGATCAATTGTAACAGGGGACGAAGGAGACGATGTTTACCTAGGTTCGGGCCCTCCTATGGAGGTAAAACCCTATTTCCTGGTCGATAATGTTGATGAGTATGAAGGTCTACATAGTTGATATACCTCGAGATCGAATAGCTAAAATCCTAGATTAGTTTCTCTGGTCTACATAATAAAACCCTTCTAGTTTATATAGACACCAGGGGCTACCTAGGGTTCACACATGAGAGGTCTCCGACCGGGGATGGAGATGGTGATTTCCTCATCTTGTCTTGGAGTACAAGACACACCTTTGAGATTTCCTTCGATAACACGGGATCTTGACATATCCAGCCCTTCCTATGATAGCCAGAGAGTGGCCCACCAAGCCGGCCTATTAAGAGATAGGCCAGCGGCCCAAGGACCCCTTAGTCCATGACCCCCTAATTATGAAATGGGACAGAGGCACTTTTGTTGCTAAGTGTGATTTATGCCAAAGTGTCAAAGCAGAGCATTAGCAACCCGCCGGATTGTTGCAACCTCTCATAGTGCCTGAATGGCAGTGGTACAAAATCGGGATCGACTTCATCACCGAATTACCATGGTCGAGCAAAGGACATGATTCTATCTGGGTCATTGTCGATCACCTGAACAAGGTAACCCATTTCATTCCCATCAAGACCACCTATGATGGTAACAAGCTAGCTAGACTTTACATAGAGCGTATTGTGAGCCTCCATGGAGTTCCAAAGGAGATTATGTCAGACCGAGGAACCCAGTTCACCTCAATGTTTTGGGAGAAGTAATGGGAACCAAGCTTTCCTCCAGCACTACTTTTCACCCCCAAACCGGTGGACAGATGGAACGAGTGAATGAGATACTCAAAGACATTCTTCATGCTTGTGTTCTAGCAATTTGCTGAGTTCTCCTACAACAACAGTTATCAATCGACTCTTCAGATGGCACCATTTGAGGTGTCGTATGGACGCAAGTGTCGTACTCCCCTCAACTGGTCAGAAACTGGACAAGGATAAGTCTTTGGACTAGATATCCTTCGCAAAGCAGAAGAGCAAGTTCAAAGCATTCGAGAATGTCTAGACACCGCCAAGTCAAGACAAAAGAGTTGCACCAACTCTCACCGCTGAGAAGTGAACTTCTATGTCGGTGACCATGTGTACCTCCGAGTCACGCCTCTCAAAGGAACCAAGAGTTTACACGTCAAGGGAAAGCTTGCACCAAGATACATGGGCCCCTTTAAGATCACCGCTATGCGAGAGAAGTTTCCTACCATCTAGAGCTACCTTTCGAGCTCTCCGATGTGCACAACATGGTGCGGAAGTGTCTCCAAGTTCCTAATTGCCCCGACCTGTACAAGGACAACCATCAGGCCATCGACCTTCAGCCATACCTCACTTATCGTGAGTGTCCAGTTCGTATTCTGGATGAAGCTGAATGTTGCACCCGAAGCCACACCATCAAATACTTGAAGGTCCAATGGGGAAACCACACTGAAGCAGAAGCAACTTGGGAGCGTGAAGACTATCTTAGATATGAGTTCCCTTATCTTTTTAGTGCTTAGCCTAGGAATCTCGAGGACGAGATTCTTGTAAGGGGGGTAGGTCTATCACACGCTGTGTTTGTATCACTGTGCTATGCTATGGATTTACAAAATTTGGAACCATTTAAAACTTTTTGAGTGCAAATGTTGTTTGATTTGTTTGATGCTTACTTGCTTGGCTGATTGTGTTTAGCACTCATAGATTCTAATCCTCTCCATATTCATATTCCTATCTTTACTAATGATCATACCATGTGTGTAGTACCTAAAACTAACTTTACCAACTTTATTTTTACAAAAAAGGATTTATTCAACTTAGCTTTTCAAAAAACCTTGAGTTGAGGTTTGCACTACAAGTCCTCAAATTGGGTGGATTATTTTTCCCTAAAGGCTTTATTTGAAACCCACTATACCTATGACTTCCCAAAACCACCAAATATTATTTTAAAATATAATTTACCTATTTTATTTAAAGGCTTTTTATTAAGGCTAGAAATGGTCTTTTATTGGGAAAAATTATTTAAATGCTTTAAAATTATTTGAGAAAATTTAGAGAAACTCAGTGGACATATAGTTTCCATATATGTGAGTTTCAATACATGGTCTTGTTCAAAATCATGGGCAAAACCGCTCAAAACCCTTTCTGCTTAAATCAAGCATTTGGAATATTTCTATAAGAAATATTATCAATAATTCCAGGAAAATTCTAGCAAGTCACACATATCATATGAGAGGATCTTGAAAGGTTTCATCTCAATCCCAATTGATTTGATTCACCAAAATATTCCAAAACAATTCTTGCCCCGAGTCAAATTTGAGCAACATTACATTGTGAAGTATCTCCTATTTATCCCAAACATTGTGGGCATGTTCTATTACCCATATGATGATGCTACACCAGGTAGTGCATCAAGGAGAATGGAAATGCATGCCTAGATCTACATGAATCTGATTCTGTTGATTTCTAGGGTTTTCTAAGTTTCAATTGTCAACATTGCTCAAATGGGATCAAACTTTGTGATCAACCATATTTATACCTTCTATTTCATCCTATTAAATCTCATTCAAGAAAACTTCATTTGCCTGGCCAAATCATCATCAAACACGTTGTGGTCATTCCTAAGAATTACTCCTTTAACCCAATAACTAATTCTCCTTGAGTCTAAATATTTACCACACTTCCTCCTAGTGCCCATTTACCTCCAGCTAGCTCTGCATGGCCATTTCTCAATGATTGATGGGGTAAAACCCTCATTTCACCTTGTGGACAATAGTAGATCACCTCTCTCTCCACTCCTCCCTCTTTTTGGCAAGCCACCAGAGCATCCAATGCCCTACATAAGTTCTTTACTCCCCTAGACCCTCTAGACACCATTGGCCGTGCACAAACCACCGTCGGCATGCCAAACACGTGCTCCAAAGCATGCTACAGTGACTGACGGCATGATAGATGCCGCCCTATGCATGGCCCCGATAGCCTCGAGCCTCCTTGACGTCCACACCAAGGCACGTTGCCGCCCCCTCCCCCCTCTCTCTCTAGCGGGTTCCCACACACGCGCTGTGGCCGCCCCTCCTGGCCAATGTCCCGTCTCACATCCGTGCGCACCCCTGGTCCTTATCTCCCTTCCCTCATGCCTAGACCCCTCCCAGGAACGCCCCAAACAAACCCAAGCTCGCCCCCATGCCCTACGTCATGGGCTATGACCTCGCCGGTGCACCACCGGTCCCCTATATAAGGGCCTCTCCTGAGCCCCTCTTCCCTCCTTTGGATCCCCATCTCCCTCAATCGCAGCAGAGCCCCTTCTTGACCTCCCCATCTCCGTGTGGTCAGGATTGATTGCGGTGTCACTGCCCCGGGTCGCCGCTGTTCGCGAGGTAGAAACCCTCCCCATCCTCCTCCTACCTTCTATGTCGAAGTATAGAGTGATGGTGTCAAGCTCGACCCGAAGCATCGCCGCCCTGAATCCTTGTTGCCAGCGAACGAGAGCTCCCTGACACCCCCTCCTACACCAATCGACGGGCGGCAAGGCCCTGAGCACGCCGATGACCTACGTTCACCTCCCCTTGCCCTATAGCCACCGGTAAGCCCCCTCGATCTCCTTTGGACCGAGCAAGGAGATGAAAAGTGAGTCCCGCTTGTCATCTTCTCCTGGGTCTCCCACCTCCCCCGATCTCACTGACCGGCCTGGCCCACTGGTCAGGTTTGAATCGGCCACGCGCTCACGCCAGCCTCGCGCGGGTCAGCACCGCAGTCTGGGCCAATTCGGCCAGCCACTTTTGGTCCAATTACACTGAGCCAATTTTCCTTTTTCTTTTCATTCAAGTCCCACATATTCCACAAAATAAAATATTCCTTCAAATCCAAAAAATTCTTCCACCATATATATTAGAACATTATGTAGTATTTACTGATATCATTTATGAAAATATTTGAAAATATTTCATGTACTGTTTTATTTTAAAACCTCTTTTAGGCATTTCAGCCACTACAAAAAATAGTTTAGAAAACTTTTTACACTAAAAAACCTTAGAAAAATGTTCTTAGTATTGTCTAAAGTATTTTTTAGAGTAGGGTAACATTTTAGAAGTGGAGTTTGCGCTCTATTTTTGTAGTGATTCTTATTATTGCCGTTATTATCGCCATGATAGATTGCGCTATTGACAAAGGAGATGGAACCAAAGACTTTGAAGACCCCAAAGACCATGTTGGCCAGGCAAGCAGCCCTTTGACCATGTTAAGGAACCATTTTCATGCTTGTCATATATTACTTTATTGATCATGAGTATGTGGTGACCACTTTGATGGAGGCCTCCGATACTTTTACCCTTGATACTAGCATCATACATAACCCTACCTCCTTATGAGGGTTGCGCGGGTGGGAGTAGATAGGATGCTTAGTAGATGCTACGCAAAGTGGGACGGGAATATGCATGGTGGTGGAAACAAAAGTGATTTAAAAGACATTACGAAAACCCCTTCGGTGCCACTAATTCCCGAGGGGGATGATGTTGTGCTAGGTAACCACTTGATGAAGAAGTGGTGTACCAGAGCAGGTTGTGTGTGTGTTTTCGAAAACAGAGAGTTTTAAGATTTGCTGACCATCCCAACCTTACATGTACAACCATGATACCCCTTATGGGACGGCGCTTTGTTGATTACTTTGATGGGTACTAGTAGGAAGCCCGCATTACTAGTGGCGGGAGAGTATGAGTTACTCACTCGATACGGGGCCGTGCCTGGTAGGGCGACCATGCGCTTTCTTTACGGGCACTAGGGACACCATTGTGTTCCTTCATGAATGGTATCATGTGGAGAGGTGCTTGTGTTTTGTACATCATGAAGAGACGGACCAACAAGTAGAGTCTTTGTTGGTATCGTGAGGGGAAAGGCGATGTTCGGGTACTTACCTCGGGTATGAACAATACCATGAGTCGTGGCTTCACACGGAAGTTTCCCGAATATCGTGGGTAAAGTGTGCAACCCTTTATAAAGTGCAAGACTTTTCGAATAGCCGTGTCCACGGTCATAAACAGTTGGAGGTCATGCTGAAACTACGTCTGACGTTTTCACAAACTAGTGTGTGTGTGTGTGTGTGTTTTGGTGACAAAGGTGATACTTGAGTTAAGTCAGAGGACTTGACGTGATGACTGAGCATGAAATTTTCAACCCCTTGCTTATGATGATATATGTAACTTGTTCATATAGATATCTGCTACCTCATTATACATGCTTTCGAACTACTATTGACCATGTCATTGAACTCAAAATTAGTTTTCTGCAAAACTTACCTACTTGTGCTATATCATGCATTGTTGTACCTTGTTTCAAAACATGGGTTGCTTGCGAGTACATTCAAAGTACTCATTGGCTTGCCACTCATTATTTAATATGCCAGGCATGGAAGAGTAGGAATATGGTGAAGAGTTCGTTGGTGACGAACATGCGAACTAGGATGCTTCCCAGTCAGAATGTCTGTAGGTTAAGGAAGATGGCATGGGTCTACGCTTTCGATCAAGATTTCCGCTGCTAGTTATGTTTGTTGTTTGGCCTTCGTGGCCCTATCTATGTAAGACTTGACCTTCATGGTCTTTATTTGTGTAAGAAGTTAAGTATGGATGTAAGACTCTTGTTATTCAGCTTCTGTTTGTTCAGTGAGCATTGATATCTGGGATCACTGTACACGTGCATTCGGTGATCACGACTTATGAGTCGGGGTTCCCAGAGACACATAGGAAGATGGGGCTTTATTGTTCTTGTCACCCAACCTATTTACCTCAAAGATAATTTCAACAATAATGGATCATGATCATCTACACAATGCATACTACCAAAGAGTTGATAAATAGGAACAAGGGGAAATATTATGGACTCTTGCATGAAAGTAAAATTTTGTAAGAATGTAAAATGTAGGCCCTTCACAGAGGAAGGAGAGGTTGTCATGAGATTTAATTTGTTTGATATGTGCAATCTCTTAATGCAAAGGAACATCACTTTATATTTCCCCTTTGTGATAGTGAACTTTATTATGCACTCTGTCACTTTTATTTCTTCACCATCACAAGATCGTACAAAGCTTACTTTACCTTACAATAAAAGATCTTACATGCTTAGAGGTAATATTTGTTGCCTTGTGCAGCAATGAAAACTTACTTGAAGGATCTTATTCAATCCATAGGTAGTTATGGTGGACTCTCACGGAAAGAAACTGAGTTTTAGGGTTATGGATGCACAATTAGTATCTCTACTTAGTGTGAATCTTTGGGCTAGCAAAAGATACTAAGCAAGCATCAAATGTTAAGGGATCCAATACCATATAGCTTCTATGCAAATGTAAAAAACCATTATCATTATGTTGTCTTCCATGTCCAACTTCAACAATTGGTCATTTTGTAATATTTTGATGGGAGGTCACAATCATGGAAGGTGTTCAAGATAACATATTTATATGTAGATCCCCTCTTCTCTACCATAATTTTGCATAGATCATACCAATTACTAACATTATGTTTGTTGATTTTCTACACTTTTATTGCTTACAGCTCTTTTCTATGTGAAGTCATTACTTCTCATGAGATAATCATATGATCTTTCTCTACTCCTTTTATTGCCATGCTAAGATGATGGGTGCAAGTGAGGCTAAGGCACACGAACTCAACTAACTTTATTATATAACTCTTACACTCGGTTACAAGGATAGGTATAAATTAAAGCAAAAAAACCTCGAAACAAAGCAAATCATTTCTTCTAACTCTCTAAATCATGAAAAACTAAAGATCGAACTCAGATAGATAATGGTGAGAAAAGTGATGGTGATACAATATCAGGGCACCTCCCCCAAGCTTGGGACAATTCAAGGGTGGTGCCCATACCCATGTACTCAAGTCTTCTTCGGTGATGGCGGTGGTGTTGTAGTAGTATTCTTCTTCTCCAATTTATGCTTGAGGATGAAATTTTCTTCCCGTAAATCATTGTTCTCTTGCTCGAACTTCAATATCCTTTTGCATAAGGCTACTTTTCTCTCCTGCAGATAACGAGATGGGATAAATTGCATATTTGGTTTTTTCCCTCCATTTGGGAGACTTGACTTCTTGAATTCCACGTGCATATCTCGAGGCTGAGGTAGTGGAGCTTCATCTTCACCCGAACTAGCATGTGGACCGACATCCTCTATCTCCTCAAAATCGGTATCTTATTCCCCATCCGTGGACCATAAGTATGGGTAAATGTCCCCAAAGATCTTTGGGTATGGAATATAGTGGGATACATATCTCTCTCCATCTAAATCTTGAGATGACATATTTTCAGATCTGCTAGAAAAACATCTCGAAACAATAACAGAGGAGAAACTCACGGTGCGGTGGTCAAAACTCATGAGGGTATATGTAATGATTTTTTCTAGGTCAAAATATGTGCGTGGGAAGAAATCGGAGTCCAGAGGGCACACGAGGTGCCCACAAGCCATCAGGGTGCGCCTTAGGGGGTCGCGCCCTCTTGGCTTGTGCCTCCCTCGTGGGTCCTCCTCACTCTATTTTATTTTGGTATTTTTTCTAAAATACCAAAACCGATATAACTTATATATTTTTTGGAATTTTCGGAGTCGGTTTACTTACCGTCCCACATACCTACCCCTTTTTAGGGTTTTTGGAGTGTTCCCGAAGGCCTCCTTGATGTGTTGTTTTGGTGTCATAACTTGGATGACATTTGTTTCTTCATTAATGGGTGCACCTGGAATGTAATGCTTGATTCTTTGCCCATTCACCACTCTCAGGTTCTTGCCTTCAAAGTTATTGATTTTTATAGTGTCGGAGCGATAAAATTCCTAAACAACATATGGGCCCGCCCATTTGGAGAGAAGTTTTCCTGCAAAAAATATGAAACGAGAGTTCTACAAAAGCACTAAGTGTTCTACATTGTACTCCTGCTTTTGAATCATCTTGTCTTGCCATCTTTTAAGCTTTTCTTTAAACAACTTAGCATTTTCATAGGCTTGTGTTCTGCAGTCATCTAGTTAGCTAATGTCAAATCACCTCTTTTCACTGGCAAGTTTAAAATCATAGTTAAGTTCTTTAATTACCAAGTAAGCTTTATGTTCTAGCTAGAGAGGTAAATGACAAGCCTTTCCATAGACCATTTTGTATGGGGACATACCCATAGGATTCTTATACGAAGTTCTATAAGCCCGTAGCGCATCATCTAGTTTCTTAGACCAATTATTACTAGATCTATTAACATTCTTTTGCAAGATTAAGTTTGTTTCTCGATTACTCAATTCAACTTGACCACTAAACCGAGGATGATAGGGGATGCAATCCTATGGTTAACATCATATTTAGCTAGAAGTTAATGGAAACCACCATGAATAAAATGTGAACCACCATCAGTCATTAAGTATCTAGGGACTCCAAACCTCGGGACAATGATGTATTTAAGCATTTTAATAGAGTTGTTATGATCAACGCTACTAGCTGGAATAACCTCTGCTCACTTAGTAACGTAATCAACAACATCTAAAATATGAATATACCCATTTGAACAAGGAAAAGGTCCCATAAAGTCAAACCCCAAACATAAATTGCTTCAATAACAAGTGAATAGTTCATTGGCATTTCATGACGCTTACCGATTCTAACAACTCTTTGGCATTCATTGCACGAAAGGACATACTTACGAGCATCTTTGAAAAGAGTAGATCAATAGAAACAAGATTGTAATACCTAGCGTGCAATTCTGTGACTGGCATGATGTCCTTTGTAAGCTTCGGAATGACACTTCCGAAGAATCTTTTGCTGTTCAGGCTCATGTATACATATTCACATAATATCGTCTACTCCCACTTTGTAAAGATCTGGGTCATCCCAAAAGTAATTGTCGTGAATCATAAAATAATTTTTTATTTTGTTTATAGGTGAATCTAGGTGGAATATACTTGGCAACAATATAATTAGCATAGTCAGTATACCAACGAGCCCTACATGAAGTATTTATAGCAGCAAGTTTCTCATCAAGAAAACTATGATCGATAGGAAGTGGGTCATCAAGAATATTCTCCATCCTAGACAAGTTATCTGCTACAGGGTTTTCACCTCCTTTTCTATCAATGATACACAATCAGACTCTTGAAGTAAAAGTAGCATCCTAATGAGTCTAGGTTTAGCATCTTTCTTTTCCACAAGGTATTTAATAGTAGCATGATCAGTGTGAATAGTTACTTTGGAATCACAATTGTAAGGTCTTAACTTATCGCATGCACAAAGAATTGCTAAAAATTCCTTTTTGGTGGTAGCATAATTCCTTTGAGCACAGTCTGCAGTTTTACTGGCATAATGTCGGGACCCCGATCCTAAGCCATAAGAACCCAGTTTGTAACACATCACATCAATTTGCGGCCTCACGCACGGTTATCCCCATGGCTTCCACCTTGCTTGGGTCGGGACCGTTTGCATCTTTTGGCTCACGTATGTGAATGTGTCGCTAGCATTCAAATGATAGAGAACTCGGGTCGACATGACTAGTCGTAGAACCCAAGTGGCAAATCCGTACAGGGACAAGCATACATAACCCAGCAATGCAGGTGTCGATCTCTAGCGTGTGTAGACAAGTGATAGAATGCTACAAGGACTCCATTACGCCGTGGGACATAAATTTCATCACTTCACGTAGACGAGTCATAGCATGCTATAGGGACTCCATTACATTGCGAGACATTTCCCCGAAGGGACAGACACAACAACAAAGAAGGATACATGCCGGTCAATCAATGTGTTCGGAGTAGTAGCAAGATACCAAGGCTCGGTAGAATCCCAAAGAGGCATTTCCTCATAAATAGTACTACTAAAGGCACATGACTAGGTGTCGAATCCCACACATACCAATGCATTTGAAACATAGACACAATATGCACGATATGTGTCAATGCAACTGGCATCACAACATAACTCTATGACTCAAGTATTTATTAAAGACTCATAAGAGCCAAGATAGTGTGGTTATACAAATAGGGGTCACATGACGCAACACTCAAGTCATACAAACATAAAGCGGAAGCAAAACATGTATGGGTACAAACATCTACTTAAAGTGGCTGGAGGAGCCTAAAAAGCTACCACGACCCTACCAAAGGAACTAGACCTCTATTTGGGATTCCCAAGCTAATCCTATCAACATCCAACTTCATTTCATAAGAATCTCTAATGAGAATGACGTCTCATGTGCAAAAACATAAATTAAGCAACCGTGAGTACAAAGGTACTCAGCAAGACTTACATCAGATATAGCTACATATGCATCATTATCAATGAAGGGGTTTGTGGGGTTTGTTGTACCAAGCCATCTTTGACTCTTGGCTAACCTATACTATGACTGAAAGTACTTTATTTGAGGTGGGATAGCGCACATGAGTCCACATATTCACCAAATCAATACACCACTATGGATCCACTCTCGTCTCCCTACGAGAAGGCCATCCATAGAACTCACGCTTATCTTGCGCATTTTAGAGTATCCATTGCAAGTTGTCTATGTACCACATAAGCAATCCAAGTAGTCCATATCTGAGGACCCGGCTATTTGAACAGATTCATAACCCTGCATGGGTATACTTCTTCACACAAGCTTTCGCCACTTATCGCCATGCGCACGTAAAAGGCACCTCGGTAACCTTTAAGTGGAAGCCCAGCAAGGGAGTCGGCCACGACCATCAATCACACAAGACCCTAGTCCAGGTTTATCGCCTATTTGAGACTAAACCCACATGGAAGTCTGGCCGAAGTTTCCGCTAAAACCTCAAACAATGTATGCAGGGTTCCCAAGCCCACCGTTCAGGTGCCCCTTGGTACACCGTGCCACTGTGTCTATACCACATCACAGCCCACCCCATCGGGAAGCGTTATGCATGGCCGCCAACACTTTTCCTACAAACACCAGAACTAGTTGCAACTCCTGGATAGAGGTCTAGGCGATTAATAAGCTGACAGGGGTCGACTTACCGAAACCCAATGTGTGGTACTATGTTGTCTTGGATAACATACACATAACTCAGTTCTTAAGGATGGTCCCAATTAGACAACCCGCAATGTACTCCTACATGGCCTCTCATCTATACCTTTATAAAATCATGTTCACACACTTATCTCTCAGACAGTAGGACATGAACACATCCATCTCGGTTCATCACCCAGATGGATCAGACGCAACATTACTCTAAGCATAGCATGCATAGTAGGAAAGCATGGATGATTAAGTACAACAGGGCGCAAGCAGTTCCTACTCATGCTAAGTGGTTTCAACTATTTACTGTGGCAAGGACATGTCATGCAAATGAATGGGTTAAACTACCGATAACATGTAATAGTTGAATCATTATTGTCCTAATGCAGTAAAGAGAACATGAATAAGAGAGTGGGTTCATATCAGTATGCTCAAGGGGGGTTGCTTGCCTGACACTTCTGAAGATAACAATGAGTCTTCATCGGTGACAACAATCTCAATGTCAGAATCATCGTCTACTCGGAAGGAACAACACCGGCAAACAAAGAAATGAACACATTCAATGCAATGCAACAAACATGATGCAAGATATGGTATGTTAAGGTACTGAATTCTCCTAGCACAATATTGAGTCATATTAATTGAAGTGGAATTCAAATAGGCATCACAAACTTCAAACTATTTATCTAATTTTTCCTAATCGTGAAATGTCCTACTTGGTGAGGTTAACTTGCTCAAACATGCCTGATCATGGCATAAACAGATTCATTGGATTTTTCTGATCATTTTTCGTATATAAATTATTTTCATCTGAGTTACGATTGAATTTCTTTGATTTTTAGAAGTTTAAAACATTTTCTGGTATTACCCAAATTATTTTATTACTAAAAAATCAATTAATGCGTCAGCAATACGTAAGTATTGCGTCAACAGGTCAACAGCCCCGGATCCAAGTCAAACCTGACGACCAGGACCCACACGTCAATGTCATGGGGTTAATCCCCATGCTAACCAGAGGTTTGACCCACCCTAGGGCCCACTGTTAGTGGTTAGGGGTGTTTACTAGCGGGTTAATTAAGCCCTAGTGGCCATTAGGTCAGCGCTCGCGAGAGCTTCACCGACGGCGACCAAAACCATAGCTGCAAGGCGTCGGAATTGGCTAAGGGGATCGGTTCGACGCATAGGTAGCAGCAGGAGGTAGGCCTTGGTCCTGCCGATTCATTTGGGACACCAAAGAGGTCGTGGGGTCGCCGGAGCAGTGGCCGACAATGAGCTATGGGGCGGCAGTGGCTCGGGCACGAGCATGAGATACCTAGGGGGGTGCTCGGGCAACGGGAGAAGAGGGGTAAAGAAGAGGAGCTCACTACAGATCTTATGGCGTCATTGGGGAGGCGCTGCATGTGGCGAATCGACGTCGTTGACCTTCGGTGCCTGGCGTTGGAAACGGCGATGCTGGCAAGGAGGAAGGCTGTCCGAGGTCGATTCCATCGGCGAGGAGGAGCAGGGCGATGTTGCGGAGCTCTTGGGCAGCACGGGGTGGCAAGGGGAGGCCGGAGGCTATGGTCACTACGGTCAGCGTCGTCGAGCTCTTTGGGGTCCGGGGAGGGAAGCAACAGGGGCGAGGAGGAGAGGAATAAGAGGGAGAGAAGGGTCTGCATAGCGCGGGGAGATCATCCTTGTTGTCGTGGTGTCAAGGGGCAAGTAGGAGGTGGCCTAGGAGCTCGGCGGTGCCTCCACGCCTCTCCTCTGCCTACTTGCACAAGGAAGATGACGGTCGAGCCCCTGGTGGGTTGGGCATCTTCTGCTAGGTAACTACAGGTAGGTTTGCCCCCTTTTCTTTTTATTGTTTTCTTTTCTATTTTTCTAGCATTTGTTTTGGTTTACAAAAACAGGAAACAATTTTAGTAAATGCTGGAAAAAAATATGTGGACTAAATGGAATTAGCTAGTGCCACATAATAATCCTCAGGGTTATTGGACATATATTTTATATATAGAAAATATATATCCAATGCAAATAGGGTTTGAATTAATTCAGAAGCCCAATATAAAATGTTTCTTTTATTCCAAAATATTAATCTCAGTCCAATATTTTCACAAAATAGTTGGAGCATTTTCTTGGATATATTTGAAGCAATTTTTATGTTGCTTGTTTGACAAAATTTTGAATAATGAGGCTTGGTCACTCCTCATTTCATTTTAAAAAATAAATTAAAAACTCATGCATGAATGCAAAGACAAGCAAAGTCAAATCTAGGGCTGTGACAACTCACACCCACTAAACAAGAATCTCGTCCCGAGATTCAGGCGTAGGGTGAGAGGACAAAAGGGGACACTAACTACCACAATCTTCAAGGTCCAAGTGCCCTCCTTGTAGATGTTGGTTCATTTCATCAAGCTGATCTTGAGTGCTTTCTCTTCAAGATCTTCACCCAAACATGATGACAAGAGGAATAGGAAAACTCTACGAGAATCGATCTTCACAAGGATTGAGCGACTCATGATCAAGTCATGGAATCAGATATGATAACATCTCTCGAGCTGAGAGACTCAACACATATCAGGGAAACAGAAAGAGCAGAAGGTTAAGGTTCAATTTGGGAGGCAACAATTCCATGCTTAGAATAGATGGTGAAGAGGTTTCAAAGTAGCGAGGAGTTAATTGCGATGATTCCATGACGAGACATCTCAGGGTGGGTGACTCGTAGGATTATCCCTTAAGTGGAGAAAAGAATTACTTTTGATCCAAAGATCAGTGAAACTCTTCATACCAGCCTAAGGCAATTCACAATGATATGTTGAAAGAGTTTAAACAAATGGCATACTCAGTTGGAAAGGAAACCAGGATTATAGGATAGCTTGGCAAATGGAAGGCACATTCCAGTTGATACCGAGGATAACCCAGCGTCTGAGCGTGCTCTCAAGAACTTGAGCATTTCCATATTCATCAAGGATTTACCAATATCTATGCAAAGATCTTGGTGACTCATCAGACTACAATGATGAATAACGATGGAGGATGCAGATGCAAAGGAAGACAACACCTTCGCATATTTCACCTTAGCTATACCAAGGGAACGAAATCTAGATGATTGACCGAGAGACATTTAGCACTCTGTTGCTAATGTTCTCCTTGATGAACTAGCATAACCCAATTTTAGTAATACTAGGTATCGATAACATCAACTAAAAGGTCAGACTTCAGGATCTCAAGGGGTCCACGAGGAAGAACTTCTAAAATAAGTAATACGGAGTCCTCATGGGGAAGTGGCTAATGTTGTTGATACATGATATTGTTGTAATAGGTCTTCCGGCAGGTGTGTCAGCCACAACATCACTTTACCGGTTACATCAAGACCAATATTATAATTCTTGGAAAATTTCCCAACCATTATACCTTCCTAAGATTCAGGTCTGGTTGGCGCGATGATATTCCAGACTCAGCATGTCTGAAAGTGAAAGGTTGCAACACAAATCAAAGAGACGACGTTGCAAAATTCTCAGGGAATGAACTGCGAAAGCCAACTCCCAAACATGAGCTGGATTGCAAGGTACATGTGAACCGAATGTCCAAGACAAGCATGACCACATGGTCTGACAACAATTCACTACCGAGTTTGGGTTAGGAACCATCATTGAAAGATAGCGAAATCCTTGCATAAGTCGTGATCTTAAGAAGAACTTCTTTTCCTCGAACAGCTCAGTCATTGGCTTAGGTGCTAGGGAATTCATATGGGTTGGAGGTTGCAAGTCTATCAAACCATAGCATACTTCGCACATGCATGAGTGATTTGGGGTGATTCCACATGAACCAAAATAACTTTTCCCAAGGTCACAGTGGCAACTTGCACTAAATGCGTGTGAACTTTGAGTAAGTCACTTCTTACACCAAACATATACTTCATGTATGGAACACGAAGGTATCACCTATAAAGATTCCAACACTAGCTTCATGTCCATCATGAATCATGGAATAGACGAGAATTTTGCCGATGAGTTCAATAAAAATTCATCGAGACATCCCTATGGATGGAAGTCCATAACTATGTGAACAAGGTGATGACATTGGTCAGACCAAAAGATATAACAGTGTATGCTTAAGGATACATCCATGAGTAAAACAACATTAGGAGGATCTTTGGTTCTTATTTTGATTTGATGATAGACCACACTCAAACAAAAATTTGGACAAGACAATAGGTGCAACAATTGATCACATGGATCAATTAATGAAGATATCGTCTTTCTTCAACACACACAAGATATCTCTTTGGATGAACTCAGTCACGCAAAGCTTTTATCTTTCATCTCTCCAAGTTGTTGCTTAGCTTAACCAACTAACTCAGAGCATCCAACACAGAGTCTTGGAGAAGGGGTGACTTATGGAAAAAAACATCTTGATGACGAACTCAACATAGCAGTCAAGGAACACCTGGGTAATACGTCCGAGAAGATATTCGAAAAATCACGATCCACCTATATGTTATCAAGATCAAGAACAATATTGCTTTTCAAGGCAAGATGATATGTTCAATAGAGCAAAGGATTGACACAATCCTAACTCATTGATCAAAAAGTGCACCATGAAAAATGGACTAGGTAGCACGATCAATCTTTGGACTGGTGGCTCAATAACCAATACACCAAGAATGAAATAATTGTCCATTGACTACCAAGCAATAAACTTACTAGGAGTATTGATTACACACATCATGATTCACTTGTCGGTGTTCTGGTTACAGACAACGGGGAATGAATGATGATGGCGAGAAGTATCACCACATCAAGATTTCATATGAGGAAGTGCAGTTCTCATGATAATCTTGACATGAAGAGGGTAATACCTCAAGATAGAATAGAGCAAAATCTGGATCAACATTTTGATCTACGGAATACAACTGCTTCGACCCAATCCAATAAATGGATGAGGTACGGGATTTTGCCTCTCCATGTCATTCCGAAATAGAATGGCTTGACATACCACAAGAATAGTCCACATTGATAACACAATGTGTCGGCGTTCTAGGAACGGGGGTACCCAGACCTACCTGCCTGCGGCCCAGGGCAAGGCCCACGTCATCGACCAACGCAGTAAGGTGCGGCCCCACTTAGTACAAGGCCCTCGCGATGGCCCAAGCCTTGCGAGGAGGAGCAGCATAAAGACTAGAAGGGGACAGGCCTCCCCAGGCCCTCTCCGGAGGGGCAGAGGACTCTATGCAAGGTGCGGCCTCGGGAGTCAACCGTGACGCAAAGGAGGAGAGGCGGGAGCCAATGCGCCAGGCGGCGAAGTTTCCCCTTTGATGCAAAGGGAGACAGTACGTCCTAAAGCATCCCCCAAAGGTTACCATTCCGGTCTAAGAAGACCACAACCACCCGCCCTGCAGGGCGGATTTCATCGCTGAGCTCGTCCCTGCGCTGTCGACAGTCACTTTGCAGACGAAGACCGGCTTTGGGCAGGGCGAGCACGAACCCCTGTCGCCCTTTAAAATTGGCCGGTGTGGGAATCCCTTCCCACCATTGCGATAAGGTAAGAGCACTCGGGCAACCGTTATATATAGAGGGTAGGCGGCTTCGTAGGGGGAGGCAGATTCCGATACGCACGTAGGCAAATCCACCAATGCCACCAAAACCGCGAGGAGCCTCGAACACCACAAAAGTCCTCAGGAGGCCCAGAAGCACTTTACTTGTTCATCCACCTCACCTGCATGAGAGGCAATCCACCAAAAGCAGGACTAGTGTATTACGCTTCGCAGCGGCCCGAACCTGGGTAAACTATCGTGTCCGTGTTCTTCCTCCTCATTGTGCGAGTTCCTTGTCGTGTTCATCATGTAGCGAGCTAGGTTGGATGAGGCCGCGGGGGATCTTCACACACACCGCTTTGTTCGAATCTTAAGGGTTTTGCGGAGCTCGAAATCCAAAATTTGGTGCACCAGGTAGTGGGCGTGTAGGAGTCTCTCTCAAGCCAAGGTCTTCTCCCACCTTACCGCTCCGATGTCTGATGCTTGCCGAGCCCGCGCCGAGCACCGTGCCACCCGCGTCGCCCGAATGATGCCGATGGGCCGCGCCACCGCACGCAGGTCACCGTCGCCTGTGGCGAACGCCGCCATGGTCCCTGATGTCCACAAGCAGCAAGACTCCTCCCAGCCGGCCACCGCGCGGCGCGATGGTTGCACCACTACGCCGTCGATCGTTCCGGAATTTGTCATGTTCTCTCATGTTCGGCCCGGGCTGGTGTGCGGCCAAGGCGTGCTCGCCATGGCTAACAAGCTGCTTCACTACCGCCCCGCCCCCGACCACTTCGATGACTAGCTTCGGCACATCGTGGAGCTCATCAGCGCTGCTGGCGATGCTTTGGCCCTATCCAACTCGCTTCGACCCCAACCATCCCTGGCAAACGATGAGGTACAAGATGCATCGCCTGTGCCTCCACGACACGATGCTGACCCCGACCCAAGGTGAGGAGCGCGCCCCCGCGACCGGCCTCGCTAACCAAGGATGAGCCCGGGGGATGAAATAAGCTACCAAGTGGTTCCCCGGCTACGCACCGACGTGCACGCATTCCCTGCACTACCGATCCAATGCCGCGGACGGATACCGCTCGAGGCAGCCCCATAGGAGAATAAATACTACGTCGCCCTAATGCACACGGCGCCAGTCGAGCCAGTGGGGTGCCTCGCCATTGACCCGAAGCTCTACCCGACTGCATGGCATTGCAAGTTCAAGCCTGACCTGCCCCCGCGTTACGACGGCACCGCAGACCCAGCTGAGTTCCTATAGCTCTACTTGCTGAGTATCCGGGCGGCAGGAGGAGACGACAAGGTCATGGCGCTCAAGGGCGTCGCACACTCCTGGCTCTTCAACCTCCCCGAGGCATGCATCAACTCCTGGGATGGTCTGCACAAACGCTTCACCGTCAACTTCCAAGGCACCCGAGACCGTGCGCCCACCGTGAACGACCTACAGCGTATCAAGCATCAGGATGGGGAGACCCTACACAAGTTCATACGATGTTTTACGACCACACGCCTCAAGATCCCAGGGCGTCGGATGAAGCCTTAATTTCGGCCTTCACCGATGGAGTCACTGACCTCAAGATGAAGGAGGAGCTCGCCATGAACGACGAACTGTGCTCTGCCTTGGAGATGTTCAACCTGGCGAACAAGTGCGCCAAGGCCGAGGAGGGCCGCCTGTCACTCCGCGAGCCTCTGGCCGAACCAGAAGAGAAGCAAACCAAGGACAAAGAAGCAAAGTGCAAGGCCCCAGCGGTGTTGAGCCTGAGGCAAAGCGCAGCCAGGGAGAAGAGAACCCCTCGGGAGGAAGGCTGACCTGCATCTTCCACGACACCAACCACCATGACACCGCCGACTGCTAGGAACTCCGACAGATCCGTGCTGCGCACTTCAGCAGGCGCCCCGGCCTAGGCAACCGAGGCTTCAGGCGTGCTGGCGTTCATAGTGGAGGCCGCTAGGACAACCAAGATCCGATTCAGGGGTGGCGCGATCATCCTCAAGAGGACCGCTGGCACGATTAGCCTCGGGACGACCACTGGCAGGACCCGCCTCGTGAGGACCGCTAGCGCGACAACCCTCCGGAGGGATCGGGAAGCGGTCAGCCTCGCAAGGCTCGCCCGCGTGAGACTGGACTACCCCTGCTGCCTCCGCCACCCACAAGTAAAGAGGAAGACAAGCAGGACGATGGGGCTGGGGGCTTCCATGAAATCAGGGTGGTGGCATGTATCTTGGGCGGCTCCCAGGCCCCAGCATCGAACTGTGCCTTCAAGCAATTCGGGTGGGAGGTTAATGCAGCTCTACTGAAGCCTGAAGCAATGCGCCCCCTCAATTGGTCCCAGACTACCATCACCTTCGTCTCAAGCGACCAGCTCAGGCGTTCGTTCATGGCCGGCAAGCTCCCCATGTTGTGTACCCCAACCATCAACAACGTCATCCTCACGAAGACCCTCATCGACAATGGGTGGGGCTCAGCGTCCTCTCCATTGATTCCTTCGAGATGCTCCAGGTGCCGAACAAATAGCTCATGCCAACTAAGCCCTTCTCAGGGGTCACAGACGCGTCCACCATACCCATCGGGCAGGTGCGCCTGCCTGTCACCTTCGGCGGGTGCAAGAACTACCACACCGAGATCATCGTCTTCGATGTTGTGCACATCCACCTTCCGTACAAAGCGATCCTTAGGTACCGGCTCTCGCCAAGTTGATGGCAGTGACCCACCACGGCCACAACATCCTCAAGATGCTAGGGAGCGGTGGCGTCATCACCATTGCTTGCGACGAGAAGGATGCCGTCTGTACCCTCGAGCGAGCTTACTGCGCTGTGGCGACCGAGTACTCGGACAACAAGGAAGACGCGCTGCCCCGTGAGGACACACGCAAGAAGAGGAAGAAGCAGCTCCTCCCCACAGGGCATCATAGAACCTCAGTCTCTGCGCTCAGCGGTGGGGTCCCGCCTCCCATCACATAGGAAAGAGCGCTTGGTGCCCCTCTTGGACCGGGCCTGCGGGCTCACACCGGGGAACCTTTCGGCATGGTCAGTGAGGCAAGAGGGGTACTCGAGCACAACCCGAAGGCGTGCTCCGACGTGCGCCAGCTCGAGGTGGGATCATGACGCGTGGGTCCCAGTTCGCAAGAGTCCATGTTCAGAGCGATCGAAGAGATTCGAGAAGCACAGGACGCGCGAGGAAGGGCCTGCCGAGCACCGCCAATCGCAGTCACCGTCATCAGCACGGTCAATCAGCCACGCGCATGCGTCAACGCGCTCACGATCAAAAGGGCGGTAGCTCAGGCCCCTGCTGGCCAGCGCGTTCTGGTCATGGATGCGTCTACCCGGACACCTATATTTGCATGCCCTTCGGGCTGGCAAACGCAAGCGACACCATCCAGTGCCTTCATCGAGTGATGCTCATGCCTTCCTAGCGGGGTGTGGTGAGGAGATGGAGGAGATGCTCGGACCGACCGAAGGTTCCGAGCCTCGGGAGATGGCGGACCCGTGAAGGTCGCGCTCATGTCAGAGTAGATCGGGTAAAAACGCTGGCCTCGACTCTATAGCGGCATGGCCACCAGGTGAATTTTTGTCGGCTGTTGCCAGGTAATTTTTTGGTTCAATCTATCCAAGGGCGCCCACTGGGCCACGTGCTCTTCAGGGGACAGGGCACGCCCCTGCCATAGTTTCGTTTATGCATATTTCTGCAGTTTCTCGTGCATCTATTCTATGCCCTGACGTTCTACCTTACTTGCATCGCTGGGCCACCCACTTGGGGGCTCCGGCCGGATTGCATCACATGGAGTCTCGGGAGTCCCCGCGGCCTCTCGAGGCAAAATCCGATAGAACAGAATGGGGGCTGCTCGAGCGTCAAAGGGGGCTCCTGAGCATTGAGCCTCACGAGCCTTATCGGTCATAATGCCACTTGGCCTCCTGATGTCGTCCTGGTTTCCAGTCGACGTCAGGAGCGTCGGGGCCTCGCCGCGCGAAGTGCACCTTGGTTTCCGTTCATACCTTGTGGTGGTGGGGAAATGTGCGGGACCGGGACATGTCGATGTAGAGTCACTTGAGAGTCAAAGGGGGCTCCTAACGAGCCTTACTAGTCATCATGCCACTCGACCTCCCGATGTCTTCCTGGTTTCCGGTCGGCACCCGGAGTGCTAGGGCCTCGCCCCGTGAAGTGAGTCCTTGGTTTCTGGTCATACCAAACGGCTATGGGGAGATGTGCGGGACCGGGACCTGAGAGCGTAGAGTGCCAAGAGGGCTTCCAAACTACCACACTAAGGAAGAAGAACAAGCAAGCATGGTTTGAAATGACCACACTATAGGATCGAGAGAGGGGTGTCTAGAGGGGGGGGTGAATAGACTACTAGCATTAATTTAAAACCTAACCTTTTCCCAAGTTAATTGGTTGGCAGATTTTAACTATTTTAGCAAGTCTAGCAAGTCTAGCAGCCCTACACATGCATGTCTACAAGTATGGCAGTGGAAAGTAAAGACATTGCACATGTAAGTAAAGAGATGGGGTAGTAAGATCAAACGCAATAGGAGACGTGAGGATTTGTCCCGTGGTTCCGATAGGTGGTGCTATCATACGTCCATGTTCATGGAGTCTTCAACACACGGAGGCTAACGGTCCCGAGGGTCCACGGAGGGCTCTACCCATGGAGGGTTCCACCAAGAAGCAACCTTGACTATTCCATGCGGCTTCCGTCCACGAAGTACTAGCCTCACTATGGGTAGATCTTCACGAAGTAGGTAATCTCCTTGCCCTTACAAACTTCTTGGTTCACTCCACAACACAAAGTAGGCGGCTCCCAAGTGAAACCTAACCAATCTAGGAGGCACCACCCTCGAAAAGGTAATAGGCTCGGTAATGACGATGAACTCCTTGCTCTTGTGCTTCAAGATGATATACTCCTCAACACACAATCACTCTCTCACAGATTTGGCTCGGTAGAACAGATGGGATTGGTGGAAAGCAACTTGGGGAGGCTAGAAATCAAGATCCATATGGTTGGAGTGGAAGATCTTGACCTCAACACAAGGGTAGGTGGTTCTCTCTCAGAAAACTAAGTAGGATAGGTATGGAATAGTTCTGAGTGCTTCTATTTCGAGTTGGTGGTGGTGAAGGGGTATATATAGGCATCCCCAAAAATCCAACCATTACACACAATAAGTCATACTCGGTGACACCAATGTGTAAATCTTGATGGTGCCGAAGTGACCAAAAGTGGCAACTTTTGAATCTCGGAGGGACTGATATACAATTCTCGGTTGCACTGACAACATGACCAACAGTCAGATTTGCCAATCTTGGTGATGTCGATTCACCATTGTCAGTCCGACCGAAAATGTGAACTTGCGTAACAGAATCTTGGCAACACAACTCGGTGGCACCGAGTGTAGTGTCGGCTGCACCGAAGTGTTAGGGTTTGGCCGAGTCTGTCTAGGGTTTAGAGTCGGTGGCACCGGGATAGGAATGTTGGTTTCACCAATTTTGCATATTTGGCTTAGGATAGACTTTGGTGGGAGAGTTCACGGATATTTTGGTGACTGTCACTTGTGCACGTTTGAGCATATTGTCCATCATCCACACTTTAGCCCCTTTTAATAGTATTGGCTTTCCTATGGACTCAATGTTTTTTTCTCACAAATGTAAAATGTAGAGTCCTCTTGCTTGAATCTTGGCCAACCTATTTCCTTGAATCTTGGGGTAATTCCACAATCTCCTCAATCCTTTTGCCAACTCAACTCTCCATGGTCTATTATCTGAAATACAGTAGATAGAAGTGTTAGTCCAAGGGACAATGCATGTTGTCATGAATTATCCAAACCACCAAGGTAGCATGTTGTGCTTTCACCCAGCTACAAGAATATTCAGGTGCAAACCGCCTTAGAGGTAGGGACACTCGCGAGGCCAAAGTGTCCTCGCGACCTCCCAGATACACCTCCCGATTCTACCATGCCAGTCACGCGTATGAACTCTATCGGCTCTACTCGCCCCCCCCCCCCGCCCCCCGAGGACGCAGAGGGGTCCCTTCCCATGCAATGTGGCAGCCACGGCCCAGCACTAGTGGAGAAGCCAACATGGTCCATGAATGACTGTGCCCATGCAATGTGGAAGCCACAGCTCCATGCTGGTGTCAACACGGTCCACCAATAACTATGCCCACGCAAGGTGGAAGCCCCATGCCTGGTGCGGGAGGGATAAACAACTGAGGGCGCCCCAGCGGCTGCAGCAAACCTCAGGAATGCCCCTGGCGGCCTCTTTCTCATTGTGTTCCCTAGGGATGCACAAGTGAGGGGGCTACACGGGGCTACTACCCGGCTAGGCCTAGTACACACCGCCTTCCCAGGTTTGCCAAACCTGTTCTTCACACGCCCATCTCTGGAGAAGCTGGGAAGGAAAGGTATGGAGCCGGTCGTACGTTAAGGGGGACTCCTGAGCATCGCAACTCAGGAGCCTAACTGGACCTGTAGCCCCTCACCCCTTGGACCGTCCTTGGTTTCCAGTCGGTTCAACAGCGGCTGAGGAATGTGCGGGCCGGGCCTTGCCAACGCAGAGCCCAGAGTGCTCAAAAAACTGCTCAAAATTCCTAGGAAGGACGCTAGAGCTCAAACGTCAAGGGGGACTCCTGAGCATCGTGACTCAGGAGCCTAACTGGATGCATAGCCCCTCGCCCCTTGGACCGTCCTTGGTTTCCGTACTGCCCAACGGTGGTTGAGGTATGCACGGGCCGGGCCCTCCCGACGCAGAGCCTAACTGGATGCATAGCTCCTCGCCCCTTGGACTTCTCAAAAATCACTAGAAAGGACGCTGGAGATAGCACGTCAAGCGGGACTTCTGAACATCGCGACTCAGGAGCCTAAGTGGTTGCCTGCCTGTTTCCTCCTTGCCAGCGCGACGGGGATAAGCTCTGAGAGTCGTCCCCATCGCTCCCTCTCTCTCTCTCGCCCACCTCTCTACCTCCCCCTTCTCTGCTTCGCCATGGCCGAGCCTTGCTCGAGCTCGCCGCCGTCGCGTTAGCCGCTCCCTCTCACCCCGGAGCCCCCCAATCGATCCGCCTAGCTCCCCTCTTCCTCCTCGCCGAGCTGTGCACCATCAAGAGCTCCCCATCGCCGTCTTCGCGTCATCTTCAACCTCCGGCCGTCGGAAATCAAGTGGAGCTCGCCGCTGCTCTAGGCCCTCCTCGAGCCCGCTCTCGACGTCTCTGCGACCGCTGTGAGCCCCTGGATCTTTTCCCCCTCTTTCCCCCTTCGAATGAGCCGTCTAGCACCGAGATCCTCTGAGCCCGAAAGCTTCTCGCCGCCAGCAAGGAAGTGACCGCCGTTGTAGCGGCCCAAGCTTGCCTCTGAGCACGCGGTCGTGCTCAGAATGTTCCCAGGCAGTCCTAGGAGGCTTTAGGTGCCTCGTTTGAGCTCCGGCTCGACGAGCCCGTGCTTGCCCGAGCTTCGGCAGCCGCCAGCTTGATGCCGGCATCGATTCCTACCATCTCAGATCCTAGGAGGGGTCAGAATGAACGCACGCGTGTGTGCTGAGTCGTTTGGTGCGCTCCGCCGTCCATTTGGTCGCTGGAGGAGGGATCGCGAACCCCTTCGCCGTCTCTGGAGCCACCGGCGGCTCAACGCCGGTGGGCCTAGCCGGAGTTGACCACGGGGTTTGACCCCTTGAGTCACTGGCAGGTGGGGCCAGGCCCTGACAGTCAAATGTAATTAAGAAATTAGTTAATTATTTTAATTAACCTAATCTAACACTGACAAGTGGGCCCAGTTTCTATTAATTAGTTAGATTTAGTATTAATTAGTTAGTTAAGTGTCTGAGTCACTGACATGTGGCCCCCACATTTCAGGTTTGACTCTGGCCCGGTTAGCTGACCAACTAATGTCATAATGATGTCATCTTGATGCAATAAAAGCAATTTCTAGTTTGAAAATAATTCCAGAAATTGTTTAAAACTTCAAAATTTCATATAAATTAATCTGTCAGTCAGATCTAAATAATTTATATATGAAAATTTATCAGAAAAATCCAATGAATCGAATGGTGCTCTTGTCATGCATGTTAGAGCAATCTAAATAGGTGAACATTGACATTTACTAGTAGGTTAGTGTTCGGTATTTGAAATGAATAACAATTTTGAACCTACATTCAAATTCATTTAGAATCAACATGAACACTAGTTGCATTAGCTCATCCATACATGCTATCCTGCCATGATAATGCATCATATTGTTGCACTTGCGTGTGTTGATTGTTTCTTATCTGCATTGCGGTAGGCCCTGCTCTTGAGGATACACCCGAGTATCCCGACGAAGTGTGAGTACCATAGATGGCACTCTCCCAGGAGAGGGAAGTGAATCCATGGTGGTGTATTGCTATGGAGTTAGTAGACTCATGTGCGATATCTAAAATGTAAACAAAAAGTTAAAATTGAGTAGTGTAGGTTAGCCATGAGTCAAAGCTGGCATTGCTGCATAAACTCCACCTCCCCCTTTGTTTATACATGAGCATAATTAGCTTAGGTCTGTTTTAAAGAAGTGCTGAGTACATTTGTACTCATGTTTACTTAATAAATGTTGCAGATGAGACCCAAGACCCTTCGGGTGGGTTCTTTCTAGATGTCGACGATGTCGAATAGTTCGTGTCCCAGCTATTACTTTACGCCTATGGCGGGCTGTAGATAGTCAGGCCATGTGCCTTTTTAACTTTTCATCTGTCTGTACTCAGACAGCTTTATGCTTCCACTTGGTTTGTAGGAACTTGTTTATATGACTTGAGTGTCGGGTCATGTGACCCCTATCTATAAGAACATAACATGCAAGGCTCGTCTGAGCCTCTTAAATAAAAGTCATGTTGTTGTATGGTTGTGTTGTGATGCCATGGTTGTATCTCTACATATCGGGCATGTCATGCGTACGTGTGACGTGCAACGGTATGTATGGGATCCGAGACCTAGTTGTGTGCCTTTAGTAGTACTCTTTACGGGAAACTGCCTCTTTGTGCTTCCCCCAAGCCATCATAGCTTGCTACTGCTGTGGACACATTGATTGACCGGCATGTATCCTTCTTTGCTGCTGTGTCTGTCCCTTTGGGGAAATGTCTCGAAGTGTAATGGAGTCCTTGTAGCCTGCTACGACTTGTCTACGTGCAGTGATGGCATTTATGTCTCACGGCGTAATGGACTCCTTGTAGCTTGCTATGACTCGTCTACACACGCTTGAGGCCGACACCTACGTTACTGGGTTATGTATGCCTGTTTCCATACGGATGTGTGACTTGGGTTCTATGGCTAGTCATGTCGGCCCGGGTTCTCTGTTATTTGATTGCCAGCGACATGTTCACATACGTGAGCCAAAAGACGCAAACGGTCCCGACTAAGGTAAGGCTACAGCCGTGGAACTTACCGTGCGTGAGGACACAAAGTGATGTGATATGTTATAGTCTAGATTCATATGACTTAGGATCGGGGTCCCGACAGCGTTGGTATCAGAGCCTGACTGTAGGACTACCAAGCCAAACCGTTCGAAGTTGAGTCTAGAAACACTATAGAAGAGTAGGGGAATTGATTGTGGAAGGGAACGTAAGGCTCTTTTTACTCCTCTTCCCAAGTTATTCTTTTCTGAGTCATTCTCAGCTTTTCTACAAGGTTAAGTACTAGGATTCTCATCTATTGCTTAGGATGATGAATTACTAACCATGGACCAATAGCTAGCTTGTTACAAGTGAGTGTAGTTACTCAAGTATTGTTGGTGTGACAAACAGATGGAGAAGAGATTTGAGTCTAGAAAGTCGAGTGGTTATGCCTTTCCAATCTTTTGCAGTTGTCTCAAAATTGTTTTTGAGCAATTACAGCCGTTATGTTGTCCAATTTCTGCTAGTGTCTCTAATGTCTTTGCATCGTTCTCTGTTCCAGATGCCCCCTCGTCCTTCCCGTCAGGTGATCCGTCAGACCAGGTGCATTGATGTACCAGGTCACACAGCCATGTTGGTTAGAGTTATGGTTGAGGCTGGCTACAGTTGGTACCCAGAGTACACAATGGAGGAATAGTATCGAGATTTCAACCATAGTCAGTATCTGTGTACCGTCAAGATTTATCCTTCATATCCTGGAGCTGCAGAGCCACTTCACTAGACTTATGGATTAGCTGTCACAATAGACATGGCAGTTCAGGAGGCCGCCTACACCATGTTGACTATCATGAGGTTTCACCATGGTCTGCTCCAAAACACAGAGTTCTGCTATGTTCCTGCTTCCATGGGAGGAGAGGATTGTTATCTTAGTGCAGCCTACTATGATCATTCGCATGAGGATCCTAGGCTGCAGGTGACCGCTCAGATGTTGGAGAACAGGGATCGTCATGCACGTGCCCTTCGCATGGAGCTTTATGCTACCCGTGCACGTCTTTGGACAGCCCTGACGCAGTTGGCACCTGTCGTGCAGACAGGCTATGGAGATTTGGAGATGCTGACCCCATCGCGCACTCATCTACCAGCACACGTAGACTGGCCCGATGTTGGAGGCATCACCCGTCTTCGAGGACCGATGTTGCCGCCAACAAGGGGACCAAGGCCACATTTGTGTCCTTATGGCTCCCAGGGATCACATGCTAGAGTGTTTCCAGATCCTCAGGTTCAGCTCCCGGGTCATGGGGGTAACCTATATGAGGCATTCTACGGTGATTCTTGAGTGTGTGGATGTTAGTTCTAGTATGGTAGTCATCATATCGCCATAGTCCTACATGTCTTGTGGGATATGATTGAGGTCGAGAGTTGGGTTCCGGAGGTGTAAATAGATAATGTATAGGAAGCTTGTAATGCCTCCGATGAGTTGTGTCATCTCTCCGTAGTTGCATTTCAACTTGGTCGTACTTAACTATGTCATGGTGTGTATGACTCATGGTGTTCATATGGCAGCTGTTTTACCATGTTAATTGGTGTTTACCCTGCATGCCATGTTGTCCAGTACATTCCTTATCTCATGTCTTAGAGTTGTTGTCCCCTATGATTAAGTTGTGGGTTTGTTTCCCAGGATGGTGGCAACAAGGAATAACCCCGTGCCTGCCCCCGAGCATGGCGAGGGAAGCCAGCCAAGGCAAGAGGATCTTCTACATGCGCCTTCTCTGGCGGAAGTGATGCTAGAGGCTGAAAGGAACAAGAGGGAGACCAATAGGCTGTTGGAAAGAATCGAGAAAAACACAGCACGTGCTCCCCGCAATGACCTCAATGATGTCATATCACTTAGTGATTTTATCAGACTAAGCCCACCCAAGTATCATCATTCGGTCGAGCCACTCGACGCGGATGACTGGCTGACTAGCATGTATCGCAAGATCCGGGCCGCCAATGTGTCCGAGGCCAACAAGGTGACCTTTGCAACGTACTTTCTAGAAGGACCCGCCAATCTGTGGTGGGAAAATTTTGAAGCCATGCATCCCGCAGGCCCCACACCAACTTGGGAAGAGTTTAGTGCGGCATATTGTACCCATCACATCCTGGAAGGGCTGATGGATCGTAAAAGAGAGGAATTCTGTGCCTTCACCCAGGGCAGACTATCAGTGGATGCTTATAGTCACGAGTTTGGAAACCTTGCTCGATACACTCCTGAGGAAGTTTCTACTAATGCTAAGAAATAGTCCAAGTTCCGCAAGGGACTTAACCCTAAGCTCCGTCGAGACCTGCGCCTCCATGAGTGTGCCACTTTCTAGAATCTCGTCAACAAGGCTATCAATTCCGAGACTAGACAGACTGATTATGAGGCCACGAGAAAGCACAACCGTGACTTCAACTCCGCATCTAGCTCGGGCCTCAACAAACGCCGGGTCTGGGTGCCCAATGCAGCTCTACCGCCAAGATACAATGCAAGGCCATCCTGGCAGGCGCCTCACCCAGCTCAGCCCAACCCTCCACTCAGACCATTTGGAGGTCCACCTGCAAATGTTGCACCCCGTGCCATTGTGGTCTGCTATAAGTGTGGAGAGCCAGGACACTACTCCCGTGAGTGTCTCCAGAAGAATGCTAAGCCCGCTGGACGTGGAAAGCCAGGAAAAGCCTTCTTTGTGAAGCCAGCTCCTACTCGTGGACGAGTGAACTATGTGTCTGCTGAGGAAGCTCTTGAGGATCCTGATGTTATTCTAGGTACGCTCCTTGTCAATAGCCATCCAGCATCTGTTCTATTTGATACTGGTGCATCTCATTCCTTCACCTCAGAAAGTTATGCACAGTTGCATAACGTGTCTTTTTGTGATACGCCTACTCCTTTAGTAGTGCAGACTCCGGGTTCAAAATGCCAAACTTCTAGAGTGAGCCATGATAATGAGATTTTGGTGGATAGATTAGTCTTCCTAGCAACTTTGATAGCCCTTAAGTCTTTGGACATCAATATCATTCTAGGCATGGATTGGATGAAAGCCCACTATGCCAAGAGTGATATTCATACTAGGAATGTTGAACTTACACATCCATCAGGTGAGATAGTTAATGTCTCCACTCGAACAACCAAGCGCCAACTCTATTCCCTCAATGCTAGCCCTCTTCCAGAGTTAGAAGATATTCCGGTAGTCCATGACTTTTCGGATGTCTTTCCAGAAAAACTGCCAGGAATTCCTCCTGTCAGAGATGTTGAGGTTATGATAGAGCTCATCCCAGGGACTATCCCAATAGCCAGAAGACCCTATAAGATGGCACCCTTAGAACTAACCGAACTTAAGATCCAACTCGATGAGGCTTTGAAGAAACGTTTCATCCGTCCCAGATCATCTTCTTGGGCTTGTCCCGTTCTCTTTGTCAAGAAAAAGTTGGATCGGATAGGATGGTTGTGGATTATCGGCCAGTGAATCTAGTCACCATTAAGAACAAGTATCCGCTCCCCAAGATCAACGATTTGTATGATCAACTGGCTGGATCCTCTGTCTTTTCAAAAATAGATTTGAGGTTGGGATACCATCAAATCCGAATTAGAAACGGGGACATTCCAAAAATGGCTTTTGTTACTCGTTATGGCCAATACGAGTACACCGTCATGTCCTTCGGTTTAACCAATGCCCCAGCCACCTTCTCTCGCTTGCTGAATGCGATCTTCATGGAGTATTTAGATAAATTCGTCGTGGTTTACCTCGACGACATACTCATCTACTCAAAGAACGAACAAGAACATGCCGAGCATCTAAGGCTAGTATTGATGAAACTTCGAGAGCACCGCCTATACGCCAAATTCTCCCAGTGTGAATTTTGGTTACCATAAGTGACCTATCTAGGCCACGTGATCTCTGGCAAAGGTATTGCTGTCAATCCTGAGAGAGTTCAGGCCATCCTTGATTGGAATCAACCTGAATCGGCTAAGCAAGTTTGGAGTTTCCCCGGCTTAGCGAGCTATTGTCACCGCTTTGTCGAGAATTTCTCCAAGGTTGCAAAACCTCTGACTGAACTCCTCAAGAAAGATAAAAAGTTCGAGTGGACCCCATGGTGCGAGCATAGTTTTCAGGAGTTGAAAACACGACTGACCTCCGCTCCCGTTCTGGTGCCACCTGATTTCTCTGAGGATTTTGTTATCTATTGCGATGCCTCGCGACAAGGATTAGGTTGCATTCTCATGCAAGATCGTCATGTGATTGCATACGCATCTCGACACTTGCGTCCACATGAGGATAATTATCCAACACATGATCTTGAGCTTGCAGCTGTAGTCCATGCACTGAAAACCTGGCGACATTACCTTCTGGGTAATCGTTGCAAAATTTACACTGATCACCAAAGTCTAAAATATATATTCACCCAACCGGATTTGAATCTTAGGCAAAGACGGTGGGTAGAGTTGATTACAGATTACGACTTAGGGATAACTTACACCCCGGGGAAAGCCAATGTTATGGCTGATACACTAAGTCGTAAGTCTTATTGTAACAACCTGATGTTACAACAAGGTCAACCACTTCTCCCTGAGGAATTTCGGAAGTTAAACCTCCACATTGTTCCTCGAGGATTCCTATCCAACCTGGTGGCGAAACCTATTCTTACGGATCAAATTATAGAAGCTCAGAAGCATGATGCCGGGATATCTTGGATCAAGAAAAATATTAAGAAGGGCAATGTTAAATGCTTCTCGGAAGATGATCGAGGTGTTGTCTTCTTTGAGAACCACTTGGTGATCCCGAAGAAGCAACATCTATGATAGTTGATCCTTAAAGAGGCTCATGATTCTCCTCTCACAATTCATCCGGGTAGTACCAAAATGTATCAAGACCTACACCAGAGGTTCTGGTGGACTAGGATGAAGGGAGAAATTGCTCACTATGTTGCTAACTGCGACGTTTGTCATCGCGTGAAAGCAGAACATCAAAGGCCTGCTAGCACCCTTCAACCTTTAGCTATTCCTGAATGGAAATGAGATAAGGTCTATATGGATTTCATTATCGAATTTCCCAGGACCAAGAGAGGGAATAATGCTATATTTGTGGTCATCGACCGTCTTTCCAAAGTGGCTCATTTTCTTCCTGTTCGGGAGAGCATAACTGCTAGCCAGCTGGCGGAATTGTATGTTTCTCGAATAGTTTCTCTTCATGGTGTTCCTTTCGAGACTAACTCAGACCGTGGAAGTATCTTCACTTCTCGATTTTGGGAAAGTTTTCAAACCGCTATGGGGACTCATCTATCCTTTAGCACTACTTTCCACCCGCAATCAAGTGGTCAAGTTGAGCAAGTAAATCAAATTCTTGAAGACATGCTCCGAGCTTGTGTTATATCTTTCGGTATGAACTGGGAGAAGTGTCTTCCATTTGCCGAATTTGCTTATAACAATAGTTATCAATCAGGCTTGAGCAAAGCCCCTTTTGAAGTTCTCTATGGATGAAGGTGTCGAACACCTCTTAACTGGTCGGAAACCAAAGAGAGGCAACTATTTGGTTCGGATATGATCCAAGATGCAGAGGAGCAAGTTCGCATTATTCGTGAAAAGTTGAAAACAGCCCAATCTCGTCAGAAGAGCCAATATGATCGCCATCATAAGGCTGTGACCTATGAAGTTGACGAGAAGGCTTACCTTCGGATTACACCTCTGAAGGGTACCCATCGATTCGGTATCAAGGGCAAGTTGGTTCCTTGTTACATTGGACCTTTTCCCATTCTTGCTAAACGGGAAAATGTTCCTACCAATTGGAACTTCTGACACATCTTTACAAGGTTCATGATGTCTTCCACGTCTCGCAACTCAGGCGTTGCTCTCGGATCCTCTCCGTGAAGTAGACCACGAAACGCTTGATCTCCAGGATAACCTTACATATCGAGAATACCCTGTTCGTATTCTTGATCAAGCTGAGCGTACCACTCGGCGTCTGAACATCAAGTTTCTCAACGTTTAGTGGTCACACCATTCTGAAAAGGAGGACACATGGGAAAGAGAAGATCGTCTTCGACTAGAGTATCCCGCGCTCTTCTCGACGCCTTAGAAATCTCAAGACGAGATTCTTTTGAGTGGGGGTGAGTTGTCACAACCCTGGCTAATTGTCCTAGGTATAGTATGTGGTTGCATCATGATTCATTCTTGCATCAACATGAAATGGGAATTAACAGAAAACCTCAAGCTCACATTGCATTAGAACAATTCAAACTTGGTGAAAATTCAACAAATCCAAAATGCCCACTAAAAATGTTCCCTATGTCTAGTAAATTTGGACATGATTATAACATGGATCATTTTAATTATTTGAACAATAAATACAATTTAAAATAAATGATAAAGCTACTGAAATCATTAAATAAATCACTATCATTATTTTTGTTTTCAAAATATCCTGAAACTTTTTAGACAAGTTTGAAATATTCAAACTTCATTATAGAAAATACTTGGGACATTTTGCAAAGTAATTTTGTACCTGAAAAGAAAAAAAATGTCAAAAAATGAAAACATAAAGAAATGAAAAGAAAAAGAAGAAAAGGCCCAGGCCAGGCCAGCCCACCTGGCCCAGGGAGGTCATCGTCCTCCTGGCGGCCAGGAGGACGAGCGCGTGGCCGGAGCGCGCGCTCTGCCGTGCCTCCATGACGGCAGCTGCCTGCCTATTTCCTCCTTGCCAGCGCGACGGAGAGTCGTCCCCGTTAGCCGCTCCCCCTTGCCCCTGAGCCCCCCAATCGATCCACCTAGCTCCCCTCTTCCTCCTCGCCGAGCTGTGCACCACCAGGAGCTCCCCATCACCGTCTTCACGTCATCTTCAACCTCTGTCCGCCAGAAATCAAGTGGAGCTCGCCGCTGCTCTAGGCCCTCTGTGAGCCCGCTCTTGACGTCTCTGCGACCGCCGTGAGCCCCTGGATCTTTTCCCCCTCTTTCCCCCTTCGAATGAGCCCTCTAGAGCCGAGATCCTCTAAGCCCGAAAGCTTCTTGCCACCGGCGAGGAAGTGACCGCCGTTGTAGCGGCCCAAGCCTGCGTCTGAGCACACGGTCGTGCTCAGAATGTTCCCAGGCAGCCCTAGGAGGCTTTAGGTGCCTCGTTTGAGGTCAGGCTCGATGAGCCCATGCTCGCCCGAGCTCCGACAGCTGCCAAGCTTGATGCCGGCGTCGATTCCAACCATCTCAGCCGTCCATTTTATCACCGGAGGAGGGATCCCGAAACCCTCCGCCGTCTCTGGAGCCACCGGCGGCTCAACGCCGGTGGGTCTTGCCGGAGTTGACCACGGGGTTTGACCCCTTGAGTCACTGGCAGGTGGGGCAGGCCCTGACAGTCAAATGTAATTAAGAAATTAATTAATGATTTTAATTAACCTAATCTGACACTGACAAGTGGGCCCAGTTTCTCTTAATTAGTTAGATTTAGTTCTAATTAGTTAGTTAAGTGTCTGAGTCACTGACATGTGGCCCCCACATGTCAGGTTTGACTCTGGCCCGGTCAGCTGACCAGCTAACGTCATAATGATGTCATGCTGATGCAATAAAAGCAATTTCTGGTTTAAAAATAATTCCAGAAATTGTTTAAAATTTCAAAAATTCATGTAAATTAACCTGTAAGTCAGATGAAAATAATTTATATATGAAAATTTATGAGAAAAATCCAACGAATCCAATGGTGCTATTGTCATTAGTGTTAGAGAAATCTAAATAGGTGAATATTGACATTTACTAATAGGTTAGTATTCGGTATTTGAAATGAAGAACAATTTTGAACCTATATTCAAATTCATTTCAAATCAACATAACACTAGTTGCATTAGCTCATCCTTTGATCATTCCGAAATGAAGAACAATTGCGTGTGTTGATTGTTTCTTATCTGCATTGCGGTAGGCCCTGCTCTTGAGGATACCCTTGATTATCCCGACTAAGGAGAGAACCTTCCCGCAACCCAGGAAGGCAAGCAACCCCTTTGATCATTCCTATAATATCCCACTCTCTCGCTCCTGCTCTTGTTTATTGCATTAGGACAATCTATCACATGTTAGTCATACACGGTAGATGATCCTATTCGGCTGCGTGACCTTTTATTGTCATAGTAAATAGCTAAACCTTGCAACCTAGAATACCCGGTAGATGCTTGTGCCATGATGTGTTTAGCTTACCTTGCCTGCTATGCTTGCTATGCTTAGAGTTGTGTCAGGTCAGATTCATCTGGGTGATGAACTGAGTGAAACGATGTTGTTCTGATGTGATGATGTTATGATGAACTCGATTTGGTAAAGGTAGCGATGAGAGGCTATGTAGGAGTACATAGCGGGTTGTCTCATTGGGACCATTCTTAGGAACTGAGTTCCGTGTTTGTGATCCAAGACTAGCTACTACCACACATTGGGTTCCCGTAACTTAACCCCTCTCGACTTATCAGTCGCTTAGTCCTTAGTCCAAGAGTTGCAAGTAGTTTCTGGTGTTTATAGCATGCTGGAGGCCATGCGTAGTGCTGACCCTAGGGGTGGGTTACGATGCGGTAGGCAGTGGCACGGTGTACCAAGGGTCACCCAAATGGTGGGCTCGGGAACCCTACGCACATCGTTTGGGGCCGTAGCGGAAACTTCGGCCGGACTTCCGTGCGGGTTCAGTCTCAAATAGGCGATAGCCTGGACTAGAGGTCTTATGTGATTGACGGTCATGGCCGACTCCCTCGCTGGGCTTCCGCTTGAAGGTTGCCAAGGTGCATGGTTTTATGAGCACTAAGCGATAAGTGGCGAGAGCATGTGTGAAGAAGTACACCCCTGCAGGGTATGAAACTATTCGAATAACCGCGTCCTCAGATATGGACTACTTGGAAAACTTATGCTATTCATAGATAATCAAATGGATACTCATAAAAATATCAAGACAAGTGTGAGTACCATAGATGGCACTCTCCCAGGAGAGGGAACTGAATCCATGGTGGTGTATTGCTATGGAGTTAGTGGACTCGTGTGCGATATCTAAAATCTAAAGAAAGAGTTAAAATTGAGTAGTGTTGGTTAGCCATGAGTCAAAGATGGCATTGCTGCATAAACTCCACCTCCCCCTTTGTTGATACATGAGAATAATTAGCCTATGTTTGTTTTAAAGACTTGCTGAGTACATTTGTACTCATGTTTGCTTAATAAATGTTGCAGATGAGACCCAGGACCCTTCGGGTGGGTTCTTTCTAGATGTCGACGATGCCGAATAGCTGGTGTCCCAGCTACAACCTTATGCGTGTGGCGGGCTGTAGATAGTCAGGCCATGTGCCTTTTTACCCCTTTCGTCTGTCTGTACTCACACAGCTTTATGCTTCCGCTTGGTTTGTATGAACTTGTTTTTATGACTTGAGTGTCAAGTCATGTGACCCTATCTGTAAGAACATATTATGCAAGGCTCGTCTAAGCCTCTTAAATAAAAGTCATGTTGTTGTATGGTTATCTTGTGATGCCATGATTGTATCTATGCATATCGGGCATGTCGTGCGTACGTGTGACGTGCAACGGTATGTATGGGATCCGACACCTAGTTGTGTGCCTTTAGTGGTACTCTTTAGGGGAAACTGCCTCTTTGTGCTTCCACCGAGCCATGGTAGCTTGCTACTGCTCCAGACACATTGATTGACCGGCATGTATCCTTCTTTGCTGTTGTGTCTGTCCCTTCGGGAAATGTCTCGCAGTGTAATGGAGTCCCTGTAGCCTGCCACGACTCGTCTACGTGCAGTGATGGCATTTATGTCTCACGGTGTAATGGAGTCCTTGTAGCTTGCTATGACTCGTCTACACACGCTTGAGGCCAACACCTGCATTGTTGGGTTATGTATGCTTGTTTCCGTACGGATGTGCCACTTGGCTTCTATGACTAGTCATGTCGGCCCGGGTTCTCTATCATTTGATTGGCGGCGACATGTTCACATACGTGAGTCAAAAGACGCAAACGGTCCCGGCTAAGGTAAGGCAGCAGCCATGGAACTTACCGTGCGTGAGGTCGCAAAGTGATGTGATATGTTACAGTCTGGATTCGTATGACTTAGGATCCGGGTCCCGACAGGTGTGCGTTGTAGGAAAGGAGCAAGAGAAGGAATCAGGAGGAATCATCGCCACCATTCATCGCACCCTCAGGGGACTCATCGTCGACGTCGCTGGCATTGGCTTCCCCATCGCCAGCTTCAGCAGCATCCGGAGGCGACGGAACCGTGATGCGGGTGAACCGCTTCACTAGCATCTCCACAGCGCCCTTAACCATTACCGCGGAGCCTGCGCGGACCTCAGGGGCGACCAGGAGGATCATGGATTTGAAGTCAAACCGGCTTGCGAAGATGAAGATGGTTGAAGACACGCGCCGCGGCCTAAAAAAAGAGGTCGCGGCAATCACTGTCCAAGACATTATTCACCTTTACGATGGCGCCCTCCAGCGCCTCGACGAGCTTCGAAGCAAGCACCGCGAAGCCATCCTCCGGAGCGGCCATAGGCTCCGTGAATCCATCTCGGCAGAGGGCGTGGAGCGCCTTGCGAAGCTTGAGCTCGACGGCAGAGAAGGCGCTCAGCTCTGTGCCATTCTTCTCCTCGGCCGCGGCAATAGCTTTCTCCTTGGTGTCAAGAAGGATCTGCCTCGAACCAATCTCCTTCTCCTATGCATCTAGGCGTGCCTACTCTGCCTCCTGGCGGGTTGCCACCTGAGACAAATTGGCTTCCCGAGCAGCAAGATTGGCCTCGCGGGCCTCAAGGTCTTCCGTCCGTTGACAAAGCTGCCCTGCATGCTTGGCCTGCTACTCATGGAGGGCCTTGTGACGGGCCTCCACCTCTTCGCGCATGGTTCGAGTGGTCGTGGCTTCCTCCTTGCTCTTTGCCGCAGTAGCCGTGGCCCCACCCTACATCACCACCCTGAGAGGAGCTCTAGGCGTCCACCCACGAGGCGACCACGGGTACTCATGGAGGCATCATGAACCTGACCCAGAGCAGCAAAGGCCCCGTCCAGGATGTCGTGGACATGCGCTAGAGGCGTCAAGGTCTCCCCCTGACTAGCCCCCAACACGGTCACGGGGGGTGCATTCGGGGAGGCGGACCATGAAGGACAGGGGGCTCCGGAGGCCGCTCGGCGACCACGGACACGGACGAATCGGCAGGCAACAGGCCCTCAGGGGTTAGTCCTCCGGACGCCGGCACCATCAAGCCCCAAGGGCAGGAGTGATCATGTCAACTAGCATCGGGGGCTTAGTGGGGTTGGTGACGGTGGGCTGAGGGGTCGCCTCGCTGGCCCTCTCTTCTTCACCAACAGGCGGCAGCGTGTCGGCAAGGGAAGGTGGCACACTGGGAGACGCCATTGGCTTGACGCCCGCCTTCTTCTTCCTCGTCTTCAACAGAGCGACATCCCTGCTCACCAATCAAGGGGAGGCCATCAACGCACAAGCCATGGATATGTGAGCCAAGCGAAGTCGGGTTGCTTACTCCTCGACGTCGAACCATCTCCTCTTCCTTTCCATCCTGGCAACGACAGGGGCACCCAAGCCCACATTGAGAGGAAGCCATGGCGTGGGGGAGCAGAGTCGTCGGCAGCCGGGGCGGCAATGGAAGATATCATCGTGTCCCCATCCTCATCCACCTTGCCTGCGGGTCGGGATTCGGGTGGGGGCAACGGCGGCGCCTTAGTCATCCTGCCAGCGGAGGCGGGGCGCGCTGGAGGAGACTCGGCTCCGCGCTTCCGGGGAGTCGACACGCACGTGGACCGCGTGGCGCGAGGGGCTGGCCCCAACCCCCTAGAGGCCTTAGGGGTGTGTGAGGAGCCCGCAATAGAAACTTCAGGAACATCGTCGCCATATTCATGTACATGCAAATGGTTAACCTGTGATGGGGGGGGATGCCCCCGCCAAGCCATCGTTGGCGGTCCTATCCGAGTCCTCTCCACGTGAGGTATCGCTGTAAGACACCATCACCTGACCAGGGTCCTCAGCTAGGAATAGCTCCAACTCGTTGAAGACATGCATCACGACAACTAGGTCGGCCCCATTGTCGCGATAGTACAACGGATCGTGAGCCTCGAGAAGGTCACCGGGATCGCTACTGAGCAGGGTCGCCACAACCCTGCTCAGTTCCTCGGGAGATATGAGCACGGAACGAAGCCTAAGGTTGTCGCCATTGCCCTAATAGTCCCACAAAGGCCTAAAATGGGCCTGAAGAGGCACCAGGCGCTGCACCAAGAACTCCTTCACTATCATCCCACCAGCCAACTTCTTGGCGCTAATGTCGCGGGTGAAGTATTCCAGGACAGGCTTGGCCTGAGGGTCGGAAAGCTTTGTAGAGCTCCATGCGGAGGTCTTCTCCCGCAGGCCCGTCAGCAGATCCACCAGAGGGTTGGTGTCCTTGAGATCCATGAGGACCCGACGGTGCCTGAAGCTCTCCACCTTCTTCCCAGCCTTCAGGAGCATGTTGCCGCTCTGGACCATGACGAAGGAGACACACGCTGACTGTTGGGTGCCATCGTGGAAGCGCAAACTGAAGAAATGAGGAAGAGGGCTACCAAAGGCCGCACACCCTCGAATGCCTCATTGTAGAAAGCGAAGACGGACAAGAGCAAGTGGAGTTGGGCTGGAGGTGAAGGGTCTAGATCCTGTAGTGGTCAAGGATGGAGGTGAAGAACGCAGAGAAGGGCGGAATGAGCCCGGCGAAGATGTTATGGAGGAAGAAGGGGTATGCTGCTTAGGATTAGGGCCACTTCACCGAGGAGCCACCCCATATCAGGGTCCGCCCTTTCTCGTTGGACCCATCCGCCATCCATCGGAGCATGGGGAGGAGGTCCTCGTCCTTTGCGATTGAAGAACCCAAGAGCGTCGGCGAGGTGGGAGCAGAGGCCGAGCTCTGCTCCTCTGACTTCTGCTTGCCGGCGGGAACCATAATAGAGCTAGCAGAACCAAAGCATAAAGGAAGGGGATGGAGCGGCACTGGATCTAGGAAGGCGTCTATGAGAGTGGGAGACCAGGAAAGCAAGAGCAGGTATGCAGGAATGGAAGGCAATAATGACCCAACGCTAGGAGTCAGGCTCTTGGAAATTCGAGCGGAGGCAAAAGGGCGAAGGGCACCCAACATCGGCCGCACAATGCGTGCCAAGCCTGGCTCGCGGGAGAATGGGGCCCGCAACGCTCCCGTCCACCCTCAGAACTCCGCCCCGAGGACGGCCCGAGCACATCGTGAGCCCGGGGGCTACTCTCAGCGTTTTGGGAACGGGGGTACCCAAACTGCCTACCTGCGGCCAAAGGTAAGGCCCATTTCATCGACCAACGTAGTAAGGTGCGGCCCCACTTAGTACAAGGCCCTCGTGAGGGCCCAAGCCTCGCGAGGACGAGGAGCATCAAGACCGGTAGGGTACGGGCCTCCCCAGGCTCTCTTCGAAGGGGCAGAGGTCTCTATACAAGGTCCGCCCTTGGGAGTCAAGGGTGACACAAAGGAGGACAGGCGGCCCCCAGTGCGCCAGGCGGCGTAGTTTCCCCTTTGGTGCAAAGGGAGAAAGGACGTACGCAGGTTCCCAAAGCATCCCCCAAAGGTTTCCATTCCTATGTAAGAAGACCACAACCACTCACCCTACAAGACGGATGTCATCGTTGATCCCGTCCCTACGTCGTCGATAGTCACTTTGCAGACAAAGACCGCCTTTGGGCAGCGCGAGCACGAACCCCTTTCCCCTTTAAAATTGGCCATTGTGGGAATCCCTTCCCTCCATTGTGACCCGGGCCACCGCTATATATAGAGGGTAGGCGGCTTCGTAGGGGGGGACAGATTCCGATCCACACTTAGACAAATCCACCAACTCCACCAAAACAGCGAGGTGCCTTGAACACCCTGAGAGCCCTCGAGAGGCCCGGAAGCACTGTACTTGTTCATTCACCTCACCTCCACGAGAGGCTATCCACCAAAAGCAGGAGTAGCGTATTACACTTCGCAGCGGCCCAAACCCGGGTAAACTATCGTGTCCATCTTCTTCCTCTTCATCATGCGAGTTCCTTGCCATGTTCATCGCGTAGCGAGCTAGGTTGGACGAGGCCGAGGGGGATCCTCGCACACGCCCCTGTGTTGTAATCTTAAGGGTTTTGTGGATCCCGAAATCCGACACAATGCATGACATACTCATGACTTTCCATTGATAGATAAAGGTCAGAATACAATTGAAGAAGGACAACTCAAGAGCAATTGGTTCATTTGAGTTGTAGACACATAGGTTGGCATGTCAAACGAGTTCAACATGATTCTTCTGGATAACCCATGCAGAAAGGTAGGATTGGATGAGTCACAACTATAGGATGGAGAACTCATCAAGAGCACTCATGTTGTGATCCTTCATTAAAAAAGAACTCCTGCCGTGGATGGTTCACAACTATAACAAGGTTACTAATATTCTAGAGGAATGAGAAAATACTATCAACAGGAGTGGGCAGAATGAATCCTTGGGTTCAAGAACTCGGAGACATAATACCTACTAACTAAGTAGCATCACAACATGTTTTCGATAACGATGAATAGAATTATCACGCTAGGAACAGAAGATACAACTAAAATGTTGGGTGGTTCACTTGAATAACATGGTTTCCTAAACACCTTCATCAAACACATCGAGGTAGTAGATTACCTCAACTAAACAATTAGTATGATTTGTCTGGCCTGAAAGACATTGACTCAAGATGAAAGTGTTCTGCAATTGCATCAGATAATTTAGAAACCTTGGATAACTCAGACAACATAATGGTTGTACGGGTGTGAAATATGAAGCAACCTTCAAGACAACTAGCAACAAAACATTGATTTATTATGGAGACACCAATCCAGGAAGACAACAACTTTCCTATAGGTCTCCAACATAGTAACTCGTCATCCTGATAGATAGGTAAGAAAGCCTAGTTCTTAATCCCCGTAGAATATAAGAGGGTGATTCAGATTTAGAATGACATAAGGAATGGAGTAAAAAGATCCTTATGTTCCCTTCCACAATCAATTCCCTTATATAACTAAAGAAGTTCTAGACTCAACATCGACCAGTTGGGCTTCGTAATCCTATAGGCAGTCAAGCTCTGATACCAACGCTGTCGGGACCCCGATCCTAAGCCATAAGAACCCAGCCTGTAACACATCACATCACTTTGCGGCCTCACGCACGGTTATCCCCACGGATGCCACATTACATGGGCCGGGATGTAGGATGGAAAGTAGGTCAAGAGGGGCGCGGGTGATTAGACAACTTGACCAAATAAAACTATGTTTTTCCCAATTTTGATTCTTTGAAAGTTTTAGCATTCATAGCATGCGTGTCTAAGAGTATAGCAACGGAAAGTAAATACATTGCACATGAAAGTAAAGAGAGGGTAAGGAAAGCAAACACAAGTGATTACACGAAGATTTTTCCCATGGTTCCAATAGGTGGTGCTATCGTACATCCACGTTCATGGAGTCTTCAACCCACGGAGGGTAACGATCGCGGGAGTCCACGGAGGGCTCTACCCACTAAAGGTACCACGAAGAAGCAACCTTGACTATACCATGACGGCTTCTGTCCATGAAGGACTAGCCTCACTATGGGAAGATCTTCAAAAACTAAGCGATCTCCTTGCCCTTACAAACTTCTTGGTTCACTCCACAACACGAAGTAGGAGGCTCCCAAGCGACACCTAACCAATCTAGGAGGTAACACCCTCCAAAAGGAAATAGGCTCGGTAATGACGATGACCTCCTTGCTCTTGTGCTTCAAGATGATAACTACTCAACACACAATCACTCTATCGTAGATTTGGCTTGGTGGAATAGATGGGATTGGTGGAAAGCAACTTGGGGAGGCTAGAAATAAAGATCCATATTGTCGTGGTTTTGTCACGACAGATGTCTGGGTGAATGGAATTAAGTTCGGGGTGATCGCGACGATGTCACGGCTTGAGAGGGGTTGGTCGGAATCGAGAGACACGTAGTTTACCCAGGTTCAGCCCCTTCGATGCAGGTAAAACCCTAGGTCCTGCTTGTCTGGTATTGATGATCAAGAAGAGTTGTTAGTTACAAGAGTGTTGTCTTGCTACCTCTAATCATGAGGGTTTCTTGTTAGAAATATGCCCTAGAGGCAATAATAAATTAGTTATTATCATATTTCCTTGTTCATGATAATCGTTTACTATCAATGCTATAATTGTATTCATCGGAGACTTAAATGCATGTGTGGATACATAGACAAAACCATGTCCCCAGTATGCCTCTAATGGACTACCTCGTTGATCAAAGGATGGTTAAGGTTTCCTAGCCATGGACATGAGATGCCATTTGATAACGGGATCACATCATTAGGAGAATGATGTGATGGATAAGACCTAAACAACAAACATAGCATATCATCGTGTCAGTTTATTGCTACTGTTTTCTTCATGTCAATTATTTGTTCCTATGACCATGAGATCATGCAACTCACGGATATTGAAGGAGTTCCTTGTGTGTATCAAACGTCGCAACGTAACTGGGTGACTATAAAGGTGCTCTATAGGTATCTCCGATGGTGTCTGTTGAGTTGGCATGGATCGAGACTGGGATTTGTTACTCCGTGTGACGGAGAGGTATCTCGGGGCCCACTCGGTAATGCAACATCACAATAAGCCTTGCAAGCAATGTGACTAATTGTTAGTTGCGGGATCTTGTATTACGGAACGAGTAAAGAGACTTGCCGGTAACGAGGTTGAACTAGGTATGGAGATACCGACGATCGAATCTCGGGCAAGTAATATACCGAAGAACAAAGGGAACGTTATACGGGATTAACTGAATCCTTGACATACAGGTTCGACCGATAAAGATCTTCGTAGAATATGTAGAAACCAATGTGGACGTCCAGGTCCCGCCATTGGTTATTGACCGTAGAGGTGTCTTGGTCATGTCTACATAGTTCTCGAACCCGCAGGGTCGCACACTTAAGGTTCGGTGACGTTTCGGTAGTGTAGAGTTATGTATGGTGCTGACCGAAGTTTGTTCGGAGTCTCGGATCAGATCCCAGACGTCACGAGGAGCTCCGGAATGGTCCGGAGGTAAAGATTCATATATAGGAAGTCCCAGTTTGGTTTCCGGAAAAGTTTCGGGCTCATCGATAGTGTACCGGGAGTGCCGGTAGTGTACCGGGAGGCCTCTGGGAGGGGTATTTCGACCCCAACAGGTCCATGGGATGTGGGAGAATAATAACCAGCCCTTTGTGTGCTGGTAAAACATCCACAAAGGCCCATGGCGCAGGAGAGAAAGTCCTAAAGCAAAAAGTGGAAAATCAGCCAATAGGAGGCAATCCTACTCCAACTAGGATTGGAGGTGAAGTAGGATTGCTTCCCACCTCCTATTTCACCCGACCCAAAGGCCTTGGCTGCCTCTCCTCTCCTCTCCTCCTATATATACTAGTGGATTGGGTGGTCTTTGGACAGAATTTCCGGCCACGTGCTACCCGTTCCACCGGTGCATAGTTTCTCCTCCAGATCGTAGTTCCGCAGTGCTTAGGCGAAGCCCTGCCGGAATCACTCCACCACCATCACCGGAGCGCCGTCACGCTGCCGGTGAACTCTCTCTCCTCTCCACCTCCTCTTGCTGGATCAAGACGGTGGAGATCGTCATCAAGCTGCACGTGTGCTGAACGCGGAGGTGCCGTCCGTTCGGCGCTAGATCGGAAGGACCGTGATCGAGATCGCGAGACGGTTCGTGAGGTGATCACGGAACGGATCGTGATGAGTTCGCGGGACAGATCATGATCAAGATCGTGATATGGATCGTGATGAGATTGCGGGACAGATTGTGATGTGTTCACGGGACGGATCGTAATTGGATCGCAGGACGGATCCTGATGAGATCGCGGGACGCTTGGCGATTTGGATCGTGAAGATGTTCGACTACACCAACCGCGTTTCTTAACGCTTCCCGCTTAGAGATCTACAAGGGTACGTAGATCCACTCTCCCTCTCGTAGATGCTCGTCACCATGGATAGGTTTGCGTGTGCGTAGGAAATTTTTTGTTTCCCATGCGATGTTCCCCAACAGTGGCATCATGAGCTAGGTTGATGGTTCGATGAGATCTCGAGTAGAACACAAAAGGTTTGTGGGTGTTGATGCTTATATTGCTTCCTCCCTTGGTTGTATTTTCGTTCAGAGGGATTGTGAGATGAAGCGGCCCGGAACAACATTAGTCGTACGCTTACGAGAGACCGGTTCCCTCGACGCAACTTGTTGCCTAGATGGCTTGCGGGTGACAGTTTCTCTCACTTTAGTTGTATCGGATTCGACAAAGGCGGTCCTTGAGAAGGTTGAAAAGAAACTAGTGTATCACCGTCGCGGTTTTTGCATAGGTGAGAATTGTTCTTGCTAGATACCCGTAGCAGCCACGTAAAACATGCAACAACAATTAGAGGACGTCTAACTTGTTTTTGCAGGGTATGTTGTGATGTGATGTGGCCAATTACATGATGTGATATATGTGATGTATGAGATGATCATGTGATGTATAGATTATCATGACTTGCATGTCAGTGAATACGGCAATCGGCAGGAGCCATAGGGTTGTCTTTAATTATTGTATGACCTGCGTGTCAATCATTAAGCGCTATGTAATGCTTTACTTTATCGCTAAACGGTAGCAATAGTGGTAGAAGCATGCAGGGCGTGACAACCCCGATGGTGACACGTTGATGGAGATCAAGATGATGGAGATCATGGTGTGATGCCGGTGACGATGGAGATCATGCCGGTGCTTTCTAGATGGATATCAAAAGCACAAGTTCATGGCCATATCATGTCACTTATGATTTGCATGTGATGTTAATCCTTTTTATGCAACTTGTTTTGCTTAGGACGACGGTAGCATTATAAGGTGATCCCTCACTTAATTTCAAGATAAATTGTATTCGCCCCGAGTGTGCACCGTTGCGAAAGTTCATCGTGTTGAGACACCACGTGATGATCGGGTGTGATAGACTCTACGTTCACATACAACGGGTGCAAGCCAGATTTGCACGTGCAGAACACTCGGGTTAACCTTGACGAGTCTAGCATGTACATACATGGCCTTGGAACACAAGAGACCGAAAGGTCAAACATGATTCATATGGTAGATATGATCAACATAATGATGTTCACCATTGTAGCCACCTCAACTCACGTGATGATTGGACTTGAGTTGGTGAATTTGGATCATGTATCACTCGAATGATCGGAGGGATGTCAATATGAGTGGGAGTTCTTGAGTAATATGATTAATTGAACTCATTATCATGAACATAGTCAAAGTGTCTTTGCAAATTATATTGTAGATTACTAGCTCACGCTGTAGCTCCCTTGAATTTTTATATGTTCCTAGAGAAATAGAGTTGAAAGATGATGGTAGCAATATTGCGGATTGGATCCATGATCTGAGGATTGTCCTCGTTGCTGCACAGAAGGCTTATGTCCTTAATGCACCGCTCGGTGCGCCAACCCCTCTAGCGTTGTCTATAGATGTTGTGAACATCTGACAGGTACGTGCTGATGACTATTTGATAGTTTAGTGCATCATGCATTACAGCTTAGAATTGAGGCTTCAAAACATTTTGAACGTCATGGAACATATGAGATGTTCTAAGAGCTGAAATTAGGATCTCAGGCTCGTGCCCCGTGTTGCGAGATATGAGATCTCCAACAAGGTTCTTTGCCTGCAAGATGAACAAGAATAGCTCAATCGTTGAGCATGTGCTCAGATTGTCTAGGTGCTGCAATCGCTTGAATCGAGTGGGAGTTCATTTTCAAGATAAGATAGTGATTGATATAGTTCTCCAAGTCACTTTCACTAAGCTACTAGAACTTGGTGATGAACTATTGAATGCCAGGGATAAAATTAATGATTCCTGAGCTTTTCGCGATGTTTGACACCGCGAAGGTAGAAATCAAGAAGGAACGTCAAGTGTTGATGGTTAATCAACCCACTAGTTTTGAGAAGGGCAAGAGCAAGGAGGGAAACTTCATGGATAGCAAGTCAGTTGCTTCTCCAGTGAAGCAACCCAAAGTTGAACTCAAACCCGAGACTAAGTGCTTCTATTATGAGGTGAGCGGTCGCTGAAGCGGAACAACCCTAGATACTTGGTAGATAAGAAGGCTGGCAACATTGATAGAAGTATATTTGATATACGAGTTATTAATGTGTACTTTGCTAGTACTCTTAGTAGCACCTAAGTATTGGATACTGGTTCGGTTGCTAAATGTTAGTAACTCCAAATAAAAGCTACGGAATAAACGGAGAACTAGCTAAGGGTGAGGTGACGATATGTGTTGGAACTGTTTCCAAGGTTAATGTGATCAACATCGCACGCTCTCTCTACCTTCAGGATTAGTGACGAACCTAAATAAATGTTATTTGGTGTTTTGCGTTGAGCATGAACATGATTAGATCATGTTTATTGCAATACGGTTATTCATTTAAGTTAGAGAATAATGGTTATTCTGTTTACATGAATACTACCTTCAATGGTCATGCACCCAGTGAGAATGGTTTGTTGAAATCTTGATCGTCGTAGTACACATGTTCATAACATTGATGTCAAAATATACAAAGTTAATAATGATAGTAGCACATACTTGTGGCACTGCTGCTAAATGTCATATTGGTATAAAGCGCATGTAGAAACTCCATGCTGATGGATATTTGGACTCATTCGATTTTGAATCCGTTGAGACATGTGAACCATGCCTCTTGGGCAAGATGACTAAAGGACCCCGTTGGATGGAGCGGGCAAGTGATTCATTGCAAATGATACATGTTGATGTATGCAATCTAGTGAGTCTTGTAGCGTGCAGTGGATATCGTTATTTTCTTACCTTCACTGATGATTTGAGTAGATATAGTGTATATTTACTTAATGAAACACAAGTCTGAATCGTTTGAATGGTTCAAGCAAATTTAGAGTGAAGTTTAAAGATCACCGTGACAAGAAGATAAAAATGACCGCGATATGATCGTGGAGGTGATTATCTGAGTTACGAGTTTGGCATACAACTTAAGACAATGTGAAATTTGTTTCACAACTAGCGCCACCTGGAACACCATGGTGTGATGGTGTGTCCGAACATCATAGTCATGCTCTATTGATATAGTGCATACTGTGATGTCTCTTATCGTTTTTCTACTATAATTTTTGGGGTTATGCATTAGAGACAACTACATTCACTTTAAATAGGGCATCATCTAAATCCGTTGAGATGACACCGTGTGAATTATGGTTTGATAGAAACCTAAGCTGTCATTTCTTAATATTTAGGGCTTTGACACTTGTGTGGAAAATGTTTTCACCTAATGAGGTCGAACCCAAGGCGGACAAATGCATCTTCATAGAATACCCTAAGATCAGTTGGGTGAACCTTCAATCTCAGATCCTAGTGCAAGGTGTTTGTTGCTTAACCAAATCCTTTCTCGAGGAAATGTTTCTCTCGAAAGAATTGACTGGGAGGAAGATAGAACTTGATGAGGTTGTTAAACCTTTGTTCAACCAGAGAGTAGCGTAGCGCAGAAAGAGGTTTCTGTGAAGCCTATGTTAGTTGAAGAGGAATTTAATGATGATGATCATGAAGCTTCAGGATCAAGTTACTATCGAACTTCGTAGGTCGACAAGGATGTGTACTGCTCCTAAGTGGTACGACAACTCTGTCTTGGAGATCATGTTGTTGGACAACGATGAACCTATGAACTATGGAGAAGCGATGATGGGCCCAGATTCCGACAAATGGTTAGAGGCCATGAAATCCGAGATAGGATCCATGTATGAAAACCAAGTATAGACTTTGGTAGACTTGCTCGTTAGATGGCAGGTCGTTGAGTACAAATGGACCTTTAGAATGAAGACGAATACTGATGGTGAATGTCACCATTTGTAAAGCTCGACTTGTTGCAAAGTTGTTGGTGACAAGTTCAAGGAGTTGACTGCGATGAGACTTTCTCACTCGTAGTGATGCTAAAGTCTGTTGGAATTATGTTAGCAGTTGTTGCATTTTCAATTATGAAATCTGGCAGATGGATGTCAAAACATCGTTTCCTTAATGGTTTACTTAAGGAAAGGTCGTATGTGATACAACCAGAAGGTTTTGACAGTCCTAAGGATGCTAAAAGATGAGCAAGCTTCAGTGATCCTTGTATGGACTGAAGCAAGCATCTCGGAGTTCGAATATACACTTTGATGAGGTGATCAAAGTTTTTGTAGTTTATACAAAGTTTACGAGAAACTTGTATTTGCAATAAAGTGAGTGGGAGCACTATAGAGTTTCTCATAAGTATATGTGGTTGACGTATTGTTGATCGGAAATAATGTAGAATTTCTGGAAGGCATAAAAGGTTGTTTGAAAAGTGTTTTTCAAAGGAAGACCTGGATAAAGCTACCTAATTTTTGAGCATCAAAATCTTTAGAGATAGATCAAGATGCTTGATGAGACTTTCAATGAGTACATACCTTGACAAGATTTTGAAAGAGTTCAAAATGGATCAGTCGGAGAAATAGTTCTCGTCTGGTTTGTAAGGTGTGAAGTTGAGTGAGACTCAAAGCTCGACAACGGCAGGAGAAAGAGAAAGGACGAACGTTGTCCCCTATGCCTTAGGCATAGGCTCTATATTATGCCATGCTGTGTACCGCACCTGTGTGTGCCTTGCCATGAGTCTGTCAAGGGGTACAAGAGTGGTCCAGGAGTGGATCACTGGATAGCGGTCGGAATTATCCTTAGTAACCAGAGGACTAAGGAAATGTTTCTTGATTATGGAGGAGATAAAGAGTTCGTCGTAAAGAGTTACATCGATGCAAGCTTTAACACCTATCCGGATGACTAGTAGTAGCAATCTGGATACGTATAGTGGAGCAGCCATTTGGAAATAGTACCAAGTGGAGTGTGGTAGTAGTGTTTACGGTTTGACATAGAGATTTGAAAAGTACACACGGATCTGAATATCGCAAACCCGTTGACTATAAGACCTCTCTCACATGCAAAGCGTGATCGAGCCCCAGAACTCATTGGGTGTTAGATTCATAACAATGCGAATCACATGGTGATGTGAACTAGACTATTGACTCTAGTGCAAGTGGGAGACTGTTGGAAATATGCCCTAGAGGCAATAATAAATTAGTTATTATCATATTACCTTGTTCATGATAATCGTTTATTATCCATGCTAAAATTGTATTGATCGGAGACTTAAATGCATGTGTGGACACATAGACAAAACCATGTCCCTAGTATGCCTCTAATGGACTAGCTCGTTGATCAAGGGATGGTTAAGGTTTCCTAGCCATGGACATGAGATGTCATTTGATAACGGGATCACATCATTAGGAGAATGATGTGATGGATAAGACCCAAACTACAAACATAGCATATGATCGTGTCAGTTTATTGCTACTGTTTTCTGCATGTCAAGTATATGTTCCTATGACCATGAGATCATGCAACTCACGGATATCGGAGGAGTGACTTGTGTTTATAAAACATCGCAACGTAACTGGGTGACTATAAAGGTGCTCTACAGGTATCTCTGATGGTGTCTGTTCAGTGGGCATGGATCGAGACTGGGATTTGTTACTCCGTGTGACGGAGAGGTATCTCGGGGCCCACTCAGTAATGCAACAACACAATAAGCCTTGCAAGCAATGTGACTAATTGTTAGTTGCGGGATCTTGTATTACGGAACGATTAAAGAGACTTGCCGGTAACGAGGTTGAAATAGGTATGGAGATACCGACGTTCGAATCTCAGGCAAGTAATATACCGAAGAACAAAGGGAACGTTATACGGGATTAACTGAATCCTTGACATAGAGGTTTGACCGATAAAGATCTTTGTAGAATATGTAGGGACCAATGTGGATGTCCAGGTCCCGCCATTGGTTATTGACCGTAGAGGTGTCTCAGTCATTCTACATAGTTCTCGAACCCGCAGGGTCTTCACACATAAGGTTCGGTGAAGTTTCGGTAGTGTAGAGTTATGTATGGTGGTGACTGAAGTTTGTTCGGAGTCCCGGATGAGATCCCGAACGTCACGAGGAGCTCCGGAATGGTCCAGAGGTAAAGATTCATATATAGGAAGTCCCAGTTTGGTTTTCGGAAATGTTTTGGGCTCATCGGTAGTGTACCGGGAGTGCCGGTAGTGTACCGGGAGTCCTCCGGGAGGGGTATTTCGATCCCAAGAGATCCATGGGCTGTGGGAAAATAATAACCAGCCCTTTGTGCGCTGGGAAAGCAGCCACAAAGGCCCACGGCGCAGGAGAGAGAGTCCTAAAGCAAAAAGTGGAAAATCAGCTAGTAGGAGGCAATCCTACTCCAACTAGGATTGGACGTGAAGTAGGATTGCTTGCCACCTCCTATTTTGGCCAACCCAAAGGCCTTGGCTTCCTCTCCTCTCCTATCCTCCTATATATACTAGTGGATTGGGTGGTTTTTGGACAGAATTTCCGGCCACGTGCTACCCGTTCCACCGGTGCATAGTTTCTCCTCTAGATCGTAGTTTCACAGTGCTTAGGCGAAGCCCTGCCGGAATCACTCCACCACCATCACCAGAGCGCCGTCACGCTGCCGGTGAACTCTCTCTCCTCTCCACCTCCTCTTGCTGGATCAATACGATGGAGATCGTCATCAAGCTGCACGTGTGCTGAACGCGGAGGTGCCGTCCGTTCGGACCTAGATCGGAAGGACCGTGATCGAGATCGCGAGACAGTTCGTGATGTGATCGCGGAACGGATCGTGATGAGTTCGCGGGACAAATCATGATCAAGATCGTGATACAGATCGTGATGAGATCGCGGGACGGATTGTGATGTGTTCACGGGACAGATCGTAATTGGATCGCAGGACGGATCATGATGAGATCGCGGGACACTCGGCGATTTGGATCGCGAAGATGTTCGACTACACCAACCGCGTTTCTTAACACTTCCCACTTAGCGATCTACAAGGGTACATAGATCCACTCTCCCTCTCGTAGATGCTCATCACCATGGATAGATTTGCGTGTGCGTACAAAAATTTTTGTTTCCCATGCGACGTTCCCCAACATCTCTAATCATTCTAAACTTGTGGACTTGTCTCTCTAGGGGTGCTCTACCCCTCCTTATATAAGCGGAGAGGGCAGGTTTACTAATAGAGTCCTACTAGGAGTAGGATTAGGACTAGTCTCTCTAGAATCCTATTCCGGGTCTTGTTTCCTTTGGGAGGGAGTCTTTCTCTCTTTGGTCCTTCTCTTGTGAGCCGCCTGGTGCCGTCTTACACACCGGGTCTTGGGCCTGGTCATCCTGCAACCCGCCTACCGGGTCACCAATAAAACGCTAAGTTTTTACCGGGTCTCATGTGAGTCACCAGGCCGGGTCATGCTTTCGGCCAGGTCTTACCGCGGGGTATATCCCCGACATTAGCCCCCAGGTTAGCTTGAATTTATTCATGCTAAGGTTCCTGAAATAAGAATAATAAATATGTTAAGTGACCAGCTTGCTCCTTTGGCCGGCTTATAAAGTGTCTCCTCAGAAATCCGGGTCTTTCTGCATATGAATGAGTCATCTTGAGAATCGTCTTGGTTGTCAGTGTCCTTTTGAAAAAAATATTGGGAATAGAATACCCATATGCCATTGAGTCGGCTTCCAATACTTTGGCTTAATTAAAATCTTGAAAACAACAAACCCTCATTACATAGATCCGGACTTCCATTGTCATGAAATAGGGTGACTTATATAAACTCTGGTGGGTTATGACCTTCTGATAACATTGGGTTATGTGTCGGGTGTAACAACTAATCTCCATAACTAACATATTGAAAATGTTCCTCAAGTGCTTTGCAATAATATTTTGGACTGTGTAGCCCCCAAGTGTCGGGTTGTCTTGCCTGCAGCAGCCTGGGACTTATAACTGTCTTATAGCTTCTGAAACTTCAGCAGGTGTAGCCCCCAAGGGCCGGCTCATCGGAATGTGATGCGCCGGGTCTTCAATTTGAACCATATAATCTCTTTGAACAGCTGAATACTGTAGCCCCCAAGTGCCGGGTCGCATGCCTATGGCGACATGGGACTTTAGATAATTTGGTCTGAGCGGTGTTGGGACTTGATGGTGGGCGCCAACTATCAGGTCAGTAAGAATTACTGGGCTGGGACTTAGAAAAATATAGAAAGGTCGGATCATCTCCTTGAAATAATAGGGTCTTGCCGACAATGTAATGATTTGAAAAACCGGCTTGCATTAGCCCCGAAGTGTCGTGGTGCGTGCTTGCAACGACATGGGAGTTTGCATAATTCATATAAATTGTGCTTGAATAGTGTAGCCCCCAAGTGTCGGGTCATCTGCCTGTGGCGACTTGGGACTATGCAAAAATAATATGACTCACCACAATTTGTTGAATGAGTCCTTGACCGTGGTTGTAATATAACCCGGAATGAATATCCTGAAATAATTCCTTTGTCTTTGACATGAAATCCCTGCTCGTGGTTGCGGTGCAACCCGGCAAATATATGTTGGAGAAATCCATGAGTGTTGTATATTACTAGAGAGCACATTTGAAGAAACCCGAGAACCGACCAATTAGATGACACGACATTATATCCGACAGGGCGGTTCTTAAAAAATAATAAATTCTCTGAGTTGGCTTGAAAACCCAATCACTTAGTACTGGTTATGATAAACCATGAAGATCTAGCCAGGTTGGCTATTAAAGATCCATTTGCTCTTGCAGAAGTTTTTCATCATACTTAATAGCGGCTCATCTTAAGAGATAAGACCTGCGAAAACAAATAAGACAAAATATATTCTACATTGTTGTAAGGGCGGCTCAAAAAAGCACAAAAAGCACAAACTCATGTGTCGGTTCTACTGGGTTGACCCGCCACTTAAAACTCCTTAGTTGTACAGGGTCTCTATGGAGATTGGCCGTCAATTTCTTTGAGCGGCTCAGGGTGTCTAAGCGAGATTAACTGAAAGGAAGTGTGACATCCCAGAAGAGACATGGCAGGGCATGAGCACCCTAATAGCCCATAAACTGCCTCTCGTGTGACATAAATCCGTCATTTTAACCTTAAATAGTACAGCGTCCTTGAAGCATTAACTGTCTAAGAGTATGAACGGGCCACATAGCAGAGAGTCAGCAGTAGATGGGCGAGTTTATCCTTGCTTTCCGTAAGCCGGCCCTCTCGTGAAAAGAGCCGCCATTTTAACCTTAACCAGTACAGGGTCTCTATGGAGATTGGCCGCCAATTTCTTTGAGCCGGCTCAGGGTCTCGAGGCGAGATTAACTGGTAAGAGTTCGGCGAGTCACCTAGCGGAGCAGCATCAGCTTACATGTAGGTTTAACCCTGTTTGGCTTAAGAGACGATCAAGAGGGTGTGTAAGCTAAACCCGATGGGTTGGAAGCCTCCAAATGACCTTTGTCGATGGAGTCAACTGTTTGGCTTAAGAGCCGACCGATAGGGTGTGATAAGCTAAACCCGGTGGGTTGGAAGCCCGCTGGACAATCATGTTGACGGAGTCAACTATTTGGCTTGAGAGCCGACCGATAGGGTGTGATAAGCTACACCTGGTGGGTGGGAAGCCCCCTGGACGATCATGTTGACGGAGTCAACTTTTTGCATCATCTTGTTAGTCGCCATCTTGTAATGAAGAAAACGGCAGAAGCCTCCAAGTGACTTTATGATGATCCAATGATCCGGGCACCCATGTTTGAATGGTGCATCACGGCAGCTCATCCTCTTGGGAAACTTTTAGTCTTCCGCCAATAATGTATTAGCCCCAGGATTGGGTTTTCTCTTGTAAAGACCCGGGGTTCTCTTGAAAAATGACGAAATGTGTCTCACCATATCTATAGCCCCCGAGTCTTAAGTTGACTCGAAGAGGCGGCTTGAGAATCCCCACTGAAAGTTGATGTTCGCCGTGGCGGGTTAATAAAATCTCGTATGATTTGTTTCAATAATCTGGCCGATGGCTCGTCCCGGCTGGTTGTTGAAATGAACCAAACTATAATGGTGGCGACTTGTGCGCCTGTCTGTTGGGCGGCTCGTATCGACGAGCACATCACCGATAGGTTGATGTAGATCAAACTGTGGGTGGCGTCTTGCCCGCGTCCGTTGGGCAGCTCATACAGGCGAGCACTGCACCGATATGTTGATGTAGATAAGACCACGAGGCGGCAACTCAAAAGCGTTCGTTGGGCGGATCGTACATGCGAGCAGTGCACCGATATGTTGATGTAGTTAAGATCGCAGGGTGGCGTCTTGCGCGCGTTCGTCGGGCGGTCTATATGGTAGCTCCAGTGTGTTTGATGTAAACGTTGAAGTCAGTCATAGTGTTGTAAGCCGGTGATATTGTGAAAGACGCCATGATGTTGTAAGCCGTTGCGGCTGCGAGAGACAGCCATAGCGTTGTAAGCCGGTGCAGTCGTGAGAGATGGTCGCAACATTGTAAGCCGGCACAATCAATGAGTCGCCCATGGTGTCTATAAACCGGTGAGGACGTGTGGGTCTTTTGCGGCATGTTAATGTAGACGTAGAACTCAGCCGCGACATCTGAAGACGGCGCGGTCACGAAAGACGGTCACAGTGTTTTATGCCAGCGCAGCCGCGAGAGACGGTCACGGCATTGTAAGCCAACACGGTCGCGAGAGACGGTCACGGCGCTGTAAGCCGGCGCGGTCGCGAGAGACGTCCGCGGCATTATAGGCTGGCACAAACGGAGAGTCGCCTGTGGTGTTGGAAACTGGCATGGACGGCGATTGGCCGTGGCGTTGATTAGCACGAACTCGCAATATAACGCCACCTTCGTAGTGAATAATTCTCCTACGTAAAAAATATTGCAGGCAAAGTAATTGTTCTCAAAGGAAATAATATGTATAGATAAAATAAATAGGTTTGATAGCACTTGATTTTTTACTGGATGACCGCCTACGCTGGTCTTGGATAATGCTGGATATATTCAGATGAAAATAATATAGTAGACGTATGTCTAACTTCAATTGCTCTGATGCAGCGTCAACACACACATAGTCTTCTTTTCTCTTTCATCTCACTTTTTTCTTTTCTTTTTCAAAATGCTAGAGTCATATCCGATCTGAGAAACTACTCCCCATTATTTGCACGTGCTAGTAGCACCTTTTTTTTACATATCCGGACATCTAGGTATTTTTGTGTCCCAATCATACGGCCAATGGGACAATAGACATATCCGTAGATGAAACAGCGCGGCAGTCCTTTTTGGTCTCAAACATATTTGTCGTATTGTTTCTCTCGCGATGGTTGTATCTAATTCGTTGGTCACCGTTGTCAATGATTTGCTATCTCCTTGAAGTTTGTTCCAAGCACGTACTTATGCTTTGCAAAGTAGCAGTATCCTGGCATCAAAAGATGCGTGTCTCCACTGATTTGGAGTATTTGCGGGCGACTGGCTGCAATATCCTGATCCTTCTCTCTCTTTTTTTATAAGCCAACCTTACTGCTAATAATGACAACACATGCACGGGGGCTTGGCCAGCTTGATGCCTTGGCCCGTGACGCTGCTTTTTCTCTTTCCTTGCTAACGGGCGTATAGAGCAGATTTCTTTCTTTCTTTGTTTTCTTGGTATCCATCTTCATGTCAATTGCGGACGGCTTGCTATGATGTGAACAATGGAAGTTGATTTTAACTGATGAAGCACCTCCTTGTGTACAGATTTGCTCAGTAATGCTTCGTAAAATAGTACTTAGTCCAAATAGGTTCTCCTAGGAGTTAGTGCCTGTGCGTGGTGATGTACTGGCCGAGGCGGGTCAGTCTTTTTCTTTTCTTTCAGATGGATTTGACGCGAAGGCCGTGCATAGCAGCTGCAACTTCCATGAATCAGACCACAGTATAGCAGCATCACGATTAGCTACTGGACAGATTACTCCTCGAGACTCAATGCGCCTCGGTTGTGTGTGGTGGTAACGAATCAACACAACTCCAAATTCATGTCAGTCTCCCTGATGGAAAAACAATCGGTCCAATCGCCAAAGGACTCATGCTGACGGCGCCTGCAACCCTAATTTCCTTCGATCTTAATCACATATGTGTCATTCCGACTACTCGATCCCTGTGAAAGATCCCTCCAAGAACTCACCACCACCGTACGCTGGCCCCACGGTGGCTGCCAACTGTCATGGTTTTGTCATGACAGATGTGCGGGTGAACGAACTTAAGTTCGGGGCCGTTGTGACGATGTGTCGGCTTGAGAGGGGTTGGTTGGAATCGAGAGAAGCGTAGTCTACCCAGGTTCGGCCCCTCCGATGGAGGTAAAAGCCTACGCCCTGCTTGTCTGGTATTGATGATAAAGAAGAACTCTCGGTTACAAGGGTGTTGTCCTGCTACCTCTAATCACGAGGGACTCTAATCTGTCTAAACATGTGGACTTGTCTCTCTAGGGGTGCTCTACCCCTCCTTAAATAAGCGGAGAGGGTAGGTCTACAAATAGAGTCCTACTAGGAGTAGGATTAGGACTAGTCTTTCTAGAATCCTATTCCGGGTCTTGTTTCCTTCGAGAGGGAGTCTTTCTCTTTTTGGTCCTTCTCTTTTGAGCCGCCTGGCGTCGGCTTACATGTCGGGTCTTGGGCCTGGTCGTCCTGCAACCCGCCTTCCGGGTCACCAATAAAACGCCAGGTCTTTACCGGGTCTCATGTGAGTCGCCAGGCCGGGTCTTGCTTCTGGCAGGGTCTTACCGCGGCGTAAATCCCGACACATATGGTTGGAGTGGAAGATCTCGATCTCAACACAACGGTAGGTGGTTCTCTCTCAGAAAATCTGATAGGATAGGTGTGTAATAGTTCTGAGTGCTTCTCTTTCGAGTAGGTGGTGGTGGAGGAGTATATATAGGCATCCCCAAAAATCCAACCATTACACACAAAATGACCAACTCGGTGCCACCGTTGTGTTAATCTTGGTGGTACCGAAGTGAACAAAAGGTGGCAACTTTTGAATCTCAGAGGGATCGATATATGAAACTCGTTTGCACCGATAAGGTGACCAACAGATACCATACAATCTCTGTGGTACCAAAAATGTGAATTTGCGTAACAGAAAGTTGGCAACCTAAACTCGGTGGCACCGGTAATTAATCGGTTGCACCGAAGTGGCTAGGGTTTGGCTGAGTCTGTCTAGGTTCTGGAATCAGTGGCACCGGGATAGGAATGTTGGTTGCGCCGATTTTGAATGTTTCGCAATAGATAGACTTTGGTGGGCGAGCTTGTGGATGTTTTTGGTGACTATCACTTCTGCACGTATGAGCAGTTTGTTCACCAGTCAAACCTTACCCCCTTTTAATAGTATTGGCTTTCCTATGGACTCAAAGTGATTTCTCACAAATGTAAACTGTCGAGTCCGCTTGCTTGAATCTTGGCCAACCTATTTCCCTGCATCTTGGGGTAATTCCACAATCCTTTTGCCATCCCTATCATTCAGCTTTTCCTGAAATATACTTGGTGGAAATATTAGTTCAATGACTTATATGTTGTTATTAATTACCAAAACCACCAAGGGAGAAAATGTGCTTTCACGGGACTGTTTGCGTCTTTTGGATCATGTATGTGAATGTGTCGCTAGCATTCAAATGACAGAGAACCCGGGTCAACATGACTAGTCGTAGAACCCAAGTGGCACATCCATACAGGGAGATGCCTACATAACCCAGCAATGCAGGTGTTGATCTCTAGCGTGTGTAGACAAGTCATAGCAAGCTACAAGGACTCCATTACACAGTGGGACATAAATGTCATCACTACACGTTGACGAGTCGTAGCATGCTACAGGGACTCCATTACACTGCGAGACATTTCCCCGAATGGACAGACACAACAACAAAGAAGGATACATGCTGGTCAATCAATGTGTTCGGAGCAGTAGCAAGATACCAAGGCTCGATGGAAGCCCAAACAGGCATTTCCTCATAAATAGTACTACTAAAGGCACACGACTAGGTGTCGAATCCCACACATACAATGCATTTCAAACATATGCACAATATGCACGATATGTGTGGATACAACATGGCATCACAACATAAGTCTATGACTCAAGTATTTATTAAAGACTCATAAGAGCCAACATAGTGTGGTAATGAAAACAGGGGTCACATGACCCAACACTCAAGTCATACCAACAACAAGCGGAAGCAAAACATGTCTCGGTACAGACATCTACTAAAAGTGGCTGGAGGAGCCTGAAGAGATACAACGACCCTGCCAAAGGAACCAGACCTATGTCTGGGATTCCCAAGCTAATCCAATCAACATCGAACTTCATGTCATAAGAATCACTAATGAGAATGACGTCTCCTCTGAAAAACATAAATTAAGCAACCGTGAGTAGAAAGGTACTCAGCAAGACTTACATTAGATCTAGCTACATATGCATCATTATCAATGAAGGGGTTTGTGGGGTTTGTTGTAGGAAGCCAGCCTTGACTCTTGGCTAACCTGTACTACGACTACAAGTACTTTCTTTGAGGTGGAATAGTGGACACGAGTCCACATATTCACCGAATCAATACACTACTATGGATACACTCCCGTATCCCTACGAGAAGGCCATCCATAGAACTCATGGTTATCCTGCACATTTTACAGTAATCATTTCAAGTTGTCTATATACCACATAAGAATTCAAAGTAGTCCATATCTGAGGATGTGGCTATTCGAACAGATTCATAACCCTGCAGGGATATACTTCTTCACACACGCCCTCGCCACTTATCGCCATGTGCACATAAAAGGCACCTCAACAACCTTCAAGCGGAAGCCCAGCGAGGGAGTTGGCCACGACCGTCAATCACACAAGACCCTACTCTAGGTTTATCGCCTATTTGAGACTGAACCCGCATAGAAGTCGTACCGAAGTTTACGCTACGGCCTCAAACAATGTGCGCAGGGTTCCCAAGCCCACCGTTCGGGTGTCACAGGGTAAATCGTGCCACTGTGTCTATACCACATCACAGCCCACCCCATCGGGCATTGCTATGCACGACCGCCAACACTTTTCCTACAAACACCAGAAACTAATTGCAACTCCTAGACAGAGATCTAGGCAATTAGTAAGCCAAGAGGGGTCGAGTTGCCGGAACCTAATATATGGTAGTATCTTGTTAGGGATAACATACACTAAACTTAGTTCTTAAGGACGGTCCCAATGAGACAACCCGCCATTTACTCCTACATGGCCTCTCATCGCTACCTTTATCAAATCATGTTCACACACTTAGCTCTCACACAGTAGGACATGAACACATCCATCCCGATTCATCACCAAAATGGATCAGACCGAACACGACTCTAAGCATAGCAGGCACAGTAAGCAAGCAAGGATGAGTAAGCACAACAAGGCTCAAGCAGTTGCTACTCATGTTAAGTGGTTTCAACTATTTACTATGGCAAGGAGAGGTCATGCAAAGGAATGGGTTCAACTACCGATAACATGTAACAGCTGAATTATTATTGTCCTAATGTAGTAAAGAGAGTAGGAGCAAGAGAGTGGGCTCATATCAGTATGCTCAAGGGGTGTTTCTTTCCTAACACTTCTGAAGATAACAATGAGTCTTCGTTGGTGTCAATGAGCTCAACATCGGAATCATCGTCTATCGGGAAGGGACAACACCGGCAAATAGAGAAATGAACACATTCAATGCAATGCAACAAACATGATGCATGATATGGTATGTTAAGGAAGTGAATTCTCCTAGCACAATATTTAGTCATATTAATTGAAGTGGAATTGAAATAGGCATCAAATTCAAACTTCAAACTATTTATCTAATTTGTCCTAATCATGAAATGTTCTACTTGGTCAGGTTAGCTTTCTCAAACATGCATGATCATGGCATAAACAGATTCATTGGATTTTTATGATCATTTTCATATATAAATTATTTCCATCTATGTTACGGTTGAATTTCTATCCTTTTTAGAAGTTTTAAACATTTTCTGGAATTTCCTGAATTATTTTATTACTAGAAAATCAATTAATGCTTCAACAATACGTCAGCATCGCGTCAGCAGGTCAACATGTGACACCCTGTGTTTTGCCTCAAGACTAAGGTAACATGACTCAAAAATTAGGGTCAATTAAAGCTTTTTGAGTGCATTTGAATGCTTGACTTGTGTGTTATTTACTTGCTTGTCTGATTGCTTGCTAGTGCTCTATAATTCAAAAAACATCCTCCTACCATCAAGAACTCTTTTTCCTTGATCCCAAATCCTGTCCAATGATCATGCCATGTGAGTAGGTCTTAAAAATAGTTTTACAGAATAACATTTTGGCCGAGAAAGCATTTATTTAAATTAGGTTTTCAAAACCCCCTGATTTGAGATTTGCACTGCAAGTCCCCAAATTGGGTGGATCCTTTTCAAGCCCAATATATATCAGACTTACCAAAAGCACCAAATATTAATTTTAAAGATTATTTTACTATTTTATTTAATGGCTTTTTCTTAAGGCCAGAAATGGTCTTTTATATGGAAAAATTATTTAAATGCTTTGAAAATATTTCATAAATTTTAGGAAAACTAAGTGGACATATATTGTCCATATATAAGAGTGTAAACACATGGTCATGTTCAAAATATTGGAAAAAAACCTTCAAAACCATTTCTGCCTATTCCCAGCATTTGTAATATTTCTATAAGAAATATTCTCAATTAAATCGAGGAAAATTCTAGCATGTCACATATGATATATGTGTTCATCTTGCCAAGTTTCATCTCAATCACAATTGTTTTGGTTCACCAAAATATCCTAAAACCATTCCTGTCAAGAGCCAAATTTGAGCAACTTTTCATTGTGAAGTATCTCCTATTGATCCCAAACTTTGTGGGCATGTTCTAATACCCAAATGATGATGCTAAGCCAACTAGTGAATCAAGGAGATTAGTTTACACTAACTAGATCTTCAGAAACCTGATTCTATTGATTCCTAGGATTCACAAGTTTGCTTTATCAACTTTCTTCATTTGAGCTGAAAACTTCTGATCGGTACCAAATGGACTTATCATTTACCCCTAGATACCCTAGGACAAGATCAAACACCTTCAGCCATGAACTTGTGGACAAGAAAAGTGGGCCCAAAAAGATTTCCCTTGCCCCCAACCTTTTACCACAGTATATTCTAACCCCAATTTACCTCCAGTAACCTTGCCATGGCCCTAGATCAATTATTGGGGGGTAACTCTCTCTTTTCCGTCTCTTTTTACCATGGAAAGGCCTATTCTTCCCCTCCCCCACTATTCTGTTCATGCCAATGCTCCCAAACTTTGCCACAACCTCATATGCATACTGATGCATCTATCCAAGCCCAAAGATGGCATACTCACATGGAAAATATGAGTAGTTCATCTAAACCTCCATTATTGCAGAAATAGTGCCCTTGCCCTGCAAGTACTCTGCATAATCATCTCTCTGAGTTGAAAATTGGTGGACTTGTAGTCTCTCCATAGCTAAGTCCACTAGACAAGGTTTTACCCATAGTTCCTTACAGTAAAACCCCATTAGATCAAGCACAAGTTTGCTGATACAAACTTACCCCTAGTAGAAACTACTTCTAAGCAATCCCATACCCTTCCAAACCTCACCAGAATCTCTTACGATATGTGCCTCACACGTTAGACATTTCCTCCCGACCAAAAAGTCACCGTGGATAGGCCCTTGCGTGGTGACCATGTTGCAGCCATGCAGCAACGGCGCTTTGCCCCTTGAGCTTGTCCTGTAGCTCGTGTCTGACCACGACAAAGCACCAAACTGCTCCCCAACGCAAGAAAAGCTCCAAGGAGGCTCTGGCACGCGTGCTCTCCATGCCCATGGCCCTCTAGCGGCCACCCGAGCCCCTCTCGGTCGCCCCCTTGGCGCTCTCCTGTATCCGAGAGACCCCCTAGACTGAGTCGTTGGAGCTCCTGAGGCCCTCTCTCCTCCCATGGCCACCATGGCACCGCCTAGGCCTCGCCAAATTCCGAGCTCGCCCGAGCCCCTCCTCTCTTTTGAGATCCATCAGCGCACTCCAACATCGCTGAAAGCTTCCCCCCCATGCACTCCTTTTCTCCCTTCCGGTGGCCGAAGTGCTACTCCCATGGCCGCCCGTCGGCAAACTCCGGCCCTAGCCGAGGCCCGACCTCCATGGTGCCCCCCGGCGAGAATGGCGCACCCAGACAAAAGCGGGACTGCATCCCAAGCGCACCGGTGGTCGAGCCATCACCGGTGGTGGACGGAGCCGTCGGAACAACGCCGACACATGCTCGGCCCCGCCTCCCCTGCCTCGCCCCTATTCGAGTGGGAGGAGGGGGATGAGCCTGACCAGCCGTGGCCCACCTATAGGCGACCCAATGGTCGGGCCCGCGCATAAGTGGAGGCGTCTTCCCATATCTCCGCCTCCCAGCGAGGAAGACATTTTCAGAATACGCCATCAACGTGGCTCTATGCGTGCACACGGCTGAGGCACTGGGCCGGCCCAATGTCGTGCGGAGCTAAGTTGCGCTCAGTGTGCAACTTAGGCCCATTTAGGTATAAATTCTTTTTGTCCAGAGATACTAATTAATTCTAGAGAATTCAATATGTGCATTGCACATTTTCCACATATAACATTTGCTCTTCCATGAATGATTTGGTCGTTTCTTTATTATAAATACGACCTTCTAAAATTCCTAGGATAGTCGAAATAGCTCCAAATGGAGTCACACTAAATCCTGGGTGTCTCTAAGCTCATGGGATGAGATGTGAACATTTTTCCATATGATTTCTCTCTCATGTGGATTGTTGAACCATTTCCTCATGAATTCCTTACTTTGAAAATCCCTAGGAAATCATGTGATACGGTGACCACTTCGGTGGGATGCCTCCATTCCTTTTACCATTGACACTTGCATCGTGCATGAACCTACCATCCTTATGAGTGTTGTGTGGGTGGGAGTAGATAGGATGCTAGTAGATGCTATGCAAGTGGGACCGAGATTATGGTTGCTGATGGAAGCAAAGAAATGGTTTCAAAGACTTTTCAAAAAACCCGTCTGGTGCCACTAATTCCCGAGGGAGATTATGATGAGTTGGGTAACCACTTGAGAACGAAGTGGTGTGCCGGAATAAGTGAGTGTGTGTTTTTGAGAATAGAGGGTTTAAGATTTGTCGATCGTCCCAACCTTACATGTACAACCAATCTACCCCTATATGGGAAGGGGCTTTATTTATTACTATTGTTGTTGCTAGTAAGGAGCCTGCATTACCATTGGCGAGAGTGAAGTGGTCACTCTCGAGACGGGGTTGTGCCGGAGTGGAAGGCCATGCGCTGTCTTTACACGCACCGGGCACACCGTTGCGTGCCCTCGTGCATGATACGTGTGATGTATATCATGAGGGATGGCACCAACGAGTGGACTCTTTGTTTAGTATCGCCGTGGGAAAGGCATTGTTCGGGTGCTTACCTCGGGTATGTAATATACCGCGAGTCGTGGATGACACGGAAGTTCCCCGAGTCTTGTGGGTAAAGTGTGCAACCTATGTAGAGTGTACAACTATTTGAATAGCCGTGTCAACGGTCAAGGAAAGGTGGGTGGTGCTGCTTAAGCCACATCTAGATGTTTTCGCAAATTTGGTGTGTGTGCGTGTGCGGGAGACAGAAGGATGATACTTGAGACAAGTCCGGAAACTTGATGTGATGAATGAACATGAGATGTTCAACCCCTGCTTATGATGATATCTGTAACTTGATCATATGGATATCTACCAACTGTTGATGCATGCTTACACATAGTTACTTGATCAATGACATTGCATTAAAAATTGGCTTTCCGCAAACTACCTACTTAGTGCTATTTCATGCATTGTTATTGCCTTGTTCCAAAGATGGGTTCTTTGCGAGTATATTCAAAGTACTCATTGGCTTGCCACTTGTTATTTTATTGTCCAGGTATGAAAGATCAGGTTATGATGAAGATTACCTTCGTGACGAACATGCGAGCTAGGATGCTTCCCAGTCAGAATGCCTATAGGGTTAAGGCAGATTGCATGGGTTCACACTATTGCTGAAGATTTCCGCTGCAAGTTTATGAAGACTTGGCTATAAAGGCCACATTTGAGTAAAACGGTATGTAATGGATGTAAGACTCTTGTTATTCAGTTTCTATGTGTTCGGTGAGCATTGATCTCTGGGACCACTGTGCACGTATATTCGGTGATCACGACTTGTGAGTCGGCGTCCCCACAGCGCTGGTATCAGAGCCATCCTAACTGTAGGAAGCGCTTAGTTAGCATGGAAGTTAGTTAGGACAAAACTATTTTTCCAGACCCTTCAAAATAACTTACAAAGCCTCTATGTTTCTTGCCTATCCTTAAACTCCAAGGGACGCAAAGGTTTTCGCCTTAGCACTTCCACCACTTTTCTCTTAGCTCTCCTCATCTGCTTTTCCGAAACTTTGCAAATGATTGCTACTACCCTTGTGCCCCAGACCACAGGATTCCTTGTAATCCTTGTGGGTAACCTCGAAGGAAGCCACCTTGCCACACGGTTGCCAACATATCTTGGACCCAACTTGGCAACATTAGACATGGAGCTACCAACAGAAGATACCTTCTCGAAGGATGAGGATGTCAAGACATAGATGATAGTGACACCCTCGACACAGCCCGATGATGATGCCACCTTGGCCTTCGATGACCAGAGCACAAGACATGCAATGTCATGATAATGCATCGCTAATATAGCAACCCTGTCCCTTTTGTTGTTATATCTGTAACCACTGGTGGATGAGAACCTCGCCATTTGGTCCGCCTTACTATGGTGAGCAGGAAAACAGTTCTCATCATCCCCTGCTCTTGGTGCCGATGATATCGTCAACATGACCAGAAGGATACAACTCTACCATGCCTTGTTAATGACCTTGCATAAAAGAATTTCCTCCACGGAACCCTCGACATCTCAGAAGACAAGGAGGCATTGTCACAATTACGAAGACACCAGAAGACACTGTCTACAACAGTTGTGAAGAATCACCTTCGTCGTCAACTCACCAGACCTGAAGTCGTCTAGGACTCTTCAGGCGCAACCAGGATCATTTGGACGAACAACAACTAGAGACATAGCGACACATGAAGAAGACCCAGAAGGCTAAGCGACTCTCCAAGACAAGAAGCAAGCATGACTACCGAGTCCGAGAACCCCTAGGGTAGGATAGATCATGTGTCCCCTACGCGAAGTTTAGTCTGTATGATGGTTCGAATGGAACCGTGATGTGTGTTGCTTGTTTTTCATATTTGTGCTTTGGTGCAATTCACAATTTTTCCCTAGGCAACATGTGCGTGACTTTATCACATACCTTACCTTGATGTATGTGTTTGGCCTTTTCGGCACTTGCTTGATTGCACTTGCACTAAACCACCTCCTTAGGCATGATCCTCTATGCTACTTTCCATCTCCCCAATCTCGTCAACTGAAGACCGGCAAGACAAGTTGCACCAAGGATCCACCTCTATGGACAGCTAGCGTTGAAGATTATGACTACAACATACTCGACGAAACGCAAACTCGTAGAGTTATTCTGTTCACTTAGGATTGGAAACCCCTCCCTAGCCCAACCTAGACCTCACAAGCTCCCCCAGCACAAGCCTCTGATCGTGTGTTTAATACATGGATTTGCCAGAGCAATTATTGAGCTTCAATAACTCATTCTTAGCACTGGGTTCATTATGGAGCTAGTGATCATAGTGAACAAACATCCTCCATTCCTACACTATCACTATAACCTTGATACCATAGGAAGGATCGTTCTAAGGGTTCATGGATAATACTTTGAATTAGCCATAATGTATGTCTTGAGGAAGTAGTTGAGACCCGTTTGTGGATTATGAGGTTTAGTGTTGGCATACAAACTTGGTGGATCAAGATTGATAGAGTAGCATGACTTAGTTGTTTCTCCCTTGAATAACTTGGATTTGTAGGACAAGCATGATTAAAAGCTGAAATTCTTAGTGGATTAATACCTTGACTTTGGCAAGTAATGATTGATAGTGGATTGATGGTGATACGTTAGTGACTGGAGTAACTAGTAGGGAACTCTTACTAGATGTAAACCTTGGATTTAAATAGGTGATACCAATATGTGCTCGAGATCAATTAAACCATATGGTTCGGAGTAATTTCGATTTAGTCCAATGATCTTGCTAATGATACCATGTTTCTCAATGGATGATAGTAAAGGGAATCGGATGATGTTAGGGATAATCTAGGGATCTATATAAGCTCGACCTTGGAGTGTAGTTGGCCATGAGATTGGAAGATCATGATAATAGTCCTTGCAATGATATGATGATTATATGAACTCGAGAAGATTGTGTTGGACACCATCGATGCTGAATTTGTAGCAGTAATGGATCATGTAATAGTGTATGATGTTAGTGGATCTATTAAGTTGGATTCATAGGAAGGAAACAAGATCTTGGATTTGTATATTACGTGTTTACTTAGCATAGTAATGCAATACCTTAGACCTTGGATAGGCCATAAGGACACTTGGATTGGTAATGTCATGATCAAGCTTAGCGGCTTGTAAATTATCCCAAGGATTTTTATATAGGGATATATGTGAGTTAGCTATAGTATGCATATGAGATTTTCAGCATAGTCCTTCTCTCAAAATCTTGGAGATAGGCGTAGCATGTGTAATATTGGAGTTGGCTTATATGAGATGATACCCTCGAGGATATAGAGTAATTTTGTTCTGAGTAATAGGTTGTACTATTGGCATCTAAAAACTATGCTCTAGGATAAAATTGTAGATGTTCACTCACATCCTAAGCTCTTTGAAACCCCAAAACTTTACCAAACCATGCCATGGCCAGATAAAACCATAGGCTCTGGCTCTAAGTAAAAAGACCATGGCCAATACTCCACCGTGACCACCACCCAGCCCTTTCCATAAGGAAGGTGGCCACGAAGACCTCTATTTGGTTGGACCACAAACCCTTGACACTAGTGACCATCCGGGACGAATGCCCACTCCCGTAACATACTTCCAGAAATAGGTTGTTGTCCTCCGGGATGACATACTATTTACCCAATGAGAGGAGGAACACCTTAGTCCTGTTTGGACCAGTCCAAGGAACACCAATTTCCATGCCTCTCGGGCCTAAGAGTTCACCTTGAAAAAGTTGGACTCCTTGAAGCACCTTCCCTACAGAAGAAGATCTTCTTTCCCAAGCTAAATGAAGAACCAATGCGATTGCGAAGCCATGAGAATGACGAAGAAGAAGCAAAAGAAGTAAACCACCACTCCTCTACCGGCTACATCAACTAGACTATACCAAGAAGCACTAAAGTCCAAGCATGATGAATCCCGTGGACATAAGGATGATTAAAGAGCCCCTCGCTTTAAATGGTCATCTATCAGTTCTTGACTAGGATGGAACTGAGAAGTTGATGGCACCCTCACTCGACCACCTTGACGGTGTACGTTGAGCATGACGTCCCTGCTCCCTTCAGTTTCCTCGACGCAGTGGTACGACTGTCATGACCTCATTGCTAGCCCCTTTTTGGTTCAATCAAGGACGTGAACCTGACTCGATCGTTGTAAACTGTCGGGACCCCGATCCTAAGTCATATGAATCCAGACTGTAACATATCACATCACTTTGTGGCCTCACGCACGGTAAGTTCCACGGCTGAAGCCTTACCTTAGCTGGGACCGTTTGCGTCTTTTGGCTCACATATGTGAACATGTCGCTGGCAATCAAACGATAGAAAACCCGGGCCGACATGACTAGTCATAGAACCCAAGCGGCACATCCGTATGGAAACAGGCATACGTAACCCAGCAATGCAGGTGTCGGCCTCAAGCATGTGTAGACGAGTCATAGCAAGCTACAAGGACTCCATTACGCCATGAGACATAAATGCCATCACTGCACATAGACGAGTCGTAGCAGGCTACAGGGACTCCATTACACTGCGAGACATTTCCCCGAAGGGACAGATCTAGCTACATATGCATCATTATCAATGAAGGGGGTTTGGGGTTTGTTGTAGGAAGCCAGCCTTGACTCTTGGCTAACCTGTACTGCGACTACAAGTACTTTCTTTGAGGTGGGATAGTGCACACGAGTCCGCATATTCACCAAATCAATACACCACTATGGATCCACTCCCGTATCCCTACGAGAAGGCCATCCATAGCACTCATGGTTACCTTGCGCATTTTATAGTATCCATTCCAAGTTGTCTATATACCACATAAGCAATCCAAGTAGTCCATATCTGAGGACGCGGCTATTCGAATAGATTCATAACCCTACAGGGATATACTTCTTCACACACGCTCTCGCCACTTATCGCCATGTGCACATAAAAGGCACCTCAACAACCTTAAAGCGGAAGCCCAGCGAGGGAGTTGGCCACGACCGTCAATCACACAAGACCCTAGTCTAGGTTTATCGCCTATTTGAGACTGAACCCGCATAGAAGTCCTCCCGAAGTTTCCGCTAAGTCCTCAAATGATGCGCGCAGGGTTCCCAAACCCACCGTTCGGGTGCCACTTAGTAAATCGTGCCATCGTGTCTATACCACATCACGGCCCACCCCGTCGGGTAGCACTATGCACGATCGCTAACACTTTTCCTACAAACACCAGAAACTAATTGCAACTCCTAGACAGAGATCTTGGCGATTAATAAACCGAGAGGGGTCGAGTTGCTGGAACCTAATATGTGGTAGTATCTTGTCTGCGATAACATACACTGAACTCAGTTCTTAAGGACGGTCCCAATGAGACAACCCGCCATGTACTCCTACATGGCCTCTCATCGCAACCTTTATCAAATCGTGTTCACACACTTAGCTCTCACACAGTAGGACATGAACACATCCATCCCGATTCATCACCCAGATGGATCAGACCGAACACGACTCTGAGCATAGCAGGCATAGTAAGCAAGCAAGGATGAGTAAGCAAAACAAGGCTCAAGCTATTGCTACTCATGTTAAGTGGTTTCAACTATTTACTATGGCAAGGAGAGGTCATGCAAAGGAATGGGTTCAACTACCGATAACATGTAACAGTTGAATCGTTATTGTCCTAATGTACTAAAGAGAGTAGGAGCAAGAGAGTGGGTTCATATCAGTATGCTCAAGGGGGGTTGCTTGCCTGACACTTATGAAGATAACAATGAGTCTTCATTGGTGTCAACGAGCTCAACATCGGTATCATCGTCTATCGGGAAGGGACAACACGGGCAAACAGAGAAATGAACACATTCAATGCAATGCAACAAACATGATGCATGATATGGTATGTTAAGGAAGTGAATTCTCCTAGCACAATATTTAGTCATATTAATTGAAGTGGAATTCAAATAGGTATCGAATTCAAACTTCAAACTATTTATCTAATTTTTCCTAATCATGAAATGTTCTACTTGGTCAGGTTAGCTTTCTCAAACATGCATGATCATGGCATAAACAGATTCATTGGATTTTTATGATCCTTTTCATATATAAATTATTTTCATCTACGTTGCGGTTGAATTTCTATGCTTTTTAGAAGTTTTAAACATTTTGTGGAATTTCCTGAATTATTTTATTACTAGAAAATCAATTAATGCGTCAACAATACGTTAGCATCGCGTCAGCGGGTCAACATGTGACATCCTGTGTTTTGCCTCATGACTAAGTTAACATGACTCAAAAATTAGGGTCAATTAAAAAAAATTGAGTGCATTTGAATGCTTGACTTGTGTGTTATTTACTTGCTTGTCTGATTGCTTGCTAGTGCTCTATAATTCAAAAAACATCCTCCTACCATCAAGAACCCTTTTTTCTTCATCCCAAATCTTGTCCAATGATCATGCCATGTGAGTAGGTCTTAAAAATAGTGTTATAGAATATCTTTTTGGCCCAAAAAGTAGTTATATAAATTAGGTTTTCAAAACCCCCCTGATTTGAGATTTGCACTACAAGTCCCCAAATTGGGTGGATCCTTTTTCCCAACATACTTTATTTGAAACCCAATATATATATAAGACTTACCAAAAGCACCAAATATTAATTTTAAAGATTATTTTACTATTTTATGTAATGGATTTTTCTTAAGGCCAGAAATGGTCTTTTATAGGGGAAAATTATTTAAATGCTTTAAAAATATTTCATAAAATTTAGGAAAACTCAGTGGACATATATTGTCCATATATAAGAGTGTAATCACATGGTCATGTTCAAAATATTGGACAAAACCCTTCAAAACCATTTCTACCTATTCCCAGCATTTGTAATATTTCTATAAGAAATATTCTCAATTAAATCTAGGAAAATTTTAGCATGTCGCATATGATATATGTGTTCATCTTGAACGGTTTCATCTCAATCCCAATTGTTTTGGTTCACCAAAATATCCTAAAACCATTCCTGTCAAGAGCCAAATTTGAGCAACTCTTCATTGTGAAGTATCTCCTATTGATCCCAAACTGTGTGGGCATGCTCTAATACCAAAATGATGATGCTAAGAGAACTAGTGAATCAAGGAGATTAGTTTACACTAACTAGATCTTCAGAAACTTGATTCTGTTGATTCCTAGGATTCATAAAGTTTGCTTTATCAACTTTCTTCATTTGAGCTGAAAACTTTTGATCGGTACCAAATGGACTTACCATTTACCCCTAGATACCCTAGGACAACATCAAACACCTTCAGCCATGAACTTGTGGACAAGCAAAGTGGGCCCAAAAAGATTCCCCTTGCCCCCAACTTTTTACCATAGTATATTCTAACCCCAATTTACCTCCACTAACCTTGCCATGGCCCTAGATCAATTATTGGGGGTAACTCTCTCTTTTCCCTCTCTTTTTACCATGGAAAGGCCTATTCTTCCCCTCCCCCACTATTCTGTTCATGCCAATGCCCCCAAACTTTGCTACAATCTCATATGCATACCGATGCATCTATCCAAGCCCAAAGATGGCATACTCACATGGAAAATATGAGCAGTTCATCTAAACCTCCATTATGGCAGAAATAGTGCCCTTGCCCTGCAAGTACTCTGTAGAATCATCTCCCTGAGTTGAAAATTGGTGGACTTGTAGTCCCTCCGTAGCTAAGTCCACTAGACATGATTTTACCCATAGTTCCTTACAGTAAAACGCCATTAGATCAAGCACAAGTTTGCTGATACAAACTTACCCGTAGTAGAAACTACTTCTAACCAATCCCATATCCTTCCAAACCGCACCAGAATCTCTTACGATATGTGCCTCACACGTTAGACATTTCCTCCCGACCAAAAAGTCATCGTGGACAGGCCCTTGCGTGGTGACCATGCTGCGGGCATGCTGCAACGGCGCTCTGCCCCTTGAGCTTGTCCTGTAGCTCGTATCCGACCACAACACAGCACCAAAATGCTCCCCAACGAAAGAAAATCTCCAAGGAGGCTCTGGCACGCGTGCTCTCCATGCCCAAGGCCCTCCGGTGGCCACCCGATCCCCTCTCGGTCGCCCCCTTCTTCTACCACCTTTCCAGCTCCCTCTCGCATCCCTTGGTGCTCTCCTCTATCCGAGAGACCCCCTAGACTGAGCCGTTGGAGCTCTGGAGGCCCTCTCTCCTCCCATGGCCACCAAGGCACCGCCTAGGCCTCGCCCAAATTCGAGCTCGCCCGAGCCCCTCCTCTCTTCTGAGATCCATCAGAGCACTCCAACATCGCTGAAAGCTTCCCCCCCCCCCCCATGCACTCCTTTTCTCCCTTCCGGTGGCTGGAGTGCTACTCCCACGGCCGCCCGTCGCCGGACTCCGCCCCCGGCCGAGGCCCGACCTCCATGGTGCCCCCCGGCAAGAATGGCGCACCCAGATGGCAACGGGACTTCATCCCAAGCTAACCGGTGGTCAAGGCATCGCCGATGGTGGTCGGAGCCACCGGAATGATGCATACACACGCTCGGCCCCACCTCCCCTACCTCACCCCTATTCGAGCGGGAGGAGGGGGATGAGCCTGACAAGCCCGGGCCCGCCTATAGGCGACCCAATGGTAGGGCCCACGCATAAGTGGAGGCGTCTTCCCATCTCTCCACCTCCCCGTGAGGAAGACATATTCAGAATACGCCTTCGACGTGGCTCTGTGCATGCACGCGGCTGAGGCACTAGGCCGGCCCCATGCTGTGCGGAGCTAAGTTGTGCTCGGTGCGCAACTTAGGCCCATTTAGGTATATATTCTTTTTTTCCAGAGATACTAAATTAATTCTAGAGAATTCAATATAACTCCAAATTCATTGATTCAAATTTCTATAGACTTCTACAATCATGTGCTATTCAAATATGTGCACTGCACATTTTTGCATATAACATTTTCTCTTCCATCAATGATTTGTTCATTTCTTTATTATACATACCACCTTGTAAAATTCCTAGGATAGTCGAAATAGCTCCATTTCTCTGTCATGTGGATTGTTGAACCATTTCTTCATGAATTTCTTACTTTGAAAATCCCTAGGAAATCATGTGATACGTTGACCACTTCGGTGGGATGCCTCCATTACTTTTACCGTTGACACTTGCATCGTGCATGAACCTACCATCCTTATGAGTGTTGTGTGGGTAGGAATAGATAGGATGCTAGTAGATGCTATGCAAGTGGGACCGAGATTATGCACGGTGATGGAAGCAAAGAAATGGTTTCAAAGACTTATCAAAAACCTCGTCTGGTGCCACTAATTCCCGAGGGAGATTATGATGAGTTGTGTAACCACTTGAGAACGAAGTGGTGTACCGGAACAAGTGAGTGTGTGTTTTTGAAAATGGAGGGTTTAAGATTTGTCGACGGTCCCAACCTTACATGTACAACCAATCTACCCCTATATGGGAAGGGGCTTTGTAGATTACTATTGTTGTTGCTAGTAAGGAGCCCACATTACCATTGGCGAGAGTGAAGTGGCCACTCTCGAGACGGGGTTGTGCCAGAGTGGAAGGCCATGCGCTGTCTTTACACGCACTAGGGACACCGTTGCATGCCCTCGTGCATGATACGTGTGATGTATATCATGAGGGATGGCACCAATGAGTGGACTCTTTGTTTAGTATCGCCGTGGGAAAGGCATTGTTCGGTTGCTTACCTTGGGTATGTAATATACCGCGACTCATGGATGACACGGAAGTTCCCCGAGTCTTGTGGGTAAAGTGTGCAACCTCTGCAGAGTGTAAAACTATTTGAATAGCAGTGTCAACGGTCAAGGACAGGTGGCTGGTGCTGCTTAAGCCACGTCTAGATGTTTTCGCAAACTTGGTGTGTGTGTGTGCGGAAGACAGAAGGATGATACATGAGACAAGTCTAGAAACTTGAAGTGATGAATGAACATGAGATGTTCAACCCCTACTTATGATGATATCCGTAACTTGATCATATGGATATCTACCAACTGTTGATGCATGCCTACACATAGTTACTTGATCAATGAGATTGCATTCAAAATTGACTTTCCGCAAAATACCTACTTAGTGCTTTTTCATGCATTGTTATTGCCTTGTTCCAAAGATGGGTTCTTTGCGAGTATATTCAAAGTACTCATTGGCTTGCCACTGGTTATTTTATTGGCCAGGCATGAAAGATCAGGTTATGATGAATATTTCCTTGGTGACGAACATGCGAGCTAGGATGCTTCCCAATCAGAATGCCTATAGGGTTAAGGCAGATGGCATGGGTTCACGCTATTGCTGAAGATTTCCGCTGCAAGTTTATGAAGACTTGACTATAAAGGCCACATTTGAGTAAAACGGTATGTAACGGATGTAAGACTCTTGTTATTCAGTTTCTGTGTGTTCAGTGAGCATTGATCTCTGGGATCACTGTGCACGTACATTCGGTGATCACGACTTATGAGTCGGGGTCCCCACAGCGCTGGTATCAGAGCCATCCTGACTGTAGGAAATGCTTAGTTAGCATGGACGTTAGTTAGGACAAAAGTATTTTTCCAGACCCTTCAAAATGACTTACAAAGCCTCTATATTTCTTGCCTATCCTTAAATTCCAAGGGAAGCAAAGGTTTACGCCTTAGCACTTCCACCACTTTTCTCTTAGCTCTCCTCGTCTGCTTTTCAAAAACTTTGCAAATTGTCGCTACTACCCTTGTGCCCCTGACCACGGGATTCCTTGTAATCCTCATGGGTAACCTCGAAGGAAGCCACCTTGCCAGACTGTTGCCGACATATCTTGGACCCAAGTTGGTGACATTATACATGGAGCTACCAATAGAAGATACCTTCTCGAAGGATGAGGATGTCAAGACATAGATGATAGTGACACCCTTGACACAGCCCAATGATGATGCCACCTTGGCCTTCGATGACCAGGGCACAAGACATGCAATGTCATGATAATGCATCACTAATATAGAAACCCTGTCCTTTTTGTTCTTATATCGGTAAGCACTGGTGGATGAGAACCTCTCCATTTGGTCCGCCTTACTATGGTGAGTAGGAAAACAGTTCTCATCATCCCCCGCTCTTGGTGCCGATGATATCGTCAACATGACCAGAAGGATACAACTCTACCATGCCTTGTTAATGACATTGCATAAAAGGATTTCCTCCCTGGAACCCTCGACATCTCAGAAGACAAGGAGGCATTGTCACAATTACGAAGACACCAGAAGACACTGTCTACAATAGTTGTGAAGAATCACCTTCGTCATCAACTCACTAGACCTGAAGTCATCTAGGACTCTTTAGGCCCAACTAGGATCGTTTCAATGAACAACAACTGAAGACACAGCGACACATGAAGAAGACCCAGAAGGCTAAGCGGCTCTCCAAGACAAGAAGCAAGCACGACTACTGAGTCCGAGAACACCTAGGGTAGGATAGATCATGTGCCCCCTATGCGAAGTTGAGTCCGTATGATGATTCGAATGGAACCATGATGTGTGTTGCTTGTTTTTCATATTTGTGCTTCGGTGCAAGTCACACTTTTTCCCTAGGAAACAGGTGTGCGACTTCATCACATACCTTACCTTGATGTATGTGTTTGGCCTTTTCAGCACTTGCTTGATTGCACTTGCGCTAAACCACCTCCTTAGGCACGCTCCTCTATGCTACTTTCTCTCTCCCCAATTTCATCAACTGAAGACCGGCAAGACAAGATGCACCAAGGATCCACCTCGACGGACAGCTAGCGTTGAAGATTATGACTACAACATACTCGATGAGATGCAACCTCGTAGAGTCATTCTTTTCCCTTAGGATTGGAAACCCCTCCCTAGCCCAACCTAGACCTCACAAGCTCCCCCAGCACAAGCCTCTGATTGTGTGTTTAATACACGTATTTGCCAGAGCAATTATTGAGCTTCAATAACTCCTTCTTAGCACTGGGTTCATTATGGAGCTAGTGATCATAGTGAATAAACATCCTCCATTCCTACGCTATCACTAGAACCTTGATACCATAGGAAGGTTCGTTCTAAGGGTTCGTGGATAATACTTTGAATTAGCCATAATGAATGTCTTGAGGAAGTAGTTGAGACCCTTTTGTGGATTACGAGGTTTAATGTTGCCATACAAACTTGGTGGATCAAGATTGATAGAGTAGCATGACTTACTTGTTTCTCCCTTGAATAACTTGGATTTGTAGGACAAGCATGATCACAAGTTGAAATTCTTAGTGGATTAATGACTTGACTTTGGCAAGTAATGATTGATAGTGGATTGATGGTGATATGTTAGTGACTAGAGTAACTAGTAGGGAACTCTTACTAGATGTAAACCTTGGATTTAAATAGGTGATACCAATATGTGCTCGAGATCAATTAAACCATATGGTTAGGAGTAATTTGGATTTAGTCCAATGATCCTTAAGGTTATTGGACATATATTTTATATATAGAAAATATATTTCCAATGCAAATAGGGTTTGAATTAATTCAAAAGCCCAATATAAAATGTTTCTGTTATTCCAAAATATTGGGTGACATTTTAATCTCAGTGACACGTAATGAATAACATTTAATTTTTTGTTTACTTTTTTGCACTAGAACAGCATTATTGGTGCACTAGTATTGGGGTACCAAGTGCCCCTGACTTATGCACACACAGTAGTAGTAGAACTCGTCAACACAAGTCAATACCAAATCCGCATCCATGACCAAGACCCCAGCAGAAGCAACCCACATTGTCTAAGAACCTCCGTCAAGATCAGTGCAACAGCCCAGGACGGGCCCGGACCGCGCCAAGCACGTCTCCGGTACCTGTCATGGACCGAGGCGCATAGATCTTCTGGAAGACCCGGCAAGCCATCCCCCGGAAGGCGCGAGCCGATCGGACACTGCTCCACCGCATCACAACACCAGACACTTGTCGATGCGGTGTCGAGCATCTAGGTGGCTAAGTGGCTCTCGCTGAGCACGTGGCAACACAATGGAAGACTTATTATGCCCCCTAGACACCCGTCCAGAGGCGTGTCAAGATGTGGTGCAGTAGTTAGCTAAAGCGGTCGTAGGATCCTGCCGTGATGCATCCCCGCACACGACCTAGACTACATTTATGGCATTTTGTCCTTAGTGCCAGAGTTAGGTATGATAGCACTATTAGCTATCTAATCATCAAACAATGTCTGTTTTTCCCATTGTGGTTGCCCCTTGATCTATAAAAGGAGGCCCATGGCAACCTAGCTAAAGATTTCAGACCTTTGTACACACGTACTCACGTAGCAGCTCCCCCGAAGGTAACCCTTACTGGTTTTGAGCTTTGTGTGTGCTCCGTGGTCCTCTGATTAATCCACCAAAGCAGGAGTAGGGTTTTACGCTTCTTAGCGCCCCAAACTTGTGTAAAACAATAGTGTCTTCATCGTCCTGCTTCCTCACTACCTCCGCTCTATGTGCGTGCGACCTCACCCCTGCCAAACGACAAAGGGACTCTTGGCCCCATAGGTGATCCAGTGCATCGTGCTCCGACAACTTTGGTGCACCAGGTAGGGGCTACGTCATTTGTGCGAACCCAAGATCGTCAGCAGCATGTCGATCTTCATCATTGACTCCTTCATCCATGGCTCACAAGAAGAAGTCCGGTGTGATCATGCATGCCTCCACTTCGAAGGCCCCCTTGCACGAAATTGCGGACACCATTGGCACCATGGTGGTGGCGAGTAAGGCGGGCATCGCGGGTAATGCGACTGGCGCAGTCAGCGCCACCGTTGTGTCCCCCGCGGCTGAAGTTGGAGTAGGGAGTGCGGGAGAGGAGCAACAACAACAACATCTTAGCGAGCTCGGCCCTATTGCTGTAGGCAGAGGAAACAATCAGTCTCCACCTCCCCTCCACACTGATAGTCGTGGACACCATAGTGAAGCCCAATCAGGAGAAAGACGTGATCCCCCAGCTACGCCCGTCACCGGCATGGCTACGGGGTGCAGACCTCTCCTAGAGTAAGACAGGGCGCTGAGCACGGCTACAGATCCACAAGCATGGTCTCTTTCATGCCAGACCGCCCCGATGAGCGGCACACAATGACAAGAATGCGACGATGCTCCTTCTGGTTCCACAAGGAGTCATGTGACATCGCGGTCCGCCTCTCTAGCCATGGTGGACTCAGCAGAGGAAGCCATGACTCGGGCCCAGCTGCTACTAAACTTCTCGGGCCCAAACAGAAGGAAGACGCGCGCATCACCATAAGGAGACATCGAGAAGCACACCATCAGTCTGACAGGCGCAACGGCCCAAATGTTGGCGATCCCGTGCCCAGTGCTGGCTGGTACCTGCCTTACTAGGTTGGGTGCCCTGCCTTCACTCACGAGCTCTGACAGGTCCGCTGGCCATCAGCCAGAGCTTTCTAGCTTGAGTTGACGGAGAAATACAATGGAAAACTGAACCCAGCAGAATTCTTGGGTATCTATACAATAGCCGTTCAAGCCGCCGGAGGAAGAGATGAGAAGGTGCTCGGCAATTATTTCCCTTTGGCACTCAAGCCAAATGTGAGATCGTGGTTGATGCACGTGGCGGAGAACTCCATTTCATCATGGGTTGACTTTTGCAACAATTTCGTCGGTGCCTTCATAGGTGGACACCAAGAGACAATGCAGCCCAGTGACCTGCAAGTCCTTCCGCAGAAGGAGGAAGAAACTTTGCGGAAGTACATTCAGAGATTCACTCAAGTACACCACAACATTCTAGAGATACACCCTGCAGGCGTGATTGCTGTGTTTTGCTCGAACGTGCACAATAGAAGGATGCGGGCCAAGATGAATTTTAGACTCCCCAAGACCATCAATGAGCTGTACATATTGGCGGACAAGTGTGCTCGTGCTGAGGAAGGGAGGCGACTACCGGAGAGGAGACTGGCGTCGAAGTCGACTCAGATGACAACGACGATGCCCCTGGCCCAAAGGGGGAATGTCGAAGGCACAATAAGAAGCGTAAGGGAAAGGCAATGCTGGCCGTTGAGAGTTTTGATTATCTTAGTGCATGCAAAATGGACAAGGCCGAGGCCCCCACCAAGGGAGTTGTCGCATGCGCTGATTGACGGGAGACCGCTGGAGGAGGTAAAACTGGAAAGTCCGATGGGCCATGCTTCAAAATCGACCGCACCAAGGGTCACGATCTCTAGGAATGCTGCCAAGTTGAGAAGCTTGTTGAGGGGCAAAGGGCTGCATACAAGAAGCGTGACACGGAGAAAGTTGAACTCCGACAACCATTTCCCAACAGGGCTTCCTGAAGCTGCGGGTAGAGAGGCTAGCGGGGGCAGTCTCGTTTCGGTTGGTGAGCAGATCCCTCGTGCAGAATCCCAGGTTCTTGCGGCTGAGGTAAGCACTCCCACGGATGATGAAATGCCTTGAATCCTTGTTGTTGAGCCACATGCTCCAACCTGGGCGCATCATATAGTCCACTTCCTTCAAACATGAGAACTACTCGGAGAATACGGAGAAACCGAAAAATTAGTCCGTCAGTCAAGTATGTACCAGTTTGTCGAGGACACCCTGTACAGAGGATGACCAAATAGTGCGAAATTGAGGTGCGTTTGCCGGGAAGATGGATTGGAGTTGTTGGCAGATATTCACAGAGGCGTATGTGGGTCTCACATTGGATCAAGGGCCCTTGCCGAAAAAGCTTTCTGGCCGGGTTTCTATTGGTCCACTGCCCTCCAAGAGGCAACTGAGCTGGTCACCAAGTGTGAAGCCTGCCACTTCCAGTCCAAGAACATCCATCAACGAACGCAAGCTCTCCGGACGATCCCTTTATCCTGGCCATTCTTGGTCTGTGGGCTCAATATTTTGGGCCCTTTTCCCCTTGCTATCGGGGCTTTGAGTTCTTGTTTGTAGCAATCAACAAGTTCACAAAGTGGCCAGAGGTGGAACCAGTGAGAAAGGTGACCACACAGTTAGCTATCAAGTTCATGAAAGGAATGGAGTGACGTGTTGGATTGCCCAATAGAGTGAATACCAACAATGGAACCCAGTTCACGAGCCGCGCCTTCATGCAGTACATCCAAAGCGTTGGAAGCAAGGTCTCCTTTGCCTCCGTTGCCCATCCAAGAAGCAATGAGAAAGTCGAGAGGATGAATGCTGAAGTGCTGCGAGGATTCAAAACAAGAACTTTTGATAGACTATGAAGAAGCGCCAAGCACTGCATAGATGAGTTGTAGGTGGTTCTTTGGTCCCTCAGAACGACATCGAATCGAGCTATCGGCCAGACAGCCTTTTCCCTAGTGTATGGCGCGGAAGCAGTTCTCCCCATGGAACTCATATATGGTTCACCTCGAGTACTTGCCTACTATCAAGTAGATAAAGAGTAGCTACGACATGATGATGCCATGCTCCTTGAGGAAGATCGTCTTCGGTCTGCTATGCATGTTGTATGCTACGAGCAAGCCCCGCGCCACTATCATAGTCGCAGTGTCCATGCCCGGAGCCTTGAGGAAGGAGACCTTGTCCTTAGGCATGTTCAGTCCGCCAAGGGTACCAACAAGTTGACGCCGAAGTGAGAAGGCCCTTACTAGGTATCATGACTCACCAGACCTGGCGCAGTCCGTATGGATACCGAAGATGGCACCAAAGTGCCTAAATCATGGAATATTGAGCATCTTCATAAGTTGTACACAGAAGGCGCGGCTACTGGGCTCTGTCCCCAGCAGCCACCTTTTGTACAAGCTTTGTCACAGTTTCATGTAACCATTTGTACAAAGCCAGGTACAGACCCTATGCAGGCAATAATAAAGCTACGCATTCCATCATACCATTGGATTGCATGTTTACTATGCATTTTTACGATTGCAATGTTATTGTTGTTAAGTGCTAGAAATTTGCTAGAGTACTTGATGAGCCCATAATCCTTGTTGCCGCATTCTCTCTTTTAAGGATAGTGGCCTCTTGCCCTATGTGTGTAGCCATCAGGCAAACCTAGAAGGAGGGCAAAGGAACAAGGACAATGGCCCAGCGTACTCCAGAAAGGCATGTATCTTGAAAAGATAAGTTTAATCGCGTCTCCCAAGTTATATGTTGTTTGCTCCTTAAGGAAATTTTGCTATCCTTTTTACTGTGTACAATGGAGTCCCTCGAGCAATGGAAACCATTGTCGGGATGAGCCATCCCCAACCGCCTGTCGCTTATCAGTTCTGGGGGATCGCGCCGATATAGGCAAGGAGCCTTGCCAGGGAATAATACCTTCGTGTCGCCGGGGGCTTACTCACCCTTGGCCCTGGCGGTTAAGATAGACCCATCAAACACTTCCTAGCGGCAAGGAAAAACATGCTGACACAATATAAACAAAGGGAGAAAATGATAGTACGTAAGGAAGAGAAATAACACTCCTTCATTCATTTTTAGTACGAAATGGATAAAAATTACAATAGAGGACAACTCTTTGATAACCCTTTATTTGACTTTCTCCACTAGGAACAAGCTACTAAAGGTAAAAAGGACAAAAGGAGGGCCTCGGTAGAAGCCCAACCTGACCCCGTCAGGACCAATAGGGCACGGATCGACACAACCACTTGAAGGGTAGACGAAGCCGAAGTCCACGAGCCTACCGGGATCTAGCTGGGGGAGAAGGTGGCCCCCAAGTCAAGAACCCCTGGCAAAACACTCTGCCGAGGGAGTCTAGTTGATGGTGATCGTGGGACCAATGGTCAGCCCTAGTCGGCGTACTCCAACTTGACGGTTGGGGGCTCGCTATCATTATCTTCACCGTCACTGTCCTCCTCGTCACTGTTGCTCAAGGAGGAGCTTTCAACGTCGCTCGAGCTCTCTTCACAATAGCCAAGACGAGCTCCTGAATGCCCATAAATCCTAACGAAGAGCATGGCGGCCTCCACCAACTCGAAGCGGAGGATGTCGGTGTCAAAACCGGTAGATCTCGGGTAGGGGGTCCCGAACTGTGAGACTGGGATTGATGGTAACAGGAGACGAAGGAGACACAAGTTTACCCAGGTTCAGGCCCTCCAATGGAGGTAATACCCTACGTCCTGCTTGATTGTATTGATGGTGTAAGGGGTTACAGAGTTGATCTACCTCGAGATCGTATGTCTAACCCTAGATGAGTTGTTCTGTCCATATACCCTAAAACCCTCCGTCTTATATAGATACTAAGGAGGTTTAGGGTTTACTCATGGTCGGTTACATGCCTAAAAGATAAACATGCCTATTTACTACATCAAACGTGGAGCGCAAGTCGTGCTCTTGGAAGCATCCATTCTGGGAACTAGGCCTTCAAATCATCCAGTGTTCGGCAAGTAGCCCATATAGTCCGGCCCATAAGCAACAGGTCGGCTATCCAAGGACCCCTTGATACAGGACTCCCTCAGTAGCCCCCAATCTTGCCTCCAATGCCAAGGGTCTTCAACTCCAATTGCTTTGCGAACAGAGTCTTTGACTTGCGAGGTGAGTTCCTTCTGCCGAACCATAGTCCAACCTCCGATGACAAATAGTTTTCCGCGTTGTGGCATGTCCGAATTCTATGACATAAGCTGGCACTTGAAGGCCAAACGTTAGGGAAAAAAGACAATGTTACTTGACGGCCTTCGTGACGAAGGGTCATAGCCCACCACGACCGATAGGCCAGTTACAGGCACGAGATGCGCGGTTTGAGGCCATTTCATCCACACGATCTATCAACATGTCAATCGTGCCTCATTTTATTACCGATACATTTAATCAAGCGCCCGCCAAGGCTCGGGCATCTCGGAAAGTGGAGGGATTCATGGCACAACAAGGGGAGCCTCGAATCCACAAACCTCATAAAAGGGGAAAGAAAACCCCAAAGGCCTTCCACGCTCTCCATTCGACTTCTCCGCCTCCTACTCCCTTGCGCCTCTAGAGCATAGATCTAGGCTTCTCCACCCCCGCTTGCAAGATGAACAATGGCGGATTCCAATGGCCAGTGGGAGGTTTCCACGGTCAGCAACCAAGACATACTCGACCTCAAGAAGGCTGGCTACTTCCCTACTGACATCCCTCATCGTGCGGCAGAGAAGGGACAAGTAATCCCCACACCCAAGCCAGGCGAGCGGGTGGTGTTCACCCCCCACTTCATCAGGGGGTTGAGCTTTCTGCTCCACCCCTTCGTCAGGGGTTTAATATTCTTCTATGGCCTCGACTTCCACGACCTCCCGCCGAACTCCATCATGCACCTCTCTGCCTTTATCCTCCTCTGCGAGGCATTCCTGCACATCCAGCCGCACTTCGGGCTTTGGCTAGAGATCTTCAACTTCAAGCCAAATTGTGTCGGTGGCAAGCACGCTAACTGTGGTGGTGCCGTCATCATCAAACTCACGCGCATCGACTGGCTGGCGAGCACCATCACTGACACCATTGAGGGGTGGCGAAATGAGTGGTTCTATATCAACAAACCACAAGAACAAGGACTGCATCCCGTCACCGCATTCATATCTAGTCCCCCAACTAGACTAGCTTCATGGCTCGAAAAGAGCCTTGTCTGGGGGTCGAGCAAGGAGGTGGCCGATCTGCAAAACCAGATCCGATCCTTGGTCGAGAACGGCACCAAAATGGCCGATGTGGTGCAGGTAATGCTCCGATGACGCATCCTCCCCTGCAAGCGCCGAGACACTCCCCTGTGGGCTTGGAAACTCGGTGCCGAGAACATAGTCCGGAAACTCTTCCACGCTATGCGGGAGAAGTTGTGGAAGGCGTTCTTCAAATCAATGAAGAGCTGGCCTGCCGAGGAGGAGGACAAGGGCCTACACACTACCAAGCCGGGCTCCAAGGTATGCCACATCCTAGCCTGATCAGTTTTATTACATAGAAGGTCCATAAACTTGTGTCCGAAATTTTTATGCAGAGATGGCTGAAGAAAGCCATCAACATCAGCAGTCCGGCTCCTCAGCCCGAAGACGAGAGGACCGGGCTGTTAGCCAAGATGCTCACGGAGAAGCCTTACGAGGCTCCCATGAAGAAGGAGAAGAAGAAGAAATCAGGTCAGGTTGGCCTTCGCATCAAGGATCAACATGATGCTGCTTCCGAAGATACGCCCGCCTCCTCGAATCAGGAGGAGGCAGAAGAGGAGGAAGAGGAGGAGGAGGAGGAGGTCGAGAGCGAGGGGGGGTCGATCTCCCTCGCACCAAGAAGACAGCGGCATCTTCGGATGCCCCGGGGCAGGCAGCTTCTCCTACCCCGAAGAGGGCGCGACAAGTGCATATGATCCTATCCTATGACATCTCGGACCCAAGCTCCGCATTCGAAAATGCTGAGGAGGTTCCACGAAGGAGCCTCAGGGTCAAGCCCCCCCCCCATCCAGGTTAGGATCCAAAGACCCTCCTTCCTATAACTAGTACATTGAGAGTTTGCTTACATGCAGGCTATTGGTCCTGTAGCCCCCGTGCGTCATCCCACCCCCCACCCCCGAGGTGGTATCGAATGGGGAGACTCCACCCACCAAACTGGCAGAGAGCGGGGATGCCTCGCACCCCACCACTCTAGGCGCTACGAAAGATGCCGCGGAGGTGTTGTTCCAGCATAATCCAATGGAGGCGGACACAGGGGGCGAGGGAGATATCACCGTGGCCGAGGGTAACGCTTCGGCCACAGAAGATCAGGGGACGATCCCCCGCCCGGAGAGCGAGAAGGCCGGCCGGACGGGCAATCATTCCCCTCCGAGGACATCTCGGGAGCTCATAGTGCCTCCAGAGGCATAGATCCAAACCCCTGTGGGTGATCGGGAACTCCGATCATCCCGGCACCGCCGATCAACGAGTGGTTGGTCATGGGGGAGGCTCTATCAAGCGCCTCCATCTCCAAGGAGTGCGGTACTTCAAAGCGTCCTCTCCGTTGCCAACGGACTAAAGGAGGCCTTCAAAGGTCTCCTTGCAGGGTTTTAAGTAAGTCGCCCGTCATTTTTGCTAAGATTTTATTTAGTTGTATTGTTATACATGGCAGCCCCCGAGCCCTAGGTGAGGTGAACAAACTTGCCTAGGGGTCATTTACATAGTTTGGGCAGTAAGTGCCGTATGTATTGCATGTGGTGTAGGCCTCATCATCGGTGGCAACGAAAAATGGCTCGGAACTGGACGAGCTACATCGGAAGCTTGAACATGCCGAGGATGAGGTGGAAGGCCTCAACAAGAGGTTCGAGGAGGCACAGAGTAAGTTAAAATTGAATTTTAATATTCCCCCTGAATTATGTCTATGCAGATTCCTTTTTTGCACTATTTTATCGCGTTTGCAACTTCGTCGATAGAGATCAAAAATCTCAAGGACGAACTTCAACGTGCCAAAGATGAAGCGGTCGTGGATAAGGCGGCGGCCAAAGAAGCGGCCACTGCTCTCTCCGCCCTACGGGCTACCGGTGATAAACACCAAGCTCGTGTGGCAGAGATACAAGATGAGCTCAAGGACGCTAGCAATAAGTGTGAGTCCTATGAGAAAAAGAACAAGGCAGTCTCGACCCAACTGTCCTCCCTGAGGTCCAATCTCCAGAAGGAGCGGATGGACACACGATTCTTCGAGGAACAAGGTCCACAGGCCAAGGCGATAGCGGATGGTAAGACGTACTCCCTAAAGTGCGTATTTGGGAATAGCAAATTCGAATTGCTGATCAGGGTGTGGCGATCCTCAGGCACTGCCGCCAATCTTCAAAAGAGCGTGGCGGACACCAATCGGTTGCTTGCCACGCAGGGAGAGGTAGACGAAGCTTGGATGTTCTAGGCGCAGTTCAGAGCTCCCGAGCATCCTCCTCTTTTGGTGGAGCAGCTGAAACAGCTGATGGGGATGCACCGGATGGCAGAGTCGGCCATCAAGGACCTCTACATCCGCTTATGGCCCGGCGAGCAACTCCTAGGCAGCTACTTCGGCCTGGTGCAACGACTGCTACGCCCCACCTCGACGCCGTCAAGCGCTCCTCCTGCATCAAAGGAGTCCGGATAGCCCTTGCCAAGGCCAAGGTGCACTGGCCAGGGCTCAATCTGGTGAAGGTCCCCACCAACACATCGCCGCTTAGGAAGGAGCACTGGCCCCCCGATATTTACTTTGATGGAGTGATGGAAAGTGCGCGGGTGATAACGTCGTAGTGTTCAGGCGAAAATATATATTTGAGTGAGCTATGTAATTGTCCAAAAACTTGTTATAACTTTTAATGATATTAGTGTCTGCTCTTATATGGTTTTGCATTCCTTTATAACTCCTGTATGGTTGTCAAATACTGAAAGATGCGAGTCATCGGCCTCAACCCCCATGTTGATACTACATGGGGTGTCTATGCCAATGCACTGAGACCCTTAGCCAAATAATAGGAACCCGAAGGTAGTGTAGTGCGGCAGACTAGGCAATCAGACTATTATGCTTTATTTCTTTCACTTAAGCGAAGGGGCGCGAGAAGGACTGCGGGAAGCGTATGATTAGCCACCAGAGCTTGGTGATGTTTGGATGAGCCTAGGCTGAAGCCGACATCACAATTTTTGCACAAAGAGCAAGTTCCTCGTGCAACACAGAATAATCGCTTACGAGGGTCCAAGTGTAATGCTTCTAGCTTGGGGTTCACAGATCGGTTCGCGCATACTATGACAGTCCATTTTCGGCTTTCTCCCCTGAGGTGCTTGACCGGATTATTAGAAGCACAATCGCATGGGTGCTCTCTATGCCTCTTTAGCCAAACGAGCGGACAACCCAACTTAATGACCGAAGACATTGTTCGGAACTGATGCATATAAAGAGAACGTCAAGCAATTAACACACAATGGTTAAGGCGACTTGTGTTTGAAAGCAAGCCCTCGGTCTATTAGCCAGTGATCTCTAGTCATACCGAACAGGTTCATGAGAAGAGGGAGGGAGAAGAGGAAGATATGTACCAAAAAACAGGACAAATGAGGCGGATGTCCGCCATTGAATTTTTCCTTTCCTCAACAACTCTTATAACTCGGATTACCGAAGAAACTGCTTACAGGTATGTCATAAAAAATAAAGTCTTATAGGAGTTGTTGCACCAGGATCTTCAATTGGTGACCGGACATCATTGATATGCCATGTTGCTAGTTGAATCCTTCTTTTAGATGCCCCTTGATGGGTGTTTGTCGGCGTTCTAGGAATGGGGGTACCCAGACCTCCTTACCTACGGCCCAGGGCATGGCCCAACTCATTGACCAAACGTAGCAAGGTGTGGCCCCACTCAGAACAAGGCCCTTGCCATGCCCCCTCCGGAGGGGAGGAGATCTCTATGCAAGGCCCGGCCTCGGGAGTCAAGGGTGACGCAAGGAAGGACAGGAGGGCGCTAGTGCGCCAGGCGACACATTTTCCCCTTTGGTGCAAAGGGAGCAAGGACATACACGGGTTCCCAAAGCACCCCCCAAAGGTTTCCATTCCGGTGCAACAAGACCACAACCACTCGTCTCGCAGGGCGGATGTCATCGCTGAGCTCGTCCCTACGTTGTCGACAGCCACTTTGCAGACGAAGACCACCTTTGGGTAGGGTGAGCACGAACCCCTGTCCCCCTTTAAAATTGGCCGTTGTGGGATCCCTTCCTGCAATTGCGATAAGGGAAGAGGGACCGGGACACTGCTATATATAGAGGGTAGGATGCTTCGTAGAGGGGGATCTCGATCTGACGAATCGACCAACTCCACCACTCACCGATCGCCAAGACACAAGGGGCCTCGAACACCACCGAGAGCCCTCAGGAGGCTCGGAATTCCTGTACTTGTTCATCCACCTCACCTCCCCGAGAGGAAATCCACCAAAGCAGAAGTAGGGTATTACACTTTGCAGCGACCCGAGCCTGGGTAAACTATCGTGTTCATCTTCTTCCTCATCATCGTGCAAGTTCTTTTTTGTGCCTTGGATCTTCGCACACGCCTTTGTGTTTGAATCTTAAGGGTTTTGCGGAGCCCGAAATCCGACATTTGGCGCGCTAGGTTGGGGGCGTGTAGGAGTCTCCCTCAAGCCAAGATCTACTCCCACCTCGCCGCTCCGATGTCCGACGCTCGCCGAGCCCGTGCTGAGCGCCATGCCACCCATGTCACCCAGACAGTGCCGATGGGCTGTGCTGGTGCACATAGGTCACCCTCGCCTGTGGCGAACGCCGCCACGGCACCGACGCCCACGAGCAACAAGACTCCTCCTAGCCGGTCAACACACGGCGCGATGGCCACAACGCCACTCCATCAATCGTCCCAGCCTCCGGTTCGTCATGTCATGTTCAGTCAGGGCTGGTGCGCGGCAAGGGCATGCTCGGCATGGCTAACGAGCTGCATCTCTACCGCCCGACCCCCGACCACTACAACGACTAACTTCAGCGCATCGCGGAGCTCGTCAGTGCTGCCGGCGACACTTTGGCACACTCCTACTCACTTCGACCCCAACCGTTCATGGCAAACGATGTGGTAGAAGAGACGCAGCCTCCACCTCCGCGATGCAACGCTAACCTCGGGCTCGGGCGAGAAGCGCGCCCCCGTGACCGGCCTCATGAACCGAGGGCGAGGCCCGGGGATGAAATAAGCTGCCAGGTGGATCCCCGGCTGCACGCCAACGTGCGCACATTCCCTGCGCTGCCGACCCAACGTCACGGCCGGATACCGCTCGAGGTGGCCCAGCGGGAGCGTCAAGACCAGGTCGTCCTCACGCAGGCAGCGCTCGTCGAGCCGCTGGGGTGCCTCGTGATACGTGTCCAATGTATCTATAATTTTTGATTGTTCCATGCTATTATATGATATGTTTTGGATGTTTTATATGCATTAATATGCTATTTTATATTATTTTTCGCACTAACCTATTAATCTAGAGCCAAGTGCCAGTTTTTGTTTTTCCTTGTTTTTGAGAATTGCAGATAAGGAATATTAAACGGAGTCCAAACGAAATAAAACCTTTGGAATGATTTTTCTGGAATGAAAGGAAACGAGGAGACTTGAGAACCAAGGCAGGAGAGCCACCATGGGGCCACAATCCCTAGGGTCGTGCCCAGGCGGGTAGGGCACACCGGGCAAGCTTGTGGGCCCATGGCAGCTCTCCTAACCCTAATCTTCGGCCTATAAATTCCCAAATATTCCATCATTATCACAACAAGCCACGAAAACACTTTTCTGCCGGCAGAAGCCTCCATGCCCGAGAGATCCAATCCTGGAGCCATTGCCGGTAATCTGCCGGAGGGGCATTTGATCACAGAGGGCATCTAAATCAACTCCATTTCCCCTCCGATGATGCGTGAGTAGTTCACCATAGACCTATGGGTCCATAGCTAGTAGCTATATGGCTTCTTCTCTCTCTTTACTCTTTAATACCATGTTCCTCATGATCTTCATGGAGATCTATCCGATGTAATACTCTTTTGCGGTGTGTTTGTCGAGATCCGATGAATTGTGGGTTTATGTTCAGATTATCCATGAATATTATTTGATTCTTTCCTGAACTCTTATATGCATGATTTCATATCTTTGCAAGTCTCTTCTAGTTATTGGTTTGGTTTGGCCAACTAGATTGGTAATTCTTGCAATAGGAGAAGTGCTTAGTTTTGGGTTCAATCTTGCGGTGTCAGCACCCAGTGAGAAAGTGGGGGTAGCAAGGCACGTATTGTATTGTTGCCATCAAGGACAACAAGATGGGTCTTTCATCATATTGCTTGAGTTTATCCCTCCACATCATGTCATCTTACCTAATGTGCTACTCTGTTCTTTATGAACTTAATACTCTAGATGCAGGCAGGAGTCGATCGATGTGTGGAGTAATAGTAGTATATGCAGAATCGTTTCAGTCTACTTGACATGGACGTGATGCCTATATGCATAATCATTGCCTTGGATATCTTCATAATTATTCCCTTTTATATCAATAGCTCGACAGTAATTTGTTCACCCACCATAATACTTGATATCATGAGAGAAGCCTCTAGTGAAACCTATGGCCCCCGGGTCTATTTTCCATCTTATACTTTCAGATCTAAAACCAAAAATACCAAAAATACTTTCCTGCATTACTTTTACCTTTTGTTTTACCTTCCGTTCAAGCAATCTATCTCTATTAGATCTCATCCTTATAAGTAACCTTAAAGGGATTGAAAACCCCTTTATAGCGTTGGGTGTAAGAGTTTGATTCCCTGTGTAGGTAAACCTATTGTTGACTTGCTTGTATCTCCTACTGGATTGATACCTTGGTTCTCAACAACTGAGGGAAATACTTACCTAATTTGCTGCATCACCCGTTCCTCTTCACGGAAACCAGCGCATGCTCGAGAAGTTGCATTTACATTATTTGACATTTGCCTCTCGTTTTCCTCTCCCCCACTTCTAAAACGATTTTTAGAAAATACAAAAAATATTTGCCTTTTTATTTTCCCTTTTTCGTTCGTCTTTTTGTTTGCCTATTGCTACTTTGTGTGTTAGACCGCTCAAACTCATGGCTAGCCTTGCTAATATCACTATTACTCCCGAGAACAAAGTTCTTAGTTTTAAGCAAAGGGAAGGAGAAAACTTAAAGGATGCTTGGTATAGAATTTGCAATGCTCAAAATAGATCTATTCGTAAGAAATCTACTACCATTCTCCTTCGCAATTTTTATGTGGGTGTTTCAAATTGGAATAGATATGTTTTGGATACCTTTATGGGAGGAAATTTCTTGGGAAGCAATACCTTTAATTCCTATAATGCTATGATAAATTTGGTAGGTTCACCCTCTCTCATGGTTAATGATACAATTTTAACTTTGGAACATGTTATGCGAAGGCTAGATATCATTGAAACTAAAGTTGCTACTATAGAGCTCATTAAAAACTTAGATAAAAAGATCCATAATCATATCACTCAATATGGATCTAAGGTAGGAGTTACTCTAAAAACCCTAAGGGAAAAGGACTAGTTAGTGAAAAATTGGACCAAGATTCCAATAGAATAGGAAAGCTAGAGGACATTATTACCAACTTGGGTTCCTCTTTTGCCGCTGTTAAAACAACTCCTAAATTTCCTCTTTATAAGGATGCCAAGTTTGTTTACGTTCCCAAGAATAAGGGTGAATCCTCTAGTAAAAGGGACAAAGAACTTAAGATGATAAGTGTTCACCCTAAGTTTATCAATATTGTCCGGGAACTGATTGATACAAAAGAATTTCTTGACTTTTTGCCTAGAAGTATGGTTATTGATATTACTAAGGAACCTCCTGGATTCGACAAAGTCTTCACAAAAGTTGCCAATACCAAAGATGACAATACCTAGGTCTATTGTGTTTTGCCTAGCTAGGGGCGTTAAACAATAGCGCTTGTTGGGAGGCAACCCAATTTTATTTTGCTTTATGCTTTTTTCTTCTTTTTTGGTGCGTTTTGCACATTATTACTTCTGTAGTAATTGTGTTTTTGTGTTTTAATTAGTGTTTTATCCAAGTAAAACCTTTGGGGTGATCTATAGTAGTTGTTGATTTGATCTTGCTGAAAAACAGAAACTTTTGTGCTCAGTCCAGGATTTTTTGTCAATTTTTAAGAGCGTCTTGTTGATTTGAAATTTTTACACAAGATTGTTATACAAATTTCCCTGATTTTACTAATGTTTCAGAATTTTTAGAGTTCAAGAAGTATTCGAAGTATACATATTGCTACAGACTGTTCTGTTTTTGATAGATTATGTTTTCTTTGTGTTGTTTTCTTATTTTGATGTATCTATGGGTCGTATCGGGAGGTATGAGTCATGGAAAAGTTAGAATACAGTAGGTATTACACAAACACAACTAAAGAAGGAGTTCACAACAGTAACTAAAGTGGTGATTTTTTATACAAACGGATCTCACGAGTTTTCTTTTTAGTTTTGTGTTGTGAAGTTTTCAAGTTTTGGGTGAAGATTTGATGGACTATGGAATAAAGAATGGCAAGAGCCTAATCTTGGGGATGTCCAAGGCAGCCCAAGTCATATTAAAGGATACCAAAAAGCCTAAGCTTGGGGATGCCCTGGAATGCATCCCCTCATTCGTCTTCAATCCATCGGTAAATTTACTTGAGGCTATATTTTTATTCACCACATGAAATATGTTTTTCTTGGAGAGTCTTGTATGATATGACTATTTTCTTATTGGTTTTCCACAATCTCTCACATCCGTAGCTAGATGTCCTAGGATAGCATGTGCTTGTATCATGTTTTATTTTTTGCATTAACAAGAAATGGGGACTAAAAGAAAACCCCAAGCTCACATTGCATTAAAACAATTCAAAGTTGGAGAAATTTCAACAAACCCAAAATGCCCTTTAAAAATGTTCCCTATGTCTGATAAAATTGGACATGGATATAGCAAGGACCAATTTAATTATTTGAACAATCAAAAAAATTTAAAAATAAATGATAAAGCTCCTGAAATCATTAAATAAAGCATTATCATTATTTTTGTTTTCAAAATATCCTCAAACTTTTTAGACAAGTTTGAAATATTCAAACTCCATTATAGAAAATATATGGGATATTTTGCAAAGTCATTTGTACCTACAAAAGAAATAAACAAATGTCAGAAAATGAAAACAGAGAGAATTAAAAAAGAAAAAAAAGAAGCCCAAGCCAGGCCGGCCCACCTGGCCTAGGGAGGTCATCGTCCTCCTGGCAGCCAGGAGGATGGGCGTGTGGCCGGAGCGCTCGCGCTGCCGTGCCTCCACGCCGGCAGCTGCCTGCTTGCTTCCCCCTTGCAAGCGCGACGGGGATAAGCTCCTAGAGCCATCCCCATTGATCCCTCTCTCCCTCTAGCCCACACGCTCTTCCTCCCCTCCTCTGCTCCGCCATGTCCGAGACCTGCTCAAGCTCGCCGCCGTCGCGCCAGCCACTCCCCCTCGCCCCTGAGCACCCCATTCGAACCGCCGAGTCGCCCTCTTCCTTCTAGCCGAGCCACGCATCACCGGAAGCTCTCCAGCGCCGCATCGCCGTCGTCGTCAACCTCCGGTCACCGGTAAGCAAGTGAAGCTCGCCGCTGCTCTAGGCCCTCCCCGAGCAGGTTGTTCGTGAGGCTGCGTAGAGGCTGTAGGTGCCAAGTAGAGGTCGTGTTGCGCCCTGGTTCGACGAGCCCGTGCTCGCCCGAGCTCCGGCAACCGCCAAGCTCGCCGCCGGCGTCGATTCCGACCATCTCAGCTCCTGGGAGGTGTCGGAATGGAGGCGCGCGTGTGTGTAGATTCGATTGGTGCCCTCCGCCGCCCTTTTGGTCGACGGAGGAGTGATCCCGAACCCCTCCGTCGTCTCTGGAGCCACCGGTGGCTCAACGCCGGTGGGTCTTGTCGGGGTTGACCACGGGGTTTGACCCTTGAGTCACTGGCAGGTGGGCCCCGGGCCTATTAGTCAAATGCTAATTAAGAAATTAATTAATTAATTTAATTAATCGAATCAGTCACTGACAGTGGGCCCAGTTCTGTTAATTAGTTAGGATTAGTTTTAATTCTTTATTTAGGTGAATGAGTGACTGACATGTGGTCCCCACATGTTAGGTTTGACTCTGGCTGGGTCAACTGACCAGCTGACCTCATAGTGATGCAATGTTGATGTAGTAATGACTTATTTGAATTAAAATAATTCTAGAAATTATTCAAAACTTCAAAAATTCATATATATTAATCTGTAAATCAGATGAGAATAATTTATATATGAAAATTTATCAGAAAAATCCAATGAATCCAATGGTGCTATTGTCATGCATGTTAGAGCAACCTAAGTAGGTGGACATTGACATTTACTAATAGCTTAGTATTCGGAATTTGAAATGAAGAACGATTTGAACCTATATTCAAATTCATTAAAAAACAATATGAACACTAGTTGCATTAGCTCATCCATACATGCTATCATGCCATGTTCATGCATCATATTGTTGCACTTTCGTGTATTGATTGCTATTTACCTGCATTGCGGTAGGCCCTACTTTTAAGGATAACACCGAGTTTTGCAACGAAGGAGAGAACCTCCTCGCTACCCAGCAAGGCAAGCAACCCCTTTGATCATTCCAATAATATCCCACTCTCTCGCTCCTGCTCTTGTTTACTGCTTTAGGACAATCGGTCACATGTCAGTCATACACGGTAGATGATCCTATCCTGCTGCATGACCTATTATTGTCACAGTAAATAGCTAAACCTTGCAACCTAGCATACCTGGTAGATTCTTGTGCCATGATGTACTTAGCTTACTTTGCCTGCTATGCTTGCTATGCCTAGAGTTGTGTCAGGTCTGATTCATTTAGGTGATGAACTGAGTGAAACAATGTTGTCTAATGTGATAATCTTATGATGAACCCGATTTGGTAAAGGTAGCGATGAAAGGCTATGTAGGAGTACACAGCGGGTTGTCTCATTGGGACCGTTCTTAGGAACTGAGTTCCGTCTTTGTGATCAAAGACTAGCTACTACCACACATTGGGTTCCGGTAACTCGAGCCCTCACGACTTATCAGTTGCTTAGTCTTGAGTCTAGGAGTTGCAAGTAGTTTCTGGTGTTTATAGCATGCTGGAGGCCGTGCGTAGCGCTAACCCTAGGGGTGGGTTACGACACGGTAGGTAGTGGCATGGTGTACCAAGGGTCACCCGAATGGTGGGCTTGGGAACCCTGCGCACATCGTTTGGGGCCGTAGCGGAAACTTCGGCCGGACTTCCGTGCGGGTTCAGTTTCAAATAGGCGGTAGCCTGGACTAGAGGTCGTATGTGATTGACGGTCGTGGCCGACTCCCTCTCTAAGATTCCTCTTGAAGGTTGCCGAGGTGCATGGTTTTATGAGCATAGAGCGATAAGTGGTGAAGAAGTACACCCCTGCAGGGATTGAAACTATTCGAATAGCCGCGTCCTCGGATATGGACTACTTGGAGAACTTATGATGTTCATAGATAATCAAATGGATACTCATAAAAATATCAAGACAAGTGTGAGTACCGTGGACGGCACTCTGCTGAAAGAGGGAAGTGAATCCATGGTGGTGTATTGTCGTGGAGTTGGTGGACTCATGTGCGATATCTAAAATTGTAACTAAGAGTTAAAAACTGAGTAGTGTAGAATAGCCATGAGTCAAAGCTAGCATTGTTGCATAAACTCCACCTCCCCCTTTGTTGATCCATGAGCATGATTAGCCTAGGTCTGTTTTAAAGACTTGCTGAGACCCAGGACCCTTCTGGTGGGTTCTTTCTAGATGTTGATGATGCCGAATAGCTGGTGTCCCAGCTACGACCTGACGCCTGTGGCGGGCTATAGATAGTCAGGCCATGTGCCTTTTTACCCCTTTCATCTGTCTACACTCAGATAGCTTTATGCTTCTGCTTGGTTTGTATGAACTTTTTTGTATGACTTGAGTGTCGGGTCATGTGACCCCCATCTATAAGAACATGTTATGCAAGGCTTGTCTGAGCCTCTTAAATAAAAGTCATATTGTTGTATGGTTATGTTGTGATGCCATGGTTGTATCTATGCATATCGGGCATGCGGTGCGTACGTGTGACATGCAACGGTATGTATGGGAACCGACACCTAGTCGTGTGCCTTTAGTAGTACTCTTTACGGGAAACTGCATCTTTGTGCTTCCACCGAGCCATGGTAGCTTGCTACTGCTCCGGACACATTGATTGACTGGCATGTATCCTTCTTTGCTGCTGTGTCTATCCCTTCGGGCAAATGTCTCGCAGTGTAATGGAGTCCCTATAGCCTGCTACGACTCGTCTACATGCAGTGATGGCATTTATGTCTCACAGCGTAACGGAGTCCTTGTAGCTTGCTATGACTCGTCTACACACCCTTGAGTCCGACACCTGCATTGCTGGGTTACGTATGCCTGTTTCCGTACGGATGTGCCGCTTGGGTTCTATGACTAGTCATGTCGGCCCGGTTTCTTTGTCGTTTGATTGCCAGCGACATGTTCACATACTTGAGCCAAAAGACGCAAATGGTCCCGGATAAGGTAAGGCTGCAGCTGTCGAACTTACCATCTATGAGGCCGCAAAGTGATGTGATATGTTACAGTCTGGATTCATATGACTTAGGATCGGTGTCCTGACAACGTTGGTATCAGAGCCTGACTGACTGTAGAACTACCAAGCCAAACCAGTCGAAGTTGAGTCTAGAAACACTATAGAAAAGTAGGGGAATTGATTGTGGAAGGGAACGTAAGGCTCTTTTTACTCCTCTTCCCAAGTTATTCCACTATGATTCATTCTCATCTTTTCTACGGGGATAGAACTAGGATTCTCATCTATTGCTTAGGATGACGAGTAACTAACCATGGACCAATAGCTAGCTTGTTTGCAAGTGAATCTAGTTACTCAAGTATTGTTGGTGTGACAAAGAGATGGAGAAGAGATTTAAGTGTAGAAAGTCGAGTGGTTATGCCTTTCCAATCTTTTGCAGTTGTCTCAACATCCTTTTTGATCTATTACAACCGTTATGTTGTCCAATTTGTACTAGAATCTCTAATGTCTTTGCATCATTCTTTTTTTCAAATGCCCCCTCGTCCTTCCCGCCAGGTGGTCCGTCTGACCAGGTGCATTGATGTACCGGGTCACACGGCCATGTTGGTTAGAGTTATGATGGAGGCTGGCTACCATTGGTACCCAGAGTACATAGTGGAGGAACAGTATTGAGATTTCAACTAGAGAAAGTATCTGTGTACCGTCAAGATTTATCCTTCATACCCTGGAGCTGTAGAGCCGCTTCACTGGACGTATGGATTAAGTGTCACCATATACATGGCAGTTCAGGAGACCGCCTATACCATGTTGACTATCATGAGGTTTCACCATGGTCTGCTCCAGAATACAGAGTTTTGCTATGTTCCTGCTTCCATGGGAGGAGAAGATGGTTATCTTAGCACAACCTACTATGATCATTCCCATGAGGATCCTAGCCTGCAGGTGACCGCTCGGATGTTGGAGAACAGGGATCGTGATGCACGTGCCCTTTGCATGGAGCTTTATGCTACCCGTGCACGTCTTTGGACAGCCCTGACACAGTTGGCACCTATCATGCAGACAGGCTATGGAGATTTGGAGATGCTGACCCCATCATGGACTCATCTTCCAGTACACGTAGACTGGCCCGATGTTGGAGGCATCACCCCTCTTTGAGGACTGCTGTTGCCGCCAACGAGGGTACCAAGGCTACATTCGTGTCCTTATGGTTTCCAGGGATCACAGGCTAGAGTGTTTCTAGATCCTCAGGTTCAGCTCCCGGGTCATGGGGGTAACCTGTATGAGGAATTCTATGGCGATGCCTGCGTATGTGGATGTTAGTACTAGTAAGTTAGCAATCGTATCGCCAGGGTCCTACGTGTCTTGTGGGATATAATTGAGGTCGAGAGTTGAGTTCCGAAGGTGTAGATAGATAATGTATAGGAAGCTTGTAATGCCTCCGATGAGTTGTGACCTCTCTCTGTAGTTTCTTTCAGTTTGGGCTTGTACTGAACTATGTCATGGTGTGTATCAATCATGGTGTTCATATGGCAGTTTTGTTTCCATGTTGTTTGGGTGTTTACCCTGCGTGCCATGTTATCTAGTACATTTCCTATCTCATGTCTTAGAGTTGATGTCCTCTATGTCTAAGTTGTGGGTTTGTTATTCCCAGGATGGTGGCAACTAGGAATAACCCCGTGCCTGCCCTCGAGCAGGGCGAGGAAGCCAGCCAAGGCAAGAGGATGTGCCACATGCGCCTTCTTTGGCAGAAGTGATGCTAGAAGCTGAACGGAACAAAAGGGAGACCAACAGGCTGCTGGAACAAATCGACCAGAACACAGCGCGTGCTCCCCGCAATGATCTCAATGATGGCGTGTCACTCGGTGATTTCGTCAGGCTGTGTCCACCTAAGTATCATCATTCGGTCGACCCACTCGACGCAGATGACTGGCTGACCACCATGTTCCGCAAGATCCAGGCTGCCAATGTGTCCGAGGCCAACAAGGTGACTTTTTCGACCTACTTCTTGGAAGGACCCGCCAATCAGTGGTGGGAAAATTATGAAGCCATGCATCCCACAGGCCCCGCACCAACTTGGGCAGAATTCAGCGCAACATTTCGTACCCATCACATCCCAGAAAGGCTGATGGACCGCAAGAGAGAGGAATTCTATGCTTTCACCAGGGGCAGACTGTCCGTGCATGCATATAGCCGTGAGTTCGGCAATCTTGCTCGCTATGCTCCAGAGGAAGTTTCAACTAATGCTAAGAAACAGTCCAGGTTCCGCAAGGGACTCAACCCTGAGCTCCCTCGAGATTTGGGTCTACATGAGTGCACCACCTTCCAGGCTCTCGTCAATAAGGCTATCAATGCCGAGACCGGACAGACGGATTATGAGGCTACAAGGAAGCACAACCGTGACTTCAACCCCGCATCTGGCTCGGGCTCCAACAAACGCCGGGTGTGGATACCCAATACAGCTCTACCGCCAAGATACACCGCGAGGCCGTTCTTCCAGGCGCCCCGCCCAATTCAGCCTAACCCTCCAGTCAGACCATTTGGAGGTCCGCTTGCCATTGTTGCTCCCCGTGCCTCCGTGGTCTGCTATAAGTGTGGAGAGCTAGGACACTACTCTCGTGATTGTCCTCAGGCTAATGCTAAGCCGGCTGGACGTGGAAAGCCGGGAAAAGCCTTCTATCTGAAGCCAGCTCCTGCTCGTGGTCGAGTGAACTATGTCTTTGCTGAGGAAGCTCTTGAAGATCCTGATGTTATCCTAGGTACGCTCCTTGTCAATAGTCATCCAGCATCTGTTCTATTTGATACTGGGGCATCTCATTCCTTCATCTCAGAAAGTTATGCACAGTTGGATAACATGTCTTTTTGTGACATGCCTACTCCTTTAGTAGTTCAGACTCCTGGTTCAAAATGGCAAACTTCTAGGGTGAGCCATGGCAATGAAATTCTGGTGGATAGGCTAGTCTTCCTAGCATCTTTGATATCCCTTAAGTCTTCGCACATCAATATCATTCTAGGCATGGATTGGATGAAATCCCACTATGCTAAGATTGATACTCATACTAGGAATGCTCAACTTACAAATCCATCGGGTGAGACAATTAATGTCTCCACTCGAGCAGCCAAGCGCCAAATCTATTCCCTCAATGCTAGCCCTCTTCCAGAGCTATAAGATATTCCAGTAGTCCGAGACTTTCCGGATGTCTTTCTAGAAGAACTGCCAGGAATTCCTCTTGTCAAAGATGTTGAGTTTGTGATAGAGACCATCCCAGGGACTGTCCCAATAGCCAGAAGACCCTATAAGATGGCACCCTTAGAACTAGCCGAACTTAAGATCCAACTCGATGAGGCTTTGAAGAAAGGTTTCATCGGTCCTAGTTCATCTCCTTGGGCTTGTCCCGTCCTCTTCGTCAAGAAGAAGGATGGATCGGATCGGATGGTTGTGGATTATCAGCCAGTGAATCTGGTCACCATTAAGAACAAGTATCCGCTCCCCAGGATCAACGATTTGTATGATCAACTCGCTAGATCCTCTATCTTTTCCAAAATGGATTTGAGGTTGGGATACCATCAAATCAGAATTAGAAACGGGGACATTCCAAAAATGGCTTTTGTTACCCGTTATGGCCAATACGAGTACACCGTCATGTCCTTCGGTTAACCAATGCCCCAGCCACCTTCTCTCACTTGATGAATTCGATCTTCATGGAGTATTTGGATAAATTCCTCGTGGTTTACCTCGATGATATACTCATCTACTCGAAGAACGAATAGGAACATGCCGAGCATCTAAGGCTGGTGTTGATGAAACTTCGAGAGCACCGTCTGTATGCCACATTCTCCAAGTGTGAATTTTGGTTGCCTGAAGTGACCTATCTAGGCCACATGATCTCTGGTAAAGGTATTGCTGTCAATCCCGAGAGAGTTCAGGCCGTCCTTGATTGGACCCAACCTGAATCGGTTAAGCAAGTTCGGAGTTTCCTTGGCTTAGCGAGCTATTGCCGCTGCTTTGTCGAGAATTTCTCCAAGGTTACCAAACCTCTCACTAAACTCCTCAATAAAGATAAAAAGTTTGAGTGGACTCCACAATGCAAGCATAGTTTTTAGGAGTTGAAAAGACGACTGACCTCTGCTCCCGTTCTGCTGCCACCAGACTTCTCTAAGGACTTTGTTATCTATTGCGACGCCTCGCGACAAGCACTAGGTTGCATTCTCATGCAAGATCGTCATGTGATTGCATACGCATCTCGACAGTTGCGTCCACATGAGGATAATTATCCAACACATGATCTTGAGCTTGCAGCTGTGGTCCATGCACTAAAACCCTGGCGACATTACCTTCTGGGTAATCGTTGCAAAATTTACACTGATCACCAAAGTCTAAAATATATATTCACCCAGCCAGATTTGAATCTTAGGCAAAGACGATGGGTAGAGTTGATTACAGATTATGACTTAGGGATAACTTACACCCCGGGGAAAGCCAATGTCATGGCTAATGCACTAAGTCGTAAGTCTTATTGTAACAACCTGATGTTACAACAAGATCACCCACTTCTCCATGAGGAATTTCGGAAGTTAAACCTCCACATTGTTCCTCGAGGATTTCTATCCAACCTGGTGACGAAACCTACTCTTACGGATCAAATTATAGAAGCCTAGAAGCATGATGCCGAGATATCTCGGCTCAAGAAAAACATTAAGAAGGGTAATGTTAGATGCTTCTCGAAAGATGATCGAGGTGTTGTCTTCTTTGAGAACCGCTTGGTGATCCCAAAGAAGCAACATCTATGACAGTTGATCCTTAAGGAGGATCATGATTCTCCTCTCATAATTCATCTGGGTAGTACAAAAATGTAACAGGACCTATGCCAGAGGTTCTGGTGGACTAGGATGAAGAGAGAAATTGCTCAGTTCGTTGCTAACTATGACGTGTGTCGTCGCGTGAAAGTAGACCATCAAAGGCCTGTTGGCACCCTTCAACCTTTACCTATTCTTTAATGGAAATGGGATAAGGTCGGTATGGATTTCATTATCGGATTTCCGAAGACTAAGAGAGGGAATAATGCTATATTTGTGGTCATTGACCGTCTTTCCAAAGTGGCTCATTTTCTTCCTCTTCGGGAGAGCATAACTGTTAGCCAGCTAGCGGAGTTATATGTTTCTCGAATAGTTTCTCTTCATGGTGTTCCTTTGGAGATTAACTCAGACCATGGAAGTATCTTTACTTCCCAATTTTGGGAAAGTTTTCAAACCACTATGGGGACTCATCTATCCTTTAGCACTGCTTTCCACCTGCAGTCAAGTGGTCAAGTTGAGCAAGTTAATCAAATTCTCGAAGACATGCTTCAGGCTTGTGTTATATCTCTCGGTATGAACTGGCAGAGATGTCTTCCATTTGCCGAATTTGCTTATAATAATAGTTACCAATCAAGCTTGGGCAAAGCCCCTTTTGAAGTTCTCTATGGACGAAGGTGTCGAACACCTCTTAACTGGTCAGAAACCGGAGAGAGGCAACTCTTTGGACCGGATATGATCCAGGATGGAGAGGAGCAAGTTCGCATTATTCGTGAAAAGTTGAAAACAGCCCAATCTCGTCAGAAGAGCCAATATGATCGCCATCATAAGGCTGTGACCTATGAAGTTGACGAGAAGTCTTACCTTCGGATTACACCTCTGAAGGGTACCCATCGATTCGGTATCAAGGGCAAGTTGGCTCCTCGTTACATTGGACCTTTTCCCATTCTTTCTAAACGGGAAAAGGTTCCTACCAATTGGAACTTCCGCCACATCTTTACAAGGTTCATGATGTCTTCCACGTCTCACAACTCACGCGTTGCTTCACGGATCCTGTCTGTGAAGTAGACCACGATACGCTTGATCTCCAGGATAACCTTACATATCGAGAATACCCTGTTCGTATTCTTGATCAAGCTAAGCGTACCACTCGGCGTTGGAACATCAAGTTTCTCAAGGTTTAGTGGTCACACTATTCTGAAAAGGAGGACACATGGGAAAGAGAAGATCGTCTTCGACTAGAGTACCCCGCGCTCTTACTGACGACTTCAAAATCTCGGGATGAGATTCTTTTGCGTGGGGGTGAGTTGTCACATCCCTAGATAGATGCATTAGGATAGCATGTGCTTGCATCATGTTTAATTTTTTGCATTAACAAGAAATGGGGACTAAAAGAAAATCCCAAGCTCACATTGCATTAAAACAATTCAAAGTTGGAGAAATTTCAACAAACCCCAAATGCCCTTTAAAAATGTTCCCTATGTCTGATAAAATTGGACATGGATATAACAGGGACCATTTTAATTATTTAACAATCAAAAAAAATGATAAAGCTCCTGAAATCATTAAATAAAGCATTATCATGATTTTTGTTTTCAAAATATCCTGAAACTTTTTAGACAAGTTTGAAATATTCAAACTCCATTATAGAAAATATATGGGAGATTTTGCAAAGTCATTTGTACCTACAAAAGAAATAAACAAATGTCAGAAAATCAAAACAGAGAGAATTAAAAAAGAAAAAAAAGAAGAAGCCCAGGCCAGGCCGGCCCACCTGGCCCATGGAGTTCATCGTCCTCCTGGCGGCCAGGAGGACGGGCGTGTGGCCGGAGCGCGTGCGCTGCCGTGCCTCCATGCCAGCAGCTGCCTGCCTGCTTCCCCCTCGCCAGCGCGATAGGGATAAGCTCCTTGAGCCGTCCCCATCGCTCTCTCTCTCCCTCTCGCCCACTTGCTCTTCCTCCCCTCCTCTACTCTGCCATGGCCGAGCCCTGCTCAAGTTCGCCGCCGTCGCGCTAGCCGCTCCCCCTCGCCCTTGAGCCCCCATTCAAACCGCCTAGTCGCCCTCTTCCTTCTCGCCGAGCCACGCATCGCTGGAAGCTCTCTAGTGCCGCATCGCCGTCGTCTTCAACCTCCTGCCGCCGGCAAGCAAGTGAAGCTCGCCGCTGCTCCAGGCCCTCCCGGAGCCCGCTCTTGACGTCTCTGCAACCGTCGTGAGCCCCTCTCTTTCCCCCTTCGAATGAGCTCTCTAGCGCTAGATTCCATCGAGGTCCGAAATGCCCCGCCGCTCGAGCTTGACGCCGGCCATGCTCCGGTGACTAGCTGGTCCATCAGAGGCCACTGTCGTGTTTGTGAGGCTGCATAGAGGCCATATGTGCCAAGTAGAGGTCGTGTTGTGCCCTGGTTCAATGAGCCCGTGCTCGCCCGAGCTCCGGCAGCCGCCAAGCTCGCCACCGGCGTCGATTCCGACCATCTCAGCTCCTGGGAGGTGTCGGAATGGACGCACGCATGTGTGTAGATTCGATTGGTGCCCTCTGTCACCCTTTTGGTCGTCGGAGGAGGGATCCCGAACCCCTTCGCCGTCTCTGGAGCCACCGGCGGCTCAACGCCGGTCAGTCTTGCCAGAGTTGACCACGGGGTTTGACCCCTGAGTCAGTGGCAAGTGGGGCCCGGGCCTATTAGTCAAATGCTAATTAAGGAATTAATTAATTAATTTAATTAATCTAATCAGTCACTGACAGTGGTCCTAGTTCTGTTAATTAGTTAGGATTAGTTTAAATTATTTATTTAGGTGAATGAGTCACTGACATGTGGTCCCCACATGTCAGGTTTGACTCTGGCTGGGTCGGCTGACCAGCTGACGTCATAGTCATGCAATGGTGATGTAGTAATGACTTATTTGAATTAAAGTAATTCCAGAAAATATTCAAAACTTCAAAAATTCATATAAATTAATCTGTAAATCAGATGAAAATAGTTTATATATGAAAATTTATCAGAAAAATCCAATGAATCCAATGGTGATATTGTCATGAATGCTAGAGCAACCTAAGTAGGTAGACATTGACATTTACTAATTGGTTAGTATTCAGAATTTGAAATGAAGAACGATTTGAACCTATATTCAAATTCATTACAAAACAATATGAACACTAGTTGCATTGGCTCATCCATACATGCTATCATGCCATGTTCATGCATCATATTGTTGCACTTGTGTGTATTGATTGCTATTTACCTGCATTGTGGTAGCCCCTACTTCTGAGGATAACCCCGAGTTTTCCAACAAAGGACAGAACCTTCCCTCTACCCAGCAAGGCAAGCAACCCCTTTGATCATTCCAATAAAATCCCACTCTCTTGCTCCTACTCTTGTTTATTGCATTAGGACAATCGATCACATGTAGCGATGAGAGGCTATGTAGGAGTACATAGCGGGTTGTCTCATTGGGACCGTTCTTAGGAACTGAGTTCTGTGTTTGTGATCCAAGACTAGCTACTACCACACATTGGGTTCCGGCAACTCGACCCCTCTAGACTTATCAGTTGCTTAGTCCTGAGTCCAGAAGTCACAAGTAGTTTCTGGTGTTTATAGCATGCTGGAGGCCGTGCGTAGCGCTGACCCTAGGGGTGGGTTACGACATGGTAGGCAGTGGCACAGTGTACCAAGGGTCACCCGAATGGTGGGCGTGGAACCCCTGCGCACATCGTTTGGGGCCGTAGTGGAAACTTCGACCGGACTTCCGTGCGGGTTCAGTCTCAAATAGGCGATAGCCTAGACTAGAGGTCTTATGTGATTGACGGTCGTGGTCGAGTCCCTCGCTGGGCTTCCGCTTGAAGGTTGCCAAGGTGCATGGTTTTATGAGCACTGAGCAATAAGTGGCGAGAGCATGTGTGAAGAAGTACACCCCTGCAGGGATTGAAACTATTCGCAAAGCCGCATCCTCGGATATGGACTACTTGGAGAAATTATGTTATTCATAGATAATCAAATGGATACTCATTATATCAAGACAAGTGTGAGTACCGTGGATGGCAATCTCCATAAAGAGGGAAGTGAATCCATAGTGGTGTATTGTTGTGGAGTTGGTGGACTCCTGTGCGATATCTAAAATTGTAACTAAGTGTTAAAAACTGAGTAGTGTAGGATAGCCATGAGTCAAAGCTGGCATTGCTGCATAAACTCCACCTTCCCCTTTGTTGATACATGAGCATGATTAGCCTAGGTCTGTTTTAAAGACTTTCTGAGTACATTTGTACTCATAATTGCTTAATAAATGTTGCAGATGAGTCCCAGGACCCTTCGGGTGGGTTCTTTCTAGATGTTGATGATGCCGAATAGCTGGTGTCGCAGCTATGACCTTACGCCTGTGGCGGGCTATAGATAGTCAGGCCATGTGCCTTTTTACCTCTTTCATCTATTTGTACTCAGACAGCTTTATGCTTCCGCTTGGTTTGTATGAACTTGTTTGTTTGACTTGAGTGTCGGTCATGTGACCCCTATCTGTAAGAACATGTTATGCAAGGCTCATCTGAGCCTGTTAAATAAAAGTCAGGTTGTTGTATGGTTATGTTGTGATGCCATGGTTGTATCTATGCATATCGGGCATGTCGTGCGTACGTGTGACGTGCAACGGTATGTATGGGATCCAACACCTAGTCATGTGCCTTTAGTGGTACTTTTTACGGGAAACTTCCTCTTTGTGCTTCCACCGAGCCATGGTAGCTTGCTACTGCTCTGGACACATTGATTGACCGGCATGTATCCTTCTTTGTTGTTGTGTCTATCCCTTCGGGGAAATGTCTCGCAGTGTAATGGAGTCCCTGTAGCCTGCTATGACTCGCCTAAATACAGTGATGGCATTTATGTCTCACGGCATAATGGAGTCCTTGAAGCTTGCAATGACTCGTCTACACACGCTTGAGGCCGACACCTGCATTGCTGGGTGATGTATGTCTGTTTCCGTACAGATCTGCCGCTTGGGTTCTATGACTAGTCATGTCGGCCTAGGTTCTCCGTCGTTTGATTGGAAGCGACATGTTCACATACGTGAGACAAAAGACGCAAACGTTCTCGGCTAAGGGAAGGTTGCAGCCGTGGAACTTACCGTGCGTGAGACTGCAAAGTGATGTGATATGTTACAGTCTAGATTCATATGACTTAGGATCAGGGTCCCGATGCAATCATCCTTGTTGCACACACCTTTTGAGAGAGACACGCTTAATTGTGAATTTATTAGAATACTCTATGGGCTTCACTTATATCTTTTTAGCTAGGCTTCACTTATATCTTTATAGAGCATGGTGGTGTTATATTTTATAGAAATTATTGAACTCTCATTCCTCACTTATATTATTTTGAGGGTTTCTTAAAACAGCATGGTAATTTGTTTAGGTTATCAATTTAGTCCTAATATAATGAGCATCCAAGAGGGATATAATAAAAACTTCCATATTAAGTGCATTGAATACGATAAGAAGTTTGATTCCCTGCATGTAGTTTTTGGACAATAGAGATGGTAATATGAGAGTCATGCTAGTGAGTAGTTTGTGTATTGGAAGAGATACTTGTGTTAAAGTTTATGATTCCTGTAGAATGCACGTATGGTGAACCGTTATGTAACGAAGTCGGGGCATGATTTGATTAATGATTGTAAACCTTTGTGTGAGGGTCGGGAGCGCGCGATGGTTAACACCTACCAACCTCTCCCCTAGGAGCATGCCTCTAATGCTTTGTTTGATAACTAATAGACTTTTGCAATAGGTATGTGAGTTCTTTATGACTAATGTTGACTCCATGAATTATACGCACTCTCACCCATCCATCTTTGCTAGCCTCTCTAGTACCGCGCAACTTTTGCCCGTACACCAAACCCTCCTTCCTCAAAACAGCCACCATATATTCCTCAAAACAGCCACCATACCTACCTATTATGGCATTTCCATAGCCATTCCGAGATATATTTCCATGCAACTTCCACCATGTAGTTTTTTATGACTTGCATCATCACTTTTTATTGCATATAGAGTCATATTTTGTCATAGAAATCGAGTTGTAATTTCTTTTTCTTTGAGTTATAAGTAAATAAAAGTGTGATGATTTTTCATTAATAGAGCATTGTCCCATGAGATAAAAGTAAGATGCAAGCCATGACTCCCTCACAAGTTGGGATGAGTATCTGGACTTTACAAAAAAATAAAGGAGGCCAGGGAAGTCCAAATAAAAAAAGAGGCCAAAGAAGCCCAGAAAAATAAAAAAATGAGAGAAAGAGAGAAGGGACAATTGCTACTACCTTTTTCCACACTTGTGCTTCAAAGTAGCACCATGATCTTCATCATAGAGAGTCTACTATTTTGTCACTTTCATATAACTAGTGGATATTCATTTTGCATGACCACTTAGTTTTCTTTTTTGAGCTTTCATACGCTTATAGATCTAAGTGCATTTGTTGCATGGCAATCCCTACTCACTCACAGTGATATCTATTCATGGGCATCTCCATAACCCGTTGATACGCCTAGTTGATGTGAGACTATCTTCTCCTTTTTCTCCTGCACCTCCTCCATATTGTATTCCACCTATAATGCTATATCCATGGCTAACGCTCATGTAATGCGTGAGAGTTGAAAAGGTTTGAGAACACCAAAAGTGTGAAAGAACTACTTGACTTGTTCATTTGGGTTGTGCATGAGTTAGATACTTTGTGTGGGGAAGATGGAGCATAGCCAGACCATATGATTTTGTAGGGATAACTTTCTAAGAACATGTCATTTCGAAAGGACACGACTACCTTGTTGGTTTGCTCGAAGTATTACTATTTTTATGTCAATATTAGTCTATTGTTTTGAATCTTACGGATCTGAATATTCATGCCACAATAAAGAATATTACATGGATAAATATGATAGGTAGCATTCCACATCAAAAATTCTGTTTTTTATCATTTACCTACTCGAGGATGAGCAGGAATTAAGCTTGGGGATGCTGATACGTCTCCAATGTATCTATAATTTTGATTGTTCCATGCTATTATATTATCTGTTTTGGATGTTTTATATGCATTAATATGCTATTTTGTATTATTTTTGGGACTAACCTATTAATCTAGAGCCTAGTGCAAGTTTCTGTTTTTTCGTTGTTTTTGAGAATTGCAGATAAGAATATTAAACGGAGTCCAAACGGAATAAAACCTTCGGAATGATTTTATCTGCAACGAAAGTAAACCAGGAGACTTGAGAACCAAGGCAGGAGAGTCAAAGTGGGGCCACAAGCCCTAGGGCCGAGCCTAGGCGGCTAGGGCGCGCTGGGTAGGCTTGTGGGCCCACGACAGCTCTCCTAACCCTTATCTTCGGCCTATAAATTCCCAAATATTCCATCATTATCAGAACAAGCCACGAAAACACTTTTCCGCAAATAGAAGCCTCCGTTCCCGAGAGATCCAATCTTGGAGACTTTTTCGGTAATTTGCCGGAGGGGGATTCGATCACGGAGGGCATCTACATCAACTCCATTACCCCTCCGATGATGCGTGAGTAGTTCACCATAGACCTACAGGTCCATAGGTAGTAGCTAGATGGCTTCTTCTCTCTCTTTTCTCTTTAATACCATGTTCTTCATGGACATCTGTCTGGTGTAATACTCTTTTGTGGTGTGTTTGTCGAGATTCGATGAATTGTGGGTTTATGTTCAGATTATCCATGAATATTATTTGAGTCTTTCCTGAATTCTTATATGCATGATTTCATATATTTGCAAGTCTCTTCCAGTTATTGATTTGGTTTGGCCAACTAGATTGGTTATTTTTGCAATAGGAGAATTGCTTAGTTTTGGGTTCAATCTTGCGGTGTCCTCACCCAGTGAGAAAGTAGGGGTAGCGAGGCATGTATTGTATTGTTTCCATCAAGGATAACAAGATGGGGTTTTCATCATATTGCTTGAGTTTATCCCTCTACATCATGTCATCTTAACTTATGCATTACTATGTTCTTTATGAACTTAATACTCTAGATGCAGGTAGGAGTCGGTCAATGTGTGGGGTAATAGTAGTAGACGCAGAACCATTTTGGTCTACTTGACACGGATGTGATGCCTATATGCATAATCATTGCCTTGGATATCTTCATAATTATTCGCCTTTCTATCAATTGCTCGACAGTAATTTGTTCACCCACCATAATACTTGCTATCATGAGAGGAGCCTCTAGTGAAACCTATGGCCCCCAGGTCTATTTTCCATCTTATACTTTCAGATCTAAAACCAAAAATACTTTGCTGCATTACTTTTACCTTTTGTTTTACATTCCGTTCAAGCAATCTATCACTATCAGATCTCATCCTTGCAAGTAACCTTAAAGGTATTGATGACCCCTTTATAGCGTTGGGTGCAAGAGTTTGATTCCTTGTGTAGGTACACATATTGGGGACTTGCTTGTATCTCCTACTGGATTGATACCTTGGTTCTCAACAACTGAGGGAATTACTTACCTACTTTGCTGCATCACCCAACGCATGCTCGAGAAGTAGCACCTCGCCATCGCCCCGGAGCTCTACCCAACCACGTTGCCATGCTAGTTCAAGCCTGAACTGCCCCCGTGTTACGATGGCACCCCAAACCCAGCCGAGTTCCTAGAGCTCTACTCGTTGTGTATCCGGGTGGAAGGAGGAGATGACAAGGTCATGGCGTGTTGGCTCCTCATGGCGCTCAAGGGCGGTGCCGTCTCCTAGCTCTTCAACCTCCCGGAGGCATGCATCACTTCGTGGGATGGTCTGCGCAAACGCTTCATCGCCAACTTCCAAGGAACCCGCGACCGTGCGCCATTGTGAATGACCTACGGCATATCAAATAGCAGGACGGGGAGACCCTGCACAAGTTCATACACGCCTCAAGATCCCAGGGCATCGGACGAGGCTCGGCCTTTACTGACGGAGTCACTGACCTCAAGATGAAGGAAGAGCTCACCGTGAACGACGAACTATGCTTTGCCTCGGACATTTTCAACCTGGCGAACAAGTGCACCAAGGCTGAGGAGGGCCTCCTATCACTCCGCGGGCCTCCGACGGCAGAGCCAGAAGAGAAGAAAACGAAGGTCAAGGAAGCAAAGCGCAAGGCCCCGGCGGTGCTTATGGCCAAACCCGAGGCAAAGCACAACATAGAGAATAACACCCCCCCTAGAGGAAGGCCGACCTGCATCTTCGATGGCACCAACAACCACGATACACTGACTGCTAGGAACTCTGACTGGTCTGTGCCGAGCACTTCAGCAGGCGCCCCGGCCAAGGCGAACGAGGCTTCGGACGCGGCGATGGCCACGGTGGAGGCCGCTGGGACAACTAGGAGCTGCATCAGGGGTGGCGCGATCAGCCTCTAGAGGACTGTCGGCATGATCAAGTTCGGGATGACCGCTGGTGCGACCCGCCTCGTGAGGACCGCTGGCGCGATGACCCTCCGGAGGGGTCATGACATGGTTAGCCTCGTGAGGCCCGCCCGCGTGAGTCTGGACTACCTCTGCTGCCTCTGCCACCCAGAAGAAAAGAGGAAGACATGCAAGACGATGGGGCTGGGGGCTTCCAGGAAATCAGGGTGGTGGCATGTATGTTGGGCGGCGTCCAGGCCCCAGCATCGAACCGTGCCTTCAAGAAATTCGCGCGGGAGGTGAATGCGGATCTTCCGAAGCCTGAAATGATGTGCCCCCTCAATTTGCCCTAGACCGCCATCTCCTTCGACTCAAGCGATTAGCTCAGGTGTTTGTTTATGGTCAACAAGCTCCCCATGTTGTGTACCCCAACCATCAGCAACGTCCTCATCACCAAGACCGTCATCGACAGTGGGGCAGGGCTCAACGTCCTCTGCATCAAGACCTTCGAGATGCTCCTAGTGTCGTACGAATAGCTCATGCCAACTAAGCCCTTCTCGGGGGTCACAGACGGGTCCACCGTACCCATCGGGCAGGTGCGTCTGCCTGTCACCTTAGGTGGCCGCAAGAACTACCACATCGAGATCGCCGTCTTCGACATCGCGCACATCCACTTCCCAGACAACGCGATACTTGGGTATCCGGTTCTCGCCAAGTTCATGGTAGTAACCCACCACGGTTACAACGTCCTCAAGATGCCAGGGAGTGGTGGCGTCATCACCATTGTTTGCGATTAGAAGGATGATGTCTGTACCCTTGAGCACGCTTACCGTGCTGCGGCGGCTGAGCGCTCGGACGACAAGAAAGACGCACTACCTCGTGAGGACCCACACAATAAGAAGAAGCAACTCCTCCCCGCAGCACGTCTTGGAACTTTAGGCTCTGCGCTTAGGGATGGGGCCCCGCCTCCGATCGCATAGGAAAGTGTGTTCGGTGCCCCTCTTGAGTCGGGCCCGGGGGCTCCCACCGGGGAAGTTTCCGGCTTGGTTAGTGAGGCAAGAGAGGAGATTGAGCACAACCTAAAGGCGCTCCGATGCATGCAAACTCGAGCTGGGATCAAAGCGCATGGGGCTCAGTTCGCAAGAGTCAGTCGTCAGAGCGATCGAAGAGCTTCGGGGAGCCGAGGCCGTGCGAGGCGGGGACTGCCCTGCACCACCAAGCGCAGTCGCCGTCATCCGCACGGTCGATCAGCCGCGCGTCTGCGTCAATGAGCTCGCGATCAATAGGGACACGGCTCAAGGCCATTTCTGGCAAGCGCATGCCAATCATGGATGGGTCTACCCGAACACCCATGTCCGCATGCCCTTCGGGCTGGCGAACGCAGGCGTCACATTCCAGCGTCTTCATAGAGCCATGCTCATGCCTTGCTTGGTGGGGCGCATCCGGGAGCTGGAGGAGGTGTTCGGACCAAGCGAAGGTTCCGAGCCTCGGGAGACAATGGACCCGTGAAGGTCACACTCGTGGAAGCAGGAGATCGTGCAATGACGGTGGCCTCGGCTCTTCAGCGGCATGGCCGCCAGGTGACTCTTTGCTGGATGTTGCTACGTAATTTTTTGGTTCACTCTGTCCAAGGGCTCCCATAGGGCTACATGATCTTTAGGTGATCAGGGCATGCCCCTGCCGTCACTTCATTTATGCATATTTCAATAGTTTCTTGTGGATCTATCCTATGTCCTGACGTTCTACCTTATTTGCATCGCTGGGCGGTCGACCCCCCGCTTGGGGCTCCGGCCATAGTGCATTGCCTCAACAAGGAGTCTCGGGAGGCCCCGCGGCCTTCCGAGGCAGCAGCCGACAAGGTGGAATGGGGGCCGCTCGAGCGTCAAAGGGGGCACCTGAGCATTGAGCCTTAGGAGCCTTACCGGTCATAAGGTCGCTCGCCCCCCTGATGTCATCCTTGGTTTCCGGTCAGCATCAGGAGTGGTGGGGCCTCGCCCCGTGAAGTGCGTCCTTCGTTTCCGGTCGTGCCTAACGGTGGTGGGGAAATGTGCGGGACCGGAACCTACCGACGTAGAGCCACTTGAGCGTCAAAGGGGGCTCCTCAGGAGCCTTACTGGTCATAAAGCCACTTGCCCCTTGATGTCATCCTTGGTTTCCGGTCGGCATCAAGGGTGCTAGGGCCTAACCCCGTAGCTACGTCCTCGGTTTCCGGTCGTATGCTACGGTGGTCAGGAAATGTGTGTGATCGGGACCTGTAGACATAGAGTGCGAAAAGGACCCCCAACCCGCCTCACTCCCGAAGAAGAAGAAGCAAGCGGGGTTTCAAATGGCCCCATCTATAAGAAGATTTGGGCGCAAACCGCCTTTGAGGTAGGGACATTCGCGAGGCCAAAGCGCCCTCGCGACCTCCCAGATACACCTCCCAGTTCTACCGTGTTGGACACGCATACGAACTCTATGGGATGTACACGCTCAGGGACCCCATAGGACGTACAGGGGTCCCTTCCCATGCAATGTGGCAGCCACAGCCTAGTGCTGGCGAAGAAGTCAACACGGTCCACCAATGAATATGCCCATGCAATGTGGAAGCCACAGCTCCGTGCTAGCGGTCAACATGGTCCACCAATGACTATGCCTACGCAAGGTGGAAGCCCCATGCCCGGTGCGGGGGGATAAATAACTGAGGGCGCCCAGTGGCTGCATCAAACCTCAGGAACGTCCCTAACGACCCGTTTCTTGCTGCGTTCCCCTGGGATGCACGTGTGAGGGGGTTTCACGGGGCTACTACCCGCCTTCCCAAGTCTGCCAAACCTGGTCTTCATGCGGCCATCTCCAGAAAAGCTGGTGAGGAAAGGTATGGGAGTCGTTCATACGTCAAGGGAGACTCCTAAGCATCGCGACTCAGGATCCTAACTGGACTCCTAGCCCCTCACCCCTTGGACCGTCCTTGGTTTCCAGTCAGCTTGATAACCCACAAGTATAGGGGATTAATTGTAGAACAAATATTTCCTCAAGTTCTATCGACCACCTATACAACTCTACGCACGCTTCACGTTCGCTTTACCTAGAATAAGTATGAAACTAGAAGTACTTTCTAGGTGTGATAATATATGTTTGCAAGATAATAAAGAACACGTAAAAAAACTAGGGGCTGCTTAGATAAAGAAACAACTAAGTTAGTTTAACGAGTGTGGAAAAGTGGTGGTAGGAATCGCGGAATTGTCCCTAGGTAATTGATAATTGGACTAGTAATCATTATTGCTATTTTATATGAGGGAGAGGCATAAGCTAACATACTTTCTCTACTTGGATCATATGAACTTATGACTGGAACTCTAGAAAGCATCCACAACTACTCAAGGTCATTTAGGTAAAACACAACCATCACATTATAAGGTATCAAGTCCTCTTTATTCCCATACGCAAACAACCTACTTAGTCGGGTCTATGTTTCTATAATTCACACCACCCAACATAAGCGAATCATAAGCATATTGCAAACCCTATAGCAGGGATCCCTCATGCTTGCACGACATGGGGAGCACCATAGGACAACACCAATAATAAAACATGCAACTCAAACCAATCATGATCATCGATCAACGCATAGGACAAAATAGATCTACTCAGACATCATAGGATGGCAAAACATCATTGGTTAATAATATGAAGCATAAAGCACCATGTTCAAGTAGAGGGTACAGAGGGTGTCGGGAGAGTGGACCGCTGTAGATGGATGGGGGAAGGTGATGGAGGTGTTAGTGAAGATGACATAGTTATTGGAGTAGATTGCGGTCACGATGATGGCCCCGGCAGCGTTCCAACGCCACCGGGAGAGAGGGGGAGAGATCCCCCCTCCTTCTTCTTCCTTGACCTCCTCCCTAGATGGGGGGGGTCACCGCTGGTCCCTGGCCTCCATGGTGGCGGAGGGGAGAGTGCCCCTCCGAGATTGGATCTCCCTCTCTGTTTCCTTCTGTTTCTGCGCTCCTAGATTTTGGCCTTTCATCGTTTCTTAAATATCCGTAGACCTGTAACTCCGATGGAGCTGAAATTTTGAGGGGATTTACCGTGTAGAAATATATTTCTTGCAGCCGAAGGAGACCTCCAACCGACCTACGGGGTGGCCACAAACCCTCAGGGAGAGGCCAAGGGTGTGGGCCATGCCTAGTAGGCTTGTGACCACCTCGGGCATCGTCTCGTCTTGATTCTTTTTCCCAAAAAACACATATATTGCAGAAAAATCTCCATAATTTTTTATCACGTTTGGACTTCGTTTGATATGGATTTTTGGCAAAACAAAAAATATGCAACAAACGGGAACTAGCACTGGGCACTAGATCAATATGTTAGTCCCAAAAAATAGTATAAAAGTTGCCACAAATATATGAAAGTTGTAGAATATTGGCATGAAACAATCAAAAGTTATAGATACGATGCAGACATATCAGCATCCCCAAGCTTAATTCCTTCTTGTCGTCGAGTAGGTAAATGATAAAAAATAATTTTTGATGTGGAATGCTACCTAGCATAATCTTGTTCATATAATCTAATCATGTTATGAATATTAAGACACGAGTGATTCAAAGCAATAGTCCATATTGACACGAAAATAGTAATACTTTGAGAACACTCCCAAGGCAATCATGTCCTTTCAAAATAACATGACCTTACAAAGTTATCCCTACAAAATCATATGGTCTGGCAATGCTCCATCTTCCCCACACAAAGTATCTAAATCATGCACAACCCTGATGACAAGTCAAGCAGTTCTTTCACACTTTTTATGTTCTCGAACCTTTTCAACTCTCACGCAATACATGAGCGTGAGCCATGGATATAGCACTATACGTGGAATAGAATATGTTGGAGGTGATGAGGAAAAAGGAGAAGATAGTCTCACATCAACTAGGCATATCAACGGGCTATGGAGATGCCCATCAATAGATATCAATGTGAGTGAGTAGGGATTGCCATGCAAGAAATGCACTTAGAGCTATCAGTGTATGAAAGCTCAAAAAGAAAACTAAGTGGTCGTGCAAAAGATGAAAATTCCACTAGCTATATGAAAGTGACAAAATAGGAGACTCTCCATCATGAAGATCATGGTGCTACTTTGAAACACAAGTGTGGAAAAAGATAGTAGCATTGTCCCTTCTCTCTTTCTCTCATTTTTTTATTTTTTTATTTTTTTTATTTTTTTTGTGGGCATATTTGGCCTCCTTTTTTATTTTGGCTTCGCTGGCCTTTTTAATTTATTGTAAAGTCCGGAGACTCCTCCCAACTTGTGAGGGAATCTAAGCTTCCATCATCCTTTTCTCACTTGGGACAATGCTTTAATAATGAAAATCATCACACTTTTGTTTACATACAACTCAATACCTAGAACAAAAATATAACTCTATATGAATGCTTCCGGTAGGATACCGGGATGTGCAATGATCTAGCCTAGCAAATGACATAAAAAATGGACAAGCCATGAAAACATCATGCAAGCTGTCTTATGATCATGCAAAGCAATATCAAAATGATAGTGCATGTCATACTAAATGGAACGATGGACGTTGCATGGCAATATATCTCGGAAAGGCTATAGAAATGCCATAATAGGTAGGTATGGTGGCTATTTTGAGGAAGGATATATGTTGGCTGTTTTGAGGAAGGTGGGTTTAATGCACCAGCGAAAGTTGTGCGGTACTATAGAGGCTAGCAAAGGTGGAAGGGTGAGAGTGCGTATAATCCATGGACTCAATATAGTCATAAAGAACTCACATACTTATTGAAAGAGTCTATTAGTTATCAAACAAAGCATTAGAAGCATGCTCCTAGGGGAGAGGTTGGTAGGTGTTAACCATCGGGCGCTCCCAATCCTCACACAAAGGTTGACAATCATTAAACAAATCATGCTCCGTCTTTGTTACATAACGGTTCACCATACGTGCATGCTACGGGAATCACAAACTTCAACACATGTATTTCTCCAATTCACAACTACTCACTAGCATGACTCTCATATTACCATCTTCATATGGCAAAACTATTGCAAGGAATCGAACATATCATATTTAGTGATCTAGAAATTTTATGTTGGATTTTATGACTAACCATGTGAATGACAAACTCCTGTTAACTCTCTAAATAGATACAAGTGAAGCATGAGAGTTTAATTCTTTATACAAAAGATATGACCATGCTCTAAAAAATATAAGTGAAGCAAAAGAGCATTCTACAAATGGCGGTTTTCTATGTGTGGGAAACAGGCAATCCAAACTTCGAATGATATAAGTGAAGCACATGAAGCATTCTATAAAGCCATACTAAAAAGATATAAGTGAACTGCATGAAACATTCTATAAATCAACCAAGGACTTTATCGTATCATCATGGTGCATTCTTAAAAGAAAAATAAAAAGAACGCGACGCTCCAAGGTTTACGCATATCATATGACGAATAAAAATATAGCTCCAAGTAAAATTACCGATGGTTGTTAGAAGAAAGAGGGGATGCCTTCTGGGGCATCCCCAAGATTAGTTTCTTGGGAGTCCTTGAATATTACCTTGGGGTGCCTAGTTCATCCCCAAGCTTTGCCTCTTTCCACTCCTTATTCCTTCATCCATCGTGATCTCACCCAAAACTTGAAAACTTCAATCACACAAAACTAAACAAAACCCACGTGAGATACGTTAGTATAATAAAACAAATCACCACTTTAAGTACTGTTGCCAACCAATTCATATTTTTGTTTGCATATTATCTACTTTATTATAATTTTTCCATGACTTATACCACCGATACAATCGATAGTTTCATCAAAACGAGCAAAACAATGCATCAAAAACAGAATTTGTCTTAAAAAGGACTGTTTATAGCAATTTGAACATTCACCATACTTCTGTAACTCTAAAAATTCTGAAACATTAGGACAGAACAAAAAAATTCATATCAGTACTGTGTAAATTTTTTGGAAACTTTTGACATTCCAGTAAAAAATGTAAATTCACGCACTACAGCCAAAGTTTCTGTTTTTGCACCGCACACACCAAACAAGCAATCTAATCATCCTAAAGGCAAATCTTGGCACATTACTTTATAATACAATGGATTTATTCAAGGGGATAATTATTATTTTTGAAACGTTTCTATAATTAAGATTTTCAAAGTTTCCGTGGGCATGAACAAAGTTCAAGGCTAGCTCCCACTTTCACAATGCTCGTCTCTCTCACTTTCACTTTTCTTTTTGAAAAAAATTTAGGTTCCCCTCTTTATTTTTTTGTTTTTAAACTATATAAAAGCACACAACAGAATTAAATGACTATCTAAAACTTTTGGGTTGTCTCCCTGGCAGTGCTTTCCTTAAGGCCATTAAGCTAGGCATAAAGTGCTCAAGTAATAGATCCACCCGGATCCCAAGGTATATCAAAGCCAATTTTAATTAAAAATGATTTGTAATTTAGTATTGAGCATAAAGAAACATATATCATGCAGCAACGAATTCTAACTTTCTTCCTATGCATCGGCATGTCATAAAAAAACAATTCATGAGCACAAAGTAAAGGCCAATACATAGCATAAGGAGTTTCTTGCAATTTTATCATATTGGAAAGATAGAGAGGTGGAGATGTAGTTCCTCTCTCATAATAATTGCAAGTAGAAGCATCAAGCACATGCAAATTATATCTATCAAAATCATCATGTGTAATAGTAAAAGGCAACCCATCTATATAATCCTTAATAAGTGCAAACTTTTCCGATATAGTGTAGTTGGGAGAATTCAAAAAGATAATAGGACTATCATGTGTGGGTGCTATAGCAACAATTTCGTTCTTAACATAAGCAACTATAGCAATTTCATCTCCTTAAGCATCTTTCATATTGGCATCATGGCCACAAGCATAGCTAGTATCAAGTTCATCAAAAAGGGATATTTCAAATGAATCCAATGGATCATAGCAATCAACATAGAATTCATCCTTCGGTAAACACGAAGGGAAATTAAACAATGTATGAGTTGAAGAGTTACTTTCATTAGAAGGTGGGCACGGGTAGCTAATCCGCTCTTCCTCCTTTTGTTCTGCGCTCTTCTTCTCATCTTTTTCATCTAATGAGCTCATGGTTTTCGCAATTTCTTCTTCCATAGATTACTGCAAAATATTATTCTCTTCCAAAGAAGCGGTCATTCTTTCAATAAGCTCTTTGACATAATCAGTAGAAGCATAGTTTTCATAGCAATATTTAAGTATGGCAAAATTTTCAGACTCATAAAGAGTAGCATCATACTTTTCCATGAAAGAAGAAATTTCATAGGCACCCTTAAAAGCAACAAATTCTTCAATTTGCTCAACATCATTATAGCATGAAAGAAGAAATTTCATGGGCCTCCTTGGCATAAGAGGATAATATTTCATTATCATTAAACACACATTGGTAGGGAAGGTGTATTTTAGCTTCTTTAGAACAACAAGTAAAATCATAAATTTCACATAGATTCTAAGCATAGCAACACAAAGTATTAATTTGATGCCACAAGATTTTCCCTTTTTGAGATATGCGGTGTCGCACATAATGAGCATGCTCATTTAATGATTTTCCCTCCACTAAGCTAGTTGGATTTTCAGCACGAGCACAAGTGGATCGAAGATGACCCAAGTAATATTCTTCGGTGGTACGAAACGCTAGTGGTTCATCAAATTTTGGAGCAGCAAGTACAACTAGTTTTTTTTGTTATTTTGCGTTTCCCACCCATGTCTAAAGATAGAAAACAACTTAGAACAACAAATAAAATCTACTTAGTGATAAAGCAAACAAGCACACACAAGAATATTCACCCCACACTATTGCTCCCCGGAAACGGCGCCAGAAAAAGGTCTTGATACCCACAAGTATAAGGGATCAGTGGTAGACTTTATCGATAAGTAAGAGTGTCGAACCCAACGCGGATCTAAAGGTACAACAAATATTTCCTCAAGTTGTATCGACCACCTATACAACTCTACGCACGCTTCATGTTCGCTTTACCTAGAATAAGTATGAAAACAGAAGTACTTTGTAGGTGTGATAGGATATGTTTGCAAGATAATAAAGAACACGTAAATAAAAACTAGGGGCTGCTTAGATAAATAAACCACTAAGTTAGTTTAACGAGTGTGGAAAAGTGGTGGTAGGAATTGTGGAATTGTCCCTAGGCAATTGATAACTAGACCGGTAATCATTATTGCAATTTTGTATGAGGAAGAGGCATAAGCTAACATACTTTCTCTACTTGGATCATATGCACTTATGATTGGAACTCTAGCAAGCATCCGCAACTACTCAAGGTCATTAAGGTAAAACCCAACCATCACATTATAAGGTATCCAGTCCTCTTTATTCTCATACGCAAACAACCTACTTACTCGGGTCTGTGTTTCTATCACTCACGCCACCCACCATAAGAGAATCATAAGCATATTGCGAACCCTACAGCAGGGATCCCTCATGCTTGCGCGACACGTAGAGCACCATAGGACAACACCAATAATAAAACAAGCAACTCAAACCAATCTTGATAATCAATCAACCCATAGGACAAAATAGATCTACCCAAACATCATAGGATGGCAACACATAATTGGTTAGTAATATGAAGCATAAAGAACCATGTTCAAGTAGAGGGTACAGAGGGTTGCGGGAGAGTGGACCTCTATAGATAGATGGGGGAAGGTGATGGAGGTGTTGGTGAAGATGACAGATTTGTTGGAGTAGATCGTCGTCATGATGATGGCCCGGCGGCTTTCCGGTGTCACCAGGAGAGAGGCCAAGAGAGCCCCCTCCTTATTCTTCTTTATTGACCTCCTCCCTAGATGGGAGGAGGGTTTCCCCTCTGGCCATGGCCTCCATGGCGGCAGAGGGGAGAGAGCCCCTCCGAGATTGGATCTCTCTCTCTGTTTCCTTCTGTTTCTGCACTCCCAGATTCTGGCCTTTCACCGTTTCTTAAATATCCAAAAATTAGCTTTCTTGCGGCTGAAGGAGAGCTCCAACCGACCTAAGGGGTGGCCACAGGCCCTACGGGCGCGGCCAGGGGTGTGGGCTGCACCTAGCAGGCTTGTGACCTCCTCGGGCATCGTCTCGCGTTGATTCTTTTTCCCAAAAATCACATATATTCCAACACATCATAGTACAACAAAAATCTACTCGGACATCATAGGATGGCAACACATCATTGGATAATAATATGAATCATAAAGCACCATGTTCAAGTATAGGGTACAGCGGGTTGCAGGAGAGTGGACCGGTGTAGATAGATGGCGGAAGGTGATGGAGGTGTTGGTTAAGATGACAAAGTTGTTGGAGTAGATCGCCATCATGATGATGGCCCCGACGGCGTTCCGGTGCAACCGGGAGAGAGGGGGAGAGAGCCCCCTACTTATTCTTAATCCATGACCTCCTCCCTAGATGGGAGGAGGGTTTCCCATTCTGTCCTTGGCCTCCATGGCGGTGGAGGGGCGAGAGCTCCTCCAAGATTGGATCTCTCTCTCTAATTCCTTCTGTTTCTGCGCTCCTAGATTCTGGCCTTTCATCGTTTCTTAAATATCCGGAGATCCGTAAATCCGATCGGGCTGAAATTTTGAGGGGGTTTTCCATATAAGAATATCTTTCTTGTGGCCGAAGGAGAGATCTAACCGACCTAAGGGGTGGCCACAATCCCTCATGGCGCGACCAGGGGTGTGGGACGCGCCTACCAGGCTTGTGACCTCCTCGGGCATCGTCTCGCCTCGATTCTTTTTCCCAAAAATCACATATATTCAAAAAAATCCGTAAGTTTTTATCGTGTTTGGACTTCATTTTTTATGGATTGTCTGCGAAACAAAAAACATGCAACAAACAGGAACATGCACTGGGCATTGGATCAATATGTTAGTTCCAAAAAATAGTATAAAAGGTTGCCAAAAGAATATGAAAGTTGTAGAATATTGGCATGACACAATCAAAAATTGTAGATACGATGGAGACGTATCATGGCTCAATGGCGGTTGAGGTATGCAGGGATCGGGCCCTACCGACGCAGAGCCTAGAGCGCTCAAAAAATGCTCAAAAATCCCTAGGAAGGACGCTGGAGCTCGCACGTCAAGGGGGACTCCTGAGCATCACGACTCAGGAGCCTAACTAGACCTATAGCCCATCGCTCGTTGGACCGTCCTTGGTTTCCAATCGGCCCAATGGCAATTGAGGTATGCACAGGCTAGGCCCTGCCAACGCAGAGCACTGAAGGTGTTCAGAAGTTTCAAGTTATCTCAATCCTCACCATGTTCCCTTCATGAGGGCTTCCTTGGTTTCCGGTCGTCCCAACAGCGGTTGAGGTATGCGCGGGCCGGGACCTACCGACGCCGAGCATCACAGGAGGCAAGAAGGAAACAAGGCGAAGAAAGCAATCATGCAGTCCAACAGTTATGACAAGCATTAGAAGTTTTCTCAAACAAAAACAAGTTTAACGCCTCGACGAGGCACAATGTGCATTCCAGGAAAGAAGCAGGAGGAAGACATCAGGAGTAACCGCCGCCGCCGTTTGCCCCGCCCTCGGGGGATTCATCGTCGACTCGCTCGCGTCGTTTTCTCGGCCGCTAGCCTTGGCAGCATCCGTAGGCGGATAAACCATGACGCGGGAGAACCTCTTCACCAGCACCTCCACGGCGCCAACGTGGACCTCAGGAGCGACTGAGAGGATCACGGAGTCGAAGCCGAACCCCGGCTGACGAAGATGAAGATGGCTGAAGATGCGCGTCGCAGCTTCAGAAAAGAGGTCACAGCACTTACTGTTCAAGACCCTATCCACCTTGACAATGGGGCCCTCCAGCGCCTTGATGAGCTTCGAAGCAAGCACCACGAAGCCGCTCTCCGGAGCAGCCAGAGGGTCCGCGCATCCATCTCGTCAGAGCGTGTGGAGCGCCTTGCGAAGCTTGAGCTCGACGGCATAGAAGGCGCTTAGCTCTGCGGCCTTTTTCTCCTCGGCCGCGGAGATAGCTTCCCCCTTGGTGTCAAGAAGGATCTTACTTGATGCAATTTCCTTCTCCTACGCATCCAGGAATGCCCGCTCTGCATCCTGACGGGTTGCCACCTAAGACAACTTGATTTTCCGAGCAGCAAGCTTGGCCTCACGGGACTCAAGGTCTTCCGTCCGCTAACGAAGTTGCACGGCAAGCTTGGCCTGTTCCTCATGGAAGGTCTTCAGATTGGCCTCCACCTCTTCGCGTGTGGCGCAAGCGGCCGCGGTTTCCTCCTCGCTCTTTGCCGAGGCTGGCGCGTCCTGACCCCACATCGCCATAGCAGCGGCGGTAGCCTAGAGCCACCCTGAGAGGAGCTCTAGGCGTCCACCCGCGAGGCAATCACCGGTGCTCCCGAAGGCATCACGAAGCTGACCCACAGCAGTGAAGGCCCCATCTAGGATGTCATGGTCATGCACTGGAGGCATCAAGGTCTCCCCTTAGGAGTCCCCAGCATGGTCGCGGGGGGCGTCCTCGGGCAAGCGGTGCCACGAAGGACAGGAGGTTCCGGAGGCCGCTCGGCGACCGCGAACACAGACGAATCAGTGGGCAGCAAGCCACACCCCCAAGGGCAGGAGTGATCACGTCAACAAGCATCGGGGGCTCAGGGGGCTCGGCGATGGTGGCCTGAGGGGGTCACCTCGCGAGCCCTCTCTTCTTCGACAGCAGGCGGCGGCGTGTCAGCAAGGGCATGCGGCGCGTGGGGAGTCGCCTTCGGCTTAACGTTCGCCTTCTTCTTCCTCATCTTCAACATAACAACATCCCAGTTCACCAAGCAAGGGGAGGTCAGCAATGCACAATCCATGGACATGTGAGCCAAGCCAAGTCGGGCCACTTACTACTTGATGTCTGCCCATTTCCTCTTCCTTTCCCTCCCGGCAACAACAGGGGCGCCCGAGCTCCCCATGGAGAGGGGGCCGCTGCGCGAGAGTGCAGAGTCGCTGACAGCCGAGGAGGTCGCGGAAGAGATCGCCAAGGCCCCATCCTCGCCCACCTTGCCTACGAGTTGCGATTCGAGCGGGGGCAACGCCGGTGCCTCAATCGCCCTACCAGCGGAGGCAGGGCGTGCCAGAGGTGAATGGGCTCCGCGCTTCCAGGGAGTCGACACGCACGTGAACCACGTAGCAAGAGGGGCTGGCCCTAGCCCCCGGGAGGCCTTAGTGGTGTGTGAGGAACCTGTGGCATAAACTTCACCAACGTCGTCGTCATCTTCAAGCTCGCGCAGTAGGGTACCATGTGACAGGGGGGACGCCCCTGGCGGGCCGTTGGCGATGGTCCTCTTCGAGTCCTCCCCGCATGAGGTATCGTCGGAAGACACCACCACTGGACCAGGGCCCTCAGCTGGGAAAAGCCCCAGCTCGTTGAAGTCAGGCATCATGGCAACTAGGTTGGCCCCGTTGTCGCGGGAGTACAGCGCACCGTGAGCCTCGGGAAGGTCACCAGATTCACTACCAAGCAAGGTCGCCACATCTCTTCTCAGTTCCTCAGGAGGTATGCGCGCGGACAGAAGCCTGAGGTTGTCGCCGCTGCCCTGATAGTCTCACAAGGGCCTAGAATGGGCATGAAGGGGTGCCAGGCGCTGCACCAAGAACTCCTTCACTATCATTCCACCAGTCAGCTTCTTGGTGCTGATTGTTGGAAATATGCCCTAGAGGCAACAATAAATTTCTTATTATCATATTTCCTTGTTCATGATAATCGTTTATTATCCATGCTATAACTGTATTGATTGGAGACTTAGATGCATGTGTGGATACATAGACAAAACCATGTCCCTAGTATGCCTCTAATAGACTATCTCGCTGATCAAAAGATGGTTAAGGTTTCCTAGCCATGGACATGATATGTCATTTGATAACGGGATCACATCATTAGGAGAATGATGTGATGGATAAGACCCAAACTACAAACGTAGCATATGATCGTGTCAGTTTATTGCTACTGTTTTCCGCATGTCAAGTATATGTTCCTATGACCATGAGATCATGCAACTCATGGACATTGGAGGAGTGCCTTGTGTGTATCAAACGTCGCTACGTAACTGGGTGACTATAAAGGTGCTCTACAGGTATCTCCGATGGTGTCTGTTGAGTTGGCATGGATCGAGACTGGGATTTGTTACTCCGTGTGACGGAGAGGTATCTCGAGGCCCACTCGGTAATACAACATCACAACCAGCCTTGCAAGCAATGTGGCTAAGTGTTAGTCACGGGATCTTGTATTACGGAATGAGTAAAGAGACTTGCCGGTAACGAGGTTGAACTAGGTATGGAGATGCCGACGATCGAGTCTCGGGCAAGTAACATACCGAAGAACAAAGGGAACGTTATACGGGATTGACTGAATCCTTGACATAGAGGTTCGACCGATAAAGATCTTCGTAGAATATGTAGGAACCAATGTGGACGTCCAGGTCCCGCCATTGGTTATTGACCATAGAGGTGTCTCGGTCATGTCTACATAGTTCTCGAACCCGCAGGGTCTGCACACTTAAGGTTTGGTGACGTTTCGGTAGTGTAGAGTTATGTATGGTGGTGACCGAAGGTTGTTCGGTGTCCCGGATGAGATCCCGGACGTCATGAGGAGCTCCGGAATGGTCCGGAGGTAAATATTCATATATAGGAAGTCCCAGTTTAGTTTCCGGAAAAGTTTCGGGCTCATCGGTAGTGTACCGGGAGTGTCGGTAGTGTACCGGGAGACCTCCGGGAGGGGAATTTCGACCCCAAGAGGTCCATGGGCTGTGGGAGAATAATAACCAGCCTTTAGTGGGCTGGGAAAACAGCCACAAAGGCCCATGGCGCAGGAGAGAAAGTCCTAAAGAAAAAAGTGGAAAATCAGCCAATAGGAGGCAATCCTACTCCAACTAGGATTGGAGGTGAAGTAGGATTGCTTCCCACCTCCTATTTCGGCCGACCCAAAGCCTTTGGATGCCTCTCCTCTCCTCTCCTCCTATATATACTAGTGTATCGGGTGGTTTTTGGACAGAATTTCTGGACACGTGCTACCCGTTCCACCGGTGCATAGTTTCTCCTCTAGATCGGTTTTCTGCAGCGCTTCGGCAAAGCCCTGCCGGAATTGCTCCACCACCATCATCGGAGCGCCGTCACGCTGCCGGTGAACTCTCTCTCCTCTCCACCTCCTCTTGCTGGATCGAGATGGTGGAGATCGTCATCAAGTTGCACGTGTGCTGAACGCGGAGGTGACGTCTGTTCGGCGCTAGATCGGAAGGACCGTGATCGAGATCGCGAGACGGTTTGTGATGTGATCACGGAACAGATCGTGATGAGTTCGCGGGACAGATCGTGATCAAGATCGTGAGACGGATCGTGATGAGTTCGCGGGACGGATCATGATGTGTTCGCGGGATGGTTCGTGATTTGATCATGGGACGCTCGGCAATTTGGATCGCGAAGAAGTTCGACTACACCAACCGCGTTTCTTAATGCTTCCCGCTTAGCGATCTACAAGGGTACGTAGATCCACTCTCCCTCTCATAGATTCTCATCACCATGGATAGGTTTGCGTGTGTGTAGGAAATTTTTTGTTTCCCATGCGACGTTCCCCAACAGTGGTATCAGAGCTAGGTTGATGGTTCGATGAGATCTCGAGTAGAACACAAAAGGTTTGTGGGCGTTGATGCTTAGATTGCTTCCTCCCTTGGTCCTATTGTGGTTCAGCGGGATTGTGAGATGAAGCGGCCCGGACCAACATTACTCGTACGCTTACGAGAGACCGGATCCCTCGACGCAACTTGTTCCCTAGATGGCTTGCAGGTGACAGTTTATCTCACTTTAGTTGGATCGGATTCGACAAAGGCGGTCCTTGAGATGGTTGAAAAGCAAACTAGTGTATCACCATTGTGGTATATGCGTAGGTGAGAATTGTTCTTTCTAGATAGCCGTAGCATCCACGTAAAACATGCAACAACAATTAGAGGACGTCTAACTTGTTTTTGCAGGGTATGTTGTGATATGATATGGCCAATTACATGATGTGATATATGTGATGTATCAGATGATCATGTGATGTATAGATTATCACGACTTGCATGTTGACGAATACGGCAACCGGTAGGAGCCATAGGGTTGTCTTTAATTATTGTATGACCTGCGTGTCAATCATTAAGCGTTATGTAATGCTTTACTTTATCGCTAAACGGTAGCAATAGTAGTAGAAGCATGTAGGGTGTGACAACCCCGATGGCGACACGTTGATGGAGATCAAGATGATGGAGATCATGGTGTCATGCCGGTGACGATGGAGATCATGCGGGTGCTTTCTAGATGGAGATCAAAAGCACAAGTTCATGGCCATATCATGTCACTTATTATTTGCATGTGGTGTTAATCCTTTTTATGCACATTGTTTTTCTTAGGACGACGGTAGCATTATAAGGTGATCCCTCACTTAATTTCAAGATAAATTGTGTTCTCCCCGAGTGTGCACCATTGCGAAAGTTCGTCGTGTTGAGACACCACGTGATGATCGGGTGTGATAGACTCTACGTTCACATACAACGGGTGCAAGCCAGTGTTGCACATGCAGAACACTCGGGTTAAACTTGACGAGCCTAGCATGTACAGACATGGCCTCGGGACACAATAGACCGAAAGGTCGAACATGAGTCATATAGTAGATATGATCAACATGATGATGTTCACCATTGTAGCCACCTCAACTCACGTGATGATCGGACTTGAGTTGGTGAATTTGGATCATGTATCACTCGAATGATCGGAGGGATGTCAATTTGAGTGGGAGTACTTAAGTAATATGATTAATTGAACTAATTATCATGAACATAGTCAAAGTGTCTTTGCAAATTATATTGTAGATTACTAGCTCACGCTGTAGCTCCCTTGTATTTTTATATGTTCCTAGAGAAATAGAATTGAAAGATGTTGGTTGCAAAATTGCAGACTGGTTCCGTGATCTGAGGATTGTCCTCATTGCTGCACGAAAGGCTTATGTCCTTAATGCACCGCTCGGTGCGCCACCCCATCTAGCGTCGTCTGTAGATGTTGTGAACATCTGACAGGCACGTTTCGATGACTACTTGATAGTTTAGTGCGTCATGCATTACGGCTTAGAATTGAGGCTCTAAAACGTTTTGAACATCACGGAACATATGAGATGTTCTACGAGAGGAGATTGTGATCTCAGGCTCGTGCCCGAGTTGCGAGATATAGGATCTCCAACGAGATTCTTTGCCTGCAAGATGAAAGAGAATAGCTCAATCGTTGAGCATGTGCTCAGACTGTCTGGGTACTACAATCGCTTGAATCGAGTGGGAGTTGATCTTCCAGATAAGATAGTGATTGATGTAGTTCTCCAAGTCACTGTCACTAAGGTACTAGAACTTGGTGATGAACTATAAAATGCCAGGGAAAGAAATGTTGATCCCTAAGCTGTTCGCGATGTTTGACACCGCGAAGGTAGAAATCAAGAAGGAGTGTCAAGTGTTGATGGTTAATCAAACCACTAGTTTTGAGAAGGGCAAGAGCAAGGAGGGAAACTTCATGGATAGCAAGTCAGTTGCTGCTCTAGTGAAGCAACCCAAAGTTGAACTCAAACCCGAGACTAAGTGCTTCTGTTATGAGGTGAGTAGTTGCTAAAGCGGAACAACCCTAGATACTTGGTAGATAAGAAGGCTGGCAACATTTATAGAAGTATAGTTGATATACAAGTTATTAATGTGTACCTTGCTAGTACTCTTAGTAGCACCTGGGTATTGGATACCGGTTCGGTTGCTAAATGTTAGTAACTCGAAATAAAAGCTACGGAATAAACGGAGAACTAGCTAAGGGTGAGGTGACGATATGTGTTGGAAGTGTTTCCAAGGTTGATGTGATCAACATCGCACGCTCTCTCTACCTTCAGGATTAGTGACGAACCTAAATAAATGTTATTTGGTGTTTTGCGTTGAGCATGAACATGATTAGATCATGTTTATTGCAATATGGTTATTCATTTAAGTTAGAGAATAATGGTTATTCTGTTTCCATGAATAATACCTTCAATGGTCATGCACCCAGTGAGAATGGTTTGTTGAAATCTTGATCGTAGTAGTACACATGTTCATAACATTGATGTCAAAAGATACAAAGTTAATAATGATAGTACCACATACTTGTGGCACTGCCGCTAAATGTCATATTGGTATAAAGCGCATGTAGAAACTCCATGCTGATGGATATTTGGACTCATTTGATTTCGAATCGGTTGAGACATGCGAACCATGCCTCTTGGGTAAGATGACTAAAGGACCCCGTTGGATGGAGCAGGTAAGTGATTCATTGGAAATGATACATGTTGATGTATGCAATCTAGTGAGTCTTGTAGCATGCAGTGGATATCGTTATTTTCTTACCTTCACTGATGATTTGAGTAGATATAGTGTATATTTACTTAATGAAACACAAGTCTGAATCGTTTGAAAGGTTCAAGCAAATTCAGAGTGAAGTTTAAAGATCATCGTGACAAGAAGATAAAAATGACCACGATATGATCGTGGAGGTGAATATCTGAGTTACGAGTTTAGGCATACAACTTAAGACAATGTGAAATTTGTTTCACAACTAACGCCACCTGGAACACCATGGTGTGATGGTGTGTCCGAACATCATAGTCATGCTCTATTGATATAGTGCATACTGTGATGTCTCTTATCGTTTTACTACTATAATTTTTGGGGTTATGCATTAGAGACAACTACATTCACTTTAAATAGGGCATCATCTAAATCCGTTGAGATGACACCGTGTGAATTATGGTTTGATAGAAACCTTAGCTGTCATTTCTTAATATTTGAGGCAGCGACTCTTGTGTGGAAAATGTTTTCACCTAATGAGGTCGAACCCAAGGCGGACAAATGCATCTTCATAGAATACCCTAAGATCAGTTGGGTGAACCTTCAATCTCAGATCCTAGTGCAAAGTGTTTGTTGCTTAAACGGATCCTTTCTCAAGTAAATGTTTCTCTCGAAAGAATTGAGTGGGAGGAAGATAGAACTTGATGAGGTTGTTAAACCTTTGTTCAACCAGAGAGTAGCGCAGCGCAGAAAGATGTTTCTGTGAAGCCTACGATAGTTGAAGAGGAAGTTAATGATGATGATCATGAAGCTTTAGGATCAAGTTACTATCGAACTTCGTAGGTCGACAAGGATGTGTACTGCTCCTAAGTGGTATGACAACTCTGTCTTGGACATCATGCTGTTGGACAACGATGAACCTATGAGCTATGGAGAAGCGTTGATGGGCCCGGATTCCGACAAATGCTTGGAGGCCATGAAATCCGAGATAGGATCCATGTATGAAAACCAAGTGTAGACTTTGGTAGACTTGCTCGTTGGACAGCAGGTCGTTGAGTACAAATAGATCTTTAAAATGAAGACAGACACTGATGGTGAATGTCACTATTTGTAAAGCTAGACTTGTTGCAAAGATGTTTGTGACAAGTTCAAGTAGTTGACTACGATGAGACTTTCTCACTCGTAGTGGTGCTAAAGTCTGTTGGAATTATGTTAGCAGTTGTTGTGTTTTCAATTATGAAATCTGGCAGATGGATGTCAAAATATCGTTTCCTTAACGGTTTACTTGAGGAAAGGTTGTATGTGATACAACCAGACGTTTTTGTTAGTCCTAAGGATGCTAAAAGGTGTGCAAGCTTCGGTGATCCTTCCATGGACTGAAGCAAGCATCTCAGAGTTGGAGTATACGCTTTGATGAGGTGATCAAAGTTTTGATGTTTATACAAAGTTTACGAGAAACTTGTATTTGCAATAAAGTGAGTGGGACCACTATAGAATTTCTGATAAGTATATGTGGATGACATATTGTTGATCAGAAATAATGTAGAGTTTCTGGAAAGCATAAAACGGTTATTTGGAAAGTGATTTTCAAAGGAAGACCTGGATGAAGCTACCTGATTGTTGAGCATCAAAATCTATGGAGATAGATCAAGATGCTCGATGAGACTTTCAATGAGCGCATACCTTGACAAGATTTTGAAAGAGTTCAAAATGGATCAGTCAGAGAAAGAGTTCTCGCCTGATTTGTAAGGTGTGAAAGTTGAGTGAGACTCAAAGTTCGACAACGGCAGAAGAAAGAGAAAGGACGAACGTCGTCCCCTATGCCTTAGCCATAGGCTCTATATTATGCCATGCTGTGTACCGCACATGTGTGTGCCTTGCCATGAGTCCGTTAGGGGGTACAAGAGTGAACCACGAGTGGATCACTGGACAGCGGTCAAGATTATCCTCAGTAACTATGAGACTGAGGAGATGTTTCTTGATTATGGAGGTGATAAAGAGTTCGTCGTAAGGAGTTACGTCGATAAAAGCTTTAACACTAATCCGGATGACTCGTAGTAGCAATCTGGATACGTATAGTGGAGCAGCCATTTTGAATAGTACCGAGCGGAGTGTCGTAGCAGTGTTTACAGTTTGACATAGGTATTTGCAAAGTGCACACGGATCTAAATGTTACAGACCCGTTGACTATAAGACCTCTCTCACATGCAAAGCACGATCGAGCCCCAAAACTCGTTGGGTGTTAGATTCATAACAATGCGAATCACATGGTGATGTGAACTAGATTATTGACTCTAGTGCAAGTGGGAGACTGTTGGAAATATTCCCTAGAGGCAATAATAAATTAGTTATTATCATATTTCCTTGTTCATGATAATCGTTTATTATCCATGCTATAATTGTATTGATTGGAGACTTAGATGCATGTGTGGATGCATAGACAAAACCATGTCCCTAGTATGCCTCTAATAGACTAGCTCGCTGATCAAAAGATGGTTATGGTTTCCTAGACATGGACATGAGATGTCATTTGATAACGGGATCACATCATTAGGAGAATGATGTGATGGATAAGATCCAAACTACAAACGTAGCATATGATCGTGTCAGTTTATTGCTACTGTTTTCCGCATGTCAAGTATATGTTCCTATGACCATGAGATCATGCAACTCACGGACATCGAAGGAGTGCCTTGTGTGTATGAAACATCACAACGTAACTGGGTGACTATAAAGGTGCTCTACAGGTATCTCCGATGGTGTCTATTGACTTGGCATGGATCAAGACTAGGATTTGTTACTCCGTGTGACGGAGAAGTATCTCGGGGCCCACTCGGTAATACAACATCACAACAAGCCTTGCAAGCAATGTGGCTAAGTGTTAGTCACGGGATCTTGTATTACGGAACGAGTAAATAGACTTGCCGGTAATGAGGTTGAACTAGGTATGGAGATACCGACGATCGAATCTCGGGCAAGTAACATACCGAAGAACAAAGGGAACGTTATACGGGATTGACTGAATCCTTGACATAGCGGTTCGATCGATAAAGATCTTCGTAGAATATGTAGGAACCAATGTGGACGTCCAGGTCCTGCCATTGGTTATTGACCGTAGAGGTGTCTCGGTTATGTCTACATAGTTCTTGAACCCGCAGGGTCTGCACACTTAAGGTTTGGTGACGTTTCGGTAGTGTAGAGTTATGTATGGTGGTGAACGAAGGTTGTTTGGAGTCCCGGATGAGATCCCGGACGTCACGAGGAGCTCTGGAATGGTCCGGAGGTAAAGATTCATATATAGGAAGTCCTAGTTTGGTTTCCGGAAAAGTTTCGGGCTCATCGGTAGTGTACCGGGAGTGCCGGTAGTGTGCCGGGAGGCCTTCGGGACGGGTATTTCGACCCCAAGAGGTCCATGGGCTGTGGGAGAATAATAACAAGCCCTTAGTGGGCTGGTAAAACAGCCACAAAGGCCCATGGAGTAGGAGAGAAAGTCCTAAAGCAAAAAGTGGAAAATCAGCCAATAGGAGGCAATCCTACTCCAACTAGGATTGGAGGTGAAGTAGGATTGCTTCCCACCTCCTATTTCGGCCGACCCAAAGGCCTTGGCTGCCTCTCCTCTCCTCTCCTCCTATATATACTAGTGGATTGGGTGGTTTTTGGACAGAATTTCCAACCACGTGCTACTCGTTCCACCGGTGCATAGTTTCTCCTCTAGATCGGTTTTCTGCAGCGCTTAGGCGAAGCCCTGCCTGAATTGCTCCACCACCATCATCGGAGCGCCGTCACGCTTCCGGTGAACTCTCTCTCCTCTCCACCTCCTCTTGCTGGATCAAGACGGTGGAGATCGTCATCAAGTTGCATGTGTGCTGAACGCGGAGGTGCCGTCCGTTAGGCGCTAGATCGGAAGGACCGTGATCGAGATCGCGAGACGGTTCGTGATGTGATCATGGAACGGATCGTGATGAGTTCGCGGGACAGATCGTGATCAAGATCATGAGACGGATCGTGATGAGTTTGCGGGACGGATCATGATGTGTTCGCGGGACGGTTCGTGATTGGATCGCGGGATGCTCGGCGATTTGGATCGCGAAGAATTTCGACTACACCAACCGCGTTTCTTAACTCTTCCCGCTTAGCGATCTACAAGGGTACGTAGATCCACTCTCCCTCTCATAGATTCTCATCACCACGGATAGGTTTGCGTGTGCGTAGGAAAAATTTTGTTTCCCATGCGACGTTCCCCAACACTGATATCACGGGTGAAGCGCTCCAGGACAGGCTCGGCCCGGGGGTTGGAAAGCTTCGCGGAGCTCCACACATAAGTCTTCTCTGGCATCCCCTTCGGCAGATCCAACCGATGGTTGGTTTCCTTGAGATCCATGAGGACCCAGCGGTGCCTGAAGTTCTCCACCTTCTTCCCGGCCTTCAGGAGCATGTTGCCACTCTGGACCGCGACGTAAGAGACACACGCCGACCATTGAGCGCCGTCATGCAAGCGCAAGCTGAAGAAATGATCGAAGAGGGCTACTGAAGGATGCACGCCCACGAAGTCCTCGTAGCAGAAGGCGAAGATGGACAAGAGAAAGATGGGATTGGGCTTGAGGTGAAGGGCCTGGATCCCGTAGTGGTCAAGGATGGCGGTGAAGAACACAGAGAAGGGCGGAACGAGCCCAGCGAAGATGCTATGAAGGAAGAAGGGGTAGACCGCCTTAGACAAGGGCTGCTTCGACGAGAAGCCACCCCAGATCAGGTTCCGCCCTTTCTCATTGAACCCATCCGCCGTCCATGTGAGCATGGGGAGGAGGTCCTCGTCCTTGGCAATGGTAGACCCCAAGAGCGTCGGCGAGGCGGGAGAGGAGGCAGAGTTCTACGGCTCTGGCTTCTGCTTGCTGGCGGGAGCTATCGCAGAGCTAGCAGGGCTGAAGCAGCAATGAAGAGGACGAAGCGGCGCTAGATCTGGGGAGGCGCCTACTAGAGCGGGAGACCGGGGACGCAAGAGCTGGTGCGTGGGAAGAGAAAGCAATAATGGACAAATGCTAGAAGTCGGGCTCTTGGCAATTCGAGCGAGGCAAAAAGGGCGAGGGGCACCCGACATCAGCCGCACAACACGCTCCGGACCTTGCCCGCAGGCATATGGCGCCCGCAACGCTCCTAGCCACCCTCAGGGCTCTGCCCTGCGGACAGCCCGAGCATGTTGTGGGCCCGGGGGCTACTGTCGGCGTTTTGGGAACAGGTGTACACAGACCTGCCTGCCTACAGCCGAGGGCATGGCCCACCTTATCGACCAAATTCAACAAGGTGTGGCCCCACTCAGAACAAGGCCCTCGCGAGGGACAAGCCTCGTGAGTAGGAGCTACATCAAGACCGACAGGGGAAGGGCCTCCCAGGCCCCCTCCGGAGGGGCGGAGATCTCTATGCAAGGCCCAGCCTTGGGAGTCAAGGGTGATGCAAGGAAGGATAGGCGGGCGCCAGTGCGCTAGGTAGCGCAGTTTCCCCTTTGGTGCAAAGGGAGAAAGGACATACGCAATTTCCCAAAGCACCCCCCAAAGTTTTCCATTCCGGTGCAAGAAGACCACAACCACCTGACCCGCAGGGCAGATGTCATCGCTGAGCCCGTCCCTACGTTGTCGATAGCCACTTTGCAGATGAAGACCGCCTTTGGGCAAGGAGAGCATGAACCCCTGTCCCCCTTTAAAATTGGCTGTTGTGGGATCCCTTCCCGCAATTTCGATAAGGGAAGAGGGTCCAGGACACCGCTATATATAGAGGGTAGACAGCTTTGTAGAGGGGGAACCCGAGCCGACTAATCGACCAACTCCACCACTCACCGACCGTCAAGCCACATGCGGCCTCGAACTCCACCGAGAGCCCTCAGGAGGCTCGAAAACCCTGTACTTGTTCATCCACCTCACCTCCCCGAGAGGCAATCCACCAAAGCAGGAGTAGGGTATTACGCTTCACAGCGGCCCAAACCTGGGTAAACTATCGTGTTTATCTTCTTCCTCGTCATCGTGCGAGTTCTTTGATGTGCTCATCGAGTAGCGGGCTAGGTTGGACGAGTCCGCGGGGGGTCTTTGCACACGCCCCTGTGTTCGAATCTTAAGGGTTTTGTGGAGCCCGAAATCCGACAGTGTGAGTGCGGGCGGATCTTGCGAACAAAAATCTTGAGAGGCCGCAGTGTGAAAGGTGAGCTTTACACCATGGGCAGGCTCTTCTAGGAGCGCCTGCATCTTGTCCAAAGACATGTTGATGGTAATAGTTCGGGGCAACCGAACACCCATCGTGAGTTCCTCACCGCTATCCATGGAACCTAAAGTGCGAGGTTGTGCCTTCTCGGCACGTATTTTGCTGGGACTGAGGTTGTGCGGTCGAGGCGAGTCCGTATTGAGGGGAGGGAGGAGGGTCGGAGTTTTTGGTTTGAATCTGAACTCGCTTTCCAACCTTTCATGCCTTAATAGCGAATGGCGAAGCTTGCTGGTTGTCTTTGTAGTTGAATTCGGCCGTCGGTGCCAGTGCATGTTCCTCTGTTCTAAGGGACCGCTCTGTATTGCCATTGACAGTAATGACCCCCTTGGGGCCGGCATCTTGATCTTGAGGTATGCATAATGCGGGACTGCATTGAACCAAGCAAACGTCGTCCGGCCGAGCAATGCATGATAGCCGCTGCGGAAGGGCACAATGTCGAAGATCAAGTCCTCGCTGTGGAAGTTATCGGGCGAGCCAAACACAACTTCCAGTGTTATAGAGCCCGTACATCGGGCCTCAACACCTGGGTCACTCCCTTGAAGGTAGTGTTGCTAGGTTTGATCCTTGACGGATTTATACCCATATTTTTCACCGTATCTGAGCAAATTAGATTGAGGCTACTTCCTCCGTCCGTTAGGACTTTTGTGAGGTGATACCCATCTGTGATGGGATCTAGGTCGAGGCCAGCTGAGCCGGTCAAAGGTGATCGGATATGCTGACCATGGGTTATACTGCGGAGCTACGGGCTCCATAGCATAGACCTCTCGAAGGGCCCGCTTCCTCTCCTTCTTAGGTATGTGTGTGGCGAATATCATGTTCACCGTTTTGACCTCGGGAGGGAATTTCTTCTGACCACCACCCATTGGACCTCGAGGCTCATATTCGTCCTTGTTGCGCGAACTTTTGCCCTGGTCTTCGGGTTGTATCTTGCTGGCCTGTTTAAACACCCAGCAGTTGCAGTGTGTGTGATTGGTTGGCTTTTTCGAAGTTCCCTGAATTTGGACAGTTTTGTCCATGATTTTCTCGAGCTGAGTGGGTCCATCGCGATTGCCTTTAGGAGGCTTCTTCCGCTGCCCGGGTCGAGAGTTGCGGAATCCGGTGTCGACCATCGTGTCATCGGCGTCGTTATTATTGTGTCGGCGCTTGTTCTTATTGTGCTTCAGCTTTTATTTATCGTCCTAGGATTCAGGTGCAACTAGATCATCAGAATTGTGGCTGCGTCTTGCGAGCCAATTATCTTCGCCCCCACAAAAATGGGTCATGAGGGAGGTAAGGGCGGACATAGTCTGAGGTTTGTCGTAGCCTAGCTGGCGGACCAGACACTCGTCCCGAATATTGTGTTGGAAGGAGGCTATGGCCATCACATCCGGACAGTCGACAATTTGGTTCTTTTTAGTCAAGAACCGATTCCAGAATTACTAGGCAGACTCACCGGGCTTCTGGACGACGCTGCTAAGGTCGGAAGAGTCTGGCAGGCGGACATAGGTCCCCTAGAAGTTAGAGCGAAACTCGTCTTCCTAGTCCTCCCAGCATCATATGGATTTTTTGGGGAGGCTGTTTAGCTAATGCCAAGCTGGCCCCTTAAGCTTAAGAGATCGGTATTTGATGGCATGGAGATCATCTCCTCGTGCCATATGGATATAGAGGAGGTAGTCCTCGATCCATACAGTTGGGTCAGTGGTCTCGTCATATTTTTCTATATTTACGGGTTTAAACCCTTCGGGGAACTGATGCCGCATTATTTCATCTGTGAAGCAAAGTGGGTGAGAAGCGCCTCTGACCCGAGCAATGTCCCACCTATACGCGGTGTCTGTATTGTGCCGGTTGCATTCCTGGCCTCTATGGTTTTTGTCGAACCATGGTCTATACTCTCCCCGTCTATCTAGCGAATAATCTTTGGTTCCGTAGATGTATCTTGTATGGCATGCTCCGTGATCTAAGTCGATGCACAGGTCGAACCTGTCATTGGGTTCGAATGGCTCCTTACCCTATCTTGGAGGCATCGCTGGTACATAACCGGTGTTATTGTCCTCTCTATCACGCCCGCAAGGGGGGCGGTGCGGCTTGTCATATGGGGTATGATGCGGAGACGGAGTGTCAGTGATCTCATCATCGAATTGTGGTAGCAGCCTTCTCCGAGGGTAGCTTTTGGGCTGGTTTAACAGACCAGTGTCATATATTTCCTCGGTTGAGAGGAGCTTCGTGCATCGATCAGTAAGGTCGGCCTGTTCAGCTTTTAGTTGCCACTCTTTGGCATTTAGGCTGCGAGCCGTTGCTATGAGCCGCTGCCTGATTTGTTCCTGATCCTAGAGGTTATCAGGGATGTACAAGTCATCGGCGTCTGTTATTCTTTCCTCTTCGATGGGGGGAAGGTAATCGTCACCTTCGGGTTCATTGACGGTATCAGGGTCGTTTTGGTCCTCGGGTTCATCCGGACCCTCAAACGGGTGTTCGGGGAGGTCGGGATTGGCATGATCTGCGGGGATATTATCTTCCCCGTTGTTGATAACAGCTCTTCTTCCCTTATTGCTTTTGGACCGCTTATGCGATTTCCGGCACCTTGATGGCGCCTCGCCCGACCTATCATCGTCGAGGCGTACTGTCGCAATTGGTGGCAGGAGTGTCCATCACGTAAACATCATATGTAGAAGTGGCAGTCCGATTCCCGGTGTTGACAGGAGTGAGAGCACGGTCCTCTTCATCCATATATTCTGCCTCCTCGGAGGCATAGTCTAGTACGTTGGTTAAGTCTTCAACGGAGGCTATTAAGTGGGTGGTGGGTGGGTCAAAAAATCTGTCCCTGTACGAACCATAACTGGGCAGGGTATAGATCGGGGCTAGATCATCAGTGATCTTCATTGACAAGAACTGCTCCACTGCCTCGTCCGTTGAGGGACCGACCGGGTCCAGCAGTTCAGAAGTCGCAGAGTCAGCTCCTGTCAGGCCCACCCATGGGGAGTGTTCGGCAGGAACACATGTTTGCTCATATGGCTCGATGGCCAGACCGAGGTGAGAGGTCGGACTGTCTCCATGGGAGACCCCATTGGCATGTCCGAAGAAGGGGCTCGAGGTTAAGGCCTCAAGGTCCCTGGGGGTCACAGGCGAAGCCGTGAGCCCAATTAGTGATAGATCACCCCGAGAGTCGACGGAGAACTCTAGGTTCCCGAATCTGACCTCTTCACCAGGAGCGAACCTCCCAACGCAGCCAAGATGTCCGGTGCAATCCGCGTGCAGCAAAATGCTGCCGAAGGCGAAGATCTACCCGGGGATGAAAACGTCCATGTTACTAACCTCTTCATTGATGAAGAGACGAGGCATCGATTCCATCTTGCTCACAGAAGGAACTCTCAATGAAAGCACCAATGTCGGTGTCAAAAACGATGGATCTCGGGTAGGGGGTCTCGAACTATGAGACTGGGATCGATGGTAACAGGAGACGAAGGGAACACGAGTTTACCTAGGTACGGGCCCCCCAATGGAGGTAATACCCTACGTCCTGCTTGATTGTATTGATGGTGTATGGGGTTACAGAGTTGATCTACCTCGAGATCGTATGTCTAACCCTAGATGAGTTGTTCTGTCCATATACCCTAAAACCCTCCGGCTTATATAGGTACCGAGGAGGTCTAGGGTTTACACATGGTCGGTTACATGCCAAAGAGATAAACATGCCTATTTACTACATCAAACGTGGAGCACAAGCCGTGCTCTTCGAAGCTTCCATCCTGGGAACTGGGCCTTCAAACCATCTAGTGTTCGGCAAGTAGCCCATATTGTCCGACACATAAGCAACAGGACGGCTATCCGAGCACCCCTTAATACAGGATGCCCTCGGAGGACATGGCCACCCATGAAGCCAGGGGCACGAGCGGAAGTTTTCCACCCACACATGACGAACATGACATGGCACGCCGGAAACTCGACGTTAGCCCACACAGCACCATTACAGCAGTCGTGCACCCATAGCCCCAGCGCATGCGGCTTGTCGACCTCCATCACCCTGGTGAAAGGGCGAGGGAGTCACAAGCGGCTGTGGGGAGGGCCGTGAGGGCTGACGACGAATTCCAACACCATACCTTCAGTATGTCCTACCACTCGAGGAAGATCCGTCGATGGAGGAGGATCGGGTGCAGCACTCCACCTCCCCTGGCCACGAGCACCGTGCCGGCCTCGGCCCCTTCCAGTGCTCCCACCGCGCGCGTTGGAACCGCCCTCCGCCATCATGGGTGAAGCGGTGGCATGATTGTCGATGTTCTAGGAATGGGGGTATCCAGACCCGCCTGCCTGCGGCCCAGGACATGGCCCACCTCATCAGCCAGGCACGACCTGGCGCGGCTCCACCCAAGACAAGGCCCTCGCGAGGCCCCAGGCTCGCGAGGAGGAAGGAAATCAAGACCATCAAGGATGGGACTCCTCAGGCCCCGTCCGGAAAGGAAGAGATCTCTATGCAGGGCCAGGCCTCAGGACTCAAAGATGATACAGGGAAGGCCAGGCGGGCACTAGTGCGCCAGGTGGCGTAGTTTCCCATTTTGTGCAAAGGGAGCAAGGACACACAAGGGTTCCTCTTGATAAGACAAAAGTATAGGGGATCAGTTGTAGCCTCTTTCGATAAGTAAGAGTGTCAAAACGAACGAGGATCTAAAGGTAGAACAAACATTCCCTCAAGTTCTATCGACCACCGATACAACTCTACACATGCTTAACGTTCACTTTACCTAGAACAAGTATGAAACTAGAAGTAGGTGTGATAGGATAGGTTTGTAAGATAATAAAGAGCACATAAATAAAAACTAGGGGCTACTAATATAAAAAAACAACTAAGTTAGTTTAATGAGTGTGTAATAGTGGTGGTAGGAATTGCGGAGTTGTCAATAGGCAATCGATAACTTGACCGGTAATCATTATTGCTATTTTATATGAGGGACAGGCATAAGCTAACGTACTTTCTCTACTTTGGAACTTTAGCAAGAATCCACAACTACTAAAGATCATTAAGGTAAAACCCAACCATAGCATTATAAGGTATCAAGTCCTCTTTACTCCCATATGCAACAACCCACCTGCTCCCATATGCAACAACCCACAGATGAAATAAAAACTCAAGCAACCCACCATAGGAGAATCATGAACATATTGCAACACCCTACAGTGAGGATCCCTCATGCTTGCGCGACATGGAGAGCACCATAGGACAGCACCAATAATAAAACATGCAACTCAAACCAATCATGATGATCAATCAACCAATAGGACAACAAAAATCTACTCGGACATCATAGGATGGCAACACATCATTGGATAATAATATGAATCATAAAGCACCATGTTCAAGTACAGGGTACAGCGGGTGGCAGGAGAGTGGACCGGTGTAGATAGATGGCGGAAGGTGATGGAGGTGTTGGTTAAGATGACAAAGTTGTTGGAGTAGATCGTCGTCATGATGATGGCCCCGACGGCGTTCCGGTGCAACCGGGAGAGATGGGGAGAGAGCCCCCTACTTCTTCTTAATCCATGACCTCCTCCCTAGATGGGAGGAGGGTTTCCCATTCTGTCCTTGGCCTCCATGGCGGTGGAGGGGCGAGAGCCCCTCCGAGATTGGATCTCTCTCTCTAATTCCTTCTGTTTCTGCGCTCCCAGATTCTGGCCTTTCACCGTTTCTTCAATATCTGGAGATCCGTAACTCCAATGAGGGGATCTTTATCCAAAAATTAAATTTCTTGCGACCGAAGGAGAGGTCCAACAGACCTAATGGGTGGCCACAAGCCCTCTGGGCGCGACCAGGGGTGTGGGCCGCGCCTAGCAGCCTTGTGACCTCCTCGGGCATCATCTCGCGTTGATTTTTTTCCCAAAAATCACATACATTCCAAAAAATAGCTCTGTAAGTTTTTATCGCATTTGGACTTCGTTTTATATGGATGTTCTACGAAAGAAAAAACATGCAACGAACAGGAACTGGCACTGGGCACTGAATCAATATTTTAGTCCCAAAAATAGAATAAAAAGTTGCCAAAAGTATATGAAAGTTTTGGAATATTGGCTTGAAACAATCAAAAATTATAGATACGACGGATACGTATCAGCATCCCCAAGCTTAATTCCTACTCGTCCTCGAGTAGGTAAATGATAAAAAGATAACTTTTGATGTGGAATGCTACCTAGCATAATCTTGATCATATAATCTAATCATGGCATGAATATTAAGACATGACTGATTCAAAGCAATAGTCTATATTGATGTAAAAAATAGTAGTACATCGAGCACACCAACAAGGCAATTATGTCCTTTCAAAATAACATGGCCTTAGAAAGTTATATCTAGAAAATCATATGGTCTGGCTATGCTCCATCTTCCCTACACAAAGTATCTAAATCATGCAAAACCCTGATGAACAAGTCAAGCAATTGTTTCACACTTTTATGTTCTCAAAACTTTTCAACTCTCATGCAATACATGAGCGTGAGCCATGGATATAGCACTATAGGTGGGATAGAATATGGTGGAGGTGATGAGGAAAAAGGAGAAGATAGTCTCACATCAACTAGGCATATCAACGGGCTATGGAGATGCCCATCAATAGATATCAATGTGAGCGAGTAGGGATTGCCATGCAACGGGTGCAGTATACCTATAAGTGTATGAGAGCTCAAAAAGAAAACTAATTGGTCATGCAAATGATGACAATTCCACTATCTATATGAAAGTGACAAAATAGGAGACTCTCTATCATGAAGATCATGGTGCTACTTTGAAGCACAAGTGTGGAAAAAGATAGTAGCAATTGTCCGTTCTCTCTTTCTCTCATTTTTTTATATTTTTTATTTTGCTTTATTTTTTTATTTTGGTGGGCATCTTTGGTCTCTTTTATTTATTTATTTGGGCTTTGCTGGCCTCTTTTATTTTTTTGGAAAGTTCGGAGACTCCTCCCAACTTGTGAGGGAATCATAGCTTCCATCATCCTTTTCTCACATGGGACAATGCTCTAATAATGAAAATCATCACACTTTTATTTACTTACAACTCGATACCTAGAAAAAAATATGACTCTATATGAATGGCTTCCATAGGATATCGGGATGTGCAACGATCTAGCCTAGCAAATGACATCAAAAAATAGACAAGCCATGAAAACATCGTGCAAGTTGTCTTACGATCATGCAAAGCAATATGAAAATGATGGTGCATGTCATACTAAACGGAATAGTGGAAGTTGCATGGAAATATATCTTAGAATGGCTATGGAAATGTCATAATAGGTAGGTATGGTGGCAGGTTTGAGGAAAATATATGGTGGCCGTTTTGAGGAAGGTGGGTTTGATGCACCGGCGAAAGTTGCGCGGTACTATAGAGGCAAACAAAGGTGGAAGGGTGAGAGTGCGTATAATCCATGGACACAACATTAGTCATCAAGAACTCACATACTTATTGCAAAAGTCCATTAGGTATCAAACAAAGCATTAGAGGCATGCTCCTAGGGGAGAGGTTGGTAGGAGTTAACCATCACACGCTCCCGACCCTCACACAAAGGTTGACAATCATTAAACAAATCATGCTCCGACTTCTTTACATAACGGTTCACCATACGTGCATGCTACGGAATCACAAACTTCAACACATGTATTTATCCAATTCACAACTACTCACTGGCATGACTCTCATATCACCATGTTGATATCGCAAAACTATTTCAAGGAATCAAACATATCATATTCAGTGATCTACAAGTTTTATGTAGGATTTTATGACTAACCATGTGAATGACCAACTCCTATTAACTCCCTAAATATATATAAGTGAAGCATGAGAGTTTAATTCCTTCTACAAAATATATGCCCACGCTCTAAAAAATATAAGTGAAGCAAAAGTGCATTCTACAAATGGCGGTTTTTTATGTGTGAGAAACAGGGAAACCAAACTTCATATTATATAAGTGAAGCACATGACGCATTCTATAAAGCCATACTCAAAAGATATAAGTGAGGTTCTAGGAGCCTTCTATAAATCAACCAAATACTTTCTCATATCAGCATGGTGCATTATTAAAAGAAAAATAAAAAGAACACGATGCTCTAAGATTTACGCATATCATGTGACGAATAAAAATATAGCTCCAAGTAAATTTACCGATGGTTGTTAGAAGAAGGAGGGGATGCCTTCCGGGGCATCCCCAAGCTTAGTTTCTTGGGAGTTGTTTTATATTAACTTGGGGTGCCTGGGGCATCCCCAAGCTTAGTATCTATCCACTCCTTATTCCTTCATCCATCGTGATCTCACCCAAAACTTGAAAACTTCAATCACACAAAACTGAACAAAAGCCTCGTGATATCCGTTAGTATAATAAAGCAAATCACAAATTTATGTACTTTTGCCAACCAATTCATTTTTTTTATTTTTGCATTGTAGCTAGTGTATGAAAAAAATTCCATGGCTTATACCACCGTTACAATCGATAGTTTAATCAAAACAAGCAAAACAATGCATCAAAAACAGAATATGCCTTAAACAGGACAGTCTGTAGCAATCTGAACATTCACCATACTTATGGACTTTAAAAATTCTGAAGAGTTAGAACAAAATAAAAAATTTGATAGAAGTACTGTGTAAAATTTTCAGAAACTTTTGACATTCCAGTAAAAAATGTAAATTCACGCACTACAGCCAAAGTTTCTGTTTTTGCACTTCACACACCAAACAAGCAATCTAATCATCCTAAAGGAAAATATTTGCACATTATTTTGACAATACAATGGATTTATACAAGGGGATAGTTATTTTTGTTGAAAATTTTCTGTAATCAAGATTTGCAACGTTTGCATGGGCATGAACAAAGTTCAAGGAGCTCCCCCACTTCAATGGTACTCGTCCTTCTTACTTTCACTTCTCTTTTTGAAAAAGTTTTAGGTTACCCTCTTTATTTTTTTGTTTTCAAACTATATAAAATCACACAACATAATAAAATAACTCTCTAAAACTTTTGAGTTGTCTCCCTGGCAGCACTTTCTTTAAAGCCATTAAGCTAGGCATAAAGTGGTCAAGTAATTGATCCACCCGGATCCCAAGGTATATCAAACCCAATTTTAATTAACAATTATTTGTAGTTTATTAGTGAGCACAGTGTAACATATATAATGCAACAACGAAGTCTAACTCTCTTCCTATGCACCTGCATAGCATAAAAGAATAATTCATGCACACAAAGCAAAGGCCAATAAATAACATAAGCAATTTCTTGCAATTTTATCATATTGGAAACATAGAGAGGTGGAGATGTAGTTCCTCTCTCATAATAATTGCAAGCAGGACCAGCAAGCACATGCATATTATATCTATCAAAATCATCATGTGTAGTAGTAAAAGGCAACCATCTATATAATCCTTAATAAGTGCAAACTTCTATGATATAGTGTAGTTAGGAGAATTCAAAAGGATAATAGGACTATCATTTGTGGGTGCAATATCAACACTTTCATGTTTAACATAAGGAACAATAGCAAGTTCATCTCCATAAGCATCATTCATATTGGCATCATGGCCACAAGCATAGCAAGCATCAAGTTGATCAAAAAGGGATATTTCAAACGAATCCAAGGGGTCATAGCAATTATCATAGCATTCATCCTTCGGTAAGAATGAAGGGAAATTAAAAAATGTATGAGTTAAAGAGTTAATCTCATTAGAAGGTGGGCATGGGTAGCTAATCCGCTCTTCCTGCTTTTGTTCTTCACTCTCCTCCATATCTTTTTCATCTAATGAGCTCAGAGTTTCAGCAATTTCTTCCTCCATAGTTTCCTCAAGATATTAGTCTCTTCCAAAGCAGTGGTCATTCTTTCAAAAAATTCAATAATATCAGCATTTCAATCATAATTCTCATAGCAATATTTAAGTATGGCAAAAATTTCAAATTCGTAAGGAACATCATCATCATACTTTTCAAGCAAAGAAGCAATTTCATAAGCACCTTTAAAAACAACAAATTCTTCTATTCGTTCCACATCATTGTAATCATAAATGCCTTTAGCATATGAATCTAAGGTTTCATTATCATTAAATTTGCATTGAAAAGGAAGGTGTCGAGCTTCTATATTAGGGCTACAAGTAAAGTCACATCTCGAGCATGCATCCCAAGCAAACCATCGCAGTATTCTAATTTGATCCCTTAAGTGTTTCCCTTTTTGAGATAAGTGATAATCCCCAAAGCATTCACGTTGATCCAACGTGTATCCCATTATCAAGTTGAGTGGGGTTTTCTCAGGATTATTAAAGTACTGCATAATATTTTCCACATAACGATCATCAAGGGTTTTAGGAAGTTCCCCATCTCCATGAGTAGCAAGTACACCTAATTGTTTTTTCTATTCCGTGTTCCATATCCATAACTAAAGATAGGGAACAACTTAGAAGAACAAATAAAATCTACTTAGTGATCAAGTAAACAAGCACACACGGGAATATTCACCACACGCTATTGCTCCCCGGCAACGGCGCCAGAAAAAGGTCTTGATAACCCACAAGTATAGGGAATCAGTTGTAGCCTCTTTTGATAAGTTAGAGTGTCGAACCCAACAAGGATCTAAAGGTAGAACAAATATTCCCTCAAGTTCTATCGACCATCGATACAACTCTAAGCATGCTTAACGTTCGCTTTACCCAGAACAATTATGAAACTAGAAGTACTTTGTAGGTGTGATAGGATAGGTTTGTAAGATAATAAAGAGCACCCAAATAAAAACTAGGGGCTGCTAAGATAAATAAACAACTAAGTTAGTTTAACGAGCGTGGAAAATTGGTGGTAGGAATTGCGGACTTGTCCCTGGGCAATTGATAACTAGACCGGTAATAATTATTGCTATTTTATATGCGGGAGAGGCATAAGCTAACATACTTTCTCTACTTGTATCATATGCACTTATGATTGGAACTCTAGCAAGCATCCGCAACTACAAAAGATCATTAAGGTAAAACCCAACCATAGCATTTTGGTATCAAGTCCTCTTTGCTCCCATATGCAACAACCCACCTACTCGGGTTTATGCTTCTGTCACTCAAGCAACCCACCATAGGCGAATCATGAACACATTGCAACACCCTACAGTTAGGATCCCTCACGCTTGCGCGACACGGAGAGCACCATAGGACAGCACCAATAATAAAACATCCAACTCAAACCAATCATGATCATCAATCAACCAATAGGACAACAAAAATCTATTCAGACATCATAGGATGGGAACACATCGTTGGACAATAATATGAAGCATAAAGCACCATGTTCAAGTAGAGGGTACAGCGGGTTGCGGGAGAGTGGACCACGATGATGGCCCCGGCGGCGTTCCGGTGCCACCGGGAGAGAGGGGGAGAGATCCTCCTTCTTCTTCTTCTTCCTTAACCTCCTCCCTAGATGGGAGGAGGGTTTCCCCTCTGGTCCTTTGCCTCCATGGCGGCAAAGGGGCAAGAGCCCCTCCGAGATTGGATCTCTCTCTCTGTTTCCTTCTGTTTCTGCACTCCCAGATTCTGGCCTTTCACCGTTTCTTAAATATCCAAAAATTATCTTTCTTGCGGCTGAAGGAGAGCTCCAACCGACCTAAGGGGTGGCCACAAGCCCTCAGGGTGCGGCTAGGGGTGTGGGCTGCACCTAGCAGGCTTGTGACCTCCTCGGGCATCGTCTCGCGTTGATTCTTTTTCCCAAAATCACATATATTCCAAAAAAAACTCTGTAAGTTTTTATCGCGTTTGGAATTCGTTTGATATGGATTTTCTATAAAACAAAAAACATGCAACTGACAGGAACTGGCACTGGGCACTGGATCAATATGTTAGTCCCAAAAATAGTATAAAAAGTTCCCAAAAGTATATGAAAGTTGTATAATGTTGGCATCAAACAATCAAAAATTATAGATACGACGGAGACGTATCAGTTCCCAAAGCGCCTCGCAAAGTTTCCATTCTGTTGCAACAAGACCGCGACCACGAGCCCCGTAGAGCGGATGTAATTGCTGAGCCCACCACTGCATCGTCGATAGCTACTTTGCCGAGGAAGACCACCTTTGGACTGGGCGCAGATGTACTCCTGTCCCCCTTTAAATTTGTCCGTTGTGGGATCCCTTCCCGCCATTGTGATAAGGTAAGAGGACCCGGGCCACTGCTATATATAGAGGCTAGGTCACACCATAGAGGGGGATCCGATCCACAACTCAACCGCTTGACGAACCGCGAGACAAGGCAAAGAGCCAAGAACACCACCTGAACACCCGCGCGAGGCTCGACACCACTATACTAGTTCATCCACCACACCTCCCCGAGAGGCAATCCACCAAAGCAGGAGTAGAGTATTATGCTTCACAGCGGCCTGAACCTGGGTAAACTGCCGTGTTCATCTTGTTCCTTGCCATCGTGCGAGTTTGCTATAGTAAACATCGAGTAGCGAGCTAGGTAGGGAATGTATGTAGAGGATCTTCGCACTTGACCTTGTGTTAGAACCTTGAGGGTTTGGTGGAGCCTGAAATCCGACATTTGGCGCGTCAAGTAGGGGCGTGTCAAAATCTTCCTCGAGCCAGGCTCTTCTCCCGCCTCGTTGCTCTGATGTCTGACACCCGCCAAGCTCGCGCCGAGCGCCACACCGCTCGCGTTGCCCAGACGGCACCCATGGGCCACGCCGGTGCGCGTCGGTCCCCCTCGCCGTGGCCAACATCGCCATAGGCCCAGATGCCCACGAACAACAAGACTCCTCGCAGCTGGTCCCCCTCACGCGACGGCCACATCGCCACTCCATCCATCGTCCTAGCTATCGGGTCGTCCTCCCATGCCCGGACCGGGCCAGCGCGCGATTCGGGTGCACTCGCCAGGGCGAACGAGCTGCTCTGCTACCGCCTCGCCGCTGACCTCCATGGCGACTTGCTTCAGCGCATTGCGGAGCTCGTCCATGCCGCTGGCAAGGCTTCAATGCTCTCTTACTCGCATCGACCCCGACCTTCCCTGGCAGACGATGCGGCCCGCGACGTGCCGCCGCCTCCCCCGCAACGCGATGCCAACCCTAAGCCCAGGAGAGAATACCCACGTAAATTTGGAAAAAAACATCAACTCTAACTAGACCATAAGAGTTTCCACCAAGACTCTTGTAAGCATCAAAGAGATCCATATGAAGTAACTCAAGTAGTCTCCTAGTAGTCATGATATTCTTGAGCGGATGACTTCCACCTAGTTGCTTTTCTGCTTGACAAGCGCTACAAAGCCTATCTTTGTCAAAAATAACATCCTTAACACCTAGAATGTGATCGCCCTTGATAAGTTTATCTAGATTGCGCATGTCTACAGGTCCTAGCCTTCTATGCCATAGCCAACCTTTAGAAGATTTTGCAATGAGATAAGTACGAGGTTGGGCTTTTTTAGTGAAATCAACAATGTACAGATCACCTCTATGAATACCAGTAAAGACAGTTTTATGATAATCAAATCGAAACACTTGGCAATCTACTTTAGTAAATAGCACATTGAAACCAAAGTCTGCTAGTCTAGATACGGAGAGAAGATTTTAACCAAGGGATTCAACAAGCATCACATTTTGAATTGAGATATGATGAGATATGGCCACCTTACCAAGGCCAAGTACCTTAGCCTTAGAGTTGTCTCCAAAGGTCATGTACCTTCGAGGACCTTGATTTGGCGTGATATCTTGATACATGTCTTTGTCACCAGTCATGTGATCCGTGCATCCACTGTTGAGAATCCACTCTTTTCTGCCAGACATGTAATCCTTGAAGTTAGCCATTAGACTTAGGTTCTTCAAGATTACCGTACTTTACTTTCTGTATTTGTAAGTTAGCCACTCAAATATATGCTTAGTTGCTTGCAACAGCCTCACCACTTAACAATACCTCACCCATTAAGCTTTAATAGTCTTGATACCCTTGGAAATGAGATTGCTGAGTCCTTGTGGCTCACAGATTACTACAACAACAGTTGTAGTTATAGGTAATGGGATGCTTTAACGCGAGCGCGATGCTTGTTCTATTTGGAGTTATTATTCTTCTTCATCATCAATCTAGGATGGGTTCCAGGCGACAGCTTGGGATAGCTAGGATGGATGTCATTTTATAGTTTGATTTCGTCCGTAGTTGGACCCTCCTCTTCTGTATGATGTTTGAATATCTTGTTGTATTGATGTGATGGTGTTGTAGATTGTGGAAAGTTTTAGGGAATGTTGCACGGGAAACAAAAAAATTCCTTCACACACGCAAGATCTATCCATGGTGTTGAGTATCTACGAGAGGGAGAGTGAATCTACATACTTGTAGATTGTTAAGCGGAAGCATTAAAAACGCGGTTTATGTAGTTGAACATCTTCACGATCCAATCACGAGCTGTCTCGCGATCTCATCATGAGCCGTCCCGCGATCCCATCGTGGTCCGTCCGATCTAGTGCCGAACAGAAGGCACCTCTACGTTCGGCACACGTACAGCTCGATGACGATCTCCACCTCCTTGATCCAGCAAGAAAGGGTGGAGAGGTATATGAGTTCCCCGGTAGCACAATGATGTGGTAGCGGTGGTGGTGGAGCTGTCTCGGCAGGGCTTCGCCAAGCGAAACCGAGACGATCTAGTGAAGAAATGATCTAGAGGGAGAGAGAGGGTAGCACGTGGCATAGATTGGGGTCGGCTGCCCTCTCTCTACCTCTCTATATATGGGAGGAAGGGAGGAGGGGTGGCGCCCCCTAGATCCAATCTAGGGGCGGTGGCCAGGGCAGAAGGGGGCGCCCCTAGGGAAACCCTAGGGTGACTTGCCCCCCAACCCAAGTGGAGAGAACCCTAGATGGGGCGCCCCACCTCTCCTTGTTACGTGGGAAAGGGTGAGGGGGCACAAAGCCCCTTAGTGTGCTGGTTTGCCCCTTCCCCTTAGCCCATGAGGGCCGCAACACTTGCCGGGAACCCCCAAAACCCTTTTCGGTACTCCTGGTCACAACCTTGTACCCCCGGAATGCTTCCGAACTCAGATTCCTTTCGATCTATATATCGATCTTCACCTCTAGACCATTACGGAGTTCCTCGTCACTTCCGTGATGTCATTCGGGACTCTGAACAACCTTCGGTCACCAACATACATAACTCAATACTACCGAAGCGTCACCGAACCTTAAGTGTGCAGACCATGTGGGTTCGAGAACTAGGTAGACATGACCAAGACACTGCTACGGTCAATCACCAATAGCGGAACTTGGATGCCCATGTTGGCTCCTACATATTCTACGAAGATCTTTATTGGTCGAACCTCTATGTCAAGGATTCAGTTAATCCCGTATGATGTTCCCTTCGTTCTTCGGTATGTTACTTGCCTGAGATTCGATCATCGGTATCTCTATACCTATTTCATACTCGTTATCAGCAAGTCTGTATACTCGTTTCGTAATACAAGATCTCATGGCGAACACTTTAGTCACATTTCTTGCAAGGCTTGTTGTGATGATGTATTACTGAGTGTGCCCTAAGATACCTCTCCATCATACGGAGTAACAAATCCGAGTCTTGATCCATGCCAACCTAACACACACCCTCAAAGATACCTGTAAAGCACCTTTATAGTCACCCAGTTACATTGCAATGTTTGATATGCACAAGGTACTCCTTCGGAGTCAGTGAGTTGCATAATCTCATGGTCATAGGAACAGAAACTTGAAATGCAGAAAACTGTAGCAATAAACTGACACGGTCATATGCTACGTTTATAATTTGGGTCTTGTTCATCACATCATACTCCTAATGATGTGATCCCGTTATCAAATGACATCTTATGTCCATGGCTAGGAAACCTTAACCATCTATGATCAACGAGCTAGTCTATTAGAGGCATACTAGGGACATGGTGTTGTCTATGTATCCACACATGTATCTGAGTTTCCGATCGATACAATTCTAGCATGGATAATAAAAGATTATAATGAACAAGGAAATATGATAATAACAAATTTATTATTGCCTCTAGGGAATATTTTGAACAGTCTCCCACTTGCACTAGAGTCAAGAATCTAGCTCACATCGCTATGTGATTTGTTATGAATCTCACACCCAATGAGTTCTCGGGTTCGATCATGTTTTGCATGTGAAAGAGGTTTTAGTCAACGGGTCTGTGACATTCAGATCCATGTGTAATTTGCAAATCTCTCTGTCATACTGTAGACACTGCTACCACACTCCACTTGGAGCTATTCCAAATAGATGCTCCACTATACGTATCCGGATTGTTACTAATAGTCGTCCAGATTGGTGTCAAAGCTTGCATCGACGTAACCCTTTACGATGAACTCTTTATCTCCTCCATAATCGAGAAATATTTCCTTAGTGCTCTAGCTACTAAGGATAATCTTGACTGATGTCCAGTGATCCACTCCTGGATCGCTCTTGCACCAATTGACGAACTGATGGCAAGGCACACACAGGTGCAGTACGCAACATGGAATAGTATATAGAGCCTATGGATTAAGCATATGGGACAACCTTCATCCTTCCTCTTTCTTTTGCCATGGTCGAGCTTTGAGTCTCACTCAACTCCACACCTTACAAATCAGGCAAGAACTCCTACTTTGACTGATGCATTTTGAACTCTTTCAAAATCTTGTCAAGGTATGTACTCATTGAAAAATCTCATCAGGCGTCTATCTCTATAGATCTTGATGCTCAATGTTCAAGTAGCTTTATCTAGGTCTTCCTTTGAAAATCACCTTTCAAACAACCGTTTATGCTTTCCAGAAATTCTACATTATTTCCGATCAACAATCTGTCATCCGCATATACTTATCGAAAATTCTGTGGTTCTCCCACTCACTTTATTGTAGATACAAGTTTCTCGTAAACTTTGTATAAACTCAAAAACTTTGATCACCTCATCAAAGCGTTTATTCCAGCTCCGAGATGCTTGCTCCAGCCCTTAGATGGATTGCTAGAGCTTGCATACTTTTTAGCATCCTTAGGAGTGACAAAACCTTCCGGTGGCATCACATACAACATTTCCTCACAGAAAACGTTAAGGAAACTATGTTTTGACATCCATTTGCCAGATTTCACAATTGAAAAAACGCAACACCTGCTAACATAATTCCTACAGACTTTAGTGTCGCTACGGCTGAGAAAGTCTCACTGCAGTCAACTCCTTGAACTTGGCGAAAACTCTTTTGCGACAAGTCGAGCTTTATAAATGGTGACATTCACCATCAGCGTCTGTCTTCATCTTAACAGTCCATTTGTACTCAACGACCTGCCGTTCAATAGGCAAGTCTACCAAAGTCCATACTTTGTTTTCATACATGGATCCTTTCTCGAATTTCATGGCATCTAACCATTTGTCAAAATCCGGGCCCATCATCGCTTCTCCATAGCTCGTAGCTTCATCGTTGTCCAACAACATGACCTATAAGACAGGGTTGTCGTACCACTCAGGAGAAGTATGCATCCTTGTCGACCTACGAGGTTTGATAGTAACTTGATCTGAAGTTTCATGATCATCATCATTAAATTCCTCTTCAACTAACGTACGCTCCATAGAAACATCTTTCTGCGTTGCGCTACTCTCTGGTTGAAACAAAGGTTCAACAATCTCATCAAGTTCTATCTTCCTCCCGCTAAATTCTTTCGAGACAAACTCTTTCTCGAGAAAGGACCCGTTTTTAGCAACAAACACTTTGCACTCGGATCTGAGATAGAAGGTATACCCAACTGTTCTTAGGGTATTCTATGAAGTTGCACCTTTCCACTTTGGGCTCGAGCTTACCAGACATAAGTGTCTCATTCCCAAACTCTGAGATATGACATCTTAGGTTTCTAACAAACCATGATTCATACTACGTCATCTCAACGGATTTAGATGGTTCCCTATTTAAAGTGAATGCAGTTGTCTCTAATGCATGACCCCAAAACGATAGTGGAAAATCGATAAGAGACATCATAGTTCATAACATATATAATAGAGCATGACTACGACGTTCTAACACACCATCACACTATGGTGTTCCAGGTGGCATGAGTTGCGAAACAACTTTCACATTGTCTAAAGTTGTATGCCAAACTCGTAACTCAGATATTCACCTCCACAATCATATTGTGGACATTTTTATCTTCTTGTCACGATGATCTTAAACTTCACTCTGAATTTGCTTGAACTTTTCAAGCGATTCAGACTTGTGTTTCTCTATATCTACTCAAATCATCAGTGAAGGTAAGAAAACAACGATATCCACCGCATGCTACAACACTCATTGGATTGCATACATCAACATGTATCATTTCCAATAAGTCACTTGCCCGTTCCATCAAGCTAGAAAACGGGGTTTTTGTCATCCTGCCCATGAGGCATGGTCCGCATGTCTCAACCGATTCAAAATCAAATGAGTCCAAAGATCCGTCAGCATGGAGTTTCTTCATGTGATTTATACCAATATGACATTTAGCGGCAGTGCCACAAGTATGTGGTCCTATCATTATTAACTTTGTATCTTTTGGCATCAATGTTATGAACATGTGCATTACTACGATCAAGGTTCAACAAACCATTCTCATTGGGTGCATGACCATTGAAGGTATTATTCATGTAAACAGAATAACCATTATTCTCTAACTTAAATGAATAATTGTATTGCAATAAACACGATCTAATCATGTTCATACTCAATGCATACACGAAATAACATTTATTTAGGTTCGTCACTAATCCTGAAGGTAGAGAGAGCGTACGATGTTGATCACATCAACCTTGGAAACATTTTCAACACACATCGTCACCTCACACTTAGCCAGTCTTTGTTTATTCCGCAGCTTTTATTTCGAGTTACTCATATTTAGCAACCGAATCGGTATCCAATATCCAGGTGCTACTAGGAGTACTAGCAAGGTACACATTAGTAAAACGTATATAAAAAATACTTTTGTCGATGTTGCTAGCCTTCTTATTGTACCAAGTATCTAGGGTTGTTCCGCTTCAGCGACCGCTCTCCTCATAATAGAAGCACCTAGTCTCGGGTTTGGGTTCCACTTTGGGTTGCTTCATTGGAGCAGCAACTGACTTGCCATCCATGAAGTTTCCCTCCTTACCCTTTCCCTTTTTGAAACTAGTGGTTTTACTAACCATCAACACTTGATGCTCCTTCTTGATTTCTACCTTAGTTGTGTCAAACATCACGAATAGCTCAGGGATCATTATTTCCATCCCTGGCATTTTATAGTTCATCATGAAGCTCTAGTAGCTTAGTGACAGTGACTTGGAGAACTATATCAATCACTATCTTATTTGCACGATCAACTCGCACATGATTCAACCGATTGTAGTACCCAGACAATCTAGGCACATGCTCAACGATTGAGCTCTTCTCCTTCATCTTGCAGGCAAAGAATCTTGTTGGAGATCTCATATCTCACAACACGGGCATGAGCCTGAGATCCCAATTTCAGCTCTTACAACATCTCATATGTTCTGTGACGTTCAAAATGTTTTGGAGCCTCAATTCTAAGCTGTAATGCATGACGCACTGAACTATCAATTAGTCATCGGAACGTGCCTGTCAGATGTTCACAACATCTACAGACCATGCTAGAGGGGGTGGCGCACCGAGCGGTGCATTAAGGACATGAGTCTTCTGTGCAACAATGAGGACAATCCTAAGATCATGGACCCAATCCGCAATATTGGTACTATCATCTTTCAACTCTATTTCTCTAGGAACATATAAAAATTCAAGGGAGTTATAGCGTGAGCTAGTAATCTACAACATTATTTGCAAAGACACTACTGACTATGTTCATGATAATGAGTTCAATTAATCATATTACTTAAGAACTCCCACTCAAATTGACATCCCTCCGGTCATTCGTGTGATACATGATCCAAATTCACCAACTCAAGTCCGATCATCACGTGAGTTGAGGTGGTTTCAATGGTGAACATCATCATGTTTATCATATCTACTATATGACTCATGTTCGACCTTTAGGTCTCTTGTGTTCCGAGGCCATGTCTCTACATGATAGGCCCGTCAAGTTTAACCCGAGTGTTCGGCATGTGGAACACTGGCTTGCACCCGTTATATGTGAACGTAGAGTCTATCGCACCTGATCATCACGTGGTGTTTCGACATGAGGAACTTTCACAACGGTGCACACTTGGGGAGAACACAATTTATCTTGAAATTTTAGTGAGGTATCACCTTATAATGCTATCGTCGTCCTAAGCCAAACAAGGTGCATAAAAGGATCGACATCACATGCAAATCATAATTGACATTATATGTCCATGAACTTGTGATTTTTATCTCCATCTTGAAAGCACCGACATGATCTCCATCGTCACTGGCATGATACCATGATCTCCTTCATCTTGATTTCCATCAACGTGTCGCCATCGGGGTTGTTGTGCCCACCATGTTTCTACTACTATTGCTACCACTTAGCTATAAAGTAAATCATTACATAGCGCTTAATGATTGGCACGCAGGTCATACAATAATCAAAGACAACCCTATGGCTCCTGCTGGTTGCCGTACTCATCGACATGGAAGTCGTGATATTCTATACAATACATGATCATGTCATACATGACATATATATCATCATGTAATTGGCCATATCACATCACAACATACCCTGCAAAAATAAGTTAGACATCCACTAATTGTTGTTGCAAGTTTTACGTGGCTGCTACGGGTATCTAGCAAGAACAATTCTCACCTACGCAAAACCACAACGGTGATGCATAAGTTGCTTTTCAACCTTCTCAAGGACCACCTTTGTCGAATCTGATCCAACTAAATTAGGAGAAACAAACACCCACCATCTATCTTTGTGCAACGAAGTCACACGTCAGTCGATGGAACCGGTCTCTTGTAAGCGTACGAGTAAGGTTGGTATGGGCTGCTTCATCCTACAATACCACTGAACCAAAACACAACGAAGGGAGGATGCAATCTAATCATCAACGCCCACGAACTCTTTTGTGGTCTACTCGATATCTCATCTACACATAGACCTAGCTCATGATGCCACTGTTGGGGAACGTTGCACGGGAAACAAAAAATTTCCTACGTACACGCAAGAGCTATCCATGGTGATGAGCATCTACGAGAGGAGAGTGAATCTACATACCCTTGTAGGCCGCTAAGCGGAAGTGGTAAGAAACACGGTTGATGTAGTCAAACATCTTCACGATCCAACCACGATCCGTCCCGGGATCTCATCACGAGCCGTCCCGCCATCCCATCGTGGTCCTTCCGATCTAGTGTCGAATGAATGGCACCTCCGCGTTCAGCACACGTACAACTCAATGACAATCTCCACCTCCTTGATCGAGCAAGCGAGGGTGGAGAGGTAGATGAGTTTTCCGACAGCACAACAACATGGTGGCGGTGGTGGTGGAGCTATCCCGGTAGGGCTTCGCCAAGCACAACCAAGACGATCTAGTGAAGAACAGATCTAGAGGGAGAGAGTGGGCAGCACGTGGCATAGAATGAGGGTGGCTGCCCTCTCTCTACCTCTCTATATATGGGAGGAAGGGAGGAGGGGTAGCTCCCCCTAGATCCAATCTAGGGGCGGTGGCCAGGGCAGAAGGGGGCGCCCCTAGGGAAACCCTAGGGTGACTTGCCCCCAACCCAGGTGGAGAGAACCCTAGATGGGGCACCCCACCTCTCCTTGTTACGTGGGAAAGGGTGAGGGGGGCGCACAGCCCCTTAGTGGGCTGGTTTGCCCATTCCCCTTAGCCCATGAGGCCCCCAACACTTCCCAGGGACCCCCGAAACACCTTTCGGTACTCCTGGTTACAACCCTGTACCCCCAGAACGCTTCCGGACTCCGATTCCCCTCGTCCTATATATCGATCTTCAGCTGCGGGCCATTCCGGAGTTTCTCGTCACGTCCGGGACTTCGAACAACCTTTAGTCACCAACATACATAACTCAATACTACCGAAGCGTCACCAAACCTTAAGTGTGCAGACCCTGCTGGTTCGAGCATTACGTAGACATGACCGAGACACCTCTACAGTCAATAACCAATAGTGGGACCTGGATGCCCATATTGGTTCCTACATATTCTACGAGGATCTTTATCGGTCGAACCTCTATATCAAGGATTCAGTTAATCCCGTATGTTGTTCCCTTTGTTCTTCGGTATGTTACTTACCCAAGATTTGATCGTCGGTATCTCTATACCTAGTTCAATCTGGTTACTGGCAAGTCTCTTTACTCGTTCCGTAATACAAGATCCCGTGGCTAACACTTTAGTCACATTGCTTGCAAGGCTTGTTGTGATGTTGTATTACCGACTGGGCCCTAAGATACCTCTCCGTCACATGGAGTAACAAATCCCAGTCTTGATCCATGCCAACCCAACAGACACCCTCGGAGATACTTGTAAAGCACCTTTATAGTCACCCAGTTATGGTGTGACATTTGATACACACAAGGTACTCCTCCGATGTCAGTGAGTTGCATGATCTCATGGTCATAGGAACATATACTTGACATGCAGAAAACTATAGCACTAAACTGACATGATCATATGCTACGTTTATAGTTTGGGTCCTGCCCATCACATCATTCTCCTAATGATGTGATCCCGTTATCAAATGACATCTCATGTCCATTGCAAGGAAACTCTAACCATCTTTGATCAACGAGCTAGTCTATTAGAGGCATACTAGGGACATGGTGTTGTCTATGTATCCACACATGTATCTGAGTTTCTGATCAATACAATTCTAGCATGGATCATAAACGATTATCATGAAGAAGGAAATATGGTAATAACTAATTTATTATTGCCTCTAGGGCATATTTCCAACAGCAAGTGTAAGCCAATTCCATATACTCATCTCTTCTGTACATGTACTTGTAATGATATCCATTCTTCAAAACTACAAGATGCACTTTTATCCCTGTCGAGGCCCTCGTGCCAAAATAAGGATAGGATCGCATCTTGGGCATTACAAGTTGGTATCAAAGCCTGTACCGACCTAGGAGCCCCCTTGATTGATCGAACTTGGCCGAGTCGAGTCTAGTGAAAAACTATTTTGAGTCTAGTTATATCGTAGAGTAGGATTCTTTTTTGTCCTCTTCTATGCTCTGGTGAGAAATTACAACTTATGAATTTTGATTCTACCCTCTTCTCACCCAAAAAAATTTTAGGATCACGCGGGTATTCTGGAATCTCTATGATGCCGATGTGACAGAGTTCTGTACTTGGTGCCTCCTGTTACTGTGGAGTAGAGCTCCAGGGGATTCTTGACACATCGTTATCGTTCAGTTTCCTCAGTATCTTAGGACGGACGATGTTCGAAATTACTTCAATACTTTTCATGGCGAGATAAGGTCGGAGTCAACCAATACTAGGGAGGCGTCCGGGGTACTGCCATGTTTGGTATCGTTGTGTTTTCGAGGGTCCGAAATAGATGAGTTTCCAAGACCTCTGGTTATGTGTTGACGGATGGATACAGTTGGAGTGTACGGCTTGTTAGTTGTGTTAGATATTTTGCCTCCCTATACCCCCAACACCCGATTGCATAATCAAAGATTTCGGAAGTTCTTAGGTGGGAATCCTAGTAGGTACCTAGGATTATCTTTCCAACAAGTGCATAATGGGTATGTATTTGTTCTGGCTTGTTTCGTAAGCCTCATCCTTTGTTTTTTTTGAATATGGTAATTCGAGTTGCTTCGATGTCAAGTGGTGATTTCATATATTTATTAAGTAGTGTTCTCATCTTTTACAGGAATGCTAATCCTTTTGTTCAACTGGAGTTGTCATGAGATTCCTTTCAACCAGTGTGCTCCTCTTCAAGATATTTAATAATCTCCAATATTTTCAAGATCAATCCTTATGTTTCTTTCTAGAGTTCTTTTCATCCGTCCTAAGTTGTCTTTGTTTTTTGCCACCCTCCCGTCCTTTTTCTTCAATGATTAAATCCTCATCCAAGTGCCTTTCTCTTCATTAATGCTTCCGGTATCATTTCTTTCGTATTGTATCCGGTGAATTCTAGTGGACATTCTCAAGAGTTTCATTTTCAAGATATATCCTCAAATTCCTTGTTCTTGTTGTTATTCTTCCCTGGTGGATTCTATTCAAGCTTTCGGTGTTCATCATATCCCTTTTCATTCGTTCAATGCATTCCATGTTGAAAATTCTTATCCAAGACTCCTTCGTTTATTCCCTCTTTCTATTCTATCCAAAGTGCTGAAGATATCTCCGAAGATTCATGTTTGCATTCAAATCCTTTCAAATTATTTCGAGGTTCTCATCTCATCGAGTTTTTCATTTGTATCGGTGCAATCTCTCTTTCTAAGCAATCATTTCAACGGTGGTTTCTTTTCAGTGGGCCCATAACCCACAGGTTTTCCCCAGGATCTTATCTGGCTCTTCTAATCTTTCCGGAGATGTCCTCAAGTTCTTTTCAATATGACGTAAGAATGATTTTCATCAGTCATATTCCTTCTCGAAGATCGCTTCTAAATATTTTCATGATTGGCTCAACCTTTCCTTATTCATTGTTCCAGAGTGTCTCAGTAATTCATGGTGTTGTTTCTCTTCATCATTTTCAGCGTTGAAGATCCAAGAAGTGTTTCTCATAAATCATGGTCCATTCTTGGAGATTCATGTTTTCAGCTTAGTGATGTCCTCTTAATTGTTTTCGATCATCAAAATTCCTTCCATATCTATTAAGAGCATTTCAGAATTGTTTTCAGTTCTCGATCCTCCGAAGGCCATCATTTCAGTAGATTTCTTCCATCTCACGTTTCAGCTTCGTTCTCAAATTCTTCTCAATGGTGTCTCTTCATTCGTATCTCAATTATTTTGGTGCTTCGTTCAAGAGTTCTCTAGGAGGATCATGATCTCTTCATCTTCATGCCATGTATCTCCATGTATTTCATTTCAATTCTTACCAGTGGTTCGTTTAAGACTTGTTCAAGTTCGTGCCCAATCTCTCTCTTCAATTATTTTCAAGAAGAATAAGTGGTATGCTAAATCTGTTGCTTGTCATCAATTTAACTTGATGAAGGATAAACATAACATAATTCTTATTCTTGTTTCATCAAGGTGATTCCATTCCTTCTTTCGGAGCTGTTCATGATATCCAATTCTCGATTCTAAGTGGTTCTTCTTTTTTGTTCCGTAGTTCAAGTTGCTCAAGTATCTCTTCACGAAGCTTCATCTAAATCATAGCAAGGCCTCAATCCTATTCTTTTTTCAACCTCCAATTCTTTTCTATCATAATTTCATTCCGGAGTTCTACCGATGGTTCTTCATGGCGGGTGTTAAGGATGTAATTCTTCTCGGATTGTTTTGTAGATTCTTGTTGGAGGTGCTCAATTGTTCTTTATCTTGGATTTCTAAGTTCAATTCCCGCTCCATTGTCTTTTGAGATGGTGTTATTAAATTCTTGGTTATGAGGAGTCTCGAAGAAAAATTGTCAAGAATGATATAAGTAAACCCATCATGTCTTCTCGGAGTTATCTTGGGTCGGATTTCACCTAAAGTATTTCCTAAGGATTGTTGCTATCATGGTGTCATAAATGATCCAAGATTTCTCCTCCTGTTCTTCGTGAAAGAAGTTTTTCATCTCTTTTGCTTACAAGCAATCCTTGTTTTGTCAGTGGCTCGTTATCACCTCATTATTTTGAGATGTTGTCTATAAGCCCACAACAAGCTTATTTTTTCGTTGTTGGTTTTTCAACAACTCCGTCCAACCTATGCTTCTCAAATTCAATTGGGGTAGTTATTAGCATTTTCTTCTCCGTTTGTTTCTTTCCAATGATCTAGCTTCTATTCTTTTGTTCCGGAGACATTGTGATGTTGCTCTTTTCAACTCACATCTAGTTTGATTAAGATCATGTCCTTTCGTTGCTTATTCATTTGACCCGAGTGTTATGTTATCTATTCAATTTCTTGCATCTTATCAATATTGCCTCTCTTTTCTACCGAAGTGTTGCCCAAATTTCTTTTGAGTTCTTGGTTGTTCCTCATGTCGTTCTTCATCTCTTTCCAACCTTCATGTTTCATTGGTTTCACTCGTTTGTCAAAGAAGCAACTAAGTCTACCTCTTGCTCTTTCTCTTCCCCTTCTCATTCTAGATCTCGGGACAAGATCCTCGTGTAGTGGAGGAGAGTTGTAACAGCCCGGGACCGACGCTCCAGAAGATTTCCCTTTTATTCCATTCTCGCCATGTGATTCGTCTGGTTGTCGCATTCATCATTGCATCATTCGCATCATCTGCATAACATCGTGACTTGTTTTCAAAAACATGCATCTGTTAGTAGTTGCCGGTTCTCTCCGTTCGTCTCGCTGACTATTTTGAGACCAACCACACACGCACGCGCCGCGACATCGATAAAAATATTATTTTAAAGTGAATATAAAATATTCTCGCATCATGTCAAAAGTTAGCGTGTGGTCTTGTTTTATTGTAGGTAGACCGCGTGCCAAATTTCGTCGCGATCAGAGGTAGTTTGGTACCCCAGCGGTTAAATATATACTGGCACTAGCCAGTCAAATTATCGGACATTTTCTCGGTGTTTCAAACCCATGTCACGAGCCACATTCTTCCTCTCGTCCCCACCTAGCCCAACTACACAGCCCACTAGCCCAACCTAGCTTGCCCCTCCGTCGTGGTCATCGGATCGCGATCAAACGGACAAGGTCCATCCCACCTATCCACCTCCCCTATTTATAACCACCCCATGGAGATCTCTCTCTCACTCTCTAGGGTTTGCCCCATGTAAAATTGCAGCCACCACCCTTCAAAAATCCCACCTTCTAGTCCCACATCCCTTCAATCCCGAAATCCACTCCTTCCTACCATTTCTACCCAAAAATCCAACAATTAGGGGTTTAATTCGTCCCTGCAGCCCACCAGACATGTCCGTGGTCAAATCGGCCACGTCCGGCGACCACAGAGCCCCGCGGCCGCCCGAGCCTCCCCGCACCCAGCTCCAGCACTAGCCGTCGAGCCGCCGCCTCTCCCGCTCCGCGTCCGGCCACTGGACCCCACCGCCGCCTCTCCCCACGCCCGGCATCGCGCCGCCGCAGCTGCCCCGCAGCCGTTCCACCTCAAGCTCGTATCGCCTTCCTCTGCCCGAGCTGCCTCCTTGCAGGTCCTCGCCGGTGCGCCGCCCGGCCATGGCGTGCCCGGATCCGGCGGGAATCGCCAGATCCGGCGGCTCTCCGCCGCCTGCCGCCGTTCCTCGCGCTCACCGGACCACCTGCTCCCGCCGGCCATCGCCCCCTTGACCAGCAGTGCGCCGCCGGCCTCCCTGCTCGTGCGGGCGCACGAGGATGACGAGGCTCCTCGGCTGGGTCGCCTCCTCTCGTGCGTGGGCCGCACTCCGCTAGGCCTAGGAGCCGGCCTGCTCCGCCCCGACCTACCTCCGACCGAGCCTCGGCCCACTAGGGTGAGCGTCCCTCAGCTGACCCTTGCCTGTGGGCGCATAATGCTATGTTGCGCCTCTGTTAACTGTTGGGTCAGATCCCAGATTCGGCCTGATTCGGGTTTTTTCGTCTGGAGAATTTACTAACTATTCCAGGATTTGCAGAATTGCAGAAAACCCCCGTTGTTCATGCATTAATAACTTTTTAACCGTGCATCGTATGTAAAAACTTTATATATGTAAAATGACTAGAATTTCATGTAGATTCACAATATCCAACTCTCACGTGTGTTTAAAATGTTTAACTTTCTGTTTTCATGTAATTTGCATAAATGCCTTGTAAAATTATTTATTTCATAACTAATTAACCGTAGCTCCGTTGAAAATGTTTTACATATGTAACTTGACTAAGAAAATGTGTCGAATCCCAGGGTGATATTTATTTTGCTGTTTAACAACCCTAAAATATGGTTAGTTCAGATCTGGAACGAAGTTAAAATATGCATATGAGGTTGTTTTGGAATTGTTATTCGTTGATTCCGGCCTCATTTAAAGTGCCTAGGTGATGTAGTTATTTGTGCTTCACCTCTTCCCATGTCTAACAACATTTAATATCGATGAGTACCTAAACGGGAGTGAGCTAAATAATTTGAACATGAAGTTTCGTCAATATGCAACTCGTTGCATATTGAACTTCACTTAATATGTAGCAATTGTTTGTTGTTCCTGCCATGCCATGCCATGTGTTGCATATTAAACTGGACATGTATCATATTTGGTTGCGCATCACGTCATTCATACGTTGTGGTGTTTCTCATGTGTTGATTGTTTGTTTTCGGTTTGGTTCTTCTCGATAGAGTTCCGAAAGCATTCGGAGTGTGAGGATTCATTCGACTACGTTGGCCGTCTTCTTCATGGACTCGTTCTTCTTCCAAGCGGGATCTCAGGCAAGATGACACATTTCCCTGGATACCACTACTATCATGGCTATGCTAGTTGTCCCACTTTTATTGTTATGTCACACTACCTACCACTTATTTGGCAACCCTCCCAACATTGCCATGATAAGGCTCTAACCCCTCCACATCCTAGCAAACCTCTGTTTGGCTATGCTACCGCTTGCTCAGCCTTCTTATAGTGTTTCTAGCTGCAAGTGGAATTGCTTCCATGTGTCATCATGTACATTCTTTTGTTATCACAATATTATTGCAATTTAATTTAATGCACATATATACTTGGTAAAGGGTGGAAGGCTTGGCCTTTTGCTCGGTGTTATGTTCCATATTTGCCGCCCTAGTTACTTGTGAACCGGTGTTATGTTCCATATTGAGCGCTCCTAACATGCTCGGGGCTGTTATGGGGACCCCCTTGATTATCATTTTGGGATAAAACTCGTCTCACAAGGCCCAACATTGGTACTATATTTGCCTAATAACTAATAAGATTGCATAGGGTCTTTCCGAACCCCGTGGGTAATTAATCAACTCCCCCGGGATAGTGCTCCTCATGAGTGTTTGTCCAAACTAGAGCCACTTGCGGGGCCACCTTAGGTCAACTCAAGGGATTTCTATCAGGCCATCGTACGTACTACTCATTTGGTAGTGCCCTGAGACAGAGATTCGCGCGGTCTTATTGGGATCTGGCCTGCCGGGCGGCAATGTTGGATTTGTTTTACCTTTCTTAAACGTCTTTCGCGTGGGATTTTGACGACACTCCTGTCCCTCTCGAAGTTGAGATTTTCCGTTGGTATTTCGCAAATACTACGGGTGATTCCGCGGTTGAGGAGTTCCAACACAGCGTGTGGTTAATTTGTGATGGATAAGTTGGAGCACCCCTGCAGGGTTAAATCTTTCGGAAAGCCGTGCTCGCGGTTATGTGGCAACTTGGAAACTTTTTTTAACACCCGGCCATAATAAACTTGAAGTAAACTTTAATAAAATACACCAACCGTGTGCGTAACCATGACTGTCTCTTCTCATGAGTCCTTATCCGAGAGAGAACACGATGGGGTTATGTTTGACATAAGTAGGTGTTCAGGATAAGTTAGTAATCATTACTAGTTCACGTCCGTTATGCGTAGACCACCATACTTTACCTTCTGTATTCATATGTTAGCCACTCAAATATATGCTAAGTTGCTTGCTGCGGCCTCACCACTTAACCATACCTCACCCATTAAGCTTTAATAGTCTTAATATCCTTGGAAATGAGATTGCTGAGTCGCTGTGGCTCACAGATTACTACAACAACAATTGCAGGTACAGGTAATACGATGCTTTGACATGAGCATGATGCTTGTTCTATTTGGAGTTATTCTTCTTCTTCACCAATCTAGGATGGGTTCCAGGCGGTAGCCTTGGATAGCAAGGATGGTTGTCATTTTATCGTTTGATTTCGTCCGTAGTCGGACCCTACTCTTTTGTATGATGTTTGAATATCTTGTTGTATTGATGTGATAGTGTTGTAGCTTGTGGCGAGTGTAGCCAATTCCATATACTCATCTCTTCTGTACATGTACTTGTAATGATATCCATTCTTGCGAATCGGTGAGATGCGCTTCTATCCCTATCGAGGCCCTCGTGCCAATATAAGGATAGGATCACATCTTGGGCATTACAGCACCACCCTCCAAACGGTAATGGGCTCGATAATGTAGATGAAATCCTTGCTCTTGTGCTTCAAGATGATAGACTCCTCAACTTACAATCACTCTGTCACAGGTTTGGCTTGGTAGAAGAGATTGATTGGGTGGAAAGCAACTTGGGGAGGCTAGAGATCAAGATCCATGGTAGGAATGGAATGGCATGATCTCAACACATTTGTAGGTGGCTCTCTCTCAGAAAATTAGTAGGTATGAGTTTGGAACTTCTCTGGGTGCTTCTCTTTCGAGTGAGTGGTGGTGGAGGGGTATATATAGGCATCTCCAAAAATCCAACCATCACACACAATAAGTTAGACTCGATGGAACTGATGTATGAATCTCAGATGTACCGAGTTGCCTTCAAGTTAGCAACTTTTGAATCTCGGTGAGATGGATACATAAAACTCAGTTGCACCGATAAGGTGACCAACGGTCAGATTGCCAATCTCGGTGACGCTGATTCACAAAACTCGGAGGGACCGATTTTGTAAACTTACGTAATAGGAAGTTGGCAGCCTAACTCGGTGGCACCGAAGCAGAATCGGTTGCACCGAAAAGCTAGGGTTTTGGTTGACTCTATCTAGGGTTTTAAATCAGTGGCACTGAGTGGAATGTGTTGGTTGCACCGATTTTGAGTATTTGGCTTTGGACTGACTTTTGTCGAAGAGCTTGTGGGTGTATGTGGTGACTATCACTTGTGTACGTATGAGCATATTGTTCGCCAACAATACTTACCCCCTTATAGTATTGGATTTCCTATGGGTTCAAAGTGATTTCTCACAAATGTAAAATGTAGAGTCCTTTGCTTTGAAACTTGGTCAATGTTATTCCTTCTCCTTCTTCTCCTTGGGGATACTCTCCACACTCCTTTGCAAACTCATCAATCACTATGGACTTTATCTGAAATACAATAGGTAAAAGTATTAGTCCAAGAGACAATGTATGTTGTCATGAATTATCAAAACCACCAAGGGAACACATTGTGCTTTCAGGCACCTCTCGAGGCGGACCCTTGGGAGCATAAGACTGGGCCCTGCCCACACGCGCAGCAACGCTCATCAAGCCGGTGGGCTGCCTCTCCATCGCGCCGGAGCTCCATCCGACTACATGGCCCTGCCAATTTAACCCCGATCTGCCCCCTCGCTATGACAGCACCCCGGATCCCGCCAAGTTCCTATAGCTCTACTCACTGAGCATCCGGGCAGCCGAGTGAGATGACAAGGTCATGGTGTGTTGGTTCCTCATGGAGCTCAAGGGAGACATGCTTTCCTAGCTCCTTAACCTCCTGGTGGGGTCCATCACCTCCTGGGACGATCTGCGCAACCGCTTCGTCGCCAACTTCCAAGGTACCTATGACCGCACGCTCACCGTGAACGACCTGCGGCGCATGAAGCAGCAGGATGGGGAGACCCTGCACAAGTTTATACAGCGCTTCACGACTACGTGCCTCTAGGTCCTGAAGGCGTCATATGAGTCCATCATCTCTGCTTTGACCGACGGCGTCACGGACACCAAGATGAAAGAAGATCTCACCATTAACGACGAGTTGTGCTCCGCCCTGGAGATGTTCAACCTGGCGAACAAGTGCGCCAAGGCCGAAGAGGGCCGCCTGTCACTCCTTGAGCCTTCATTGGCAGAGCTAGAGGAAAATAAGACCAAGGCCAAGGAGGCAAAGCGCAAGGCCCCAGCGGTACTCGCGGTCGAGCCTGAGGCAAAGCACAGCCGAGGTGAGGAGCATCCCGCAGGGGGGAGACCGACATGCATCTTACATGGCACCAACAACCACGACACCGTCGACTGCGAGGAACTCAGGCTGGTCCGCACCCCGAACGTGCCGACCATGGCTTTGGACACGGAGAAGGCGCTGGGACAACCAGGATCTACATCAAGGGTGGCCTGACCAGCCTTGCGAGGACCGCTGGCACGACCAGCCTCGGGAGGACCGCTGGTGCGATGACCCTCCTGAGGTGTCACGCCGCGGCTAGCCTCGTGAGGTCGTCCTACCACCACAACCACCTCCACCCAGAAGGAAGGAAGAGGACATGCATGAAAACGGAACTAGGGGCTCAATGTCCTCTCCATCGAGACCTTCGAGACGCTCCAAGTACCATACGACCAGCTCATGCCGACCAAGCCCTTCTCGGGAGTCACTGATGGCTCCACAGTTTCCATTGGGCAAGTACGCCTGCCCATGACCTTCAGCGCACGCAAGAACTACCGCATCGAGACCATCATCTTCGACGTTGCCCACATCCACCTCCCATACAATATGATCCTCGGGTACCCGGCCCTCGCCAAGTTCATAGCGGTGACTCATCACAGCTGCAACATCCTCAAGATGTCGAGAGTGGCGGCGTCATCATCATTGACTGCAATGAGAAGGATGTCATCTGCTCCCTCGAGTGTGGTTACCGTGCTGCTGTGGCCGAGCGCTCGGATGAGGAGGAGGACGCTCTGCCACGTGAGGATGCACGCATGAAGAAGAAGAAACTCACCCTCGCGGAGTACCAGGGGGCTAGAACCTCCAAGGGCGGAGCCTCGCGCTCTGCATCCAGGGACGGGGCCACCCTTTCAATCAGATAGGAAAGCGTGCTCGGTGCCCCCTTGGGTCGGGCTCGGGGGCTTCCACCTAGGAGGCCCCCGGCTTTGCCGGTGAGACAGGGGAGGTGTTCGTGTACGACCTAAAGGCGTGCCTTAATGTGTGACTACCAGAGCCAGGGGCTTGGCATGAGGCGCCAAGTTCGCAAGAGTTAGTCATCAAGGCGATCGAGGAGCTTCAGGAGGCACGGGCCCGACAAGGAAGGGTCTGCCCTGCAACACCAATTGCCGCAGCCATCCTCTGCCTGGCTGACCATCCACACGCCTGTGTCAACACGCTCGCAATCAACAGGGCCTTGCCCCAAGGCCTCTTTTGGCCGACGCATGCCGACCATGGGTGGGTCTACCCGCACAACTACGTCTGCATGCCCTTTGGCTTGGCCAATGCCGGTGTCATGTTCCAGTGCCTCGCCCGGGCCATGCTTGCACCTTGCTTGGCAAGACGCGGCGAGGGGTCGGAGGAGATGCCTGGACAGAGCATAGGTCCCGGGCCTCGGGAGACGACGGGCCCATGAGGGCCGTGCTCGTGGAGGTACAAGATCAGACTACAATGGCAGCTTCGGCTCTTTAGCGCCATGGCCGCCAGGTGAGTTTTTTGTTGGTCTGTGCCAGGTAACTATTTGGCTTGTTTCATTTAAGGGCGCCCGCCGGGCCGCGTTATCCTCGGGCGATCAGGGCTTACCCTTGTAGCTATCGTATTTACCTATATTGTAGCAGTTTTTCATGCATCCAATCTGTTTCCTAACGTTCGTCCTTTGCCTGCATGGCTCTTTGCCGGCGAAAATGTCGTCACACCTGAGCGGGCCTACCTTCGGCCGCCTCACGAGGGGAGTAGGCATGGCGTCTGTGCTCAGGATCGTCCCTGTAGCGTTGATAAATCCAGTGGTTGAGCTCTGTCTGGCGGTCCAGCCCCGTTCACCTCACCTCCTGGGGTCAATGGTGCTTGGCCCTCTCGATGGCCCTAGGGAGGACGCTCGGTGCAGGCTGCTATGAAGATTAGAAGCCCTCGGACGGTGCTATGTACAAGAAGACCCAAACGCAACCCGCCTTTGAGGTAGGGACCTCATGAGGCCAAAGTGCCCTTGTGAGCTCCCAGATACAACTCCTAGTTATACAGTGCCAGCCACGCGCACAAACTCAATGGGTTGTACACGCCTGGAGCCCCCCAAGGATGCGGAGGGGTTCCTTCCGATGCAATGTGGAAGCCACAGCTCCGCGCTACTGGACAAGTCAACACGGTCCACCAATGATTATGCCCACACAATCTGGAAGCTAGAGCTCCGTGCTAGCGGTCAACACGTCCCACCAATGACTATGCCCATGTAATGTGGAAGCCACAGCTCCGTGCTGGCGGTCAACACGGTCCACCAATGACTATGCCCATGCAATGTGGAAGCCCTGAGACCTGTGCTGGGAATAAACAACTGAGGGCGCCCCAACGGCTGCATCCAACCTCAGGAAGGCTCCTTGTGGCCCTGTTTCTCTGCATTGCCTGGGATGTACGCGCGAGGAGGCTACACGGGAGCTACTACCGGGCTAGGCCTAGTACACGCCACCTTCCCAGGTCTGCCAAACCTGGTCCTCACACGCACCTTTGAGGAAAAGCCGGTGAGGAAAGGTATGGGAGCCGCTCGTACATCAAGGGGACTCATGAGCATCGCGACTCAGGAGCCTCACTGGCCCCATAGCCACTCACCCCTTGGACCGTCCTTGGTGATCCAGTCGGCCCAACGGCTGTTGAGGTATGGGCGGGCCCGGGCCCTGCCGACGCAGAGCTCAATGCTCTCAAGACTCTTAAGTAGGACGCTGGAGCTCGCACGTCAAGGGGGACTCCTGAGCATCGCGACTCAGGAGCATCACTGTCCACGTGGCCCCTCACCCCTTGGGACCATCCAACGGCGGTTGAGGTATGCGCAGGACTGGGCCCTGCCAACGCAGTGTGCAAGGTATTCGAAATCTCCAAGTTAAACCTATTTTCACCATGTTCCCTTCATGAGGGTTACTCGTACGTCAAGGGGGACTCCTGAGCATCGCAACTCACGAGCCTCACTAGCCAAATAGCCCCTAACCCCTTGGTACCGTCCTTGGTGATCCGGATGGCCCAACGGTGGCTGAGATATGTGTTGGGTCGTGCCCTACAGACGCAGAGCATCACAGCAAGCAAGAAGGAAACGAGGCAAAGAGGGCAATCATGTAGTTCAACAGTTATTACAAGCATTAAAAGGTTCTCGTAAGTACTAGCAAGTTTAACGCCTCCATGAGGCACGTCGAATGATACAGGAAAGAAACAAGGAAGAGGAATCAGGAGGAGCCTTCGCCGCCACTTGCCCCGCCCGCTAGGGACTCAGCGTTAAGATTGCTGGCGCCGTTCTCTTGACCACCAACCCCTGCAGCTTCAGGAGGCGCAAGGACGGTGATGCGACTGAACCTCTTCACCAACGCCGCCGCAGTGCCTGTTGGATTTCGGGCTCCGCAAAACCCTTAAGTTTCGAACAAAAGGGCATGTGTGAAGGTTCCCTACGTCCTTACCAACTTAGCTCACTACTCGATGGTTACTATGGAAAACTCGCTCAATGACGAGGAAGCAGATGAACACGACAGTTTACCCAGGTTTGGGCCACTGTGAAGTGTAATACCCTACTCCTGCTTTGGTGGATTTCCTCTCGTGGAGGATCAGGTGGATGAACTAGTACAGTGGGCTTGAGCCACATGAGGGTGCTCAAGAGGTGTTCTTGGCTCTCTGCCATGCGGTGGTTCGTCGAGTGGCTAAGTGTTGTATCGGATCCCCCTCTTTGGTGCGGCCTAGCTTCTATATATAGCGGTGGCCTAGGTCCTCTTCCCTTGTCACAATATAGGGAAGGGATCCCACAACAGCCAATTTTAAAGGGTACAGGAGTACATCCGCACCCTATCCAAAGGTGGTCTTCGCCTGGAAAGTAGTTGTTGGTGATGTAGTGGTGGGCTCAGCGATGACATCCGTCCTACAGGGCTCGTGGTCATGGTCTTGGTAACCCGCTTACGTCCTTGCTCCCTTTGCGCCAAAGAGGAAACTGCGCCGCCTAGCGCGCAGGCGTCCGCCTGTCTTTCCTTGCGTCACCTTTGACTCCTGAGGCCGGGCTCTACATAGAGATCTCCGCCGCTCAGGAGGGGGCCTGAGGAGGCCTATCCTTTCTGGTCTTCATGTCGTTCTTTCTCGAGAGCCTAGGGTCCTCGCAAGGGCCTTATCTTGAGTAGTGTCGCGCTAGGCTAGGCCTGGCTGACAAAGTGGGCCACGCCTTGGGACGGAGGCAGATAGGACTGGGTACCCCATTCTCGAAACACGGACAGTAGCCCCCGGGCCCAAGGCGTCCTCGAGATGGCCTCAGGGCAAAGCCTTGAGGATGGCCTGAAGCACCACGGGACACAGATGTCTGTGGGGCCACGACTGGCGCGCGTCGTGCGTCTGACATGGGGCGTCCTCGTGGCCACCGCCCAAATCGACAAAAGCCTAGCTTCCAGCGTTGAGCCATTATTGCTTTCCCCTTCTGCATGCTTGCTCTTGCTCCTAGATCTCAGCCTTAGCTAAGACCCCTCCAGATCCGACGTTGCTTCGTTCTCCCTTCGAATGGCCCCCACTCTCAAGTTGAAGCCAGAGGCACAGGGTTCGGCCTCCGCTGTCATCTCGTCGGCGCTCTTCAAGTCTACCATTGCCAAGGATGTCGACCTAGTCCCGGTGCTCCCGACAATGGCGGATGGGACCAACGAGTATGGGCGGAGCTTGATATGGGGCGGCTCCTTAGAAACGCGGCCCTTATCCAGGTCAGCCTACCCCTTCTTCTGCCATAGCGTCTTCGTCGAGCTCGTCTCGCATTTCTTCGCGTTCTTCAATGCCATCCTCGATCACTACAGGATCCAGGCCCTTCACCTTCACCCCAACTCCATCTCGCTCTTGTCCATCTTCACCTTTTGTTGTGAGGCCTTCGTGGGCGTGAAGCCTTCGGTGGCCCTCTTCCAGCATTTCTTCAGTTTTTGCGTGCACAACGGTGCTCAACGGTTGGCATGTGTACCCTTCATCGCGGTCCAGAGCGGCAATATGCTCTTAAAGTCCGAGAAGAAGGTGGAGAACTTCCGGCACCGTTGGGTCTTAATGGATCCTGTGAGTCCCAACTCCTACTTGGAGATGCCAAAGGGGCTGCCAGAGAAGACCCCTGCGTAGAGCTCCGCAAAGCTTTCTGACCCCAGGCCAAGCCCGTCCTGGAGTGGATCTCCCACGACATCAATGCTAGGAAGCTGATTGGGGGTTTGATAGTGAAGGAGCTCTTGACGGAGTGCCTGGCGCCCCTCCAGTCTCACTATAGGCCCCTGTGGGACTATCAGGGTAGCGACGACAACCTCAGGCTTCAGTCCGCATGTATAACCCCTAAGGAATTGAGCAGGGTTGTGGCGACCCTGCTCAATGGTGATCCCGGTGATCTCATAGAGGCCTGTGCCCCGTTGTATCATCGCGATGATGTGGCTGCTTTGGTTTCCAAGAAGCCCACCTTTGCTGAACGGGGGATCTCCCCAGTCGAGGGCCTTGGCTCCCAGGTGACGGTGTCCTCCGGCGATGCCTCGGGCATAGAGGATTCTGAGAAGACGTCGGATGGCGACCCAACAGGGGCATCCTGCATGTCGCAGAGTGTGCTCGTGAGCCATCTCGATGACAACAATGATGCTACCGAAGTTTCTGCTTGGGTCTCTCCGCGTCCCACCATGCTTCCTAGGGGGCTCGTGCCAGCCCGTCGTGCCACACGGTATGCCTACCTGACGACACCCACGAAGCGAGGGGCCAAGTCTCCTTCGATGCACCCTGCCTCAGCAGGCATGGTGGTTGAGGTGTGAGCCTCGCCTGAGGGAGTCCTGGATTCAGTGGTCTTCGGGCAGCCGACCTGTTCCCCACGGGCCGGACTATATGGGCCGCAAAGTGTCCATTACGTGATCGAACGCCCCATTGCTAGGGTGGAGGCTTCAAGAAGATGTGACGTGTTCTCCAAGATTGTGAGTTGTAGATAGGCGTGTTTATCTCTTCAGCACGTAACCGACCACATGTAAACACTAGGTACCCCCGGTTTCTATATAAACTGGAGGTTTTTACGTTGTAGAGTACAACTCATCTAGGGTTCGCTATTCGATCTCGAGGTAGATCACCTCTGTAACCCCCCATATCATCAATACAACCAAGCAGGATGTAGGGTATTACCTCCTATGGAGGGCCCGAACGTGGGTAAATCTGTGTCCCCTTCATCTCATGTTACCATATGTTCTAGCCTCACAGTCCGGGACCCCCTACCCGAGATCCGCCGGTTCTGACACCAACATTGGTGCTTTCATTGAGAGTTCCGCTATGAGCACCCATGAAGTTGATGTCTCACCTCATCGCGAACAATGAGATATGTATTCGTGGAACCCTCGCCCCCGAATAGACTCTCGCAGGCGGCGACATCCTATCACAAGCTGGCCCGATCAGCCACTTTGGCTAGATTGAAAACTCCCCCCCCCCCCGATCATGGAATCCAGTTTCCGAACCTTAGAGTTCATAGCCGATTCATGGGGATTACTCGTCCTTACAGAACCTTCGACCCTCGAGGAGGAGCCCGTAAGTTTTGATGCTTCGACGCCGAAGACATTGGGATCTACCCCCAACGGTGTCGCCACCCCCGGGTGACCTAGAACACCCAGACAGGCCGATATGACCGGATCTACTATGGCCGAATGAAACACAGAGCCGCCTTCATGCAACTCTGGAACCGTCGCGACGCACATTGACTCCACTCGGCTTAGCGACACGCATCCTACCATCGCCTCATTTTTGTCACACCCTATGTTTGTATCACCTTGTGATGCTTGGATTTATAAAATTTTGAACCATTTAAAACTTTTTCAGTGCTTGTGCTTGTTTGAATTGTTGCTTGTTTGGTTATTGTGTATGGCACTCGTAGATTCTATCCCTTTTCATATTCATGTTCCTTGACCCAAACTCCTTGCCCAATGATCATGCCATGTGAATAGTGTCCAAAACTATTTTTATCAAATATTATTTTGACCCAAAGGGATTTATTCAAATTAGGTTTTCAAAAAACCCTCAGATGAGGTTTGCACTGCAAGTCCTAAAATTCCGCGGACCCCTTTATTTGAACCCTACTATATTTATAACTTCCCAAAACTACCAAATATAAATTTTAAAGATTATTTTACTATTTATTTAAAAGACCATTTGTTAAGGCGAGAAATGGTTTTTTATACGGAAAAATTATTTTAATGATTTGAAAATATTTGAGAAAATTCCGGGAAACTCAATGGAAATATATTTTCCATATATATGAGTTTCGAACATGGTCATGTTCAAAATAATGGGCAAAACCCCTCAAAACCCTTTCTGTCGAAATCAAGCTTTTGGAATATTTCTATAAGAAATATTCTCAATAAATTCGAAGAAAATTCCAGCAAGTCAACACTGTCATAGGTGATGATCTTGAAAGGTTTCACCTCAATCCAAGATGATTTGATTCATCAAACTATTCCAAAACCCTCCGTGTCCAAATTCAAGTTTAAGCAAGTTTACATTGTGAAGTTTCTTCCCTTAACCCCAAACTTTGTGGACATGTTCTAATCACCAAATAATGATGCTAATCTAAGTGGTGCATCAAGGGCATTAGCTTAGCATGACTAGATCTACAGAAACCAGATTCTGTTAAATTTTAGGGTTTCACAAAGTTACATTGTGAACTTTCATCAATCAAGCTCAAACTTGGTGATCAGGCCTAATTCCAACCACCATTTGATCCTGTCAAATCTCATCGCAAGCAAATCCCATTTTCTTGCCCTAATCCCCATAAAACAATCAAACACCATCTTCCAGAATGGCAAAAACCTTGTTTGCCCCCTTCCTCTAATCCCCTTGCCCCCAAATTTTTACCACAACTATCTAGTATTGCATTTCACCTCCACTAATTTTCTCTGGCCAAGACTCAATCGGTAACTGGGGTAAAACCCTCAATTTACCTCCTGGACAGCAGTACAACCCCCTTCTTCCCTCGTCCCTCTTATTCTATCTTCCTCCCAGGGCATCCAATGCCATTGCCCCCTAGCCTAGATGCCCCTAAACCCCCTAGACACATTTGGCTGCGCACAAAGTGTCGTTGGCATGCCATGGCATGCCATACGCACGCCCTGGAGCACGCTACATTGTCGACATGCATTGTAGCCGTTGCCCACTGTAGGGCTCCAGCGGCCTCGGGCCTCAAACTCTCGCCACTTGTCCCCCCTCGGCTTCCGCGTCGCGCCACCGTCTCAGCCCCCTCCTCTCTCCCCCTCTTTCTCCCTCCTCCCGCACGTGCCGAGCACCGCCCGACTCGGCTAGTGAGCTGCCTCACACGCGCGCGCCCCTCTCCCTCTCTCTTTCCTCCCCCTGGTCTAGACCAGCCCTAGGAATGCTGCAGACGAGCCCTCGCCCCCTCTACCCGACCCTTGTCTCGGCCCCAAGCTCGCCAGCGCTCCCGAGCTCGGTGGACCACCAGGCGCCCATAAAAGTTCCTCCCCGCTCTAACTCTCCCCTTTGGAACCTCCCTCTCTCTCCCATTAGGCCATCCCAAGCCCCCGTTTGAGCCCCCCGGCACCAGTGCTCGAGATCGACCGAGGCGCCGCCGCGGCAGAGCTCCGTCGATCTCGGGACACAGGCCGCTCCGGCGCTCTTCTCTCCTCCATCGGGCCCGTAGGGTCCCTCCGACCTCTCCCCTTCCTCCCCATCCATTTCCGATAGAGGAGCACCGTCGACGATCCCCTCGCGAACGTCCTCCACCGCGGGTGCTCGTCGCCGGCGAAACTGACCACCTCTGGCCGCCCTTCCACCTCCAGGAGACTGGCGGCTCGACGATGGGTCCATCCCCGACCTCGGCTTCCTTTGCCGTGCCCGCCTTCGTCGCCGGTGAGCTTCGTCACCCTCCTATCCACATGTGGGATATGACAGGTGGGACCCCCCTGTCATCCCCACACCTCTCTCCCTCTCCCTCTCTCTCACTAACGCTAGGGACTACGTGTCAGGTTCAAACCTGGCCGTGCATGCGCCCGCAACTCAGCTGGGCCGGCCTGGCCGGTTGGCCTAGTGCGGTTGGGCATTTGGCCTAGGGCACAGTGCCCGTTTTCTTTTTCTTTTTCTATACATTTTCCAAAAATCCCACAGAACTAAATAAAAATCCGATGACAATGATTTTTCCACCTAAAATCCTAGGATATTCCATAGAATTTAATAGTGCCATTTGTGAAAAATGTTGAAAAGTTTTTATATATTGTTTTATTTTAAAAATCTATTTTTGGCATCTTTTTCCTCTGTTTATTAGTTTTCAAAAATATTTTCACAGCAAAACTTTAGAAATATATTTTTATTATAGTTTTTGGTATTTACCAGAATAGGGTAGCATATTAAGAGTAGCTTTGTGTGCTCTATTTTTCGGTGATGCTTATTTTAGCCCTATTTGTCACGACGATAGATTGCGCTATTAACGAGAAAGTTGGACCCGAAGACTTTGAAGACCCCAAAGACTTTGTTGAGCCAGGCAAGCAACCCTTTGACCATGTTAAGAAACCATTTTTATTTGCATGACATATAGCACTTTACTTTCATTATATTTGATCATGTGGAGTAGTGACCACTTCGGTGGGTTGCTTCCAATACATTTGCCATTGGCACTTGCATCGTGCATGACCCTACCACCTTATGAGGGTTAGGTGGGTGGGTGTAGATAGGTTGCTAGTAGATGCTATGCAAGTGGGATCGGGATTATGCATTGTGATGTAATGAAGGAGATGATTGCAAAGACTATTCAAAAACCCCGTCGGGTGCCACTAATGCCTGAGGGAGATGATGATGTGTTGGGTGACCACTTGAGAAAGAAGTGGTGTACTAGAGGAAGTGAGTGTGTTTGTTTTTTGAAAATGGAGGGTTTAAGATTTGTCTACCGTCCCAACCTTACATGCACAACCACGATACCCGTTATGGTACGGGGCTCTATTTATTAATTTGGTGGGTATTGGCAAGGAGCCCGCATTACTAGTGGTGGGAGTGGTGTGGTCACTCTCGATCCATGGTCGTGCCGGTATGGATGATCATGCGCTGTCTTCATAGGCACCGGGTAAACCGTTGGTCCCTGCATGGATGCTACGAGTGATGTACATCATGTGGGCTGGGAACCAATCGAGCGGACTCTTTGTTTAGTGTCACCAGGGGAAAGGCATTGTTCGGGTGCTTACCTCGGGTATGTTATATACCGCGATTCGTGGATGACATGGAAGTTCCCCGAGTCTTGTGGGTAAAGTGTGCAACCTCTGCAAAGTGTAAAGCTATTCGAATAGCCATGTCCACGGTCAACGATAGCTGGGTGGTGCTGCTTAAGCAACGTCCAGATGTTTCCTAAAAACTTGGTGTGTATGGGCGTGTGTGGATGACACGGAGATGACACTTGAGATAAGTTAGATGACTTGACGTGATGATTGAGCATGAGATGCTCAAACCCTTGTTCATGATGATATCTATAACTTGTTCATATGGATATCTACCAACTGTTGATGCATGCTTACCTAGTTACTTGATCATGTCATTACATTCAATTTTAGCTTTCAACAAAATACCTATTAGTGCTATATCATGCATTGTTATACCTTGTTCCTCAACATGGGTTGCTGGCGAGCACATTCAAAGTACTCATTGTCTTGCCACTGGTTATTTAATTGGCCAGGCATGGAAGAACATGAGTACGGTGAATGAGTTCGTTGGTGACGAACATGTGAACTAGGACGCTTCCCAGTCAGAATGCCTGTAGGTATAAGGCAAATGCCATGGGTTCACGCTTTCAATCAAGATTTCCGCTGCTTATTGAGTTTAACTATTTGACCCTTCTGGCCCTATCTCTATAAGACTAGACCCTCATGGTCTTTATTTGTGTAAGACGCAAAATGCGGATGTAAGACTCTTGTTATTCAGCTTATGTGTGTTCGGTGAGCATTGATCTCTAGGATCACTGTACACGTTCATTCGGTGATCTCGACTTATGAGTCGGGGTCCCCACAGAGCTGGTATCAGATCCATCCTGACTGTAGGAAGCCCTTAGTTAGCATGGACGTTAGTCAGGATAAAACCGTTTTCAAAAACTACATGTAGCACTTATACTTAGGAATTATGTACTATTTTTATTCTTCACACAACACTCTGCTGACTATCCTCCCTTCAAACCTTTGTAGATGGTCGTCGTACCCGAAGCCTTCCTAACATCTGGCTTTCCCTTACTCCTTGGGGATAGCCTAGAGAAGTGCCAGTTTCGCCAACCACCTGTTCTCCTCTACCATGAGCATTGGGTCGATGCCGTCATGAAGGAGTACCACGTGGATCTGGTCGTGCAGGTAAACGACTCCTCGACCAGTTGGTTCTTTGAAGGACCACAGATAGAGACCATAGTACTCGCAGTCGAGTCAGCTGCACGCAAGGCACTCCTACACCTTCGAGACATCATTCCAGAGATGGTTGACGAGCCGGCTACTTGCTACCGCTACCTTCCTTTCAGGTAGGATGATGTAGGCGAGAGTTGGACGTTGGTCCCGACCCAGGAGGATGGCACACCTCTCATGTTCCAGTCCTACTTCAGCCTCTCCGCCGATAGTCTGGTTCACCACTTGATTAAGGAGTTCATGAAACTCTGCGAGGGACTTCACCACACCCGAGAGCTACTTCGGCAAGCAAAGACGAAGCCAGACAAGATCAAGAAGGACGGAACCCCCGAGGGACGACTAGCCGTTGTTATCGAGGAGGAGTACCCCTAGCTAGAGATACACCCACACGTCATCATCACATGAGTGCGAAGGAGCACCGTGACCTCTTCACCGACCCGCCAACAAAGCATCATCGGGATGGACCTCCTCGCTCCCCGATACCTTCGACCAAGAATGATGCCCGTTCAGATGATGAACAGGAGGAAGACCCAGAGCAGTGTGACTACGAGACCAAGCACTCCACCACCTGAGTCCGAGAACCCCTAGGGTAGGATTAGTCATGTACCCCTCATGCAAAGTAGAGTTCGTGTAATGGTTCATATGAAACCATGTGTGCTTGTTGATTGTTTTGCTGTTTGTGTTCCGATGCAAGTCGCACTTTTGCTTTAGGCAATGTGTAAGCGACTCCATCGTCTATCTTATCTTATATATGAGATGGTCCTTCGACCTTTGTTTCAACACACTTGCAGTCGACCAACCCCCTTAGGCGCGCTTTTCCATTGTAGCTTTTCCTCTCGTCTATCACAGTTGTTGACTTGGCTGCTCCAAACAGGATGGTGACTACTACCCCCAATAGCTCCTTCGCCAACCCTGAAGCCGGCAACTCAAGCCAGCAATAGGGAGCTGCTGGGACTGCTCACGCTGGAGGACACCAGGAGCAGCCACAAGGCGACATTCCCCCGCCACCACCTCCACCGGAGAACATGACCATATCTCAGTTTCCCCAAGTTCTCCGGGAGGAGCGCCAAGCCAACAATGCTGCTATTCAGCACATGGCTCAGGCTCTTGTGCACAACTAGTAGCAAGGCAGGAACGGCAATGGCCGCTCCACTATGTCTGAGTTCGTGAGGAATTCGCCCCCAACCTTCACTGAGACTTCTAAACCCTTGGATGCTGACAACGGGATCCGCACCATCGAGGACCACCTTGCATTGGTCAATTGCAATGAGGACCGTGAGAAGGTGCTTTATGCCTCTCACTGCCTCAGAGGTACCACCCGAGCTTGGTGGGATGGATTCAAGGTCATGCAAGGTGAGCCTGTGATCACTTGGAATGACTTCAAGGAAGGATTCTGCACCGCCCAAATTCCTTCTGGGATAATGGCTATCAAGAAGAGAGAATTCCGAGCGTTGAAGCAAGGTAGTGGCTCTGTCAAGGAGTACCTGCATAAGTTCAACCTGCTGTCAAGGTATGCACCTGAAGATGTCAACACGGAGGCTGCCAAGAAGGAACGCTTCATGGAAGGACTTCAACAGACCCTGTAGTATCACCTCATCGTCTGTGACTGCCATACCTTCTTCCACTTGGTGAAAAAGGCCCTCATGCTGGAAGACATACGTCATGCCATAGACGACACTCGCAAGCATAAGATGATCAGCAAGGGTAGCTCAGGCAACCAGAAGCCTCGCCCCTGGCAGCCAGCCCCAGCCAAGCCGACCTATCAGCCACAACAGGCTAGACCTCCTGCGCCTCGTCCAAGCTACCAGCCTCAGCAGTATGCCAGCCCAAGGCCATCTTACAACAACCCCAATAACAACAATAGTGGTAGGAACTACAACAACAACCCTAGGCAAGTCGCTTGTTTTGGGTGTTGAAGCCAGGACACATCTCTAGGTTGTTTTCCCAACAAGAAGCCAGATGCACCATGCCCCAATGCGCCGAACCAAGGTCAAGCCCGTGGAGCACCCCCAAGGAACCCCGCTCCCCACAACTAGCCCAACAATGGCAAGGGACGTGTGAATCACATCACTCCAGAGGAAGTCGAGGAAGACCCGGACGTCATACTGGGTATGTTCCTCGTCAACTCAACCCCAGCAACAATATTGTTTGATTGTGGAGCTTTGCATTCTTTTGTCACGCAAAGGTTTGCACTAGAGAGTGGCATGACGCCTACACCCCTGGTTAGTCGTATGTTAATTCAAACCCCGGGATCATTTATGAATCTTGGTATAGGTTGTAAAGGGGTGGAGAATAACATCAACAGGGTAGATTTCCTAGCAGACCTTATCATCCTGAAGTCAGAGGTCTTGGATGTGATCCTAGGCATGGACTGGTTAACAAGCATCAAGGCTTGTTAGACTGTGCCAAGAGGATTGTTACCATGATCAATAGCCAAGGCGTGGAAGTCAAGTATGTTCCCAACACTGCCTCCACTCAAGCCCCTCAGGCTAACTGTCTATCGGGAATTAAGTTGGATCAAGTGCCAGTGGTATGTGAATACCCGGATGTATTTCCTGATGAGCTGCCCGGAATGCCTCCTGACCGCGACATGGAGTTCATCATTGAGCTTATGCCCGGACCCAGGCCCATCTATTAGAAGCCCTATAGGATGGGATCCGAAGAGTTGGCTGAATTGAAGAAGCAATTGGCAGAGCAGCTCAGAAAAGGATTCATTCACCTGAGTGCCTCTCCTTGGGGATCACCTGTTCTATTTGTGTCAAAAAAGGATGGAACTATCAGACTCTGTGTCGATTACCGTTCTCTCAATGAAGTCACAATAAAGAACAAGTACCCACTCCCCAAGATTGAAGGCTTGTTCGATCAGTTGAACAGAGCCAAGGTGTTCTCCAAGATTGACCTCAGGTCTGGGTACTACTAGCTGAAGATCAGACCCCAGGATATTCCGAAGACGATATTTGTAACCCGGTATGCCCTATATGAATACACGGTCATGTCATTTGGGTTAACCAATTCCCCTGCCTACTTCATGTACATCATGAATAAGGTTTTCATGGAGTACTTGGACAAGTTTGTTGTCGTCTTCATTGATGAAATAATCGTCTTTTCCAAGTCTGAAGAAGAGCATGAGAAACACTTGAGATTGGTCCTAGACAAGCTTTGATAGCACCGGCTTTATGCCGAGTTCAGCAAGTGTGAATTCTGGCTGCATGAAGTTGGGTTCTTGAGTCATGTGTTGACTGCCAAAGGATTGTCAACGGATCCTACCAAGATTAAACCATGACTGAATGGCAATCCCCAACCACCGTGAAGGAGGTCAGGAGCTTCCTCGGACTCACGGGATATTACCGCAAGTTCGTGGAAGGGTTCTCAAGCATTGCCTGACCCATGATTTGGCTTTTGAAGAAGGACAAGAAGTTTGAATGGACAGCTAAGTGCGAGGAAAGCTTCCAGGAGCTCAAGAAGAGATTGAACACAGCCCCAGTTTTGGCCACCCCTGATATTCACAAGGAGTTTGTGATATATTGTGATGCATCGAGAACCGGGTTTGGAGGTGTTCTGATGCAAGAAGGCGGAGTCGTAGCATATCTATCCCGACAGCCACATCCTCATGAAGAGAACTACGCTACTCATGATCTTGAGTTGGTAGCCATGATTCATGCCTTGAAAACATGGAGAGATTACCTTCCGGGGAAGCGATGTGAGATATACACAAACCACAAGAGTTTGAAGTATATCTTCACTTAGAGGGAATTGAACATGAGGCAGCGAAGATGGTTGGAGTTCATCATTGATTACGACATCAGTGTTCAATACCACCACGGAAAGGCCAACGTGGTAGCAGACGCCTTAAGCAGAAAGGCATATTCGTAGAATGCCATGATTAAGGAAAGGCTACCTGCCCTATATGAAGAGCTTGAAAGCTTCGTCTTGGAACTAGTTGCACCCGGATTCCTCGCCAACCTCGAAGAAAAGCCTACCTTGATGGATGACATCAAAGAAGCTCAGAGGGTGCACGAGAGCATTGAAGGCATCAAGAGGAAGATCAAGGTAGGCAAGGCCCCAGGATTCTCCGTGGATGAACAAGGAGTTGTATGGTTCAGGAATTGTATTTGCGTACCCAACAAAGAGGAGCTCAAGAACCCGATATTGCAAGAAGCTCATGACACTCCATACTCCATCCATCCTGGAGGAACCAAGATGTATCAAGACCTCAAGGCAAAATTTTGGTGGCATGGCATGAAATGAGAGATAGGCACGTTCGTTGCTAAGTGTGACATTGCCAGAGAGTCAAAGCTGAGCACCAGCGACCTGCTGGGCTATTGCAATCTCTTAAAGTGCATGAATGGAAGTGGGGAAAAATTGGGATGGACTTCATCGCCATATTACCTACGTCAAGAAAAGGACATGATTCCATCTGGGTCATTGTCGATCACCTAACAAGGTAGCCCACTTCATTCCCGTCAAGACCACCTATGATGGGAACCAACTAGCCAACCTCTACATCAACCGAATTGTAAGCCTCCATGGAGTTCGTAAGGAGATAGTATCGGACAGAGGCACCCAGTTCACCTCAAGGTTCTGGAACAAGTTTCAAGAAGCCTTGGGAACCAAGCTCTCCTTCGGTACTAGTTTTCACCCCCAGACCGGTGGACAGATGGAACGAGTAAATCAGATACTCGAAGATATGCTCCGCGCTTGTGTTTTGGCATATGGAGCAAAGTGGGAAGATTGCCTACCGTCCGTCGAGTTCTCCTACAACAACAACTATTAGTCGAGTCTTCAGATGGCACCATTTGAGGTGTTGTATGGACGCAAGTGACGTAGTCCCCTCAACTGGTCAGAGACCGGAGAAGGGTTAGTCTTTGGACCAGACATCCTTCGCGAAGCAGAAGAGCAAGCTCAACTCATCCGAGAGCGCCTTGAGACCGCCAAGTCAAGACAGAAGAGCTGCGCTGACTCCCACCGTGGAGAAGTAAACTTCTGTGTAGGTGATCATGTCTACCTCCGAGTCATGCCTCTCAAAGGAACCAAGTGTTTCCACGTCAAAGGAAAGCTGGCACCAAGATACATCAGCCCTTTCAAGATCACCGCAATACGAGGAGAAGTTGCCAATAAGCTAGAGCTACCTTCCGAGCTATCAGATGTGCACAACGTCTTTCACGTGTCACAACTCCGAAAGTGTCTCCAAGTTCCCAACTGCCCCGACCTCTACAAGGACATCGACCATCAAGCCATCGATCTTCAGCCAGACCTCACTTACCGTGAGAGGCCAGTTTGCATCCTGGATGAGGCAGAACATTGCACCCGAAGCCGCACCATCAAGTACTTCAAGGTCCAATGGACCAACCACACTAAAGCTAAAGCAACCTGGGAGCGTGAAGACTATCTTAGAACTGAGTTCCCTTATCTTTTTAGCGCTTAGCCTAGGAATCTTGGGGACGAGATTCTTGTAAGGGGGTAGGTCTGTCACACCCTGTGTTTGTACCACCTTGTTATGCTTGGATTTATAAAATTTGGAACTAATTAAAACTTTTCAATGCTTGTACTTGTTTGAATTATTGCTTGCTTGCTCGCTTGCTTGTTGTGTATGGCACTCTTAGATTATATCACTTTTCATATTCATATTCCTTGACCCAAACTCCTTGCCCAATGATCATGCCATGTGAATAGTGTCCAAAATTATTTTTATCAAATATTATTTTGACCCAAAGGGGTTTATTCAAATTAGGTTTTCAAAAACCCCTGAGATCAGGTTTGCACTGCAAGTCCTCAAATTGGGTGGACCCCTTTTTGCCAAAGGCTTTATTTGAAGCCTACTATATTTATGACTTCCCAAAACCACCAAATATTAGTTTTACAGATTATTTTACTATTTATTTAAAAGACCTTTTCTTTAGGCCAGAAATGATTTGTCATAGGGAAAAATTATTTTAATGCTTTAAACATATTTGAGAAAATTCAGGGAAACTCAGTGGACATATATTTTCCATATATATATGAGTTTCAAACATGGTCATGTTCAAAATAATGGGCAAAACCCCTCAAAACCCTTTCTATCCAAATCAAACTTTTGGAATATTTCCATAAGAAATATTTTCAATAAAATTCCCAGAAAATTCCAGCAAGTCAATACTATCATAGGTGATGATCTTGCAAAGTTTCACCTCAATCCAAGATGATTTGATTCATCAAACTATTCCAAAACCCTCCTTGTCCAGATTCAAGTTTAAGCAAGTTTACATTGTGAAGTTTCGTCCCTTGACCCCAAACTTTGGGGACATGTTCTAATCACGAAATAATGATGCTAAACTAAGTGGTTCATCAAGGGGATTAGCTTAGCATGACTAGATCTACAGAAACTAGATTCTGTTAAATTCTAGGGTTTCACAAAGTTACATTGTGAACTTTCATCAATCAAGCTCAAACTTGGTGATCAGGCCTAATTCCAACCACCATTTGATCCTGTCAAATCACATGGCAAGTGAAGCCCATTTCCTTGCCCTAATCCCCATCAAATACCTTCTGCCAGAATGGCAAAAACCTTGTTTGGCCCCCTTCCTCTAATCCCATTGCCCCCAAATTTTTACCAAAACTATCTAGACCCCCTAGACACATTTGGCCGCACACAAAACGCCGTTGCCATTCCGTGGCATGCCATACGTGCGCTCTGGAGCCTGCTACAGTGCCGTCAGGTGGCCTCGGGCCTCCCCCTCTCGCCACTTGGCCCCCCTCGGTGTCCGTGCCATGCCACCACGTTGGCCCCCTCCTCTCCCCCCTCTTTCTTCCTCCTCCCGCGCGTGCTGAGCGCCGCCCGACTCGGCCAGTGAGTTGCCTCACACGCGCGCGCCCCTCTCCCTCTCTCTTTCCTCCCTTGGCCTAGACCAGCCCTAGGATCTCTGCAGGCGTGCCCTTGCCCCCTCTACCCGACCTTGGCCTCGGCCCCGAGCTCGCCGGCGCACCCGAGCTCGGCGGACAACCGGGCGCCTATAAAAGGGCCTCCCCGTGCCTCCTCTCCCCTCTGGAACCTCCCTATCTCTCCCATTAGGCCATCCCGAGCCCCCGTTGGAGCCCCCCGGTTACCAGTGCTCGACGTCGACCGAGGCACCGCCACGGCAGAGCTCCGTCGATCTTGGGACATAGGCCCGCTCCGACACTCTTCTCTCCTCCAACGGGCCCGTAGGGTCCCTCTGACCTCTCCCCCTTCCTCCCCATCCATTTCCGGTAGAGGAGCACCACCGACGATCCCCTCCCAAACGTCCTCCTCCGCAGGTGCTCATCGCCGGCGAACCAGACCACCTCCGGTCGCCCTTCCACCTCCAGGAGACCGGCAGCTCGACGCTGGGTCCGTCCCGACCCTTTGCTTCCCTCGCTGCGCCCTCCTTCGCCACCGGTGAGATTTGCCGCCCTCCCGTCTAGAGGTGGGAGATGATAGGTGGGACCCCCCTATCATCCCCACACCTCTCTCCCACTCCCTCTCTCGCTGACGCTGGGGCCCGTGTGTCAGGTTAAAACCTGGCCGCGCGTGCGCCCGCAGCCCAGCTAGGCCGGCCTGGCCCGGTTTCCCAGTGCGGTTGGGCATTTGGCCCAAGGCACAGTGCCCCTTTTCTTTTTCTTTTTCTATAGGTTTTCCAAAAATCCCACAAAATTAAATAAAAATCCAATGACAATTATTTTTCCACCTAAAATCCTAGGATATTCCATAGAGTTTAATAGTGCCATTTGTGAAAAATGATGAAAACTTTTTATACACTGTTTTATTTTAAAAATCTATTTTTGGCATATTTTTGCCTCTGTTTATTAGTTTTCAAAAAAAATCACAGCTAAACCTTAGACAAATATTTTTATTATAGTTTTTGGTATTTACCAGAATAGGGTAGCATTTTAAGAGTAGCTTTGTGTGCTCTGTTTTTGGGTCATGCTTATTTTATCACTATCTGTCACGACGATAGATTGCGCTATTAACGAGGAAATTGGACCTGAAGACTTTGAAGATCCCGAAGACTTTGTTGAGCCAGGCAAGCGTCCCTTTGACCATGTTAAGAAACCATTTTTAATTGCATGACATATAGTACTTTACTTTTGTTATATTTGATCATGTGGAGTAGTGACCACTTCGGTGGGTTGCTTCAAATACTTTTGTTGTTGACACTTGCATCGTGCATGACCCTACCACCTTATGTGGATTATGTGGGTGGGTGTAGATAGGATCGAGATTATACATGGTGATGGAATGAAGGGGATGATTTGAAAGACTATTCGAGAACCCCGTCGGGCTCCACTAATGCTCGAGGGAGATGATGATGTGTTGGGTGACCACTTGAGAAAGAAGTGGTGTACTGGAGGAAGTGAGTGTTTTTTTTTCGAAAACGGAGGGTTTAAGATTTGTCGAACGTCCCAACCTTACATGCGCAACCACGATACCCCTTATGGGACGGGGATATGTTGATTACTTTGATGGGTACTGGCAAGGAGCCCGCATTACTAGTGGAGGGAGTGGCGTGGTCACTCTCGATATGGGGTCATGCCGGTATGGACGATCATGCGTTGTCTTCACAGGCACCGGGCACACCGTTGGTCCCTGCATGGATGCTACAAGTGATGTACATTAGGTGGGCTATGTACCAATCTAGTGGACACTTTGTTTAGTATCGCCAGTGGAAAGGCATTGTTCGGGTGCTTACCTCGGGTATGCTATATACCGCGAGTCGTGGATAACACGGAAGTTCCCCGAGTCTTCTGGGTAAAGTGTGAAACCTCTGTAGAGTGTAAAGCTATTCGAATAGCCGTGTCCATGGTCAAGGACAGTTGGGTGGTGTTGCTTAATCCACGTCTAGATGCTTCCTGAAAACTTGGTGCGTATGGGCGTGTGTGGATGACACGGAGATGACACTTGAGATAAGTCAGATGACTTGACGTGATGATTGAGCATGAGATGTTCAACCCCTGTTAATGATGATATCTATAACTTGTTCATATGGATATCTACCAACTGTTGATGCATGCTTACCTAGTTACTTGATCATGTCATTACATTCAAAATTAGCTTTTTGCAAAATACCTATTAGTGCTATATCATGCATTGTTATACCTTGTTCCTGAACAACGGTTGCTTGCGAGTACATTCAAAGTACTCATTGGCTTGCCACTGGTTATTTAATTGGCCAGGCATGGAAGAACAGGAGTACGGTGAAGAGTACATTGGTGATGAACATGCGAACTAGGACGCTTCCCAGTCAGAATGCCTATAGGGCTAAGGCAGATGCCATGGGTTCACGCTTTCAATCAAGATTTCTGCTCCTTGTTGAGTTTAAGTATTTGGCCCTTGTGGACCTATCTCTGTAAGACTAGACCCTCATGGTCTTTATTTGTGTAAGACGCTAAATTTGGATGTAAGACTCTTGTTATTCAGCTTATGTGTGTTCAGTGAGCACTGATCTCTGGGATCACTATACACGTGCATTCGGTGATCTCGACTTATGAGTTGGGGTCCCCACAATTTTTAAATGAGTTGTTTAATCGGTTCGAAGCCATGCGAATGACGGATAACCAGGTTCCGGTCTATGACCGGCTCAGGATTAGGCCCGACGACAGGGAGATTCATGCTCCCCTAGTCACCCACCTTGTCTCTACCATCGAGTGTCCGACTAAAGACTCATCCCGATAGCCGGAATTGAAAAAGTCTATGCCCCAATCTTTGATCGCTAAGACTTCATCGGCGATCCAGATGTTGTAATTTATTCTAAATCCGGAGTGTCGTCGGTCCAGGATTCAGCACACAAATCGAAGCCCTTGATTTCGAATACTCAATGTGGCGCGGAGTCATATTTTTTCCCACCCACCACCCAAGACAATGATTCTATTGTCATGCCAAAGCTTGTGTCTTCGGACTTTTGGGACAATAAACAATTACCAGGAGAATCAGTCCATCACTTTTGGGCTAGACTCCTACTCGCTAGAAGCAGAGAAAAAGGTCTTAGTGACCAAGAGATCATGGCAACCTTCAGTACCAATTGGCATGATGAAGGGATTCGTAATGCCCTGGCTCACCGACACATTCGTGACTTTTTCAAGCTATCTGATTTGGTACAAAAATATTGTGCCATGGAAAGCACTTGGCAATCTGAGCGATTATTTTCGGAACCAACTTTCCCTGAACACCCTAGTAGATGTCGAAAAAACAGGATACCTCCAAAGCGGCCAGCCAGATTCGAACCCGCCGAAAAAAGAGATAGACCCCTTTCAAGGGTTGGTGCTGTCCTCGATGGACTACTGGATAAACCTTGCCCCATACATTTCGTCCTTCTGAACACAAGCCCAACTCACATCCTTAGAGCTTGTTGGGTCGTTAGGTAGGTCACAGAGAGAGGCGAGGCCATCCTTGAGACACTTCCACCGAACAGGCACTATTCGTCATCGCCCGAATATCATGCCGAGGTTCTGACGGTCTACGAAATGTCCCCCTCAAAGAACAGGAGGAAGAGAGCTCTTAGAGAACTCGAACAAGTCTACCATGTGGCATCAACTAGTGCATGTGCTAACATACCGATTTCTTTCGGAGATATCGACCAGTCGGCCATCCTTTCCGATCATTCACCGACCGCATTAGTCTTGAACCCCATCATTGATGGTTACAGGTTTCATAAGGTGCTAATGGATGGTGGCAGTAGTTTAAACCTAATATACGAAGGCACCCTGGAAAAATGTAATTCGACTGATCTCGCATTAAACATAGCAATACGGCTTTCTGGGGAATTATTCTAGGGAAAGAGGCGTGTTGTTCCGGATGTATCGTCCTATACGTGGTGTTGGGTATGCCTGAAAACTACCGATCCGAAGGACTTCCCTTGCACATCGTCCCCTTCCCAAGTGCCTACCACACCTTATTGGGACGTGACGCCTTCACAAAGTTCCAGGCCATACCGCATTGAGGGTACATGAAACTTAAGATGCCAGGACCAAATGGAGTGATCACAATCGCCACTGATCCGAACATAGCCCTTCGGGCCGAGAACAAGACGGCAGCGCTCGCCCTCAAAGCATTAGCTGAGACTTTTGCCGCCGAAGAACTGATCGCACTACGGTCAACAGTTGATAAGGACGACGTGATCCTTAGCAAAAGTCCCAAGCCTACATCCTTCAATCCCGGAGAGGAAATCATCAAGTTCCAAGTGCACCCAATGGACCCCAATAAGACAGCGTCCATCAGATCTCAGCTTGATCCCCTTGTGGACAAGGCTCTACAGAACATTCTCCATGAAAATTAGGACATCTTCTCCTGGCATCCTTCAGATACACCTAGATTCCCACGATGGCTCGCCGAGCACAGTTTGAAAATTACCGCAGGCTTTAAGCCCACCTAACAGACTCTGCGCCGCTTCTCCGAACACAAACGACAAGCAATGGGTGAAGAATTAGCCAAGCTACTAGAGGCCGGATTCATTCAGGCGATTAAGCACCCTGAATGGTTGGCAAATCTGGTGATGGTACCAAAGAAAGACAAATCTTGGCGGCTTTGCGTCCATTTCAAAGACCTCAACAAGGTCTTCCATAAGGACCCTTTCCCCTTACCGTGCATAGACCAGATCATCGACACCATAGCCGGACATGACTCGTTGTGTTTCCTCGATGCTTATTCCAGATACCATCAGATTAAAATGAAGGAATCCGATCAAGCTGCAACCACATTCATCACCCCCTACGGGCCATTCTGCTTCAACACGATGCCCTTCGGGCTAAAAAACACTAGGGCCACAGACCAAAGCATGATCCAGACGTGCCTCGTGGCCCAAGTCGTCAAAACAGCTGAGGCATACATGGACGACGTGGTAATTAATACCAAACAGTCAAGGCATGTCCAGAGGTTAGCTCGGTGTGTAGCGGCGTTAAGCCGCTTCATCTCCTGCCTCGGGGAGAAACCTTTACCGCTTTATAAACTGCTCAAACGGACCAACAATTTTGAGTGGACCAACGAAGCAGCGGCTGTGTTAGAGGAAATTAAAGCACTACTAGCAACGAATCCCATCCTCACAGCACCAGGCGCCGGTGAGCCCATGTTATTATACATATCAGCTACCAACCAAGTTGTCAGCACGGTGCTCGTCGCTTAACAAGATGAAAAGGGACATAAGTTCCAGATTCAGAAACCGGTCTATTACGTGTCAGAAGTACTAACGCAGTTCATGTCTAGATACCCGCACTACCAAAAGATAGACCACACAGTGTTGAGTGCATCAAGGAAACTCATACATTATTTCGAAGAGTTTGCGGTAACAGTGGCTTCTGAAGTAACCCTGAATGACATAATCAACAATAGGGACACCACCGGTCGCATAGCCAAGTGGTCCATTGAGCTCCTTCATTTCGAAATAACCTATAAGCCAGGTCATGCCATAAAATCTCAGGTATTGGCAGACTTCCTGGCTGAATGCACAGAGGCCGAGCTCCCCAAGGAATACAGTGCATACTCCCATTGGACAATGTACTTTGATGGATCCAAAATCTTGGACGGACTGGGGGCTTGAGTTATCCTCACATCCCCCACAGGCGACAACGTGCGAGACGTGTTGCTGATCATGTATGCCGACTCCAACAACGCAGCAGAATAAGAAGCTCTCCTACATGGTCTTCGGATGGCATAGTCAATGGGCATACGACGGCTAGATGTATGGGGAGTTTCCAACTTGGCCATCTCCCAAATTAACGGCGAATTCGACACCACAAACCATAATGTGGAGGCATACAAAAACGTCGTACTAAAGATATCCGCACGGTTCGAGGGTTTGGAATTTCACCACATCGCTCGCGACAACAACCAAGCTGCCGACATACTGGCTCGTATGGGAGCCAAACGCGACCCTGTCCCGAGAAACACCTTCCCGGAGTGGCTCTTTAAGCCATCAATCGTGTGACAGGACGATGACAAGGGCATCAGTCTAAAAATATGGCGGACGAGGTTGCTACCCCTATGACCGAACCAGACGATCAAATCATCGTCAGCTCCGTAATAGATGAGACACCTTCGGCTCATGAGGTAATGGAGGTAATCACGCCATGGGCAGAGTCCTTCCTCGCCTACCTTCTTCACACGGAACTCCCTGACAACCAGACAAAGGCACGGCGCATAGTTCGACAATCCAAGGCCTACAAAGTACACGGGGGTGAGTTATACAAGAAAAGTACTACTGGAATATTACAACGGTGCATATCTAAGGAGGAAGGATGGGAGCTCCTAGCCGAAGCCCGCGCAGGCATGGGCGGTCACCACGCCGCGGCAAGATGCTTAGTTAGCAAGGCCTTTCGAGCTGGTTTCTTTTGGCCTATAGCCCAGATGGATGCCCAATTGCTTGTTAAACATTGTGTGGGGTGTCAACTCTTCGGAAATCAAAGTCACATGCCCCCATCAGGTCTTCGGACTATTCCAATCACCTGGCCTTTCGCGGTCAGGGGGTTGAACATGGTCGGACCCCTTAAAGGGGACCTAGAAGAATATATACTTACTGGTCATGGACGACAAGTTCCCAAATGGATAGAGGCAAAGCCCATCAAATTGGCCAAGTCTAGACCAGTGATCGACTTTATATCCGGTATGGTACACCGTTACGGTATCCCGCCAGTATAATAACGGATAATGGATCCAACTTCACGGCCCAAGAGGTCAAGGACTGGTGCACGAAAATGGGCATAAATCTCGATTACGCATCAGTCTACCATCCGCACACCAATGGACAAGTCGAGCGAGCAAACGGAAAAGGAAAAGGAAGCCGAATTAGATCAGCAAGATGACCTGGACGCCTTAGAAGGAGAGCGCGACATAGCTCGGGCTCGCTCTACTTTTTACCAACAACAAGCCAGACATTACTGGAGTAGGGAGGTCAGGGCAAAAGCATACAATGTAGGCGAACTCGTCTTATGACTCCCTTAGAAGCAAAAGCATAAACTCAACCCCAAATGGGAGGGCCCCTTCATAATCGACGAAGTACTCATGGGAGGAGCCTACCATCTTCGGAACCCGACAGAAAACAGCCTTGAACCAAACCCATGGAACGCAGCTCGTCTTCAGTGTTTCTACGGATAAACCGGTGTCGTCTAAATACTTCAGCATTTTTCATTTTTCTTCCTTTTCTCTTCTATTTTTCCTTTCCCCCTCCCACTATGTTGTTCGATAAGATTAATTTTCTTCTTCTTTCCTTTCAATGTTGGGTTCAACCGATCTTGTACTAAGGTTATCACCTTAGACCATGAATTGTTAAATCCGAACACAACACCTGGGGGCTTCTGCTCGAAGCCGTAGCTTTTACATTATAATCATTTCTTCACAATTATCATGTACACACATTTCCTTTGTCGCTCTCAATCCACTATATGCATCAATTCGAACAAAGACTTTGCCAAGCTGAGTTGCCACGCTCATGCGTTTGCACACTATGTTCCCGATTGTTTGGCTAGAGGGTAAAGGGAGCACCTCTACGAATGTTACGACCAGTCCATCTATACACGTACCTCAGACAGGTGAAGCCGAAAGCTAGCTATCTTACGTAGACAATTGATCGGCTGTGGAAGAAGGATTTTATATGGCTATTGTCGTTATCACCACTATTTGGGTTCGTTTTTCCCTTCCTAAAAACACCCTTAGCCACACACTAGTAGTATGCGGACTTTTACCTACGTTCTTCATGGGGACCCGAAGAAAGGTATCCATAGAGGTACTATTTTCCTCGGAAGATGTGGCTTATGCTAAGAAGTAATATAACATATCTATCTGTGCACTTTCTGTCTGTTCGCACCAAATTGCCGGATTGCCTCATTCCCCGAACACAATTCGTTCCTTTGAAATAATAAATTGCGAGGAACACTCCCGCGCTCTTCGCACGGAAGGGAGAAGCCGATGGCCGGTTAAGAAAAACTTTACAACACAGATTGTTATTGCAAAAGTATACAAAATTACATATTCGACAGCCGATCTAAATTATTGATTATGGTATCTAGGGCGCAGTATTCCTGTGAAAGGCAGGCGGCAGGCATCACCTTGTCATACACCAGGTGGAGTGGCACTTCTCGTCCATCCGATCCCACGTGGCCAACCCAAGCCATACGCTAGGGATCAAGTCCGGTGTAGCGGATCTTGATCATTGCCCACGCCTCCCGCGCTCCCTCTCAGTAGTCCAATGTCTTCCACAGCTCGAACCTGCCTCTCATTCCTTCCGGTGGCTGTTCGGTGGGCCATAGCGCCTTTACCATGCCTTTCATTGCTTTCCGAGCACGCTCATGGAGGGCGGACGGCTCTTTTAGCAAGTTTCAACGGTAGGATCCGATCTCTTCTTCAGGATGCTCGAACAAAAGGCATATACATGAGGAAAGACATGCTTACTATACTTCCTTTATACGAAGTACTCACTAATATTCGGATCACACTTACCGAACATGCCCCTCTAAAGTTTTTGATTTTCTTCTTGGGCCTAGGCCAATTGAGCCTTTAAATTCTCAATTTCTTTGGCCTGTCTTTTCTTCTCCGCTTGGAGACGGTTCATAACACCACACCTAGCCTCGTGCTGAGACTCGGCATACCACTGAGCTTCTCGGGATTCGCCCAGCTCTTTTTGCATATGCCCTATGGATTCAGCTGCTAAATAGAATACTTGCGTTAGCAAGAACATTTTCTAAAAATTAGCAGCACTGGTATACTCACCATCGGCCTCCCGGGTGAAGCTCTTCACTTGCTCCAGCTTCGCCTTCACAGATTGAACACGTGATTGGCTCTCCTTTAGCTCCTTGGTCAGTTGCATGTTCTGTTGCGTCGAAGCCTTCATTAGCAACACAACTGCATAAAGGACCGTTAATTCGATTGTTCCGAACCAATTTAAGGCTCAGGGGCTACTGGGTTCACATGAGTGTTTGAACTCTTTCAAGACGATTACTTACCTACAACCTAGTAGATATCATCTTCAGGGCCTCGCCGACCCAGCTCGGGCTGCACCGATGTGCAATTCCGCCGTGCATAGAGCTCCAACGTCTTGTTCGGAAAACACCGGGTGACACAGGGCCTACTCTCGTTGTCGATGATTCATAGCTCTTCCTACCTCCGATTTAGTAACAAACACACCATCACCAGAATCGGCGGGAGCCAGATAGGCTATAGGAGCCTCGACAACAAGGTTGGCATGAGTAGTGTCTATGGAATTTTGAGCGTTCTCGGACACCTTGTGTTGGGTTCTACCATAGGTGCATCGCATGAAAAAAAATCATACGCGCAGAACATCCAAGAAAATGCTACAGAGATGGATCAAAGTTCGTTACCACTAGATGCGCAGTGGTGTGCAGCGGAAGTAGAGTTGGGGCAGCGTGTTTGTGTGGTCCGTCTCCTCCTCGTTCGATCTCCCTCTGTCGTCCGGCCCGATCTCCCTTGAACAACCGGTCGCCCGATCCCACGTATAGTTTCGCCAGAGCGGCGCAAGTGCACCGCCTCTAATGGTATCTGCGCGTGCAGGATGAACATCGTGCGGCGGACTGCTAGGACCGTTCACACAGTCAGCGGCGGCGAGTGAAGGTGGCTAGTTGCAACTCATGCAAAGCTCTAATGACGGCGCCAAAGCGATCAACCGGATGGGTGTGCCGCACCTTCACTCTATATAGGCATCCGGTGTGGGATCAACTCTTGGGTTCTCGCACGGATCCTAAAGCCCACGTATTCCTTCCCTCAAGCGCGCCACCCCTTAGGTTCTCGTTCACTTGGTTGCGAGTCAGATCACATCCGGCTCGACCAGTCGGTAGCGGCCTCTAGCAAGGTATGCCGACTCCAAGTGTCTGATGAAGCTGATTCGGAGAACCTGTACTTCACACTTCTATTGCCTTTCCTATGCGATATATGTTGTCGTGCACAAGGCGATCTGGTCATCCTTGTTGCAGCACGACCTCTTTCTCGTTCCTGTGAATCCGACCAACACTTCAGATTATCTCATTATCCTCATCGCATGGCCATGCTTATCCAGGTCGTAACACCTGAGAGGCTTAGAGTATATCTCTCCTGATCGGAGGGGCAAATCCCATCTTGCTCGACCATGTCTGGTAGCATGGGTCTGGACAAGCCCAAAACCTACCTTTGTAACTACCCAGTCACGGAGTACCATTTGGTCGGCCCAAAGCAAGTCAGTCACCATCCTGTGTACATGCGCCAGCTCAGGTCTTAGGATATAGAACATATGTTGTACTAGACACTCACAGATGACCTATCGATGTGTCTCATAGTTGGTTCTATCCAACTTAGACCCTATCTTGAGTCCGAGCAGACCTTTCCGAGTCCATATATACGGCTAGCTTCCAATGCTACGTGGTTAGTGAGACCGAACAATCCACCGTGTCATATGCTAGTCTGATTAGTAGTGCATCCACACAACCCTTTCGACTACGAACTATTTAGGATAGTTATCATACAATGCATAGTCTCACAAACAAGTCACGTACTTGTCAATACACATCACTAATAATTTCCAAGGACTATCTTTATCCTTAAACACATAGAAAATATCGTCATACATGATTGCCTCTAGGGCATATCTCCAACTGTCTCCCACTTGTACTAGAGTCAATCAAATAGACATCGAATGCCCATAGCTCTAATGTGCCCCTCATGCTTGGGTTATGAAGAGGCTTAGTCAACGGATCTACAACATTTGCATCCGTATGAATCTTGCATAAATTGGTATCACCTTTCTCTACAAGCTTTCGTATCAGGTGATATTTTCGGTCTATGTACTTGGTCTTGTGGTATTGTCTCGGGTCCTTGGCATGTGCGATGGCACCTGAATTATCGCAATAAAGGTCCAATGGTTCTGACTAGCCCGGAAACACACCAACATCTTGCAGGAACTTCTGAATCCAAACACCTTCCTTTGCGGCTTCACAAGCCGCATTGTATTCAGCCTTTGTTGTGGAGTCGGCCACCGTATATTGCTTGCAACTCATCCAGCTCACTGCTCCTCCATTCATGACATACACAAATCCAGTTTGCGATCGGCAATCATCCCTGTCCGTTTGGAAACTAGCATCAGTGTAACCCTTTATGAAGAGCTCCTCCTCACCTCCATAAATTAGGAACATCTCTTTAGTCCTTTTCAGGTACTTCAAGATAGTTTTCACCGCTGCCCAGCGATTCTCACCTGGGTCAGCCTGGTATCTTCTTGTTAAGCTTATTGCATGGGAACCATCAAGCCGTGTACATGGCATGTCATACATGATGGATCCAATTGCCGAGGCATATGGAATCCTACTCATCCAGTTTCGCTCATCAGAAGTCGTAGGACTCTTAGTCTTGCTTAGCCTTATACTATGTGAGACGGGAAAGAAACCTTTCTTGGCCTCACTCATGTTCAACCTATTCAACACTTTATCTATGTATGTGCGCTGGCTTAAGCCGAGCAGCCTCCTCGATCTATCTTTATAGATCTTGATGCCTAAAATGTACACTGCCTCTCCAAGGTCTTTCATCGAAAACTTGCCATTCAATGATTCCTTGACTGAGTTCAATGTCGAAACATCATTTCCGATTAGTAGTATGTCATCCACATACAAGATCAAAAATACTACTGAGCTCCCACTAGACATCTTGTATAAACAATAGTCCTCCTCATCATCGAAACCAAGGTCAACGATGACTTCATCACAAGGAATGTTCCAACTCTGAGCTACTTGCTTCAATCTATAAATGGATCTCTTGAGCTTGCATATTTTACCAGCATTAGTTGGATCGACAAAACCTTCGGGTTGTATCATGTACACATCCTATTTTAAATTTCCATGAAGGAAAGCCGTTTTGACATCCATCTGCCATATCTCATAATCGAAATATGCAGCTATAGCTAGTATGATCCTCAATGACTTTAGCATCGCTACCGGCGAGTAGGTCTCGTCGTAGTTAATTCCTTGAACTTGTCCATAACCTTTAGCGACAAGCCGAGCTTTATGGATCTGAATATTTCCATCCACATCGATTTTCTTCTTAAAGACCCATTCACAACCAATGGCAACTACACCAGGTGGCGGATCAGCCAAGTCCCAGACTTGATTGTCATCCGTGGACTTTAACTCCGATCTCATGGCCTCTAGCAACGCCTCGGAACCTAGGCTCACCATCGCTTCTGCATACATGTCTGGCTTGTCGCTTTCTAGAAACAAAACGTCACGCACTCTGCGCAGTCTTTCCGACCTCTGTGGCTCCGTTGCCGACTCCACAACGGGTTCTTTAACCAACTCGGGTGTGATACCATCACCAACCGAGTTGTCCCCGAGTGGCTCTCGAATTTCTTCGAGTCGCACCGTTCTCCCACTGGGCTCCCGACTGAGAAATTCTTTCTCTAGGAAAACTCCGTTCCGAGCAACAAACACTTTGTTCTCTTCTCGGTTGTAGAAGTTATATCCAAAGGTTTCCCTCGGATAACTCACGAATATGCATTTATCCGACTTGGGTGTAAGCTTGTCCGACATGAGTCACTTGACAAATGCTTCACAACCCCAAATCTTTAGAAAAGACAAACTAGGACTCTTCCCAGTCCACATCTCATGTGGTGTCTTGTCTATGGATTTTGATGGTACCCTATTAAGTGTGAAAGCTGCAGTTTCTAGAGCATATCCCTAGAATGACAAGGGTAAATCCGATTTGATCAACATCAATCGGACCATGTCCAACAAGGTTCGATTTCTTTGTTCTGACACACCATTTCTCTGCGGCATACCCGGAGGTGTGAGCTAAGGTACTATACCTCGGCTTTTTAGATGATTATGAAAGTCCTGGCTCATGTACTCACCTCCACGATCTGATCATAGAAGTTTTATCATCTTGCCGAGCTGATTTTCAACCTTGTTCCGAAACTCTTTGAACTTTTCAAAAGTTTCCGACTTGTGCCTCATCAAATAGATATATCCATATCTACTCAAGTCGTCGGTAAAAGTGATGAAGTACTGATAGCCACCTCTGGCCGTTGTGCTCATTGGACCAGACACACCACTGTGTATAAGCTCCAACAGCTCGGACACCCTCTCGCAAGTTTTTGCAAAAGGTAACTTAGTCATCTTGCCTAGCAAGCATGATTCGCATGTCTCGAACGACCCGAAGTCGGACGAAGTTAGGAGTCCATCATCATGGAGCTTCTTCAGGTGTTTCAGACTAATGTGTGCAAGCAGGCAATGCCAGAAGTATGTTAGATTTATCTCATTAGGCTTATGCCTCTTGACATTCACATTATAGACTGGTTCCGTTTCTAGATTTAAAATAAACAGCCCATCTACTATGGGTGCATAGCCATGGAACATTCCATTCAAATAAAATGAACAACCATTGTCCTTTATATTGAATTCATAACCTTGACTCATCAAGCATGAGGCAGAAATAATGTTCCGACTAAGTGCGGGAATGTAATAACAATTATTCAATTCCAAAATAAATCCAAAAGGAAGCTTGAGCTGCATCATGCCGACCTCCAACACAGCCACTCTTGCTTTGTTGCCGACCCTGATGTCAATCTCCCCTTGTGCGACATGCCTAGTTCTTACTAGCCCGTGCATCAAGTTGGAAATATGAACAACCGATCCGGTATCAAATACCCAAGAGCTACTAGGTATGTCAGGAAGGTAAATGTCTATAACAGACGTACCAAGTGTACCTTTGCCTGAAGAAGCATCTCCGGCCTTCCTGCCATGCTCAGCAAGCCACTTGCTACATTTCCTCTTCCAGTGATTAGCTTCCTTGCAGTGAAAGCAAATGGACTTTGAGTCTGGTCCAGACTTCGGCTCAGCGGCAGAGACAACCTTCTCCGTGCCCTTTGCCTTACCCTTTTTCTTGGACCAACTCTTCTTGACCTTAGCCGAGTTCTGCACCATCAACATTTGATGCATGCCTTTCTTAATGTCCTGCTCTCCCACCTTGAGCATCCCATGCAATTCAGTGAGCTTCTTATCCATGTCGTGGATGTGATAGTTCGCGATGAACGTCCCATAGCTAGGCAGAAGAGAACCCAAAATTGCATCTGTGGACAGCTCATCCCCAAGTGGGAAGCCTACCCGATCCAAAACTTGCACGTACCCGATCATATTGATCATGTGCGGGCTCAGTGGTTCACCCTCTTTCAGCTTACAATCCGTCAAGGATTGCCAGACGTTGAACCTCTCAGTCCTAATCTGCACCTGAAACACGCTCTTCAAACTCTCGGTCATATCAAAAGCCTGAATGTTTTCAAAATGCTGTTGCAAATCGGACTCCATACAAGCCAGCATGAGGCAGATGATCTCGTTTGATTCATCAATGAGTTTCTGGTGGGCATTATTGGTTGTGGCATTAGCATTCTCAACAGGTTCCTCTGGAAGTGGATCCTCTAGAACATGTTCCTTTTTATCATGCTTGAGAACAATTCTCAAACCAGGTGGTATAGTTTGTTCCATTCAGTTTATCCTTTTCCAAAATTGATTTTAATGCAAAGTTTGGTTGAACAGGTGGTGCCATTGATCTACAACAGAAAATATACAATCACTAAGCAATGTGTTTATGTAGGGTAATTCAAGCCTTAAACGGAACTACTCCCACTGAAGTTAGCATCCCTCTGCAAACTCTCGGTGATTCAGGACCCATCTAGCGCGAGCGACTAGTGAGATTAGCATCATTGCTAGCCAACTTTTCTATTCGGTAAGAAACTCCTTGCTAATCATATCTCTATACGACTCCTCTCGGTCGGGTAGGTATCTTATACCCCGGCTCCCAACCTTCTTGGCCAAGAGGCCCAAAACCGTTTTGATAGCCTTGTCAAGTTAACCTGATGCAGTGCATGTCCGTGTCCGACACGAACCCTCTAGTTCAAGGACACCTAGTAGCACCTCAATTTTATGAGCCCACTACCAAACGTACTTGACGTGCGAAGGTGCAATATCCGGAACGACAATGTGCTTGATATTAACCAGGGATCTTTCTACCATTATAACATGCATAGAAACAAGAAACAATATCAATCACATATAAACATAAATATGTGAAATAGTATGGCTCCTTCATGGGTGTCCTTCCATGGCCCGTTCCTACTCCGATGACCAAGGTAAAACTCCATCTTGTCCGTCATGCCAGGACGCCAAAGCCTCGAACTTGATCACTATCCTCCAACTAATACAACTAGTAATGAATTCACAGAGAATCACGAGTCGACATGCAGGTCATTATACAATATAATGACAGCACTTTGGCTCCTGCCAGCTAGCAATCATGACACACAGGTCATGTTAAGTTACACATATGAGCCAAACTATTCACATCAAACCTGCAAAACAAACTAATGCATAGAATCGCATTCTACTGGTTTGTGTGATCATGTACGAAATACAAGGCGCTACGCACATGGCGGTCCCATCTGAATTTTGGGAAATCACAGACCAAATCTGTATTCCGATCATGCCGAATTTTCTGATCTGACCGATCTAATCGATCATCCCGAACCCGATTCGGATTCACGTTTCACAGTTAACCCCGAGGGCGGATACCGACCGGTAGGGGTAGGGTGTGTCACGACTTCGTCGATTCCGATTGACAGAAAACATACCCTCAATCTATCCCGATATGCAGTTGATCTCATCAACTGTGCACATAGACGATCTCGTGAACAATGATGGATCTCATCCGCCACCTCCACATATCAAATATGCATCCGATCTTAATCCAAATCCATAAAAGAGGCTCTAATACCACTGTTGGGTTCTACCGTAGGTGCATCACATGCAAATTAAAAATTTCCTACGCGCAGAACATCCAAGAACATGCTACGGAGATGGATCACAGTTCGTTACCACTAGACGCGTAGTGTTGTGCAATGAAAGTAGAGTTGGGGCAGTGCATTCGTGTGGTCCGTATCCTCCTCGTCCGATCTCCCTCTTTCAGCCGGCCCGATCTCCCTCGAACAACCGGTCGCCGGATCCCACGTACAAGTGCGTCACAACGGTGCAAGTGCACCACCTCTAACGGTATCTGCGCATGCGGAAGGAACACCATGCGGCAGACTGCTAGGTCCGATCACACAGTCGGCGATAGTGAGTGGAAGTGGCTAGTTGCAACTCATGCAAAGCCCTAATGACAGTGCAAAAGCGATCATTCGGATGGGTGTGCCGCACCTCCACTATATATAGGCATCCGGCGCGGGCTCAACTCTTGGGCCTCTTACGGATCCTAAAGTCCATGTGTTCCTTCCCTTAAGTGCGTGACCCTTAGGTTCTCGTTCACTTGGTCGCGAGTCAGATCACATTCGGCTCGACTAGTCAGTTGTGGCCTCTAGCAAGGTGTGCTGACTCCAAGTGTATGATGAAGCTGATTAGCCAAGCTTGTACTTCACACTTCTATTCCCTTTGCCACACGATATTTGTTGTTGTTAACAAGGCGACATGGTCATCATTGTTGCAGCATGACCTCTTTCTCATTCCAGTGAATTCGACCAACACTTCGGATTATCTCATCATCCTCATCGCATGGCCATGCTTATCCAGGTCGGATCACCCGAGGGGCCGAGAGTTTATCTCTCCTGATCGGAGGGCCAAATCCCAGCTTGCTCGACCATGTCTCACAACATGGGTCTGGACAAGCCCGAAACCTAACTTTGTAACTACCCAGTCATGGAGTAGCGTTTGGTCGGCACAAAGCAAGTCTGTCACCATCCTGAGTACATGCGCCAGCTCAGGTCATAGGACATAGAACATATGTTGTACTAGAGACTCACAGATGACTTATCGCTGCGTCTCATAGTTGGATCTATCCAACTCAGACCTTATCTCTACTCGGATCCGACTATGTCGAATATGACCATACCTTTCTGAGTCTATATTATCCGGCTAGCATCCAATGCTACATGGTCAGTGAGACCGAACAATCCACCGTGTCATATGCTAGTCTGATTAATTATGCGTCCACACAACCCTTTTGACTAGGGACCATATAGGATAGTTATCATACAATGGATAGCCTCATAAAAAATCACGTACTTTTTAATGCACATCACTAATAATGTCCAAGGACTATCTTTATTCATAAACACATAGGAAGTATCATCATACATGATTGACTCTAGGGCATATCTCCAACACCTTGAGGACCTCTTTGGCAGGGGAAGCCTGGACCTTTTGCCTATGTGTTTTGGTGTAAACAAGCAGACAGCCGGATAAAATACTTTTGGGATGAGTGAGCAGGCGAATTCATCCTCACGGCCGGCCTATTGGTTGTGCCCTTGTTGGCTTTTGATCCAGGAGCTATTTCGGTCGTCGACGCATGGCGTATGGATTAACAACCCTTGGGAGTAGAGGTCGGCGTATTCGTAGCACTGCTGGATGCTTGCCTCTTGCGGGATGAGCTTTTCTTCTTCCTGCTTGTTGCAGGAACGAAGAACAACCTAGGGTAACCGGCTATGAAAGCCACCTGAGATCAGTCGAGGCTCCTGATAGAAGACTCTGTCTTTGAATTCAATTAGAAGATCCGGGTCTTCATGAAAACCGGATCATCATCATGTGAATAGTTCTCGGGCCGGGCAGCCGGACACTTGACTGTCTTGATGAAGCTCCTCCATTCCTATTCACGCAAGGATAAAAGACTTTGGTCAAATAAAAAACGGAATGAAAACCCCGAGCTATGTTTGCAGAAGAAAGGCTTGCCCATTCGGTGGGATTATGGCTTGAATAATCGTCCTTGGTTGTCCGATGAGTAAAATCTTCTTGCTCTCCTTTGTATAGGTCGACAAGGGCGGCAGCCAACACCGTTTGATTGGCAGGACCCAATCGTCGGGAGCAAGTGGTGTTGCTTCTACCATTGTAGCACCACAGGGGATGTATCCTCTATTGGAGGGGCCACACGCATAGTGTATTGGCGGCAGCCATGATGTCAGGCATGGTCAGGTTGTGGTGGGTAAGCATCCACACCTGGGCCACCAAATGTTGCACCTCAACGATGTCCTCTTGGGATGAACTCTTCGGCCGCCAATTGTACCTTTTCTTCAAAGGGGCGTCGGAGTATTTGGGCAGACCTCTCCGAGCTGGCTCAAATAGGGGGACGTCTTCAATGTAGAACGACTCCAAAGTCCACTCTTCGGATTCCTTCGGCGTAACCACCGGATACCCCATTCCCGCTATGCCGCATACTTCGGCTCCGCCGACCTCCAAGATTACTTTGTCCTGAGTGCAAGGGACTAGACAGAAGTACTTCCTCCATAGCTCGAAATGTGCCTGGCAACCAAGGAACATCTCGCAGAGGGCTACGAAGCCCGAGATGTGTAGGATTGACCCCAGGGTGAGGTGGTGGAGTTGGATCCCATAGAATTCCAACAATCCCCTCAGGAACGGGTGGATGGGAAACCCCAGGCCCTGCAAGAGGAAGGGCATGAAGCATACTCGTTCCACCTTCGAGGGTTGGGGAAGCGCTCCGCGAAGACCTCGTTGTTGTAGGAAGTTCAACGTGCATGGGTCACCGCCACATCCGAAGAAGGGAGATACCCCTAGGTCTCCATATTACGCAGACGCATAAGTGATACGGTGTAGCTGGTCCAGTCCCCGGGATGTGAGCCGTAGGGGCACGCGGAAGAGCTGGGGCACTTGCCATGTTTCTCCTGGATTTTATGCGCGGAGTTTTTCCTTTGAGGGGAAAGAGGAGGATGTGGTCTAAACCGCGATCCTGTTTACTTAAATGGGTGAAACCTCTATTACGAAAGGGCAGTGCCTTAAAAAGTTGGTGAACTGCTCGTCTCCCCATGATGCGTGAGAATTGAGGAACGCTGGCGGTTATTATAATGGACCTAAAGAGCTCGTGAGGCTTGGGATTTCACCGATCACTGGTTGGTTGCCGAATAAAAAAGAATACGAAACTCGCCTTGCAAGCTGAAGATTATGAAGATCATCCGGATATACATCGGCGTTGAAGACTAGTTTTGGGGCTACTGAGGGAGTCCTTGATTCAGGGGACCTCTGGTAGCCGACCTGTTTCCCATGGGCCGGACTGTATGGGCCGCTAAGTATCCATTGGGTGATCGAAAGCCACGTTTCTAGGGTGGAGGCTTCGATAAGGCGTGACGTGTTCTCCAAGATTGCCAGCTATTGATAGGTGTGTTTTCACTTCGGCATGTAACCGACCATATGTAAACCCTAGGTACCCCCGGTGTCCATATAAACTGGAGGGTTTTACATTGTAGAGGACAACTCATCTAGGGCTAGCTATTTGATCTCAAGGTAGATCAACTCTGTAACACCCCATATCATCAATACAACCAAGCATGACATAGGGTATTACCTCCATAGGAGGGCCCGACCTGGGTAAACCAGTGTCCCCTTCGTATCCTATTACCATCGGTTCTAGCCTCATAGCTCGGGACCCCCTACCCGAGATCCGCCGGTTTTGACACTGACATCGCCCCCGTCCGAGTTGTGGCCTACGGGCTAGGTGGGCAAGGCCGCAGCCACGGCAATCCATTCGGCGGCAGCGCTTCCGCGTGGTGCCCCTGTCCCCCGCTGCAGTGGTGCCCTCACCGAGGAAGGCGAGGGTGTTGCTGTCATCAAAGCAGAGGGGAAGAGGAAGTGGGTCAACGTTGAGGAATAAGTACCCGGTGCGAACTTGCCTGCTCTTCGGTAGCTTGGGTGCTAATGATTCTTCCTTTGCCTGGCAACTAGGAACGGCCCCGTGCTGAAGATGAGCAAGAAGAAAGTACGAGTCAAGCCGAAGGCGTTCTCCAATGCTCCTCCTACTCCCGTCGGCCGTCGTTTCCTAACGAGGTGCATGCGGGAGAAGGGGTGAAGGCTCGCGAGACAACCCTCCTGGCCACCACCGTGAAGCCCCCGGAGCCCCCGATTCTAGGTAGGCAACCTTTTATGCAATGTCATTAACAAGGCATGGTAGAGTTGTATACTGCCAGTTACGTTGACGATATCATCGGCACCAAGAGCGGGGGATGACAAAAACCATCTTTCTGCTCACTATAGTGAGGCGGGCCAAATGACGAGGTTCTCTTCCACCGATGGTTGCCGATATAACAACGAAAAGGACAGGGTTGCCCTATTAGCAATGCATTATCATGCCATTACATGTCTTGTGCCCTGGTCATCGAAGGCCAAGGTGGCATCATCCTCGGGCTGTGTCGAGGGTGTCACTATCCTCTAAGTCTTGACATCCTCATCCTTCAAGAAGGTATCTTCTTTTGGTAGCTCCGTGTCTAGTGTCGCCAAATTGGGTTCAAGATATGCCGGCAATCGTCTGGCAAGGTGGCTTCCTTCCAGGTTACCCATGAGGATTACAAGGAATCCCATGGTCAGGGGCACAAGGGTAGTAGCGGCCATTTGCAAAGATTTTGAAAAGGGGACGATGAGAGCTTAAGAGAAAACTGGTGGAAGTGCTAAGGCAAAAACCTTTGCTTCCTTTGGAACTTTAGGACAGGCGAGAAATATAGAGGTTTTGTAAGTGATTTTGAAGGGTCTGAAAAAATAGTTTTATCCTAACTAACGTCCATGCTAACTAAGGGCTTCCTACAGTCAGGACTTGGCTCTGATACCAACTCTGTGGGTACCCCAACTCATAAGTCATGATCATCGAATGTACGTGTATAGTGATCCCAGAGATCAATGCTCACTGAACATACAGAAACTGAATAACAAGAGTCTTACATCCAATACATACCGTTTACTCAAATATCGCCTTCATGGCCAAGTCTTCATATGATTGCAGTGGAAATCTTCAACAATAGCGTAAACCCATGCCATCAGCCTTGACCCTACAGGCATTCTGATTGGGAAGCGTCCTAGCTCGCATGTCCGTCACCAAAGTAATCTCCATCACAACCTGATCTTTCATGCCTGGCCAATAAAATAACTAGTGGCAAGCCAATGAGTATTTTGAATGAACTCACAAGCAACCCATGTTCGTAACAAGGTTCAACAGAGCATGATATATCACTAAGTAGGTAATTTTGCAAAAAGCTAATTTTGAGTGCGGTGACATGATCAACTAACATATCTAAGCATGCATCAACAGTTGGCAGATATCCATATGGTCAAATTATAGATATCATCATAAGCAGGGGTTGAATATCTCATATTTGGTCATGTCACCAAGTCATCTGACTTATCTCAAGTGTCATCTCTGTATCAACCACACACACACACCAAGTTTAGAGAACACTGGACGTAGCACAAGAGCGGTCATCCAACTATCCTTGACCGTGGACATGGCTATTCTAATAGTTTTACACTCTACAGAGGTTGCACACTTTAGCCACAAGACTTGGGGAACTTCCGTGTCATCCACGACTCGCGGTATATAACATACCCGAGGTAAGCACCTGAACAATGCCTTTCCCTTGACGATACTAAACAAAGAGTCCACTCGATTGGTACCCAGCCCTCATGATGTACATCATACGAGCCTCGCTCCAGATCGTACCATCCATGAAGGGACCAATGGTGTGCCCAGTGCCTGTGAAGACAGTGCATGATCGTCCTTCCCATATACGGGTAGAGTGGTTGTAAATGTAAGGTTGGAATAACGGTCGCAACTTACACCAATACATTTTCGAAAACGCGCACTCACTTCCTCCGATACACCAATTCTTTCTCAAGTGGCCACCCAACTCATCATCATCTCCCTCGGTCATTAGTGGCACCCGACGGGGTTTTCGAAAATTCTTGAAATCATTGCCTTATCTCCATCACCAGGCATAATCCCAATCCCACTTGCATAGCATCTACTAACATCCTATCTACACCCACCCGCACAACCCTCATAAGGAGGTAGGGTCATTTATGATGCAAGTATTAACAAGAAGTATAGGGGCATCCCACCCATGTGGACACCACAACACATGATCAAATATAAAGAAAGTAAAATGTGTTGGAAATATACCCTAGAGGCAATAATAAATTAGTTATTATCATATTTCCTTGTTCATGATAATCTTTTATTATCCATGCTATAATTGTATTGATCGGAGACTTAAATGCATGTGTGGATACATAGACAAAACAATGTCCCTAGTATGCCTCTAATGGACTAGCTCGTTGATCAAAGGATGGTTAAGGTTTCCTAGCCATGGACATGAGATGTCATTTGATAACGGGATCACATCATTAGGAGAATGATGTGATGGATAAGACCCAAACTACAAACATAGCATATGATCGTGTCAGTTTATTGCTACTGTTTTCTGCATGTCAAGTATATGTTCCTATGACCATGAGATCATGCAACTCACGAATATCGGAGGAGTGCCTTGTGTGTATCAAACGTCGCAACGTCACTGGGTGACTATAAAGGTGCTCTATAGGTATCTCCTATGGTGTCTGTTGAGTTGGCATGGATCGAGACTGGGATTTGTTACTCCGTGCGACGGAGAGGTATCTCAGGGCCCACTCGGTAATACAACATCACAACAAGCCTTGCAAGCAATGTGGCTAAGTGTTGGACACGGGATCTTGTATTACGAAACGTGTAAAGAGACTTGCCAGTAACGAGGTTGTAACATCCCAAAATTCCATTTTGGAATGTTATGAATATAGCTATGCATCTATCATCACCATTGCTTGATTGTATGTGTTAGTTGAAATGCCATTTCTGATTTTCTGAAAGTCCCTTCTACTTTTGCCTATGTTGCTTCCCCTATTTGAAATTTTGGTTAAATGTTCAAAATAAGAGAGGAGGAACATGACACTACACACCAGGGTCAAATTGGTGAATTATTTGAACAAAATAACCAGGGGTTATTTTGAAAATATTTGCAAAAAGGATTTAAAAACATTTAGGCAATTTCTGAAAATAATATTTTTTTCAAAGTGTTCAAATGACAGAATAGAAATGTTCATTAAATAGCATTTATTATTCTGTTAATTTTGATATATAATACCCCTATATTTACAAACGATTTGAATGCTTTAAAAGCTTTTGAATATCTCTGGAAATTATTAAAAAGAAACGGTAACCGTTTCCGGTATTAAACGGGCCGGCCCACCGGCTTTAAAAGCCGAGACCGTTACCGGTCGGCCGACCGAGCGCAGTAACGTCCCCCTCTCTCTCTGACGCTGGACCCCACCCCCGACCGACCGTTGCTTCAAACGGTCGTCTTCTCCCTCCCCCGCGCGCGCCGGACCCGACGCCGGTCGCTTCCCCCCCCTCACCGGATCTCTCCCCTCTCTCCTCCCCGCACCCCCCCGAGCGCCTATATAAGAGCCCCACTGCCCCGCATCCATTTCCCCCCCGAGCCCCCTTCTCTCTCTCGCCGAGACGCCGTCGATTGCTCGTCGGAGTTCCACCACCACCGGAAGTCGCCGTCGACCGTAGCCACCACCCCCGACCACCATTCGCCTCGCCGTCGCCACCAATCGACTCCGGAGCACTGTCGCCATCGCCCGGACCACTTCCCCGTCCTCCCCGACCACTGGAACGCCTCGCCGTCGCGTTCACCACTTCCGGACTCGCCGGAGTTTCCCCACGCCGGCGACTTTTACACCGTGAGCATTTCCCTCCCTCCGATCCAAACCCAACGGCTCAGATTAGAAGTCACTTATTCCCGAACCGTTTTCTGTTTAGGATCGGTTGACCGCCCGAAGCACCGCTCGGACACCCACCTCAGCCACTCACAGGTCGCCATGTCACCCTAGTCGACCGTTCGTTAGTTTTTCTTTTCAGTTTTGTTTTTCAGAAAACAGAATGTATTCTAAATTTGTTTTAGCTATATCTTTTAAACTATATAGAGTTTTGAGTTGATTCTTTTTGCAATAGCTCACATTTTTCATGTAGTTTCACCCTGTACTTTTAAATTTCAAATTTGAACTATAAAATTTGAATTGAATCAAATTTGCTTAAAATCTTCAAATCTGAATAACTAGAGTTTAAAAATAGATTTTGATATGATTCTTTTTGTCACTGTTAGATATTGGTTAGGACTATCTTCATGCATAGTTTGAGAGTTTTCATGATCTATTTAATTACTGTTTTAACCAAAAACAGACTGCTTATTATTATAATATAGTTTTCTAAACTTAATTTTGATTAGTTTGATTTAGAATTTGGTTTTATTTGTTTATTAGATTCTGTTAGTAAACATTTAGTGTTTTTACTCACTGTTAATAAAAATATAAATTTGCCTAGTTTAATTTCATTTAACATAGGAATCACAACTTCTTTTCAAATAGGCATAATTTGATTAAAACAACTAACTAGTAATAGTTTTGTTTTCAAATAAGGTTTTGTATAATTAATTCTGTTTTCTAAGACAGATTTAATAGTAAATTCTTTTCTGTTAAGAACATGTTTTGCTAATAAATAACAAGTTTAGTTTTCATTCTTTTGTTAGTACAACTATAGTTGATTCGTATAGTGTTTATCAAAACTTTTATAAACTTTACTAAAGTTTTCCCCAACAAACTTAAATTGATTTTCTTTGTTTAATAATTAAAAAATTCTATTGTTTCCCTTGCTGTCAACAATGTTTTGCTATTTCAAAATAGTTTTATTATGTAGTAGTGTTTTCATCATCCCCTTTGGAAAAAACAAAACTTTGTGTGTTTTACTTGCTAGAGACTTTTGAGCATTGTTTGCATAGTTTGTTTAGTACTTCTTTGCTGAATGTTATGAGTACTTATTATGGTTGTATGCTTATTTGAGTGCATTGTTTGTTTCGTTAGATTATCCGGAGTGCGAAGCTTGTTACTTAGAGTCACTCACGTACGAAGATCATCAATCAGGCAAGTCACTTTGATCATGTTTTACCCATGTTTTATATGCATTAGTTCTACCATCTCCCCAGTTGCATGCAAGATAGGTTAGTTGGAAACTTGGTTACATTGTAGTAGTATCATGTGGTAGATACCTCTCTCAACCCCCTTGTGGGGGACGTGTGCAAAACTCTGCAGAGTATTTCAAACCTAATCGATTAGCCGTGTCCATGGTCATGGACGACTTGAGCCAAAGGAATTGGAACTTCCGGAACTCTCAACACAAATAATATGATGATGTGGGTATTTAATAATTTTGGGTATGAGAATTGGTTGGTGGAACCATCTCATTAATCAACCAACTTAGTAATATTTTGCTTAACCCCCTTCGATGTAGGAAAAACTTGGCTTTACGCAAAACTTACACCACCACCTGCCATATAAGCATATAGACTAGCTGATTGTTTTCACCCCTCTCTTGTGACTTTGCCGGCATATTCCATATGCTGACCTACACGGCTGCAACGTATCATGTTGCAGAGTATTTTTCCGACCAGGAGTGAGGACGCGTTCTATGCTCAGTGAGATGCCCTTGGAGTCAGATGGACTCATCTACCTTCGACGCTTCCGCAAGATTTAGATATTCTCATGAGTTGGCCTTTAGCCACTTTATTGTAATTTTTATTGTAATAAAGGACTCTATATGAGATTGCGATTAATATAATGCTGTGTGATTTCCCTTTGATATATACATTGATGTACCGTGTGTGTACCAGCATGATCTTGGGATGGTACGGAAAACACCGGAGACTTGGCCTTTCAGGTCGGGTCGCTACAGAAATGGTATCAGAGCACACGCTGACCGTAGGACGTAACCTCTAGGATTGGAAAGCCTTAGGATTGTTTCTCTTTGTCTTTAAATATCTTATACTCTCATCTATTCGTTTTTGACTCCTCTCCGATTATTTCAAAATTTATAGATGGCCACCTTCATCCCAGTGTTGATCACGGAGTTTTGCCAGCCTGACGCAACGATGCCCTTTGGTAAGGAGCTGATGAGAATCGTCAAGGACGTAAGGATTGCTTTGCCGAGCATCACCGGGATTCCTATCATGTCATTTCCCCAAGATGGACGCTACAGGATCGAGGTGCATATTCTAGGGAAGACCTTTGGGAATCGGAAGGAACCCATAGATCTCAAGTTCGTGGCACCCAGTTGGATACTTGGAAGAGACATGGCCATTCATCGTGCCCTTGGACGTATTCAGGAGGAATACAGAGGTGGAACCATTTCACCAGGACTCAGCATGGTTTGCCGCATAGATGCCCATGGCAACATCATCACTAATCCCACTGCAGACACCACTATCTCCTATATCCAGACCTTGGAGACTCACATCAGGACTCTGGAGCTTCGAGTTCGTGCTGACAAGAAGACTATCAAGAATCTGATGAATCGCGAGCTGGACCTTGAAGCTGATCTGCGAGAGGTCAACTATGAACACGAGCATGAAGTGAAGGACTTCCTAGAGAGGATTGATGAGCAGAATGCACGCATCGCAACTCTGGAGGAGCAGCTAGACATGGGGGAAAACCTTCACCCCGAAGGAGACATGGCACCCTTCACCAGCGACGATGAAGACTATGAGGAAAGCACCACCGGAGGACCTACGACTATGCACTTTTGAGGAGAACCTTAGTTATGCCCTCCAATGTATCTTTATTTTAGTCGTTAAAGCGTAGGTCGATGTTTAGTTTGTCTGAGATTTGTATCTCGAGGTTTGACATTGATTGAATAACTGAGTGAGTGTTTGGTGTGATATGTTTGTTGCATTGCATATGGGTAGTGAATTTCTTCTAGACCCTTGTTCTATTCTAATTCTCATCCCTCTGAAAACAGCAAGATGCCTCCACGACGTGAGACCGACTTCACTTTCCCACCGGAACTCACCCAACTCCTTCAGCAACAGAATGCACTGATGCAACTATTGATTCAGAATCAGACCAACAATCAGAACAACAATAATCATCACCATCCACCCCAGACTGACAATCTCACCCGTTATCTGAGATTGAATCCTCCAACTTTCTCCAGCAGTACTGAGCCCATTGTGGCAGATGACTGGCTCCGTAAGATGGAGAGAGAACTTGTCACCGCTGGATGCACTGACGCTGAGAAAGTGCGATTTGCCGCACATCAACTGGAAGGACCAGCAGCATCATGGTGGGAGAATTACACCACCACATATCCTATTGCAGATGTGACTTGGGAGCAGTTCAAGCTTGCTTTCCGCACCGCTCATGTTTCAGCTGGAGCCATGAGTCTAAAGAAGCGCGAGTTTCGCAACTTGCGCCAGGGTAATCGCTCTGTGGCCCAATATGTGGACGACTTCAACACATTGTCACGTTATGCCCCAGGAGATGTGGCCGATGATGCGGCCAAGCAAGAAAAGTTTCTGGAAGGACTCAATGATGAGTTGAGCATACAGCTGGTAGTGGCTAATTTCAACAACTACCAAGAGCTGGTGGATAAGGCACTTATTCTGGAAGGTAAACAGCAGCAGATTGAGAACCGCAAGCGGAAGTACACTCAGGGGAAGTTCAACTCTGGAGCTCATCAGAAGCCTCGTTACTCCCCGTACTCCGGGAATACCGGATCAGGAAACAGTAAGTTTGGAAAGCACACTCATACTGTGCATAACCATGGAGGCCACCATCATGGAGGAAATGGGAACAACCGTCTCAACCATGGTAACTTCAAGACTGACAATGGGAATGGGAACAACAACCAGCACCGTCACGTTCCTGCTCAGAAGGATCTGAGTCACATTACCTGTTTCAAGTGCCAGAAGACAGGGCACTATGCTACTGAGTGTCCCCAGAGCAAGCAAGGCGATGGAAACAACGGCAACTCCGCAGCCAAGAAGCCCAATCCGTTTCCCCGTGCTCAAGTGAATCACATCAACGTGGAAGAAGTCTATGATCAACCCGAGACTGTGGTTGGTAAGTTTTTATTGCATTCACGTCCTGTTACAGTACTTTTTGATTCCGGTGCAACTCATTCATTCATATCAAGGGTAGTTGTGGATAAGTATGGTTTGCCCACCAAAACCCTTAGTCAGTCCATTAAGGTTAGTTCTCCAGGAGGTATGATGATGGCAGGGATAGGATGCCATGCCTTGAAACTCAATATAGGAAACCATGTTTTTCCCACCGACCTCATCGTCTTAGAGTCACAAGGATTGGATGTAATCCTAGGCATGGATTGGATGACCAAGTATGAAGGAAATCTTGATTGCCCTAGCAAGTCTGTTTCACTCACCACCCCGGAGAAGAAGAGGATTAAGTATGTATCCCGACGCACACCTATGAGTGCTCGGTTAAATTCTCTCACAGGAGTTGTTCAGGAGGAAGTACCTGTGGTAAAAGAATTTCCAGATGTATTTCCGGAAGAATTACCAGGAATGCCACCAGATAGGGAAATTGAGTTCTTAATAGAGCTACAGCCAGGGACAGCTCCAATTTCCAAGAGACCCTATCGGATGCCCGCAAATGATCTGTTGGAAATCAAGAAGCAAATTAAGGAGTTATTGGACAAGGGGTATATTCGCCCAAGTTCTTCACCTTGGGGAGCCCCAGTACTTTTGGTGGAGAAGAAGGATAAATCTTTGAGAATGGTAGTGGACTATCGTGCCTTGAACGAGGTGACTATCAAGAACAAGTACCCTCTACCGATGATTAATGATTTGTTTGATCAGCTCGTAGGAGCCAAAGTATTCTCCAAGATCGATCTTCGATCAGGGTATCACCAGTTGAAGATTCGTGAACAGGATATACCCAAAACAGCTTTCACCACGAGGTATGGCTTGTATGAGTATACGGTCATGTCTTTTGGATTGACTAATGCTCCTGCCTACTTCATGAATTTGATGAACAAAGTATTCATGGAATACCTAGACAAGTTTGTTGTGGTGTTCATCGATGACATTCTGATATTCTCCAAGAACGAGGAAGAGCATAAGGAACATTTGCGTTTAGTTCTGGAGAAGCTAAGAGAGCATCAGTTATATGCCAAGTTCACCAAATGTGAATTTTGGTTGACGGAAGTCGGATTCCTTGGACATGTTATTTCCGGAGAAGGAATAGCCGTAGACCCCGCTAAGGTTGAAGCCGTCACCGAGTGGAAGTCACCCACCTCAGTTAAGGAGATCCGCAGTTTCCTTGGACTTGCCGGATATTACCGGAGGTTCATTGAGAATTTCTCAAAGGTTGCCAAGCCCATGACAGAGTTGTTGAAGAAAGAATCCAAGTATGTTTGGACTGTGGAATGTGAAGCCAGTTTCCAGGAGTTAAAGGAACGTTTGGTCACAGCCCCAGTATTGATCTTGCCCGATAATCGGAAGGATTTCCAAGTTTACTGTGATGCCTCACGTCAAGGACTTGGAGGAGTACTTATGCAGGATGGAAAAGTTGTAGCCTATGCTTCCAGACAGCTACGACCTCATGAGTTGAATTATGCCACTCATGATTTGGAACTAGCAGCCGTAGTGCACGCACTCAAGACCTGGAGACATTTCCTTATCGGAAATAGTTGTGATGTTTACACCGACCATAAGAGCCTGAAGTATATCTTCACGCAGAAAGAGTTGAACCTCAGACAGAGGAGATGGTTAGAGTTAATCAAGGACTATGACATGAGATTACACTACCATCCAGGTAAGGCTAATGTTGTAGCCGATGCCTTGAGTCGGAAAACTTATGTGAACACACTCACAGCTGGAGGATTACCTCAAGAGTTAGTCGATGATCTCAAAGAGCTCAAGCTAGAGATAGTTCCAAGAGGATATGTTGCTACACTGGAAATTCAGTCCACCTTGACCGAAAGAATTCGTGAAGCCCAGAAATCGGACAAGGAGATAGCTGAGATTAAACAGAGAATGAAAGATGGTAAAGCTAAAGGTTTTCGTAAGGATGAACACGGAACTTTGTGGTTTGAGAACCGAATCTATGTGCCCAATGACCCAGAGCTCAGGAAGTTGATACTTCAGGAAGCCCACGATTCACCTTACTCGATACACCCAAGCAATACCAAGATGTATCTGGATTTAAAGGAAAGTTATTGGTGGACAGGTATGAAGAAAGATATTGCAGAGCATGTTGCGATATGTGATGTTTGTCAGCGAGTAAAGGCAGAACATCAGAAACCAGCAGGGTTACTCCAACCTCTGCCGATACCCGAGTGGAAATGGGAAAAACTTGGTATGGATTTCATCACAGGATTGCCCAGGACCCGTTCAGGTTATGATTCCATCTGGGTAGTGGTTGATCGCTTGACCAAGGTAGCACATTTCATTCCAGTGAAAACCACCTATACCAGTGCTAAGCTAGCCAAGATATATATGACCAGGATCGTATGTCTGCATGGAGTTCCGAGGAGTATCGTGTCAGATAGAGGAACACAATTTACCTCAAAGTTTTGGCATCAGTTACATGAAACTTTGGGTACAAGGCTAGAGTTTAGTACAGCTTTTCATCCGCAGACAGATGGACAGACTGAGAGAGTCAACCAGATTCTGGAAGACATGTTGAGAGCCTGTGCGTTAGATTATGGATCTAGTTGGGACGATAACTTGCCTTACGCAGAATTCTCGTACAACAACAGTTACCAGACTAGTCTAAAGATGGCCCCTTTCGAAGCTTTATACGGAAGGAGGTGCAGAACACCACTGACGTGGGATGGTGTTGGAGACCGACAACTTTTTGGTCCCGACCTTATTCAAGATTCGGAAGAGAAAGTCAGGTTGATTCGTGACAGACTCAAGATAGCTCAATCTCGACAGAAGAGTTATGCTGACAGCAAACGTAAAGAAGTGACATATGAAGTGGGAGACAGAGCATATCTTCGTGTATCCCCGCTTCGAGGAACCAAGAGATTTGGTGTTAAAGGAAAATTAGCACCCAGATTCATAGGCCCCTACAAAATTCTTGAACGTAGAGGTGAAGTTGCATACAAACTGGAATTGCCAGAAGGATTATCCGAAGTTCATAATGTGTTCCATGTGTCCCAGCTGAAGAAATGTCATGCTGAGATGGCCGACATCCCTTTGAGAGATACAGTGCCCCTAGAGGCCATACAGCTTGAAAGTGATCTGACTTATGAGGAGAAGCCTGTCAGAATCCTCGAGACATCCAACAGAGTTACCCGCAGCAAGATTATCAAGTTCTGCAAAGTTTTGTGGAGTCACCATACTGAGGAAGAAGCCACCTGGGAACGCGAAGAAGATCTTCGTAGAGACCATCCGCACCTATTTTCTAGCCAACCCGAATCTCGAGGGCGAGATTCATCTTAAGGTGGGTAGGTTTGTAACATCCCAAAATTCCATTTTGGAATGGTATGAATATAGCTATGCATCTATCATCACCATTGCTTGATTGTATGTGTTAGTTGAAATGCCATTTCTGATTTTCTGAAAGTCCCTTCTACTTTTCCCTATGTTGCTTCCCCTATTTGAAATTTTGGTTAAATGTTCAAAATAAGAGAGGAGGAACATGACACTACACACCAGGGTCAAATTGGTGAATTATTTGAACAAAATAACCAGGGGTTATTTTGAAAATATTTGCAAAAAGGATTTAAAAACATTTAGGCAATTTCTGAAAATAATATTTTTTTCAAAGTGTTCAAATGACAGAATAGAAATGTTCATTAAATAGCATTTATTATTATGTTAATTTTGATATATAATACCCCTATATTTACAAATGATTTGAATGCTTTAAAAGCTTTTGAATGTCTTTGGAAATTATTAAAAAGAAACGGTAACCGTTTCCGGTATTAAACGGGCCGGCCCACCGGCTTTAAAAGCCGAGACCGTTACCGGTCGGCCGACCGAGCGCAGTAACGTCCCCCTCTCTCTCTGACGCTGGACCCCACCCCCGACCGACCGTTGCTTCGAACGGTCGTCTTCTCCCTCCCCCGCGCGCGCCGGACCCGACGCCGGTCGCTTCCCCCCCCTCACCGGATCTCTCCCCTCTCTCCTCCCCGCACCCCCCCCGAGCGCCTATATAAGAGCCCCACTGCCCCGCATCCATTTCCCCCCGAGCCCCCTTCTCTCTCTCGCCGAGACGCCGTCGATTGCTCGTCGGAGTTCCACCACCACCGGAAGTCGCCGTCGACCATAGCCACCACCCCCGACCACCATTCGCCTCGCCGTCGCCACCAATCGACTCCGGAGCACTGTCGCCATCGCCCGGACCACTTCCCCGTCCTCCCCGACCACCGGAACGCCTCGCCGTCGCGTTCACCACTTCCGGACTCACCGGAGTTTCCCCACGCCGGCGACTTTTACACCGTGAGCATTTCCCTCCCTCCGATCCAAACCCAACGGCTCAGATTAGAAGTCACTTATTCCCGAACCGTTTTCTGTTTAGGATTGGTTGACCGCCCGAAGCACCGCTCGGACACCCACCTCAGCCACTCACAGGTCGCCACGTCACCCTAGTCGACCGTTCGTTAGTTTTTCTTTTCAGTTTTGTTTTTCAGAAAACAGAATGTATTCCAAATTTGTTTTAGCTATATCTTTTAAACTATATAGAGTTTTGAGTTGATTCTTTTTGCAATAGCTCACATTTTTCATGTAGTTTCACCCTGTACTTTTAAATTTCAAATTTGAACTATAAAATTTGAATTGAATCAAATTTGCTTAAAATCTTCAAATCTGAATAACTAGAGTTTAAAAATAGATTTTGATATGATTCTTTTTGTCATTGTTAGATATTGGTTAGGACTATCTTCATGCATAGTTTGAGAGTTTTCATGATCTATTTAATTACTGTTTTAACCAAAAACAGAATCTGCTTATTATTATAATATAGTTTTATAAACTTAATTTTGATTAGTTTGATTTAGAATTTGGTTTTATTTGTTTATTAGATTCTGTTAGTAAACATTTAGTGTTTTTACTCACTGTTAATAAAAATATAAATTTGCCTAGTTTAATTTCATTTAACATAGGAATCACAACTTCTTTTCAAATAGGCATAATTTGATTAAAACAACTAACTAGTAATAGTTTTGTTTTCAAATAAAGTTTTGTATAATTAATTCTGTTTTCTAAGACAGATTTAATAGTAAATTCTTTTCTGTTAAGAACATGTTTTTCTAATAAATAACAAGTTTAGTTTTCATTCTTTTGTTAGTACAACTATAGTTGATTCATATAGTGTTTATCAAAACTTTTATAAACTTTACTAAAGTTTTCCCCAACAAACTTAAATTGATTTTCTTTGTTTAATAATTAAAAAATTCTATTGTTTCCCTTGCTGTCAACAATTGTTTTGCTATTTCAAAATAGTTTTATTATGTAGTAGTGTTTTCATCATCCCCTTTGGAAAAAACAAAACTTTGTGTGTTTTACTTGCTAGAGACTTTTGAGCATTGTTTGCATAGTTTGTTTAGTACTTCTTTGCTGAATGTTATGAGTACTTATTATGGTTGTATGCTTATTTGAGTGCATTGTTTGTTTCGTTAGATTATCCGGAGTGCGAAGCTTGTTACTTAGAGTCACTCACGTACGAAGATCATCAATCAGGCAAGTCACTTTGATCATGTTTTACCCATGTTTTATATGCATTAGTTCTACCATCTCCCCAGTTGCATGCAAGATAGGTTAGTTGGAAACTTGGTTACATTGTAGTAGTATCATGTGGTAGATACCTCTCTCAACCCCCTTTGACAACATTGGCCCCGGGAAACGTTGTTTTACCTTTTGCTATGCTATTAGTAGACGGGGTTGGTTGTGTGATTCATGAGAGTTGAGAGAGTTAATAATTTCAAGACCTACATAATGATCAAGATTTCAATACTCCAAGTTTTCAACATACCTCTGGGTGGATGATGGTTGAACGGCGCCCTGGAGAAACCAGTGGTTAGCCTAGGTGATGCTGGAGATGGCCAGTATTCACGCGGAAAGGTCCACCCAGGCACAAAGGGACGGATGGGTGCTTCAAGACCCAAGGCTTACCTGCACAGCCACAAGTCATTATGGGCTCTGGCTTGGTTGGATATCGTGGTAACTCTGGACAGGCGGTGCTACGAGAGGTAGAAGAACGGTAGGAAAGGATGGGCACCGTCAGAGTCGCAGGGAAACCCTTTGGAAGACCATGTTTTGGTCATCCGTTTCTCAAACACCCTGAAGTGCGAGAAATCAAACGGAGGCGACCAAATCTTGTGGGGGACGTGTGCAAAACTCTGCAGAGTATTTCAAACCTAATCGATTAGCCGTGTCCACGGTCATGGACGACTTGAGCCAAAGGAATTGGAACTTCCGGAACTCTCAACACAAATAATATGATGATGTGGGTATTTAATAATTTTGGGTATGAGAATTGGTTGGTGGAACCATCTCATTAATCAACCAACTTAGTAATATTTTGCTTAACCCCCTTCGATGTAGGAAAAACTTGGCTTTACGCAAAACTTACACCACCACCTGCCATATAAGCATATAGACTAGCTGATTGTTTTCACCCCTCTCTTGTGACTTTGCCGGCATATTCCATATGCTGACCTACACGGCTGCAACGTATCATGTTGCAGAGTATTTTTCCGACCAGGAGTGAGGACGCGTTCTATGCTCAGTGAGATGCCCTTGGAGTCAGATGGACTCATCTACCTTCGACGCTTCCGCAAGATTTAGATATTCTCATGAGTTGGCCTTTAGCCACTTTATTGTAATTTTTATTGTAATAAAGGACTCTATATGAGATTGCGATTAATATAATGCTGTGTGATTTCCCTTTGATATATACATTGATGTACCGTGTGTGTACCAGCATGATCTTGGGATGGTACGGAAAACACCGGAGACTTGGCCTTTCAGGTCGGGTCGCTACAGAAATGGTATCAGAGCACACGCTGACCGTAGGACGTAACCTCTAGGATTGGAAAGCCTTAGGATTGTTTCTCTTTGTCTTTAAATATCTTATACTCTCATCTATTCGTTTTTGACTCCTCTCCGATTATTTCAAAATTTATAGATGGCCACCTTCATCCCAGTGTTGATCACGGAGTTTTGCCAGCCTGACGCAACGATGCCCTTTGGTAAAGAGCTGATGAGAATCGTCAAGGACGTAAGGATTGCTTTGCCGAGCATCACCGGGATTCCTATCATGTCATTTCCCCAAGATGGACGCTACAGGATCGAGGTGCATATTCCAGGGAAGACCTTTGGGAATCGGAAGGAACCCATAGATCTCAAGTTCGTGGCACCCAGTTGGATACTTGGAAGAGACATGGCCATTCATCGTGCCCTTGGACGTATTCAGGAGGAATACAGAGGTGGAACCATTTCACCAGGACTCAGCATGGTTTGCCGCATAGATGCCCATGGCAACATCATCACTAATCCCACTGCAGACACCACTATCTCCTATATCCAGACCTTGGAGACTCACATCAGGACTCTGGAGCTTCGAGTTCGTGCTGACACGAAGACTATCAAGAATCTGATGAATCGCGAGCTGGACCTTGAAGCTGATCTGCGAGAGGTCAACTATGAACACGAGCATGAAGTGAAGGACTTCCTAGAGAGGATTGATGAGCAGAATGCACGCATCGCAACTCTGGAGGAGCAGCTAGACATGGGGGAAAACCTTCACCCCGAAGGAGACATGGCACCCTTCATCAGCGACGATGAAGACTATGAGGAAAGCACCACCGGAGGACCTACGACTATGCACTTTTCAGGAGAACCTTAGTTATGCCCTCCAATGTATCTTTATTTTAGTCGTTAAAGTGTAGGTCGATGTTTAGTTTGTCTGAGATTTGTATCTCGAGGTTTGACATTGATTGAATAACTGAATGAGTGTTTGGTGTGATATGTTTGTTGCATTGCATATGGGTAGTGAATTTCTTCTAGACCCTTGTTCTATTCTAATTCTCATCCCTCTGAAAACAGCAAGATGCCTCCACGACGTGAGACCGACTTCACTTTCCCACCGGAACTCACCCAACTCCTTCAACAACAGAATGCACTGATGCAACTATTGATTCAGAATCAGACCAACAATCAGAACAACAATAATCATCACCATCCACCCCAGACTGACAATCTCACCCGTTTTCTAAGATTGAATCCTCCAACTTTCTCCAGCAGTACTGAGCCCATTGTGGCAGATGACTGGCTCCGTAAGATGGAGAGAGAACTTGTCACCACTGGATGCACTGACGCTGAGAAAGTGCGATTTGCCGCACATCAACTGGAAGGACCAGCAGCATCATGGTGGGAGAATTACACCACCACATATCCTATTGCAGATGTGACTTGGTAGCAGTTCAAGCTTGCTTTCCGCACCGCTCATGTTTCAGCTGGAGCCATGAGTCTAAAGAAGCGCGAGTTTCGCAACTTGCGCCAGGGTAATCGCTCTGTGGCCCAATATGTGGACGACTTCAACACATTGTCACGTTATGCCCCAGGAGATGTGGCCGATGATGCGGCCAAGCAAGAAAAGTTTCTGGAAGGACTCAATGATGAGTTGAGCATACAGCTGGTAGTGGCTAATTTCAACAACTACCAAGAGCTGGTGGATAAGGCACTTATTCTGGAAGGTAAACAGCAGCAGATTGAGAACCGCAAGCGGAAGTACACTCAGGGGAAGTTCAACTCTGGAGCTCATCAGAAGCCTCGTTACTCCCCGTACTCCGGGAATACCGGATCAGGAAACAGTAAGTTTGGAAAGCACACTCATACTGTGCATAACCATGGAGGCCACCATCATGGAGGAAATGGGAACAACCGTCTCAACCATGGTAACTTCAAGACTGACAATGGGAATGGGAACAACAACCAGCACTGTCACGTTCCTGCTCAGAAGGATCTGAGTCACATTACCTGTTTCAAGTGCCAGAAGACAGGGCACTATGCTACTGAGTGTCCCTAGAGCAAGCAAGGCAATGGAAACAACGGCAACTCCGCAGCCAAGAAGCCCAATCCGTTTCCCCGTGCTCAAGTGAATCACATCAACGTGGAAGAAGTCTATGATCAACCCGAGACTGTGGTTGGTAAGTTTTTATTGCATTCACGTCCTGTTACAGTACTTTTTGATTCCGGTGCAACTCATTCATTCATATCAAGGGTAGTTGTGGATAAGTATGGTTTGCCCACCAAAACCCTTAGTCAGTCCATTAAGGTTAGTTCTCCAGGAGGTATGATGATGGCAGGGATAGGATGCCATGCCTTGAAACTCAATATAGGAAACCATGTTTTTCCCACCGACCTCATCGTCTTAGAGTCACAAGGATTGGATGTAATCCTAGGCATGGATTGGATGACCAAGTATGAAGGAAATCTTGATTGCCCTAGCAAGTCTGTTTCACTCACCACCCCGGAGAAGAAGAGGATTAAGTATGTATCCCGACGCACACCTATGAGTGCTCGGTTAAATTCTCTCACAGGAGTTGTTCAGGAGGAAGTACCTGTGGTAAAAGAATTTCCAGATGTATTTCCGAAAGAATTACCAGGAATGCCACCAGATAGGGAAATTGAGTTCTTAATAGAGCTACAGCCAGGGACAGCTCCAATTTCCAAGAGACCCTATCGGATGCCCGCAAATGATCTGTTGGAAATCAAGAAGCAAATTAAGGAGTTATTGGACAAGGGGTATATTCGCCCAAGTTCTTCACCTTGGGGAGCCCCAGTACTTTTGGTGGAGAAGAAGGATAAATCTTTGAGAATGGTAGTGGACTATCGTGCCTTGAACGAGGTGACTATCAAGAACAAGTACCCTCTACCGATGATTAATGATTTGTTTGATCAGCTCGTAGGAGCCAAAGTATTCTCCAAGATCGATCTTCGATCAGGGTATCACCAGTTGAAGATTCGTGAACAGGATATACCCAAAACAGCTTTCACCACGAGGTATGGCTTGTATGAGTATACGGTCATGTCTTTTGGATTGACTAATGCTCCTGCCTACTTCATGAATTTGATGAACAAAGTATTCATGGAATACCTAGACAAGTTTGTTGTGGTGTTCATCGATGACATTCTGATATTCTCCAAGAACGAGGAAGAGCATAAGGAACATTTGCGTTTAGTTCTGGAGAAGCTAAGAGAGCATCAGTTATATGCCAAGTTCAGCAAATGTGAATTTTGGTTGACGGAAGTCGGATTCCTTGGACATGTTATTTCCGGAGAAGGAATAGCCCTAGACCCCGCTAAGGTTGAAGCCGTCACCGAGTGGAAGTCACCCACCTCAGTTAAGGAGATCCGCAGTTTCCTTGGACTTGCCGGATATTACCGGAGGTTCATTGAGAATTTCTCAAAGGTTGCCAAGCCCATGACAGAGTTGTTGAAGAAAGAATCCAAGTATGTTTGGACTGTGGAATGTGAAGCCAGTTTCCAGGAGTTAAAGGAACGTTTGGTCACAGCCCCAGTATTGATCTTGCCCGATAATCGGAAGGATTTCCAAGTTTATTGTGATGCCTCACGTCAAGGACTTGGAGGAGTACTTATGCAGGATGGAAAAGTTGTAGCCTATGCTTCCAGACAGCTACGACCTCATGAGTTGAATTATGCCACTCATGATTTGGAACTAGCAGCCGTAGTGCACGCACTCAAGACCTGGAGACATTTCCTTATCGGAAATAGTTGTGATGTTTACACCGACCATAAGAGCCTGAAGTATATCTTCACGCAGAAAGAGTTGAACCTCAGACAGAGGAGATGGTTAGAGTTAATCAAGGACTATGACATGAGATTACACTACCATCCAGGTAAGGCTAATGTTGTAGCCGATGCCTTGAGTCGGAAAACTTATGTGAACACACTCACAGCTGGAGGATTACCTCAAGAGTTAGTCGATGATCTCAGAGAGCTCAAGCTAGAGATAGTTCCAAGAGGATATGTTGCTACACTGGAAATTCAGTCCACCTTGACCGAAAGAATTCGTGAAGCCCAGAAATCGGACAAGGAGATAGCTGAGATTAAACAGAGAATGAAAGATGGTAAAGCTAAAGGTTTTCGTAAGGATGAACACGGAACTTTGTGGTTTGAGAACCGAATCTATGTGCCCAATGACCCAGAGCTCAGGAAGTTGATACTTCAGGAAGCCCACGATTCACCTTACTCGATACACCCAGGCAATACCAAGATGTATCTGGATTTAAAGGAAAGTTATTGGTGGACAGGTATGAAGAAAGATATTGCAGAGCATGTTGCGATATGTGATGTTTGTCAGCGAGTAAAGGCAGAACATCAGAAACCAGCAGGGTTACTCCAACCTCTGCCGATACCCGAGTGGAAATGGGAAAAACTTGGTATGGATTTCATCACAGGATTGCCCAGGACCCGTTCAGGTTATGATTCCATCTGGGTAGTGGTTGATCGCTTGACCAAGGTAGCACATTTCATTCCAGTGAAAACCACCTATACCAGTGCTAAGCTAGCCAAGATATATATGACCAGGATCGTATGTCTGCATGGAGTTCCGAGGAGTATCGTGTCAGATAGAGGAACACAATTTACCTCAAAGTTTTGGCATCAGTTACATGAAACTTTGGGTACAAGGCTAGAGTTTAGTACAGCTTTTCATCCGCAGACAGATGGACAGACTGAGAGAGTCAACCAGATTCTGGAAGACATGTTGAGAGCCTGTGCGTTAGATTATGGATCTAGTTGGGACGATAACTTGCCTTACGCAGAATTCTCGTACAACAACAGTTACCAGACTAGTCTAAAGATGGCCCCTTTCGAAGCTTTATACGGAAGGAGGTGCAGAACACCACTGACGTGGGATGGTGTTGGAGACCGACAACTTTTTGGTCCCGACCTTATTCAAGATTCGGAAGAGAAAGTCAGGTTGATTCGTGACAGACTCAAGATAGCTCAATCTCGACAGAAGAGTTATGCTGACAGCAAACGTAAAGAAGTGACATATGAAGTGGGAGACAGAGCATATCTTCGTGTATCCCCGCTTCGAGGAACCAAGAGATTTGGTGTTAAAGGAAAATTAGCACCCAGATTCATAGGCCCCTACAAAATTCTTGAACGTAGAGGTGAAGTTGCATACAAACTGGAATTGCCAGAAGGATTATCCGAAGTTCATAATGTGTTCCATGTGTCCCAGCTGAAGAAATGTCATGCTGAGATGGCCGACATCCCTTTGAGAGATACAGTGCCCCTAGAGGCCATACAGCTTGAAAGTGATCTGACTTATGAGGAGAAGCCTGTCAGAATCCTCGAGATATCCAACAGAGTTACCCGCAACAAGATTATCAAGTTCTGCAAAGTTTTGTGGAGTCACCATACTGAGGAAGAAGCCACCTGGGAACGCGAAGAAGATCTTCGTAGAGACCATCCGCACCTATTTTCTAGCCAACCCGAATCTCGAGGGCGAGATTCATCTTAAGGTGGGTAGGTTTGTAACATCCCAAAATTCCATTTTGGAATGGTATGAATATAGCTATGCATCTATCATCACCATTGCTTGATTGTATGTGTTAGTTGAAATGCCATTTCTGATTTTCTGAAAGTCCCTTCTACTTTTCCCTATGTTGCTTCCCCTATTTGAAATTTTGGTTAAATGTTCAAAATAAGAGAGGAGGAACATGACACTAGACACCAGGGTCAAATTGGTGAATTATTTGAACAAAATAACCAGGGGTTATTTTGAAAATATTTGCAAAAAGGATTTAAAAACATTTAGGCAATTTCTGAAAATAATATTTCTTTCAAAGTGTTCAAATGACAGAATAGAAATGTTCATTAAATAGCATTTATTATTCTGTTAATTTTGATATATAATACCCCTATATTTACAAACGATTTGAATGCTTTAAAAGCTTTTGAATGTCTCTGGAAATTATTAAAAAGAAACGGTAACCGTTTCCGGTATTAAACGGGCCGGCCCACCGGCTTTAAAAGCCGAGACCGTTACCGGTCGGCCGACCGAGCGCAGTAACGTCCCCCTCTCTCTCTGACGCTGGACCCCACCCCCGACCGACCGTTGCTTCGAACGGTCGTCTTCTCCCTCCCCCACGCGCGCCGGACCCGACGCCGGTCGCTTCCCCCCCCCTCACCGGATCTCTCCCCTCTCTCCTCCCCGCACCCCCCCGAGCGCCTATATAAGAGCCCCACTGCCCCGCATCCATTTCCCCCCCGAGCCCCCTTCTCTCTCTCGCCGAGACGCCGTCGATTGCTCGTCGGAGTTCCACCACCACCGGAAGTCGCCGTCGACCGTAGCCACCACCCCCGACCACCATTCGCCTCGCCGTCGCCACCAGTCGACTCCGGAGCACTGTCGCCATCGCCCGGACCACTTCCCTGTCCTCCCCGACCACCGGAACGCCTCGCCGTCGCGTTCACCACTTCCGGACTCGCCGGAGTTTCCCCACGCCGGCGACTTTTACACCGTGAGCATTTCCCTCCCTCCGATTCAAACCCAACGGCTCAGATTAGAAGTCACTTATTCCCGAACCGTTTTCTGTTTAGGATCGGTTGACCGCCCGAAGCACCGCTCGGACACCCACCTCAGCCACTCACAGGTCGCCACGTCACCCTAGTCGACCGTTCGTTAGTTTTTCTTTTCAGTTTTGTTTTTCAGAAAACAGAATGTATTCCAAATTTGTTTTAGCTATATCTTTTAAACTATATAGAGTTTTGAGTTGATTCTTTTTGCAATAGCTCACATTTTTCATGTAGTTTCACCCTGTACTTTTAAATTTCAAATTTGACCTATAAAATTTGAATTGAATCAAATTTGCTTAAAATCTTCAAATCTGAATAACTAGAGTTTAAAAATAGATTTTGATATGATTCTTTTTGTCACTGTTAGATATTGGTTAGGACTATCTTCATGCATAGTTTGAGAGTTTTCACGATCTATTTAATTACTGTTTTAACCAAAAACAGAATCTGCTTATTATTATAATATAGTTTTATAAACTTAATTTTGATTAGTTTGATTTAGAATTTGGTTTTATTTGTTTATTAGATTCTGTTAGTAAACATTTAGTGTTTTTACTCACTGTTAATAAAAATATAAATTTGCCTAGTTTAATTTCATTTAACATAGGAATCACAACTTCTTTTCAAATAGGCATAATTTGATTAAAACAACTAACTAGTAATAGTTTTGTTTTCAAATAAAGTTTTGTATAATTAATTCTGTTTTCTAAGACAGATTTAATAGTAAATTCTTTTCTGTTAAGAACATGTTTTTCTAATAAATAACAAGTTTAGTTTTCATTCTTTTGTTAGTACAACTATAGTTGATTCATATAGTGTTTATCAAAACTTTTATAAACTTTACTAAAGTTTTCCCCAACAAACTTAAATTGATTTTCTTTGTTTAATAATTAAAAAATTCTATTGTTTCCCTTGCTGTCAACAATTGTTTTGCTATTTCAAAATAGTTTTATTATGTAGTAGTGTTTTCATCATCCCCTTTGGAAAAAACAAAACTTTGTGTGTTTTACTTGCTAGAGACTTTTGAGCATTGTTTGCATAGTTTGTTTAGTACTTCTTTGCTGAATGTTATGAGTACTTATTATGGTTGTATGCTTATTTGAGTGCATTGTTTGTTTCGTTAGATTATCCGGAGTGCGAAGCTTGTTACTTAGAGTCACTCACGTACGAAGATCATCAATCAGGCAAGTCACTTTGATCATGTTTTACCCATGTTTTATATGCATTAGTTCTACCATCTCCCCAGTTGCATGCAAGATAGGTTAGTTGGAAACTTGGTTACATTGTAGTAGTATCATGTGGTAGATACCTCTCTCAACCCCCTTTGACAACATTGGCCCCGGGAAACGTTGTTTTACCTTTTGCTATGCTATTAGTAGACGGGGTTGGTTGTGTGATTCATGAGAGTTGAGAGAGTTAATAATTTCAAGACCTACATAATGATCAAGATTTCAATACTCCAAGTTTTCAACATACCTCTGGGTGGATGATGGTTGAACGGCGCCCTAGAGAAACCAGTGGTTAGCCTAGGTGATGCTGGAGATGGCCAGTATTCACGCGGAAAGGTCCACCCAGGCACAAAGGGACGGATGGGTGCTTCAAGACCCAAGGCTTACCTGCACAGCCACAAGTCATTATGGGCTCTGGCTTGGTTGGATGTCGTGGTAACTCTGGACAGGCGGTGCTACGAGAGGTAGAAGAACGGTAGGAAAGGATGGGCACCGTCAGAGTCGCAGGGAAACCCTTTGGAAGACCATGTTTTGGTCATCCGTTTCTCAAACACCCTGAAGTGCGAGAAATCAAACGGAGGCGACCAAATCTTGTGGGGAACGTGTGCAAAACTCTGCAGAGTATTTCAAACCTAATCGATTAGCCGTGTCCACGGTCATGGACGACTTGAGCCAAAGGAATTGGAACTTCCGGAACTCTCAACACAAATAATATGATGATGTGGGTATTTAATAATTTTGGGTATGAGAATTGGTTGGTGGAACCATCTCATTAATCAACCAACTTAGTAATATTTTGCTTAACCCCCTTCGATGTAGGAAAAACTTGGCTTTACGCAAAACTTACACCACCACCTGCCATATAAGCATATAGACTAGCTGATTGTTTTCACCCCTCTCTTGTGACTTTGCCGGCATATTCCATATGCTGACCTACACGGCTGCAACGTATCATGTTGCAGAGTATTTTTCCGACCAGGAGTGAGGACGCGTTCTATGCTCAGTGAGATGCCCTTGGAGTCAGATGGACTCATCTACCTTCGACGCTTCCGCAAGATTTAGATATTCTCATGAGTTGGCCTTTAGCCACTTTATTGTAATTTTTATTGTAATAAAGGACTCTATATGAGATTGCGATTAATATAATGCTGTGTGATTTCCCTTTGATATATACATTGATGTACCGTGTGTGTACCAGCATGATCTTGGGATGGTACGGAAAACACCGGAGACTTGGCCTTTCAGGTCGGGTCGCTACAGAGGTTGAACTAGGTATGGAGATACCGACGATCGAATCTCGGGCAAGTAACATACCGAAGAACAAAGGGAATGTTATACGGGATTAACTGAATCCTTGACATAGAGGTTCGACCGATAAAGATCTTCGTAGAATATGTAGGAACCAATGTGGATGTCCAGGTCCCGCCATTGGTTATTGACCGTAGAGGTGTCTCGGTCATGTCTACATAGTTCTCGAACCCGCAGGGTCTGCACACTTAAGGTTCGGTGACGTTTCGGTAGTGTAGAGTTATGTATGGTGGTGACCGAAGTTTGTTCGGAGTCCCGGATGTGATCACGGATGTCACGAGGAGCTACGGAATGCTCCAGAGGTAAAGATTCATATATAGGAAGACCCAGTTTGGTTTCCGGAAAAGTTTCGGGCTCATCGGTAGTGTACCGGGAGTGCCGGTAGTGTACCGGGAGGCCTCCGGGAGGGGTATTTCGACCCCAAGAGGTCCATGGGCTGTGGTAGAATAATAACCAGCCCTTAGTGGTCTGGGAAAACAGCCACAAAGGCCCATGGCGCAGGAGAGAAAGTCCTAAAGCAAAAAGTGGAAAATCAGCCAATAGGAGGCAATCCTACTCCAACTAGGATTGGAGGTGAAGTAGGATTGCTTCCCACCTCCTATTTCGGCCGACCCAAAGGCCTTGGCTGCCTCTCCTCTCCTCTCCTCCTATATATACTAGTGGATTGGGTGGTTTTTGGACAGAATTTCCGGCCACGTGCTACCCGTTATACCGGTGCATAGTTTCTCCTCTAGATCGGTTTTCTACAGCGCTTAGGCGAAGCCTTGTCGGAATTGCTCCACCACCATCACCGGAGCGCTGTCACGCTGCCGGTGAAGTCTCTCTCCTCTCCACCTCCTCTCACTGGATCGAGGCGGTGGAGATCGTCATCAAGCTGCACGTGTGCTGAACGCGGAGGTGCCGTCCGTTCGGCGCTAGATCGGAAGGACCGTGATCGAGATCGTGAGACGGTTCGTGATGTGATCACGGAACGGATCATGATGAATTCGCGGGACAGATCATGATCAAGATCGTGAGACGGATCGTGATGAGTTTGTGGGACGGATCATGATGTGTTCGCGGGATGGTTCGTGATTGGATCGCGGGACGCTCGGCGATTTGGATCGCGAAGAATTTCGACTACACCAACCGCGTTTCTTAACGCTTTCCGCTTAGCGATCTACAAGGGTACGTAGATCCACTCTCACTCTCGTAGATGCTCATAACCATGGATAGGTTTGCGTGTGCGTAGAAAATTTTTTGTTTCCCATGCGACGTTCCCAAACAGTGGCAACATGAGCTAGGTTGATGGTTCGATGAGATCTCGAGTAGAACACAAAAGGTTTGTGGGTGTTGATGCTTAGATTGCTTCCTCCCTTGGTCGGATTTTGGTTCAGCGGGATTGTGAGATGAAGCGGCCCAGACCGACATTACTCGTACGCTTACGAGAGACCGGTTCCCTCGACGCAACTTGTTGCTTAGATGGCTTGCGGGTGACAGTTTCTCTCACTTTAGTTGGATCGGGTCCGACAAGGGCGGTCCTTGAGAAGGTTGAAAAGCAATCTATGTATCACCGTTGTGGTTTATGCGTAGGTGAGAATCATTCTTGCTAGATACCCGTAGCAGCCACGTAAAACATGCAACAACAATTAGAGGATGTCTAACTTGTTTTTGCAGGGTATGTTGTGATGTGATATGGCCAATTACATGATGAGATATATGTGATGTATAAGATGATCATGTGATGTATAGAATTTCACGACTTGCATGTCGTTGAGTACGGCAACCGGCAAGAGCCATAGGGTTGTCTTTAATTATTGTATGACCTACGTGTCAATCATTAAGCGCTATGTAATGCTTTACTTCATCACTTAGCGGTAGCAATAGAAGTAGAAGCAGGGCTGGCACCACAACCCCAATGACAACACATTGATGGATATCAAGATGATGGAGATCATGGTGTTGTGCCGGTGACGATGGAGATCATGCCGGTGTTTTGAAGATGGAGATCTTAAACACAAGTTCATGGCCATATCATGTCACTTATGAATTGCATGAGATGTTAATCCTTTTATGCACCTTGTTTTGCTTAGTACGGCGGTAGCATTATAAGGTGATCCCTCACTTGAATTTCAAGATGAACTATGTTCTCCCCGAGTGTGCACCGTTGCGAAAGTTCGTCGTGTTGAGACACCACGTGATGATCGGGTGTGATAGACTCTACGTTCACATACAACGGGTGCAAGCCAGATTTTGCACGCGCAGAACACTCGGGTTAAACTTGACGAGCCTAGCATGTACAGACATGGCCTCGGAACACAAGAGACCGAAAGGTCAAGCATGAGTCATATAGTGGATATGATCAACATAATGATGTTCACCATTGAAGCCACCTTAACTCACGTGATGATCGGACTTGAGTTGGTGAATTTGGATCATGTATCACTCGAATGACCCGAGGGATGTCAATTTGAGTGGGAGTTCTTAAGTAATATGATTAATTGAACTCATTATCATGAACATAGTCAAAGTGTCTTTGCAAATTATGTTGTAGATTACTAGCTCGCGCTGTAGCTCCCTTGTATTTTTATATGTTCCTAGAGAAATAGAATTGAAAGATGTTGGTAGCAAAATTGCGGACTGGGTCCGTGATCTGAGGATTGTCCTCATTGCTGCACAGAAGTCTTATGTCCTTAATGCACCGCTCGGTGCGCCACCCAATCTAGCGTCGTCTATAGATGTTGTGAACATCTAACAGGCACGTTTCGATGACTACTTGATAGTTTAGTGCGTCATGCATTACAGCTTAGAATTGAGGCTCCAAAACGTTTTGAACTTCAAAGAACATATGAGATGTTCTAAGAGCTGAGATTGTGATCTCAGGCTCGTGCTCGAGTTGCGAGATATAGGATCTCCAACGAGATTCTTTGCCTGCAAGATGAAAGAGAATAGCTCAATCGTTGAGCATGTGCTCAAACTGTCTGGGTACTACAATCGCTTGAATCGAGTGGGAGTTGATCTTCCAGATAAGATAGTGATTGATGTAGTTCTCCAAGTCACTGTCACTGAGCTACTAGAACTTGGTGATGAACTATAAAATTCCAGGGAAAGAAATGTTGATCCCTGAGCTGTTTGCGATGTTTGACACCGCGAAGGTAGAAATCAAGAAGGAGCGTCAAGTGTTGATGGTTAATCAAACCACTAGTTTCGAGAAGGGCAAGAGCAAGGAGGGAAACTTCATGGATAGCAAGTCAGTTGTTGCTCCAGTGAAGCAACCCAAAGTTGAACTCAAACCCGAGACTAAGTGCTTCTGTTATGAGGTGAGCGGTCGATGAAGCGGAACAACCCTAGATACTTGGTAGATAAGAAGGCTGGCAACATTGATAGAAGTATATTTGATATACGAGTTACTAATGTGTACCTTGCTAGTACTCTTAGTAGCACTTGGGTATTGGATACCGGTTCGGTTGCTAAATGTTAGTAACTCGAAATAAAAGCTACGGAATAAACGGAGAACTAGCTAAGGGTGAGGTGACGATATGTGTTGGAAGTGTTTCCAAGGTTGATGTGATCAACATCGCACGCTCTCTCTACCTTCAGGATTAGTGACGAACCTAAATAAATGTTATTTGGTGTTTTGCGTTGAGCATGAACATGATTAGATCATGTTTATTGCAATACGGTTATTCATTTAAGTTAGAGAATAATGGTTATTCTATTTACATGAATAATACCTTCAATGGTCATGCACCCAGTGAGAATGGTTTGTTGAAATCTTGATCATAGTTTTACACATGTTCATAACATTGATGTCAAAAGATACAAAGTTAATAATGATAGTACCACATACTTGTGGCACTGCCGCTAAATGTCATATTGGTATAAAGCGCATGTAGAAACTCCATGCTGATGGATATTTGGACTCATTTGATTTCAAATCGGTTGAGACATGCGAACCATGCCTCTTTGGCAAGATGACTAAAGGACCCCGTTGGATGGAGCGGGCAAGTGATTCATTGGAAATGATACATGTTGATGTATGCAATCTAGTGAGTCTTGTAGCATGCAGTGGATATCGTTATTTTCTTACCTTCACTGATGATTTGAGTAGATATAATGTATATTTACTTAATGAAACACAAGTCTGAATCGTTTGAAAGGTTCAAGAAAATTCAGAGTGAAGTTTAAAGATCATCGTGACAAGAAGATAAAAATGACTGCGATATGATCGTGGAGGTGAATATCTGAGTCACGAGTTTGGCATACAACTTAAGACAATGTGAAAGTTGTTTCACAACTAAATCCCACCTAGAACACCATAGTGTGATGGTGTGTCCGAACAACATAGTTATGCTCTATTGGACATGGTGCGTGCTATGATGTCTCTTGTCGTTTTACTACTATAGTTTTGGGGTTATGCATTAGAGACAACTACATTCACTTTAAATAGGGCACATTCTAAATCCGTTGAGATGACACCATGTGAATTATGGTTTGATAGAAACCTAAGCTGTCATTTCTTAATATTTGGGGATGTGACACTTGTGTGGAAAATGTTTTCACCTAATGAGGTCGAACCCAAGGCGGACAAATTGCATCTTCATAGAATACCCTAAGATCAGTTGGGTGAACCTTCAATCTCAGATCCTAGTGCAAAGTGTTTGTTGCTTAAACGGATCCTTTCTCGAGGAAATGTTTCTCTCAAAAGAATTGAGTGGGAGGAAGATAGAACTTGATGAGGTTGTTAAACCTTTGTTCAACCAGAGAGTAGCGCAGAGCAGAAAGATGTTTCTGTGAAGCCTATGTTAGTTGAAGAGGAAGTTAATGATGATGATCATGAAGCTTCAGGATCAAGTTACTATCAAACTTCGTAGGTCCACAAGGATGTGTACTGCTCCTAAGTGGTACGACAACTCTGTCTTGGAGATCATGTTGTTAGACAACGATGAACCTACGAGCTATGGAGAAGCGATGATGGGACCGGATTCCGACAAATGGTTAGAGGCCATGAAATCCGAGATAGGATCCATGTATGAAAACCAAGTGTAGACTTTGGTAGACTTGCTCGTTGGACGGCAGGTCGTTGAGTACAAATGGATCTTTAAAATGAAGACAGACACTGATGGTGAATGTCACTATTTGTAAAGCTCGACTTGTTGCAAAGATATTTGTGACAAGTTCAAGGAGTTGACTACGATGAGGCTTTCTCACTCGTAGTGGTGCTAAAGTCTATTGGAATTATGTTAGCAGTTGCTGTGTTTTCAATTATGAAATCTGGCAGATGGATGTCAAAACATCGTTTCCTTAACGGTTTACTTGAGGAAAGCTTGTATGTGACACAACTAGAAGGTTTTGTCAGGCCTAAGGATGCTAAAAGGTGTGCAAGCTTCGGTGATCCTTCCATGGACTGAAGCAAGCATCTCGGAGTTGGAATATACGCTTTGATGAGGTGATCAAAGTTTTGATGTTTATACAAAGTTTACGAGAAACTTGTATTTGCAATAAAGTGAGTGGGAACACTATAGAATTTCTGATAAGTATATGTGGATGACATATTGTTGATCAGAAATAATGTAGAGTTTCTGGAAAGCATAAAATGGTCATTTGGAAAGTGATTTTCAAAGGAAGACCTGGATGAAGCTACCTAATTGTTGAGCATCAAAATCTATGGAGATAGATCAAGATGCTCGATGAGACTTTCAATGAGTGCATACCTTGACAAGATTTTGAAAGAGTTCAAAATGGATCAGTCAGAGAAAGAGTTCTCGCCTGATTTGTAAGGTGTGAAAGTTGAGTGAGACTCAAAGCTCGACAACGGTAGAAGAAAGAGAAAGGACGAACGTCGTCCCCTATGTCTTAGCCATAGGCTCTATATTATGCCATGCTGTGTACCGCACGTGTGTGTGCCTTGCCATGAGTCCGTCAGGGGGTACAAGAGTGAACCAGGAGTGGATCACTGGACAGCGGTCAAGATTATCCTCAGTAACTAAGAGACTGAGGAGATGTTTCTCGATTATGGAGGTGATAAAGAGTTCGTCGTAAGGAGTTACGTCGATACAAGCTTTAACACTAATCCGGATGACTCGTAGTAGCAATCTGGATACGTATAGTGGAGCAGCCATTTGGAAATAGTACCAAGTGGAGTGTGGTAGCAGTGATTACGGTTTGACATAGAGATTTGCAAAGTACACACGGATCTGAATATCGCAGACCCGTTGACTATAAGACCTCTCTCACATGGAAAGCATGATCGAGCCCCAGAACTCATTGGCTGTTAGATTCATAACAATGCGAATCACATGGTGATGTGAACTAGATTATTGACTCTAGAGCAAGTGGGAGACTGTTGGAAATATGCCCTAGAGGCAATAATAAATTAGTTATTATCATATTTCCTTGTTCATGATAATCGTTTATTATCCATGCTATAATTGTATTGATCGGAGACTTAAATGCATGTGTGGATACATAGACAAAACCATGTCCCTAGTATGCCTCTAATGGACTAGCTCGTTGATCAAAGGATGGTTAAGGTTTCCTAGCCATGGACATGAGATGTCATTTGATAACGGGATCACATCATTAGGAGAATGATGTGATGGATAAGACCCAAACTACAAACATAGCATATGATCGTGTCAGTTTATTGCTACTGTTTTCTGCATGTCAAGTATATGTTCCTATGACCATGAGATCTTGCAACTCACGAATATCGGAGGAGTGCCTTGTGTGTATCAAACGTCGCAACGTAACTGGGTGACTATGAAGGTGCTCTACAGGTATCTCCGATGGTGTATGTTGAGTTGGCATGGATCGAGACTGGGATTTGTTACTCCGTGTGACGGAGAGGTGTCTCAGGGCCCACTCGGTAATACAACATCACAACAAGCCTTGCAAGCAATGTGGCTAAGTGTTAGTCACGGTATCTTGTATTACGGAACGAGTAAAGAGACTTGCCAGTAACGAGGTTGAACTAGGTATGGAGATACCGACGATCGAATCTCGGGCAAGTAACATACCGAAGAACAAAGGGAATGTTATACGGGATTAACTGAATCCTTGACATAGAGGTTCGACCAATAAAGATCTTCATAGAATATGTAGGAACCAATGTGGACGTCCAGGTCCCGCCATTGGTTATTGACCGTAGAGGTGTCTCGGTCATGTCTACATAGTTCTCGAACCCGCGGGGTCTGCACACTTAAGGTTCGGTGACGTTTCGATAGTGTAGAGTTATGTATGGTGGTGAACGAAGTTTGTTCAGAGTCCCGGATGAGATCATGGACGTCACGAGGAGCTCCGGAATGGTCTGGAGGTAAAGATTCATATATAGGAAGTCCCAGTTTGGTTTTCGGAAAAGTTTCGGGCTCATCGGTAGTGTACCGGGAGTGCCGGTAGTGTACTGGAAGTGCCGGTAGTGTACCGGGAGGCCTCCGGGAGGGGTATTTCGACCCCAAGAGGTCCATGGGATGTGGGAGAATAATAACCAGCCTTAGTGGTCTGGGAAAACAGCCACGAAGGCCCATGGCGCAGGAGAGAAAGTCCTAAAGCAAAAAGTGGAAAAATCAGCCAATAGGAGGCAATCCTACTCCAACTAGGATTGGAGGTGAAGTAGGATTGCTTCCCACCTCCTATTTCGGCTGACCCAAAGGCCTTGGCTGCCTCTCCTCTCCTCTCCTCCTATATATACTAGTGGATTGGGTGGTTTTTGGACAGAATTTCCGGCCACGTGCTACCCGTTACACCGGTGCATAGTTTCTCCTCTAGATCGGTTTTCTGCAGCACTTAGGCGAAGCCCTGCAGGAATTGCTCCACCACCATCACCGGAGCGCCGTCATGCTGCCGGTGAACTCTCTCTCCTCTCCACCTCCTCTCGCTGGATTGAGACGATGGAGATCGTCATCAAGCTGCACGTGTGCTAAACGCGGAGGTGCCGTCCGTTCGGCGCTATATCGGAAGGACCGTGATCGAGATCGTGAGACGATTCGTGATGTGATCACGGAACGGATCGTGATGAGTTCGCGGGACAGATCGTGATCAAGATCGTGAGACGGATCGTGATGAGTTCACGAGACGGATCATGATGTGTTCGCGGGACGGTTCGTGATTGGATCGCGGGACGCTCGGCGATTTGGATCGCGAAGAAGTTCGACTACACCAACCGCGTTTCTTAACGCTTCCCGCTTAGCGATCTACAAGGGTACGTAGATCCACTCTCCCTCTCATAGATGCTCATCACCATGGATAGGTTTGCGTGTGCGTAGGAATTTTTTTGTTTCCCATTCGACGTTCCCCAACAAAATGCTATATGACATGCAAATAAATTGGTTTCTTAACATGGTCAAAGGGCTTCTTGCCTGGCTTATCCAAGTATTCGAGGTCTTCACATGCTTGTCGTCCACAGCGAGCACTTCGTACACTTCGTCAACTATCGCCGAAAACAACCGCAATAAGCAACACAACAAGCAGAAAATAAAAGTGCTCTATAAATAGGAGTTTTATTTTTCTTGGACATCTATGGTCATAAGAAAAATAACCAAGGAGTTTTTGGTGGATGTGGGTCAAGGGGGAGCTTGGAATGGTGGAAATGAAGGAAATGATGATCTTATAAGATGTCCATAGAAAACATTTTTTAAAGGAGTGGATGGACCCAACAAATAGGGCATGATTTTAGAAATATGAGGGAAGTAGTTTCACTGGATTTCGAGTTGGTGTGATTTTCCTAGGGATTTTCAAAGTGGATCATACATGAAGAAATGGTCTAATATTTATCATAGAAGAATAAGTGTAAGCAAAAATGTTCACAACTCGTTGAATGAATTTAGATACACCTAGGAGCTTGAATCACTCCATTTGGAGTTCACATGAATTCCCTAGGAATTTGCAAAGTGGGGTATTACATGGTTCAAATTCAATTTTGAATTTCAATATAACAGAAAAGATTTATGGAAAAATGTGCAATGCACATATTTGGTTAGGCCAGGATTTTAGAACCTAGAAGAAATTTGAACCAGCCAATTTGCAGTTCATATGACTTTAATATGGATTTTACAAGTTCTATAGAAATAAATAAAATAAATTGGAAGGGGTTATACTTGTGCACTATTTAGCGCACACGATGAAGGATAAGAAAACGGGCCGCCCCATCAGCCTGGCCGTGCGGGACGCCACGGTGACAACGAAGGCGCCTTTCCACAGGGCGCTTTCATCGCAGAAAAACGCAAACGGCAGGAGCCATCTCCACTTAACCGGCTGGGCCCGGTTGGTGAGCCACTTACACGTGGGTCCGCCTGGCAGGTCCATTCCCCTCCTCCCGCTCGAACGGAGCATGGGTAGGGAGGCGGACCGAGCGCTCGTCGGCGCTTGATCCAGCGGCTCCGGCCACCTCCAGCGATGGCCTGACCATCGAAAGGGTCGGTATGAGGACCCGCACCCGCCTGGGTGCCTCATTTTCGCCAGGGAGCACCACGGAGGGGAGGCCTCGATCGCGGCAGAGGCCGACGATGGGTGGCAGTGGCAGAAGCGCTCCAGTCAACGGAAGGGATGAAAGTAGTGAGGGAAAATCCCGCGCTGACGCAGGAGAAGCTCCGATGAGGATCAGAGGGGCTGGGAGAGGCCACCGTGGCCAAATTTGAGCGGAGGCCGATGAGGGGGGCTCCGGCCATGAAGGTTGAAAGAGGGCACGAGAGAAGGAAGTGGCCTGTCCAGGAGGTTCATTGGAGGGAGGGAGAGCCAAGGGAGCCGAGAGGGGGTCGAGGGGATGGCTCTTATAGCCTAGGCGCTGGCGCACCATGGACCGAGGACTGGCAAGGTGGTGGTCGTCTCTGGTGTGCTCGGGGGACCTCTGGCCCATGTCTGCGGCGTTCCTGGGGCGTGTCCACAACCCGGGGAAGGAGAGAGGGAGTGGGGGACGTGCGTGCATGTGAGCTCTATGGTTGGCCGACTCGGGCGGTCGTGGTGCGTGTGAGGGGAGCCGTTGGAGGGAGAGGGAGGAGTGGGTTGATAGGGTGTCATGGTGTGGACGTCGAGGAGGACATGGGGGATATGGCTAGACGTCTTGAGGTTGTCGGGAGTGTCCATTGGGCACGAGCACTGCATGCCAGGGCATGGTCTTGGCACTTTGGGCGTGTCCACATGTGTCCACGGGATCCAGGGGAGCTCAAACAAGGCACACAAGTCCAATGGGTGTTCTGGAGGTGCCTTAGGGTAGAAGAAAATGTGAGAGGTAGAGAAATGGGTTCTGTCTAGGGGTAAAAATGGAGGTTTTACCCCCCCAATCATTGAGCTATGCCCATGAGGATTTTACTAGAGGTACACGGTATCTACAAGAGGCGGTGGAAAAAATTTGAGGTTAAGGAGATCAATGGAAGAGGTGAAAACAACAATTTTGGTTTTCTCCTAGAAGGTGTTTGTGCTGGTTTTGAGCTGGTTAAAAGGGTCTCCTTGATATGAAATTTAACAGGATCAAGTGATAGGTGAAAATGAGGTCTATCACCAAGTTTGGGCTTATTTGATGAAAGTTGCAAATGTAAACTTGGTAAACCCTAGAAATGGACATAAATGGGTTTCTATAGATCTGATCATGCTAAGGCATTCTCCATGATGCTCCACTTGCTATGGTTGCATAATTTACTGACTAGAGCATGCCCAAAAAGTTTGGGCCAAATGGGAAAACTTGACAATGCAAACATTCCCCCTTTTTAAATCAACAGAAAGGGGTTTGAGGGGATTGGGACAAGTTAATCTGTTCTCCTTGATGCACCACTTGGTGTGGATGCATTATTGGATGATTAAAACATGTCCACAAAGTTTTACATGAATAGGAGACAGTTGGTAATGTAGAGTTGCTCAAATTTGGATTTAGACAGAGAGGATTTTGGGATATTTTGGTGAACCAAAACAATTGGTATTGAGATGAAACATGGCAACATGACCACATATATCATATGTGACATGCTAGAATTTTCTTGGATTGTTTTGAGAATATTTCTTATAGAAATATTTCAAATGCTTGGAATAGGCAGAAATGGTTTTGGAGGGGTTTGTCCAATATTTTGAACATGACCATGTGTGAAACTCTTATATATGGACAATATATGTCCACTTAGTTTTCCTAAATTTTCTCAAATATTTTTAAAGCTAATAAATAATTCTTCCCTATAAAAGACCATTTCTGGTCTTAACAAAAAGCCTTTAAATAAAATTGGAAAACGATATTGAAAATAAATATATGGTGGTTTTGGGCAGTCTCATATATAGTGGGTTTCGAATAAAGCATTTGGGGAAAATGGATCCACCCAATTTGGGACTTGTAGGGAAAATCTCAAATCAGGGGGTTTTAAAAACCTAATTTAAATAAATGCTTTTTGGCCAAAATAATATTTTGTAAAAAATATTTTTAAGTCCTATTCACATGGCATGATCATTGGACAAGAGTTGGGATCAAGGAAAAGAGTTCTTGAGGGTAGGAGGATGTTTTACGACTTATAGAGCACTGACAAGCAATCAGACAAGCAAGAAAATAACACACAAGTCAAGCATTCAAATGCACACAAAAAGTTTAATTGGTCCTAATTTTTGAGTCATGGTAACTTAGTCATGACGCAAAACAGAGGGTGTGACAGTGGAAGGGGTCTTGGACAGCGAGTGTTGCGACCTCTTTTCTGATGCAGCGACACGCGTCTTTAGCCATCTTCACCTCTGTGAGCCATAGTTCGACTTCGACTCCGTGATCTGCCCGGTCACCCCCGAGGTCCGTAGCAGCGCTGTGGAAGTAGTGAAGGCTGTCGTGGAGGAGATGGTGAAGACGTTCACGTGCATCACCGTTCAACCGCCCCCTGAAACTACAGAAGTTAGTGGTGAGGAGGACGTTGCCGGCGATGTCGACGACGGGTTCTCTGCGGACGGGGCGACTGGTAGCGAAGGCTCCTCCTGATTCCTCTTCCTTGCTTCTTTCTTGCACCATTCGACGTGCCTCTTGGAGGCGTTAAACTGGTTGTATTCGCAAAAACTTTTAATGCTTGTAATAATTGTCGAACTGTATGATTTCCCTCTTCGCCTTGTTTTCTTCTTGCTTGCTATGTCGCTCTGCGTCGGCTGGGCCCAACCCCGCGCATATCTTAGCCACCATTGGGGCCGATCGGATCACCAAGGACTGTCCCAAGGGGTGAGGGGCTACGGGGCCAGTGAGGCCCCTGAGTCGCGATGCTCAGGGGTCCCCCTTGACATACGAGCAGCCCTCATGAAGGGAACATGGTGAAGATAGGTTTAGCTTGGATATTTTGAAAACCTTATGCTCTGCGTCGGTACGACCCAACCCTGTGCATACCTAGCCGCCATTGGGACCGACCGGATCACCAAGGATGGTCCCAAGGATTGAGGGGCTATGGAGCCAGTGAGGCTCCTGAGTCACGATGCTCAGGAGTCCCCCTTGACTTACGAGCTCTAGCATCCTCCCTATGTTGTGAGTTCGAGCGCACAGAGCTCTTCGTCAGCAGGGCCCTGATACGTCTCCATTGTATCCACTTTTCCAAACCCTTTTGCCCTTGTTTTGGACTCTAATTTGCATGATTTGAATGGAACTAACCCGGATTGACGTTGTTTTCAGCACAATTGCCTTGGTGTTATTTTTGCACAGAAATAAAAGTTCTCAAATCGTCCTGAAAATTTATGGAGAATATTTTTGGAATTAATAAAAATACGTGCACAAGAAGTAACTAGAGGGGGGCATCTGCAGGCCACAAGCCTGCTAGGCGCAACCACCCCTTGGCCACGTCTAGCAGGCTTGTGGGGCCCTCGTCGCTCCTTTGACCTCCTCTCCATCTTCATATAACCATATTCGCAGAGAAAAAATTACTATGACTTTGGTTAGGGTTTGATCCCTAGTATCCACTATGTTCTGAGATTGATGTTACTATGACTTTGCTATGCTTAATGCTTGTCACTAGGGCCCGAGTGCCATGACTTCAGATCAGAACCTATGATGTTTTCATGAATATATATGTGTTCTTGATCATACCTTGCAAGTTGTAGACACCTATTACGAGTTATGATCCGCATCCCCCAGGGTGACAATAATTGGGATTCTTTCCGGTGATTACCATAGTTTGAGGAGTTCATGTATTCACTAAGTGCTAATGCTTTGGTATGGTTCTCTATTAAAAAGAGGCCTTAATATCCCTTAGTTTCCATTAGGACCCTGCTGCCACGAGTGGGTAGAACAAAAGATGCCATGCAAGGTCTTTTCCATAAGCATGTATGATTATATATGGAATACATGCCTACATTACATTGATGAACTGGAGCTAGTTCTGTGTCACCCTATGTTATAATTGCTGCATGATGAATTACATCCATCACCGATCCATTGCCTACGAGCTTCCTACATATTGATCCTTGCTAAGCTACTTCTCCGTTTCTACTGTTATAATCACTACAAAACTGCTGCTATTACTTTTACTACCGTTACTATTACTTCCATATTACTTTGCTACTGAATACTTTGCTGCAGATTAAGTCTTTCAGGTGTGGTTGAATTGACAACTCAGCTGCTATTACTCGAGAATATTTTTTGGCTCCCCTAGTGTCGAATCAATAAATTTGGATTGAATACTCTACCCTTGAACACTGTTGCGATCCCCTATACTTGTGGGTTATCAAGACCTTTTTGGGTCGCCGTTGCCGGGGAGCAGAGCTCTATTCTATGAGTCACTTGGGATTTATATCTGTTGATCACTATGAAGAATCTTAAAGATCCAAAAACCAAGATTTATCCCTCTACTACGAGGGGAGGTAAGCAACTGCCATCTAGCTCTGCACTTGATTCACCTTCTGTTATGAGTAAGTTTGCGACACCACCACCTGCTAGTAATTCTGATATGTCGCAAGTAATTGATGTTGCCACTTCTGCTATGCATGATGCTTATGATGACACTTTGCTTGATAATACTGTGCCACTGGGTGAATTTCTTGATGAACCAATTGCTAGAGTCAATGCTGAAAATTATGATACTTCTGAAACTAATGAAATTATTGAAACTGAACACTTTGAGACACCTGCTACACCTAGCTATCCTAGATATGAATTGGCTGATATTATTGAGGGTTATGTTATGCAAGGAGAGGTAGCTAGGGACTTTATTGCTTGTAATGATAGAGACGACCTTAAGAAATTACTATGCAAGTGGAAAGAAAAATCTTTGAATGCTAGAATGAAATATGATCCCAAGTTTGCTACTTCACCCATCTTTATTACTAATAAGGATTATGAATTCTCTGTCGATCCTGAGTTGATCACTTTGGTTGAATGTGATCCTTTCCATGGTTATGAATCTGAAATTGTTGTGGCACATCTCACTAAATTGAATGATATATCCACCCTGTTTACTCATGAGAAAAAAATCATTATTTCTAAATCCTTAAGTTGTTTCCTTTCTTGTTAAAGGGTGATGCTAAGATATGGTTTAATTCCCTTGCTCATGGTTGTGTGCGTAGCCCCCGGGATATGATTTATCACTTCTCTGAAAAATATTTTCCTTCTCATAAGAAACAAGTTGCCTTGCAGGAAATATTTAACTTTCTGCAAATTGAAGAAGAGAGGCTCCCACAAGCTTGGGGGGGGGGCTTCTCCAATTACTTAATGCTTTGCCTGATCATCCTCTCAAGAAAAATGAAATACTTGATATCTTTTATAATGGACTAACCGATTCTTCTAGGGACCACATAGATAGTTGTGCTAGTTGTGTTTTCATGGAACGAACTATTGAACAATCTGAAATACTAATGAATAATATATTGTGCAATGATAATGATTCGACTATTGCCGAACCACCTCCGAAGCCAACTCTGAAGAAAAGAGGTATTTTATTTCTAAGTCCTGAAGATATGCAAGAGGCAAATAAATCTATGAAAGAGAAAGGTATTAAAGCTGAAGATGTTAAGAATCTACCACCTATTAAAGAAATACATGGTCTTGATAACCCGACATGGGTAATAGAGGTAAATTCTCTTCGTAGATTTGATGAAAGTGATATTCCTTATAATAAGTCTGCTAGCCAATGCTTGGATGAATTTGATAATTTTGTTGTTAAGCAAGAAATTTTTAATGTTTATGTTACTAGACAATTGAAACATAATGCTTTCATGCTTGATCGCTTAGGTGATTATATGAGTAGAACTATCGATAATCTTAAACTGATTAGTAAACATGCTTCCATGGTAACTACTCAAGTAGAACAAGTACTTAAGTCACAAAATGATTTGCTTAATTAAATGAATAGTAAGAACAATGATCATTCTGTTAAAGTTGTGACTAGAGGTGGAAGAATGAGTCAGGAACCTTTGTATCCTGAGGGCCATCCTAAGAGAACTGAACAAGATTCTCAAAGGAGTAATATTGATGCACCTAGTAGCTCTAGTAATAAGAGCAATAAAGATGATGATAGAGCCTTGCATGCTGCTAGTGGACCTGTTATAGATACACCTGAAAACCCAAATGATATTTCTATTTCTCATGCTGAGACACAATCTGGTGATGAACATGAGCCTAGTGATAATATTAATGATGATGTTCATGTTGATGCTAAAACTAGTAATGATAATGATGTGGAGATTGAACCTGTTGTTGATCTTGATAACCCACATCCTAAGAATAAAATATATGATAAAAGAGATTTTATTGCTAGGAAGCACAGTAAAGAAAGAGAACAATGGGTTTAGAAACCCATGCCTTTTCCTCCTAAACCATCCAAGAAAAGGGATGATGAGGATTTTGAGAGCTTTGCTGAAATGCTTAGACCTGTCTTTGTGCGTATGCGCTTGACCGATATTATGAAAATGTCTCCTTATGCTAAGTATATGAAAGATATTGTGACTAATAAAAGGAAGATACCGGAAGCTAAGATTTCCACCATTCTTGCTAATTATAGTTTTAAGGGTGGAGTACCAAAGAAACTAGGAGATCCAGGAATACCAACTATACCATGCTCTACCAAAGGGAATTATGTTAAAACTGCTTTATGTGATTTGGGAGCTGGTGTTACTGTTATGCCTTTCTCTTTAGATCGTAGACTTGATTTTAATAAGTTGACACCTACTGAAATCTCTTTGCAAATGGCTGATAAATCAACAGCTCTACCTATCGGTATTTGTGAGGATGTACCTGTCGTAGTTGCAAATGCCACTATCTTAACGGACATTGTTATTCTTGATATTCCCGAGGACGATAGTACGGTATCATTCTTGGTAGACCCTTTTTGAATACTGAAGGGGTTGTTACTGATTGCAACAAGGGCAATGTCACTTTTCATATTAATGATAATGAGCATACGGTACACTTTCCGAAGAAACAACCTCAAGTTCATAGTATCAACTCCATTGAAAAAATTCCAATGATTTTATTGGAGACTTTGAATTCCCTCTTCCTACTGTCAAGAAGAAATATGATATACATATTGTTGGGGACATGCATATCCCCATTGAGGTAACTAAGTGTTATTCAAAAATTCTTTGGTCTCGTCTTATTCGAAGGAAGTTTATTAATAAGACTTGATCAACCTTATTGATGAATTCCTTTTGATGAGCATGCGATGGATGAATTTAGAAAGCTCAAGTCCATGCACCCAACTTTTATTTTCTGTTAGTTATATGTAATTAAGTAAGAATGATATTATTTGTCTGTTTTCTGAGTTTCCCGTGCAATAAAAAGTTACCTGAAAATAAAAGTTCTTCAAATGTCCTGAAAATGGAGTATGATTTTTTCTAGAATATTTTAAAATTTCTAGCACTGAGCACACTGCAGGGGGATGCACCAGTGGGCCACAAGCCCACAAGGCACGTCCACCCCCCTGGCCACGCCTAGCAGGCTTGTCGGTCCCACGTGGCCCCCCTCCACTTATACTAGCACCCATTCACATCATCTTCCTCTAGAAAATATCCCACCATTGCTCAAACCTGCGTTCTTGCTCATTTTGCTACCATTTTAGATCTCCTTGCTCAAGGCCTCATTCGCAAAACTGCTTTGGGAGATTGTTCCTCGGTATGTTACTCCTCCAAAGGTCCAATTAGTTTTTGTCCTAGTGCTTTATATATTGCAAATTTTTGCTGCTGTGGTGACCTTGGTCTTGAGCTTGCATGTCAAATTTATATGGTCCCAAGTAGTTTTGATGCATGATATAGCCTCTAGGCACTTGAGGGAATAGTTTCTATGAGTTTTGTTGAGTTTTGTTCACCTTTATTTTGGGTCACTAAAAATTTCAGAATTTTTTCAGAAATGTTGAGGAGATTATTAAGAGGCTCTTCAAGCCGGAGATTTAGGGAAGATGAAAATGAAATGAGGGAGAACCCCAAGTATAATCTTCCTTGCGTCGCAGAAGTTCGACCATGTGAATGGCCGTGTGACACATTTTTGAGGGTGGCCGAAATTTATGTAGATTTCTATTATTTGGTTGAGAATGCAGGCATCACCGACTTCCTCAATGATAAGTGTGACCAGTACCTCTTACTCACGAATACCTTTGTGCGAAATTTTCACTTTCATTCTAGGGAAGACCCTCCTAAAGTAGAATTTCATTTATATGATGTGCCTAAGAAAATGAAGCTTTATGATTTTTGAAAAGTTTGCAAAATACCCTATGAGGGCAGCATCAGGGAACCTCGCCCTCGAGACATGGGAGATTTTATTGCCGCGGTCACTGTAGGGGAAGAGAAAGGGGTGTCAAAGGCAAGACGGCTACTTTACATTTTCCTATGCTACGTTATTATTATTTATTTGCAGGAAGATGTTTAGTTGGTCGCCGGGAGAGTGGAAGTCTTAGTGCCTCTGACCTCGCCATTTTGTGCCATGCTTTATTTGCTGATAGAACCTTTAGTTCCGGCGCTATGGTGGCCCAACGGTTGAACACCAACCGTTCGAAGGGGCCATATTTGGAGGTATCTATGCATCTCATTTAGACAAACAATTTGAGATACCCATTAGGCTTTACGAGAAACAGGAGAGGCCACTACCCACGAAGTTTTTAGATTATGACTGTATGGTAGCCCATGATGTTATTAACAAAAATGATGATAGGCGTCTGCTTTACAACTTAGTTTTTAGCCAGGGTACTTGTGAAATTATTAGTCTGCCTACTTCTCCTTTGTTTGATATTCTCTCAGGCAGGTACACCATTATGCCCGAAGAAATTTAAAGATATTGGTGTATGACGCAACCCTCGGTCCCAGAGCCGGCACCAGCCCTTGATCCATACTAGGAGCCAGTCTTTCAGTGGGAGCCGCAGGAGTTCGCCAACCAATGGAACTATTAGGACACTCTTGAGTATCCTAGAGGGAGCTCTTTCCAGCCATGGCCATAGACCAACTTCGCCAAAAGCCTATTCTTGGGGGAGTACGTATTTCTTACCGACTTTACATTCATGTTCACATGCTCATCTTACTAGTCGGTGTTCATACTTTTTCATTGCACCATCCATGGTAGTTTATTTTCTTGTTTCGTTTTCTTCTTGTGTGTTTATTTAAGTTTGATAAAAATACAAAAAATTAGTTCTAGCTTTATTTTCTAGTTGCTTAGTTGTAGCATTAAAAAACCCAAAAATACTTTTCGTTCTTCTTTCGCTTATTGGGAGCTTTCCCGTGTAAATAGTTTTCTCGTTCTTGTTTTGAATTTTTCTTTCTTTGGGTCGTAAGGAGAAGACCACGATGAAATGTCGAGTGGCTCTCATATGTATTATTATTTACCTATTAGAGAGCCCATATTACCTCATCTTCTCCTTTGAGTTATTGTTTGCTGATTCTAGCTTAGTCAAATGCACGTGCACTCTTATTATTATCCACATCGTTCAGTTGTGCAAGTGAAAGGCAATAATGACGACATTTGATGAAATGATCGAGATGGAGAAAAGCTAGTATGAACTCAACCTATCTTTCTTTTGTAAATATGATTAGCCCATCTTTCCAAATTCAGTTCATCATGGGTGAAACATATTTTTAATGACAATTATAGATTATAGTTATTCATGCCATGCTTAATTAGCTAAGAGTGTATAATGGTTTGTTTTGGGTTCCAACATGCATATTATAATGGTTGTGATGTAGTATGATGGAGTGGTATCCTCCTCTGAATGATTCAAGTGGCTCGACTTGGCACATGTTCATGCATGTAGTTGAAACAAAATCAACATAGACTCCATGATATTTATGTTTGTAGTGATTTATATCCTACTCATGCTTGCATTCAATGTTGGTTGATCTCAAAGCATGTTGATGACTGTGTCGCTCTCTAGTTGGTCGCTCCCCAGTCTTTTGCTAGCCTTCACTTTTACAAAGCGGGAATACTAGTTGTGCATCCAATCCCTCAAACCCAAAGTTGTTTCATACGAGTCCACCATACCTACCTATATGTGGTATTTACTTGTTGTTCCAAGTAAATTTGCATGTGCCAAACTCTAGACCTTCAAATAAACATTCTGTTTTGTATGCCCAAATCGCTCATGTGGCGACTGGGTGCCGTCAGTATCTTCCATGCGAGGTGGGTTATTCTCACGATATGTGTTGATTCACTATCATTCACAAGAAAATGGCTGGTAATCGGGATGCCCAATTCCATGATCAAAATAAGAAAGAAAAATATAATTAAACAAAGCTCCCCCAGGACTGCGTTTGTATGGAAGGTACCCGTGGATTCGGCTCGCCGTGGAGTGTGACTGATTAGTGGAGGGGGAGTAAAAACATTATCATTCTGTTTGGGAACTTCCTATAATATATCTATGATGGAAGATATCGAAAACCTTTTGGTCGTTATGTGAGCAATGAAAGCATACCGTGCAAAAATCATTACTTATCTCAATTTTATAAGCTCGAGCTCTGGCATCTCTGCAAATCAATGCTTCCCTTTACAAAGGGACTTACCATTTACTTTATTGTTGAGTCATCATCTTCTTATAAAAGGCACCAGTTAGAGAGCACCACCATAATTTGTATGCTTGCTGTTAGTTGATATTGAGTATGAGGATGACTCGATCTCTCTCACCATGAATTACAATGTTTAGTCAGACCTTGTTCTTTAGAGGTGCTTTGCATTTGTGTTTTGCAGCCTTAGAAAGGGCTAGCGAGATACCATTTTGTCATATTGTATCATGATTGTTTTGAAAAAGTGTTGTCATCCGAGAGTTATTATTATTGCTTGCTAGTTCATTATGTCATTGATATGAGTAAATGTGAGACTTAAATGTTGTTGTGAACGTGGTTCGTCCATGATCTTTGCTGAAAATCTGAACATCAGTTGGACATATTTACAACAACAAGATCAAGCAGAGTTTGTAAAAGTGTTTATTTATCACTTTCAATTTATCAGCTGAATTGCTTGAGGACATGCAATTGGTTAAGCTTGGGGGAGTTGATACGTCTCCATCGTATCCACTTTTCCAAACCCCTTTGCCCTTGTTTTGGACTCTAATTTGCATAATTTGAATGGAACTAACCTGGACTGACGATGTTTTCAGCAGAATTGCCTTGGTGTTATTTTTGTGCAAAATAATAGTTCTCAAATCGTCCTGAAAATTTACGGAGTATTTTTTTGGAATTAATACAAAATACTGGCGCAAGAAGTAACGAGAGGGGGGCCACCTGTAGGCCACAAGCCTGCTAGGCACGGCCACCCCCTGGTCGTGCCTAGCAGGCTTGTGGGGCCCTCGTGGCTCCTCCGACCTTCTATCCAGCTTCATATAACCCTATTCGTGGAGAAAAAAATAAGAAAGAAGAGTTCATCGAATTTCATGATACGGAGCCGCCGCCACCTCATGTTCTTCCTCGGGAGATCAGATCTGGAGTCCGTTTTGGCTCCGGAGAAGGGAAATCGACGCCATCGTCATCATCAACCATCCTTCATCACCAATCCCATGACGCTCTCCTCCATTTGTGAGTAATCTCATCGTAGGCTTGCTGGACGGTGATGGGTTGGATGAGATTTATATGTAATCGAGTTAGTATGGTTAGGGTTTGATCCCTAGTATCCAATATGTTCTTAGATTGATGTTGCTATGACTTTGCTATGCTTAATTCTTATCACTAGGGACCGAGTGCCATGATTTCAGATCTGAACCTATTATGTTTTCATGAATATATATGTGTTCTTGATCATATCTTGCAAGTTGTGGACACCTATTACGAGTTATGATCCGCATCCCTCAGGGTGACAATAACTGGGATTCTTTCCGGTGATTACCGTAGTTTGAGGAGTTCATGTATTCACTAAGTGCTAATGCTTTGGTCTGCTTCTCTATTAAAAGGAGGCCTTAATATCCCTTAATTTCCATTAGGACCCTGCTGCCATGGGAGGGTAGGACAAAAGATGTCATGCAAGTTCTTTTCCATAAGCATGTATGACTATATATGGAATACATGCCTACATTACATTGATGAATTGGAGCTAGTTTGTGTCACCCTATGTTATAACCGTTGCATGATGAATTACATCCAGCATAATTATCCGTAATTGATCCATTGCCTACGAGCTTTCTACCTATTGATCCTTGATAAGCTACTTCTCCGCTGCTACAGTTATAATCACTACAAAACGGCTACTGTTATTTTGCTATCGTTATTGTTACTTCCATATTACTTTGTTACTAAATACTTTGCTGCAGATCTTAAGTTTTTCAAGTGTGTTTGAATTGACCATTCAGCTGCTAATACTCGAGAATATTCTTTGGCTCCCCTTGTGTCGAATCAATAAATTTGGGTTGAATATTGTAACAGCCCGGGACCGACGCTCCAGAAGATTTGCCTTTTATTCAATTGTCGTCTTGTGTTTCGTTTGGTTGTCACATTCATCATCGCATCATTCGCATCATCTAAATTGCATCATCACTCGTTTTTGAAAAACTTGCATCCGTTCGTAGTTGCTGGTTCTCTCCGTTCATTTCGTCGACCGTTTCGAGACCAACCACACACGCCCACACCCACAACATCGTTAAAAAACATTTTTAAGGGGCTCGAAAAATATTCTCGGATTGAGAAGAAAGTTGGTGTGCAGTCTTATTTCCCTGTAGGTAGACGCCTACCAAATTTCGTCACATTCAGAGGTCGTTCGATACCCAATCCGTTAAACCTATAGTGACACGTTTTCGGTGTTTCAATTGTCGTCGGGCCGCACACATTCCCTCTCTTCTATGCCTAGACCATCCGTACACAGTGCACAGACCCTTGCACGCGTCCGATAACTCCCCCAACCATCATTCCTTTTTTTCAATTGGATATCCTAACCTATTTTCTTGATCGTCCGATCTAAATCGAAGGGTCCCTTTTAATCCTAAGCTAGCCCACTACCTATTTCAGCATGTTCAACCCTAGTTTATAGGGAAATTGTCCCTCTCCGCCGCCAGCTGCCACACCTCCTATATCATCTCCCACCTTGGGATCCTCCCAGATTCATCCTCCTCGTTTTGCGCCCGCATCCAACTAGAGCAGCCACCTTGGTTCATGCGACAACGGGGGAACGAGCTCCCGTGTCGCCACCAGGAGCTCGCGTCCGAGACCAGCAGCTCTCCTCGAGCTCCTCTGCGCACGCCCGTCGCTGCGTCTCCAACCATGGCCAGCCCCCACCTACACCGGGACGTGTCTGTCCCCGCAGTAGAGCCAACCCGCAGCCACAGCCGAGCTCCTGCTCGATCCAATTGAGGGGCCCACCCGAGCATCTTCGAGCAACCATCGTCGTCCCCGTCGCCAGCGAGTATGCTCGCCTCTGCACCTACGCCAGGTCCTCCTCTGGCCCGAGGTCCTTTCTCCCACCAGTTGCAAGAGCACCCCAAGCACCTTCCCTGTAGCCGCAGCCCGCGCACCGGGCACCTCGTCCAGGCCGGCCCCTGTCTCTCCATCTCCTCCTCCCTCCCTTTCTCTCCCGTCTCCTTCTCTAAGTGCTTCCATGGATGCACCTGCAGGACCTCCCACCGGAGAACCAGCTTCAGTCATGGCGCCTGAAGCTGCAACTCCACCGTCCAGGTGCTCAAGCCTTGCCATGGCCAAGCCTGATCTGCTCCAAGCCCAGCCGTCCGGGGAGAGCTCCACCTGTGCCCGGATACGTCGCTCCCACGAGCCCGTGGACCGCGGCTCCACCGGCCCCGACCTCCCTCGTCTGTTCCAACTTTGCCATGGTCACCGGTCTTTGTATCCCCGTTTTGAGATCCTTTCTTCGTAACTGAAATTTCGTTATGTCTTAGATCCATTCCACCACATAAGGTTATGAGGTGTTGCCGCAGCTTTTATCCGCGAGCACACAGCCAGTCGAGTTGGCAAGCATAGCTAGCTTCCTTGGTAGAGGTCCTGGGTTCGAACCATGTAGTTTTTCCCACCATGCATGAGTTCTGTGCCTATGACACCTGGGAACTAGTGCCCTTAGCCCCACTTGTCATTGACAGTGGCTAGCGCAACCGGTGTCTATTTGTTTTTTTTACTTCCAATTTATCCCTGTATAGTTTTTACAAAATAATTTAGAGTTTTGCAAAATTCATATAATTTCAACCTAGCATCGGATGGAGGTGTGGTGAACATGTAAAATGACTAGAATTTCGTGTAGAATCACAATATCCAACTTTCAAACATGATAAAAATATTTAACTTGCTGTTTTGATTTATTTTGCGCAAATGCCATGTTAAAATGATTTATTTCATAACTAATTAACCGTAGCTCCAATTTTAATGTTTCACATATGTAACTTGGCTACAAAATTGCGTCAATTCTCATGGTGACATTTATTTTTCTGTTTAACAACTCTAAAACATGTTTAGTACAGATCTGGACCAAAATCATAATATGCATATGGGGTCGTTACGGAAGTGCTAAATGTTGCTTCCGACCTCATTTAAAATCCCTAGATGTATTAGTTGTGTACGCTTCAACGTTTGCCATGTTAAAAAACATTTAATATTGATGAGTACCTAAATGATAGTGAACTAAATAATTCGAACGTGGAGTTTCGTCAATATGCAACTCATTGCATATTGAACTTCACTTAACATGTAGTAGTTGTTTGTTGTTCTTGCCATGCCATGCCATGCCTTGCATATTAGACCGGACATGCATCATATTTGTTTCGCATGATGACATGTATATGTTGTGGTGTATCGTGTGTTGATTGTGTTTCCGGATTGCTTCTACTCGATAGAGTTCCGAAAGCGTTCGAGGTGTGAGGATTCATTCGACTACGTTGGATCGTCTTCTTCATGGATCGTTCTTCTTCCAAGCGGGATCTCAGGCAAGATGACACATTTTCCTGGATACCACTACTATCATTGCTATGCTAGTTGTCTCGCTTCCATCTCTATGTCTTGCTACCTACCACTTGTTTGTCAAGCCTTCCAACATTGCCATGATAAGCCTCTAACCCCTCCACATCCCAGCAAACCTTTTATTGGCTATGTTATCGCTTGCTCATCCCTTCATATAGTGTTTCTAGCTACATGTGCAATTGCTTCCATGTGACAACATGGATATTTTGTCATATCACAATATTATTGCTATTTAATTTAATGCACATATATACTTGGCAAAAGGTGGAAGGCTTGGCCTTTTTCTCGGTGTTTTGTTCCACTCTTGCCGCCCTAGTTACTTGTAAACCGGTGTTATGTTCCATAGTTGAGCGCTCCTAACATGCTCAGGGTTGTTATGGGGACCCCCTTGATTTTCAGTTTAGGATAAAGCTTGTCTGGCAAGGCCCAACATTGGTACTTCATTTGCCTAATAAGTAGTAAACCTACATAGGGAGTAATTAACCTGAGGATCTTTAATCAACAACCCGGGCCAGTGCTCCACATGAGTGTTGGTCCAAACTTGATTCGTGTGCGGGGCCAACTCGGGGCAACTCAGGTGATTTCTATCAGGCCACTGTACGCTGCGCTCATCTGGTCATGTCTTGAGAACGAGATACGCATCTCCTATCGGGTTCGTCGACACGTCGGGTGGCCTTGCTGAATTTGTTTTACCTTTCCTGAACATCTTGAGTGAGGAATTCCGAAAATACTTCGGGCTATCTTGAGGTGTCGGATTTCCTTTGGAATTGCCTAGGATGTCATGAGATCCGTGGTCGAGGTTATTCCCGCTGTGTGTGGTTAATTTGTATTGGACGAGTTGGAGCACCCTTGCACGGTCAAATATTTCGGAAAGCCGTGCCCGCGGTTATGTGGCAAACTTGGAAACTTTGTTTAACAACCGGTCATAGCAAACTTGAAGTAAACTCAAATAAAATACACCAAGTGTGTGCGTAACCGTGATTGTTTCTTCTTGTGAGTCCTTATCCGAGAGAGAACATGGTGGGGTTATGTTTGACGTAAGTAGGTGTTCCGGATCAGTTAGTGATCATTACTAGTTCACGTCTGTTATGCGTTGACCACCATACTTTACTTTCTGTATTCGTAAGTTAGCCACCCAAATAAATGCTTAGTCGCTTGCTACAGCCTCACCACTTAACCGTACCTCACCATTAAGCTTTAATAGTCTTGATACCCTTGGAAATGAGATTGCTGAGTCCCTGTGGCTCACAGATTACTACAACAATAGTTGCTGTTACCTGTCATGTAGTGCTTTCACATGAGAGAGACACTTGTTTGATTTGGAGTTCTCTTCTTCTTCTTCACCAATCTAGGGTGGGTTCCAGGTGGTAGCCTGGGATAGCTAGGATGGATGTCATTTTATCGTTTGATTTCGTCTATAGTCGGACCCTGCTCTTATGTATGATGTTTGAGTATGTTGTTGTATTAACGTGATCTTGATGTATCTTGTGGCGAGTGTAAGCCAATTCCATATACTCATCTCTTCTGTACATGTAGTTGTAATGATATCCATTCTTGCAACACGACGAGATGCGCTTCTATCCTTGTCAAGTCCCTCATGCCATAATAAGGATAGGACCGCATCTTGGGCGTGACAAGTTGGTATCAGAGCCTATACCGACCTAGGAGCCCCTTGATTGATCGAACTTGGCCGAGTCGAGTCTAGTGAAAAAATATTTTGAGTCTTGTTGGGGATATAACCCCGTGGTAAGACCCGTCCAGGAGGGGCCGGGTCATACCTGGCGGCTCATCTCTATATGGGCGGAAGATGAAGGTTGGGCTGCACGATGGTTCATCATGTAGGCTGAAGGTAAAGGCCAGAAACAGGAAGACACAAGACCCGGGCGGGAGAGCCGCCCGGCAAAGACAACTAAGAGACAGAGTCGGGTACGTTATAAGAGTTGGAGTTAGGCTTGTAACCTAGGGTCTTGACCTCCTATATAAAGGTGAGATCCGGGGACGACGAAGGCCAAGCTATCGAGAACTAGGTCAAGCAATTACGCTCCCCTGTAATCGGTACACCCGTCAATAGACTCGAAGCAGGACGTAGGCTTTTATCTCATCTCGAGGGGCCGAACCTGGGTCAATCCGTATCTTTCGTCCCGATCAACCCCTTTGAGTCCACTGCCTTTGCAATGGCCTCAAACCTAAGTCTTCGGACATCTGCCGTGAAAAAACCACGACAGTTGGCGCCCACCGTGGGGCTAGCGCGGTAGTGTTGAGTTCTCAAAGGGCTCTCTCCTAGGGATCGAAGGATACACCGTCGGCTTGATGACGAAGAGTCACCGCAGCAAGCTCTACATCGACGACGCAGGATGGGGACCGGAGGCCGACTCAATCGAGTATGGATATCGGATTCCTATCGGCAAGATGCACGTGTTCATCGGAAAATTAGACGGATCTACACCCGGGTCGGACGTCTGCACCGACCTCGTCAAGCTAGCCCGACGCACAACACCCGCCCGTGTTCAAGCCGGGTGGGGAGTGTTTTCATCGGCTTTACGGAAGACATGGGGGATTCCTTTTCAGGAGAGACCTTGGCTTTCTCAGATGAAGGTTCTTCGAGTGAGGATGGCGAATTGATCTATCGACTTCACGACAACGGATTAGGCAGTTATTCTGATGGTGACGGCGTTCTGGATTCCTATAACCCGCCGAATCGAGCCGCCGTATTTATGGAAGGCCCGACGCCGGCTTCCGATGGAGCGGGTTCTAGAGTGGCGGCTGGTATGGCCCCGCCTGACGTAGAGCCTCCTAAGACGCCGGCTCAGGTCCTGCTAGAGTTTATGGAGGAGTTAGCAACTCTGATGGCAACAGAGGTAACAACCGAGAACTTGGCAGAGCGCAACGCCAAGATCAACCGGATCAAGGAACAGATGGCTCAAGCCCAGGGAGATATCAAGGCAATGCAAGATCAGATGAACGCTGAGTCGGAACATTTGAGAGTGGAGGCTCTCCGTTTTGATCTGGATCAGCGAGCGTCAAAGGCAGTTCAGTGTAGAAGGACCCAGGCCGGTTCACCTATTCAGCCCCGAAACCTCTTCAACACTCCTGGAGCTGGGGCGAGTACTCCGCCGATGACCAGGGGGGCTAAGGCGCCTCGATAGTTAGACCCTCCACGAAGGAATAGGCCGTTGGCATGGCATGTTGTGACGCCACCTGACCATTATTCTAATCCTGTGGAGAATATGATCGCGGTAGCGCCTCGGCTTGACGCCCTCCCCTTGGCCAAAGGAACACCATTTTCTCAGGAAGCGAGGAATGCAATTGAACTGCTACAAACTCTGGTGGCTCAACAGGAAAAGTACAATTACAGCCGAGGCCGGGTGCACTCCACACTGGCTCACATCCATAGTTATAGTCGGCGCATACGAAGCCCGCTACGTAATGACCTACCCGAGATCGATGTTCAGGGGCATACGAATAGGGGTGAAAGAGGTTTAACGCTGGTGATAGCTCATCAAGAGAATTATGAGCCGGCGCCAGTAACACCCATCGGTGTCTCATCCAGAAGCTTTGGCGTACAGTGTCTTGCGGCGGACCTGAGGAGTGCACGCTTGCCCAAGGATTTTAAGGGGCCTCGGAAGGTGCCCAATTACACGGCAGATCTACCCCCAGAGGCTTGGATTGAGAGTTATGAGCTCGCTATGGAGATGCTGGACGTTGATGAGGCGGTTTGCATGAAGTACTCCGTCATGATGTTGGAAGGGCCAGCACGCACTTGGTTAAAGGGGTTGCCACCCAATACCATCACGTCTTGGGCCGAATTGAGAGCTCGCTTCATCAAAAACTTCAAAGGAAACTGCAAGCAGCCGATGACGATTGTGGATCTAGACCTTTGTGTACAGCGAGAAGGAGAGTAGGCCCATCATTGGGTACGACGGGTCTTGACGGTGATCCACTCATCTGAGAATATTTTAGCGTCCCAGGCGGTTTTAATTTTACAAAGGAATTGTCACCTTTTGCCCCTGAAGTACAAGGTCGGACGGTTGAAGCGCTCTTGTCAGGACATGGGTGAGCTCATGACGGCTCTCACCAAGTATGCTGATTCGGATACCACCAAAGACCCGGACTCTGATGATGAGAAGCCGGCTCAGAATAAGAAGGGCAACAACGATAAGGGTCAGCATGGAGGTGCTGGGAACAATAACCGAGGCAAACGGAAGAACCCCGACGACGGGTCAGAATTTGTGACAAACACCAACGTGGTGGACAATTGTCAATGAGGCAATGGGAATTTTAGGCTGTCATTCAACAGGAATAGGGCGCCTATGCCTTTTAATTTGGAGGAAGCGCTTAACAGGGCCTGCTCGGCGCACAGCCGGACAGACAAGGAAGCCGCCCACACTTGGAAGGAGTGTAGTGTAATGCGCCAGTTTTAGGAGCAAAGTATTCATCAAAGTCATACGGCAACGGCCCATCGGGCGGCTTAGGTCCAGGCGGCTTAGGGGCTGGTTCTGGCGCCGGCGGGTCAAGTTCAGGTTATCAGAATCAAAACAATCAGAACCAAGGAGACCAAGGGGTCGTCATCAGCAGCAGGGAAATGGTGGTCAACAACAGAATAACCGCTTAGGGTATCAGAGTAACCCAAAAGAGCTTAGTGGGGGCAGTATCATGTCTTCACTACAAGTCTGGACAAGCGGGAATAGAAGCTCCATAAGAGGGCTGTCAATACAGCTGCACCGGCTCTGCCGCAGTATTTGAAGTGGTCAGAGTATCCAATTATGTGGAGCCGGGAGGATCACCCGCCGCGGATCGATAATCCAGGTCATTTATCCCTAGAAGTGGCGCCTCAGGTCAAAGGATACAAGTTCACGAAGGTACTCATGGACGGCGGTAGCAGTATCAACATCTTATACTATGACACGTTCAAGTGGATGGAGTTGACAGACAAAGATCTTAAGCCGTCGTCAACCGTTTTTCATGGAATGGTGCCAAGAAAGTCGGCTTATCCAGTGGGAAAGATGGCCTTGGATTTAGCGTTTGGGGATGAGTACAACTACAAGGTGGAGACCTTGTGGTTTGAGGTGGTAAAAATTAAGAGCCCGTATCATGCTTTGTTTGGCAGGCCAGCTTTTGCAAAATTTATGGCCAGACCCTGTTATGTTTATCTGCAACTCAAGATGCCGGCTCTGAACGGAACAATCATGGTTCATGGTGATCGGAGAATTGCCACCGAATGTGAAGAAGGAGCCACAGCCTATGCAGAAGCGAGCTGTGCTGAGGCGGAGCTGAAGTTTTACAAAGATAATGTTGACCTGACACATATGACTCCTCTGAAGAAGCCCAGTATGGAATCTGAGACGCCCCTGAAGTTTGCGACAGATGATACTAAGTTGGTGGATTTCACCCAGGGTGACTCATCCAAGCATTTCACTATCGGGTCTAACATGGACCCCGCATAGGAAAGCGCGCTCATCGAGTTCATCCGTGAGAATCGGGACATCTTTGCATGGAAGCCATTTGACATGCCGGGTGTCCCGAGGGAATTCGCTAAGCACCATCTTAATGTGGATCCTAAGTTTAAGCCAGTCAAACAGTTCCTTTGCCGTTTCAACGAGGAACGGCGTAAAGCGATCGGAGAAGAAGTAGCCCGGCTCTTGGCAGCAGGGTTCATTGTGGAAGTATTTCATCCGGAGTGGTTAGCCAACCCCGTGCTCGTTCTTAAGAAGAACGACACGTGGCGCATGTGTATAGACTACACGGATCTTAACAAAGCTTGTCCAGTCGATCCGTTTGCTCTCCCTCGTATTGATCAGATTATTGATGCGACCGGGGGTTGCAAGAGTTTATGTTTCTTGGTCGCCTATTTGGGCTATCATCAGATCAAGATGGAGGTTGAGGATCAAGAGAAGACCTCGTTTATAACACCTTTTGGGGCGTTTTGCTATGTGTCTATGCCGTTCGGGCTAAAAAGTGAGTAGGCGACTTATCAATGCTGCATGCAGAATTGCCTTCACGGTCAGATTGGGTGCAATGTTCATGCCTATGTGGATGATATCATGGTCAAGTCAAGGAGGAAGGAGACGTTGTTAGACAACCTGAGGGAAACATTTGATAACTTACGGGTCTACAAGATGATGCTTAACCCAGCCAAGTGTGTTTTTGGTGTCCGTGTAGGTAAACTTTTGGGTTTTTGGTTTCAGAATGTGGCATCAAAGCTAACCCGGACAAGATAAAGGCCATCACGTTTCTGGCTAAGCCGGCGAGCATCAATGATCTGCAGCACCTGGCGGGTTGTATCGCTGCTTTAAGCCGCTACATCAGCCGCCTGGGGGAGAAGGCCATCCCTGTATACCAGATGATGAAGAAGACAGATGATTTCGTATGGAGTAAGGCGGCAGACAAAGCTCTCAAAGCGCTTAAGAAACAGTTAGTTGAGCGACCGATTTTAGCGGCTCCGGCTGAGAAGGAGCGCTTGCTCTTGTACGTGGTGGCTAACAATAAGGCGGTCAGTGGTGCGATTGTGGTAGAACGCAAGGAGGCGGGAAAAGAGTATCCAGTCCAGAGGTCGGTTTATTATGTCAGTGAGGTGCTCATAGAATCAAAGCAACGGTACCCACGCTGGCAGAACTTGATATATGGGGTGTTCATGGCAAATTGCAAGTTGGAGCATTATTTCCTTGGGCACCAGATCACAGTGGTTAGTTTTGCTCCGTTGGGAGACATAATTAAGAACCAAGAGGCCACTGGCAGAATTGCTAAGTGGGCACAGAGCTTGGGCCTCTAAATTTGAAATATGTGCCTCGCACAGCCGTGAAGTCTCAAGCTTTGGTGGACTTTATCAATGATTGGACGGAGTGTCAAGAGCTAGAAGAAAGGCCAGACAACACGTATTGGACAATTCATTTTGATGGATCCAGACAGTTGGAGAGATCTGGGACTGGAATTGTTTTAACCTCCCCAAGGGTGATAAGTTTTTTTATGTGCTAAGGCTGATGTTTCCTTGCACGAATAACACAGCTGAGTATGAAGCTTTGCTCCATGGACTTCGTGTGGCCAAGGTGATGAACTTTAGCCAGGTTCGATGCCTCGGCGACTCAGATTTGGTGGCGCAGTAGGTGTCAGGCACGTGGGATTCCAAGGACCCGCGGATGGCGGCTTATTGATGAGAGGTGGACATTGTTGCTGTATTTTTCAAAGGTTATCAGGTGGATCATATCAACCGTCGTAAGAACGAGGTGGCGGATGCATTGTCAATACTTGGCTCTCAGCGTAAGCCGGTGTCACCCAATATCCTTTTGGATGTGATGTATCATCCGTCTGTTAAATTACCTTCAAAGGAGGATCTGGCAATACCTGACCCGGAGGAGTACTTGGTGGCCGCTTTACACGCCATTCCGGACTGGACGTTGCCATATCTAGCATATCTGATGCGCGGCGAGTTACCGGATGACGTGGTTTTTGCACAGCGGATCGTGAGGCATTCTAAGTCCATGCCCATCATTAGGGGGGTTGCACAAGTGCAGCTTCACCGGTGTCTTCCAGCGTTGTGTCTCTCCAGAAGAAGGCAATGAGATCTTATATGAAATACATGCTGGCGATTGCGGACTCGACGCCGGGTCAAAGTCTTTGGTGGTGAAAGCTTTTCGACACGGTTTCTTCTAGTTAACAACTCACAAGGACGCGAAAGATATTGTCAACAAGTGCGACGGGTGTCAGAAATTCGGGCGACGTACTCATGTGTCGACGCAAGAGTTACGGATGATACCAATCATGTGGCTGTTTGCGGTGTGGGGGCTTGACATGGTTGGTCCTTTCAAACGGTCTAAGGATAAAAGGACTCACCTATTGGTAGAAGTGGACAAATTCACCAAGTGGGTGGAGGCTGAGCCGGTGGGCAAGTGTGATGCGGCCACGAGGTTCAGTTTGTCAAGAAGTTAATCTACCGTTTTGGATACCCCCGTAGTATCATCACTGACAACAGTATGAACCTATCCAAGGGGGCTATGGAGACTTTCTGCAAAAACGAGCACATCTGGCTTGATGTTTCGACCGTGTCTCACCTACAATCCAACGGACAGGCAAAGTGGGCAAATCAAGAAGTATTGAGAGGTATCAAGCCCCGACTCATGGTTCCTTTACAGAGAACGCCGGGGTGTTGGGTTGAAGAACTGTCGTGTGTCCTCTAGAGCATCAACAGTACGCCTAACAGGTCGACGGGTTTCACACCTTTCTTCATGGTCTACGGGGCAGAGGTTGTGTTACCAAGTGACAAACGACATGATTTTCCGTGGGTGGCGGCTTATGTGGAAGCTTATAATGAGACAGCACGACAGGACGCATTGGATGCTCTTGATGAAGTACGTGTGTTGGGGAATGTTGCATGGGAAACAAAAAATTTCCTACGCACACACAAGATCTATCCATGGTGATGAGCATCTACGAGAAGGAGAGTGGATCTACGTACCCTTGTAGATCGCTAAGCGGGAAGCGTTAAGAAACGCGGTTGGTGTAGTCGAACGTCTTCGCGATCCAAATCGCCGTGCATCCCGCGATCCAATCACGATCCGTCCCACGATCCAATCACGATCCATCCCGCAATCCGATCATGATCCGTCCCCCGAACTTGATCACGATCCGTCCCACGAACTTGATCACGATCCTTCCGATCTCGCGCCAAACAGACGGCACCTCCACGTTCAGCACACGTACAGCTTGATGACGATCTCCACCGTCTTGATCTAGCAAGAAGGAGTGAAGAGGAGTAAGAGTTCTTCGGCATCCTGACGGCGCTCCGGTGATGGTGGTGGAGCAATTCCGGCAGGGCTTGGCCTAAGCACTGCAGAAAACCGATCTAGAGGAGAAACTATGCGCTAGAGATTTGGGTTTGCACGTGGCTAAAATCTGGTGCCAAAAACCCTAAAACCTCTAGTATATATAAGAGGAAGATAGGAGGAGGCTTGGCCCTCAAAGGACCAGCAATTGGGTCGGCCAAATCAAGTGGGAGAGGTGGAATCCACCTCCAATCCTAGTAGGACTAGGATTCATCCTATTTTTTGCCTTTTTCCACCTTTTTCTCTTTCGGCTTTTCTTCCCAGCCTCATGGTCCTTGTGTGGGATTTCCACCAGCCCACTAAGGGCTGGTATTTACTCACCCACAGCCCATGTAGCCTCTTGGGTCGAAATACCCTCCCGATGGTCTCCCGGTACACTACCGGCACTCCCGGTACACTACCGATGAGCCCGAAACTTTTCCGGTGACCAAAATAGGACTTCCTATATATGAATATTTACCTCCGGACCATTCCGGAGCTCCTCATGACGTATAGGATCTCATCCGGGACTCTGAACAAACTTCGGTCACCACCATACCTAACTCTATACTACCGAAACGTCACCAAACGTTAAGTGTGCAGACCATGTGAGTTCGAGAACTATGTAGACATGACCGAGACACCTCTATGGTCAATAAAAAATGGTGGGACCTGGATGTCCACATCGGTTCCTACATATTCTATGAAGAATTATATCGGTCGAACCTCTATGTCAAGGATTCAGTTAATCTCGTATGATGTTCCCTTTGTTCTTCGGTATGTTACTTGCCCGAGATTCGATCGTCGGTATCTCCATACCTAGTTCAACCTCATTACCTACAAGTCTCTTTACTCGTTCCGTAATACAAGATCCCGGAACTAACAATTAATCACATTGCTTGCAAAGCTCATTTTGATGTTGTATTACCGAGTGGGCCCCGAGATACCTCTCCGTCACACGGAGTAACAAATCCCAGTCTCGATCCATGCCAACTCAACAGACACCATCGGAGATACCTGTAGAGCAACTTTATAGTCACCCAGTTATTATGCAATGTCTGATACACACAAGGCACTCGTCCGATATCCGTGAGTTGCATGATCTCATGGTCATAGGAACATACACTTGACATGCAGAAAACAGTAGCAATAAACTGACACGATCATATGCTATGTTTGTAGTTTGGGTCTTGTCCATCCCATCATTCTCCTAATGATGTGATCCCATTATCAAATGACATCTCATGTCAATGGCTAGGAAACCATAACCATCTTTGATCAGTGAGCTAGTCTATTAGAGGCATACTAGGGACATGTTTTGTCTATGTATCCACACATGCATCTAAGTCTCCGATCAATACAATTATAGCATGGATAATAAACGATTATCATGAACAAGGAAATATGATAATAACTAATTTATTATTGCCTCTAGGGCATATTTCCAACAACGTGATCTTGCGGCAGCGCGATCGGCGATTTACCAGCAAGACTTGCGTCGCTACCATAACCGCAGGGTCAAGACCCGGACGTTCCAAGAAGGCGACCTGGTATTGCATTTGATTCAAGATCAGACGTACGCGCAAAAGTTATCGCCCCCATGGGAAGGACCTTTTGTGGTTAGCAGAAACCTAAACAATGGGTCTTATTACCTCATCGACGTACGGGATGAGTCGCGTACCTCTGGGCAAGAAACTCACCGGCCATGGAACATTGGTCACCTGCGGCCTTACTATACTTGAGTCATCCAAACCCTTATCTTTGTACATACATATTTCTTTGTATTAGACAGATAGTATAATAAAGTTGGCATCCCCGCAAGACGGGGCCTCTGCTGTTTTTTCTTGCATTATAGATTTGTGCAAGGACGAATATTTTCTGCTTGGTCGCTTGGGGGATTCCGACCCACCGGGTCAGGTGTGCTCACCCCTTGGAAACGATTCTCATGACGGCGGCCTCTCCGCATGGAGGCTTACAGTTCAGCTTCGCAAGATAAACACAATCTGAGGTTGCTCAAGAGGACGAGCCGCCATGATGCGTGCCATTCAAACATGAGTGCACTGCCTTACGGGAGAAAGATCTTAAGTCATTCAAGAGGGCGAGCCGCCATCATGTGAGCCGTTCAAACATGGGCGCCATGGATGCCAAAGAGGATTAGCCGCCATGATGCAAGCTGTTCAAACATAGGCGCCGTGAGGAAAGGCGGGTCATGAACCCAGAGCAAGTTCAAGGGTGGGTGAAGGCCGCCCCCACTCTTGGTTGGCTTATCAGCCGTGGTAAGACTGAGTTATACCTGTCTGTGTGTAGCTGCCGCTCGTGGAGGGGTGTAGCGAGCTGTCAACTCACCCCCTCCGAGGGCCTCATACAGCGGCGAGGGAAACTCTCTCATCTGCTACAACACTCTCTACCAAGTGATCCGTTGAACTCTCAAGCTTGACACCCTTGAGGTTCAAAACGACGAATTTATGTCACGTGAGAAGTAGCTTATGGGCCTGGGGCACTCACTCCATTGCGAAATTCTGGTCTACTGCGCCCCTATCGGTTAATCTCGCCAAGAGACCCTGAGCTGTGCAAGATTGGTGGTCACTCTCGTTAGAGACCCTGTACTGTTAGGCAGTTTATAGCAATAGTTTCCCTCAAAGGGTGAGAATATGAGTTTTTGAAAAGGAAAAACAAGGAGCAAAGAAAAATTCATGCATTATGGCGTATGTTGCATCATATTGCATCATACATATCGCATCATACATATTGCATCATATTTCATACATTGCATCTCAGGCGGCATGAGTAAGAAAGATGAGGCAAGATTATGATGAGATACCCGGGTCATGGTTTCCTGAAAGCCGCCCGGGCGGGTCATTGCATAATTGTTTTGCAGATTTTGGCCGTGAATTGCGAGCAAAGCATAAGAAAGACCTAGATATATTGCAAGGCTCTCAATGGAGCTCAAAAGACGAAGATATATTACAAGAGTTTGGTGCTTGTTCATTCCGACGGCTCAGCTAGCCAAGTTACATGAAGTAGAAGGCAAGGAATTTAACTCGCCGGCAGGTCGCTTGGCACCGGGTCTTCGGGTTCTTCGATCTGAAAATGATCCACATCCCAGTTGCAATTAAGTAAAGCTTCGAATTGGGCATCGTTGAAAAGCGGAGATGGATCATCTTCAGGAGCAAAGAGTGGCTTACAACGTGCAGGGATCAGGCACTTTGCTTCAAAAGTCGGGCAACGCAGTTGTTGATTGTTCTCATCGTAAGCGCCTGGTAAGGTGTGAGATCTGTCCCGTCAACCAAGATGGAGGCGAGCCGCCAGGAAGCCTTGATGCATCTGGCATAGTCAACTTCACTGAAATCCGAGCCATCATCCTTCTTAGAAGGGAAGCCATTCATCATCTCTTCAGCCGTCAGCTCCAGAGCAAAGGCAAGGGAGCGACTCAATGCTGCTATAGCCCCCCCCCAGCGGCTGATCGCCTCATCTTGTTGACTTGCTGGGCAGAGTTGATAAGGTTTCCAAGAAGCCCTACATAAGTTTGGGGACGTACTTGGCTGTCATGATAGCTTTGATAGTGCAGAGGGCTCCACTATAGAGCTGCTCCGTCAGAGTATAGATTGCCTTGAGCATGAGTATGCTATTAGAAGACAATTGGCAGTTCCATTCTCCTGCAAGAAATAGATCGACATGGTAAGCCATCCGGCTGATGCTTTTATAAACACGGAAATTCTATAAAAGAGGGAAGTACTTACCAAACATTGCGCCGGTCATCTTGGACATATGGCCTTTAAGTGTGTTCAGTTCGGCGGCTGCAAGTTTGGCCCGCTCTTCAGCGTTGGCAACCTATTTTGATAGAGAGGCTTGCTCAGACTCGGCAGTATTTTTCTAGGCAGCGAATTCAGCCTGAATTTTCTCCAATTGCTCAACAGCCACCTGAAGCTTCTCGTCTGCGGCGGCTCGAGCTCTGCTGGGTGGCTAGGCTTTTCTTCAAACTGGTGTTAGATTCGGCTGCAGCCAGCACCTCCTGTATTGCACAAAATGGAAAGATAAAAGAGTCAAGTCGCCGAGGTGACACAACAGTTGGATACAAGTCCCAAGAAGATTATAGGTAATATACTTGGCACTTGGGGGCTAATGTCTGCATTTTTCATTCTATGCCTACAAAGTGAAAGATCCAGCTCACATTTGTCATAATGGGCCGGACATGGGGGCTAGACCCACTGAGCTGTGTCTAAGGTAGAAGATCAGGCTCATCATTGTCATAATGGGCTGGACTTGGGGGCTACAAGTGGATCTATAGTAGCGTATAAACCGGCTAGCATGCAATCTAGTTTGATAAAGTTTCTATGTGATATAATGAAGAAATGAGAGACTTGAGCCATTATTTGCAATACTAGCCCGACTATTGGGGGCTACCTATGGGTATGAGAAGAGAGAAAGAAAGGTACCTCAAACTTTGTCTTCATCACACCGACAAGCTTGGTCTCCATGTTGCGGCTGGCAGATAGGCGGTTTAAGTAACTAGCGTGCATGTCGTCCGCGCTCATCGTCTTCAAGACGGGCAATTCGAAGGTAAGATTTTCCAAAGAGCATTCAGACTTGCCTGTATGCTGGGTCAAAGTGTGGCGAGCCAGAGATTGGTAATCCGCCCCGGTGATGACAACGTCGAAGGATGTTGCATCTACAGCGGTTGGACTTGGCGGCCTAGGATCGACGGCCGGGCTGGTATGACCCGCCGCACCAAGTCCCGCAAAATTCGAAGGTGGTGGAGATTGCTCGGGCGCCTCGTGGTCGATCTCAGGATACCTAGCAAGAGAGGTCGTTGGCTTAGCAAGGGCTGACCGTTGGATGGGGGGACAACTTTAGATCTGGCCGTCTTCCTGTGCTTGACCTGCGCCTTGAAAGGACAAAATTAATGGTTAAGTATGCATGAAGCACCAATATTGTATGTACGACCCAAGAAAGAAACATACCCTGGATTGACCTTCATGGGCGGAATCTTGGAGGCAGTCGAGTCGGCAGATGAGGGAGGTGTTCCCTGCAAGGTTAAATTAACAAGACTATAATAAGACAGTGTTGGAAAAATTTAAAGGCAGGTGTTGGGGTTTTAGTAAAATACCTCAGCAGGGCGTTTGCGTGGTGCCGGGGAGTTGGGTAAGCCGGTCATAAGATCCCCAGAGCCGGTAATCTGGGCCTGACGCCGGGATTCGTGCTGTTGTTTTTTCAATGGAAAGTCGTATCTAAGTAGCAAGGGGATGTGAAAAAGGAACTTTTCGGATGACCGGCCGTATCTTCGCTTGCAAGAAGATTTCTGAGTCGGAAGAGGGATAAGTTACCTCGGGGGTGGAGGTACGGCTTATCTCTGATTCCTCCTATGAACAATCATGGTTAATGAGATGCACAAATAGACGGCCAAGTGAGTCGAGTTCTACCTCTGAGTCGTCAAGTTCAAGCAGCTCTTGAGCCGAGGGTTTTTGCTAACGATCGCAGATTTTACCCGCCGGAGACTTTTTCTTCCTCGCAGATGGAATGAAATTCCTTTTCCAAAAGCTAAATTTGTCTTGCAGAAAGAGCCGCCGAAAATTTAAGGTTTTCACTTACAAGTCAAAACAAGAAATAGCTAGATTCAAGAGCCACCCTTACATCTGGAGCCGAGTTGGCTGCGCAGAAAGGTGGCAAGCTAACCGCGCGGCAAGCCTCCTGGGACTTGCGAGTGAGTCCTTTGATGGTGGCGATGACGTTGTCTTTTGTTAGCGTGGTGCGAGTGAAGTAGAGAGGATCATCGTCTCTACCGGTGTATTCACATATGAGGCGTTCCTGCCGGCTCAAAGGCAGGACTCTCCAGGAGACCCAGCAGCGGGTCAGGTCGATTCCGGTTAAACCGTTGACCAGAAGCGCTTGAATCTTGGCAAACTATGGGGCATACTTCGCGTGGGCCATAGCAGTCATTCGGTCTAGAAGCTCCATAGCGGTGCAGAGCCGGCTCGGACGGTAGCCCAGCAGAGGATTTTCGCCTTCAGGGGACGTGTCCCGGCAATAAAACCATGTCCTATTCCAGTCTTTGGGGTGGCTTGGCATCAGAACGGTCGGGTAAGCCAGGTCCCTTCTCCTTTGAATGGAGACTCCACCAAGTTCCAGGCTTGGTCCGCCAGCCACTTCTGTCTAGCGGTTGACATAAAAAAAGTCGCAGAGAAGGTCGAGGGACGGCTCTTCTTGCAAGTAAACCTTGCTGAGAACGTGGAAATTGCACACATTGGAGATAGAGTTGGGTGCGATGTCTTAGGGATGAAGATTGAAGAAGTGGAGCTCGAGGATCATGCGGGTATTTTGGAAACTATAAGATGCCGATGTGATGGAGTTCTGTCTTGGTGCCTCCTGTCTGACTTGATTTCTTTCGGAGAGTTGAGCTCTAGGGGATTCTTGACACATCGTTATTGTTCAGTTTCCTTAGTATCTCAGGATGGAGGATGTTCGTAATTACTTCAATACTTTTCGTGGCGAGATAAGATCGGATTCACCCAGTACTGGGGAGGCGTCTGGGGTACTGCCATGTTTGGTATCGTTGTGCTTTTGAGGATCCGAGATAGATGAAGTTTTGGAGCCTCTGGTTATGTGTTGAAGGATGGATACAGTTGGGGTGTAGGGCTTGTTAGTTGTGTGAGATATTTTCCTCCTTGTATCCCCAACACCATATTGCATAACCAAGAAAGTTTTGAGAGTTCTTAGGTGGGAATTCAAGTATTTACCTAGGCTATCTTCCAACATATCATGATGTGAGGTTGGGGTTCGACATCTAGTGGATTCGTTTGTTCACGGTCTTTCTTACAAAGGACAGTCTCGATATATGTTATCAGATATGCTTCGTCAAGCCTTGTAGTTCGCTATGCCTAGGGAGCATATTCGAGCGTCACTTCAATATGACAATCCAATGTACGATCGAGCCCATGCGAACCTTACCACAAAAATATCGAGCGAAATCTCTGTTATGCATTTGTTCTGGCTTGTTTCATCAGCCTCATCCTTTGTTTTGTTTTGAATATGGTAATTCAAGTTGCTACGATGTCAAGTGGTGATTTCATATCTTTCCTAACAAGTGTTCTCATATTTCTGTGGGATTGCTAATTCTTGAGCTCAATCAAGTTATCATATCAATTCCTTTCTACCGGTGCACTTCTCTTCAAATAATTCAATCATCTCCAATATTTGCAAGATCAATCCTCATGTTCCTTTCCGGAGTTCTTTTCATCCGTCCCAACTTGTCTTTGTCCCCCCCCCCCCCGCCCTTTTACTTCATCAATTAATTCTCATCCAAGTGCTTTCCCTTCATCAATGCTTCCACTATCGTTCTTTATATTGTGTCCTGTAATTTCTTCTGGAGATTCTCAAGTGTTTCAATTTCAAAATCTATCCTCATATTCCTTGTTCTCACTGTTATTCTTCTCCGGTGGATTCAATTATAGATCTCGGTGTTCATCATATATTTTTCATTCATTAAATGTTTTCCGTGTTTGAATTCTCATCAAGCCTCTCTTATTAACTCATCCTTGTATTTTCTATCCGGAGTGCTGAAGATATCTCAAAAGATTCATGTTTTCTTTCAATCCGTCCAAATTATTTTGAGGTTCTCACCTCTTCAAGTTTTCATTTCTACCAGTGCAATCTCTCTTCCTAATCAATTGTTTCAACGGTGATCTCTTTGAGTGGGCCCATAACCCACAGGTTTTCCCCAAGATCTTACCTAGCTTTTCTAATCTTTCCGGAGATGTCCTCAAGTTCTTTTCAATATGATGTAAGCATGATTTTCATCAGTAAAATTCCGCCTCCATGATCTCTTCGAATTATTCTCACCATTGGCTCAACCTTTTATTATTCATTATTTCGAAGTGTCTCAGTAATTCATGGTGTTGTTTCTGGTCATCATCCTCTGCGTTGAAGACCGAAGGAGTGGTTCTCTTAAAATCTTTGCTCATTCCCTTGAAGATTCATAGTCTTAGCTTCATGCTATCTTCTCGATTGTTGTAAATCATGAGTATTTCTACCATATCTATCCGGTGCATTTCATATTGTTTTCATTTCTCGGTTCTCCGAAGGCCATCATTTCAGAAGATTCCTCGTTCTAAGCTTTCAACTTTCGTTCTCAAATTCTTCTCAATTGTTGTCTCTTTGTTCGTATCTGAATTATTTCGGTGCTTCGTTCAAGTTTTCTGCAAAGTGGATCTTGATCTCTTCGTTCTCTTGTTATTCCATTGATTCGCGGTATCCTCATTCGTTTGTGAATTCTAACTGGTGTTCTCGTTCAAGACGTCTTCAAGTTTGTGTTCTATCTCTCTCTTCAATCTTTTCAAGAAGAATTACTTGTGTGCTAAATCCGCTGCTTGTCATCAATTTAAATTGATGAAGGATAGGCATAACATAATTCTTATTCTTTTCATCATGGTGATTCCAATCCTTCTTCCGGAGTTTTTCATCATATCAAATTCTTGGTTATAAGTTCTTCATCTTTTCTTTCCGGAGTTCCATGTTTTTCTCATGCATCTCTTCGCAAAGCTTCATATAAATCTTTGCAACATCATAATCTATTCTTTTCAACCGCATTATTTTGATCTTCCTCTCATCTCGGTGTGCGCCAAGAGGTCCTTCATGGTGGTTTGTTAAGGATGTAATTCTTCTCAAAGTGTTCTTCAAGATTCTTGTTTGAGGTGCTCAAGTATTCTTTATCTTGGATTTCTAAGTTCAATTCCTTCTCCATTGTATTTTGAGATGGTTTTATTAAATTCTTGATTATGTGGAGTCTCGAAGGAATTGTCAAGAATAAGATAAGTAAACCCATCTTGTCTTCTCGGAGTTATCTTGGGTTGGATTTCACCTAAAGCATTTCCTAAGGATTGTTGCTATCATGGTATCATAAATGATCCAAGTTTCCTCCTCCTCCTCTTGGTGAAAGAAGTTTTGCATATCTTGTTGCTCTCAAGCAATCAATTGTTGCTATTGTGGCAGGTTGTCACCTCATAATTTTGAGATGTTTTCCACAAGCCCATAACAAGCTATTCTTTTCGTTGTTGATTTTCCATCAACCCCGTTCACCCTATGCTTCTCAAGTTCAATGGTGGTAGAAGTTGTTATTTTTTTCTTCTCCGTTCCTTTCCTTCCAATGATCTAGTTTATATTCTTTTCTTCCGGAGGCGTTGTCATGTTGTTCTCTTTCAACCATCATCTAGTTTGATTAAGATCATGTTCTTCCCTTGCTTGTCCATTATCCGGAGTGCTGTGAAATCTTTTCATGATCCTTCCATCTTATGAAGTTTTGGTTATAATCCAACCGAAGTTTGGTGTCTCTTTCAATTTCTTCCATCATATCAATTTTTTCCTCTCTTTTTTACCTAAGTGTTGCCCAAAATTCTTTTGAATTCTTGCTTGTTCCTCAGGTCATTCTTCATCTCTTGCAACCTTCAATGATCATTTGTTTGACTCGTTTTCCACAGAAGCAACTATGTTTACCTCTTGCTCTTTCTCTTTCCCTTCTCATTCTAGATCTCAGGACGAGGTCCTCGTGTAGTGGAGGAGAGTTGTAAATGCCCGGGAACGACGCTCCAGAAGATTCCCCTTTTATTCAATTGTCGCCTTGTGTTTCATTTGGTTGTTGCATTCATCATCGCATCATTCGCATCATCTGCATAGCATCATCACTCGTATTTGAAAAACTTGCAGTCGTTCGTAGTTGCCGGTTCTCTCTGTTCGCGTCGTCGACCGTTTCGAGACCAACCACACACGCTCGCGCCCGCGACATCGTTAAAAAAACATTTTTAAAGCGCGCGAAAAATATTCTCGGATTGAGATGAAAGTTGGCGTGCGGTCTTATTTCCCTGTAGGTAGACCGCCTACCAAATTTCGTCACATTTAGAGGTCGTTCGATACCCGATCCGTTAAACCTATAGCAGCACGTTTTCGGTGTTTCAATTGTCGTTGGGCCGCACACATTCCCTCTCTTCTATGCCTAGACCCTCTCTACACAGTGCACAGACCCTTGCACGCATCCGATAACTCCCCCAATCATCATTCTTTTTTTCAATTGTATATCCTAACCTATTTTCTTGATCGTCCGATCTAAATTGAAGGGTCCTTTTAACCCTAAGCTAGCCCACTACCTATTTAAACATGTTCAACATTAATTTCTAGGAAAACTGTCCCTCTCCGCCGCTAGCCGCCCCACCTCCTATTTCATCTCCCACCTTGGGATCCTCCCAGATTCATCCTCCTCGTTTTGCGCCCGCATCCAACTAGAGCAGCCACCTTGGTTCGCGTGACCACAGGAGAATGAGCTCCCGCGTTGCCACCAGGAGCTCGCGTCCGAGACCAGCAGCTCTCCTCGAGCTCCTCTGCGCGCGCCCGTCACCGCGTCTCCAACCCTGGCCAGCCCCCACCTACGCCGGGACGCGTCTGTCCCCGCAGCAGAGCCAACCCGCAGCCACAGCCGAGCTCCCGCTCGATCCAATTGAGGGGCCCGCACGAGCATCTTTGAGCAACCGTCGTCGTCCCCGTCGCCAGCGAGTACGCTCGCCTCTGCACTTGCGCCAGGTCCTCTTGTGGCCCGAGGTCTTTTATCCCACCACTTGCAGGAGCACACCAAGCGCCTTCCCTGTAGCCGCACCCCTCGCGCTGGGCACCTCGTCCAGGCCGGCCCCTGTCTCTCCATCTCCTCCTTCCTCCCTTTCTCTCCCATCTCCTTCACTAATTGCTTCCATGGATGCACCTGCGGGACCTCCCGCCGGAGAACCAGCTTCAGTCATGGCGCCTGAAGCTGCAACTCCACCGTCCATGAGGTCAAGCCTCGCCATGGCCGCGCCTGATCTGCTCCAAGCCCAGCTGTCCGGGGAGAGCTCCACCTACGCCCGGATCCGTCGCTCCCGCGAGCCCATGGACCGCGGCTCCACCGGCCCCGACCTCCCTCGTCTGTTCCCAGCTTTGCCATGGTCGCCGGTCTCTGTATCCCCGATGTGAGATCCTTCCTTCGTAACTGAAATTTCGTTATGTCTTAGATCCATTCCACCACATAAGGTTATGAGGTGTTGCCGCAGCTTTTCTCAACGAGCACACAGCCAATCGAGTTGGCAAGCTTAGCTAGCTTCCTTGGTAGAAGTCTTTGTTTCGAAGCCTAGGTTACCCACTTTTTCCAAGTAGTTTTTCCCTCCATGCATCAGCTCTGTGCCTATGACACCTGGGACCAGTGCCCTATTGACCTTTCCGCATTGACTCGGTTGACCACCCCTAGCCCCACTTGTCATTGACAGTGGCTAGCGCAACCGGTGTCTATTTGTTTTTTTCTACATACAATTTATCCCTACATAGTTTTACAAAATAATTTAGAGTTTTGCAAAATTCATATAATTTCAACTGTGCATCGGATGGAGGTGTGGTGAACATGTAAAATGACTAGAATTTCGCGTAGAATCACAATATCCAACTTTCAAACATGATAACAATGTTTAATTTGCTGTTTAGATTATTTTGCGTAAATGTCATGTTAAAGTGATTTATTTCATAACTGATTAACCGTAGCTCTGATTTTAATGTTTCACATATGTAACTTGGCTAGAAAAATGCGTAGATTATCATGGTGACATTTATTTTTCTGTTTAACAAATCTATAACATGTTTAGTACAGATCTGGACCAAAATCATAATATGCATATGGGGTCGTTTCGAAAGTGCTACATGTTGCTTCCGACGTCATTTAAAATGCCTAGATGTTGTAGTTGTGTATGCTTCAACATTTAAATAACATGTTGTTTACCAACTTTTTCCAAGTAGTTTTTCCCTCCATGCATCAGCTTTGTGCCTATGACACCTGGGACCAGTGCCCTATTGACCTTTCCGCATTGACTCGGTTGACCACCCCCTAGCCCCACTTGTCATTGACAGTGGCTAGCGCAACTGTCTATTTGTTTTTTTTTACTTCCAATTTATACCTGCATAGTTTTACAAAATAATTTAGAGTTTTGCAAAATTCATATAATTTCAACCGTGCATCAGATGGAGGTGTGGTGAACATGTAAAATGACTAGAATTTCGCGTAGAATCACAATATCCAACTTTCATACATGATAAAAATGTTTAAATTGCTGTTTTGATTTATTTTGCGTAAATGTCATGTTAAAGTGATTTATTTCATAACTAATTAACCGTAGCTCCGATTTTAATGTTTCACATATGTAACTTGGCTAGAAAAATGCGTAGATTATCATGGTGGCATTTATTTTTCTGTTTAACAAATCTATAACATGTTTAGTACAGATCTGGACCAAAATCATAATATGCATATGTGGTCGTTTCGAAAGTGCTACATGTTGCTTCCGACCTCATTTAAAATGCCTAGATGTTGTAGTTGTGTATGCTTCAACCGTTGCCATGTTAAACAACATTTAATATTGATGAGTTCCTAAACAATAGTGAACTAAATAATTCGAACGTGGATTTTCGTCAATATGCAATTCGTTGCATATTGAACTTCACTTAACATGTAGTATTTGTTTGTTGTTCTTGCCATGCCATGCCATGCCTTGCATATTAAACCGGACATGCATCATATTTGTTTGCGCATCATGCCATGTATATGTTGTGGTGTATCGTGTGTTGATTGTGTTTCCGGATTTCTTCTTCTCGAGTGAGTTCCGAAAGCGTTTGGGGTGTGAGGATTCGTTCGACTACGTTGGATCGTCTTCTTCATTTATCTTTCTTCTTCCAAGCGGGATCTCAGGCAAGATGACACATTTCCCTGGATACCACTACTATCATTGCTATGCTAGTTGTCTCGCTTCCATCGTTATGTCTTGCGACCTACCACTTGTTTGTCAAGCCTCCCAACATTGCCATGATAAGCCTCTAATCCCTCCACATCCCAGCAAACTTTTGATTGGCTATGTTACCGCTTGCTCAGCCCTTCTTATAGCGTTTCTAGCTGCAGGTGCAATTGCTTTCATGTGACAACATGGATATTTTGTCATATCACAATATTATTGCTATTTAATTGAATGCACATATATACTTAGTAAAAGGTGGAAGGCTTGGCCTTTTGCTCGGTGTTTTGTTCCACTCTTGCCACCCTAGTTACTTGTGAACCGCTGCTATGTTCCATAATTGAGCGCTCCTAACATGCTCGGGTTGTTATGGGGAACCCCTTGATTTTCGGTTTAGGATAAAGCTTGTCTGGCAAGGCCCAACATTGGTACTTCATTTTCCTAATAACTAATAAACCTGCATAGGGAGTAATTAACCCAAGGATCATTAATCAATAACCCGGGCCAGTGCTCCACATGAGTGTTGGTCCAAACTAGAGTCGTGTGCGGGGCCAACCCGGGGCAACTGGGGTGATTTCTATCAGGCCACTGTACGCTGCGCTCATTTGGTCGTGTCCTGAGAACGAGATATGCGGATCAAATCAGGTTCGTCGACACGTCGGGCGGCGTTGCTGGATTTGTTTAACATTTCTTGAACGTCTTGAGTGAGGAATTCCGAAAATACTTCGGGCTATCTCGAGGTTTCAGATTTCCTTTGGAATTGCCTAGGATGTTCATGAGATCCATGGCCGAGGTTATTCCCGCTGCGTGTGGTTAATTTGTGATGGATGAGTTGGAGCACCCCTGCAGGTTAAATCTTTCGGAAAGACATGCCCGCGGTTATGTGGCAAACTTGGAAACTTTGTTAAACAACCGGTCATAGCAAACTTGAAGTAAACTCAAATAAAATACACCAACTGTGTGCGTAACTGTGATTGTCTCTTCTTGTGAGTCCTTATCCAAGAGAGAACATGGTGGTGTTATGTTTGACATAAGTAGGTGTTTAGGATCAGTTATTGATCATTACTAGTTCACATCCGTTATGCATAGACCACCATACTTTACTTTCTGTATTCGTAAGTTAGCCACTCAAATAAATGCTTAGTCGCTTGCTGCAGCCTCACCACTTAAGCATACCTGACCCATTAAGCTTTAATAGTCTTGATACCCTTGGAAATGAGATTGCTGAGTCCCTGTGGCTCACAGATTACTACAACAGTAGTTGCAGGTACAGGTCATGCGGTGCTTTCACGTGAGAGCGATGCTTGTTCGAGTTGGAGTTCTCTTCTTCTTCATAATCAATCTAGGATGGGTTCCAGGCGGGAGCTTGGGATAGCAAGGATGGATGTCATTTTATCGTTTGATTTCGTCCGTAGTCGGACCCTGCTATTATGTATGATGTTTGAGTATGTTGTTGTATTAACTTGATCTTGATGTAGCTTGTGGCGAGTGTAAGCCAATTCCATATACTCATCTCTTTTGTACATGTACTTGTAATGATATCCATTCTTGCAACACAACGAGATGCGCTTCTATCCTCGTCAAGGCCCTCGTGCGAAAATAAGGATAGGACCGCATCTTGGGCACGACAAATACTCTAGACTAGAAAACTATTGCAATCCCCTATACTTGTGGGTTATTAGGCCCGGCCCGTGCATACCTCAACCGTCGTCGGGACTGACCGGATCTAAAGGACGACCCCTAGGAGTGAGGGCCTATGGAGCCGGTGAGGCTCCTGAGTTGCGATGCTCAGGAGTCCCCCTTGACGTACAAGCATCTCCCATACCTTTTCTCTCCAGCTTTTCCTGAGAGGGGCGCATTAAGACTAGGTTTGGCAGACCTAGGACGATGGCGAGTACCAGGCCCGGCCCGTTAGTAGCGCCGATGCAGCCCCCTCACACGTATATCCTAGGGAATGCATCGAGACGGGGCCGCAAGGAGCCTTCCTGAAGTTGGATGCAACCGTTGGGCCACCCTTAGTTGTTTATCCCCAGCACTAGGCGTAGGGCTTCCACATTTCGTGGGCATGGCCGTTGGTGGGCAGTGTTGACTTCTCCGCTAGCACGAAGCTGTGGCTTCCACATTGCATGGGCATAGGCATTGGTGGGAAGTGTTTACTTCTCCGCTAGCACGGAGCTGAGGCTGCCACATTGTATGGGAGGGAACCCCTCCGCGTCCTTGGGGGGCTCTGGGCGTGTACAGCCCATTGAGTTGGTATGCGTGGCTGGCACGGTAGAACTAGGAGGTGTATTTGGGAGCTCATGAGGGCACTTTGGCCTCGCGAGGTCCCTACCTCAAGGCGGGTTGCGCCTGGGTCTTCTTGTAGATGGATTTATCCGAGGTCTTGGAGTCTTCATTGCGGCTTGCACCGAGTGTCCTCCCTAAGGCCATGGGAGGGTCAAGCACCAGTGACCCCAGGAGATGAGGTGAACGGGGCTGGCCCGCCAAACAGAGCTCAGTCACTGGATTTTTCGATGCTTAAGGGACACACCCAAGCAAAGTTACCGTGCCTGCCCTCTCGTGAGGCAGCCAGAGGTGGGCCTGCTCGGGAGTGAAGACAATCACGCTAGCAAACTGCCGTGCCGGCAAGGGGAAACGTTAGGAAACAAGTTGCATGCATGGAAAAACTACTGAAATATGAATAAAAACAACGGCTGCAGGGGTATGCCCTGGTTGCCTGAGGACAACATAGCCCGGCGGACGCCCTTAAATGAAACAAGCCAAAAAGTTACCTGGCACAAATCAACAAAAAGTCACCCGGTGGCCATGCCGCTAAAGAGCCGAAGTTGCTGTTATAGCCTGATCTTGTACCTCCACGAGAACGGGCCTCACGGGACCCACACTTGGCCCTGACATCTCCCCCAACTCCTCATCCCGTATCGGCAGGCAAGGCGCGAGCATTGGCCAGGAAAGACGCTAGAATGTGACTCTGGCCTTTGCCAGGCCGAAGGGCATGCAAACATAGTTGTTCAGGTAAGCCCACCCATGGTCGGCACGTGCTAGCCAAAAACAGCCCTGGGACGAGGCCCTGTTGATGGCGAGCGCAATGATGTTGGCGTGCGTCCGGTTGACCGGGTCGACGATGGGGACTGCTTGGTCTATGCCTCCTGAAGTTCATCGATTGCCTCGACGACCGACTCTCGCGAGCTTGGCGCGTAGTGCCGTGCCCCTGGTTCTGATAGTCGCGCGTTAGGACGTGCCTTCAGGTTGTGCCCGAATGCCTCCCTTGTCTGGCCAGCCAAGCCGGGTGCTTCCGGGTGGAAGCCCCCGAACCTGACCCAAGGGGGGCACCGAGCATGCCTTCCTATGCGACGAAAGGGGTGGCCATGTCCCCGAATGCAGAGCGCGAGGCTCCGCCCTTGGAGGTTCCAGCCCCCTAGCGCTCCGCGAGGGTGAGTTGCTTCTTCGCTCTGCGTTCATCTTCGCATGGCTGGGCATCCTCCTCGTCGTCCGAGCATTAGGTTGCAGCTGCGCGGTACGCGCGATCGACAAAGCAGACATCATTCTTCTCATCGCAGGCGATGGTGATGACAATGCCACTCCCCGACGTCTTGAGGACGTTGTAGCCGTGATGGGTCACCGCCATAATGAACTTGGCGAGGGCCGGGTATCCCAGGATGGCATTGTATGGGAGGTGGATGTGGGCTACGTCGAAGACGATGGTCTCGGTGAAGTAGTTCTTGCGTCCACCGAAAGTGACGGGCAGTCGTACTTGCCCAATGGGCACTGTGCAATCATCAGTGACTCCCGACAAGGGCTTGGTTGGCATAAGTTAATCGTACGGTACTTGGAGTGCCTCAAAGGTCTCGCTGGAGGGGACATTGTGCCCGGCTCCACTATCGACGAGGGTCTTGGTGACGAGGACGTTGCAAATGGTCGGGATGCACAACATCGGGATCTTGCCTGCCATGGCTGAGCACCTGAGCTGATCCCTCGGGTCGAAGGTGATGGAAGTCTGGGACAACTTGAGGGGGGCATGGCCTCGGGCTTTGAGAGTGTCGTGTTCACCTCCCGCGCGAACTTCTTGAAGACGCAGTTGGAGGCTGGGGCCTGAGTGCCGGCCAAGATGCATGCCACGGACATAATCTCCTGGAAGCCCCCAGCTCTGTCGTCCTGCCTGTTCTCTTCCTTCCTTTTGGGTGGAGGCGGTAGTAGTGGCAAGCCGGCCTCACCAGCGCGAGCCTCACAAGGCTGGCCGTGTCATGACCCCTTCGGAGGGTCATTGCGCTAGCGGTCCTCCCGAGCCTGATCGCGCCAACGGTCTTCTTGAGGCTAATCACGCCAGCAATACTCCCGAGGGTAGTCGCGCCACCCCTGGTGCTGGTCCATGTTGTCTCAGCGGCCTCCGCCGCGTCCAAAGCCGCGGTCGGTGCATCCGGGGCGTTGGCCAAAGTGTTCGGGTCAGACCAGCCTAAGCTCCTGGCAGTCGGCGGTGTCGTGGTTGTTGGTGCCATGGAAGATGCTGGTCGGTCTCCCCCCTGCAGGGTGCTCCTCGCCTCGGCCGTGCTTCGGCTCAGGCTCGCCTGCGAGTACTGCCGGGTCTTTGCGCTTCGCATCCTTGGCCTTGGACTTCTACTCCTCTGGCTCTGCTATCGGAAGCTCGTGGAGAGACAGGCGAACTTCTTCAGCCTTGGTGCACCTGTTCGCTAGGTTGAACATCTCCAGGGCAGAGCACAACTCGCCGTTCATGGCGAGCTCTTCTTTCATCTTGGTGTCAGTGTCGCCATCAGTGAAAGTGGAGATGATGGCCTCATCCGACGCCTTCGGGATCTTGAGTCGCGTGGTGATGAAGCACTGTATATACTTGTGCAGGGTCTCCCCATCCTGTTACTTCACACGCCGCAGGTCGTTCACGATGAGCGCGCGGTCGCAACTACCTTGGAAGTTGGCAATGAAGCGTCTGTGCAGGTCTTCCCAGGAGGTGATGGATCCCACCGAGACGTTAAGGAACCAGGAGAGTACGCCGCCCATGAGAGCCATGGGGAACCAGCATGCCATGACCTTGTTGTCTCCACCGACAACCAGACTCTTAGCCGACTAGAGTTGTAGGAACTCGGCGGGGTCCGCGGTGCTGTCGTAGTGAGGTGGTAGATCTTTTTGAACTTATAGGGCCATGTAGTTGGATGGAGCTCCAGCGCAACGGAGAGGCAGCCCACCGGCTCAACGGGTGCTGCTGCACGTGCGGGTGGGACCTGGTCTTGACGCTCCCGAGGGGCCGCCTCGAGCATGCGCGTCGACGCTCAGTCGGGGCACCACCTGGCAGCTCACTTCATCCCTTGCCCTTGCTCATGGCTCGCGGAGCTAGTCGTGTCATGGGAACGAGCCTGACAGTAGAAGGTAGGGGGTATGTAAGGAGAGGGTAGATTCACAGCTACAACTAGGGTGTACACACGGATGTATGAGTTCAGGCCCCTCTCAGGGAGGTAACAGCCCTATGTCTTAGTGCTCGGGAGCTCTTGTCATGTATAACATGAGTGTTATAGGGGGTGTGAACCCTTATGCCAGAGGGGAGGGGCGGCTTATATGGAGTGCGCTAGCCTCATGAATGCCCAACAACCAAGGGTTCAATCGTGGGAATAAACGCATATGTTACTGCTAACGTATGCAGTAAATGCCACTAATCGCGACTGGTTGAGTGCCTCCCTATTGGCCTCCCTAGGGCGCCTTCTGGTCTTCTGCTGTCGACTGTCCATTGGTTCTTCAGAGTGAAAAGAGACTGTCAAGTGGAGGGAGAAACCTCCGAGTGGATTAATTGTCGAGTGCCTTACGCGCCATGGTGACTTCAAATGGAATCTCTCTTGTAATCTCTAAGTCCTCCAACATAGTGTCCTTAGGTAGGGTATGTAGGTCAGGCCTAAGACCCTACCCTAGGTACATATCCTCGTCATTAGCCCCCGAAGGGATCGGAGTTGGAGTGAAAAAGGGATCGATGTTGGTTCTGATAAGGCACCGAAATTCCGAATGCATTTTGGGGCCTCATGGAAATCTGTGTCGACTGGAATCTTTATCATTCGCCCTGACCGATTCCACCTTCATAAACGTCCAAGTGAACTTGAGTAAAGAATCAGTTCCAAGTGAACAATCAAGATCTTTTGATGCGACGTGTCGCTTCGTTAGGCCCGCATTCCAGTGTGGTGGACCGCTCCTCCCCTATAAAAGGGGCCTCCCCTAAGCCCCTCTCCTCTCCTTTGGTCCTCTTCCCTGCCTAATCGACACCCTGCCAAGCCCCAGCTTCTCTCCCTCTATCTGTGCTCAGGATCGAGTCAAGCACCGCCGCTTCGGGCCACTGGCGTTCGCGAGGTAAATGACCTCCTCTGCCCCCGTTTTGCCTCGATCCGGAACCCCTGCTCCCTCCTGACCCTTTCCCCCCTTCTCCCGTGCTCATCGGAGTAAGAGACGTCGACTTCATCCACCTCCCGAAGCACCGCCGCCTTGTCACCTCGTCGCCAGCGGACCCTTGAGTTCCGGTGACCACCTCGACCTCCACCCGAACGGTGGAGACGCCCTGAGTCCATTTTCGCCTTCGCCCTCCCTCGCCGTGGACGGAGCTGCCACCGGTGAGCTTCTCCACCCTTGGTCCCGAGGTGGGAGACGGACCCGACAGGTGGCCCCCCTGTTAGCCTCTACCTCTCTCTCCCGCGGCTGTCAATCTCTCCGGTCACTAGGCCCCGCCCATCAGGTTTTAAACCTGACGCGCACGGGGGCGCCAGCGCGCCTGGCTTGGCTGGCCACTAGGCCGGCCCAGCAGCTGGCTGGCTCTGGCCCAGGGCACAGTGCCCCTTTCCTTTTTTTATTTCTAGCATTTTCCAAAAGAAAACATACAGGATTAAATAAAAATCCTATGCCAAATATTTTTCCACCATAAATCTTTAAATAGTTTGTAGAATTTGATAGTGCCATTTGTGAAATATATTGAAAATATTTTATGTACTTTTTTATTTTAAAAACCCCTTCTAGCATTTTTAGCATCTGTTATAAATAGTTTTAAAAACCTTTTTCACCCAAAACCTTAGACAAACATTCTTAGAGTAGTTTGTATTATTTATCAGCATAGGGTAGCATTCTATTAGTAGATTTTTGTGCTCTATTTTTGTGTGATGTTTATTATTCCTGCTATTTTACCATGACGATAGATTGCGCTATTGATGAGGGAGTTGGACCCGAAGACTTTCAAGACCCCAAAGACTTTGTTGAGCCAGGCAAGAAGACCTTTGACCATGACTATGAAACCTTTTATTGCATGGCATATAACACTTTATTTCGTGGTTTGATAAAAATGATGGGGATACCACTTTGCTAGGATGCCTCCGATAATTTCTTGTTGATACTAGCATCGTGCATGACCCTACGTTCTTATGAGAGTTGTGCGGGTTGGAGTTGTTAGGTTGATAGTAGTTGTTACACATGTAGGACAAGAATATGCATGGTGATGGAAACAAAGAAATGATTTCAAATATTTTTTTTGAAAACCCCGTCGGGTGCCACTAATGCCTGAGGGAGATGATGTTGAGTTGGGTAACCACTTGAGAAAGAAGTGGTGCTAGACCAAGTTGTGTGTGTGTTTCCAAAAACGGAGAGTTTTAAGATTTGTTGACCGTCCTAACCTTACATGCACAACCACGATACCCCTTATGGGACGGGGCTTTGTTGATTACCTTGGTGGGTACTAGCATGGATCCCACATTACTAGTGGCGGGAGTGGCATGGTCACTCTCGATACGGGCTCGTACCGGAATGGACGATCATGCGCTGTCTTCACAGGCACCTGGCACACCGTTGTGTGCCCTCATGGATGATACGTGTGATGTATATCATGAGGGATGGCACCAACGAGTGGACTCTCTATTTAGTCTCGCTAGGGGAAAGGCAATGTTTGGGTGCTAACATTGGGTATGTTAAATACCGCGAGTTGTGGATGACACGGAAGTTCCCCGAGTCTTGTGGGTAAAGTGTGCAGCCTCTGCAGAGTGTAAAACTATTCAAATAGCCGTGTCCACGGTAATGGACAGTTGGAGGTCCTACTTAAACTGCGTCCGATGTTTTCACAAACTTGGTGTGCGTGTGTGGATGACACAAAGATGATACTTGAGATAAGTCAAATGACTTGACTTGATGACTGAACATGAGATGTTAAACCCCCTGTTTATGATGATATCTGTAACTAGTTTACATGGATATCGGCCAACTATTGATGCATGCTTACATAGTTACTTGATCATGTCATGGCATTAATTATCTTTCTGCAAAATACCTACCTAGTGTTATATCATGCATTGTTATTGGCTTGTTCCAACATGGGTTTCTTGCGAGTACATTCAAAGTACTCATTGTCTTGCCACTGGTTATTTAATTGGCCAGGCATGGAAGAGCAGCAGTATGGTGAAGAGTTCGTTGATGACGAACATGCGATCTAGGATGCTTCCTAGTCAGAATGCTTGTAGGTTTCAGGAAGATGGCATGGGTTCACGCTTTCGACCAAGATTCCGCTGTTTGATGTGTTTAAGTTTTTGGCCCTTATGAACCTATCTATGTAAGACTTGATCTCCATGGTATTTATTTGTGTAAGACGGTATGTAAGGATGTAAGATTCTTGTTATTCAGCTTCTATGTGTTCAGTGAGCATTGATCTTTGGGATCACTATACACGTGCATTCGGTGATCATGACTTATGAGTCGTGGTCCCCACAGAGCTGGTATCAGAGCCATCCTAACTGTAGGAAGCCCTTAGTTAGCATGGGCATTAGTTAGGATGAGAACATTTCCAAAACTACACCTAGCACATATGCTTAGGAGTTTCTGCACCTATTACCTCTTCTATTCTGCACAACACTCTGCTGACTCTCCTCTCTTTCCAATCTTTGTAGATGGCCGTCGTACCTGAAGCCCTCCTGACATCTGGCTTTCCCCTACTCCTTGAGGATAGCCTTGAGAAGTGCCAGTTTCGCCAACCACCCATTTTTCTCTACCACGAGCACTGGGTCGATGTCATCACGAAGGAGTATGACGTGGACATGGTCGTGAAGAAAAACGACTCCCCAACTAGTTGGTTCTTTGAAGGACCACAGATGGAGACCATGGCACTTGTAGTCGAGACAGTTGCATGCAAGGCACTCCTACACCTCAGAGATATCATTCCAGAAATGGCCGACGAGCCAGCTACTCGCTACCTACCTTTCAGAAAGGATGATCTTGGTGAGAGTTGGACATTGATTCCATCTAAGGAGGATGGCACACCACTCAGGTTCCAGACCTACTTCAGCCTCTCCGTCGATACTCTGGTTCACAACCTGATTAAGGAGTCCGTGAAGCTCCACGGGGAACTTCACCACACCCGAGAGCTACTTCGTCAAGCCAAGACGAAGCTAGACAACATCAAGAAGGATGGAGCCCTTGAGGCATGACCAGCTGTCGCTTGTTGAGGAGGACTACCCCCAGCTAGAGATACACCCACACATCATCATCACATGTGTGCGAAGGAGTATCATGAGATCTTCTCTGACCCACCAACGAAGCATGATCGGGATGGACCTCCTCGTTCTCCGACCCCTTCAACCGGAAACAAAACCCGTTCAGATGATGAACAGGAGGAAGACCCAGAGGAGCGTAGCTACGAGTCAGAACATTCCGTCACCTGAGTCCGAGAACCCCTAGGGTAGGATCAGTCATGTACCCCTCATGCGAAGTCGAGTCCATGTAATGGTTCATATGAAACCATGTGTGCTTGTTGTTTGTTTTATTGTTTGTGTTCCGATGAAAGCCGCACTTTTGCCTTAGGCAACATGTAAGCGACTCCATCATCTATCTTACCTTAATATATGTGTTGGTCTTTCGACCTTTGTTTTACCACACTTGTACTCGACCAACCCCCTTAGGTGCACTTTTCCATCGTTGCTTTTCCTCTCATCTATTCTAGTAGTTTGACTTCGCTGCTCCAAATAGGATGGTGACTGCTACCCGCAACAGCTCCTTCACCAATCCTGAAGGCGGCAACTCCAACCAGCAACAGGTAGCTGGTGGGACTGCTCAGGCTGGAGGACACCAGGAGCAGCCACAAGGCGACATTCCCCCGCCACCACCTCCACCGGAGAACATGACCATAGCTTAGTTTCTCCAAGTTCTCCGGGAGGAACGTCAAGCCAACAATGCTGCTATTTAGTAGATGGCTCAATTCCTTGTGAACAACCAGCAGCAAGGCAGGAACAGCAATGGCCGCTCCACCCTGTTTGAGTTCATGAGGAGTTCGCCCCAAACCTTCACTGAGACTGCTGATCCCTTGGATGCTGACGACTAGATCCACACCATCGATGACCTCCTTGCACTGGTCAACTGCAATGAGCACCGTGAGAAGGTGTTGTATGCCTCTCACTACCTCGGAGGTAACACCAAAGCTTGGTGGGATGGATTCAAGGTCATGCAAGGCGACCGTGTGATCACTTGGCATAACTTCAAGGAAGGATTCCGCACCGCCCACATTCCTTCTGGGATCATGGCAAACAAGAAGATAGAATTTCGGCCGCTGAATCAAGGAAGTGGCTCTGTCAAGGAGTACCTGCAGAAGTTCAACCTGCTGTCAAGATATGCACCTGAGGATGTCAACGCGGACGCTGCCAAGAAGGAACGCTTCATGGAAGGACTTTAGCAGACCCTGTAGTATCAGCTTATCGTCTGCGACTATCGGACCTTATTCGACCTGGTGAACAAGGCCCTCATGCTGGAAGACAAGCGTCGTGTGATAGACGACACTCGCAAGTGCAAGATGATCTGCAAGGGTAGTTCCAGCAACCAGAAGCCTCGCCCCTGGCAGCCAGCCCCAGCCAAGCCAACCTATGAGCCGCAGCAGGCTAGTCCTCCTACACCTCGTCCAAGCTACCAGCCTCAGTAGTATGCCAATCCATGGCCAACTTACAACAACCCCAACAACAACAACGATGGCAGGAACTACAACAACAACCCTGGACAAGTCACTTGTTTTGGACGTGGTCAGCCCGGACACATCTCTAAGATGTGCCCCAACAACAAGCCAGATGCACCGTGCCCCAATGCGCGAAACCAAGGTCAAGGCCGTGGAGTGCCAACAACGAACCCAGCTCCCGGCAACCAGCCCAACAAGGGCAAGGGTCGTGTGAATCACATCACTGCCGAGGAGGCCCAGGAAGACCCTGATGTCATACTGGGTATGTTCCTCGTCAACTCAACCCCAACAACAGTACCGTTTGATTGTGGAGCTTCACATTCTTTTGTCACTCAAAAGTTTGCACTAGAGAATGGCATGAAGCCTACACCCCTAGGTAGTCGTATGTTGATACAAACCTAGGGATCAGTTATGAAGTCTTGGATAGGCTGTAAGGGAGTTGAGATTAACACCAATGGGGTAGATTTCCTAGCAGACCTTATCATCCTGAAGTCAGAAGGCTTGGACGTGATCCTAGGCATGGACTGGTTAACCAAGCACCAAGGCTTGTTAGACTGTGCCAAGAGGATTGTTACCATGACCAATAGCCAAGGAGTGGAAGTCAAGTATGTTCCCAACCCTGCCCCCACTCAAGCCCCTCGGGCTAACTGTCTATCGGGAATTGAGTTGGATCAGGTGCCAGTGGTATGTGAATACCCGGATGTATTTCTTGATGAGCTGCCCGGAATGCCTCCTGACCGTGACATTGAGTTCATCATTGAACTAATGCTCGGGTCGAGGCCCATCTATAACAAGCCCTATAGAATGGGATCCGAAGAGTTGGCTGAGTTGAGGAAGCAACTGGCAGAGCAGCTCAGGAAATGATTCATTCGTCCTAGTGCCTCTCCTTGGAGATCGCCTGTTCTGTTTGTGTCAAAGAGGGACGGAACTGTCCGACTCTATGTCGATTACCATTCTCTCAATGAATACACAATAAAGAACAAGTACCCACTACCAAAGATTGAGGACCTGTTCGATCAGTTGAACGGAGCCAAAGTGTTTTCCAAGATCGACCTCAGGTCAGGGTACTACCAGTTGAAGATCAGTCCCCAAGACATTCCGAAGACGGCGTTTGTAACCCGGTATGGCCTGTATGAGGACACGGTCATATCATTTGGATTGACCAATGCCCCTGCCTACTTCATGTACCTCATGAACAAGGTTTTCATGGAGTACTTGGATAAGTTTGTTGCCGTATTCATTGATGACATACTCGTCTTCTGCAAGTCTGAAGAAGAGCATGAGCAACACTTGAGATTGGTCCTAGACAAGCTTCGAGAGCACCAGCTTTATGCCAAGTTTAGCAAGTGTGAATTTTGGCTGCATGAAGTTGGATTCTTGGCTCATGTGTTGACTACAGATGAATTGTCGGTGGATCCTGCAAAGATTGAAGCCGTGACTAAATGGCAATCCCCAACCACTGTGAAGGAAGTTAGGAGCTTCCACGGACTCACGGGATATAACCGCAAGTTTGTGGAAGGATCCTCGAGCATTGCCCGACCGATGACCCATATTTTGAAGAAGGACAACCAGTTCGAATGGCCGCCGAATTGTGAATAAAGCTTCCGAGAGCTCAAGAAGAGATTGACCACAGCCCCAGTTTTGGCCACCCTCGATATTCTGTAATAGCCTGGGACTGACGCTCCAAAAGATTCCCTTTTATTTCCATTCTCGTCTGTGTTCATTTGGTTGGTGCATTCATCATCGCATCATTCGCATCATCTACATAGCATCGTCACTCATTTTCGAAAACTTGCATTCGTTTGTAGTCGCCGGTTCTCTCCGTTCTCGCCGTTGCCTATTTCGAGACCAAGCACACACGCACGCGCCATCGGCATCGTAAAAAAACCCTGTTTTAAGGCACGCTAAAAATATTCTTGGATTGGGTCGAAACTAGGCGTGCGGTCTTATTATAGTGTAGGTAGACCGCCTGCCAAATTGAGTTCGTTTGATACCTGAACGGTCAGTCTGTAGCAGTGCGGTCATCGGTTATTCGTCGGACGTTTGTCGGTGTTTTATAACCTCGTGTCATGGGCCGCAACTTCCCCTCTCATCCCCACCTAGCCCATCTACACAGCCACGTACCCCACCTAGCCCCCTCCGCTTACGGATCATCGGATCGTGATCCGAAGGTCTGAAAATGGACAAAAATCCCTAACCTAGCCCATAATTGCCTATTTAAACACCCCTAGCCTACCCTGCCTCAATTTCCGCACTGCCCCAACCAGCCAACGCCACCCTTGCGCCCCTGTCTCCCACCTCTAGCCGCAGGGCCCGCCAATCCCAGATCGGATCCCTAGGAAGCCCATCTGGGCCCGATCCCAAGCTCCAAGCGGGAGCTCCCTCCATGGCTCCCTCGCGCCCGAGCCCCTGCGCCTCTAGCCCCACGCTTGACCTCCCTCGAGCCACGGCCCTCACCGGAGAGCCGCCACCGTCGGACCTCCTCCCTCCCTTCCTTCTCTTCCTCCTCTCCTTCTCCTCTCCCAAACCCCCGACCTCTCTCTATTTTGTGGGTATGTATTTCCAAGGATTATCTTTCCAACAAGTGCATAGTGGGTACATATTTGTTCTGGCTTGTTTCATAAGCCCCATCCTTTGTTTTGTTTTGTGTATGGTAATTAGAGTTGCTTTGATGTCAAGAGATGATTTCATATATTTCCCAAGTGTTCTCATATTTCTATGGGAATGCTAATTCTTTTTCCCAATCAAGTTATCATATCAATTCTTTTTATCCGGTGTGCTTATCTTCAAGGTAATCCAGTCATCTCCAATATTTGCAAGATCAACCCGCATATTTCGTTCCGGAGTTTATATCATCTGTTCCAATTTTTCTTTGTTTTTCCCACCCTCCTGCCCTTTTTCTTCAATGATTAAATTCTCTACCAAGTGCCTTTCTCTTCATCAATGCTTCTGCTATCTTTTCTTCTATCTTGTATCCGGTGTTTTCTTGTGTAGACTCTCAAGAGTTTCAATTTCAATATATATCCTCTTATCCTTGTTTTCTTTGTTATTGTTCTCCGGTGGATTCAATTCAAGCTCTTGGTGCTCATCTTATCCTATCTCATTCATTAAATGGTTTCCTTGTTGGAATTTCTTTCCAAGCCTCTCTTGTTTATTCGTCTCTCTCTGTTCTATTCGGAGTGTTGAAGATATCTCAGAAGAAATTCATTTTCATTATTGTCCTCTTAAATTAGTTCAAGGCTCTCATATCATCAAGTTCTTAATTGTACCGGTGCAATCTCTCTTTCTAAGCAATTGTCTATACGGTGGTTCCTTTTGAGTGGGCCCATAACCCACAGGTCTTTTCCCAGGATCCTACCCGACTCTTCTAATCTTTTCGGAGTTGTCCTCAAGATCTTTTTATATATGGCGTACGAATGATTTCATCAGTCATATGCCTTCTCGAAGATCGCTTCTAAATCATTTTCATTGTTGGCTAAACCTTTCCTTATTCATTATTCCGGAGTATCTTAGTAATTCATGGTGTTGTTTCTCGTCATCATTCTCTGCTCGAAGGTCAAAGGAGAGTTTCTCTTAAATCGTTGTTCGTTCTTCCAAAGATTCATGGTCTCAGCTTCATGCTATCCTCTCAAATTGTTTCCATTCATGAGAAATTTCTCCCATATCTATCCGGTGCATTCAAAATTGTTTTCATTTGTAGATCCTTCCGAAAGTCATCGTTCCAAAAGATTTCTTCATTCTCAGCTTTCAGCTTTCGTTCTCAAATTCTTCTCAATTGTTGTCCCTTCGTTCGCATCTCAATTATTCCGGTGCCTTGTGAAGTTTTCTATTAGGTGGATCATGCTCCCTTCATTCTCATGTTATATCATTCATTTGCATTATCCTATTTTGTTTCTAATTCATACCGGTGTTTCGTTGAAGACTTCTTCAAGTTTGTGATCTCTCTCTCTCTTTCTCTTCAATTCCTTGCAACAAGAATAAGTGGTGTGCGAAATCTGTTGTTTGTCATCAATTTAACTTGATGCAGGATAGGCATATCATAATTCTTATTCTTGTTTCATCCAAGTGAGTTCAATCCTTCTTCTGGAGTTGTTCATGATATCAAATTTCTTATCCCAAGTGGTCATCTTTGTTTTCTGGAGTTCCTAGTTTTATCTCAAGTATCTTGTCGCTAAGCTTCATCTAATTCATAGCAAGGCCTCAATGTTGTTCTTTTTCTACCTTCAATTCTTTTCTATCATCTTTTGTTCCGAAGTTCATCCTGATGCTTCTTCATGCTGGTTCGTCAAGGAGTTAATTCTTTCTTGAAGTGTTCTTCAAGATTCTTGTTGGAGGTGCTCAAGTGTTCTTTATCTTGGATTTGTAAGTTCAAGTCCTTCTCTATTTTCTTTTGAGATGGTGTTATTAAATTCTTGATTATGAGGAGTCACAAATGAAAAATGTCAAGAATAAGAGAAGTAAACCCATCTTGTCTTCTCGGAGTTCTCTTGGGTTGTATTTCACCTAAAGCATTTCCTAAGGATTGTTGCTATCATGGGGTTATAAATGATCCAATTTTTCTCCTCATCTTCTTGGTGAAAGAAGTTTTGCATATCTTGTTGCTCCCAAGCAATCAATTTGTTTATGTTGTGGCAGGTTGTCCCCTCATAATGTTGAGATGTTTCCCATAAGCCCATAACAAGCTATTCTTTTTGTTGTTGGTTTTTCAACAACTCCGTTCATCCATGCTTTTCAATTCAATGGTGGTAGAAGTTGTCATTTTCTTATCCGTTCTCTTCTCTCCATAGATCTAGATTCTATCGTTTGTTCCAGAGGCCTTGTGATGTTGCTTTCTTGAATCTATCATCTTGCCTTGTTAAGATCTTGTTCTTCCCTTGCTTGTCCATTAACCGGAGTGCTGTGATATCTTTTCATGATCCTTCTGTATTATGAAGTTTTGATTCTAATCCAACCAAAGTTTGTTGTATCTCTTTCAATTTCTGTACATCATATCTAATTTTTCCTCTCTACCCTACCGAAGTGCTGCCAAAATTTCTTGTGAATTCTTGCTTGTTCCCATGTCATACTTTAGATCTTTCCAAACTTCATGTTCATGGGTTTCACTCGTTTGTGAGAGAAGGAAGTAAGTTTACCTCTTTAGAATTGAGATTCGAAGGTCCAAAAAGGGACAAAAATCCCTAACCTAGACCCTAATTGCCTATTTAAACACCCCTAGCCTACCCTGCCTTGATTTCCACGCCGCCCCAACCAACCAGCACCACCCTCGCGTTCCTATCTCCCATCTCCAGCCGCAGGGCCCACCAAGCCTAGATCGGGGACCTAGGAAGTCCATCTGGGCCCGATCCCGAGCTCCAAGCGGGAGCTCCCCCCATGGCGCCCTCACGCTCGAGCCCCCACGCCCGGCCTCCCTCGAGCCACCCGCCCTCGCCGGAGAGCCGCCACCGCCGGACCTCCTCCCTCCCTTCCTTCTCTTCCTCCTCTCCTTCTCCTCTCCCTAACCCCCGACCTCTCTCTCTTTTTCTTGCCCGCAGGTGCAGCCGCCATGGCGTCGCCGGATCCCGCAGCCCCGCCACCGGACCTCCGCCGCGCCTCCCAGAACCGGCTAGGATCGCTGGATCTGGACGTCGCCAGCCCGATCCCGTCGTCTCGCGCCCCCTGGCCTCCTCCTACGGCGAGCCCTTGCATTGTTGACCCCGCCTCCCACTCGGGAACGAGTGAGGAGGAGGATGACACGCGCTCGTGCCGCTCGCGTGGGCGGCCCAACGCCAAGGCCAGGTGGGCCGAGCTGGCCCAGCGGCGCTCCACCTACCGGGCCTTGGCTCACTAGGTGAGCCCCCTAGTCGCCATCCAGCGCGTTGAGCGCATAGTAGTTATTCTGTGCCCAGGTGCCACTGTTGGGCTAGCCAGATTTGGCCCAATGCGTTTCTTTCCTCTGGACGAATTTGTTAAATAAAACTAGGACATTGCATAATTTCATAAAAAAACATATTTTTAAATCGTTAATAACTTTTCACCCATGCATCACATGTAAAAACTTTATATATGAAACTTGACTAGAATTTCGTTTAGATTTACAATATCCAACTTTCACACATGATAAAATATGTAAACTTGCTGTTTACATTAATTTGCACCTATGCCATGCTAAAAATGATTTATTTCATAACTACTAAACCGTAGCTCCGACAAAAATGTTCCACATATGTAACTTGGCTAGAAAAATGTGTAGAATCATGTGGTGACATTTATTTTGCTGTTTAACTACTATAAAATATGGTTTGTACAGATCTGGACCAAATTCATTTTATGCTTATGAGGTTGTTTCGGAAATGCTATATATTGCTTTTGGCATCATTTAAAATGCCTAGATGTTGTAGTTGGTTGTGCTTCACCTCTTGCCATGTTTAACAACATTTAATATTGATGAGTACCTAATGAGAGTGAACTAAATAATTCAAGCGTGGAGTTTCGTCAATATGCAACTCGTTGCACATTGAGCTTCACTTAATGTGTAGGAGTTGTTTGTTGTTCTTGCCATGCCATGCCTTGCATATTAAACCGGACATGCATCATATTTGTTTGTGCACCCTGTCTTGCATATGTTGTGGTGTATCGTGTGTTGATTGTTTGTTTCAGATTGCTTATTCTTGATAGTGTTCTGAAAGCGTTCGGAGTGTGAGGATTCGTTCGACTACGTTGGCTCGTCTTCTTCATGGACTTGTTCTTCTTCCAAGCGGGATCTCAGGCAAGATGACACATTTCCCTGGATACCATTACTATCATTGCCATGCTAGATGTCTCATTTTTTATCGTTATATCTCGATACCTACCACTTGTTTGTCAAGCCTCCCAACATTGCCATGAAAGCCTCTAAACCTCCACCTTCCCAGCAAACCTTTGTTTGACTATGATACCGCTTGCTCAGCCCTTCTTATAGCGTTTCTAGCTGCAGGTGCAATTGCTTCCATGTGACAACATGGACATTCTTTTGTTATCCCAATATTATTGCTATTCAATTTAATGCACTTATACACATGGTAAAGGGTGGAAGGCGTGGCCTTTTGCTCGGAGTTTTGTTCCGCTCTTGCCGCCCTAGTTACTTGTGAACCGGTGTTATGTTCCATAATTGAGCGCTCCTAACATACTCGGGGTTGTTATGGGGACCCCCTTGAATTTTCGTTTTAGGATAAAGCTTGTCTGCCAAGGCCCAACGTTGTTACTACATTTGCCTAATAATTAATAAACCTGCATAGGGAGTAATTAACCCAAGGATTTTAATCAACAACCCGGGCCAGTGCTCGTCATGAGTGTTGGTCCAACCTGTCAACCACCGATGGCTACCAGGGGCAACTCTGCGACTGGCCTACCCAAAGTTTGGACAATTTGTCGTGTCCTGAGAACGAGATACACGGCTCCTATCGGGATAGTTGACACGCCGGGCGGTCTTGCTGGACTTGTTTTACCTTTCTCGAATGTCTTACATGAGGAATTCCGATCTTCTTCTGGCTATCTCGAGGTGTCGAATTTCCTTTGGAATTTCCTAGGATGTTCACGAGATCCGTGGTCGAGGTTATTCTCGCGGCGTGTGGTTAATTTGTGATGGACAAGTTGGAGCACCCCTGTAGGGTTAAATCTTTTCGAGAAGCCGTGCCCGCGATTATGTGGCAAACTTGGATACTCTGTTTAACACCTGGTCATAGCAAACTTGAAGTAAACTCAAATAAAATACACCAACTGTGTGCGTAACCATGACTGTCTCTTTTCGTGAGTTCTTATACTAAAGAGAACATGGTGGGGTTATGTTTGACGTAAGTAGGTGTTCAGGATCAGTTAGTGATCATTACTAGTTCCCGTTCGTTATGCGTAGGCCACCATACTTTACTTTATGTACTCATAAGTTAGACACTCAAATAAATGCTTAGTCGCTTGCTGCAGCCTCACCACTTAACCATACCTCACCCATTAAGCTTTAATAGTCTTGATACCCTTGGAAATTAGATTGCTGAGTCCATGTGGCTCACATATTACTACAACAACAGTTGCAGGTGCAAGTAATGTGATGCTTGAACGTGAGAGTGTTGCTTGTTTGTTGGATTTCTTCTTCTTCTTCATCGATCTAGGATGGTTTCCAGGCGGCAGCCTAGGATAGCAAGGATGGATGTCATTTTGTCATTTGTTTTCGTCCGTAGTCGGACCCTGCACTTATTTATGATGATTGAGTATGTTTTTATATTGAGGTGACTTTGATGTAGCTTGTGGCGAGTGTAAGACAATTCCATATACTCATCTCTTCTGTACATGTACTTGTAATGATATCCATTCTTGCAACACGACAAGATGCGCTTCTATCCCTGTCGAGGCCCTCGTGCCAAAATAAGGATAGGACTACATCTTGGGCATGACATATTCACAATGAGTTTGTGGTATATTGTGATGCATCGAGAACCGGGCTTGGAGGTGTTCTGATCCAAGAAGGCAGAGTATGAAAAGGGTGAAATCTTAGCTATTTGTTAAATTCTGGTGGTTTGTGAGTATGAAAATGTATTTCCCAAAGAATTGCCAGGAATGATGTGATAGCCTGCTTATTAGGGATGATAGACTACTCATATCAATAAGGAATTCCCTCTTTTTCGGGTGCCCATTTGAACAGAACTTCCAGGTTAAGCGTGCTTGGCTTGGAGTAGTTCTAGGATGGGTGACCGACCGGGAAGTTGGTCCCGGGTGCGCATGAGGGAGGACAAAGTGCGCAGAAAACACTAGTATTGATCTGTGAGGCCAGTCTAGATCCCGCCAGGAGTAACGACTACCGGCAGGTGTGTCCGGGGCGTGTGCGCAGAAAAGACTAGTATTGATCTGTGAGGCCAGTCTAGATCCCGCTAGGAGTAACGACTACCAGCGGGTGTGTCCGGGGCATTACAAGTTGGTATGAGAGCCAAACCTCGTGGTTACACGGATGTTTGCCGACACGTGCGCGGTCATGATGTTCACGAAGTTGGTGACCCGTTGTGGCACACGGAATGACACATGTATCGGACTGGAAGCATAGACGTTTGTGCCAAGAGGGAATGTTCCTGTCACCCGACGAGGACGTCGGTTCCTCTGAGTGGTGGTGAATGTGATAGCCTGACTTATTAGGGATGATAGACTACTCACATCAATTAGAAATTCCTTCTTTTACGGGAGCCCATTCGTTCTTGGCTTGGAGTAGTTCTAGGATGGGTGACCAACCGGGAAGTTTGTCCCGGGTGCGAATGAGTGAGTACAAAGTGAGTAGAAAAGACTAGTATTGATCTGTGAGGCCAGTCTAGATCCCGCCAGGAGTAACGACTACCTGCGAGTGTGTCCGGGGCGTTACAAGTTGCTCTTTTCTTGGAGCCCATTCGAACAGAACTCCCGGGTTAAGCGTGCTTGGCTTGGAGTAGTTCTATGATGGGTGACCGACTGGGAAGTTGGTCCCGGGTGCGCATGAGTGAGGACAAAGTGCGTAGAAAAGACTAGTATTGATCTGTGAGGCCAATCTAGATCCCACCAGAAGTGAGGACTACCAGCGGGTGTGTCCGGGGCGTTACAAGTTTGTCTCAGAGCCGACCCTCACGGTTACATGGATGTTTGCCGACAGGTGCGCGGTCATGTTGTTCACGAAGTTGGTGACCCGTCGTGGCACACGGAATGACACATGTATCGGACTGGAAGCACAGACGTTTGTGCCAAGAGGGAACGTTCCTGTGACCCAACGAGGACGTCGGTTCCTCGGAGTGGCGGTGTGTGTGATAGCCTGGCTTATTAGGAATGATAGACTACTCATGTCAATAAGGATTTCCTTCTTTTTCAGGAGCCCATTTGAACAGAACTTCCAAGTTAAGCGTGCTTGACTTGGAGTAGTTCAAGGATGGGTGACCGACCGGAAAGTTGGTCCCGGGTGCGCATGAGGGAGGACAAAGTGCGCAGAAAACACTAGTATTGATCTGTGAGGCCAGTCTAGATCCCGCCAGGAGTAACGACTACCGGCGGGTGTGTCCGGGGCGTGTGCGCAGAAAAGACTAGTATTGATCTGTGAGGCCAGTCTAGATCCCGCCAGGAGTAACGACCACCAGCGGGTGTGTCCGGGGCATTACAAGTTGGTATGAGAGCCAAACCTCGTGGTTAGACGGATGTTTGCCGACACGTGCGCGGTCATGATGTTCACGAAGTTGGTGACCCGTTGTGGCACACGGAATGACACATGTATCAGACTGGAAGCATAGACGTTTGTGCCAAGAGGGAACGTTCCTGTCACCCGACGAGGACGTCGGTTCCTCTGAGTGGTGGTGAATGTGATAGCCTGACTTATTAGGGATGATAGACTACTCACATCAATAAGAAATTCCTTCTTTTCCGGGAGCCCATTCGTTCTTGGCTTGGAGTAGTTCTAGGAAGGGTGACCGACCGGGAAGTTTGTCCCGGGTGCGAATGAGTGAGTACAAAGTGAGTAGAAAAGACTAGTATTGATCTGTGAGGCCAGTCTAGATCCCGCCAGGAGTAACGACTACCTGCGAGTGTGTCCGGGGCGTTACAAGTTGCTCTTTTCTCGGAGCCCATTCGAACAGAATTCCCGGGTTAAGCGTGCTTGGCTTGGAGTAGTTCTATGATGGGTGACCGACCGGGAAGTTGGTCCCGGGTGCGCATGAGTGAGGACAAAGTGCATAGAAAAGACTAGTATTGATCTGTGAGGCCAATCTAGATCCCACCAGAAGTAAGGACTACCGGCGGGTGTGTCCGGGGCGTTACAAGTTGGTATCAGAGCCGACCCTCACGGTTACATGGATGTTTGCCGACAGGTGCGCGGTCATGTTGTTCGCGAAGTTGGTGACCCGTCGTGGCACACGGAATGACATATGTATCGGACTGGAAGCACAGACGTTTGTGCCAAGAGGGAATGTTCCTGTGACCCAACGAGGACGTCGGTTCCTCGGAGTGGTGATGTGTGTGATAGCCTGGCTTATTAGGAATGATAGACTACTCATATCAATAAGGATTTCCTTCTTTTTCAGGAGCCCATTTGAACAGAACTTCCAAGTTAAGCATGCTTTGCTTGGAGTAGTTCAAGGATGGGTGACCGACCGGAAAGTTGGTCCCGGGTGCGCATGAGGGAGGACAAAGTGCGCAGAAAACACTAGTATTGATCTGTGAGGCCAGTCTAGATCCCGCTAGGAGTAACGACTACCAGCGGTTGTGGCCGGGGCGTGTGCGCAGAAAAGACTAGTATTGATCTGTGAGGCCAGTCTAGATCCCGCCAGGAGTAACGACTACCAGCGGGTGTGTCCGGGGCATTACAAGTTGGTATGAGAGCCAAACCTTGCGGTTACACGGATGTTTGCCGACACGTGCGCGGTCATGTTGTTCACGAAGTTGGTGACCCATTGTGGCACACAGAATGACACATGTATCGGACTGGAAGCATAGACGTTTGTGCCAAGAGGGAACGTTCCTGTCACCCGACGAGGATGTCGGTTCCTCTGAGTGGTGGTGTATGTGATAGCCTGACTTATAAGGGATGATAGAGTACTCACATCAATAAGAAATTCCTTCTTTTCCAAGAGCCCATTCGTGCTTGGCTTCGAGTAGTTCTAGGATGGGTGACCGACCGGGAAGTTGGTCCCGGGTGCGAATGAGTGAGGACAAAGTGCATAGAAAAGACTAGTATTGATCTGTGAGGCCAGTATAGATCCCGCCAGGAGTGACGACTACATGCGGGTGTGTCCGGGGCGTTACAAGTTGGTCTTGTCTGGGAGCCCATTCGAACAGAACTCCCAGCTTAAGCGTGCTTGGCTTGGAGTAGTTCTATGATGGGTGACCGACCGGAAGTTGGTCCCGGGTGCGCATGAGTGAGGACAAAGTGCGTAGAAAAGACTAGTATTGATCTGTGAGGCCAGTCTAGATCCCACCAGAAGTAAGGACTATCGGCGGGTGTGTCCGGGGCGTTACAAGTTGGTATCAGAGCCGACCCTCACGGTTACACGGATGTTTGCGGACAGGTGCGCGGTCATGTTGTTCATGAAGTTCGTGACCCGTTGTGGCACACGGAATGACACATGTATTGGACTGGAAGCACAGACGTTTGTGCGAAGAGTGAACGTTCCTGTGACCCGACGAGGACATCGGTTCCTCTGAGTGGTGGTGTATGTGATAGCCTGGCTTATTAGGAATGATAGAGTACTCATATCAATCAGGATTTCCTTCTTTTCCGGGAGCCCATTCAAACAGAACTCCCAGGTAAAACGTGCTTGGCTTGGAGTAGTTCTATGATGGGTGACCGACCAACAAGTTGGTTCCTGATGTGCATGAGTGAGGACAAAGTGCGTAGAAAAGACTAGTATTGATATGTGAGGCCAGTCTAGATCCTGCCAGAAGTAACGACTACCGACGGGTGTGTCCAGGGCGTTACAAATGCCTCCGCGCCGGCCAGTCGGGTTTGTGATTGATCTCCAGCCCGAAACTGAACCGGTTTGCAAGCATCCTTGTAAACTTGGCCCCGAAGATCTAAAAGATTTGAACAAGCAGCTAGATAAACAAGAACGTCTGGGTTTGATCAAACCAAGTTCTTCTCCTTGGGGTTGTGGTGTTCTGTTTGTCAAGAAGAAGGATGGTACGGACCGACTTTGTGTCGATTACCGTCCACTGAATAAAAAGACAATCAGAATCAAGTACCCACTTCCCAACATCAATGAGTAGTTTGAACAACTTAAAGGTGCCAAGAAGCTTGATCTTCGCATGGGTTACCATCAGATTCGCATTTGCGAAGAAGATATTCCAAATATTGCTTTCAGGAGGAGTTTTGGCTCTTATGAGTACACCGTCATGTTTTTTGGTCTCGCCAATGCTCCTCCAACCTTCTCGAGAATGATGAACTACATATTCTCTCCTTTCAAGAATGAGTTCGTCTTGGTCTATTTGGATGATATTCTGGTGTTCTCGGAGACTGAAGAAGAACATGCAGAGCATCTCAGGCTTGTGCTTGACAAGCTAAGAGAGCATAGATTCTATGCTAAGTTTTCCAAGTGTGAGTTTTGGCTCAATGAAGTGGTGTATCTTGGGCATGTGACCTCTTCCGAGGGCATTAAAGTGCACCTTGAGAAAGTTGAGGCAATCTTGAAGTGGGAGCCTCCTCAGAATGTCGAGCAGCTTCGTAGCTTCCTCGGGCTTGCAAGTTACTATAGAAGATTCGTGGAGAACTTCTCTCAAATTGCTAAGCCTCTATCTAATCTCCTCCGAAAGAATGTCAAGTATGCTTGGTCTCCTGAGTGTGACGTGGCGTTCAATACGCTCAGGCAGAAACTGACTTTAGCTCCAGTTCTTGTTCCTCGAGAGCAATCAAAGCCTTTCCAAGTTTTCTATGATGCTTCTCTCCAAGGTCTTGGTGGTGTTCTCATGCAATATAAGAAGATCGTTGATTATACCTCGCGTCAGTCGAAGCCTACCGACAAGAACTACCCCACTCATGATCTTGAGTTGGCGGCAGTTGTGCATGCTCTGATGAGTTGGACGCATTTGTTGTTGAGTAGGCCAGTTGAGGTGTACACCGATCACAAGTGCTTGAAGTACATTTTCACTCGACCCAATCTCTATCTTTGGCAATCTCGTTGGTTGGAAATGATTGAGGACTTCAACCCAAGCATTGAGTATACTCCTGGGAAAGAAAATGTCATTGCGGACGAGCTAAGCCTAAAGGCATGCTGCAACAGTCTTATCCTGAAGTCTCTTCAGCCCGAGATTTGTGAAGCCTTTCGCAAGCTCAATCTCCAAATGATTCCGCAAGGATCTTGCAAATCTTCAAGTCTCTCCGACTCTGGAAGATCAGGTTCACCATGCTCAACTTCTTGACGCGATGGTGAAGAAAGTGAAGAAAGGTGTGGCCAAGGGCATTCCGAAGTACAAGTGCTTTCGCGTTGATGACAAAGATACCTTGTTCTTTGAGGACCGTCGAGTGGTTCCTAAAGGTGATCTCAGGAAAGCTATCATGGACGAAGCACACAATTCTCTCCAATCCAGTCATCTAGGCAGTTCCAAGGTGTATCAGAACCTCAAGCAAACCTTTTGGTGGACTCGTATGAAGCGTGAAATTGCTCAGTTCATGAACGAGTTTGATGTTTGTCGCAGAGTGAAGGCGGAACATCAACATCCAGCGGGTCTCCTTCAACCTTTGCAGATTTCATAGTGGAAATTTGACTACGTGGAGATGGATTTCATCACTAGCTTTCCTAAGTCCAAGAAGGGCAACGATGCCATCTTTGTGGTTATCAACAAGTTGATCAAAGTGGCCCATTTCCTTCGGGTCAAAGAATCTATCTCGGTAGCTCAGCTGGCAGCGTTGTATATGTCAGGATAGTTTCTCTGCACGGAATTCCTCAGCTCATATCCTTAGATCGTGAAAGTCTCTCCACTTCCAAGTTTTGGGAGTCCTTCCAGACTACTATGGGAACAAAGATCCGTTTCAGCACGACATTTCACCCACAGACTAGTGGTCAAGTTGAGAGAGTGAATCAAATCCTCGAAGACATGCTCAAGGCCTATGTGATCTCTGTCGGCATGAAGTGGCAAGATTGCCTTCCATACGCTGAATTTTCATACAACAACAGCTTTCAGGCTAGCTTAGGCAAGGCCCCATTCGAGATTCTCTATGGCAGGAAGTGTCGTTCCCTGCTCAATTGGTCTGAAACCGGTGAGCGTCAAATTTTTGGCAATGACATGATCTCCGAAGCAGAAGAGATGTGCCGTGTCATTCATGAGAACCTCAAAGCAGCTCAATCCCGACAAAAGAGTTATTATGATAACAAATATCGGGATGTCTCCTTCCAAGTTGATGACCTTGTCTATCTTCGAGTCTCTCCCTCGATAGGGACTCAATGTTTTGGAATCAAAGGGAAGCTATCTCCTCGCTTTGTGGGTCCTTTAAGAGTTGTGGGCAAGAGAGGTGAACTTTCCTATCAACTGGAGCTTCCTCCGAATTTCGCAAGTGTGCATGATGTCTTCCATGTCTCTAAGCTCCGGAGGTGCTTCAACACTCTTGAGCGTAACATTGACCTCCAAGACATCATTCTCCAGGAAGATCTTTCTTATCGTGAGCACACAGTTGCTATTCTTGAAGAAACTGAGTGAAAGACTCGCAACAAGTCAATCAAGTTTCTCAAGGTGAAGTGGTCGCATCATTCCGAAAAAGAAGCTACTTGGGAACATGAGGATCTTCTCCATTCCGAATTTCCAAAGCTCTTTCATTCTTAGATCTCGGGTCAAGATCCTCTTGTAGTATGGGAGAGCTGTAATAGCCCAAGTGCTCCAGGGGCCTCCATGTAAGACTTGGATGTGTAATCTTTCATGTGTGACCCTCATTGTTGTGATATTCATGATTTGGTCCTTCTCATTTTGTTTTGCATCATGGGCATCATGTCATCATGGCATTTTACATGTTGAGTGCATTGTTGTGATGTGCATGTGATGTGGTCTTTGACAAGATCATATGATGTGGTGCTTGATGATAGCATGATGTGAGTGTGCAAGAGTGTGCTTATCCTCTTCTTCTTTCTTCTTTGCAAACCCTCTCAAATTGAACTTTGAAATCACTTCATTTGCAACTTGTGATATTTCTTGTGTTAAAAATTCTTTAAAAATGTTCTGTTCATTGGGGGTATTTATTTGAATAGGGTAGAAGTGCTCTTCTCTCATGAAACTTTATTTGAATTACCCTTCTTGCAAAAACAACAAGTTTTCTTAATTCAATGAATTTAATTTTCTATCCCAAAAAATCCACTTGTCATTTTTGTTAAATAGGGGGTATTTTTCCAAGCCTACTAGTATTTTGTTTTGCTCAGATTCCTTTTCTTTTCTCTAGGGGTATTTTGTTTCTTGCCTTTTATTTTTGAAAAGGGAAAAACCATCATTGTGCGTCTAGGCCTCCCCCCATGGCCCAGCTAGCCCAGCCGAAGACAACCCAGTCACGCGCTAGTTTCTGCTGCTCCTAGGGTTCTGTTTTCGCGATGCCCCGACCGTTTCCCCCATTGTAGGGTCATCGTGCGTAGCTTGCCGTAGGTCTCCTCTGTCGTGGATCTATCATCATCGTTGCGTCGATTTCATCCACCTAAGGTGGCTGTGATGGTGTGTGCGTGTGCGGGTAGGAGCAGGGCATCCAGTGGAAGCCTCCGTCGCTCGTTTCGTCATCAGAGTCCTCCGGTACATCGCGTCGCCGCCGCGCCTATGGCTGTTGTGTTTTCTTCAGTTTCGTCAGAGTTTGGCTTCATCAGTTAGTAGTAGAGGAGCAACCCCCGTTCGGTCAGATGTCGCCGCGTAGTGTAGTGGTCGACCGACTCGGGGAGGACCGTTTGGTCGCGGGTTCGATCCCCCCCTGCGCCCCTTTTTCTTTTCTGTTTTGTGCATCTCAGTGAGATGTGAGGTGGATCCTGTGTGACCATGGAGGATCCAGTATGCCTATGTGCGTGTGTGGTGTGTGCCTGTGTGTGTGCGGGTGGTAGGTGGATCCCCTGTGGGCAGTTGGATCAAGTGTGCTATGAGTGTGTGTGTGTGTGTGAATGACAGTGGGCCCATGGCCCACTTGTCTTCCACATGGAGAGGCCCTGGTGTCTATGCAAGGTGGATCCCCTCCTTGCATTTGTTTTATTTTTATTTTATTGTTTGTTGTTTTTTTCTGTTTATTAGATTAATTCCATTTCTAGAAATGTCCAGATCTGGACTAGGCCATTTTTGGCAATGAGCATTTTAGGTAAGTTTTGACTAATAGGTTGTTTCAAGTTTTGGTGCTATTTGCAATGTGGGTTTGAGGGCATTTCTTCTACTGCAATATAGAAGTGTGATATATGAAATTGGGGTAGAATTTCCCAAGGAATCCATTGGTGCAATTGGTTTTGTTATTTGAGCAAGTTTTAAAAAATTTCATTTTGTCCCAATATGCCATTTTGTCATTTTAGTTAGAATTAATCAATGCATTCTATGATATTTGTGATAACATGAAAGTGGTAATGTTTCATGAGTATTATGCCATGGTATTTTCTTTTGACATGATGAACTTTTATATAAGTGGGATTCTTGCTCCAAAGTAGCTAACAAAATGTTGTTGTTTTCAACATGCTAAATATTTCTAAGTCTGAGAATCTGCTGTTATTTTTATGCCATGATGACTGGATACTACCAAGTGCTCTGTTGTGTTTTAGCTTGAGCTCAGTGCTAGTGTTTTGTAGTAGAAGTTGTCCCCTACCATCCTGTTAATTTTCATGCTATGAGGTGGTCTTTGGCATCATCAATTTCTGCTGTCAATTTGCTATCAGCTTAACTCAGATTCCAGAAAACTGTGATTTTCACTAAGTCCCTATAATCTGTTTTCATTATGTCATCTTGTGAGCTGCATTCTTAGTGATCCATGCTTCCTTTATAGATTGTGTAGTTGGATGATTTGATAAGCATGTTTTTTATTTTCTATACATACTTTGTTTGAGGTTGGAAACATCCTGTCGCTCTAGATATTGGTTGTGTAAGTTGCTATGTTTCTGTTTTGGAGGGACGGTGTGTGTTAGTGTTTTGTGACTTGTGGGAGCTATGATCCATTGTTTGGATTGATATTTGGCTATATTGCGGTTGGTTTATCATTTCCTAACCAGTGGCTTCCTTGGAATACCATGGAATAGCCCTTAGCCTTCCATGTCCTGTATTTTGTCTCTGTACCTTGCCGTGAGCGTATCGTGAGTTCCGTTACTCCGTTTCTTACGTTATTCATATGCATTTGCATGAATTTTGCATGAAGCAACCCTATTATTCATGATCATGCATGTTCAAACAACTTAACATGAGGTTCTGTACATAATTCTAAATAACTTAACTATTGCATGGGAAACTTGACTAGCTTAGGATTGCTATGTTAAATACTTCAAATGGATCATGCATCATCTTGTACGTGCATTGCACCTTGGTTTTTTGTTTATTGTTGCTTTTCCCCTTGGGTAGATGCGAGTGTTGAACCTGAGAGCGAGGATCCAAGAGAGTACCACTACGAGGACCCAGCTCTTTGTCCCTCTGAAGAACCAACATGCAAGATGATCGTACCAAGATCCTGACACTGCTCTTGATTTGCTAGATGTTTGGCTCTTATCGATACATTTGCGTTACCTACCACTTGAATGTCGAGACTCCTACATTGCCATAATAGCCTCGAACCCTCCAATACCTAGCAAACCCTGTTTAGCTAAGTTACCGCTGCACAGCCCCCTCATATAGCGTTCTTAGATGCAGGTGCAGGTTGTTTCCATGTGATAACATTGATATCTGGAGATATCGCAATATTTTCTTCTATTTAATTTAATGCACATATATATCTTGGTATGGTGGAAGGCTTGGCCTTTTGCTCGGTGTCTTGTTCCACTTTTACTGCCATAGTTACTTGCTACTGGTGTTATGTTTCCATATTTTGCGCTCCTAACATGCTCGGGGTTGTTATGGGGACCCCCTTGATTATTCGGTTGAGATTAAAATATGTCTGGCAAGACCCAACGTTGGTACTATTTGCTTAAACAACTTAATAAAATTCCATAGGGCTATGCAACCCCGTGGATAATTAATCAACAAACCGGGCCAATGCTCCTCATGAGTGTTGGTACAAACTAGAGCCGTGTGCTGGGCCAGCCCGGGGCAACTCGGCAGATTTCTATCAGGCCACTGTACGCTGTGCTTATCCGGTCCTGTCCTGAGAACGAGATACGCTGCTCTTATCGGGTTCGTTGACAAGTCGGGCGGTCTTGCTGGACTTGTTTTACCTTTCTCGAATGGCTTGCATGAGGAACTCTGATCTTCTTCGGATTATCTCGAGGTGTCGGTTTTCCTTTGGAATTGCCTAGGATGATCACGAGATCTGTGGTCGAGGTTATTCCTGTGGAGTGTGGTTAATTAGTGATGTATTAGTTGGAGCACCCCTGCAGGGCTAAATCTTTCGGAAAGTCGTGCCCGCGATTATGTGGCAACTTGGATATTTTTTTAATACCCGGTTATAGTTAACTTTAAGTAAACTCCAATAAAATACACCAACTGTGTGCGTATCCGTGATCGTCTCTGCTCGTGAACTTGAACCGAGAGAAAAGACGGTGGGGTTATGTTTGATGTAAGTAGGTGTTCAGGAACACTTAATGATCATGGTAGTATATGACCGTCTTACTAAGTCCACCATATTTACATTCATGTTCTCGTAAGACAACCACCATATAATGCTTAGTGCTTGCTGCAAACTCAACAATTACCCCCATCCTACCCATAAGCTTACATAGTTTCGGTACCCGGGTTACATGATTGCTGAGTCCTCTGTGGCTCACAGTTTACTACAACAACACAGGTGCAGGTATTGATGAGTTCGTGAAAGATGACGTGTCCCAGTTCTAGTGGGAGTACGATGAAAAACGTGGGAGGATGTATGTCACATACCCCGATGAGTAGAGTGGCCATGGTCGTGATCTGCCGGATAGCAAGGCGTTTTTCATTGCTTCTTTTCTTTGTTTGATTTCCTCTATAGACGGACCTTGCCTTCTGTATGATAATTGAATATTGAGTGAATTGTAATTTAGCTTGTGGCGAGTGTAAGCCAACTCATATACTCTCTCTTCATAGATGTATGCAATGAATTACCGCAGTTGTGAAACGACGAGATGCGACTCTATCCCTGTCGAGGCCCTCGTTCCTTAATAAGGATAGGCGCGCATCTTAGAGTTACACTTGCAAAGTTTCAGTTCAATCCCATATGATTTGATTCACTAAAATATTCCAAAACCCTCCTTGTCCAGATTCAAATTTGAAAAACTTTACATTGTGAAGTTTTTTCCTTTGTCCCCAAACTTTGTGGACATGTTATAATAACCAAATAATGATGCTACACTAAGTGGTGCATCAAGGAGATTAGTTTAGCCTAAGTAGATCTATAGAAACCAGATTCTGTTGAATTCTAGGGTTCACAAAGTTTGCATTATCAACTTTTCTGTATTGAGCTCAAACCTTGTGATCCCTCTCATTTTTACCTGCAATTTGATCATGTTAGATATCATGGCAAGTAAACTCCATTTACTAGCCCAAACACAGCACAAACACCTTCTGGCCATTTCTAAAAACTATTGTGTCCACCACTTCTACTTTTCCCCTTGCTCTGAATTTTTTTACCACATTCTGACATTGATGCATTTCACCTCCAGTAACTTTTTATGGACAAGACTAAATGCTTAAGTGGGGTAGAACTCCATTTTTACCCTCTGGACAACAGTAAAACATCCCTCTCTCCCCTCCCATCTTATTCTATCAACCTCCCATGGCATCCAATGTAATTTTCCCTAGTCTAGATCCCCCTATACGCCTAGACACAAGTGTTGCGCCCCAAACGCCAAAGGCATGCCATGGCATGCCATTTGGGTGCTCTGGAGTTCTATAGTGTGCCGCCGCACTGTAGCAGGAGCATGCCAAGGCTCTCGACCACATTCAGATGGGGAAGCTTGTCCCCCTGGTCGGCCCAGCTAGCCACTGCGCCCCAAATGCCCCGGCTGGCTACTGCGCCGACCCAGCAGCTGGCTGGCTCTGGCCCAGGGCACAGTGCCCCTTTCCTTTTTCTATTTCTGGCATTTTCCAAAAATCCCACTAGATTAAATAAAAATCATATGCCAAATATTTTCCACCATAAATCTTGAAAAATTCTGTAGAATTTGATAGTGCCATTTGTGAAATATTTTGAAAATATTTTATGTACTGTTTTATTTTAAAAAACCCTTTTGGCATTTTTAGCCTCTGTTATAAATAGTTTAAAAACCTTTTTCACCCCAAAACCTTAGACAAATATTCTTATAATAGTTTGTAGTATTTATCAGAATAGGGTAGCATTTTATTAGTAGATTTTTGTGCTCTATTTTTGTGTGATGCTTGTTATTCCCGCTATTTTACCGCGATGATAGATTGTGCTATTGATGAGGGAGTTGGCCCCGAGGAATTTGTTGAGATAGGCAAGCAGCCCTTTGACCATGACTATGAAACCTTTTATTGCATGGCATATATCACTTTATTTCGTGGTTTGATCATAATGATGGTGATACCACTTTGGTGGGATGCCTCCGATAATTTCTTGTTGATAACTGCATCGTGCATGACCCTACGTTCTTATGAGGGTTGTGCGGGTGGGAGTAGTTAGGTTGCTAGTAATTGTTACGCAAGTGGGAATGGGAATATGCATGGTGATGGAAACAAAGAAATGATTTCAAAGATTTTTTTTGAAAACCCCTTCGGGTGCCACTAATGCCCGAGGGGGATGATGTTGAGTTGGGTAACTGCTTGATAATGAGGTGGTGTATCGGAGCAAGTTGTGTGTGTGTTTTTGAAAACGGAGATTTTTAAGATTTGTTGACCGTCCCAATCTTACATGCACAACCATGATACCCCTTATGGGACGAGGGTTTGTTGATTACCTTGGTGGGTACTAGCATGAAGCTCGCATTACTAGTGGTGGGAGACGGGGTCATACCAGAATGGATGATCATTCGCTGTCTCCATAGGCACCTGGCACACCGTTCCATGCCCTTATGGATGATACGTTTGATGTTTATCATGAGGGATGGCACCAACGAGTGGACTCCCTGTTTAGTATCCCTAGGGGAAAGGCAATGTTCGGGTGCTTACCTCGGGTATGTTAAATACCGCGAGTCGTGGATGACACGAAAGTTCCTCGAGTCTTGTGGGTAAAGTGTGCAACCTCTGCAGAGTGTAAAACTATTCGAATATCCATGTCCACGGTCATGGATAGTTGGATGTCCTGCTTAAACTAGGTTCGATGTTTTCACAAACTTGGTGTGCGTGTGTGGATGACACATAGATGATACTTGAGATAGGTCACATGACTTGACTTGATGACTGAACATGAGATGTTCAACCCCATATTTATGATGATATCTGTAACTAGTTTACATGGATATCGGCCAACTATTGATGCATTCTTACATAGTTACTTGATCATGTCATTGCATTAAAAATTAGCTTTCTACAAAATACCTACCTAGTGTTATATCATGCATTGTTATTGCCTTGTTCCAACATGGATTGCTTGTGAGTACATTCAAAGTACTCATTGGCTTGTCACTGGTTATTTAATTGGCTAGGCATGGAAGAGCAGGAGTATGGTGAAGAGTTCGTTGATGACGAACATGTGATCTAGGATGCTTCCCAGTCAGAATGCTTGTAGGCTTAAGGTAGATGGCATGGGTTCACGCTTTCGACCAAGATTCCGTTGTTTGATGTGTTTAAGTGTTTGGCCCTTGCGGCCCTATCTATGTAAGACTTGACCTCCATGGTATTTATTTGTGTAAGACGGTATGGAAGGATGTAAGACTCTTGTTGTTCAGCTTCTATGTGTTCAGTGAGCATTGATCTCTGGAATCACTATACACGTGCATTCGATGATCACACCTTATGAGTCAGGGTCCCCACACCCGTAGGTCGGCGACCCACTCGGGCGGATAGAAAATAGACTGCGCAGAGGCTGGCACATCACTTCTCCCCCATTTTCCTCTTTCTCTCCACCTCCTCTGCTCCACGCATGCCGCCCAGCTCCGTCTCGACGACTGCTGCTGTTAGGACCGGTTTTCCAGGATATTAATTTCCCAGTATATGGTCCTTGTGCTCACCAGCCCCAGGATTACTGTTAGTTGATGAGGCACAATCTTGATACAGAAATTCCAACCAAAAACAAAATCTGAAGTACGAGACCATTGTGGTCTACGAGTACAACAAAAGTTTCTAGTGGTTGATGGAAGAAGAAGTTTGCGGATCATCAACATCTATGGGACTCCATTTTCCACAGGAATATCTAACTTGGATAACACCTATCTTTGTGCCACTGCTATCTTCATTGCCTAGGTTCCGGGGCTGTCATCATTGCACTCCTCTCCAAGCAAGATATCTGGCCAAGACAATAGCCAGGGACAAGCCAATGAGTACTTTGAATGTACTCGCAAACATCATGAAAATAGGTATAACATAGCAGGTGATAATCACGCACTGAAACAATTCACGCTCACGTAGTCAGTCACAAAATAAAATCCATGATGCACACAAGCAGGTCATTCATATTAAACAGGAATAAGAAATCAGAGAATGAAAATAAAATAAACCGATCGGGTGTCTGAAGCGACGCCTTGAAAGTATAAGAATATAAAGCATGCCTCAGTCGGGCGTCTAAGCGATTCCACATAAAGGGCTTATGAGAAAAAGAAATAACATGCATGCCACAGTCGGGCGTCTAAGCGATGCCACCTAAAGGGCTTATAAGGAAACTAAATAACAAGCATGCCATAGTCGGGCGTCTGAGCGACGCCACATAAAGGGCTTATAAGGAAAATAAATAGCAAACATGCCACAATCAGGCGTCTCAGCGACACCACATAAAGGGCTTATAAAGCAAACAACATGCATGACAGTCGGGCATCTCAGCGACACCACATAAAGGGCTTATAAAGCAAACAACATGCATGCCACAGTCGGGCGTCTGTGCGATGCCACATAAAGGGCTTATATAATAATCATAATGAGTATCCAGGAGGTAGAACCATCCCTAGTGATAGTCAGCAAAACAAATAAATAACATGGTTAGTCCACTATAATGATAATAATAATAGTCATTTGTCATACGACATGCTCAATATGCCGGTTTAGAAGTTTTCCTCCAAAGACAGACACTAAGACCGACACATAACCCATCCCAGAATGTAGTCCTTAATCGCGGACATGGCTATTCAAATAGATTTTAACTCTATAGAGGGTGTACTCTTTACCCACGAGTAACGGATTCCTTTAGTCCACCGGGACTAATTCCGTTTACGGTCTTTGAATTGAAAACACACCTGACCTTCACACACCAGCTTAACTTACCTGTGCCTGGAATCACCCACGACACTCGTTAAGCAAAACTCTAAGTGGGGAGGCCACAACCTCGATTAGCATGGAATCAAATTTATACCGCATGCTACTAAGGGGTGCCCCTCTCTCGGTCCCAACAAGAAAAACCCAGGCCCCCGGACCAGGTGGCATGCCTACTAGATGCACCCGGTATCTTCCACCATGGCCTCTCTGTATGGTGTGTGCCAAGAAAGGGGTTGATAACTTACTGAACCATACCCTACCCGTGGTAGGGACAAGTGGTAGTACAAAATAAGTATGGGGGTTACTATAAGAAGACTCGATCTATGGTAGGTTTATGTGTTCCTTGCAGGATTAACACAACAAATATTTTTACAATTCCAGTCAGAATAACCACTCATCACATCCCATCACGCCTCACTGATCATCCTCACTCCAACAAGATGTCAGCCCAACCTCATGTCGACCCGAGACAGAGTCTTATGCCGGATTCCTTTCAGTAGGCATGAGTGGCACAAGATGGTGACTACTGCCACAAGCATCTGAAGTTCATTAGCAAGACATCCTGATCATTTCACTTGAACACATGATCACACCTTCACATGAAATAACATGCACTTCTTGTGTTGTAGTTTCACTCGTCACACCAAACATCACACAAAAAATACTATACCAAGTTTCAGAATGCTTGCCTTCAAGGTGTAGGGAGGTAGGATGCACTCCAAAACTTCAGCAAGTTTACTTCGCCCCCATTCCTATTTTAGGAATTACTCTAATTAATACACAATTCAAAAACAGCACATAAAGTTGAGCTAAATATTTTTGAAATAAATCTTAAAATAAACTAGGTGGAATTAGAGAGACGTGGGAAAAAGAATCAACAAATTTGGAGTTTTATTTAAAAGATATAGCCAGTTAAAGTAGGTGTGAAACTCTATTTTAAACTAAAACAAATAAAAGAAAACACTCCGGTGATTTTACATCTTGCAGAATATAAAACGTACTGCGATGGTTTACGCTTTTACTTAAGACGGCTTCCGGTTGGCTCTGTCGCAGACAAGCAGGGCCCACAGACATGTTTGACTACAGTCAAATTGGTCCTCTCCCTCCTCCAACCGAGGGGGAATAGTGACCTCTGGCGACCCCCCCGGCGATTCAGGGCTCCACTCCGGCAACCGAGGGCACCTTCGGGATCAGGGGCTCACAACGGTCTCGAGGGATGGGGGCTTTCTTGTCGGAGGGCCTAGAAGCTCCGGTGGTCCTCTCAAGAGAAATTGAGAGGGGGAAAGCACTCATGGTGCTAGGGTGGGTTCATTCTGACAGAGATGGGGGCAAGGAGGAGCAATTTGGCCTCGAATTTGATAGAGGGAGGGGAGGTCGAACCATGACACGGGCTGGGGGAAGAGGACCTCCCCAGGTCGATTGGGGTCTAAGGGAGCTCAAGAGGGATGTTGGATGTATTTCTGAAGGTCTGGGTGAGCTACGGGGTCCTTTTATAGGCGCCAAAGGTCAGTTCGTCGGCTACCTGTGGATAAGCACGACGACGATGACACTATTACAGAACAAGGGAGGTGGTGGCTAACTGCCTGAGCTTGTAGAGGAAGGCGATGAGGTTGCAGATGACCACGATGAGCTGGGGGGTCTCGGGGCGCGCTAGGTGGCCCATACGGCACCGACCACCGCAGGCGGCGATGGCAGCTAGCTTCTGGCTCGTCGGAGACAAGGCTGATGTTGTGGTAGCTGTGGTGCTCATGAACGATGTAGGTCAGGCTTTGGCACTACACGGGGAGCAGCGAATGGTCCAGAGCGAGCTTGGGCAAGTGTTGTCCAGGGATGTGGCGGCTCAGGTGCAGCATGTGCAAAATACACGCTCTCGCTGCACCCCGTGCACGCACGGTGACCATTTGACGAAATGCCTTGGTGAGCTAGGAGTCTTGGATGCAAACACAAATTAACAAGGCAAGGTTAGAACTAGCTACAAGACTATTGGACATGTTGGTTTGTCTAGAAGGGGAAGTTCACAATACAAATGTAGAACCTTGCCAAACCTGGTTATGAGCTACAGGTGTTTGATGAAATGCCAGTGGCATCTAAAGGACTCTGATGGCAACCAAACTTTCTAGATTGGTGCCTCCTTCGTTGAAATAGATGGTGGTTGAGTTGGTTTGGGAAAAAACTTTGCAATGCAAGTTTCAGTGAAACTCAATTCTGGACAGAAAATGAAAGGGGCAATCTGGTCAACATAAAAAAAGCTTATGGGGCTGATCTCTTGGACTTTGGGGTCTGGTAAGGTTGACTACAAGTAGGAAAAGATCCCGAGGTCACTAGAGGAATTTAAAATAGGGTTGCAGTGCAAAATACCAAACTGGACCAGAATGAAAAATAGGATGGTTTGCTCAAAATTTACAAAACACAAAGCTGGGTTTTTACATAAAAGTAATCCATGGACATCACTTGGCCGCTACAAGTTTTTGTGGAAATTTTAAATGAATTTTTAGAAGGGTTGTAGTGCAAAATGTCAATCTGGACCATAATGAAGAAGAGGATGATTTGCTCAAAACTTCACAAACACAAGGTTAGGTTTTAGCATAAAAGTGATCCAGGGACAACACATGTGATCTAATTTTTTTTATGGAATTTTTAAAAGGGTTTATGAAGTGGTTGTAGTGTAACTCATGCCTTTAAAAGAATGAAAATGCTTTTAAAAGAATTAAAGCTAGGCAAGATTTATTATAAAAATAATTACACTGATTTTAGTAAATGAAGTAATACGCTTGAATAAATTATTTAAGTCCCACAATATTATTCAAAAGTTTAGATAAGAGGGAAAAGTTTGAAATCTAGAGAAAAGAAGTAGCTCTAATATAATCAAAAATTCAAAGAATAGAAAATAAATCTTTTTGACAAAATTTGAATTAATAAAACAAGATTAATTTTTTGGGGTGTTACAACACTACCCCCTTAAGAAAAATCTCGTCCTCAAGATTTGCTAAGGACATACTTTGCAAAAAGACTACTCGTACCATGAAAAACAAGTACACCACACACATGATAGGACGGGGTCACAGTAGGATCGCTAACTAATGTGCAGTTGTGGTGTACTAGTGAGGTAATCGATTAGGTGATAAAAGCGTGTGCGGTCCTGCATTTAGTGTACGTGGCATGTGAGTCGTATAACACGAGGGTATGCAAATCAAATCCTAGCTAGAAAACATTTTTCATTGCAGTGGTCTTTTAAGAAAAACCTTGCTATGAAATCTGCTATAATGAAAGAAATTGATTCTTAAATCACAACAACCAACTACAAACAACACAATAAACTCATACAGACAATTTTAAAACACAACACAAATATCACAACAAGCGGTCAAATGATACACAAACTAATACAACTAAGGTGTTGACGGTTCAGGTAATAAGCTATATTTCATGAGGAATTATTCCCTGCAGGGGGATATATCCTTCGTCTACTCAGAGCGGGTGGGGGACTAAAAAATGCATCTCTCTTAGTCTGGCCTCAGGGGCCCACTAATGGAAATTAGGCTTTTATACACGAAGGGTCTAGAGAAAATACATCACCTGCTGGGTCAAGCGCTCTCGAGCGATGACATAGTGCACCAGCTTGATTAGTGCCGGATCTTTCTCTGCTCACGTGTAGGGAAATGATGCGGCTTCTCTGGATGCTGCACTATTTTGGGAAATAATAATACCCACGTTCACTCGCATAGGGTGCTAGGAATTGAAGATGGGTAACCGCTCCATAAGCAGCAATCTTTATGGTCATTACTGGAGTGAGCATAGATTTTCCCAATGAAGGAACTCCCATAGGGTCTTGGTTTGGGTCTACCTGCGGGTTGTGCCTGACTGTTCAATATTTCGAGGAGGTGAAATTAACCCTCAATTTGAACAGCTTGTACCGGAATGGTTGGGGAGAACTCATGGTACTGTCGTTAACAACTCACAATTATTTTAATAAAATACCTCAGGGTTGCATCTGGGGTCTTTATATGAATCCCACGGTGCGACCTGAAAAACAAATGGTTGTGGAGGCAGTGCACAAGGTGAGGGATGCTTGTATAGCATCTGGGCTGGATGACATATTGCAGTGTGGGGGCAGTATTAATTGCCGGTTCTGTTATCTGGTGGTTGGGGTCAATGTCATAGATATATATATCGCAAAATGCGATGTATTACTATGGTTGTCAGTTAGGTGTCCTAATGGTAGCTATGCTCAAAATTAAATATGAGACCAGACGCCCAAATTATTTATGCATGGTTACTTGTACTACCATTAAAGATAATGGCATAATAGCAGGCTGAAATTTATTATTGGTGACGCACGATCACACTATTACATGGCATAGTAATACTGAGACTCGGCACTACTCGAGTGGCTTAGTCTACTTCATTCATATCTAGTCGAGCATGCCTTGCGGACGTTGGGGCTTCTCTTTCGGCTTTACTGCTGGTGTTGTCTCGGTAGGGCAAACGTCTCCTTATAAAAGAGAACGTAGTCTTCCCTCGCACGCTTGCGAAAGGAATAACTCAGGTGTCGATCACAGGCGTGTGGCTTACTAGGCTGGTTTGATAGGTTGGGCACCGACTGCCAAAAGTTGTCAGGGTCATTATGTGGGCTATAGTATAGGATAGGCTTGACTATGGTTATGGTAAGGTTTGGTGGGTGGTAACCTAGGTTTTCTTGACCCGGCTAAGATATAATTAGCCAATGGTTAGCCTGGGTCTAATACCAAGTTTGTCAGGACCGGCTTTCCAGGATATATATTTCCCAGTATATGGTCCTTGTGCTCATCAGCCCCAGAATTACTGTTAGCTGATGGGGCACAATCTTGATACAAAAATTCCAAGCAAATACAAAATCTGAAGTACGATACCATTCTAGTCTATGAGTACAACAAAAGTTTCTAGTGGTTGATGACGAAAGCGGTTTGCGGATCATCAGCATCTATGGGACTCCATTTCCCACAAGAACAGCTGACCTGGATAACTCCTATCTTCACGCAGCTGCTATCTTCATTGCATAGTTTCGGGGGCTGTCGTCATTGCACTCCTGTCCAAGCAAGAGATTTGGCCAAGACAATAGCCAGGGACAAGCTAGTGAGTACTTTGAATGTACTCGCAAACATCATGAAAACTGGTATAACATAGCAGGTGATAATCATGCACTGAAACAATCCATGATCACTTAGTCAGTCACAAATTAAAATTCATGATGCACGCAAGCAGGTCAGTCATATTAAACAGGAATGAGCAATCAGAGAATGAAAATAAAATAAACCGATCGGGTGTCTCAAGCGACGCCTTGAAAGGATAAAAATATAAAGCATGCCGCAATCGGGCGTCTGAGCGATGCCACATAAAGGGCTTACAAGAAAAAGAAATAACATGCGTGCCATAGTCGGGCATTTGAACAACGCCACCTAAAGGGCTTATAAGGAAAATAAAGAACAAGCATGCCAAAGTCGGGCATTTGAGCGATGCCACATAAAAAGGGCTTATAAGGAAAATAAATAGCAAACATGCCACAGCCGGGCGTCTCAGCGACACCACATAAAGGGCTTATAAAGCAAACAACATGCATGCTACAGTCGGGCATCTTAGTGACACCACATAAAGGGTTTATAAATTAAACAACATGCATGCCACAGTCGGGCGTCTGTGCGACGCCACATAAAGGGCTTATATAATAATCATAATGAGTATCCAGGAGGTAGAACCATCCCAAGTGATACTCAGCAAAACAAATAAATAACATGGTTAGTCCACAATAATAATAATAATAATAATCATTTGTTATACGGCATGGTCAATATTCTGGTTTAGAAGTTTTCCTCCGAAGACCGACACAGAGACCAACACTTGACCCGTCCCAGACTGTAGTCCTTAACCGCAGACAAGCCTATTTGAATAGATATTAACTCTGCAGAGGGTGTACTCTTTACCCACGAGTAACGGATTCCTTTCGTCCACCGGGACTAATTCCGCTTACGGTCTTTGAATTGAAAACAAACCTGACCTGCACACACCAGCTTAACTTATCGGTGCCTGGAATCACCCATGGCACTCGTTAAGCAAAACTCTAAGTGGGGAGGCCATAACCTCGATTAGCATGGGATCAAATTTATACCGCGCGCTACTAATGGGTGCGCCCCTCTCAGTCCCAATCGGAAACACCCATGCCCCCAAACAAGGTGGCATGCCTACCGAATGCACCTGGTATTTTCCACCATGTCCTCTCTGTATGGTGTGTGCCAAGAAAGGAGTTGAAAACTTACTGAACCATACCCTACCTGCGGCAGGGACAAGTGGTAGTACCAAACAAGTATGGGGGTTACTAGAACAAGACTGGATCTATGGTCCACTCAGGAGGTTTATGTGTTCCCTGCAGGATTAGCACAACAAATATTTTTCATAATTCTAGACAGAATCACCACTCATCACATCCCATCACGCCTCACTGACCATCCTCGCTCCAAAGAGATGTCAGCCCAAGCTCGTGCCCAATCGAGACAGAGTCTTATACCAGATTCATTTCAGTAGGCATGAGTGGCACAAGATGGTCACTACTGCCACAAGCATATCAACTTCATTAGCAAGACATCCTCATCATTTCACTTTCACACATGATCACACCCTCACATGAAATAACGTGCGCTTCATGTGTTGTAGTTTCACTCGTCCCACCAAACATCACATAACAAATACTATACCAAGGTTCAAAATGCTTGCCTTCAAGGTGTAGGGAGGTAGGATGCACTCCAAAACTTTAGCAAGTTTACTTCTCCCACATTCCTATTTTAGGAATTACTCTAATTAACACACAATTCAAAAAAATCACATAAAGTTGATTTAAATATTTTTGAAATAAATTTTAAAATAAACTAGGTGGAATTAGAGAGAGGTGGGAAAAAATCAACAAATTTGGAGTTTTATTTTAAAGGATATAGCCAGTCAAAGTAGGAGTCAAACTCTGTTTTAAACTAAAAAAATAAAAGAAAACACTTCGGTGATTTTACGTCTTGCAGAATATAAAACGTACTGCGATGGTTTACGCTTTTCCTTAAGACGGCTTCCGGTTGGCTCTGTCGCAGACAAGCAGGGCCCACAGACATGTTTGACTACAGTCAAATTGGTCCTCTCCCTCCTCCAGCCGAGGGGGAATAGTGACCTCTGGCGGGCCCCCCAGCGATTCAGGGCTCCACTCCGGCAAAACTGAGAGGGGGAAAGCAGTCGCGGTGCCAGGGCGGGTTCATTCTGACAGAGAAGGGGGAAGGAGGAGCGGGTTGGCCTCGAATTTGACAGAGGGATGGCGGCCAAACCATGACCGGAGTTGGGGAAGATGACCTCCCCAGGTCTATTGGGGACTAAGGGAGATCGAGAGGGATGATGGATGTCTTTCTGAAGGTTTGGGAGAGCTAGGGGGTCCTTTTATAGGCGCCAAAGGTCGGTTCGTCGGCTGCCCGTGGATAAGTACGACGGCAACGACACTACTGCAGAACAGGGGACGTGGTGGGTCATTGCATGAGCTTGCAGAGGAAGGCGACGAGGTTGCAAATGAGCATGGTGAGCTAGGGGGTCTCGGGGCACGCCAGGTGGCCCATACAACACCGACCACTGCAGGCGGCGATAGCGGCTAGCGCCTGGCTTGCTGGAGACGTGGTTGATGCTGTGGTGCTCGTGAACGATGCAGGTCAGGCTTTGGCATTATACAACAAGCAATGAATGGTCCAAAGCGAGCTGGGTGAGGCACTGTCCAGGACGCGGCGGCTCGAGCGCAGCACGTGCAAAACGCGTGCTCTGGCTACGCCCGGTGCACTCTCAATGAAAGCACCAATGTCGGTTTCAAAACCGGCAGATATCGAGTAGGGGATCCCGAACTGTGAGACTAGGAGCCATGGTAATAGGAGACGAAGGGGACACAAATTTACGCAAGTTCGGGCCCTCCTATGGTGGTAATTCCCTACGTCCTGCTTGGTTGTATTGTCGATATGGGGGGTTTTAGAGTTCATCTACCTCGAGACCGAATAACTAACCCTAGATGAGTTGTCTTCTGCCTACACCCTAAAAAAACCCGACTTATATAGACGCTAAGGATCCCTAGGGTTTACACATGGTCGGTTACACGCTGAAAAGATAAACTTGCCTATTCACTACATCGAACGTGGAGTACAAGCCATGCCCCATGGTGGGCAACAACTGTCATGGTTTTGTCACGGCAAGATGTCCTCTTGTGTGAACTTAGGTGTGAGGCCATCGCAACTAGGTGGCGACTTGAGATGGGTTAATCAGAATCAAGAGACACGAGGTTACCCAGGTTCGGCCCCTCCAATGGAGGTAAAAGCCTATGTCCTACTTTGTGTGTATTGATCACGATGATGATTTTGATTACAAGGTTGCATAATCGCTACATCTAGTCTTAAGGGTTTCGAATCTTTCTATCTATAGTGACTTAAATTGTCCCTCTTGGCATGCCTTGCCCCTCCTTATATAAGTTGAAGGTGTAGGTTTACATGTAGAGCCTACTAGGACTAGGACTAGGACTAGTCGCTTTTGAATCATAATCCGGGTCTTGCTTCTCTTGTGAGGGAATTCCTCATCTTCTTGGGCCTTCTCTACGAGTCGGCCCTCTAGGGATCTTTGTGAGCCGCCTTCCACCGGGTTTCACACTTGTCTTTAGGCCTTGTCGTCAAGTTCGACCCAGTAAACATGGTGCCCGTATGCGCCGCCAAATGGTGGGTCGGGTCCTACTCCTGGTCGGGTCAAAACATGGGGAATATTCCGAGACAGTCTTTTTACCCCCATGCGCATGGGGAACCCCGAAACTCCTTGAGTAGCCCGTGTGCACGGGGTCTTTTGACTCTTGTGCAAACGAGGTACCCCAAACCTCCCTGAGTAGCCAGTGCGCACAGGGATGACTTAGCCCGTGTGCACGGGGTCCAATAGTCAGATTTCCTCACCCAGCCAAGAACACTATAAAAGGACTCCTTCTTCCTCCTCCATCCCTAACCTTATTTTCTTGTTGAGCTGCACTATTGATATACCTCATTTTGATCAATACTCTCAATCCCTCCACCCAAACGTGTTGATATTTTGGGGATTGGGAGATCAAGATCTGATCTACACTTTGACCAAACCAAATTTGTGTTTCCTACAACACTTGTTCACCATCGATTTGTTACTCTTGGAGCTTGGTCTCCTAGGAGGTTAGAGGTTCCTCTGGAAGCTTCCTTGCTTGTGGTGTCCTCTAGAGAAGTTTGTAAAGGTGTGGTGGTCGCCTTCAAGACCAACTAAGGGAGTCCGGGATTAAGGGGTCCTTGGACTGCCGACATATTTCTCATGGGCTGGACTCATGGACCACTCGCTGAGGATTGTACTCATTGAAAGCCCCATTGCTATGAAGGAGACCTCGGGAGCCATAGATTAGGCATGTGTTTTACCCTTCAGTGGGCAACCAACTATGTGTAACCCTAGGGACCCCTGGCATCTATATAAGCCAGAGGGTTTTAGGTTGTAAGGTAGAGAAACTCATCTAGGGTATTAGCCATTCGATCTCGAGGTAGATCAACTCTGTAACCTTCATACAAATCAATATAATTGAGCAGGATGTATGGTTTTACCTCCATAGTAGGGCCCGAACCTGGGTAAACATCGTTTCCTTTGTCCCCTGTTACCATCGATCCTAGACTCACAGCTCAGGACCCCCTACCCGAGATCCGCTAGTTTTGACACCGACATTGGTGCTTTCATTGATAGTTCCGCTGTGATCGCCAAAGGAATCGATGGCTCGCCTTATCCTAAGCAATGAAATCTGCAACAAGGATGTCTTCGTCCCTGGTCAGATCTCCACAGGCTACGTCTCACATCCCTAGATTTAGCATGCACTAGGGTCATGTTTGAGTTTTCATCATGTTTTAATTTCGTTAAACTTGAAATGGGGCTGATCAGACCCTAGCATTATTTGAATTCAAATAGGCTCAACAAAAATATTTTTCAATGAACCAAAGTGGCCTTCTAAAATGTTCATCATTTCTGGAAAAATGTGGAAGCATCAACCAGAGGTGATTCATATTTTTGAAAGTCATTTTTGTTTATTGAATTAAATCAATAAATATTTGAATTGGAGCTATAAAATATTATAAATAATTTAATAGCTCCAATAAATATGAAACTTGGCCAGGGCCTTTGAAATATTTCAATTAGTGCCCAAAAAAGTTTCCTATTTTTCTAAAATGATTTAGTATTTTTACTAAATCAGAAAAAAACTGCAAAAATAGAAAAACAGAACGAAAACAAAACAAAAGGAGACAACCTTACCTGTGGCCCAGGAAGGGGCTAGCCCAGAAGCCCAACTTCCATTCACCACCAACCTCCCGCCAGGAGGATTGGGCGTGTGGCTGGAGCATGCTGGCATGCGCTCGGCCACCTCCTGCCTGGCTGCTAGCCGCTGGAGGCCGCTGAGAGCACCAACGCGACGCCCTCGCCCCATGCCCATCTTCTCCTCTCCCTTTGTCTCCTCCTTCCCTTTGGTCTCTCAATCGATCGTAGCCGAATTCCCATGAGAGCGCCGCCGCCGCTAGCGTAGCCTTGGCCACCCCGGAGCCCCTCCATCATGCTCCTCTAGTTCTCCATGATGCCGTCGCCGCGGTCGATTCACCGCCCAAAGGGCATCCCCAACCACGCCACCGGCGCTAGAAGATCCATGGTGAGGCCCCGGTTCTCCTCCCCTAGCCCCGTCGTCGACCTTTTCTTCTACCCACGCTAATCGCGGACCCGTGAGCCTCTTGCCGCCGGCCATGGCGCCGCCGTGGATGGAGCCTCTGAGGCTTGCTGCCAAGTGCCTCACCGTGCTTAGGGCGCTCGCGGGATACCATATTCGCCCATGCTCCTCCGTCTGCTTCCCGTAGCCTTGAGCCCGTGCTGACCGGAGCCCCGACCGTCGTAGTCATCGTCGCCGGTGACGCTACGGGCCGCCCCGCGCCGTCCCATCGGCTGGGATGGATGTGGCTCGCTCCCCACTCCCAAATGAGCCGTCCCGCGTGCCAAATGGTGGCTTGAAGCGCGACTCCGACGAGCCTCCACCGTAGGGATGGTCACCGCCGACCAAACTCCGGCGGGGCTGACGTGGCCATGCCATTAGCACTAATTCCCCATGCTAATCCTCCCCATTAGAGGCTTACCGGAGGGGCCCAATAACCAGGTTTGATCTGGGCTGGCGTCAGGGTGGCGTCAGGCTGACGCAATAATTGCATTTTTGGATTTTAAATAATTCTAGAAAATGTTTAGAACTTAGAAAATTCATATAAACTAATCTGTAAGTCAGATGAAAATAATTTATATATGAAAATTGATCAGAAAAATCCAATGAATCCACCTGTACAATTTTCATGCATGATAGAGCAAACTAAATAGGTAAAGTTGGACATTTTGTTTCAAGTACAATATGTGATCTCACATATGGAGTTCAATTTGAACCTTGGTTTCAAACCTACTTCATTTAAATATGTTGCTAGGTGCATTAGCTCTACCACATCATATTGCCATGTCATATTCATGCATCATAATGTTGCATTAGATGTGTATTGATTTGTCCCCCCTTCGATGGTTGTTGTTCGTGTTAGGCACTGTTCTGGAGGATACGGTCGAGTATCCATCTGAGGAGCAGTAACGTGTGATCGTCTTACCAGGCAGGGAACCCCTCATTGAACATCTCCAATACAATCCCACTCTCTTTCTCTTGCTCTCAGTTATTGCATTAGGACAAAACATTTCAACTTTTACATGTTCCGGTAGTTGAACCCATTGCTGTGCATGACTTGTCATTGTCACACTAAATAGTTGAACCATGCAACCTAGCATACCTGGTAGATGCTTGAGCCATGTTGTGCCTTTAACCTACTATTATTGCTATGCTTAGAGTTGTGTAAGGTCTGATTCATCTGGGTGATGAACCAGAGTGAACTGAATGTGTTCCGATGATGAGAGTTAAGTGTTCAACCCGATTTGGTAAAGGTAACGATGAGAGGCTATGTAAGATTACATGGCGGTTTGTCTCATTGAGACCATCCTTAAGAACTGAGTCATGTGTACGTTATCCAAGACTAGCTACTACCACACATTGGGATCCTTAATTGACTCTCACGACTTATTAATCGACTTGATCTCTGTCCAGGAGTTGCAACTAGTTTCTGGTGTTTGGAGGTCATGCTAGTAGTCTATCGAGTGGCACCCCATACAGGTGGGCTTGGGATAGACTAGGCATCGTGTCGCGGTGTACCAAGCGTAGTACCATCCATCGAGGTGGGCTTGGGAACCCTATAAAGATCGTTTGGGCACATAGAGGAAACTTCGGCCGGACTTCCTTGCAGGTTCAGTCTCAAATAGGCGATAAACCTGGACTAGAGTCTTGTGTGGTTAGTCAGGTCATGGCCGACTCCCTCCCTAGGCTTCCACTTGCAGGTTGTTGGGGTGCCTTTTACGTGCACTTGGCGGTAAGTGGCGGGAGCTTGTGTGACGAAGTACTCCCCTGCAGGGTAATTATCTATTCGAATAGCCGCGTTCACGAATATGCACTACTCGGAGACTTATGTGGTTCATAGACAACTTAAATGGTTACTCATAAAACCCTCAAGATAAGTGTGAGTACCGTGGATGGCACTCTCGTAGGAAGACGGGAGCGAATCCATGGTGGTGTATTGTTTTGGTGTTAGTGGACTCATGTACGCTTCACAAACTTTTCAAAATATTGATAGTCGTAGTATAGGGTAGCCACCGAGTCGAAGCTGGCTTGCTGCATTGAACCCCACAAACCCCTTTGTTCATACTGATTCATATGTAGTTAGTTCTGATGTAAGTCTTGGTGAGTACTCAGTACTCATTGTTGCTTAGTTATGTTTTTGTAGAGGAGACTCCAGTCTTGCTAGTGGTTTCTATGATAAGATCGATGTTGACCTAGTAGCTTGGGAATCCCAGCCAGAAGTGTGGTTCCTATGGGCAGACTTCTCGATAGACAGGCTCCCTCACCCTTCTTCTTTTCTAGATGTCTATACCCAGACATGTTATACTTCCGCTTGTTGCTTGTATGACTTGCGTGTTGGGTCGTGTGACCCCTGCTTGTAATATCACGCTGTGTTGGCCCTTATGAGCCTTCTAAATAAATTTTGTGTTGTTGTATGGTTATGTTGTGATGCCATAGTTCTATCTATGCATATCGGGCATGTTGTACATACGTATGACGTGCAACGATATGTATGGGATTCGACACCTAGTTGTGTGCCTTTAGTAGTACTCTTTACACGGAACTGCCTCTTTGTACTTCCACCAAGCCTTGGTAGCTTGCTACTGTTCCGGACACATTGATTGACCAACATGTATCCTTCTTTGATGTTGTGTCTGTTCCTTCGGGGAAATGTCCCACAGTGTAATGGAGTCCCTGTAGCCTGCTATGACTCATCTACGTGTAGTGATGACATTTATACCCCATGGCGTAATGGAGTCCTTGTAGCTTGCTATGATGCGTCTACACACGCTAGAGGCCGACAGCTGCATTGATGGGTTATGTATGACTGTTCCTGTACGGATGTGGCACTTGGGTTCCACAACAAGTCATGTTGACCTGGGTTCGTTGACATTTGAATGCTAGCGACATATTCACATCCATGAGCCAAAATATGGAAATGGTCCCGGCCTAGGTAAGGTGGTAGCCGTGGAGTTAACTGTGCGTGAGGACGCAAAGTGATGTGACGTGTTACATGCTGGATTCTTATGTCTTAGGATCGGGGTCCTGACACTATGTCATCCCGTAGCTTGCCAATCCGACTGACCATCTTGGACAGATCGGAAGTTTCCTCCCTGATCAAGAAATCAGATTCAGAACCCTATAATTCGTCGCTGATTCACAGGGAGAACTCGTTTTGATGAAGCCCTTAGCTCTCAGGAGGAGCCCGCAGATCACGATGCCTTGACTGTCGTCGTTTTCTCACGACAGATGCCATAGCTAGGCTTATCGAAGGTGGTTGGGGCCAAAGGGCGCCGACGGGCTCTAGGAGCAGGATTGGGCACAAGGGTGGTGGACACTCAATGTACCCAGCTTCAGGGCCCTCCATGGGAGGTAATACCCCTAGTCCTGCTTGGTCTATGTTGATAGATGGATGTGGTTACAATGGTGCTCCTTGAGTTGTTGTCTAGAGGTGGAAGAAGGTGCATCCAGCTCTTTCTCCTTTTCTACATAAGTGGATGCGGGAGGGAGAGTTCCTACATGTGCACGTGAGAGTGTTCGTCCCTTGCATGGAGGGGGCTCCGGGGGTTTTATAGGCCAACCCCCCGACTTACAATATCGCTAAAGCACTGGTTGGGGGGACCCGGCTGGTAGCCTCTCCGGCCGGCCAGGGGGACCACCAGCTTAGCTGACTCATCGTCGATAGGGCCTGCCAGCTGTATGGTCCCGTCGTCCACTTGGGCCTGCCGGCTGGCCCAGCAATTGGCCTTAGCTCACCTACCACAGCACGGGCCGCCTCAAGCGGAGTTGCCTAGGGCCAGCCGACCGAGGTCTTTGATACGGCTGGCAACTCTGTAGCCATGCGGGGGTAGGTAATGTAGTAGGTTGAACTTGCTGACACTATTGTCCCGCTCGGGCATGGTCAGCGGTACGACCGGATGTACTGTAGCCATGCATGCCTGCATGTCAGCGGTCACTATGGCCACGCCGGGGTCCGTCGTGGGGGTCTTGTCTTAACTTCGTTCACGCATGCAGAGGGATGGGATGGGAGCTTGTCCGTCCAAGGGTTAATGGAAGAGCCGGCCTAGTGGCAGCCGGTCGCACTCCGGGCATGGGGTGGACAGCTAGCTCCTTTACTAGCCAGATGTGAGCCGGCCGGCAACACGCTAGCCGACCATGGCCCAGCCGTCCAAGGACGAGCCAGTGGCGTGATTTTTCTTGAAGCAGGGGGAGAACCCCTTAGCTTTGGCGTACCTAGGGGTAATACCCCCGCAACTAGTCCCCAAAGCCGGCGGGGGCCTACGTCTGCCCGACGAGGGGGAGCCGGTGGCTTCCTTTATGTGGCTCCCGCCTCTCACACGGAGCTGAACGGCCGGTTGAGCCAGCGGGTTTTGTCGCGCCACTCCGCGTCCCGTGCTAGCTCGTGGCAGGCAAGACGGGGTGTAATGATGCTAAGGGGCATGCACCTACAGGGAGACGGGATGTTGCCCTGGGCCTAGCCCGGTAGGCCTCGGGTCGCAGGCCGACATCTTTTGTGCCCATATCACAGCGGTTGCGGCTCGAGACCCCCACCATCTCGCAGGTATCCCTAGGGAGTGGGCACAGTTAAGCCCCACCTCCCCCAGGCGTCACCCCTTATTTGAAGGGGAAGGGTGAGACGTCACTCCTCCTGCCCCCTTCGTCTTTTTCCTCCTCGCCTTCTCTGCTTGTTTCGTGTCACCGCTTCGTCTGCTCGCCACTTTGCCTGTTCACCATGCCGCAGTGATGGCCGACGGCCGCTCTGGCAGCTGGGCAGGCTCCGTCGTCATGGAGGATGGCATCATGAAGCTCCACCTCTCCAGCATGCTACCGCTAGAAGAGCACGTGGTCGCTCGCGCGGCCGGCGATGAGGTGATGCCCAAGCCGCAGGCGGGGGAGCACATCGTCTTTTCCTGCCACTTCTCACATGGCTTCGGCCTGCCGGTGAGCCACTTCTTCCGTCTCTTGATGGATACCTTTGATCTCCAACCGCACCACCTCGGCCCCAACACCGCTCGCTACCTCGTGAGCTTCATGACCCTATGCGAGGGCTATCTTGGGATGCTTCCCTTTGTGGAGATTTTCAAGAAACCCTTCTATCTCAAGGCCCTGAAGAACGACGAGGAGTCGTACGCCTGCAGAGGCGCGGTGGTGTGTTGCCGTGGCCTGCAATTTTCCCGCATCAGCCTCATCGACTCCGTCAAAGAGTGGAATCGAACGTTCTTCTACGTGAGGAACGGCAACCCGCGGTAGGATTACATCTGGCTTCCGGCGCTCGTCAACGCCCCGTCCTCCGGCGTGAACTGGTTAGGGACCGCCCCACGCGGTGCCGCACTCGAAGAGTTGTGCCGACTCCAGGTCATGAGGAGCGGATAAGGGTTGGTCACCTCTGACCTGGTGGCCGCCTTCATCGCGTGTCGGGTGCTGCCCCTCCAGTTGAGGCCGCACCAGATCTATGATATGTCGGGCCGGCGGGACCCTTGACGGCTGTCAACCGTCGAGCTGACGCCGGCTCGAGTGGCGGCGAGGGTGAACGCCATCACGACCTTCAAGCTGTAGTCGGCGACTTGGTCCTTTGGCAAGGAACCATACAGCCGGCATAGCCCGGCACCCCTGGTAAGCCCCCATTGTGGTGATTTTTTCTTTCTCCTTGAATCCTTCCAGCCAGCCCACCGATCTCACTTGTCGTGCTGACCGCAGCTTTTCGTTCGACAGAACACGCTGGGTGGCCCGCATCCTAGTTTTTCGAGGCGGAGCATGCCGAGTCTAACTCCAAGGACTTTCGAACTGGGAGGCGGACCCGAAGAGGGGGTTGACTCCTCGGGAGAGGCCGAGGCGGCCGAGGCGGCTGATGACCTGTGAAACGCCGGGTCCATAGCGGCTGGTGAAATCCCCTTAGGCCCCACGATCAACGATTGGACCGACGATGATGACCATGATGATGATGATGTCCCGATCCTGAACGTCCCTCCCCCCACAGCTCAGCAGGGCTCACGCGGGCGGAGCAAGGAGCAGCCAGCGCACACCCAGGCGGCCGAGACCTCTAGACGGGGGAAGAGGCCGGCTGAGGTGGAGCTGGCGGCCCAACCTCCTGCTCGCAAGCAAGCGAAGGTGTTTGGAACTAAGTCGCTGGCGCGTGCCAAGCGGTCCCTGCCTGTTGTCACCGGGTAAGTATTTTGTTTCCTGTGTGTGTTTCTTTCTATAAGTCGTGTGTTGGTAGGGACCCTAGCGAACTCCACGATGTGGAGTCAACGGCCGGTCCGACTCAGGCCGCCAACCGACTGGCTCAAGAGCACACAGCCACGCTACGTGAGGAGAAGAGGAGGCTCTTGGAACTGCGAGCCTCGAAGTCAGGAGCCTAGGGAGAACCCTCCTGCTATGGGGCCTCCAGCGGCGGAGTCGACTTGCATGTCGAGACCACCGTCGAGAGAGCCGCTAGGAACGGTTGCGAAGATGGTCATCTCTTTGTCCGGGGCAGAAGCAGCCCATCCGGGAGGAGCAACACCCGAGCCGGTCCCTGAGAGGCCCCAGCAGGCGGAGCCGGAGGTGACACCGCCCGTCATTGAGCCGACCGCAATCGTCATGCCAGAGGCCCAAGTGGCACCGGAGCCAGCACCGGAGGTGGAGGTGCCAGCTGCCGCGATCATCATGTCGAGCCTGCTGGGAGAGGAGGCAGCGGCATCGCCAGACGTGGGACTGCTGGGAGCTGATTCCCATGTCCTTACTGTCATCAACCGTCCAATGGCAGCCGACGTCACGGAGTATGCCATAGCAAGCAGAGAGGTGAGCTGCACCCGGAGGATGATGCTGGACATGATCCAGGATTGGAAGGCATTGGCTCGTGTCTTGGCTGTCCTACCTCCGCGTGTCGGCGACCCAGCCCTGGTGCCCGAGGAGCTAGGCAGCATCCTGGTGTAGTGCTGCGAAGGACTGGCCAACTTGGCGGAAGCTACCGACAGCGCGCTTTGGCGCGCGGAGGTGAGCTTGTGGACCTCCGTTGAATTTTTCAGTGGGGGCATGCAAGCACACCCACTAGGTGTAACCCCCAAGATGTGCGCCTGCTGACCGGCTGCGAGGCAGCCAGGCTGGATCTCCTTTTTCTTTTTTATAATTATGGCTTCTTGGAGTAGGCAGGGACCGCTAGGCGGTAGGAGCTTTTTGATGAAGCGGTCGCCATCCACAACTGTGGCAAGCACAACTTCTACCAGCTAGAGTAGGAGCTGAAGAGGACCCAAGGTACGCTTGATCCAGTGTGGGCATGCTAGCACACCCAGTGGGGGTAGGCCCCGAGAGTTGGGTCGGCTTCTCAGTAGCCGGGCAGGGTCTTGTGACTTTTTTGTAACCGTTACTGTTTTTTTCTAACACAGGAGCTCAACCCCCTCCGGGGGGAGAAGCACGGGGTGGTCTCCAAGTGGGACCGGCTGGCACAGAGCATCCAGGCGATCACATTGGAGCGGGACCGGCTAGGAACCCTGTTAGTAGATGGGCAGGTGGCCCAAGAGCGCCTGAGCGCGGACGTGTAGCGGGAGGTGGAGGCCAAGGAGGGCGTCGTCAAGCAAGCAGCTAAAGCAGCCCAGCAGATAGCCACCCTCCAAGGTGAGGTGACCTGTCTCGAGAGGGCACTTGAGGAGCGCGGAGCCTCCCTTCCCGACGAAAAGGTAGCGCTGGAGAGGGAGTAGAACGCGCCGCTGCACTTCGCCATCGAGTTGGACGATTCCTTCCAGCGTGAGTCTTGTATTTCTTCTCAGTCGGCTGTGTTTTCTTGCCCTCGACATGTTTTCTGTTTCCCCTTTCTTTTTCAGAGCGCTTCCGAGAAACCCAGCGCCGCGCTGAGCAAGCCGTGGCAGACCACCGGGAGTATCTACGGGAGCGCAGACGTGAGCTTGAGGAGGGCGCTAGATGGGATGTGGCGGAGCTTGGGTTGTCCATGGAGAACCGGATGATCCAGCTCCAGTGCAGCGTCGATCGGTTGAAGACAGCCGGCAAGGACGTGATCACCGCCTTGTGCCCGGGTCGTGGGGCCCCGGAGAGCCGCATGGCGTTGTGGCTGGAGAACATCGTAGCCTGGCTAGAGGTTTGGAAGGCGGCAGCGGCTCGAGCCGGTGTGCAGATGGCACTCCGGTTCATCACGTCATGGTATCGAGGCATCGACCTGGACCGGTTGGTCACCATGTGCGACATGCCGGAGGTGGAACGAGCGGCCCATGAGGGTGCCCTTGTCCGCCGGGCCAATGAGCTTGCCTCGCACGTCGACCTGTCTCTTAGTGAGGATGGCGAGCATGTCGCCGAAGAATCCTTCAACAACCCCCAAGGCACGGAGGACGAGGAGGTCGCCCACAAGAGCCCTGCCTCCAGCACCGATGGCGGCGCCGAGGCCATGAAGGCCACAGAGGCGGACCCGAAGGCCGCAACTTCTTCCGGGCGAGACGTCGAGCCGGCTGGCGACGCGCCGGCAGCTAGAGCCGCCCTACATATTTACTTGTTTCTTCCTTTTGCTACAACACTGGGGGTGTATTGTAATGAACCTATGGCTTGTGGCCTCTTATCATTTTAACTTGTGGTGTTAAAAATGTATGTGTGCCGGCTCTTCCTTTGCCTTTTGCTTTTTGACTTGTGCTTCTCACCGGGATTGCTTCCGGTTTCCGCCCCACCTATCGGCCAGCCAGGAACTAGTCTGGGACAGGGAAGGGGCATCTTCCTTGGGAAAACAAGCGAGTTTTTAGAGTCATTCGGCTAGGGCTAGGTCGAGCCAGCAGTGGATGGCTGCTAGAAACAACAAGGTCCGATAGGACCTGTCTAGCTGCTACTCCTTAGACGTGCTTCGTGTGATAAGTTCCTTCCTACTTGTGGTCCCATCAGCCGGACAGCTGGGAGCCAGTCTGTAGCTCCCACTACTTGTCCGCCTCGGGGGAGAGCCGGCGAGCCCCGGGCCCAGGGAGCCGGACCCAGGTGCCGCACTTAGGTAACGAGAAACCTTTTGAAAGGATCGAAAAGGGGCGTGCCCTAGGTGCCGTCCTAGGGCCCCCATTGCATTCATATGCCCAAAAGGGGAGGATACATACATACACTGGTCTTTTGAGCAGTAAAACGGGCGGAGGAGCTCCTCATTCTATGGGTGCTCCGTCTCATCGCCGGAGGCGTCTCTCTTGCGCTTCTGTGGCTTCTGGGTGTTTATTAGGTAGCATGAGTTGTTGTGTAATGCCTTGCTGATGATGAATAGGCCCTCCCATGGGGAGGGTAGCTTTTGCTAGCCGGCAATCCGCTCGATCTACCTAAGCACCAAGTCTCCTTCGCGGAAGGAGAGCGGCCAGATCGGCTTGCTATGGTAGTGCCGGAGCTTATGCTGGTAGATGGCCGTACGGCTTAGAGCCAACTCACATACTTCTTCGAGTAGGTCGCCGTCTACCCTCTCTTCCCTCGTGTCCTTCTCCGCATACAGGGAGACCCGAGGCGAATCGAATTCAATGTCAGTGGGGATGATTGCCTTAGACCTGTATACGAGAAAGAAAGTTGTGTAGCCATTTGATCGTTTGGGTGTGGTCCTGAGGCTCCAGGGGACAGCCGGCAGCTCTTCGATCCAGCAGCCGGCTGACCTAACCAGCGACGCCATGAGTCGGGGCCTGATGCCGGCTAGGATCAGGCCGTTCACCCTCTCGACCTGGACGTTTGACTGTGGATGGGCCATGGATGCCAGGTCAATCTGAATACCTTGCTTGGTGTAGAGAGGTGCTAGTGCGCCCTTGGCGAAGTTCGTGCCGTTGTTGGTTATGCTGTTGTGGGGGACGCTGTAGTGGACCATGATGTCCTCGATGAACGGGACAACCGTGGGGCCGTCCAACTTCTTGATTGGTTTGGCCTCGATCCACTTGGTGAATTTGTTGACGACTACCAGCAAATGTGTCATGCCACCTCGTGCAGTCTTGAAGGGTCCCACCATGTCCAGCCCCCAAATGGCGAAAGGCCACGAGAGGGGGATAGTCTGGAGGGCCATAGCCGGCAGGTGGCTCTGCATGTTGAATCGTTGGTAGCCCTCGCACTTGTCCACCAGCCGCTTGGCCTCCTCCAAGGCAGTCGGCCAATAGAAGCCGTGGCAGAACCCCTTGGCCACCAGGGTTCTGGAGGCGGTGTGGTGCCCGCACTCGCCCTGGTGGATGTCGAGGAGGATCTCTTGCCCTCTCTCCGGCTCGACGCAGCATTGAAAGACGTCGGTGGTGCCGCGATGAACTAGTTCGTGGTTGATGATGCTGTAGGCTGGGGCTCGATGTTGGATCTTCCTTGCTATGGCCTCGTCAGGAAGTAGTTCACCGCGTAGGACGAAAGCCAGGATGGGTTGGGCCCATGAGGGAGCCGAGACGAGAGTCAGCTTGGGCTGAAGTGGGGTGTTGGAGGTGGCGGGAGCCCTCGGGTCTAGGTGACCAGTCCCCGGGACCGGCTCGCTAGCCCTCGGGACCGGCTCGCTAGCCCCGGGGGCCTGCTCGCCAGCCCCCGGGACTGGGGTGGCGAGAGGGACGTCGATCTCCATCATGACGGCCACAGGCTCAGAGCCGCCAGCTTCGGAAGCGGCTGGCTCGATATTTGCAGCTGGTGTTGTCGGCTAGGCAGCCGACGCTGATGGTGCCGGCTGGGCAGCCGACACTGATGGTGCCGGCTGGGTCGCCGGAGTTGGAGTTGCCGGTGGTGCAGCCAGCGCTGATGGTGCCGCCTAGGCAGCTGGTTCTACCGATGGGCTGGCTATGTTAGCCGGCACGAAGATGTACTCCGATTCGGGGGAGGTCTTGATCAACGGCTTGAGCAGCCGTTTGTGGGAGACGCCGGTTGGGATGGCCTACTTGGTGGAGCCGATCTTTGCCACCATATCAGTTGCCTTGCTGTCCGCCCGAGGGATGTGATGGAACTCACAACCCTCGAAGGAGTCGGTGAGCTGCTGGACGAGGAAATGATAACTGGCCATGTTGGCATCTCTGGTATCCCACTCACCAGAGACCTGCTGCACCACGAGGTTGGAGTCTCTGAAGCATAGGATGCCCCTGATGCCAATCTCCTTGGAAAGTAGGACGCCATGGACGAGCGCCTCGGAGTCGTCCATGTTGTGGGAGGCGGCGAAGTGGATCTGAAACCCCGAAGCTTTACCGGACCATGACGCTGTCGGATTATGACCATAGGCCTTGGACTATAAATCCTTAGACTATGGTCAGTACTCCACCTCAACCACCCCAATCCTGTTCAAAAGGAAGGTGGCCACGAATACCTTTATTAGGTTGGACCACAACCCTTGATACTAGTGACCATCTGGGACGAATGCCTGCTCCTCTCACATATCCCTTGAGCAATGTGTTTTTGTGATACTTCAGGAAATAGGTTGTTGTCCTCTGGGATAACATACTTATTTACCCAATGAGAGGAGGAACACCTTAGTCCTGTTTGGACCAGCCCCAGGAACACCAATTACCATGACTCTCAAGTATAAGGTTTCACCTTTAAGGAGTTGGACTTCGCGAAGCACCCTCCCTACAGAAGAAGACCTTCTTGCCCAAGCAAGATGAAGAACCACTGCGATTGCGAAGCCATGACAATGATGAAGAAGAAGCAAAAAGGAGTCAACCACCACTCCTCTACTGTCTACATCAACTAGACTACATCCCGAAGCACCAACGTTCAAGCCCGATGAAGCCATGGACATCAAGAGGATTAAAGAGCCCCTTGATTTAAGTAATCACCAATTAGTTCCTGACTAGGAAGGAACCGAGGAGCTTATAACACCCCTCACCCCATCAACTTTAAGGTGTACGATGAACATGACGTCCCTACTCCCTTCAGATGCCTGGAATGGAGTGGACAACTGTCATGACTTCTTTATTAGCCCTTTTTAGACAATCTAGGGCATAAACCGTCACTCGACCATGGTAAGCAACCTGTCAAAGGTAGTTCACCCCACTTGACAAGCGTCAGATCTTGGGGATTAGATGGCTGATCTATACTCTGAATAGTCAGCTTATTTAGAACCCCTCAGAAACCTTCCAAGATGGAAGAACCCGTTTTTACACCAAGTCTCTAAGCCCAATCTTAGGGACGAGACTCAACGTAGACCTTGCCATGGAGTGACGAGTAGACCAAACACACAAAGACCCTCCAGTAATGTGCGTCCATGACGATGAAGAAAAACGACCAAAGAAGAATGAAGAATCTACCTGGGCAACTTACTCAAGTGCTCTATAATTCATAAAACATCCTTCTACCCTCAAGAACCCTTTTTCCTTGATCCGAAATCTTGTCCAATGATCATGCCATTTGAATAGGGCACAAAAATATTTTTACAAAACATTATTTTGGACAAAAAGCATTTATTTAAATTAGGTTTTCAAAAAAACCCTAATTTGAGATTTGCACTGAAAGTCCCCAAATTGGGTCGATCCTTTTTCCCAAAATACTTTATTTGAAACCCAATATATATAAGACTTCCCAAAACCACCAAATATTAATTTGAAAGACTATTTTACTATTTTATTTAAAGGCTTTTTCTTAAGACCATAAATGGTCTTTTATGGGGAAAATTTATTTGAGAAATATTTGAGAAAATTTAGGAAGACTCTATGGACATATATTTTCCATCGCCGAATTCCATTTGCTCTAAAAATATGCTTTGAGTGTTAGCAATCATGGAAAACTATATGATAGTTGAGTATGTGGAATTTTCTAAATCAAAGCTCTTACATAGACCCTTCCTGAAAATAAGATGAATCGCAATTGTTTGGTGAATGAAACAATAGTTTGTTAGTCTATACTTCAACATGTGGATAGCTTGTTATTTCATCATGAGAAGGTTTATGAGATGAGCTACTATTTATGATATATAATGATGCTAGAAAAAGTGTTTGGAACTGTCATTGATCAAATTTATGGACTATGCAAGCATTCACACTTCATAAATTATTTTTTTATCATTTACCTACTCGAGGACGAGCAGGAAGTAAGCTTGGGATGCTGATATGTCTCCAATGTATCTACAATTTATGAAGTATTCATGCCATGTATACAATAATTCTATATGATTTTGGTATGATTTTATTAGAACTCACATAGAATGACATTCTTTTCAGCAGAACTACCATGGTGTCGTTTTTTGTGCAGAAATAAAAGTTCTCGGAATGGGCTGAAAATTTTGTATGATTTTTCCTGGACCAAAAGAGACCCCCGAAGCATTGGAGTTGGGCTAGAAGAGCCACGAGGAGGTCACAAGCCTGCCAGGCGCGGCCACCCCCCTGGTCGCGCCTAGCAGGCTTGTCACCGCCTCGTTGCACCCCTTGACATGATTCGAACGCCAAAAATTCCTATAAATATAGAAACCTTCAAAATGAAACCTAAATCAGGAGTTGCGCTGCCAAAATCCTCCAGAGCCATGAAAAACCAATCGGGGGCCAGTTCCCGCACCCTGCCGGAGGGGGCAACCATCACCGGAGGCCATCTTCATCATCCCAGCGGTCTCCATGACGAGGAGGGAGTAGTTCACCCTCGGGGCTGAGGGTACATACCAGTAGCTATGTGTTTGATCTCTCTCTCTCTCTCTCGTGTTCTTGAGATGACATGATCTTGATGTACCCCGAGCTTTATTGATATAGATGAATCATATGGACCTTTCCCATCTCTAACTTGTTGTGACGAATTTAGTTTTCGCTTTGAAGTTTTCTTATCGGACTGAGACTTTAAGGATTTGAGAACACTTGATGTATGTCTTGCTATGGGATATCCGTGGTGATAATGGGATGTTTTATTGATCCACTTGACGTATGTATGGTGATCAACTTGCAGGTTCCGTGACCTTGGGAATCTATGCATAGGGGTTGGCACACGTTTTTGTCTTGAGACTCCGATAGAAACTTTGGGGAACTCTTTAAAGTTCTTTGTGTTGGATTGAACATAACGAATCTAAAACGGTGTGATGCATATCATATAATCAAGCCCATGGGTACTTGTGGTGGCATTGGAGTATCTATGTGACATTACGATTTTGGTTCATGTGCGTCTTAAGGTGTTATTTTAGTACGAACTCTAAGGTTGTTCATGACACGCTCATTAGATTGCACAGAAAAGATAACTTTGAGGTGGTTTCATACCCTACAATAATTTCTTCGTTAGTTCTCCGGTATTTGTGACTTTGGAGCGAACTCTTTATCGCACAAGAGGTACTTACATATGATTCAACTATGTCAATATTTTTGAGTGAAATTGCACTAGTAAAAGTAATTACCCTTGGCCTTGTTACCAAGCATTTATAAAACATTTTTCTCGTTGTTCACTATTTGTTACCTTGTTGTTTCTATATTTTCAGATTACAAAAACCTATATCTACCATCCATATTGTACTTGTATCACCATCTCTTCACTGAACTAGTGCACCTATACAATTTACCATTGTATTGGGTGTGTTGGGGACACAAGAGATTTCTTGTATTCGATTGCAGGTTTGTTTGAGAGAGACCATCTTCATCCTACACCTCCTACAGATTGATAAACCTTAAGTCATCCACTTGAGGGAAATTGCCATTGTCCAACAAAACTCTGCGCTTGGAGGCCCAACACAAGTCTATAAGAAGAAGGTTGCGCTGTAGACATCAGAGTCCTCGCTGGTAAACTACTCGGATTCATTGTTTCCCATAGAGGAATAGAAGCCAATCCAGCTAAGATTCGCGCCCTATTGAAACTTGTGATTACTACATAGCTAAAGTATGTCCAAAAGCTGGCGGGTTGCATGGAGGAATTAAGCTGCTTTATTTCTCGCCTCGGTGAAAAGGCTTTACCGCTCTACAGGTTATTGAAACGAAACAAGAATTTCGAGTGGACCAATGAAGCAGCAGCTGCATTAGAGGAAATCAAAACACTGTTGGAAAGCAACCCCATCCTCACAACACCAGGAGCTAGCGAACCAATGTAATTGTACACATTGGACACTGATGAGAGGAGGAGGGTCACAAATTCTGGATACAGAAGCCGGTCTACTATGTGTTAGAAGTGCTAACCCACAAGTCCAGATACCCGCATTACTAGAAGATAGCCTATACATTGTTTATGGCATCACGGAAGCTCAGACACTGCTTTCAAGAGTGTTCAGTCACGGTGGCATCCGAAGTACCCCTGAACGATATAATCAATAACAGGCACGCCACCGACCGCATAGCCAAATGGGCCATTGAACTCCTTCCTTTCGAAATCGCCTATAAGCCACGACGGGCTATTAAATCTAAGTTGTTGGCGGATTTCCTTGCCGAATGGACAGAGGCTTAGCTGCCCAGGAAATGTAGTACATACTCCCACTGGAAGATGTACTTCGATGGATCCAAAACATTGGCCGGACTAGGGGCTAGAGTTATTCTCATGTCTTCCACATGTGACAACGTTCGATAGGTGTTGCAAATCATGTATGCCGATTCCAACAATGCAACCGAATACAAAGCAATTTTGCACGGTCTTCGGATGGCACCATCTATGGGCATACAACTGCTGGAGATAAGGGGAGACTCCAACCTGGCCATCTCTCAAATCAATGGCGAACTTGATGCCAAAAACCTGAAGATGGCAGCATATAGAAATGCATCTTCAAAATACCTACACGGTTAGAGGGGATGGAATTCCATCATGTCGCTCAAGACAGCAATCAAGCCACCGACATACTTGCCCGCATGGGGGCCAAGCACGACCCCGTCCCAAAAACACCTTCCTTGAACGGCTCTTCAGGCCATCGATGGTTTGGAAGATCGATAATAAGGGCGCTGGATCCGGCAGTACGAAAGAGGGTACCCCCCTATAAATGAACCAGACGGCCAAATCATCAGCGATTCCGTAATGGATGAAACTCCTTCGGCTAGAGGTCATGGCAGTAATGGCACCATGGATCGAGCCTTTCCTCACATACCTTCTTCGCCAAAAACTCCTCGATGATCAGACAGAAGCGACGCGTAGAATTCGGCGATCCAAGGCTTATAAAGTCCACGATGGTGAGTCGTACTAGAAAAGCACCACCAGAATACTCCAGCAGTGCATATCTAGGGAAGAAGGAAGGCAACTCTTGGCCAAAGTTTCCGCAGGTATGGACGGCTACCACGCCGTAGCGAAGCCTTTCGAGCTGGTTTCTTCTGGTCCACTACTCGAGCGGACGCCCAAACACTTGTCCAGCATTGCGTGGGATGCCAATTATATGCAAATCAAAGCCACATGCCACCAATGACGTAGGAACCATCCCAGTTGGTGTAGGATCACTAGAAGTGTATGTCTAGAGGGGGGTGAATAGATTACAAGCAGTAATTTAAAACTACCTCAAGCATAAGACCAGATGTTGGCAGTTTTAGCATACATAATTAGTCTATGACACCCAACACATGTAGGTCATCAAGTATACCAGCGGAACGTAAAGACATTTCAGATGGAAGTAAGGAGTAGAGATAGAGAGATCAAAACTATGAAGGACACACGATTTTTCCCATGGTTCCAATAGGTGGCGCTATCATACATCCACGTTTATGGAGTCTTCAACCCATGAAGGGTAACGGTCACGAGATTCCACGGAGGGCTCTACCCACGGAGGGTTCCACGAAGAAGCAACCTTGACTATTCCATAACGGCTTCCGACCATGAAGGACTAGGCTCACTATGGGTAGATCTTCATGAAATAGGCAATCTCCTTGCCCTTACAAACTTCTTGGTTCAACTCCACAACAAGATGTTGGAGGCTCCTAAGCTACACCTAACCAATCTAGGAGGCACCACCCTCCAAAAGGTAATATGCTCGATAGTGTCGATGACTCCCTACTCTTGTGCTTCAAGATGATAGACTCCTCAACACACAATCACTCTCTCATAGATTTGGCTTGGTGGGAGAGATGGGATTTGTGGAAAGCAACTTGGGGAGACTAGAAATCAAGATCCATATGGTTGGAGTGGAAGATCTTGACCTCAACACAAGGGTAGGTGGTTCTCTCACAGAAAACTGGATGGGGCGAGTATGGAATAGTTCTGAGTGCTTCTCTTGTGAGTGAGTGGTGGTGGAGGGGTATATATAGGCATCTCCAAAAATCTAACCGTTACACACAAAATGACCAACTCGGTGACACTGATGTGTTAATCTCGGTGGTACCAAAGTGACCAAAAGGTGGCAACTTTCAAATCTCGGTGAGACTGCTATAGGAATCTCGGTTGCACAGATAAGGTGACCAAGGGTCAGATTGCCCAATCTCTGCGATGCTGATTCACAAAACTCGGAGGGACCGATTTTGTAAACTTGCGTAATAGAAAGTTGACCACCCAAACTCGAAGGCACTGAAGCAGAATTGGTTGTACCAAAGTGGGTAGGTTTTGGCTGAGTTTTTCTAGGTTTGGGAATCGGTGGCCTTGAGTGGAATGTGTTGGTTGCACCGATTTTAAGTATTTGGCTTTGACAGACATTTGTGGAAGAGCTTTTGGGTGTTCGTGGTGACTATCACTTGTGCACATACGAGCATTTTGTTCACCAACGAATACCTTACCCCCTTTTATTAGTATTGGCTTTCCTATGGACAAAAAGTGATTTCTCACAAATTAAAATGAAGAGTCCTATTCCTTGAAGCTTGGCCAATTCTATTCCTTCTCCTTCTTCTTCATGGGGATACTCTCCACACTCGTTTTTTCCAACCCATCTCTCTTTATGGACTTTATCTGAAATACACTAGATGAAAGTATGAGTCCAAGAGATAATGTATGTTGTCATGAATTATCAAAACCACCAAGGGAGCACATTGTGTTTCCAATCTCCCCCTTTTTGGTAATTGATGATAACATACAACCAAAGCTTCAAATAAAGATATGCATGTATATAATGAAGACTTTGAGAGACAGATGACTTAGACTTGCTCCCCCTAAATGTTTGCGATCCATTTAAAGGATAGTTGCTTTGGAATGCATGGACACACATGTAGTAGAAAGGATAAAAATGAGTCATGTGTATCTAGGCTATGCATGAAATGTATGTGAATGAGATATATCCTCGTTTAAGACTTCACTCTTGCAAACAATATGTGCAAGAAGCAAGAGATCATGTCGATCAAAGATATGATGCATATACTTACCTTGAGTTCTTGAGCATTCTAGTAGTGGAAACACACTTGAGAAAACAATGTTAGCAAACACAAGAGTATTCTACTAATCAAAGGCAATCGAACTCAAAAGTACCAAGATATGGAGAGCATATATAAAGTAGTATTACTTAGACTTGATATGTCTCCAAGATCATTTAGAACTTTCTCCCATAGATATGAACTAGTAGGACATCCTCTTCCTCTGAATCTTAGCATGTAGATATTGGAATTGGATAGGGTGAGGAAATTCTTCTCCCCTTGTAAATGTAAGTGTAAACTTGATATACTCCTCTCCCCCTAAATTACATCTCCCACTCTACATAAGCATGTATCTCCCTTTTTAGCTTTGAAGCTTTGTATATCTCTCCCCCTTTGGCATTAATTTCCAAAAAGGTCAGACGTAGGGTCCGATACAGGGATCATTGAATAAAATGGGATCCTTGAGAACAAGGGTCATTGAATGTAGGAGTCATAGAAAATGAAAAACAGGAGAAAATTGAGGGAATCATTGAAATCAATTTCTCTCCCTCTGGATAAATTGAGATCTTGCAGAACTTCTCCTCCTTTAAGTTAGGGATCCTTGAATGTATCCCCCCATTTTAAAAAAATATAACAAAATAAAAGGGATCATTGAAGCATGGAGAAAATACATAAAGGAACACAAGGAATATTTACATCTACAAGCACAAACAGAAAAATGACAGAAAGTTGGTGGCTCTGAGACAAATTTGTCAGTTATACCAAGGTAATGTTATGCAGCTCATCTTCTAAATCGGTAGAACCGAGTTTTCGTATCGTAGGCTCCGAGGTGTAACTCAGAAACTTGGAAAATATGAAAATTGATCAAAGACGAAATTGCAAATGAAAATCAAACAAGGAAGACAATCAAAAAATTTGTACCAATTGTGAATATTTACAGATAGATACCAACTAGGAAATATTATATTGGTTCCAACAAATTTTTCGATTTGAGAGTGAACCAAACAAACACTTAACTAGATGATGGGCGGTGACTATGTCACCTATATTAGAGTATATTGACTTAGGAGACAAGCAAGAATGCTTGATCATAGGTCATACTCATTGTTAAGCTCAAAATGGGGTTACCATTTTTCGATTAAGCATTTTAATGTCTTCATATCACTTGATTTGCTTTAGCTCATCACTTGGAGTAAAGCCTTTTTCAAGGATATGAATACATAACTTTGAGTGATGTTGTTGACGTAGATTGTAGGAGAACTTGATGAGGATGCTCGAAGTTGATGAAGATCATCTTGAGTTGGGAGCAATCCTTGTTGTTTTCGTTCACTCTTCACCTACATGGTTTAGTCATGCAAGGAAAAACATGATGTATCCAAATGACATGATACCAATTTGATATTTAGCAATTAAGGGATGCATGTCAAGGATATGTTTTGATGTCTTCTTCCTTCCATCATCAAAGCGAGGTTGTGGGTACTTGGTCATGACAAGATTGCTCAAGATAAGTGTTGATGGCAATCTAGTGGAGTATAGTTCTTCCAAGTACCTACAAAAGGGTTAGATGCAAGACAAGGGAGCATAGAATTCCAAGAAATGATATTAAAGATAATAGCATCGAATAATCAATGAAGCTCTTCCCCTTGCATGCATCCGAGTGAGCTTAGATCAAGTTTGAAGCATCAATGATGTTCAACTCACTCCTCAAGTGGCAAAACACTTTTTCATCAAGTCGCTTAGTAAAGATATCAGCCAATTTCTTGTTAGTACGAACATGTTTAAGATTAATATCTCCTTTGGCAACATGATCACGAATGAAATGATGTCAAACTTGAATATGCTTGGTTCGACAATGTTGCACGGGATTATGACCAATCTTAATAGCACTTTCATTGTCACAAAGTAATAGCACATTTTTAACATAGATTACATAATCTTTAAGCATTTGTGTCATCCATAACAATTGTGCACAACATGATCGAGCAGCAATATATTCAGATTCGGCGGTAGATAGAGATACCGAGTTTTGTTTCTTGGAAGACCAAGACACAAGAGATCTACCAAGAAACTGACATGTGCCCGAGGTGGATTTTCTATCAACCTTGTCATCGGCATAGTCCGAGTCGGAGTAGCCAACAAGATTAAGGGAAGATCCCTTGGGATACCAAATGCCAAAGTTTGGTGTATGAATCTAGTATATCACAATGCGTATCACAGCCTTCAGATGACATTCTTTAGGTGCAGCTTGATATCTAGCACACATGCAAACACTAAGCATAATATCAGGTGGGAGGCACATAGATAAAGCAATTAACCAATCATTGATCGGTAAACCTTTTGATCAACCGGTTCACCCTCCTTAGTGAGATCATTGTGTCCACTAGTGGGCATGGGAGTTTTCATACCTTTGCACTCTTGCATGTTGAACTTCTTGATTAAGTCCTTGGTGTAATTCGTTTGAGAGATGAATATACCTGCTCTCATATGCTTGATTTGTAGGACAAGAAAGAATTTCAGTTCACACATCATAGACATCTCATACTTCTTTGACATCAACCTTCCAAATTTCTCACTGAATTGTGGGTTAGTATATCCAAAGATAATATCATCCACATAAATTTGGCACATAAATAATTCACCATTAACTCTCTTTGTGAATAAGGTTGTGCCAGTTTTACCAATTTCAAATACTTTTTCAATAAGAAACTTCGTTAGGCATTTATACCAAGCACGAGGAGCTTGCTTAAGACCATATAAAGCTTTGCGAAGTTTGTAAACATGGTCAAGTTTCTAGGATTTACAAAACCAGGTGATTGCTTAACATAGACATCTTGTTCAATATCACCATTTAATAATGCACTTTGAATGTCCATTTGGTAAAGCATGACATCATGGTGATTAGCATAAGACAGAAATATTCGAATGGCTTCTAGTCTAGCAACAAGGGAGTAGGTCTCATCGTAGTCCATACCTTCAACTTGCGTATATCCTTGAGCTACGAGGCGAGCCTTGTTGCGTACGACTTGACCGTCTTCATCTTGCTTGTTGCAAAAAAACCATTTCGTACAGATGACGTTTTGCTCGTCCTTGGGTTTCTCCACGAGTGTCCACACTTCGTTCCTTTAAAAGTTGTGAAGCTCTTCATGCATAGTGTTCACCCAATCCGCGTCTTCAACTACTTGTTCTACCTTGAAAGGTTTAATGCTAGAGATGAAAGAATAATGCTCACAAAAGTTAGCCAAGCGAGTTTTAGAGCGACTGATCCTCCCAGTTTGTATATCACCAAAGATTTGGTTTAGGGTCTGGTTCTTGGTCACTTGTGCTTGAACTCGGGACAACTTCTGATTGTTGGATGGTGGATCTTCTTCTTCATCACCATATCCTTCGTCTTCGTTGTTATTGAAAGTCTCGTTCCCTTGAGGTGGTGGTGAAGGAGGTTGTGGTGGATCTTCAGGATGTACTTCCTCCTCCTCTTCATCTCGCTGTGCACCACTTGTGGATGCTGCAATGTCATGTTTTCGGTAGCCTTAGTCCGAAGTAGGATCTTCCATTTGGGTTGATGAAGTACTTTCCTTCACCTCTATGGGGTGAATCTTGTCGATGGGCAAGTCTTGGATAGCTTTCGAAGGATCTGTATCACCTACATCATTTGGCAACTGTTCGACTTGTGAACCATTAGACTCATCAAACTTCACATCTACCGTCTCTTCAACTTTTTGAGTGAAGTTGTTGTAGACACGGTAAGTGTGAGAGTTCGATCCATAACCAAGTAGGAAACCTTCATGAGATTTGGGAGCCAATTTAGCATGGTGATGCTTATCAATAATGTAACACTTGGAGCTGAATACTTGAAAGTATCCAAGTTGGGGTTTGTTACCGGTGAGAAACTCATATGCCATTTTACGGAGAAGCTTGTGCAAGTAGAGTCGGTTTGTTGCATGACATGCTGCTTCCACGGCTTCTGCCCAAAAGTGTCTTGGCGTCTTTTAATCGTCAATCATCATTCTTGCCATCTCAATGAGGGTTCGGTTCTTTCTCTCAACAACTCCCTTTTGTTCAGGCATGTACGTAGCCAAGAAATCATGTGAAATACCCTCTTCGTCAAGGAAGGTATCCAAATGGGTGTTCTTGAACTCCGATCCGTTATCACTTTGAACCATCTTGATCTTCACTTCAAACTGATTTTGCGCTTTGCGCCCGAAGTTCTTGAAGATCTTTTGTACCTGCGACTTACCATCAAGAAAGAATACCCACGTAAATCCGGAAAGATCATCAACTATAACCAGACCATAGGAATTTCGACCGAGACTCTTGTAAGCATTGGGACCAAAAGGATCCATGTGTAGTAACTCGAGTGGTCTCCTAGTAGTCATGATATTCTTAACAGGATGACTTCCACCTACTTGCTTTCCCGCTTGACAAGCGCTGCAAAGTCTATCTTTGTCAAAGATAACATCTTTAACACCAAGAATGTGATCGCCCTTCATTAGCTTATCTAGATTGTGCATGCCTACATGTCCAAGCCTTCTATGCCATAGCAAACCTTTAGATGATTTTGCAATGAGACAAGTACGAGGTTGGGAATTTTTAGTGAAATCAACAATGTATAGATCACCTCTACGAATATCGGTAACCACAATTTTATGATTATCAAATCGAAACACTTGGCAATCTACTTTAGTAAATAGCACATTGAAACAAAAGTCTACTAGTCTAGATACGGAAAGAAGATTGTAGCCAAGGGATTCAACAAGCATCACATTTTGAATTGAGTTATCATGATATATGGCCAACTTACCCAGGACAAGTACCTTACCCTCAGAGTTGTCTCCAAAGTTAACGTACCTCCGAAGGCCTTGATTAGGTGTGATCTCTTGGAACATGTCTTTATCACCAGTCATGTGATCCGTGCATCCACTGTCGAGAATGCACTTTTTTCACGAGATCTGTAATCCTTGAAGTTCTCCATTACACTTAGATTCCTCGTGATCTTTTCATGCCCGATGTCGAACAACTCGTCTTCATCATAGTAGCCATGTTCCACATTGTCAACTTCAAGTGGGAAATCCTCATCATAAAGAACAACAGATTCATTAGAATTGTGATCATGACAATGTTCAAGTCTATTAATGCGAAGTGCTTCTATAATGATATTGTTGATAGTTGTGACATCTCCTTTAGCACGCATGATATCACGAAGCTCAAATTGGGATTTATCAAAGTTTGGAGCACTAGGATTCATTTTGTGAAAAGCAATGGTTTTATGAAGAATTTCATCAAGATTTCCTAATGAAAGATTTGGATATCGTTTCTCCAAATCAATCCACAAAGTATAAGCACATGCAATTGAGAAAGCACGAATCTTGGTAAGCCTCTAACAATAAGATTGACAGTCCTAAGGTTACCAAGCATGTTAATTTCCTCTTCGTGTGTGGGATGCAATTCATCAATGGGGAGCACATAGGGATCTTCAATATGTTTTCTCAAATGGAATTTATCAAATAGATCAATCATGGCATTCTTCCATTGACTATAGTACTCTCCATCAAGACTAGGCACTCTACAATACAAACTCTCCACACTAGACACATCCATCTTCCTACAAAGTGTTGAAACCGAAGCAATGAAGACCAAAGCTTCGATACCACTTCTAGGATCACTAGAAGTGTATGTCTAGAGGGGGGTGAATAGACTACAAGCAAAAATTTAAAACTACCTCAAGCATAAGACAAGATGTTGGCTGTTTTAGCATACATAATTAGTCTATCACACCCAACACATGCAAATCATCAAGTATAGCAGAGGAAAGTAAAGACATTGCACATGGAATTAAGGATTAGAGATAGAGAGATCGAACGCATGAAGGATACAAGATTTTTCCCATGGTTCAGATAGGTGGAGCTATCGTATATCCACGTTTATGGAGTCTTCAACCCACGAAGAGCAACGGTCGTGAGAGTCCACGGAGGGCTCTACCCACGAAGGGTTCCACAAAGAAGCAACCTTGACTATTCCATAACGACTTCCGTCCACGAAGGACTAGCCTCACTATTGGTAGATCTACACAAAGTAGGCGATCTCCTTTCCCTTACAAACTTCTTGGTTCAACTACACAACACGAAGTAGGAGGCTCCCAAGCGACACCTAACCAATCTAGGAGGCACCACCCTCCAAAAGGTAATAGGATAAATAGTGTCGTTGAACTCCTTGCTCTTGTGCTTCAAGATGATAGAATCCTCAACACACAATCACTCTTTGACAAATTTGTCTTGCTGGAAGAGATGGGATAGGTGGAAAGCAACTTGGGGAGACTAGAAATCAAGGTCCATATGGTTGGAGTGGAAGATCTTGACCTCAACACAAGGGTAGGTGATTCTCTCTTAGAAAAATGGATGGGGCAAGTATGGAATAGTTCTGAGTGCCTCTCTTACGAGTGAGTGGTGGTGAAGGGGTATATATCGACATCTCCAAAAATCCAAGCGTCACACACAAAATGACCAACTCGGTGATACCGATGTGTTAATCTCGGTGGTACCGAAGTGACTAAAAGGTAGCAACTTTCAAATATCGTTCAGATCAATATAGGAACCCCAGTTGCACCGATAAGGTGACCAACGGTTAGATTACCCAATCTCGGTGACGCCGATTCACAAAGCTCGGAGGGACCGATTTTGTAAAGTTGCATAACAGAAAGTTGGCAACCCAAACTCGGAGGCACCGAAGGAGAATCGGTTGCACCGAAGTGGCTAGGTTTTGGCTGAGTTTGTCTAGGTTTGGGAATTGGTGGCACCAAGTGGAATGTGTTGGGTGCACCGATTTTGAGTATTTGGCTTTGAATGACTTTTGTGGAAGAGGTTGTGGGTGTTTGTGGTGACTATCACTTGTGCACGTAGGAGCATTTTGTTCACCAACCAATACCTTACCCCCTTTTAATAATATTGGCTTTACTATAGACTCAAAGTGATTTCTCACAAAGTAAAATGAAGAGTCCTCTTGCATGAAGCTTGGCCAAAGCTATTCCTTCTCCTTCTTCTTCACGGGGATACTGTCCACACTCCTTTTTGGCAACCCATATCTCTTTATGGACTTTATCTAAAATACACCAAATGAAAGTATTAGTCAAAGAGATAATGTATGTTGTCATGAGTTATCAAAACCACCAAGGGAGAACATTGTGCTTTCAGTTGGGGAAATAGTCGAGGAAGAGTTCATCGTTCTGGGCCGGAGTCGGAGTCGCCACCAGCGCGGGAGCCGGAGCCGGCGTTGGAGCTCGGACAGGCAGCGCGGGAGAAGGCGGGAGGCCGTCCCTCGGGCCAGTCACTGTTAGAAGCTGCACTGTCGGAACGTGTGCAGGGGGGCTTGGATCCAGAATTATTCTTGCATGGTTGGTCGAGCATTTGCTCGAACGTGAGCTTGGGCTGCCAAGCAGCCTGGCTGTTGTGCCGGCACTGACTGAAAGACTGGGCAGCCGGCTGCTCTTCCTTGATGGATGTGACCTATCGGCTCGCGTAACGGGTGTCGAGCTGGTTGGCCTTGCGCTTGTTGTTCTGTTGTTGTCGGTTGTTTGGCAGCCGGTCGTGACACAGCCGGTGGCGGTGCCGCCTTGCCGGGTTGGCTGACCTTGACACGGATGGTGGAGTCAGCCATGGCGTACATGTCCACCTTAGCCATGAGGTCTGCCAGCGTAGCCGGCTCTGAGCACAGGAGCTTGTGCCTTAGGTAGGTGCCGTCTCGGCAACCCTCGATGAAGTACTGGATGGCCTGCACCTCGTACACCTTCACAGGAGTTGCGGAGCTCGGTCCATTGGGTGATGTAGTTGCGGAGAGGCTTGCCAGGGCCCTGGACGCACATGGCTAGTTCACGTGGGCGGCCATGCCGCTTGTAGGTGCCAGTGAAGTTGCAAACGAACACTTTTTGGAAGTCAGTCCAGGTGTTGATGCTGCCGGCCGCCAGGCTATTAAGCCATGTGCGGGCCGAGCCGATCAACATGAGGGGGACATAGCGGACAGCTATGCTCTTGTTGCCCCTAGCGATGCCGACCGCGGTGGTGTTGTCGATTGGCCAATCCTACGGCTTGGCGGCCCCGTTGTACTTCAAGGTGTCGCAGGGGAGTGTGAAGCCGGTCGAAAACAGCTCGTTGCGGATCCAAGGGCCGAAGCACGCCGGTCCGATCGAGCCCTCCTCCTCGTGGAGACCCGACTGCACCAGCCGGTCGATGCAGAGGCACGCGCGTTCTTGCTGTGGGGGACCCGCGGTCCGAGTCAGGTGCCGGCTCCTACCGCAGGGGCGGAGTGTGTCCACGGCTGCGCCAGCTGCCGCCAGTCGGCGCTTCGTAGCAGTCTTTGCTGCCGGCTGGGTGGCTGATGCGCCGGCTATTCATAGCCGGCTGCTCATTCCTGGGCAGCTAGGAAGACCGAAGGTTGCTTCCCTCGACTCGTCGGCTGAAGACGCAAGGGGAGCAGGAGTGCTGAGCCGGCTGACGGCCAGCAACCCTAGCGCCCTCGCCCTCGGGACGGGGAAACTCGGAGACGACCCCTCCTAGGGAAAGCAGGAGTCGTTGGTGGTGTCGATGAGGTCTTTGATGTGCCAGTCGCGCGAGGCGTGCTCTTTGCCTACGTAGGTAACCAGATCCTCGTAGGCTACCTCGGCGGCCCATAGGTCGGCTACGGGGGTGTCATAGACGGGCAGGTTGCCGCTGACGATTTCCGCGACCACGCGGCCGCTGTCATGTATAGCCCCACATCGGCTCTGCTTTGTGCCAGCCGGGGTGATTCCGTAGGCAGAGGCGTACTCCCGCTGAGCATCCTCCATCCGGTGCCGCTCGGCAACAAGGGCGCTGGTGTCTTGGAACAAGAGGCCGCGGGCCACCTCTAGTTTGGCCGTGACGGCATCTGGATTTGCAGTCGGGGCAATGGGAGTGCTCAGACCCCTCAGGGTAGCGCCAAGAGGGTCCGAGGTACCGGCATGGGCAGCGGTCGCGTTGGCCTCAACCTGCGCTTGGCTAGAAGAGGTGGAGGAGGCAGTGAGCATCACTCCCATGAGGACGTGGGAGCCACAGGCCCCGCCCACAGTCAATGCGCCCATAGACCTGGGTGGGCCGGTGCAGTTTAGCACCTGGCTAGGGTACTCGTCGGCCGCTGGCTTGCCGACGAGACTCAGGTGGCTCACGCGCTCGGCGAGGGCAGCGACGTCGAGCGCGAGGTCGCTGCCGAGGCACCCATTGGAGAGGCTAGTAACGTTACCCGCAGGGCCTCTCAGAGCAAGCCCCACGAGCATGCAGTTCCGCCTAGACACGGAGCACAAGAGGGAGGTGTTGAAGGGTTCCGCCCGGAGGATGACCCCGGCCGGCGTCGTGGATGGCCCCACGGTGGGCGGTAACTGTCGTCGTTTTCTCATGATAGATGCCATAGGTAGGCTTATCGAAGGTGGTTGGGGCAGGAGGACGCCGATGGGCTCCGGGAGCGGGATTGGGCACAAGCGGTGGTGGACACTCAATGTACCCATGTTTAGGGCCCTTCGTGGGAGGTAATAACCCTAGTCCTGCTTGGTCTAGGTTGATCGATGGATGTGGTTACAATGGTGCTCCTTGGGCTATTGTCTAGAGGTGGAAGAAGGAGCAGTAGGATCCTTCTCCTTTGCTAGGTAAGTGGATGCGGGAGGGAGAGTTCATGCGTGTGCGTGAGACAGTGTTTGTCCCTTGCATGAAGGGGGCTTGGGCGGTTTTATAGGCCAAACCCTCGGCTTACAATATAGCTTAAGCATTGGTTAGGGGGGACCCGGCTGGCAGCCTCTTTGGCCGGCTAGGTGGACCACCCGCTAATCCATCTCGTTGTCGGTAGGGCCCGCTGGCTCCGTGGCCCCGTCATCCACTTGGCCCGCCGGCTGGGCTGGCGATTGGCCCGAGCTCACCTCTCACGGCACGGGTTGCCTCAAGCGGCATCGTCTAGCGCCAGCCGACCGAGGTCTCCGGCATGGCCGGCACCGCTGTAGCCACACGGGGGCAGGTAATGGAGTAGGTTGGGGCATGCCGGCACTATTGCCCCGCTCGATCGTGGTCAGTGGTACAACCGGCTGGACTGTAGCCATGCACGCCCGCATGCCGGCGGTCACTGTGGCCATGTCGGGGTCCGCCATGGGGGTCTTGCCTTGCCTCCTTACATGCACGCAGAGGGATGGGACGGGAGCTTGTCCGTCCGAGGGTCAACGGAAGAGCCGGCCTGGTGGCAGCCGTCCGCCCTCCGGCGGGGGTTGGACGGCCGACTCCTAGACCAGTTGGTCATGAGCCGACCGGCAGGGAGCCCGCCGGCTATGCGCCCGCCCATCGCGAGGCTGCCGGCAACACGGCAGCCGGCCGCGGCCCAGACGGCCAAGGACGAGCCGGTGGCATGATTTTTCTTGAAGCGGGGGGGGGAACCCCTTAGCTTTGGCCTACCTAGAGGTAATAACCCCGTCATTGACGCCAGGAGCATCAGGCCCCACCTCTGAGGTGGTCTCTACCCTTAGGCTGTCTAGAACACCCAACTCGGTCGATGTGCCCGGCTCCGCCGCGGCCGAAGATAGCCTGGATTCGCCGTTAGGCGACCCTAGAACCACGGAGCTGTTGGTCGACCCTGTGCGCTTCGGCGACGCATACCCCACCGACATCTCGTCCCTACACGAGGAACTTGAATGGATTCAAACCATGGGGATGTCCGATGACCAGACTCTGGTCTATGACCGGATCGGGCTTAAACCCGATAATAAAGAGATTCGCACCCCCTCGATCACTCATTTTGTCGCCACCTTCGATTGTCTGGCTGGAGGCTCATCCTCCCAACAACCGGAATTAAAGATAATTTATATCCTGATTTCCGATCATCAAGATCATTCCTGTAACCCGGACTCCGGAGTTTGCTCTAGAAATAGTTCGGGAACGATCCCCGATGTAGCGTGCAACTCGAACCCCACGCGGAAGGGTCCTATAATCAATACAAACTCCAAATCCCCTACGCCAAAGACGATGATTCCGGACTCACCTCATGGCGCGGGACCAAAAAAATTCCCACCCAGCACCCAAGTCAAGCATTCGAGCGTTGTAGGAGATTCTAAGTCTTCGGACTTACATGATATTAAACAACTGCGAGGGGAGTCGGTTCATCTTTTTTGGGCCAGACTCCTCCTTGTTAGAGACAGAGCACCATGCTCTAGTGACCCGGAGATAATGGCGACCTTCAAGCACAACTATCATGATGAAGGGATCCTCAACACTCTAGCCCGCCAAAACATTCACAACTTCACCGAGCTATCAGACATGGTACAAAAATATTATGCCATGGAAGGCACGTGCCAAGCCGAACGACTACTCTTAGACCCATTCTTTGTCGAATACCCTAGAGGAGCTCTGAATAAGCGGATACCTCTGAATTAGCTAGCCAAAAACGAACCTGCCGAACAAAGAAATAGACCTCATATGTGAGTTAGAACTGTCCTTGATGGATTATAGGATGAGGCATGCCCTATACACTCTGTCTTGCTGAATACAAGCCCGACCCACAGCCTCAGAGCTTGCGGGGTCGTGAGGCAGGTCGCAATGAGCGGAGAGGCGATCCTCGAGCAGCTTCCTGCAAGAAGGCATTCAACAACGCCACCAGGATACAACGCGGAAGTCCTGACGATCTACGAAATATTTCCCTCTAGGAATAGAAGGAAAAGAGCTCTTAGAGAACTCAAACAGGTCTATCATGTGGCTGCGACAAGTTCATGGGCAGACATGCCTATCACCTTCGGAGAAGCCCACCAACCAACCACCCGCCTAAGCCAAATACCGGTCGCACTGGTCCTAAACCCCTTGATTGATGGTTTCAGGTTACAAAAGGTGCTAATGGACGGCGGTAGTTGTGACAGCCCAAGTGTTGTCCCTACCTTATTTGGCTTGTAACCCTATGTATGAACCTTGTGTCATGAGCTATGAATGTATTGCACCTTGTCCCATGTGTTGTTTTGCATTCATGCATCATATCATCCATCATAGCATCCATCTTGCCATGTTTGCTTTCATGTGTCTTGGAATGGTGTGATGGGTGTGAGTATGACTTGTGTGTGATGTGTGTTGAGGTGGTTTGTTTGTGGTTCAATCAAGTGAGCACCTCTTTCTCTTCCCCTCTCTTTCTTTTCATCAAAAACCAAACCATAATGCCTTTTATTCCCATGTGGTTTTCTTAGCAGATTTAACTTGCAAATTAAAAGGTTTTAAAATGTTCAAGTGCTAGCCTATTATGTTTTGAGCATGTGAGTGTGGTTCGTTTGTTAATCTGAGCCTTTTGCTTTTGTAGCTTTTAAATAACAGGAGCTGTTATTTTCTTGAAAGTATTAAATTTACTTGGCCTAAAAATCAACTTAACATTTTTATTAAATAGTGCATATTATTTGGTTTACAACAATATTTTTGTTTGCCCAAAACTCCTCTTAATTATTTCTGTGGGTTTTTCTAAGTAAGTTGTTTATTTTCAAATAAAAAAACCCACTTTTGTTTTGTTTAAATGAGAGAGAGAGCAGCATGGGCCTTCCCCCGCGGCCAAGCCTACTCGGGGAATGGCTACCTGCTCCCGTCCCCTTCTCCGTCAGGTTCAGAGAGGACAGGCCGCGTCCGCCATCGCCTTTCCGTCGCCGTCGCCGTCAGATCCAGCCTATTTAGCCTCCCCTCTGCGTGCGTGCCCCTTTGCCTATGGTTCCTCTCTCCCCCTCCGCCGCCACCGATCCCATCTCTCCATACATTGCGCTCTCCGCTCTCTTCTTTTCCCTTGCCATGTAAGGTTCAGAGTAGAGGCAGGGAAGTTCAGTTCGTCGCCGGCGATCAGCTCATCCCGTCCGTCGAGCCCCGCGTTAGCCATGGCATCCAGCAGCTCGGGGGTGATCCCTGCGTTCGATCCTCGCCGCTAGGAGCCCCGGAGGAGAGCTGTGGCATCGACCTCGTCTTAGTATTCGACGACGACGTCCGCACCGCCGTCGTCCTCTACTTCCTCTTCATCGTCGTCGCATCCCCGACCCCTCCGTCGTCTCCTCTCATCCGGCTCGTCGTCGCCTTTCCCCAAGGTGAGCCGCCGTCCCCGTATCCCTTTCCTCCGCGCGTAGCTCGTTAGGTGGTCGCTGCCGCGTCTGTCGCCACCGGTAGCAAAACGAGCACCTCCCGCTCACCTCCTTCCTCCTCTTCGCATGGTGAGCAGGGGAATGGAGCCGTGGATGAACCATTGTGCGTAGGAGCAGTCTGCGTAGCTAGATTCATCGTAGGATCGCTGGAGTTTGTCACCGTCGTTGCCTATCGCCGCGCTGTTTTGCTTCTCAGTTTTGTCAGGTTCCTGAGTGCGTGTGTAGTACTACAGCCGTAGTGCCCCTCCTCTATTGTCGATCCGCAGCATAGCATAGTGGTTGGTGTAGTGTGTGGTGACCAGGAAGTCTTGGGTTCGAGACCGACCCCTTCACCCTTTTTGTTTTATTTTTTCCTTTTGTTTTATTTTGTTTTCTCTTTGCTACATATGTGTGTATATGTGTAAGTTTAATTCCAGCATGCTAGTTTTTATTTTTTGTTTATTAGAGTGTAGGTATGGATGTACGTTGGTGTATGTTTGTGCTTGTGTGTGTATGTGCCACATGGGGTCGTGCATACATATGCATGTCTGTAGGGTCTGGTGTGTGTGTGTGCTTAGTGCATACACACACATGTGACTGTGAGTGTGAGATGTTCATGTGCATCTGTAGTTCGTGTATATGTGTTTGCACATATGTATGGGAGTGTGTATGTGTATATACATAGATGTATATATGCATGTGTTTGTGTGTGTGTGGGTTGCACTATGCAAGTGCATTGATGTTGTGGTGTTTGTGTGTTTTTGGGTGTGTGTGTGGCAGGTTGCACATATGTGGTGTATGTGCAGGAGAGTTGTGAGTGTGTGTATGCTATGCATACATACACATGTGTGTGAGTAGTATAGAGAGTGCATATGCATATGGTGCATGTGAGTGTGTGTGTGGGTGAACACCCCCCTTCATGGGTGGTATGTTCTTAGTGGTACTTGTGCTCATATGCCTTGGGCATGTTTAGAGCATGTGTGTGGGTGCTTGTAGTGGTGTGTAGGTGAGTGTGTGTGAGGGTGACTAGTGGTTTCCCACTTGTTTTTCCCTTGTGGTAGATAAGCATGTCATGTAGAGTTTGCTAGCTCATTGCCATTCTTAGCTAAGTTGACAATATGCTTATGTCCATTTATGTGCATCCCTAGTAGAGTAAGTCTTGACTTTGAAGAATAGGTGGTAGTTTTGATATCTTGTTTGTGCCTTGATGTTTTACATGAACATATGATTAAGGCACATGTATTTGGGGTAGAAAGAGCCAATGAATCCATTGGAACTTTCAGATTTCACTTTTGAGCAAGTTGATTAAACTATCATTTTCAGCTGTGATGCCACTTTGGCATTTTTGCATGATTTAATCCTTGCTTGCTTTGGGCCATGTGCCAACTATGAAGTGCTAGTGTTTTATATCTATTATGCACTAGTATTTTTGTTTAACCTGAGAATCACGCACATAAGTGGGAACCATGCTGTTAAGTTGCCTACTTGATGTTTCTGTTTCAGCATGCTAAAAACTACTAGGAATGAGAATCTGCTGTTATTTTTATGCCATGTAGAGTGGATGGTATGTTGTAATGTGTTATGAATTTGAGCATGTTCATTGCTACTGTTTTGGAGTAGATGTTGTCTACTACCATCCTGTTAATTTTCATGCCAATAGGTGCTGTCTAGCATATTTAACAACTGTTGTCAACTTGTTACTTTGTTAACTTAGATTCCAGAAAACTGGAATTTTCACCTAGTCCCAGAAAACTGTTTCATCATGTCAACTTGCTAGCTTCATGCTTATTGTTGTGTGCCTCCTTTGCTGATGGTGTAGTTGGATAAGTTGATGGGTTTTTCATTACCTAACCAGTGGCTACCTTGGAATGCCAAGAATTAGCCCATGGCTTGGTTCTCTTGTGTATTTGCCTCCGTACCTTGTCGAGAGCGTATCGTGAGAACCGTAACTCTGTTTCTTGCGTTCTTTATTACATTTCTATTGATTTTGGATGCTGCACCCATATTTTCCATGTTCATGCATGTCTAAATAACTTAATATGAGGTTCTGTCCAAATCATTAATAAGCAATCTTTGCATGTGAAACATGAGTAGTTTTGGGTTGCCATGTTAAAATTCTTCATAAATGAATCATGCATCATTTTGATTGTGCATTGCACCTTGGTTGGATGTTTATTGTTGCTGTTTCTCTTGGTTAGATGCGAGTGTTGATACTGAGTACGAGGACCTAGGAGATTACCACTACGAGGATCCCGCTACCTGTTTCGCTGAAGAACCAACAGGCAAGATGATCGTACCCGGATCCCGACACAATTTTTGCTTGCTAGTTTCTAGCTCTTATCATTACAATTGCACTACCTACCACTTGAATATCAGCCTCCTGAATGCCATGACAGCCTCTAACCTCCACATCCTAGCAAACCTTTGATTGGCTAAGTTACCGCTGCTCATCCCCTCTTATAGCATTTTTAGTTGCAGGTGCAGGTTGTTCCATGTGATAACATGGATTTGGATATCACAATATTTATGTTATTTAATTTAATGCACATATATATCTTGGTATTGGTGGAAGGCTTGGCCTTTTGCTAAGTGATTTGTTCCTCTATTACCATCATTAGTTCCTTGTTACCGGTGTTATATTTTCCATATTTGCGCTCCTAACACGCTCAGGGTTGTTATGGGGACCGCCTTGTTTATTCGGTTGAGATTAAAACTTGTCTGGCAAGACCCAACATTGGTACTACATTTGCTTAACAACTTAATAAAATTGCATAGGGTCTTGCAAACCCGTGGATAATTAATCAACCCCCGGGCCAGTGCTCCTCATGAGTGTTGGTCCAAACTAGAGCACCAAATATGCTTAGTGCTGCTGCAAACTAAACACTTACCCCATCCCAACCTTAAGCTTGAATAGTCTCGGTACCCGGGCGTTTGATTGCTGAGTTCTTGTGGCTCACAGTTTACTACAACACTCCAGGTACAGGGTCAGATGAGTACGTGCAGGATGATCTTACCCAGCTCGAGTGGGAATATGATGAGGAAAGAGGCAGGATGTATGTGACGTACCCGGATGAGTAGAGGACCTGGTTGTGATCTTTGGGATAGATTGATAGTATCATTTGCAACTGCTTTTATCGTTTGATTTCGTTCGTAGTCGGACCCTTTGTTCAACTTGATGTTATGAACTTGTGTGGATTGTAATTTAGTATGTGGCAAGTGTAAGCCAATCGTGTATACTCTTCTCTTCAGTATTGTAGGTTGTGATGATACTATTCTTGCTAACGGCAAGATGCGCATCTATCCCTTGCAAGGCCCTCATGTCTTAAAATGGATAGGCGCGCATCTTGGGCATGACAAGTTGGTATTCAGAGCCATACGACCATAGGAGCCTTTGCTTGATCGAACTTGGACGAGTCGAGTCTAGTAAAACTATTTTGAGTCTAGCTATATCAGAGAGTAGGATTCTTTTTACTCCTCTTCTATGCTTTGGTGAGGTATTTGACTTAGGAATTTTGTTTCTACATCTCTTCTCGCTCAAAACTAAATTTAGGATCACGTGGGTATTTTGGAGTCTAGATGATGCCGATGTGACAGGGTTCTGTCTTGGTGCCTCCTGTCTGACTTGATTTCTTTCGGGGAGTCGAGCTTCGGGGAATGTTGGCACATCGTTATCATTCAGCTTCCTTGATATCTCAGGACGGAGAGTGTTCGGAATTACTTCAATACTTATCGTGGTGAGATAAGGCCGGAGTCACCTAGTACTGGGGAGGCATCCGGGGTACCACCATGGTTTAGTATCGTTGTGAGTTCGAGGATTCGAGATAGATGAATTTGTGAGAGCCTTTGGTTATGTGTTGAAGGATGGATACAGTTGGGGTGTAGGATTGTTAGTTGTGTGAGATATTTCCTCCTTGTATCCCCCACACCGGATTGCATAACGAGAAAGTTTTCGGAAGTTCTTAGGTGGGAAATCTTGTAGTTATCTAGGGTCATCTTCTTCAGATGTATGTGGGCATGTACATTTGTTCCGAGTGCTTAGCTCAATACTTTTGTGTTACTGCAAGTGGCTTCTAATTTCTGATGATGTTATCATAAACCGAAGAAGCATTCTTACTAATTTTTCAGTAGGAAGGCTATATTTTTAATTGTTCAATTTCTTTCGAGCAGTTGATTCATCTTTTGATTCATATTATCAATGAGGTGCTAATGCGTTTTGTCCATCTTCAGGATGGCTCCACCAACTCGCAACAATCCGGGTCGTGGTGAGGAATAGACTGATGTTCCACCGCCACCACCGCCACCACCGCCTCCGTGATGATTGGCTTCGTGATATGAGTAAGCTTTTCGAGTGCAGCAATGTTAGGCCAGAGGACTTTGTCAGATTTGCATCATTCCAGCTCAAGGGTCAAGCAGCTGATTGGTGGCATAAGTACAAGGATTCCAGGGGCGATCGTGTTGTTACTTGGGATCATTTCCGTCGTGACTTCAGGGCTCATTACATTCCGACAAGCTTTGTCGAGGAGATGCGTGAGAAGTTCAGGCACCTATGATATACGACTCAATCCGGAGAAATGCGTCTTCAGAGTCTGATACGTCTCCAATATATCTATAATTTATGAAGTATTCATGCCATGTTTATAATAATTCTATATGATTTTGGTATGATTTTATTAGAACTAACCTGGACTGACGTTGTTTTCAGCATAACTACCATGGTGTCGTTTTTTGTGCAGAAATAAAAGTTCTCAGAATGGGCTGAAAAATTAGTACGAATTTTCCTGGACCAAAAGAGACCCTCGAAGCATTGGAGTTGGGCCAGAAGAGCCATGAGGAGGTCATAAGTCTACCAGGCGCGGCCACCACCTAGTCGTGCCTAGCAGGCTTGTCACCACCTCGTGGCACCCCTTGACGTGATTCCAACGCCAAAAATTCCTATAAATATAGGAACATCTGAAAAGAAACCTAGATCAGAAGTTTCGTCGCCGCAAGCCTCAACAGCAACAAAAAACCAATCGGGAGCCCGTTCCAGCAACCTGTCGGAGGGGGAAACCATCACCGGTGGCCATCTTCATCATCCCGGCTGTCTCCATGACGAGGAGGGAGTAGTTCACCCTTGGGACTAAGGGTATGTACCAGTACCTATGTGTTTGATCTCTCTCTCTCTCGTGTTCTTGAGATGACACGATCTTGATGTACCGCGAGCTTTATTGATATAAATGAATCATATGGAGTTTCCCCTTTCTATCTTGTTGTGATGAATTGAGTTTTCCCTTTGAAGTTTTCTTATCAGATTGAGTCGTTAAGGATTTGAGAACACTTGATGTATGTCTTGCGATGGGGTGACAATGGGATATTCTATTGATCCACTTGATGTATGTTTTGGTGATCAACTTGCGGGTTTCGTGACCTTGGGAATCTATGCATAGGGGTTGGTACACGTTTTTGTCTTGACATTCTGGTAGAAACTTTGGGGCAATCTTTGAAGTTCTTTGTGTTGGATTGAACATGACGAATCTGAAATTGTGTGATGCATATTGTATAATCAAGCCCGTGGGAACTTGTGGTGACATTTAGTATCTAGGTGACATTAGGGTTTTGGTTGATGTGTGTCTTAAGGTGTTATTTTTGTACAAACCCTAGGGCTGTTCACACTTATAGGGATAGATCATAAGATTGATCAGAAAAGATAACTTTGAGGTGGTTTCATACCCTACAATAATTTCTTCATTAGTTCTCCGCTATTTGTGACTTTAGAGTGAATTCTTTGTCACACGAGAGGTACTTACATATGATTCAACTATGTCAATATTGTTGAGAGAAATTGCACTAGTGAAAGTATGGACCCTAGGCCTTGTTTCCAAGCATTTATACAATGTTTTGCTTGTTGTTTACTATTTTTTACCTTGCTATTTTTATATTTTAAGATTACAAAAACCTATATCTACCATCCATACTGCACTTGTATCACAATCTCTTCGCAGAACTAGTGCAACTATACAATTTACCGTTGTATTGGGTGTGTTGGGGACACAAGAGATTTATTGTATTTGATTGTAGGGTTGTTTGGGATAGACCATCTTCATCCTACGCCTCCCATGGATTGATAAACCTTAGGTCATCCACATGAGGTAAAATTGCCATTGTCCTACAAAACTCTATGCTTGGAGGCCCAACACAAGTCTACAAGAAGGTTGCGTACAAGACATCAAGCTCTACGCTTGAAGGTATATCTTTAGATCTTGCAATAAAATCTTTTAGTTTCTTGTTTTTCACTTTTTTATTTTTATAAAATAAAACTACAAAATAATGGAATTGAGGTTGCCTCATATGCTTCATCTTTTTAATGTCTTTCGTGAAAATGATGGAAAGGAAAATTGTGCTCAAGTGTTAGAAGAAGAAGTTATTAAAATGTTTGGCAATATATCCTTGAATGAAGAGCATGATTTAAATATTGTTAGTATGAATTCTCTGAATTTCCATGACGCTAATGATATGCAAAGCCACAAGCTTCGGGATGCTATGTTGGATGAAAATGATATTTTTAGTCCTCCAAGTTTTGATGAGCAAAACTATTATGATGATGGCATGCCTCCTATCTATGATGATTATTGTGATAACACGTATGCTATAACAAGTAAGGACAACCATGAAACATATTATCATGATTTTAATATTCAATGTGGTTATGTCAATCAAGTGTCACATGATAGTTATTTTGTTGAGTTTGCTCCCACTACTTTGCATCAGAAGAATTTTTCTTGTGTGGGTGGTAACAAAAATTCTATGCTTGTGCAGCATGAAAATTATGCTTTATGTGATTGTTATATTGTTGAATTCCTTCATGATTCTACTGAAAATTATTATGAGGGAGTAATATATGCTTGGAGGAATTGCAATAATATTATGTTTCCTCTCTATGCATTGAAAATTTCAAAGTCATGCTTGTTTTTCCTTCCTATGCTAGTTGATTCTTGCTCCCATAAATTGTTTGCTCACAAAATCCCTTTGAATAGGAATTGTGTTAGACTTAAATTTTCTATTCATGAGACTCATGATGTTCTTTTGCATGTTTCAATTATTATTCCTATACGAGCATCATTGAAATCATCATGCCTAGCTAAAAGGCATTATAGAAAAGCGCTTGTTGGGAGACAACCCAACTCTTTTACTTTGTTTTTTGATGTATTCACATGATTAAGATAATGTAGTAAGGCGTTATAGAAAAGCGCTTGTTGGGAGACAACCCAACTCTTTTACTTTCTTTTTTGATGTATTCACATGATTAAGATAATGTAGTAATAGTGGTTTGTGTCTTTTATTTCGATAAAGTGCCAATTAAAGCCTTTGGGATAGTGTGGATACTTGCTTGTTTGATTCTGTGCAAAAACAGAAAGTTTTGCGTCCAGTATTTGAATTATTTTATTTTACTGGGGAGTCAAAAAATTATGCAAATTTTACACAACATTTACACCCAAATTCCTTGATTATTACTAATTTTAGGAATTTTTTTAGCTAGGGAATATGGTGATCATTCAGATCTTTACAGACTGTTCTATTTTTGACAGATTCTGTTTTGCATGCATAGTTTGCTTGTTTCAAGTGTTCCTATAGCTTATATTGAGTAATATAAATTGTGGGAATGATATAATACAGTAGGTATCATGTGGTAATAATTTTGAATCCTTTCTTGACAGTACCTAAATGAATGATCTATCTTTATTACACTAACCCTTCTCACAAAGTTCCATTAAGTTTTGTGTGATTGAAGTTTTCAAGTTTTGGGTGAGACACCAATATTAGAAGAATAAGGAGTGACAAGAACCTAAGATTTATTATTCCCAAGGCACCCCCAAAGTAATATTCAAGGAAGAATCAAGCGTCTAAGCTTGGGGATGACCCATAAGGCATCCCCTCTTTCGTCTTCAACACTATCGGTATATCTTACTTAGAGCTATATTTTTATTCATCACATAATATGTGTTTTGCTTGGAGCGTCATTTTATTTTGTTTTTATCTGTTAGGTGTTATTTATAATCTTTTTTTTCAATAAAAATTTCGAAGAATTTCCTTAGGATGCTTGCATTGCATGTTTTGATATGTGTTGGGTAAAAACAGAAACTTTTGCTCCGGTGTTTGAATTTTCATATTTTACTAGAACGTGGAAAGTTTATGAAATTTTTGCACAGTTTTTTCATATAAAGTTTATATCATTTACTAAATTTTCATAATTGTTTGAGTTACATAGGTACACGGTTTTCATATATTGCTACAGACTGTTCTGTTTGGACAGATTGCTGTGATAGTTTTGTTATCTACTTGTCCTATAGTTTCCATAGCCTATATTGGTAAATATAAATTGTGTAAATGATAGTATACAATACATAATGTTTGAAAATTATTTTGAAACTTTTCTTGGCATTACATAAGTATTTGATTTATTATTATGTGTACTAACCTATCTCATGAGTTCTTTTCGAGTTTTGTGTGGATGATGTTTTTGAGAATAGGTGAAACCATGATATGAGAGGATTGAACAAGATATAAAAGATCAATATTGGGGATTCCCAAGGCACCCCAAGTAAATATTTCTAGAATTATGAAGCATCTAATCTTTGGGATGATACGCATCCCATCTCTCTTCATCAATAATTATCGTTAGCCTATGTTGATTCTAAATTTTAAATCGTTCACATGATGCGTGCTATTCTTGGAGTGCTATTTTTGTTTTTCTTTATGTTTAAATAAATATTCAGATCTGAAAATATTTATTGATAGAGAGAGAGAAATTCCTAACATAGCTACTTAATTGTTTGACTACTCATTGTCCTTTACTTATATGTTTTGCAGTAGTTTTGTCATTTACTCTCGTGCTTAACTTATATCCTATGAGTAAATGGTTGAATGAATTGAATATCATAAATATGAAATTATATATGATTGATATACTTGTCCCATGGGGAGTTATGACTTCACACATAATAAGTATAGGTGGTGAAATTTATTAAAAGTTAGCAAAAACCGCATTGGTCAATTGAACCATTCATGATAGAATATTGAAGGAAGAGAGATTTCACATATAAATATACTATCTTGGACATCTTCTATGATTATGATTACTCATTAATTATTTTAAAACTTGAGAAAATTAGTTGAAGTTGGACAAGGAAGACAACGTAATGAGTTATGGTTGCGTATATTTTCATAGAAGTTATATTGTTATGGATCCTCCAACATGTGGTGCTTGCTTCCACCTCATACTAGCCAAAACTTCCGCACCAAGTAGAAATACTACTTGTGCATCCAAAGACCCTTAAAACCAAAGTTGTTCCATGTGAGTCCAACATACCTACCCATATGCGATATTTACCTGCCGTTCCAAGCAAATTTGCATGTGCCAAACTCTAAACCTTCAAATAATATTATGTTTTGTATGCCCGAATCGCTCATATAGTGACTAGGGCTATCAGTATCTTCCATGCTGGGTGGGTTATTCTCATGATATTTGTTGATTCACTATCATTCACGAGAAAGTGGCTGGTAATAGGGATTCCCACTCCCGAAATCAAAAAATCCAAATAATTAAAAAAACTCCCCTAGGAATGTTGTTGGTATGGACGTTACCCGTGGATTCGGCTCGCCGTGGAGTGTGATTGATTGGTGGAGGGGGAGTAAAATCTTTACCATTCTATTTGGGAATAGCCTATAATATATCTAGCATGGAAGATACCGATATCTCTCGATTGTTATGGTGACAATGAACGCATACCGCTCAAAATTATTAGTCATCTCTGTTTCAAAAGATCGAGCTCTGGCACCTCAGCAAATCAATGCTTCCCTCTGTGAACGGCCTATCTTTTACTTTCACGTACTTACCTTTATGCAAGAGTCATGGTGATCTTCACCACTTCCTATATTTTGCCTTTTTTCTTGGCAAGTGTCATGTGTTGTGAAGAGATCCAAGCATATATGGCCGTTCAAATATATTTGATCATGACTTATTATTGTTGACAATCATCTATATGATAAATAAGTTGGGAGGCGAAACTTTAAGACCCTATCTTTCGTTGTGTTTGACGGATGCCATTTGCTCTAAAAATATGCTTTGAGTGTTAGCAATCATGGAAGACTATATGATAGTTGAGTATGTGGAATTTTCTAAATCAATGCCCTATGCTAGCATTCACACTTCATAAATTATTTCTTTAATCATTTACCTACTTGAGGACGAGCAGGAATTAAGCTTGGGGATGCTGATACGTCTCCAACGTATCTATAATTTATGAAGTATTCATGCCATGTTTACAATAATGCTATTTGATTTTGGTATGATTTTATTAGAACTAACCCGGACAGACACAGTTTTCAGCAGAACTACCATGGTGTCATTTTTTATGCAGAAATAAAAGTTCTCGGAATGGGCTGAAAATTTAGTATGATTCTTTTTGGACCAAAAGAGACCTGCGAAGCATTCGAATTTGGCCACAAGAGCCACGAGGAGGTCACAAGCCTGCCAGGCGCGGCCACCCCCCTGGTCGCGCCTAGCAAGCTTGTCACCGCCTCGTGGCACCCCTTAACGTGATTCCAACGCCAAAAATTCCTATAAATATAGAAACCTCCGAAAAGACACCTAGATCGGAAAAACCAATCGAGATCCCATTCCGGCACCCTGCCGGAGGGGGAAACCATCACCGAAGGCCATCTTCATCATCCCGGCGGTCTCCATGACGAGGAGGGAGTAGTTCACCCTCAGGGCCGAGGGTACGTACCAGTAGCTATGTGTTTGATCTCTCTCTCTCTCTTTTGTTCTTGAGATGACACGACCTTCATGTATCGCTAGCTTTATTGATATAGATGAATCATATGGAGTTTTCCCCTCTCTATCTTGTTGTGATGAATTTAGTTTTCCCTTTGAAGTTTTCTTATCAGATTGAGTCTTTAAGGATTTGAGAACACTTGATGTATGTCTTGCGATAGGATATCCGTGGTGACAATGAGATGTTCTATTGATCCGCTTGATGTATGTTTTGGTGAGCAACTTGCAGGTTCCGTGACCTTGGGAATCTATGCATAGGGGTTGGCACACGTTTTTGTCTTGACACGTCAAAACATTGTTTCCTTAATGGTTTACTTGAGGAAAGGGCGTATGTGATACAACCAGAAGGTTTTGTTAGTCCTAAGGATGCTAAAAGGTGTGCAAGCTCCAGCAATCCTTCTATGAACTGGAGCAAGCATCTCGGAGTTGGAATATACGCTTTGATGAGGTGATCAAAGTTTTTGAGTTTATACAAAGTTTATGAGAAACTTGTATTTACAAGAAAGTGAGTGGGAGCACTATAGAGTTTCTGATAAGAATATGTGGATCACATATTGTTGATCAGAAATGATGTAGAATTTCTGGAAAGCATAAATGTTTGCTTGAGAAGATTTTCAAAGGAAGACTTGGATAAAGATACTTAATTGTTAGGCATCGAGATCTCTAGAGATAGATCAAGATGTCTGATAAGACTTTCAACGAGTACATACCTTGACAAGATTTTTAAAGAGTTCAAAAATGGATCAGTCAAAGAAAGATTTCTTGCCTAATTTGTTAGGTGTGAAGTTGAGTGAGACTCAAAGCTCGACGACGGCAGAAGAAAGAGAAAGGACGAACACCGTCCCCTATGCCTTATCCATAGGGTCTATATAATATGCTATGCTATGTACTACACCTGTGTGTGCCTTGCCATGAGTCTGTCAAGGAGGACAAGATTGATCCAGGAGTATATCACTGGACAACGGTCAAGATTATCCTTAGTAACTAAAGGACTAAGGATATGTTTCTCAATTATGAAGGTGATAAAGAGTTCATCGTAAAGAGTTACGTCAATGCAAGCTTTAACACTGATCCGGATGGCTCTTATTAGCAATAAGGATACGTATAGTGGAGCAGCCATTTGGAATAGCTCCAAGTGGAGTGTGGTAGCAGTGTCTATAGTAAGACATAGAGATTTGCAAAGTACACACGGATCTGTATGTCATAGAACCATTGACTAAAAGACCTCTCTCACATGCAAAGCATGATCGAGCCCCAGAACTCATTGGGTGTTAGATTCATGACAATGTGAATCACATAGCGATGTGAACTAGATTATTGACTCTAGTGCAAGTGGGAGACTTTTGGAAATATGCCCCAAAGGCAATAATAAATTAGTTATTATCATATTTCCTTGTTCATGATAATAGTTTATTATCCATGCTAGAATTGTATTGATCGGAAACTAAGATACATGTGTGGATACATAGACAACACCATGTCCCTAGTATGCCTCTAATAGACTAGCTCGTTGATCAAAGATGGTTAAGATTTCCTATCCATGGACATGAGATGTCATTTGATAACGGGATCACATCATTAGGAGAATGATGTGATGGACAAGACCCAAACTATAAACGTAGCATATGATCGTGTCAGTTCATTGCTATAGTTTTCTGCATGTAAAATATATGTTCCTATGACCAAGAGATCATGCAACTAACTGACACCGGAGGAGTACCTTGTGTGTATCAAACATCGCAACGTAATTGGGTGACTATAAAGGTGCTCTACTAGTATCTCCGAGGTTGTCTATTGGGTTGGCATGGATCAAGGCTGGGATTTGTTACTCCGTGTAACGGAGAGGTCTTAGGGCCCGCTCGGTAATACAACATCACAATAAGCCTTGCAAGCAATGTGACTAATTGTTAGCCATGGGATCTTGTATTACGGAACGAGTAAAGAGACTTTTGGGTAACGAGATTGAACTAGGTATTGAGATATCGACGATCGAATCTCGGGCAAGAAACATACCGAAGAACGAAGGGAATAGCTTAAGAGATTAACTGAATCCTTGACATAGAGGTTCAACGGATAAAGATCTTCGTAGAATATATAGGAACCAATATGGGCATCCAGGTGCCGCTATTGGTTATTGACCATAGAGGTGTCTCGATCATGTCTACATAGTTCTCGAACCCGCAGGGTCTGCACACTTAAGGTTCGATGACGTTTCGGTAGTATAGAGTTATGTATGGTGGTGACCGAAGGTTGTTCGGATTCCTGGATGAGATCCCGGAAGTCATGAGGAGCTCTCGAATGGTCCGTAGGTAAAGATTGATATATAGCAAGTCCTGTTTTGGTCACCCGAAAAGTTTTGGGCTCATCCGTAGTGTACCGGGAGTGCCGGGAGGGTTCCGAGGGACCATCGAGAGGGGTGTCACGCCCAGAGTGGCCTCATGGGCTGTGGGAGGAGACAAACCAGCCCCTAGTCGGCTGGCCGATGCCTCCACTAAAGCCCATGAGGTTTGATAAGGAAAAAAACCAAAGGTAGAGAGGTGGAAAGAGTTTCCAAGTAGAAAGGAGGAATCCTCCTCCAAATAGGATTGGAGTAGGACTCCTCCACCTCCAATTTCGGCCAACTCTTGAGCATTTGAGGCTGCCTGCTCCCCTCCCTCCCTCCTATATATACTAGAGGATTTAGAGGGAAAAGCTAACCCTAATTGCCACGTGTTTCCCTCTTCTTCCTCTAGATCTGTTTTTCCTCTAGATTAGTTTTGCGGTGCTTAGGCGAAGCCCTGCGGGATTAGTTCACCACCACCGCCACCATGCTGTTGTGCTGCCGGAGAACTCATATACCTCTCCGCTCCCTCTAGCTCTATCAAGAAGGCGGATTTCGTCATTGAGCTGTACGTGTACTAAACGCGGAGGTGTCGTCCGTTCGGTGCTAGATCAGAAAGACCGTGATCAAGATTGCGAGTCGATTCGAGATTGGATCGCGGGACGGATTTTGATGAGATCGCGGGACGGATCGTGATTGGATCATGGGACAGATCGTGATGGGATCGCGGGACGCTCGGCGATTTGCATCGCGAAGACGTTCGACTACATCGACCGCGTTTCTTAACGCTTCCCGCTTAGCAATCTACAAGGGTATGTAGATCCACTCTCCCTCTCGTAGATGCTCATCACCATGGATAGATCTTGCATGTGTATAGGAAAATTTTTGTTTCCCTTGCAACGTTCCCCAATAGTTATTATATTTCCTTGTTCATGATAATCATTTATTATCCATGCTATAATTGTATTAATTGGAAACACATTGCATGTGTGGATATATAGACAACATTGTGTCCCATGCCTCTAGTAGACTAGCTCGTTGATCAAAAATGGCCAAGGTTTCTTACCCATACACATAAGATGTCATTTGATAACAAGATCACATCATTGGGAGAATCATGTGATGGACAAGACCCAAACTATAAACATAGCATATGATCGTGTTAGCTTATTGCTATAGTTTTCTGCATGTCTTGTATCTGTTCCTATGTCCATGAGATTATAAAACTCACTGACACTAGAGGAGTACCTTGTGTGTATCAAACATTGCAACATAACTGGGTGACTATAAAGATGCTCTACATGTATCTCCGAGGGTGTCTGGTGGGTGGGCATGGATCAATACCGGGATTTGTTACTCCGTGTGACAAAGAGGTATTTCAGGGCCCACTCGGTAATACAACATCACAAAAAGCCTTGCAAAGCAATGTGACTAAAGTACTAGCCACGAGATCTTGTATTACAAAATGAGTAAAGAGACTTTCCGGTCACATTGAACTAGGTATAGACATACCGACGATCGAATCTCGGGCAAGTAACCTACCGAAGAACAAAGGGAAGAACATACGTGATTAACTGAATCCTTGACATAGAGGTTCAACCGATAATGATCTTCGTAGAATATGTAGGAACCAATATGGGCATCCAGGTCCTGCTATTGGTTATTGATCGTAGAAGTGTCTCGGTCATGTATGCAGAGTTCGCGAACCCGCAGGGTCTACACACTCAATGTTTGATGACGATATAAGTATAGTCAAGTTTTATGTTGATGACTGAAGGCTGTTTGGAGTCTCGGATGGGATCCCGTATGTGACGAGGAACTCCGGAATGGTCCTGAGGTGAAGAATGATATATAGGATGGAGAGAATCAGAGTCCACAAAGGTTCCGGGACTTCCCGGTTTCGTGACAGAAATGCAGGAAGGGTTCCGGGAGTCCACTGGGGAGGTCCACCTGCCCCGGAGGGCCCCACGGGATGTGAGAGGGGTGGCACCGGACCCTGGTGATCTGGCCGCACCTCCCACCCAACGCCCATGCGGCTGGGCTAGGGCTAGCACAAGGGAGGGGGGCGCACCACTTGCCTTGGGGCCCAAGGCACCCCCCTCGGCCGCCGCACCCATCTTGGCCGCCACCCCTAGGGGTGGGAACCCTAGGTCACCGGGCCCCTCATCCTCTCCCCATATATATATGTGAGGGGCGGGAGGTGTGGGGACACCGACTCATAAGTCGTGATCACCGAATGAACGTGCACAGTGATCCCAGAGATCAATGCTCACTAAACACACAAAAACTGGAAAACAAGAGTCTTACTTCCATTACATACCGGTTTAATCAAATATGGCCTTTTATGGCCAAGTCTTCATATGATTGCAGTGGAAACAAATCTCCAACGATAGCGTGTACCCAATGCCATCCGCCTTAACCCTACATGCATTCTGACTGGGAAGCCTCCTAGCTCACACGTACGTCACCATCGAACTCTTATCCATGTTCCTGCTCTCATGCTTGGCCAATAAAATAACCAGTGTCAAGCCAATGAGTACTTTGAATGTACTCACAAGCAACCCATGTTTGGAATGAGGCAATGACAATGCATGATAGAGCACTAATAGGTATTTTGCGTAAAGCTATTTTTTAATGCAGTGACATGATCAAATGACTTGTCTAAGCATGCATCAACAGTTGGCAGATATCCATATGAACAAGTTACAGTTATCATCATAAGCAGGGGTTGAACATATCATATTCGTTCATCACATCAAGTCATCAGACTTATCTCAAGTATCATGCTTGTGTCATCGGCACACACACACCAAGTTTGTGAAAACATCTGGACGTAGTTTAAGAAGGACCTCCAACTGCCCATGACCATGGACACGGTCATTCGAATAGTTTTACACTCTGCAGAGGTTGCGCGCTTTACCCACAAGACTCGGGGAACTTCCATGTCATCCATGACAGGTGGTATATTACATACCCGAGGTGCACCCGAACAATGCCTTTCCCATGGTGATACTAAGCAAAGAGTCCACTCGTTGGCGCCATCCCTTATGATATACATCACACATACCATCCATGAGGACAGGCAACAGTGTGCGCAGTGCCTGTAAAGACAGCGAATGGCCTTCCACTCCGGGACGACCCCGTCTCGAGAGTGACCACTTCACTCTCGCCACTGGTAATGCGGGATCCCTGCTAGCACCAAACATAGTAATGAACAAAGCCCCTTCCCATATAGGGGTAGAGTGGTCACACATATAATGTTGGGATGGTCAACAGACCTTAAATCTAATCCATTTTCGAAAACACACACTCACACAACTTGCTCCGGTACACTACTTCTTTCTCAAGTGGTTACCCAACTCAACATCATCTCCCTCGGGCATTAGTGGCACCCGACGGGGTTTTCGAAAAGTCTTTCAAAATACTTTGTTTCCATCACCATGCATATTCCCGTCCCACTTTTCATAGCATCTACTAAGCATCCTATCTACTCCCACCCGCACACCCTCATATTAGGTAGGGTCATGCACGATGCAAGTATCAACGGTAAAGTATCGGTGGCATCCCACCGAAGGGGGGGGCACCACATCAACATGATCAATTCATCGGAACATAAAGTGCTATATGACATGCATGAAAAGTTTCTTAACATGGTGAAAGGGCTGCTTGCCTGGCTTAGCAATTTCTTTGAGGTCTTCACACGCTTCTCGTCCACTTCGAGGATTTCGTCTACTTCTTCTACTATCGCCGAAAACAACCGCAATAAGCAACAAAACAAGCGGAGAAATAAAAGTTCTCCATAAATAGGAGTTTTATTTTTCCGGGACACCTCTAGTCATGAGAAAAATAACCAAGGAGGTTTTCGTGGATGTGGGTCAAGGGGGGGTTTTGAATGGTGGAAATGAAGGAAATCATGATCCTATAAGATGTCAACAGAAAATATTTTTATAAAAATGTGTGGAGGCACTCAAAAAATAGGGCATGATTTTATAAGAATTGAGAAAGTGGTTTCACTGGATTTGTAGTTGGAATGAATTTCCTAGTGATTTGCAAAGTCTGTCATAAATGAAGAAATGTCCCAATAATTGACATAAAAGAATAAGTGTAAGCAAAAATTCTCGTCAATTATATCATGAATTTATATAAAACTGGGAATTTAAATCTCTCCATTTGCAGCTATTATAAATGCTCTAGGGATTTTGCAAGTTCTGGAAAAGAGAAAGGCTAAAGGATTTACCCAAAAGGAAAGGGCCAAAACGCGCACTTGGGCGCAAGATAGCTTCTGGGCCGGCCAAGTGGTTCGACCGGCTCGTGATGGCCACGTCGAAGGCGATTCCTTGAGAATACGCCTTGTTCGCGGAGAGGCATGAATCTGCAGGGGACACCTTCACTTAAATAGGGGCCCGGGGCCACCCGTCAGTAGCTCGGTCCCGTTGACTGGCTGACACGCGGGGCCCGCTTGGAGGAGACGTCTCCTTCCTCCCATGGGTGACTTGGGTGTGGCCAGGGGCGATGTCGACGCCACCTGCTGGCACTCCTGGCCACCATTTTGGGTAGTGTGGCTACCAAAGCACTCGGGGCGGCGAGACGCATCCACCTGGGTGAAGTACGCCCACAGGGGAGAGGTGCAATGGCGAGGGCTCAGGTGTCAGTAGATGTGGTCGCCAGCGATGAAGGGCACGATGCCACGAGCAAGGAAAAGGGAGCGATCGGGAGGGCCTTGCGGTAGAGCAGGGATTTATGGTGAGGCTCGGAGAAGAAGAGACAGGCCACCATGGCCGAACTTTTAGAGGGGGCAATGGAGACATGGCTGCCATGGGAGTGGATGCAGGGCATGGTAGAGCGAACGGGAAGGTTCAGGAGGCTCAAGGGAGGGAGAGGGAGCTAGAAGGGACAAGTGGGGGCTCGGGGAGAGGTAAAAGCAAGAGGGGCGATGAGGGGAGCTCGGATGCTCTCGGGCGCCGAGCATGCGTGTGCCTAAGCTCCCTTGGCTACATCCTGGCATCGGGGAGGGGCGTGGGAGGTCGAGGGGAGGCTCTTGGCATGCAGGGGGTGCCCTGCAGAAGCTGGTTGTGAGCTATAGGACAAGGCGATGGGCAGAGCGGGTCTTTTGCATGCCAATGGCGTGGTCACCACGTCATAGCATGTCTAGAGCAAGCTTTTGGTCGAGTAACTTTGTCTGGGGTGCAAGACATGCATGCAGGAGAGCACTTGTGGGGTTTCATTGCCTATGGATCTAGGTGGGGTGGTTTTCCACTAGGGACAACTTTGCATCTGAAAACATGGGGGCTATCTTAGGGGTTTTACTGAAAAGATAAGGGGGTAAAGAGTTTTCTGGGTTTCTTAGGTATGGAAGGAGTAGTGACATCCCAAATTTCAGCTTAGGGAGACATGTATAACTGGTACCTTTAGTAAAAAGCCATATTTGCTGACATAAACTAGGTTTCAATGATTTGCTCATATTTTCCACATGAGCATGCCATCTCTATGTTTGGGTTGATGCAATAGCATGACAACGAAGTTATGGCAAGGACTGGGGGATATGCATGTACTGAATAATGGTGGAGGGGAAGACGAGGTCTTTCCATTGTAAAAAAGACAGGGAATATGAGGAGTTGTTGGAAATATGCCCTAGAGGCAATAATAAAATAGTTAATATTATATTTCCTTGTTCATGATAATCGTTTATTATCAATGCTATAATTGTATTGATTGGAAACACGTTGCATGTGTGGATACATAGACACAACTATGTCACTAGTAAGCCTCTGATAGACTAGCTCGTTGATCAAAGATGGTCAACTTGCCTAGCCATTGACATGAGATGTCATTTGATAATGAGATCACATCATTAGGAGAATTATGGGATGGACAAGACCCAAACTATGAACGTAGCATATGATCGTGTCAGTTTATTGCTACAGTTTTCTGCATGTCAAGTATATGTTCCTATGACCATGAGATCATGCAACTCACAAACACCTGAGGAGTGCCTTGTGTGTATCAAATGTCGCAATGTAACTGGGTGACTATAAAGGTACTCTACAGGTATCTTCGAGGGTGTCTGCTGGGTTGGCATGTATCAACACTGGGTTTTGTTACTCTGTGTGACAGAGAGGTACCTCAGGGCCTGCTCGGTAATACAACATCACAATAAGCCTTGCAAGCAATGTGAATAAGTGTTGGTCACGGGATCTTGTATTACGAAACGAGTAAAGAGACTTGCCGGTAACAAGGTTGAACTGGGTATGCAGATACCGACGATCGAATCTCGGGCAAGTAACATATCGATAAACAAAGGGAACATCATACAGGATTAACTGAATCCTTGACATAGAAGTTCGACCGATAAAGATCTTCGTAGAATATGTAGGAACCATTATGGGCATCCAGGTGCCGCTATTGGTTATTCACCGTAGAGGTTTCTCGGTCATGTCTACATAGTTCTTGAACCTGCAGGGTGTGCACACTTACGGTTCGGTGACGTTTCGGTAGTATAGAGTTATGTATGGTGGTGACCGAAGGTTGTTCGGAGTCCCGGATAAGATCCTGGACATCACGAGGAGCTCCGGAATTGTCTGGAGGTAAAGATTGATATATATATGAAGTCCTGTTTTGGTCACCGGAAAAGTTTTGAGCTCATCGGTAGTGTACGGGGAGTGCCGGTAGTGTACCAGGGGACCATCGGGAGGGGTATTTCGACCCAAGAGGCTACATGGTCTTTGGGAGGATGAATACCAGCCCTTAGTGGGCTGGTGGAAGTCACACAAAGGCCCATGCAGCTGGGAAAGAAAAACCCAAAGAGAAAAAGGTGGAAAAAGGCAAAAAGGTCAAATAAGGAAGGAGTCCTAATCCTACTAGGAGTTGAGGAGGAGGAGTCCTCCCTCCTCGTACGGCCGAAGCCTAGAGGGCTTGGCCCTTGGGCCAAGCCTCCTCCTCTCTTCCTCTTATATATACTAGAGATTTTAGGGTTTTTGCACAAGATTTTCAGCCACGTGCTACCCTCTCCTCTAGTGCATAGTTTCTCCTCTAGATCGGTTTTCTGCAGTGCTTAGGCAAAGCCCTGCCGGAATAGATCCACCACCATCGCCGCAACACCGTCGCGCTGCCGGAGAACTCTTATACCTCTCCGCTCCCTCTTGCTAGATCAAGAAGGAGGAGATCGTCACCAAACCATACGTGTGCGGAACGCGGAGGTGCCGTCCGTTCGGTGCTAGATCAGGACGGATCGTGATTGGATTGTGGGACGCTCAACGATTTGGATCATGAAGACGTTCAAATACATCAACCGCGTTTCTTAATGCTTCCCGCTTAGCGATATCCAAGGGTATGTAGATCCACTCTCCCTCTAGTAGATGCTCATCTCCTAGATTGATCTTGGTGAAGCGTAGGAAATTTTTTGTTTCCCATGCAACGTTCCCCAACAGTGGCATCTTGAGCTTGGTCCATGTGTAGAACACAAAGAGTTTGTGGGCGTTGATACTTAGATTGCTTCCTCCCTTGGTCGTGTTTTGGTTCAGCGGTATTGTGGGATGAAGCGGCCCGGACCAACATTACTCGTACGCTTACGAGAGACCGGTTCTATCGACTAACGTGTGATTTTGTTGCACAAAGATGACTTGCGGGTGTCAGTCTCTCCTACTTTAGTTGGATCGGATTCGACAAAGGCGGTTCTTGAGAAGTTTGAAAAGCAACTTATGTATCACCGTTGTGGTTTTGCGTAGGTGAGAATCGTTCTTGCTAGATACCCGTAGCAGCCACGTAAAATTTGCAACAACAATTAGAGGACGTCTAACTTGTTTTTGCAGGGTATGTTGTGATATGATATGGCCAATTACATGATGATATATATGTGATGTATGAGATGATCATGTGATGTATAGAATTTCATGAATTGCGTGTCAATGAGTACGGCAACCGGTAGGAGCCATAGGGTTGTCTATAATTATTGTATGACCTGCGTGTCAATCATTAAGCGCTATGTAATGCTTTACTTTATCGCTAAACAGTAGCTATAGTAGTATGAGAATGGCGGGTGCGACAACCCCGATGGCGACACGTTGATGGAGATCAAGATGATGGAGATCATGGTCTCATGCCAGTGACGATGGAGATCATGCCGGTGCTTTCAAGAGGGAGATCAAAAGCACAAGTTCATGGCCATATCATGTCACTTATGATTTGCATGTGATGTTAATCCTTTTCTGCACCATGTTTTGCTTAGGACGACGGTAGCATTATTGGTGATCCCTCATTTAAATTTCAAGATAAAATTGTGTTCTCCCTGAGTGTGCACCATTGCGAAAGTTCATCATGTCGAGACACCACGTGATGATCGGCTCTGATAGACTCTACGTTCACATACAACGGGTGCAAGTCAGTGTTGCACATGCAGAACACTTGGGTTAAACTTGACGAGCCTAGCACGTACAGAGATGACCTTGCAACACAAGAGACCGAAAGGTCGAACATGAGTCATATAGTAGATATGATCAACATGATGGTGTTCATCATTGAAACCACCTCAACTCACGTGATGATCGGACTTGAGTTGGTGAATTTGGATCATGTATCACTCAGATGACCTGAGGGATGTCAATTTGAGTGGGAGATTTAGTAATTTGATTAACTAAACTCATTATCTTGAATAGTAGTCTAAGTAAACTTTGCATATTTACGTTGTAGATCAATGGCTCGCGTAGTAGCACCCCTGAATTTTAATGCATTCCTAGAGAAAGCTAAGTTGAAAGATGATGGAAGTAACTTTGTGGACTGGGCTAGTAATCTGAGGATTATCCTCATGGCTTCCTAGAAGGCATATGTTGATGCACGCTTGGTGACCAGCCCGCTGATCTGTCATCCGAAGACGTTAAGAACGCTTGGGAGACACGTTCTGGAGATTACTCAATAGTTCAATGTGCAATGTTGTATGGATTAGAACTAGAACTTCAAAGACGTTTTGAACGTCATGGAGCATATGAGATGTTCCAAGAGTTGGAGTTTATCTTTAAGAAGAATGCCCGGATCGAGAGGTATGAGACCTCCGATAAATTCTATGCTTGCAAAATGGAGGAGAACGGGTCTTTCAGTGAACATATACTCAGAATGTTTGTGTATTCGACCCGTCTGGCGGAGTTAGGGATGCCCCTTCCGTCGGAGGCGATCACTGATAGAGTTCTTCAATCATTGCCGCCTAGCTACAAGAGCTTTGTGATGAACTATAACATGCACAGGATGAACATGTCAGTCATCGAGCTGTTTACGATGCTGAAAGTCGCTGAGTCTGAAATCCAGATAGAACATCAAGTGTTGATGGTCAATAAAACCTCTAGTTTCAAGAAGAATGGCAAGGGCAAGAAGGGTAAATCCAAAAAGGGTGGCAAAGCAGTTGTTGCTCCAGTGAAGAAACCCAAGGCTGGACCCAAGCCAGAAACTAAGTGCTTTCATTGCAAGGGAACTGGTCAGTGGAAGCGGAACTGCCCCAAGTATCTGGCTGACAAGAAGGCGGCCAAAAACAAACAAGGTATATATGATATACCTGTTATTGATGTGTACCTTACCAACTCTTGTAGTACTGCCTGGGTATTTGATACCGGTTTGGTTGCTCACATTTGCAACTCAAAATAGGAACTACGGAATAGACAAAGACTGGCAAAGGACGAAGTGACGATGCGCGTGGGAAATGGTTCCAAGGTTGATGTGATCGCCGTCGGCACGCTCTCTCTTTTATTACCATCGGGATTAGTGATGAACCAGAATAATTGTTATTTAGTGCCTGCGTGAAGCGTGAACATTATATCTGGATCTTGTTTATTGCGAGACGGTTACTCATTTAAATCTAAGATTAATGCTTGTTCTAATTATATGAGTGATATCTTTTATGGTCATGCACCCAATGTGAGGGATTTATTCATGTTGAATCTTGATAGTTATGATACACATGTTCATAACATTGACGCCAAAAGATGTAGTGTTAATAGTGATAGTACAACTTTCTTGTGGCACTGTCGTTTGGGTCATATTGGTGTAAAACGCATGAGGAAGCTCCATGCTGGTGGACTTTTAGAATCACTTGATTTTGAATTACTTAACACATGTGAACCTTGCCTCATGGGCAAGATGACTAAAACGCCGTTCTCTGGAACAATGGAATGGGCGACTGACTTATTGGAAATCATACATACTGATGTGTGCGGTCCGATGAGTGTTGAGGAGCGCGGTGGATATCGTTATTTTCTCACCTTCACTGATGACTTAAGTAGATATGGGTATATTTACTTAATGAAGCACAAGTCTGAAACATTTCCAAAAGTTCGAGCAATTTCAGAGTGAAGTTGAGAATCAACGTAACAAGAAGATTAAATTCCTGCGATCTGATCGATGATGTGAATATCTGAGTTATGAGTTTGGTAGTCACTTAAGACAGTGTGGAATTGTTTCACAGTTGACACCGCCTGGAACAGCACAACGTAATGGTGTGTCCGAACGTCGTAATCGAACCTTATTATATATGGTGCGTTCTATGATCTCTCTTACCGATTTGCCACTATCGTTTTGGGGTTATGCATTAGAGACAGCCGAATTAACTTTAAATAGGGCACCATCAAAATCCATTGAGACGACGCCATATGAACTGTGGTTTGGCAAGAAGCCAAAGTTGTCGTTTCTTAAAGTTTGGGGATGTGATGCTTATGTCAAAAAGCTTCATCCTGAAAAGTTGGAACCCAAAGCGGAGAAATGCATCTTCATAGGATACCAAAAAGAGACAGTTGGGTATACCTTCTATCTCAGATCCAAAGGCAAAGTGTTTGTCGCAAAGAACGGAACATTTCTTGAGAAAGAGTTTCTCTTGAAAGAATAGAGGGGGAGGAAAATAGAACTTGATGAGGTTATTGAACCTTTAATTCAGCCTGAAAGTAGCGCAGTGCAAAAAGATGTTTTTGTGGAGCCTATGACAGTTGAAGAGTAAGTTAATGATGATGATCATGAAACTTCGGATCAAGTTACTATTGAACCTCGTAGGTCGACAAGAGCGCGTACTGCTCCTGAGTGGTACGGCAACCCTGTCTTGGAGGTCATGTTGTTAGATAACGATGAACCTACGAGCTATGGAGAAGCGATGATGGGCCCGGATTCCAAGAAATGGTTAGAGGCCATGAAATCCAAGATGGGATCCATGTATGGAAACAAAGTATGACCTTTGGAAGTATTACATGAAGGTCGAAAGGCCACTCGGAACAAATGGATTTTTAAGAGGAAGACGGATGCAGACGGTAATGTCACCGTCTATAAAGCTCGACCCTTGGCAAAGGGTTTTTCAAAAGTTCAAGGAGTTGACTACGATGAGACCTTCTCATTTGTAGCGATGCTTAAGTCTATCAGAATCATGTTAGCAATAGTTGCATATTTTGACTATGAAATTTGGTAGATGGATGTCAAAACAGCGTTCCTTAACGGTTTTCTTAAGTAAGAGTTGTATATAATGCAGACAGAAGGTTTTGTCGATCCAGAGAATGCTAACAAAGTTTGCAAACTCCAGCAATCCATTTATGGACTGGTGCAAGCATCTCGGAGTTGGAACCTGCGTTTTGATGAGGTGATCAAAGCGTTCGGGTTTATACAAGTTTACGGAGATGCTTGTATTTACAAGAAAGTGAGTGTGAGATCTATAGTGTTTCTAATATTATATGTGGATGACATATTGCTGATTGGAAACAATATAAAAATGCTGGAAAGCATGAAGGAACATTTGAACAAGAGTTTTTCAATGAAGGACCTCGGATCAGCTGCTTTCATATTAGGCATTAAGATCTATAGATATAGATCAAGACGCTTAATAGGACTTTCACACAGCACATACCTTGATAAAGTTTTGAAGAAGTTCAAAATGGATCAGGCCAAGAAGGGGTTCTTGCCTGTGTTACAAGGTGTGAAGTTGAGTAAGACTCAATGCCCAGTAACTGCATAAGATAGAGAGACGATGAGTGTCATCCCCGATGCTTCAGCCATAGGCTCTACCATGTATGCAATGCTGTGCAAAAGACCCGATGTCAGCCTTGCCATAAGTATGGATGGAAGATTTCAAAGTAATCCTGGAATGGAGCACTAGACAGCGTTCAAGAATATCCTTAAGTACCTGAAAAGGACTAAGAAAATGTTTCTCGTTTATGGAGGTGATCAAGAGATCGTCATAAAGGGTTACATCGATGCAAGCTTTGACACTGATCCGGATGACTCTAAGTCGCAAACCGGATACATAGTTATTCTTCATGGGGGTGCGGTAAGCTGGTGCAATTCCAAGCAGAGTGTGGTAGCCGATTCTACATGCGAAGCGGAGTACGTCGCAGCTTCGGAGGCAGTGAAGGAAGGTGTCTGGATGAAGGAGTTGATGACAGATCTTGGAGTAGTGCCTATTGCATTAAACCCAGTGGATCTGTTCTGTGATAACACTGGTGCCATTGCACTGGCCAAGAAACCAAGGTTTCACAAGAGGACCAGAGACATAAAGCGACGCTTCAATTCCATCCGCGAGTACATCAACGAGGAGGACATAAATATTACACAAGACGACCCGTTGACTAAACCTCTTCTAAGGGCTAAAAATGATCAACACTAGAACTGTATGGGTGTTCGATTCATTACAATGTAAATCACATAGTGATGTGACCTAGATTATTGACTCTAGTGCAAGTGGGAGACTGTTGGAAATATGCCCTAGAGGCAATAATAAAATAGTTATTATTATATTTCCTTGTTCATGATAATCATTTATTATCCATGCTAAAATTGTATTGATTGGAAACACGTTGCATGTGTGGATACATAGACACAACTATTTCCCAAGTAAGCCTCTAGTGGACTAGCTCGTTGATCAAAGATGGTCTAGGTTTCCTAGCCATTGACATGAGATGTCATTTGATATCGGGATCACATCATTAGGAGAATGATGGAATGGACAAGACCCAAACTATAAACGTAGCATATGATCATGTCAGTTTATTGCTACGGTTTTCTGCAAGTCAAGTATATGTTCCTATGACCATGAGATCATGCAACTCACGGACACCTGAGGAGTGCCTTGTGTGTATCAAATGTTGCAATGTAACTGGGTGACTATAAAGGTACTCTACAGGTATCTTCGAGGGTGTCTGCTGGGTTGGCATGTATCAACACTGGGTTTTGTTACTCTGTGTGACGGAGAGGTACCTCAGGGCCTGCTCGGTAATACAACATCACAATAAGCCTTGCAAGCAATGTGAATAAGTGTTGGTCACGGGATCTTGTATTACGAAACGAGTAAAGAGACTTGCCGGTAACAAGGTTGAACTGGGTATGCAGATACCGACGATCGAATCTCGGGCAAGTAACATATCGATAAACAAAGGGAACATCATACAGGATTAACTGAATCCTTGACATAGAGGTTCGACCGATAAAGATCTTCGTAGAATATGTAGGAACCAACATGGGCATCCAGGTGCCGCTATTGGTTATTCACTGTAGAGGTTTCTCGGTCATGTCTACATAGTTCTTGAACCTGCAGGGTGTGCACACTTACGGTTCAGTGACGTTTCGGTAGTATAGAGTTATGTATGGTGGTGACCGAAGGTTGTTCGGAGTCCCGGATAAGATCCTGGACATCACGAGGAGCTCCGGAATTGTCTGGAGGTAAAGATTGATATATATATATGAAGTCCTGTTTTGGTCATCGGAAAAGTTTTGAGCTCATCGGTAGTGTACGGGGAGTGCCGGTAGTGTACCAGGGGACCATCGGGAGGGGTATTTCGACCCAAGAGGCTACATGGTCTTTGGGAGGATGAATACCAGCCCTTAGTGGGCTGGTGGAAGTCACACAAAGGCCCATGCAGCTGGGAAAGAAAAACCCAAAGAGAAAAAGGTGGAAAAAGGCAAAAAGGTCAAATAAGGAAGGAGTCCTAATCCTACTAGGAGTTGAGGAGGAGGAGTCCTCCCTCCTCGTACGGCCGAAGCCTAGAGGGCTTGGCCCTTGGGCCAAGCCTCCTCCTCTCTTCCTCTTATATATACTAGAGATTTTAGGGTTTTTGCACAAGATTTTCAGCCACGTGCTACCCTCTCCTCTAGTGCATAGTTTCTCCTCTAGATCGGTTTTCTGCAGTGCTTAGGCAAAGCCCTGCCGGAATAGATCCACCACCATCGCCGCAACACCGTCGCGCTGCCGGAGAACTCTTATACCTCTCCGCTCCTTCTTGCTAGATCAAGAAGGAGGAGATCGTCACCAAACCATACGTGTGCGGAACGCGGAGGTGCCGTCCGTTCGGTGCTAGATCAGGACGGATCGTGATTGGATTGTGGGACGCTCAACGATTTGGATCATGAAGACGTTCAAATACATCAACCGCGTTTCTTAATGCTTCCCGCTTAGCGATATCCAAGGGTATGTAGATCCACTCTCCCTCTAGTAGATGCTCATCTCCTAGATTGATCTTGGTGAAGCGTAGGAAATTTTTTGTTTCCCATGCAACGTTCCCCAACAGTGGCATCTTGAGCTTGGTCCATGTGTAGAACACAAAGAGTTTGTGGGCGTTGATGCTTAGATTGCTTCCTCCCTTGGTCGTGTTTTGGTTCAGCGGTATTGTGGGATGAAGCGGCCCGGACCAACATTACTCGTACGCTTACGAGAGACCGGTTCTATCGACTAACGTGTGATTTTGTTGCACAAAGATGACTTGCGGGTGTCAGTCTCTCCTACTTTAGTTGGATCGGATTCGACAAAGGCGGTTCTTGAGAAGTTTGAAAAGCAACTTATGTATCACCGTTGTGGTTTTGCGTAGGTGAGAATCGTTCTTGCTAGATACCCGTAGCAGCCACGTAAAATTTGCAACAACAATTAGAGGACGTCTAACTTGTTTTTGCAGGGTATGTTGTGATATGATATGGCCAATTACATGATGATATATATGTGATGTATGAGATGATCATGTGATGTATAGAATTTCATGACTTGCGTGTCAATGAGTACGGCAACCGGTAGGAGCCATAGGGTTGTCTATAATTATTGTATGACATGCGTGTCAATCATTAAGCGCTATGTAATGCTTTACTTTATCGCTAAACAGTAGCTATAGTAGTATGAGAATGGCGGGTGCGACAACCCCGATGGCGACACGTTGATGGAGATCATGGTGTCATGTCGGTGACGATGGAGATCATGCCAGTGCTTTCAAGAGGGAGATCAAAAGCACAAGTTCATGGCCATATCATGTCACTTATGATTTGCATGTGATGTTAATCCTTTTCTGCACCATGTTTTGCTTAGGACGACGGTAGCATTATTGGTGATCCCTCGCTTAAATTTCAAGATAAAATTGTGTTCTCCCTGAGTGTGCACCATTGCGAAAGTTCATCATGTCGAGACACCACATGATGATCGGCTCTGATAGACTCTACGTTCACATACAACGGGTGCAAGTCAGTGTTGCACATGCAGAACACTTGGGTAATACTTGACGAGCCTAGCACGTACAGAGATGACCTCGCAACACAAGAGGCCGAAAGGTCGAACATGAGTCATATAGTAGATATGATCAACATGATGGTGTTCATCATTGAAACCACCTCAACTCACGTGATGATCGGACTTGAGTTGGTGAATTTGGATCATGTATCACTCAGATGACCTGAGGGATGTCAATTTGAGTGGGAGATTTAGTAATTTGATTAACTAAACTCATTATCTTGAATAGTAGTCTAAGTAAACTTTGCATATTTACGTTGTAGATCAATGGCTCGCGTAGTAGCACCCCTGAATTTTAATGCATTCCTAGAGAAAGCTAAGTTGAAAGATGATGGAATTAACTTTGTGGACTGGGCTAGTAATCTGAGGATTATCCTCACGGCTTCCTAGAAGGCATATGTTGATGCACCGCTTGGTGACCAGCCCGCTGATCTGTCATCCGAAGACGTTAAGAACGCTTGGGAGACACGTTCTGGAGATTACTCAATAGTTCAATGTGCAATGTTGTATGGATTAGAACTAGAACTTCAAAGACGTTTTGAACGTCATGGAGCATATGAGATGTTCCAAGAGTTGGAGTTTATCTGTAAGAAGAATGCCCGGATCGAGAGGTATGAGACCTCCGATAAATTCTATGCTTGCAAAATGGAGGAGAACGGGTCTTTCAGTGAACATATACTCAGAATGTTTGGGTATTCGACCCGTCTGGCGGAGTTAGGGATGCCCCTTCCGCCGGAGGCGTTCACTGATAGAGTTCTTCAATCATTGCCGCCTAGCTACAAGAGCTTTGTGATGAACTATAACATGCACAGGATGAACATGTCAGTCATCGAGCTGTTTACGATGCTGAAAGTCGCTGAGTCTGAAATCCAGATAGAACATCAAGTGCTGATGGTCAATAAAACCTCTAGTTTCAAGAAGAATGGCAAGGGCAAGAAGGGTAAATCCAAAAAGGGTGGCAAAGCAGTTGCTGCTCCAGTGAAGAAACCCAAGGCTGGACCCAAGCCAGAAACTGAGTGCTTTCATTGCAAGGGAACTGGTCAGTGGAAGCGGAACTGCCCCAAGTATCTGGCTGACAAGAAGGCGGCCAAAAACAAACAAGGTATATATGATATACCTATTATTGATGTGTACCTTACCAACTCTTGTAGTACTGCCTGGGTATTTGATACCGGTTTGGTTGCTCACATTTGCAACTCAAAATAGGAACTACGGAATAGACAAAGACTGGCAAAGGACAAAGTGACGATGCACGTGGGAAATGGTTCCAAGGTTGATGTGATCGCCGTCGGCACGCTCTCTCTTTTATTACCATCGGGATTAGTGATGAACCAGAATAATTGTTATTTAGTGCCTGCGTGAAGCATGAACATTATATCTGGATCTTGTTTATTGCGAGACGGTTACTCATTTAAATCTAAGATTAATGCTTGTTCTAATTATATGAGTGATATCTTTTATGGTCATGCACCCAATGTGAGGGATTTATTCATGTTGAATCTTGATAGTGATGATACACATGTTCATAACATTGACGCAAAAAGATGTAGTGTTAATAGTGATAGTACAACTTTCTTGTGGCACTGTCGTTTGGGTCATATTGGTGTAAAACGCATGAGGAAGCTCCATGCTGGTGGACTTTTAGAATCACTTGATTTTGAATCACTTAACACATGTGAACCTTGCCTCATGGGCAAGATGACTAAAACGCCGTTCTCTGGAACAATGGAATGGGCGACTGACTTATTGGAAATCATACATACTGATGTGTGCGGTCCGATGAGTGTTGAGGAGCGCGGTGGATATCGTTATTTTCTCACCTTCACTGATGACTTAAGTAGATATGGGTATATTTACTTAATGAAGCACAAGTCTGAAACATTTCAAAAAGTTCGAGCAATTTCAGAGTGAAGTTGAGAATCAACGTAACAAGAAGATTAAATTCCTGCGATCTGATCGATGATGTGAATATCTGAGTTATGAGTTTGGTAGTCACTTAAGACAGTGTGGAATTGTTTCACAGTTGACACCGCCTGGAACAGCACAACGTAATGGTGTGTCCGAACGTCGTAATCGAACCTTATTATATATGGTGCGTTCTATGATCTCTCTTACCGATTTGCCACTATCATTTTGGGGTTATGCATTAGAGACAGCCGAATTAACTTTAAATAGGGCACCATCAAAATCCATTGAGACGACGCCATATGAACTGTGGTTTGGCAAGAAGCCAAAGTTGTCGTTTCTTAAAGTTTGGGGATGTGATGCTTATGTCAAAAAGCTTCATCCTGAAAAGTTGGAACCCAAAGCGGAGAAATGCATCTTCATAGGATACCAAAAAGAGACAGTTGGGTATACCTTCTATCTCAGATCCAAAGGCAAAGTGTTTGTCGCAAAGAACGGAACATTTCTTGAGAAAGAGTTTCTCTTGAAAGAATTGAGGGGGAGGAAAATAGAACTTGATGAGGTTATTGAACCTTTAATTCAGCCTGAAAGTAGCGCAGTGCAGTAAGATGTTTCTGTGGAGCCTACGACAGTTGAAGAGTAAGTTAATGATGATGATCATGAAACTTCGGATCAAGTTACTATTGAACCTCGTAGGTCGACAAGAGCGCGTACTGCTCCTGAGTGGTACGGCAACCCTGTCTTGGAGGTCATGTTGTTAGACAATGATGAACCTACGAGCTATGGAGAAGCGATGATGGAATCGGATTCCAAGAAATGGTTAGAGGCCATGAAATCCAAGATGGGATCCATGTATGGAAACAAAGTATGACCTTTGGAAGTATTACATGAAGGTCGAAAGGCCACTCGGAACAAATGGATTTTTAAGAGGAAGACGGATGCAGACGGTAATGTCACCGTCTATAAAGCTCGACTTGTGGCAAAGGGTTTTTCAAAAGTTCAAGGAGTTGACTACGATGAGACCTTCTCATCTATAGCGATGCTTAAGTCTATCAGAATCATGTTAGCAATAGTTGCATATTTTGACTATGAAATTTGGTAGATGGATGTCAAAACAGCGTTCCTTAACGGTTTTCTTAAGTAAGAGTTGTATATAATGCAGACAGAAGGTTTTGTCGATCCAGAGAATGCTAACAAAGTTTGCAAACTCCAGCAATCCATTTATGGACTGGTGCAAGCATCTCGGAGTTAGAACCTGCGTTTTGATGAGGTGATCAAAGCGTTCGGGTTTATACAAGTTTACGGAGAAGCTTGTATTTACAAGAAAGTGAGTGTGAGATCTATAGTGTTTCTAATATTATATGTGGATGACATATTGCTGATTGGAAACAATATAGAAATGCTGGAAAGCATGAAGGAACATTTGAACAAGAGTTTTTCAATGAAGGACCTCGGATCAGCTGCTTTCATATTAGGCATTAAGATCTATAGATATAGATCAAGACGCTTAATAGGACTTTCACACAGCACATACCTTGATAAAGTTTTGAAGAAGTTCAAAATGGATCAGGCCAAGAAGGGGTTCTTGCCTGTGTTACAAGGTGTGAAGTTGAGTAAGACTCAATGCCCAGTAACTGCATAAGATAGAGAGACGATGAGTGTCATCCCCGATGCTTCAGCCATAGGCTCTACCATGTATGCAATGCTGTGCAAAAGACCCGATGTCAGCCTTGCCATAAGTATGGATGGAAGATTTCAAAGTAATCCTGGAATGGAGCACTAGACAACGTTCAAGAATATCCTTAAGTACCTGAAAAGGACTAAGAAAATGTTTCTCGTTTATGGAGGTGATCAAGAGATCGTCATAAAGGGTTACATCGATGCAAGCTTTGACACTGATCCGGATGACTCTAAGTCGCAAACCGGATATGTAGTTATTCTTAATGGGGGTGCGGTAAGCTGGTGCAATTCCAAGCAGAGTGTGGTAGCCGATTCTACATGCGAAGCGGAGTACGTCGCAGCTTCGGAGGCAGTGAAGGAAGGTGTCTGGATGAAGGAGTTGATGACAGATCTTGGAGTAGTGCCTATTGCATTAAACCCAGTGGATCTGTTCTGTGATAACACTGGTGCCATTGCACTGGCCAAGAAACCAAGGTTTCACAAGAGGACCAGAGACATAAAGCGACGCTTCAATTCCATCCGCGAGTACATCAACGAGGAGGACATAAATATTACACAAGACGACCCGTTGACTAAACCTCTTCTAAGGGCTAAAAATGATCAACACTAGAACTGTATGGGTGTTCGATTCATTACAATGTAAATCACATAGTGATGTGACCTAGATTATTGACTCTAGTGCAAGTGGGAGACTGTTGGAAATATGCCCTAGAGGCAATAATAAAATAGTTATTATTATATTTCCTTGTTCATGATAATCATTTATTATCCATGCTAAAATTGTATTGATTGGAAACACGTTGCAAGTGTGGATACATAGACACAACTATGTCCCTAGTAAGCCTCTAGTGGACTAGCTCGTTGATCAAAGATGGTCTAGGTTTCCTAGCCATTGACATGAGATGTCATTTGATATCGGGATCACATCATTAGGAGAATGATGGAATGGACAAGACCCAAACTATAAACGTAGCATATGATCATGTCAGTTTATTGCTACGGTTTTCTGCAAGTCAAGTATATCTTCCTATGACCATGAGATCATGCAACTTACGGACACCGGAGGAGTGCCGTGTGTGTATCAAACGTCGCAACGTAACTGGGTGACTATAAAGGTACTCTATAGGTATCTCCGAGCGTGTCTGCTGGGTTGGCATGGATCAACACTGGGTTTTGTTACTCCGTGTGATGGAGAGGTATCTTAGGGCCCACTCGGTAATACAACATCACAATAAGCCTTGCAAGCAATGTGACTAAGTGTTGGTCACGGGATCTTGTATTATGGAACGAGTAAAGAGACTTGCCGGTAACGAGGTTGAGTTAGGTATGCAGGTACAGACGATCGAATCTTGGGCAAGTAATATACCGATAAAGAAAGGGAACATCATACGGGATTAACTAAATCCTTGACATAGAGGTTCGACCGATAAATATCTTCATAGAATATGTAGGAACCAATATGGGCATCCAGGTCCTGCCATTGATTATTGATCATAGAGGTGACTCGGTCATGTCTACATAGTTCTCGAACCTGCAGGGTCTGCACACTTAAGGTTCGGTGACGTTTCGGTAGTATAGAGTTATGTATGGTGGCGACCGAAGGTTGTTTGGAGTCCCGGATGAGATCCCGGACGTCACGAGGAGCTCTGGAATGGTCCGAAGATAAAGATTGATATATAGGAAGTCCTGTTTTGGTCACCGGAAAAGTTTTGGGCCCATCGGTAGTGTACCGGGAGTACCGATAGTGTACCGGGGGACCATCGGGAGGGGTATTTCGACCCAAGAGGCTACATGGGCTGTGGGAGGATGAATACCAGCCCTTAGTGGGCTGCTAGAAGTCCCACAAAGTCCCATGCAGCTGGGAAAGAAAAACCCAAAGAGAAAAAGGTGGGAAAAGGCAAAAAGGTCAAATAAGGAAGGAGTCCTAATCCTACTAGGAGTGGAGGAGGAGGACTCCTCCCTCCTGGTTTAGACGAAGCCTAGAGGGATTTGCCCTTGGGCCAAGCCTCCTCCTCTCTTCCTCTTATATATATACTATAGGTTTTAGGGTTCTCGCACAAGATTTTTGTTGGAAGTATGCCCTAGAGGCAATAATAAAATGGTCATTATTGTATTTCCTTTTTCATGATAATTGTCTATTGTTCATGCTATAATTGTGTTAACCGGAAACCGTAATACATGTGTCAATATATAGACCACAATATGTCACTAGTGAGCCTCTAGTTGGCTAGCTCGTTGATCAATAGATGGTCACGGTTTCATGACCATGGACATTGGATGTCGTTGATAACGGGATCACATCATTAGGAGAATGATGTGATGGACAAGACCCAATCCTAAGCATAGCACAAGATCGTGTAGTTCGTTTGCTAAAGCTTTTTAATGTCAAGTATCGTTTCCTTAGACCATGAGGTTGTGCAACTCCCGAATGCCGTAGGAATGCTTTGGGTGTGCCAAACGTCACAACGTAACTGGGTGGCTATAAAGGTACACTACGGGTATCTCCGAAAGTGTCTGTTGGGTTGGCATGAACCGAGACTGGGATTTGTCACTCCGTGTGACGGAGAGGTATCTTTGGGCCCACTCGGTAAGACATCATCATAAAGATCTCAATGTGACTAAGGAGTTATCCACGGGATGATGTGTTACGGAACGAGTAAAGATACTTGCCGCTAACGAGATTGAACAAGGTATAGGGATACCGACGATCGAATCTCGGGCAAGTACCATACCGATAGACAAAGGGAATTGTATACGGAATTGATTGAATCCCTGACATCGTGGTTCATCCGATGAGATCATCGTGGAGTACGTGGGAGCCAACATGGGTATCCAAATCCCACTATTGGTTATTGACCGGAGAGGTGTCTCGGTCATGTCTACGTGTCTCCCGAACCCGTAGGGTCTACACACTTAAGGTTCGATGACGCTAGGGTTATAGGGAAATAGTGTACGTGGTTACCGAAGGTTGTTCGGAGTCCCGGATGAGATCCCGGACATCACGAGGAGTCCCGGAATGGTCCGGATACGAAGATTGATATATAGGAAGTGTGGATTTGGTTACCGGAAGTGTTCCGGGTGTCACCGGTAGTGTACCGGGACCACCGGAAGGGTTCCGGGGGTCCACCAAGTGGGCCCACCTGCCCCGGAAGGTTCCATGGGCCAAGAGTGGGAGGGAGCCAGCCCCTAGGTGGACTGGTGCGCCTCCCATCCCAGCCCAAGGCGCAGCAAGGGTGGAAGGGGGCAAACCCTAGGCGTGGATGGGCCTTAAGGCCCACCCTAGGGCGCCTCCACCTCTCCCTGGCCTGGCCGCCGGCCAGATGGGCTCCTGGAGGCTGCCGCCACCCCTAGGGTGGAACCCTAAGGCGCAGCCCCTCCCCTCCCCTCCTCCTATATATAGTGGTGGGTTTTAGGGCTGCACAACAGACGAGTTCATCTCCTCCCTGGTGCAGCCCTACTCCTCCCTCTCCTCGTTCTCCGTAGTGCATAGCGAAGCTCTGCCGGAGTACCACGCAGCTCCACCGCCACCACGCCGTCGTGCTGCCGGAGCTCTTCCCCAACCTCTCCTTCCTCCTTTCTGGATCAAGGCATAGGAGATTTGACCAGACTGCATGTGTGTTGAACGCGGAGGCACCGTTATTCGGTGCTTAGATCGAAGTCCACCGCGATCTGAATCGCTGCGAGTACGACTCCATCAACTGCGTTCTAGCAACGCTTCCGCTTAGCGATCTTCAAAGGTATGAACATCCAATCTCTCCCCTCTTGTTTGCTGGTTTCTCCATAGATAGATCTTGGTGACATGTAGGAAAATTTTGATTTACTACTACGTCTCCCAACAGTGGCATCATGAGCTAGGTCTATGCGTAGAATCTATGCACGACTAGAACCAAAAGCAGTTGTGGGCGTCGATTTTGTTAATTTGCTTACCACTACTAGTCTTATCTTGATTCGGCGGTATTGTGGGATGAAGCGGCCCAGACCGACTTTACACGTACGCTTACGTGAGACTGGTTCCACCGCCTGACATGCACTTGTTGCATAAGGTGGCTAGCGGGTGTCTCTCTCTCCCACCTTAGTCGGATTGGATTCGATGAAAAGGGTCCTTATGAAGGGTAAATAGCAATTGGCATATCACGTTGTGGCTTTGGCGTAGGTAAGAAACGTTCTTGCTAGTAACCTATAGCAGCCACGTAAAAACTTGCAACTACAAATTAGAGGACGTCTAACTTGTTTTTGCAGCATGTGCCTTGTGATGTGATATGGCCAAAGGATGTGATGTGATGCATTGTGATGTATGAAATTGATCATGTTCTTGTAATAGGATTCACGACTTGCATGTCGATGAGTATGACAACTGGCAGGAGCCATAGAAGTTGTCTTATTTATTGTATGACCTGCGTGTCAATCATAAACGCCATGTAATTACTTTACTTTATTGCCAAGCGTTAGCCATAGTAGTAGAAGTAATAGTTGGCGAGACGACTTCATGAAGACACAATGATGGAGATCATGGTGTCGTGCCGGTGACAGTGATGATCATGGTGCCCCGAAGATGGAGATCAAAGGAGCAAGATGATATTGGCCATATCATGTCACTATATTGATTGCATGTGATGTTTATCATGTTTACATCTTATTTGCTTAGAACGACGGTAGTAAATAAGATGATCTCTCAATAAAATTTCAAGAGAAGTGTTCACCCTAACTGTGCACCGTTGCTAAGGATCATTGATCCGAAGCACCACGTGATGATCGGGTGTGATAGGTTCTAACGTTCGCATACAACGGGTGTAAGCCAGATTTACACACGCAAAACACTTAGGTTGACTTGACGAGCCTAGCATGTACAGACATGGCCTCGGAACACGAAAGACCGAAAGGTCGAACATGAGTAGTATAGAAGATATGATCAACATGAAGATGTTCACCATGGATGACTAGTCCGTCTCACGTGATGATTGGACACGGGCTAGTTGACATGGATCATGTGTCACTTAGATGACTAGAAAGATGTCTATTTGAGTGGGAGTTCATTGAATAATTTGATTATGTGAACTCAATTATCATGAACTTAGTCTAAAATTTCCTTTACTATCTATATTGTAGATCCAATGGCCAACGCAAATGTCACCCTCAATTTCAACGCGTTCCTAGAGAAAACCAAGCTGAAAGATGATGGAAGCAACTATGCGGACTGGGTCCGTGGCTTGAGGATCATCCTCATAGCTTCCAAGAGATTATATGTCCTTGATGCACCGCTAGGTGACCCACCCATTTTCCCAGCGGACCAAGACGTTATGAACGCTTGGCAGTCTCGCTGCGATGATTACTCCCTTGTTCAGTGCGGCGTGCTTTACAGTTTAGAATCGGGGATCCAAAAGCGTTTTGAGCAACACAGAGCATATGAGATGTTCCAAGAGCTGAAACTGGTTTTCCAAGCTCATCCTCAGTCGAGAGATATGACATCTCCGACAAGTTCTTCAGCTGTAAGATGGAGGAGAACAGTTCTGTTAGTGAGCACATCCTCAAGATGTCTGGGCTTCACAACCGCTTGACTCAGCTGGGAGTTAATCTCCCGGATGACTCAGTCATTGACAGAATCCTCCAGTAGTTCCACCTAGCTACAAAAGCTTTGTGATGAACTACAACATGCAGGGTATGGATAAGTCCATTCCTGAGTTGTACTCGATGCTCAAATCATCAGTGGTCGAGATCAAAAAGGAGCATCAAGTGTTGATGGTAAATAAGACCACTAGTTTCAAGAAAGGCAAGGGTAAGAAGAACTTCAAGAAGGACGGCAAAGCTGTTGTCGTGCCCGGTAAGCAAGTTGCCGGGAAGAAGAAGAACAAGAATGGACCCAAGCCTGAGACTGAGTGCTTTTATTGCAAGGGTACCGGTCACTGGAAGCGGAACTGCCCCAAGTACTTAGCGGATAAGAAGGACGGCAACATTAAAGGTATATGTGATATACTTGTTATTGATGTTTACCTAACCAGCGCTCGTAGTAGCTCCTAGGTATTTGATACCGGTGCAGTTGCTCACATTTGTAACTCCAAGCAGGAGCTGCGGAATAAGCGGAGGCTGGCCAAGGGACGAGGTGACGATGCGCGTCGGGAATGATTCCAAGGTCGATGTGATCGCCGTCGGCACGCTACCTCTACATCTACCTTCGGGATTAGTTTTAAACCTTAATAATTGTTATTTAGTACCAGCTTTGAGCATGAACATTGTATCTGGATCTCGCTTGATGCGAGATGGCTACTCATTTAAATCCGAGAATAATGGTTGTTCTATTTATATGAGAGAAATGTTTTATGCTCATGCCCCGTTGGTCAATGGTTTATTTTTGATGAATCTCGAACGTGATGTTACACATGTCCACAGTGTGAGTACCAAAAAGTGTAAGGTTGATAACGATAGTCCCACTTACATGTGGCACTGCTGCCTCGGTCATATTGGTGTCAAACGCATGAAGAAGCTCCATGCTGATGGACTTTTGGAGTCACTTGATTTTGAATCATTTGACACATGCGAACCATGCCTCATGGGCAAGATGACCAAGACTCCGTTCTCCGGAACAATGGAGCGAGAAATTGACTTGTTGGAGATAATACATACCGATGTATGTGGTCCAATGAGTGTCTAGGCTTGCGGTGGCTACCGTTATGTTCTCACCCTCACTGATGACTTGAGCATATATGGTTATGTCTACTTAATGAAGCACAAGTCTGAAACCTTTGAAAAGTTCAAGGAATTTCAAAGTGAGGTCGAGAATCAACGTGACAGGAAAATAGAATGCCTACGATCTGATCATGGCGGAGAATATTTAAGTCACGAGTTTGGCACACACCTTAGGAAATGTGGAATTGTTTCACAACTCACGCCGCCCGGCAAGCCTCAGCAAAATGGTGTGTCTGAACGTCGTAATCGCACTCTATTGGATATGGTACGATCTATGATGTCTCTTACCGACTTACCGCTATCATTTTGGGGATATGCATTAGAGACCGCCGCATTCACTTTAAATAGGGCACCGTCTAAATCCGTTGAGACGGCACCGTATGAATTATGGTTTGGAAAGAAACCTAAGCTGTCATTTCTAAAAGTTTGGGGATGCGATGCTTATATGAAGAAACTTCAACCTGAGAAACTCGAACCCAAAGCGGAAAAGTGCGTCTTCATAGGATATCCCAAAGAGACTATTGGGTATACCTTCTACCTACGATCCGAAGGCAAATTCTTTGTTGCCAAGAATGGATCCTTTCTCGAGAAAGAGTTTCTCTCGAAAGAAGTAAGTGGGAGGAAAATAGAACTTGATGAGGTAATTGTACCTCCACTCGAACCGGAGAGTAGCGCAGCACAGGAAGTTGTTTCTATGGAGCCTACACCGGCTGGAGAGGAAGTTAATGATGATGATCATGAAACTTCAGATCAAGTTACTATTGAACGTTGAAGGTCCATTAGGACACGTTCCGCACCAGAGTGGTACGGCAACCCAATTATAGAGATCATGTTGTAAGACAACGGTGAACCTTTGAACTATGAAGAAGCAATGGCGGGCCCGGATTCCAACAAATGGCTTGAAGCCATGAAATCCGAGATAGGATCCATGTATGAGAACAAAGTATGGACTTTGGTGGACTTGCCTGATGAAAAGTGAGCCATTGAAAATAAATGGATCTTTAAGAAGAAGACTGACGCAAATGGTAATGTGACCATCTAGAAGGCTCGGCTTGTCGCTAAGGGTTATCGACAAGTTCAAGGAGTTGACTACGATGAGACTTTCTCACCCATAGCAATGTTGAAGTCTGTCTGAATCATGTTACCAATTGCCGCATTTTATGATTATGAGATCTGGCAAATGGACGTGAAAACGACATTCCTTAATGGCTTTCTCAAGGAAGAATTGTATATGATGCAGCCGAAAGGTTTTGTCGATCCTAAAGATGCTAACAAGGTATGCAAGCTCCAGCACTCCATCTATGGGCTGGTGCAAGCATCTCGGAGTTGGAACATTCGCTTTAATGAAGTGATTAAAGCGTTTGGTTTGTAAAGGTTTATGGAGAACCCTGTATTTACAAGAAAGTGAGTGGGAGCTCTGTAGCATTTCTCGTATTATATGTGGATGACATACTGATAATGGGAAATGATACAGAACTCTTGGAAAGTGTAAAGGCCTACTTGAATAAGTGTTTTTCAATGAAGGACCTTGGAGAAGCTGCTTACATATTAGGTATTAAGATCTATAGAGATAGATCGAGATGCCTCATAGGTCTTTCACAAAGCACATACCTTGAAAAGATATTGAAGAAGTTCAATATGGATCAGTCCAAGAAGGGATTCTTGCCTGTGTTACAAGGTGTGAGATTGAGTACGACTCAATGCCCGACCACGGCAAAGGATAGAGAAGAGATGAGTGTCATCCCCTATGCTTCAGCCATAGGCTCTATTATGTATGTCATGCTGTGTACCAGACCTAATGTGAACCTTGCCATAAGTTTGGTAGGGAGGTACCAAAGTGATCCCGGAGCGGAACACTGGACAGCGGTCAAGAACATCCTAAAGTACCTGAAAAGGACAAAGGACATGTTTCTCATGTATGGAGGTGCCGAAGAGCTCGTCGTAAAGGGTTACGTCGATGCTAGCTTCGACACAGATCCGGACGACTCCAAGTCGCAGACCGGATACGTGTATATTTTGAACGGAGGGGCAGTAAGCTGATGCAGCAGCAAGCAAAGCGTCGTGGCGGCATCTACATGTGAAGAAGAGTACATAGCTGCTTCGGAAGCAGCAAAGGAAGGAGTCTGGATGAAGGAGTTCATCACCGACCTAGGAGTAATTCCAAGTGCGTCGGGCCCGATGACTCTATTCTCTGACAACACTGGAGCTATTGCCCTTGCGAAGGAGCCCAGGTTTCACAAGAAGACAAGACACATCAAGCGCCGCTTCAACTCCATCCGTGATTACATTCAGGAGGGATATATAGATATTTGTAAAGTGCATACGGATCTGAATGTCGCAGATCCATTGACTAAACCTCTCTCACGAGCAAAACATGATCAACACCAGAATGCTATGGGTGTTCAATTCATCACAATGTAACTAGATTATTGACTCTAGTGCAAGTGGGAGACTGTTGGAAATATGCCCTAGAGGCAATAATAAAATGGTTATTATTGTATTTCCTTGTTCATGATAATTTTCTATTGTTCATGCTATAATTGCGTTAACCGGAAACCGTAATACATGTGTGAATACATAGACCACAATATGTCCCTAGTGAGCCTCTAGTTGGCTAGCTCGTTGATCAATAGATGGTCACGGTTTCATGACCATGGACATTGGATGTCGTTGATAACGGGATCACATCATTAGGAGAATGATGTGATGGACAAGACCCAATCCTAAGCATAGCACAAGATCGTGTAGTTCGTTTCCTAAAGCTTTTCCATGTCAAGTATCGTTTCCTTAGACCATGAGGTTGTGCAACTCCCGGATGCCGTAGGAATGCTTTGGGTGTACCAAACGTCACAACGTAACTGGGTGGCTATAAAGGTACACTACGGGTATCTCCGAAAGTGTCTGTTGGGTTGGCATGAACCGAGACTGGGATTTGTCACTCCGTGTGATGGAGAGGTATCTCTGGGCCCACTCGGTAAGACATCATCATAATGAGCTCAATGTGACTATGGAGTTAGCCACGGGATGATGTGTTACGGAACGAGTAAAGAGACTTGCCGGTAACGAGATTGAACAAGGTATAGGGATACCGACGATCGAATCTCGGGCAAGTACCATACCGATAGACAAAGGGAATTGTATACGGGATTGATTGAATCCCTGACATCGTTGTTCATCCGATGAGATCATCATGGAGTACGTGGGAGCCAACATGTGTATCTAGATCCTGTTGTTGGTTATTGACCGGAGAGGTGTCTCGGTCATGTCTACGTGTCTCCCGAACCCGTAGGGTCTACACACTTAAGGTTCGATGACGCTAGGGTTATAGGGAAATAGTGTACGTGGTTACCGAAGGTTATTCGGAGTCCCGTATGAGATCCCGGACGTCACGAGGAGTCCCGGAATGGTCCGGAGATGAAGATTGATATATAGGAAGTGAGGATTTGGTTACCGGAAGTGTTCCGGGTGTCACCGGTAGTGTACAGGGACCACCGGAAGGGTTTCGGGGGTCCACCAAGTGGGCCCACCTGCCCCGGAAGGTTCCATTGGCCAATAGTGGGAGAGATCCAGCCCCTAGGTGGGCTGCTCCGCCTCCCACCCCAGCCCAAGGCGCAGCAAGTGTGGAGGGGGGTAAACCCTAGGCGTGGATGGGCCTTAAGGCCCACCCTAGGGCGCCTCCACCTCTCCCTGCCCTGGCCGCCGGCCAGATGGGCTCCTGGAGGCTGCCGCCACCCCTAGGGTGGAACCCTAGGGCGCAGCCCCTCCCCTCCCCTCCTCCTAAATATAGTGGTGGGTTTTAGGGCTGCACAACAGACGAGTTCATCTCCTCCCTGGTGCAGCCCTACTCCTCCCTCTCCTCGTTCTCCGTAGTGCTTAGCGAAGCTCTGCCGGAGTACCACGCAGCTCCACCGCCACCATGCCGTCGTGCTGCCGGAGCTCTTCCCCAACCTATCCTTCCTCCTTGCTGGATCGAGGCGTAGGAGACGTCACCGGGCTGCACGTGTGTTGAATGCGGAGGCACCATTGTTCGGTGCTTAGATCAGAATCCACCGCGATCTGAATCGCAGCGAGTACGACTCCATCAACCGCGTTCTAGCAATGCTTCCGCTTAGCGATCTTCAAAGGTATGAATATCCAATCTCTCCCCGCTCGTTTGCTGGTTTCTCCATAGATAGATCTTGGTGACACGTAGGAAAATTTTGATTTACTACTACGTCTCCCAACAATTTTCAGCCACGTGCTACCCCCGCCTCTAGTGCATAGTTTCTCCTCTAGATCCGTTTTCTGCAGTACTTAGGAGAAGTCCTACCGGAATAACTCCACCACCATCGCCGCAACGCCGCCACGCTGCCGGAGAACTATTCTACCTCGCCGCTCCCTCTTGCTGGATCAAGAAGGCAGAGGTCGTCATCAAGCCGTACGTGTGCTGAACACGAAGGTGCCGTCCGTTCGGTGCTAGATTGGGACAGATCGTGATTGGATCGCGGGATGCTCGGCGATTTGGATCATGAAGACGTTCGACTACATCAACCGTGTTTCTTAACGCTTCCCTCTTAGCGGTCTATAAGGGTATGTAGATCCACTCTCCCTCTCGTATATGCTCATCTCCTAGATTGATCTTGGTGAAGCGTAGGACATTTTTTGTTTCCCATGCAACGTTCCCCAACAGGAGTTACCCCCCAATAATTGATCAGTGGCCTTGGGTTTTTTACTGGAGGTAAAATGAGGCCAGTGTATGATGTGGTAAAAATTGGAGGCAAGGGGAATCTGTTTGGGTCCACTATGCTTGTCCACTAGTTTATGGCTGAAGATGTTTGTGCTATGATTGGGCTAGGTAGGGGAATCCTATGACCTTGAGATTTACCAGGGGTAAATGGTAAGTACATTTGGTTCTGATCACAAGTTTGGACATGATTTCTGAAAGTTTGCAATGGAAACATGGTAAACCCTAGGATTCAACAAAATCCGGTTTCTGTAGAACCAGTTGGCTTAAACTAATCTCCTTGATTCACAACTTAGTGTAACATCATTATTTGGGGATTAGAACATGTCCACAAAGTTTCGGATCAATAAGAGAAACCTCACAATGTAAAGTTGCTCAAATTTGTCTATGGACATGAATGAGTTTGGAATATTTTCATGAAGCTAAACAATTGGGATTGATTTGCAAATTTGCAAGATCATCAAATATGAGAATTGTGACTTGCTGCAATTTTCTTAGAATTTATTGATAAGATTTCTTATAGAAATATTTCAAAAGCTTGATTTGGACAGAAAGGGTTTTGAGGAGTTTTACCCATTATTTTGAACATGACCATGTGTTGAAACTCATATATATGGAAAATATATGTCCACTGAGTTTTCCTAAATTTTCTCAAACATTTTTAAAGCATTTAAATAATTTTCTCTATAAAAGAACATTTCTGGCCTTATGAAAAAGCCTTTAAATAAAATAGCGAAATGATCTTTAAAATTAATATTTGGTGGTTTTGGATAGTCTTATATATAGTAGGTTTCAAATAAAGCCTTTTTGGAAAAACAATCCACCCATTTTGAGGACTTGTAGTACAAACATCAATTAAGGGGTTTTGGAAAACCTAATTTGAATAAATCCATTTTGGCCAAAATAAAATTTTATAAAAATAGTTTAATGTCCTATAATCATGGCATGATCATTCAGCAAATATTTGGAGCAATTAGATGAGTTTTGAGAGTAGGAGGAATTTTATGAATATAGAGCACCAACAAGCAATCAAGCAATCATCAATCAAGTCAAGCATCACAAGCACAGAAAAAGTTTTAATTGGCCCTAATTTTTTGAGTCAGGTTAACTTAGTCATGAGTCAAAACACAGGGTGTGACAGACCGACCCTGCTTACAAGAATCTCGTCCTTGAGATTCCTAGGCTAGGCATAGAAAAAGGTGTGGGAATTCATAAGTGCGGTAGTCTTCACATTCCATGTTGCTTCTGATCCGGCGTGGTTGTCCTTATGGATCTTGAAGTTCCCAAAGATATGTCTTTGAGTGCATCGTTGACTTCGTCTAAGGGTGAATGGGGTTCTGGTAAGGGTCTGACTTGCGTGTGTATTCCAAGGTCGAAATACATGGCAAGGTAGTGTGTTTGTGTGCTGGTTCTAGGACTGCTCATGCTGGTTAGTGACATCCAGATGTCCCATTAGACGAGAAGGGTCAATATCTCGGCGTAGCCTTCCATCGATGGCGAAGTCCTTGAGTCCCTTAAGACAGGTGATCTTCAATCGTAGGTGGTCTTCATCCTTGAGAGTGCTGAAATGCGTCATTGTAGGCTTCAGGTCGAGAACTTCTGCTTTAATAAGTTAGCAAGGTATGTTCTTCATCCATCTTCAACCAGTTGTCTTCGTCGTTACAGACACGCTTTCGTGTTGGGAGTGAAGTTCTAGCGAATGATAGTACTCTACTTCGCACTCCGGACAATCTATCGCAAAGTAAATAAAAACACACATAAACATGCATTCATACAATTCAAAGACATACAAAAAAATATTTGCAAAAAACAAATAAAAATCCAACACAAGAAATTAGCATGAAAATTTTCAAAGTGTGACTAGTGTTAAAAATTCGTGACGTGCACTAGTGTTGCTACATGGCATCCTAGTAAAATTATGGTGAACAGAAAATAATGGTGTAGAATATTTAGTGGGAAAAAGTCATGGCAAAGGATTTAGTTCGTGTGACGTGTCGCAAAAAGAATCACTTCAAACGGGTATACCGTTTGAAAGATATGACCTAATGAAATTTAAATTCAAATCTGAATTAATTTCAAATTTGAACTTGCAAAAATATGCAACTATGGGTTTTCTGGTTAGGGCTATTGGATATGAAAATTTAGCCTCTTGTTTCATCTCGTTTCGACCTATGGTTAAAAAGTTAAGGCTGTTTGAAGTTTTGAAATAAAATCTGAAAAAACCTGCTATAGAACATTTTCTAAAAACTCTAAAGTGTGGACGTTCACGACTAGAGCGCGAAGGGAATGGCTCTGATTGCTTGACTCTGTTCGCCGCGGCGGCTATGCGGCGAACGTTCGCAAACTAGGTAAATCACCGGTTTGGCTAAACTAAAAAGAACAAACCGACGTTCGGTTTAAATAAACCGCATGGTTTATATTAAAACGCGGTTAACCGCGTACCGGTTCGGTCTAAATAAAGAAACCTAAAAGAAAAAAAAGCAAACTAATCTACAGAGAAGAGGGCGCTTACATAGAGCATGAGCGCTGGCGTTCGGGCAGGAAACTCGGCGACGACAGGGCAGCGGCTCCGACGATCGCCGGCGTGGGTGAGGTGGTCGGGCGGATGCAGCTCGACGACGGCCTCCGGGCGGTGGTGACGGCACCCGACGGCGACGACCGTAGGGAGCGGGGCGAGCTCCTGTCTCCGGCGAACTCCGCCGACGACGGTCGGACGGGCGGCGTCTCCAGTGCGCCCTAGGGGCAAACAACATGTCAGGAAGGTGCGGATGGACTAGGTGGTCCGATTTCTCAAGGAACAAAGGCTCATGGCGGCTCACCGGTGTCGGAATCTTCGTCGGAAAGCTCCGCCTCCGGCGAGATGCAAACGGATGAGACGGTGGCTACGAGCGGCGAGAGGAGGTGCGGATCGTCTGAATGGAACGAGGGGGTCAAGGGCTACTTATAGGCGCGGCTTGGAGGGTTGGGGCTGCGGGATAAGTTCTATCCCTAGAGCTTCGGCCACGGTTAAGGGAGTTGCGAGCACTGGCTTATCCAGCGTTGGCTGCGGGAGGTTAGGGAAGATAGGTTCGGGCCCCACCTGTCAGGTTGCGTGAGAGAGAGGGTTGACCAAAGAGAGAGAGAGACGTGGGGAGGCTGGGGCAACCGGCCCTGGGGCTGGCTCGGGCGAGCGCCTCGCTAAGCCTGGCTAGCGAGCGGCCTCCTGGCTGGCCTCGTCCGGCCTGGGTGCGTGCGTGTGTTTTTTCTTGTTTTTTTTGAAAACTTCCTTTTTACATCTGAGGCAGAAACAAAAGTATAGGGTATTATATACCAAAGCGATCAGAAAAACAAATCCTAAAGCGTGAACATTTCTTTAGAGTCAAAATAAAAACGTTATTAAAACATTATTTAAAGAAAATCCAAAATGAAACCAAATTTGACTTTCAAATAAATTGGCACTATTTTCTTCTGACCTTTGGGGTGTCATGTTACCTCCTCTCGTATTATTTTTCAAAGTATTTTGTCAGGTAATTGAGTAAACTCAAATGCCAATTGAAAAGAAGTCAAATAAAGAAGATGAAATATAATTGCCACATTCATTTCAATCATAATGCATAGATGCTTAACTAGTAATTATAAAACATTCCAAATTGAAAATTTGGGATGTTACAAACCTACCCCCCTTAAGATGAATCTCGTCCTCGAGTTTCAGGTTGGCTAGCAAAGAGGTGTGGATGGTCTCGCTTGAGATCTTCTTCTCGTTCCCAAGTAGCTTCCTCCTCGGTGTGGTGACTCCACTGAACCTTGCAGAACTTGATGACCTTGGTACGAGTGATCCTCTCAGCAGTCTCAAGAATCTTAACAGGCTTCTCCTCATAAGTTAGATCATTATCCAACCGAATTGCTTCTAGAGACACTGTATCTCTCAAAGGAATATCTGCCATCTCGGCATTACACTTCTTCAGTTGGGAAACATGAAACACATCATGGACTCCTGACAAACCCTCTGGTAGTTCCAACTTGTATGCAACTTCCCCTCTGCATTCCAGAACTCTGTATGGCCCCACGAATTGTGGTGCTAACTTTCCTTTGACTCCAAACCTCTTAATACCTCGAAGTGGAGACACTCGCAGATATGCTCTATCTCCCACTTCATAAATCACTTCCTTGCATTTAGCGTCGGCATAACTCTTCTGTCTAGACTGAACTATCTTGAGTCTATCACGGATCAACTTGACCTTCTCCTCAGAATCTCGAATCAAATCCAATCCAAACAATTTGCGATCACCAACTCCATCCCACATCAACGGTGTTCTGCACTTCCTCCCATACAATGCCTCAAAAGGGGCCATCTGCAAACTGGCTTGATAGTTGTTGTTGTATGAGAACTCTACATAAGGTAAGTTATCATCCCAACTAGAACCGTAGTCTAGCACACAAGCTCTCAACATGTCCTTCAGAATCTGATTCACCCTCTCTATCTGCCCATCTGTCTGTGGATGGAAGGCTGTACTGAATTCTAGCCTGGTACCCAAAGTTTCGTGTAGCTGATGCCAAAACTTTGAAGTAAACTGTGTTCCTCTATCTGATACAATGGTCCTCGGAACTCCATGCAGACATACAATCCTGGTCATATATATCTTCGCCAGCTTAGCACTTGTATAGGTAGTCTTCACAGGGATGAAGTGAGCAACCTTGGTCAAGCGATCAACTATTACCGAAATGGAATCATAACCTGAATGGGTCCTGGGTAATCCCGTGATGAAGTCCATGCCAAGTTTATCCCATTTCCAATCAGGTATCAGCAATGGCAGAAGCAAACCTGTTGGTTTCTGATGCTCTGCCTTTACCCTCTGACATACATTGCATACTGCTACATACTCAGCAATTTCCCTCTTCATACCGGTCCACCAAAAACTTTCCTTCAAGTCCAAATACATCTTGGTGTTTCCCGGATGTATCGAGTAAGGCAAATCATGAGCCTCCTGAAGAATCAACTTCCTGATCTCTGGATTATTGGGCACACAAATACGCTGCTGAAACCATATGGTTCCATGCTCATCCTCACATAATCCTTCTGCCTTTCCTTTGCTAATCCTCTCCTTTATCTCAGCAATACCTTGATCCAACTTCTGAGCTTGTCTGATCTTTCCCAACAAGGTGGATTGTACTTCGAGTGTGGCAACATAGCCTCTTGGAACTATTTCCAACTCGAGATCTCTAAGTTTATCACACAACTCCTGAGGTAATCCTCCTGCGACAAGAGTGTTGACATAGCTCTTACGGCTCAACGCATCTGCCACGATGTTGGCTTTTCCTGTATGATAATGCAAATTCATATCATAATCCTTGATGAGCTCCAACCATCTCCTTTGCCTAAGGTTCAACTTCGTCTGCGTGAAGATGTACTTCAAACTCTTGTGATTGGTGTAAATATCACATTGGTTACCGATAAGGAAATGTCTCCAGGTCTTGAGTGCATGCACCATGGCTGCTAACTCCAGATCATGCGTGGCATAGTTCAACTCATGAGGTCGAAGCTGATGTGAAGCATAAGCTACAACCTTTCCTCCTTGCATAAGCACGCCTCCAAGTCCTTGGCATGAAGCGTCGTAGTACACCTGAAAATCCTTGTGTATGTTCGGCAGAATTAGCACTGGAGCTGTAACCAAACGCTTCTTCAACTCCTGGAAACTGGCTTCACATTCCTCAGTCCAAATATACTTGGTGTCCTTCTTCAACAACTCCGTCATGGGCTTTGCAATCTTGGAGAAATTCTCAATGAACCTCCGATAATATCCTGCAAGTACAAGGAAACTACGGATCTCGCTAACTGAGGTCGGTGCCTTCCATTCTGTGACCGCTTCTACCTTGGAAGGGTCCACGGCAATTCCTTCTCCTGACACAACATGTCTAAGAAATCCGACTTCCTCTAACCAAAACTGACACTTGCTGAACTTGGCATAATGTTGGTGTTCTCTGAGCTTCTCTAGAACTAAGCGCAGATGTTATGCATGCTTCTCCTCATTCTTGGAAAAAAACAATATATCATCAATGAATGCCACCACAAACTTATCCAAATACTCCATGAATACCTTGTTCATCATCTCATAAAATAGGCAGGGGCATTAGTCAAACCAAACGACATGACTGTATACTCATAAAGCCCATACCTCGTGGTAAAAGCTGTCTTAGGTATATCTTTCTCACGGATCTTCAACTGATGATAACCCGATCGAAGGTTAATCTTGGAGAAAACACTAGCTCCTTCTAGCTAGTCGAACAAGTCATTGATCATCAGCAGCGGATACTTATTCTTGATGGTCACCTCGTTCAAAGAGCGATAATCCACACACACCCTCAAGGTTCCATCCTTATTCTCCACTAAGAGTACTGGGGCTCCCCAAGGTGATGAACTCGGGCGAATATACCCCCTCTCTAGTAACTCCTCAATCTGCTTCTTGACTTCCGCTAGATCGTTAGCGGGCATCCGGTATGGCCTCTTGGAGATAGGTTCGGTGCTTGGCAGCAACTCAATGAGAAACTCAATCTCCCGATCCGGTGGCATACCGGGTAACTCCTCTGGAAATTCATCGGGATAATCCTTCACCACTGGTACTTCTTCCTGGACAACTCCCGTAAGAGAGTTCACTTGAGTCTTCTTAGGCTTAAGCCTGGATACATACTTGATTCTCTTCTTCTCTAGAATGGTGAGAAGAATTGACCTACTAGCACAATCAATGCTTCCCTGATACTTGGACATCCAATCCATACCTAGGATTACATCCAACCCTTGTGACTCAAGTACGATCATATCTGTGGGAAAAACATGTCCCCCTATGTTCAAAGGCAACTGAAAACATACCTGACTAGTCATAGACTCTGCTCCTAGGAAACTCACTAGAATAGGTGACTTAAGAGCTACGGTAGGCAACCTATGTTTACCCACAAATCCTCTTGATATGAATGAATGTGATGCACCAATGTCAAATAAAATAAGTGCTGGAACTAAATTAACCAAGAACTTACCAATCACCGCATCCGGTTGTTCATAGACTTCTTCCACGTTGACATGATTCACATGCCCCTGAGTGAAAGGATTGGGCTTCTTGCCTCCAGAACTTCCATTTTCATTCCCATTCTGTAGCTCGGGACACTCATTGGAGTAGTGCCCTGTCTTCTTGCACTTGAAGCAGGTGATGTGAGTCAGATCCTTCCTCACTGGTGTAGCAGGGGTAGGGTGATGGTGATTGCCGTTTCCTCCATTCCCATTGCCATTTTTATGGCCATTGTGGTTGTGTCCATTGCCTCCATGCTGAGAATGACCACCATGGTTATGATGGTTGTGCCCTCCAAACTTACTGTGTCCTGTACTAGTATATCCTGAGAAAGGGGTGGAGCGAGATCTGTTGAGCTCCAGACTGAAACTTACCTTGACCATATTTCCTCTTGCGATTTTCCATCTGCTGATGCTTGCCCTCTAGAGTGATAGCCTTGTCTACCAACTCTTGATAGTTATCAAAAGTCGCTACCATCAACTGAATTCCTAGCTCATCATTCAGTCCCTCTAGAAACTTCTCTTGCTTGGCTGCATCGGTTGCCACGTTACCTGGGGCATAACGGGACAACTTGCTGAAGTCATCAACATACTCAAACACTGAGCGACCTCCTTGGCGCAAGTTGCGGAACTCCCTCTTCTTGAGAGCCATAGCTCCCGCTGAAACATGAGTAGTGCGGAACGCTGGCTGGAACTGCGCCCAAGTCACATTCTTCATGGGGTACGTGGCGGTGTAGTTCTCCCACCACGAAGCTGCTGGTCCATCCAGTTGGTGAGAGGCAAACCTCACCTCCTCTTGATCAGTGCATCCTGTTGTGGCTAGCTTCCTACCCATGTTGTGAAGCCAGTCATCTGCGACAATCGGCTCCGGGCTGCTTGTGAAGATTGGAGGATTCAGACTCAGAAAACGGGTAAGGCTGTCAATTTGTGGTGGAGGTGGAGGTGGAGGTGGGTTATTGTTGTTGTTTTGGGCCATATTCTGCATCATCAACTGTATCATCTGGTTCTGGGTCTGAAGCAATTGTTCCAAGGCGGGTGGGATATCATTCCCTGAGCCACTCCCGGAAGGGTCACGCCTTTGTCGCATCTGTTGGGCCAGCATAGAGGGGGTATAGATAGAATTATGCCTAAGCGAGAAACACTACCCATATGCAAATGATGTCAATAAAAATCCAAATCACTTCAATTCAATTCAATCAAAGAGTTCACACGAAACAAACCTAAGGTGAGCCATGTCACAAGGTTTGACAAGGTCCCACAAATAAATCAAACAAATACTAATCGACTATCGAATCCTAATCTCTCATGGTGGTCTAAGTCTACTCCTCATCGGAAGAGTGATCTATCATGTTGATGTCGGCTCTAGCGGCATCACTCTGAATCTCCTCGTCGTCATCCTCATAGTCTTTGTCCTGACTGACGTAGTCCCCATAAGAGTGATCCTCTTGGAGATTCTCCCCGTTATCAAGCTCTTCCCCAGCTTCCTCCAGCCGGAGCTTCAAGTCGTCGAGCTTATCCTGTAGCACATCTAGCTCCGCCTCATGCTCTGCGCGGGCATTCTGAAGCTCTTCTTCCAGCTTGACCTTGTGGGTAGTCAGGTTGTGGGTGGTGACGATGTAGTCGTCCATCTCTTGCTTCATCCTGGTGATGAGCTCCTCTAGGTCCTCAATGTGTGAGTTGATGGTGTCGTCCTCCCTGGTGCGCACCACATCTCCATCCGGGTCGCGGCGCGCGTATGTGACGTAGTTAGTCTTCCTGAGATCCTCGTGGTAGTCCTGGCGGATGCGCCCAAGTGCAAAGAGCATAGCAATCCCTTTGCCAATGCCCCATGATCTTACTTCTATGTAGAAGTCGATCGGCTCAATGGCATTTCCAAAAGTTCGCCCTGGAATGTGGACATCAATCTTCCAGCGCATCTCCTCAGGTAGAGTGGCCGTGAAGGTACTGATGAAGCTGGGCAGGGCAATGCACAGATGACCTGCGATATCCACGAGCTGTCTTCCAAAGGGCATGGTTGCGTCGGGCTGAGCAAACTCAACGATGGGGGTCGACATCTACGGTTTGAAAGAGAGGAGAAATTAGTAGTGAAGCAGGGAAAAGTATGAGACCAAAACAGGAGGATAAAAAGTGTTGTAAAACGTGGTTTTTATCCTATGGCTTTCCATTTTCTAGGGTCGCGTCCTACAGTCAACGTGTGCTCTGATACCATCTTGTAGCGACCCAACCTCAAGGGATCGGAGTCTCTGTGCTTAAGTGTCATCCCTGGATCAGTATGCCGACACACAAAGTACTTGAGGATGTACAACAGAGTTCAATCACACATTTATTACATCGAGAATCCTCAAAGAGTATTTATTACAATACTGTGGCCTAAGGCCAAGTAGACAAAGACATGCGGAAGCAAAAAAGTGTAACAAGTCCATCAACTCCACGAGGAAGCTGAGTGCAGAACAACGACCTATCGCACCTTATTCGTCGTCACATAAATCTGCAACATGATAAGTTGCAGCCGTGTAGGTCAGTACATGGAATGTACTGGCAAGTCACATCATCAAGTTTATGAGCCTACATAGTACATGCAATTTGGCTGGTGGAAAGCTCTAAGTTTAGTTTTGCATAAAGCTAGTTTTTCCCTATCAAAAATAATTGTTCTACTTCTACAAATATCATAAGTCTGAGATGATGCCCATCTCAACCATTCCAAAATTTTATACCCAATTGATTAATTAAGAGTGATGAGATCTCCCTACATTTCCACTACTAAAAGCTCAAGTTGTCCATGACCGGGGACACGGCTAATCGATTAGATTTTTACTCTGTAGAGGTTGTGCACTTTTCCCCACAAGACTCGACCACCTCCTTGATCGGAAGATCGAGACTTTCTTTCGATAGCATTTCCCCTAACCCACGGATAGGCCGGTACACCTACATCATCTACATCTGCTAGCCTATCCCGAAAGAGGTCACATCACCTACTCAACTAAGCCAGAGCCCATATTGGCTTGCGACTGCACACGGAAGCTTGTAGACATGAAAATACGGTTGATCCCTTTGAGCCTGGGTGGACGAACCACTAGTGTGCACTCCCATGGATTCCCATGAATGCTCCCACTGTACTTCGCCACCATACAAACCAATTTCCACCCAGGTAGTTCATTAAAGTTGGTCCTAGTTACTACTTTGTCACTCACATCTCAAAGTGATAGCACTCCCCAATCCACGTCTACTTTGGCGAGGCATTGTAACATAACACGATGGCGACAAAGTTTGCATGGTTCCGACCTACCTCAATGAACTACTGGGTGATAGTAAATCCAACAAGTATAAACTCCTATCATGCACTCCTACATCAAAGGACTAAGTGCAAAAATAAAACATAGGTAAAAACTGACATGATCAAAATGTAACTTGCCTTCATGCTGGGAGTGAAGTTCTAGCGAATGATAGTACTCTGCTTTGCACTCCGGATAATCTATCGCAAAGTAAATAAAAACACACATAAACATGCATTCATACAATTCAAAGACAGGCAACAAAATATTTGCAAAAACCAAATAAAAATCCAACACAATTCATTAGCATGAAAATTTTCAAAGTGTGACTAGTGTTAAAAATTCGTCAAGTGCACTAGTGTTCCTACATGGCATCCTAGTAAAATTATGGTGAACAGAAAATAATGGTGTAGAATATTTAGTGGCAAAAAGTCATGGCAAAGGATTTAGTTCGTGTGACGTGTCGCAAAAAGAATCACTTCAAATGGGTATACCATTTGAAAGATATGACCTAATGAAATTTAAATTCAAATCTGAGTTAATTTCAAATTTGAACGTGCAAAAATATGCAACTATGGGTTTTCTGGTTAGGGCTATTCGAGACGAAATTTAGCCTCTTGTTTCATCTCGTTTCGACCTACGGTTAAAAAGTTAAGGCCGTTTGAAGTTTTGAAATAAAATCTGAAAAAAACTGCTATAGAACATTTTCTGAAAACTCTAAAGTGTGGACGTTCGCGACTACAGCGTGAAGCGAATGGCTCTGATTGGTTGACTATGTTCGCCGCGGCGGCCATGCGGCGAACATTCGCAAACTAGGTAAATCACCGGTTCGGCTAAACTAAAAAGAACAAACCGACGTTCGGTTTAAATAAACCACATGGCTTATATTAAAACGCGGTTAACCACGTACCGGTTCGGTCTAAATAAAAAAACCTAAAATAAAGAAAACTATACTAATCCACAGAGAAGCGGGCGCTTACACAGAGTACGAGCGCTGGCGTTCGGGCAGGAAACTCGGCGATGACAGGGCAGCGACTCCGGTGATCGCCGGCGCAGGTGAGTTGGTCAGGCGGATGCAGCTCGACGACGGCCTTCGGGCGGTGGTGATGGCACCCGACGGCGACGGCCGTTGGGAGCGGGGCGAGCTCGTGTCTCCGACGAACTCCGGCGACGAAGGTCGGACGGGCGGCATCTCCGGTGCGCCCTAGGGGCAAACAACATGTCAGGAAGGTGTGGATGGACTAGGTGGTCCGATTTCTCAAGGAAGAAAGGCTCATGGCGGCTCACCGGTGTCGGAATCTTCGTCGGAAAGCTCCGGCTCCGGCAAGATACAAATGGATGGGGCGGTGGCTACGAGCGGCGAGAGGAGGTGCGGATCGTCTGAATGGAACGAGGGGGTCAAGGGCTACTTATAGGCGCGGCTTGGAGGGTTGGGGCTGCGGGATAAGCTCTATCCCTAGAGCTTCGGCCGCGGTTACGGGAGCTGCGAGCGCTGGCTTATCCAGCGGTGGCTGCGAGAGGTTAGGGAAGATAGGTTCGGGCCCCATCTGCCAGGTTGCGTGAGAGAGAGGGTTGACCAGAGAGAGAGAGAGAGACGTGGGGAGGCTGGGGCGACCGGCGCTGGGGCTGGCTCGGGCAAGCGCCTCGCTAAGCCTGGCTAGCGAGCGGCCTGCTGGCTGGCCTTGTCCGGCCTGGGTGCGTGCGTGTTTTTTTTGTTTTTTTGAAAACTTTCGTTTTAGATCTGAGGCAGAAACAAAAGTATAGGGTATTATATACCAAAACGATCAGAAAAACAAATCCTAAAGCGTGAACATTTCTTTAGAGTCAAAATAAAAACGTTATTAAAACATTATTTAAAGAAAATCCAAAATGAAACCAAATTTGACTTTCAAATAAATTGGCACTATTTTCTTCTGACCTTTGGGGTGTCATGTTACCTCCTCTCGTATTTTTTTTCAAAGTATTTTGTCAGGTAATTGAGTAAACTCAAATGCCAATTGAAAAGAAGTCGAATAAAGAAGATGAAATATAATTGCCACATTCATTTCAATCATAATGCCTAGATGCTTAACTAATAATTGTAAAATATTCCAAATTGAAAATTTGGGATGTTACAAACATATAGTCAAACCATACCATAATTTATTAAAAAGGCAAATAAGTTCATTTGGATATTTGAAAATTTGCAAACATACAACCAGAAAATATTCTGGTAAATGATGTTTCTCAAATCTTCATCAGACGGATAACCAAGAATATAGTGCAATAAAAGAATGATGAATTCCTTTGCACCAATGATATGTTTGCGTATTTTTTTCTAGGTAATATGGGAGACCTTAGGTAATCCCCTAATTATCCCAACATATTACTAGCCTATACCTCTACTACTTCATATAGTAGGATGTCCAATATCATATCCCTCGGATACAATATCTGATAAATTTATTGTATGAATCAATTCATACTCAGTTTTGTTGCGTACACAATAAATTTCTAAATCTTACAACATATTTGTCTTTAAGCTTTACAATTCTGGTTTGGGGTTGATTAGAAAAAAATATTGGCAATTCTGCTGGTCACAACTTTTCAAGTTACAATGTTTCCTAAATCATCAGATTTTATGTGCACCGCATGTGCCATAGGGGAAATAAGTTTTAAGGCCCTCTCACCTTAAGATTCTAAATAAGCCACTTATTCTTTCTTGAACACATTTAGAAGATGTATGTGGATTACTTAACCATTATGTGGGATTATTTAGATACTTCATGGTACTCATAGAAACATTTATAAAATGATTTCAAGTGTGTCTCTTGTCACACACAACCATGAACGATCTTACAAAATCAATTGCTCAACTTCTCAAAGTAAGATAAAATTATCCTAAACAAGAGATAAATCCATTCGAATGGACAACTTCGAACTCATTTCACAAGAAATGTCTGATTATATATAATACTTTATGTACATACCCAGAATGTTTAGTTCAATACCTTATCAAAGATAATGAAATTAATATTATGACCAAACCTATAGAATTGTAATTTCTAGCCTCTTGCTAGACAAATGCGCATTACACACCGTAAGTATGATATAAATCATACCAACTGCATAGCATACTACTTTTCCCTTATAGTAATTACGTGGAAATCAACAAAGTATGTCCTATCTGCTATAATTCGGTTACATACCGATATCACCACTCCAGCATACATCAATGGGCTCTCACAAAAAATTAGGGATCTATGTGAGGAATAACAATTTATCCGTCAACCAAAATTATGCATAGCCCGTATGCTGATTGCATCAACAATAAGGACATTTCTGGCATTAGGGGGAGATAAGTACCACAAAGAATGCCAAGAAATAAATTAGAAATGGTATGCACAGTCATTCCTTATATCCACATACTCAAAGAATCTGAACAAGAAGTTTAGAATCACATATTTGCAACACATTGCAAATCTGCCACATACATTTACTCATGACAAAGGTCTCACTCGGTTATATTCCTATAGTAAAGTGTCAGAAAGAGTGGAGGTGCTTGATAAACCACTCTTCTCCCGAAATGAGAAGAATAGGGGGAGAAATCTGACCACATGAGATATAATCTTGCACATGTTTCTGTGGAAATATAGGAAATTAGATCCTCAACCAGTAAATGTAATTCAACATCATGTTGAAAGACACCTCACTGGATGCTCATCATCCAAAGCCCGGCATAAATGTGCACAAATATTTTGGTGTCGGGACATCAAAACACCTTGATTCCATTGTTGTAGGAAATCACAAGGAGTTAAAAGGAATAAATACATTTCCACAAATTTCAATAATTCCACCAGAATCATATAAAATAAAGGCTACATTTTTCGACATATATTTCTTAAAATTGCTAAAACCTTTTGGGCCCTGAACCAAAATCCATGGTAGAGTGCCTCTTGCACTCATATTGGTTCAAATAAAAGGAAGAAAATAATGAAGAATAGCACTCGCTGAACAAAGGAGTTGTGTTTATCACAGTAATGCACACTCCTCATAAGTATCTCTCATATGGAATACAAATAACTTTTCATTCATAAACAAAGTAAATGAGGTGGTGAGAAAGCAAGGGTTGTAGCAAAAGGGTTCACGTAGAGACCCGACATCAAATTATGATGTAGCATACCGTCTTGGTATTAGTGGAATTATGTTTCAATAACAACTATCACTGGTAGTACAAAGAATATTATCCATGCAGTTCATGGATGCAATGACTACATACTCATATGGGTCACTCGGTTCGGAAATTTATAATGAAGTCCCTGAAGGGCTTACAATTCCGAATCCAAAATAAATCGCAACATATCTGTCTAAAACTTTAGAAGTCTCTCTATGGCTTGAAATAGTCGGAAATCATATGGTACTACCGAATAATGAGTTTCTTATTCAAAAGAACAACTCTAATAAAGATATTGTTTGTGTGTTTTAATAAATAAATCATGAGTTTGATTTCCTTACATCACCTTAGTGTATATCGATGATTTTGTCATCAATCTCTGTACAAGACTTGAACAAACACAAAATCATCTCAAGATGGAAAATTTGTTTTCAACCAAATTTAGCTTAAGTTTACAACTTGAGGCTTCTCTCATGAATACATATCAATCTACATATATCCAAAACATATACAAGAAATTCAACATGGATTTATCATAACATAAAAAATATTTATGATCATACTACCTATGATAAGGTACAAATCCGTTCATACATAGGGGTGATAATGAAGTGATACTAGGACCTAAAGTTCTGTATCTCACTAATGACAACACACTCATATAATTGCAAACTAGGTCAGGCCTGACACTATATTTGCTATCTTTATTTAGATTGCACCCCCCAACAAAAGGTATATGGTTGATATAAGGAATATCATCTTATATCTAAAGCTTTCAATAAATCTTGATTTTTCCATCAGGAAATACAAGATATGACCATGATATGATGTAATGATATTGGCTCTTTATTTGATCCCAACGACGCCATATCAATGACTGAATTTGCTGGAGTAGCCTACATATGGAAGTCATCCAAATGGACTTTAGTGGTTATTTCCACTTATCGTTTTGACATATATCTTTATCTAAAAGAATTGCAAAATATGCATGGATTAGCAGAATGATTAACCACACTCAAAATCATGTGGTTGAGATTCATCAGAAACACATAACTTGATTTATCGAGATGCTTCCACTTGTGTTACTCAATACTTACAAGTTATATGAAGAGCAATATCAAAAAGCACATTGCTCGAAAATTACTTATCCTCATGGATTATAGAAAAGTGAGGAAATAATTTGCAAAAAAATACGGTGAAAATCCAACAGATTGTTCACAACGTCATGTTCATGTCAGTGGAATTTGTATGAGGCATCCTCTATATTTGCAAAGTTCAGGGGGAGTAATCTCGCAAATTATAACCTGTAATAATCGTCAGATTGCATATATTACACTCTTTTTCCCTTCATGCTTTTCCCCTAATGCTTTCTCATAAAAGGTTTTTAATGAGACAATATAAACGCAAGTGTCCATATATGCCACATCATTTTCTCCTTATGTTCTCCCCATTGGGGTTTAAAGGAGTTTTTAATGGCATACCAGATCGCACTCTTTTCCCTTATGAATTTTCTCTCAAAGTTTCTCATAATGGTTTTTATTTAGGCAATATCTTCTCAAAGATCATATGTCGTACTTTATATTTTCCCTATTAGAGTTTTTAAAGGAAGTACCCAAGATATATTTATTGTTCTCTAAACTCACAGATGAGTTTTCCCCTTCTACAAAGGTTTTTCTCATATGATTTATCAAGATACAATAATCATCATATGTTGCATCATTTTCTCCTTATTTTTCCCACAGGGTTTAAAGGAGTTTTAGCAACATATCTACTCTATTCTCCTCATATTTTTACCATAGGGTTTTTGGGGGAGACTCTCAAGGTTATATGGAAGATTTCTCAAGATGGAAGATCTATATACAAGAAGCTTTCAACAATGAAACATTCAAGGAGCGGTGTTGTACAAGGGGGAGTTTTAGAAATTAATTAGTAGATTAATTAGCAAAGGGGTGTGTCCAACCCCGAACAGTCATGTCCCTTCTCTCTCTATTGTCAACAGGCACCTGTTCTGGAGGGATGCCTCCAAACAGACACCTCTTCTTTCTTCTCTCTGCCTCTAATGCCAACATGCACCTGTTCTGGAGGGATGCCTCCGAACAGACACCTCTTTTACCATCTCTCCCAGATGTATATATACATGAGAATCAATAGAAACATGACTAACCTTCCATTCACTTTGTTTTACTTTTAACAGATTTCTTGTTGCCAACATGCCTAACCAATTTGCTGTTTTGAGGGTCCAAAATATTTCCAAGTCTGGTGTCTGGAATATTTTGTTGTTGTCTTGCCATGTGTTTTGCTAGTGATCTAGAACCCCTTTGGGGTAGGTGTAATGGAGTTATTTGTTGTTGATAATGTCCTCTGACATGATGTTAAGTTTCATGCCATAATATGCCCTGTAGCTTATAGTTTTAGTTCTGTCAATATGCCTTCGTGATAAAAACTGCACTATAAAAAACTGCTATTTTCACCAAGTCTGAAACTGTTTCCAATTAGCCATGTTGTGAGCTTCCTACCATGTGATCCATGCCTCTTTTGAGTATGTTATGTGAAGATGAAATGAAATGTGTGTTATATGCTACTGCCCCATGCTTGGTTTGTGCATTTTAGGATCTTGTAGCATGTTGTTTTCATGTGTGCAAAATGACATCTTGCTGTTTTGGGCAGGCTTCAAATGAAACTTGTGTTGGTTGTTGATAGACAGTAGCTCCGTTTTGGGCATGCCATATACGAAACTTGCTTGGAATTTCATGTAGTATCATAATATCTTGCTGAATTCATGATTTCAAATGCTTGTGGTTGTCATTTTCATGAATTTTGCATTCATGGCATATAATCTTGTGATTGTCATATTTTTTAGACCGTAGCTCCGTTTGAGACGTTCTATATATGTAAATCGACTAAAATGACGTGTAGAATCACGTGGTATGCTTTATTCTGTTTTTTAACGAATATAAAATTTTGATAGTTCAGATCTGGACTAATTTCAAAATTAACATATGGGGTCATTTCGGAAATGCTATAAGTTGTTTCCGACCTCATTTAAGATGCCTAGGTAGATAGTTTACATATGCTTCACCTCTTGCCATGTTTAAAAATATTTAACATTGATGTGTACCTAAACGGGAATGAACTAAGTAACTCAAGCATGGAGTTTCGTCAATATGCAATCGTTGCATATTGAGCTTCACTTAATGTGTAGAAGTTGTTGTTGTGCTTTGGCATGTCGTGCATAACATGCCTCTTCATGCATCTTATTGTTTGCGCATCATGTCACGAATATGTTGTGGTGTATCATGTGTTGATTGTTGTTTTCGGATTGTTCTTGCTCGATAGAGTTCCGAAAGCATTCGGAGTGTGAGGATTCGTTCGACTACGTTGGCTCGTCTTCTTCATGGATTCATTCTTCTTCCAAGCGGGATCTCAGGCAAGATGACACATTTGCCTAGATACCACTACTATCATTACTATGATAGTTGTCCCGCTTTTATCATTATCTCTCGCTACCTACCACTTGTTTGTCAAGCCTCCCAACATTGCCATGAAAAGCCTCTAACCCTCCACCTTCCCAGCAAACCTTTGTTTGGCTATGTTATCACTTGCTCAACACTTCTTATAGCATTTCTAGATGCAGGTGCAATTGCTTTGATGTGTCAACATGGACTTTCTTTTGTTATGGCAATATTATTACTATTTAATTTAATGTACATATATACTTGGTAACGGGTGGAAGGCTTGGCATTTTGTTCGGTGTTTTGTGCCACTCTTGCCGCCCTAGTTACTTGTGAACCAGTGTTATGTTCCATAATTGAGTGCTCCTAACATGCTCGGGGTTGTTATGGGGACCCCCCAAATTTTGGTTTTAGGATAAAAACTTGTCTAGCAAGGCCCAACATTGGTACTACATTTGCCCAACATAATAATCCCGATCACCTTATTAAAGCATAGATGGTCGCCCCAGCGTGGATTAGTTTAACATAATAGAGGGGGCCAGTGCTGCTGGTGCTAGTCCAAAATAGAGCCACTTGCGGGGCCACCCGGGGTAACTCATGGGATTTTTATCCGGCCACCGTACGTACTGCTCATTCGGTTATGCCCTAAGAACGAGATACGCGGCTTCTATCGGGATTGTCGGCATATCGGGTGGCCTTGCCAGACTTGTTTTACCTTTCTCAAATGTATTGCGTGTGGGATTTGACGACACTTCGGGCTATCTCGAAGTTGAGATTTTCCATTGGGTTTCCGCAAATACTACGGGTGATTCCGGGGTTGAGGAATTCCAACGCGGCGTGTGGTTAATTTACGATGGATGAGTTGGAGCACCCCTGCAGGGTTAAATCTTTTGGAAAGCCATGCCCGCGGTTATGTGGCAACTAGGAAACTTTGTTTAACACCCGTTCATAGTAAACTTGAAGTAAACTCAATTAAAATACAACAACCGTGTGCGTAACCGTGATTGTCTCTTCTTGTGAATCCTTATCCGAGAGAGAACACGGTGGGGTTATGTTTGACGTAAGTAGGTGGTCAGGATCACTTAGTGATCATTACTAGTTCATGTCCATTATGCGTAGAGCACCCACTTTACTTTCTGTATTCGTACGTTAGCCGCTCAAATAAATGCTTAGTTGCTTGTTGCAGCCTCACCACTTGACCAAACCTCACCTATTAAGCTTTGCTAGTCTTGATACCCTTGGAAATTAGATTGTTGAGTCCTTGTGGCTCACAAATTACTACAACAATAGTTGTAGGTACAGGTAATGCGATGCTTTGACGTGAGCGCGATGCTTGTTTTTATTTGGAGTTCTTCTTCTTCTTCATCATCAATCCAGGATGGATTCCAGGCAGCAGCCTGAGATAGCAAGGATGGATGTCATTTTATCATTTGATTTCATCCGTAGTTGGACCCTGCTCTTATATATGATGTTTGAATATGTTGTCGTATTGATGTGATCTTGATCTAGCTTGTGGCGAGGGTAAGCCAATTCCATATACTCATCTCTTCTGTACATGTACTTGTAATGATATCCATTCTTGCAAAACGACGAGATGCGCTCCTATCCTTGTCAAGGTCCTCGAGCCAAAATAAGGATAGGTCGCATCTTGGGCATTACACGATAGTCCTACCTATTACTCCAAATAACTCATCTTTTTATCGAAGGTATCATCTTATATAAGTCAACTCCAATATCACTCATGCTATTCAACTCCAAGGTGTTGAGAGAAGGACTAAACCAAAATCTCATATGTATCCCATAGCTAACTCATATATTTCCCTATGTAAAAATCCTTGGGAAAGTGTACAAGCCGCTAAGCTTGAATATGACACTATAATCCAAGTGTCCTACTAACCTATCCAAGGTCTAAGGTACTGCATTACTATTCTAAAGAAAACCGTAATATACCAATCCATGATCTTGTTTCCTTCCTACGAATCCAACTTAATCAATCCACGAATATCATCCACTATTACATGATCAATTACTGCTACGAATTCAGCTTCAACGTTGTCCCAAATAATCTCCTCGAGTACATATAATCCACATCTCATTGCAAGGACTATTACCATAGTATATCCACGAACTTCCAATCTCATGGCCAACTAAACTTCAAGGTCGAGCTTATATAGATCCCTAACATCATCCGATTCCTTCTACTATCATCCATCGAGAAACATGGTATCATGATCAAGATCATCGGACTAAATCCAAATTACTTCGAACCATGTAGTTTGATTGATCTTGAGAACCTATTAGAATCACCTATTTAAATCCAAGGTTTACATCTAGTAAGAATTTCCTACTAGTACTCCAGTTACTAATGTAACGCCATCAATACACTATTAATATCACTTGCCAAAGTCAAGTCATTTATCCACCAATGATTTCATCTTGTGATCACAATGGTCCTACAAAATCCAATTTGCTCAATGGGAAGGTAAGTTGTGCTACTCTATCAATCTTGATCCACCAAGCTCGCCTACCAACATAGAGTCTTGTAGTCGACCAAAGGGTCTCAACCGCTTCCTGAAGACATCTATTATTGCTAAATCAAATTACTGTCCACAAATTGTATATCCTTAGAATGATCCTTACTATGGCATGAAGGTTCTAGTGCTAGCGTAAGAATGAATGATGTTTGTTCAATATGATCACTAGCTCCATAATGAACCCAGTGCTAAGCAGGGGTTATTGAATCTCAATAAGTGTTGTGGAAAAATCCATGTGTAAATACATGATCAGAGGCTTGAGCCTTGGGATCTTGCGAGCTATAGGTTGGGATAGGGAGGGTTTTCCAATCTTGAGGGAATATCATAACTCTATGGGGTTGCGTCAGGTTGAGTACGCTATAGTCAAAGTCTTCGGTGTCAGTTATTTGTCGAGGTGGATCCTTTGTGCATCTTGTCTTGCTGGTCTTAAGTTGACGAGATGGGGGAGAGGAAGAAGCATCAAGACGAGTTCCTAAGGGGTTGGTATAGTGTAAGTGTAATTAAACAAGTGCCGAAAAGGCCAAACTCAAACATCAAGGCAAGGTAAGTGATATAGTCGCACACTTGTTGCCTACGGCAAAAGTGTGACTTACACAAAGTACAAACAAGAAAAAAAAAGCAACACACAATTATGGTTCTATCTGAATCATCATATGAACTCGACTTCGCATAGGGGACACACGACCTATCCTACCCTAGGGGTTCTCGAACTCAATAGTCGTGCTTGCTTCGTGTCTTCGAGAGGAGTCCGCTCGGTCTTCTGGGTCTTCTTCGGGTGTTGCTAAGTCTCTTGATGTTGCTTGTTGAAACGATTTGGGTTGTGCCTCAAGAGTCCTTGACAACTTCGCATCTGGTGAGTTGATGGCGAAGGTGGTTCCTAATGACTGTCGTTGACGGGTTTTTGGTTGTCTTCGTAATCGTGCCAATGCCTTCTTGTCCTTCAAGGTGTCGAGAGTTGCAAGTTGGCAATCCTTTATGCAATGAAATCAACAAGGCATGATAGAGTTATAACATGTCGGTTATGTTGATGATAATATCTACACCGAGAGTGGGGGATTTTGAGGACTGTTTTGCTTCTCACTATAGTGAGGCGGACCAAATGGCAAGGTTCTCATCCACTGGTGGTTGCCGACACGTCATTGGTAATGACATGATTGCTCTATTAGCTATGCATATAATGATCTTGCATATCTTAAGCCATGGTCATCATAGGTTGAGGTGTGATCATCATGGGGATGTGTCGAGGGAATCACCATCTTCCTAGTCTTGATGCCTTCATCCTTCGAGAAGGTATCTTCTGCTGGTAGCTCCTTGTCTAGTGTTGCCAACTTGGGTCCAAGATATGTGGGCAAATGTCTGGCAAGGTGGCTTCCTTCTGGGTTACCCATGAGGATTACAAGGAAACTAGTGGTCAGGGGCACAAGGGTAGTAGTGACCATTTGCAAAGTTTTGAAAAAGTAGACGACGAGAGTTAAGAGGAAGATGGTGGAAATGCTAAGGCAAAAGCTTTGCTTCCTTTTAAAATTTGGGAGAGGTGAGAAAGAGAGAGGTTTTGTAAGTGATTTTGAAGGGTCTGGAAAAATAGTTTTGTCCTAACTAATGTCCTTGCTAACTAAGGGCTTCCTATAGTTAAGATGGCTCTGATACTAGCTCTATGGGGACCCCAACTCATAAGTCGTGATCACCGAATGCACGTTCACAATGATCCCAGCGATCAATGCTCACTGAACACACAGAGACTGGAAAACAAGAGTCTTTCATCCATCACATACCTGTTAACTCAAATATGGCCTTTATGGCCAAGTCTTCATATGATAGCGTGAACCCAATGCCATCCTCCTTAACCCTACATGCATTATGACTAGGAAGCATCCTAGCTCACACGTACATCACCATCGAACTCTTCTCCATGTTCCTACTCTCAAGCCTGGCCAATAAAATAACCAATGGCAAGCCAATGAGTACTTTGAATGTACTTGTAAGCAACCCATGTTTGGAAGGAGACAATGACAATGTATGATATAGCACTAATAGGTAATTTTGCATAAAGCTAATTTTTAATGCAGTGATATGATCAAATGGCTTGTCTAAGCATGCATCAACAGTTGGCAGATATCCATATGAACAAGTTATAGATATCATCATAAGCAGGGGTTCTTAGGTATGGAAGGAGTACTAACACCCCAAATTTCAGCTCAGGGAGACAAGTATAATTGGTACTTGTAGTACATAGCCATATTTGCTGCCATAAACTAGGTTTGGATGATTTGCTCATACTTTCCACATGAGCATGCCATCTCTATGTTTGCATTGATGCAATAGCATGAAAATGAAGTTGTGGCAATGACTATGGGGATCTACATGTACTAAATAATGGTGGAGGGGAAGAAGAGGTCTTGCCATGACAAAAAAGAGAGGGAAAATGAGGGAGTTACCTCCCTATAATTGATCAATGGCCTTGGGTTTTTTACTGGAGGTAAAATGAGGCCAGTGTATGATGTGGTAAAAAGTTGGAGGCAAGGGAAATCTGTTTGGGTCAACTATGCTTGTCCACTAGTTTATGGCTGGAGGTGTTTGTGCTGTGATTAGGCTAGGCAAGGGAATCCTATGACCTTGAGATTTACCAGGGGTAAATGGTAAGTCCATTTGGTCCTGATCACAAGTTTGGAGATGATTTTCTGAAAGTTTGCAATGTAAACATGGTAAACCCTAGGATTCAACAAAATGAGGTTTTTGTAGATCCAGTTGGGTTAAACTAATATCCTTGATTCACAACTTGGTGTAACATCATTATTTGGGGATTAGAACATGTCCACAAAGTTTGGGATCAATAAGAGAAACTTCACAATGTAAAGTTGATCAAATTTGGCTCTGGACATGAATGGTTTTGGAATATTTTGATGAAGCAAACCAGTTGGGATTGAGATGAAAATTTGCAAGATCATCAAATATGACAATTGTGACTTGCCGAAAATTTCTTAGAGTTTATTGATAATATTTCTTATAGAAATATTTCAAAAGCTTGCTTTGGACAAAGAGGGCTTTGATGGATTTTTCCCATGATTTTGAACATGACCATTTGTTGACACTCATATATATGGAAAATATATGTCCACTGAGTTTTCCTAAATTTTCTCAAATATTTTTAAAGCATTTAAATAATTTTCCCTATAAAAGAACATTTCTGGCCTTAAGAAAAAGCTTATAAATAAAATAGCAAAATAATCAATATTTGGTGGTTTCGGATAGTCTTATATATAGTAGGTTTCAAATAAAGCCTTTGTGGAAAAACAATCCACCCAATTTGAGGACTTGTAGTACAAACCTCTATACAGGGTTTTGGAAAACCTAATTTGAATAAATCCATTTTGGCCAAAATAATTTTTTATAAAAATAGTTTAATGTCCTATACACATGGCCTGATCATTGAGCAAATATTGGGAGCAGTGAGATGAGTTTTGAGAGTAGGAGGGATTTTATGAATATAGAGCACCAACAAGCAATCAAGTAATCATCAATAGAGTGAAGCATCACAAGCACAGAAAAAGTTTTAATTGGCCCTAATTTTTTGAGTCAGGTTAACTTAGTCATGAGGAAAACACAGGGTGTGACAGCAGGGTTGCCGACACCTTACGCCACGACGCAACCTCTCCCTCCCTCAAACCTTGTTCTTCTTCTAGACTGATTCGGCTATGCACGGTGAAGCCTTGCCTGATCAGTCCCTCCACCACCACCACCACGCCGTCATGCTGCTAGAAGGACTTGAGCTACTACTTCACCATCGCTCCCTGGATCGAGAAGGTGAAGGCATCATCAAGCTACACGTGTGTTGAACGCGGAGGTGCAGTCCATTAGACACTTGATCGGGAGTTCGTGGGTTGGCTTGCGATTTGGATCGCAAGGACGTTCGACTACATCAACCACGTTTCTTAAACGCTTCCGCTTAGTGATCTACAAGGGTATGTGGATCCGATCTCTCCTCTCGTAGATGCTCATCTCCTAGATTGATCTTGGTGAAGCGTAGGATAATTTTTGTTTCCCATGCAACATTCCCCAACAGTGGCATCATGAGCTAGGTCTATGTGTAGACGAGATGGCGAGTAGAACACAAAGGAGTTTGTGGGTGTTGATGCTTAGATTGCTTCCTCCCTTGGTCGTTTCTTGATTCAACAGTATTGTGGGATGAAGCGGCCCGAACAAACCTTACACATACGCTTACGAGATACCGGTTCCATCGAGTGACATGTGACTTTGTTGCATAAAGATGGCTGGTAGGTGTATGTCTCTCCTACTCTAGTTGGATCGGATTTGACAAAGGCAGTCCTTGAGAAGGTTGAATAGCAATTTGTCTTTCATCGTTGTGGTTTTTGCATAGGTCAGAATCTTTCTTGCTAGATACCCGTAACAGCCACGTAAAATATGCAACAACAATTAGAGAACGTCTAACTTGTTTTTGCAGGATATGTTGTGATATGATATGGCCAATTACATGCTGATATATATGTGATGTATGAGATGATCATATTTTGTATAGAATATAAGGACTTTCATGTCGATGAGTACGACAACCGGAAAAAGCCATAGGGTTGTCTCTAATTATTGTATGACCTGCGTGTCAATCATTAAGTGCTATGTAATGCTTTACTTTAGCGTTAAGTGGTAGCAATATTAGTAGAAGCATGGTGGGCGTGACAACACCGATGGTGACACATTGATGAAGATCAAGATGATGGGGATCATGGTGTGATGCCGGTGACGACAGAGTTCATGCCGGTGCTTTAAAGATGGAGATCAAAAGCACAAGGTCATGGCCATATCATATCACTTATGATTTGCATGTGCTGCTAATCCTTTAATGCACCTTGTTCTGCTTAGGATGACGGTAGCATTATAAGGTGACCCCTCACTATAATTTCAAGATAAAATTGTGTTCTCCCCGAGTGTGTACTATTGCGAAAGTTTGTCGTGTTGAGACACCACATGATGATCGGGTCTGATAGACTCTACGTTCACATACAATGGGTGCAAGCTAGTGTTGCATGTGCAGAACACTCGGGTTAAACTTGACAAGCCTAACATGTACATACATGGCCTCGGAAGACAAGAGATCGGAAGGTCGAACATGAGTCATATAGTAGATATGATCAAATTGAGATGTTCACCATTGAAACCACCTCAACTCACGTGATGATCGGACTTGAGTTCGTGAATTTGGATCATGTGACACTCAGATGACCGGAGGGATGTCAATTTGATTGGGAGTTTATTAAGAAATTTTATTAACTAAACTCATTATCTTAAATAATAGTCTTAGTAACCTTTGCATATTTATGTTGTAGATCAATGGCTCGCGCAGTAGTTCCCCTTAAAGTAATGCGTTCCTAGAGAAAACCAAGTTGAAAGATTATGGAAGTAACTTTGTGGACTGGGCCCGTAATCTGAGGATTATCCTCACGGCTTCCCAGAAGGCTTATGTCCTTGATGCACCGCTTGGTGACCCACCCGCTCCCGTGTCATCCGAAGACATTAAGAACGCCTGGTAGACACATTTTGGAGATTACTCAACAGTTCAATGTGCAATGTTGTATGGCTTAGAACCGGGACTTGAAAGACGTTTTGAACATCATGGAGCATATGAGATGTTCCAGGAGTTGAAGTATATCTTTGAGAAGAGTGCCCGGATTGAGAGGTATGAGACCTCCGATAAGTTCTATGCTTGCAAGATGGAGGAAAACGGGTCTGCCGGTGAACATATACTCAGAATGTCTGGGTATTCGATCTGTATGGCTGAGTTCGGGATGACCCTTCCGTCGGAGGCAATCACTGACAGAGTTCCTCAATCATTGCCACCTAGATACAAGAGCTTCTTATTCAAGTATACCATGCACGGGATGACCAAGTCAATTGCCGAGCTATTTGCGATGTTGAAAGTCGCTGAGTCTGAAATCCAGAAAGAGCATCAAGTGTTGATGATCAATAAAACCACTAGTTTCAAGAAGAATGGCAAGGGAAAGAAGGGTAACTCCAAGAAGAATGGTAAAGCAGTTTTCCCTCCCGTAAAGAAACCCAAGGTTGGGCCCAAGCCAGAAACTGAGTGCTTTCATTGCAAGGGAACTGGTCACTGGAAGCGGAACTGCCCCAAGTATCTGGCCGACAAGAAGGCGGCCAACACCAAACAAGGTATATACGATATACATGGTATTGATGTGTACCTTACCAACTCTCGTTGTAGCACCTGGGTATTTGCTACCGGTTCGGTTGCTCAAAGCAGGAGCTACGAAATAGATGGAGGCTCGCAAACGACAAGGTGACGATGCATGTGGGAAATGGTTCCAAGGTTGATGTGATTGCCATCGGCACGCTCGCTCTTCGATTACCATTAGGATTAGTTATGAACCTGAATAATTGTTATTTATTGCCTGCGTTAAGCATGAACGTTATATCTGGATCTAGTTTATTGTGAGATGGTTACTCATTTAAATAAGATAATAATGGTTGTTCTATTTATATGAGTAATATATTTTATGGCATGGACCCAATGTGAGGGGTTTATTCTTATTGAATCTTGATAGTGATGACACACATGTTCATAACATTGATGCCAAAAGATGTAGAGTTGATAATGATAGTACCACTATCTTGCGGCACTGCCGCTTAGGTCATATTGGTGTAAAACGCATGAAGAAGCTCCATGCTGATGGACTTTTGGAGTCACTTGATTTTGAATCACCTGACACATGTGAACCATGCCTCTTGGGCAAGATGACTAAGACCCCGTTCTCTGGAACAATGGAACGGGCAAGTGACTTGTTGGAAATCATACATACGGATGTGCGCGGTCCAATGAGTGTTGAGGCGCATGGTGGATATCGTTATTTTCTCACATTCATTGATGACTTAAGTAGATATGGGTATATTTACTTAATGAAACACAAGTCTGAAACGTTTGAAAAGTTTAAGCAATTTCAGGGTGAAGTTGAGAATCATCACAACAAGAAGATTAAATTCCTACGATCTGATTGAGGAGGAGAATATCTGAGTTATGAGTTTGGCACTCACTTAAGACAATGTGGAATTGTTTCACAATTGACACCGCCTGGAACAGCACAACGTAATGGTGTGTCCGAACGTCGTAATCGAACCTTATTGGATATGGTGTGTTCACTGTCTCTTGCCAATTTGCCACTATTGTTTTGGGGTTATGCATTAGAGACAACTGCATTCACTTTAAATAGGGCACCATCGAAATCCGTTGAGACGATGCCATATGAATTTTTGTATGGCAAGAAGCCAAAACTGTCATTTCTTAAAGTTTGGGGATGTGATCCTTATGTCAAAAAGCTTCAGCTTGAAAAGATGGAACCCAAAGCGGAGACATGCGTCTTCATAGGATACCCAAAAGAGACAGTTGGGTATACCTTCTATCTCAGATCCGAAGGCAAAATGTTTGTCGCTAAAAACGGAACATTTATTGAGAAAGAGTTTCTCTCGAAATAATTGAGTGGGAGGAAGATAGAACTTGATGAGGTTGTTGAACCTTTTTTCAACCAGAGAGTAGCGCAGCGCAGAAAGATGTTTTTGTGGAGCCTGCATTAGTTGACGAGGAAGTTGATGATCATGATCATGAAGCTTCGGATAAAGTTACTGTCAAACCTCGTAGGCCGACAAGGACGCATAATGCTCCTGAGTGGTACAACAACCCCGTCTTAGAGGTCATGTTGTTGGACAATGATGAACTTACGAGCTATGGAGAAGCGATGATGGGCCCTGATTCTGAGAAATGGTTAGAGGCCATGAAATCCGAGATAAAATCCATGTATGAAACAAAGTATGGACTTTGGAAGTATTACCTGAAGGGCGAAAAGCCATTCAGATCAAAGGGATGTTTAAGAGGAAGACGGACGCGGACGTTAATGTCATCATTTATAAAGCTCGACTTGTGGCAAAGGGGTTTTCACAAGTTCAAGGAGCTGACAACAATGAGACCTTCTCACCGTAGTGATGCTTAAGTCCGTCAGAATCATGTTAGCAATAGTTGCATTTTTCGATTATGAAATTTGGCAGATGAATGTAAAAACAGCGTTCCTTAACGGTTTTCTTAAGGAAGAGTTGTATATGATACAACTGGAAGCTTTTGTCGATCCATAGAATGCTGACAAAGTTTGCAAACTCCAGCGATCCATTTATGGACTGGTGCAAGCATCTCGGAGTTGGAATTAAAGCATTAGGGTTTATACAAGTTTACGAAGAAGCTTTTATTTACAAGAAAGTGAGTGGGAGGTCTATAGCGTTCCTAATATTATATGTGGATGACATATTGTTGATTGGAAACAATATAGAAATGTTGGAAAGCATGAAGGGATATTTGAACAAGAATTTTTCAATGAAGGACCAGGGAGAAGTTGCTTTCATATTAGGCTTCAAGATCTATAGAGAAAGATCGAGATGCTTAATAGGACTTTCACAGAGCACATACCTTGACAAAGTTTTGAAGAAGTTCAAAATGGATCACTCCAAGAAGGGGTTCTTTCATGTATTGCAGGTGTGAAGTTGAGTAAGACTCAATGCCTAGTGACAGCAGAAGATAAAGAAAAGATGAGTGTCATCCCGTATCCTTCAGGCATAGGCTCTATCATGTATGCAATGATGTGCACAAGACCCGATGTCAGCCTTGCTATAAGTATGGACGGAAGGTTTCAAAGTCATTCAGGAATGGAGCACTGTACGGTGGTCAAGAATATCCTTAAGTACTTGGAAAGGACTAAGGAAATGTTTCTCATTTATGAAGGTGATCAAGAGCTCGTCGTAAAGGGTTACGTCGATGCAAGCTTTGACACTGATCCGGATGACTCTAAGTCGCAAACCGGATACGTATTTATTCTCAATGGGGGAGTGGTAAGCTAGTGCAGTTCCAAGGAAAGAGTGGTAGCCGTTGCTACATGCGAAATGGAGTACATCGCAGCGTCGGAGTCAGCGAAGGAAGGTGTCTGGATGAAGGAGTTCATGAAATATCTTGGAGTAGTGCCCAGTGCACTGAATCCAATGGCTCCATTATGTGACAATACTGGTGCCATTGCTCTGGCCAAGGAACCCAGGTTTCACATCAGGACCAGATACATAAAGCGACGCTTCAATGCCATCAACGATTACATCAAGGAGGAGGACATAACTATTTACAAAGTGCACACAAATCTGAATGTTGCAGACCCGTTGACTAAACCTCTTCCAAGGGCTAAACATGATCAACACCAGAACTGTATGGGTGTTAGATTCATTACAATGTAAATCACATAGTGATGTGAGCTGGATTATTGACTCTAGTGCATGTCGGAGACTGTTGGAAATATGCCCCAGAGGCAACAATAAAATGGTTATTATATATTTTCTTGTTAATGTTAATCGTTTATTATCCATGCTATAATTGTATTCATTGGAACGCATTGTATGTGTGGATATATAGACAAAATTCTGTCCCTAGTATGCCTCGAGTAGACTAGCTTGTTGAACAAAGAGGGTCAAAGTTTCCTAGCCATAAACATAAGATGTCATTTGATAACTGGAGCACATCATTTGGAGAATGATGTGACGCACAAGACCCAAACTATAAACATAGCATATGATAGTGTTAGTTTATTGCTATAGTTTTCTGCATGTCAAGTATCTGTTAATATGACCATGAGATTATGCAACACACTGACATCGGAGGATTACCTTGTGTGTATCAAACGTCACAAAATAACAGGGTGACTAGAAAGATGCTCTACAGGTATCTCCGAGGGTGTCTGTTGAGTGGGCATGGATCAAGACTGGGATTTGTTACTCCATGTGAGGGAGAGGTATTTCAGGGCCCACTCGGTAATACAACATCACAACAAGCCTTGCAAGCAATGTGACTAAAGTGTTAGCCATGGGATCTTGTATTACGAAACGAGTAAAGAGACTTGCCGGTAACAAGATTTAACTAGGTATAGAGATACCAATGATAGAATCTCAGGCAAATAACATTCTGAAGAACAAAGGGAACATTATACGGGATTAACTAAATCCTTGACATAGAGGTACAACCGATAAAGATCTTCGTAGAATATGTAGGAACCAATATCAGCATCTAGGTCCCGCAATTGGTTATTGACCACAGAGGTGTCTCGGTCATGTCTGCATAGTTCTCGAACCCGCAGGGTGTACACACTTAACATTTGATGACGATATAAGTATAGTCGAGTTTTATGTTGGTGACCGAAGGTTGTTCGGAGTTTCGGATGGGATCCCGAACTTTACGAGGAACTCCAGAATAGTTCGGAGGTGAAGAATGATATATACGATGGAGAGAATCGGAGGCCAGAAAGGTTCTGGGAATTGCCGATTTTCTGACAGAAATGCCGAATGGGTTCCAGGAGTCCACCGGGTAGGTCCACCTGCCCCGGAGGGCCACATGGGTTGGGAGAGGTTTGGCACGAGCCCCTGGTGGGCTAGCTGCACCTCCCACCCAAGGTTCATGCGGCTAGGCTAGGGCTGGTGTAAGGGAGGGGGCGCACCACTTGCCTTGGGGGCCAAGGCACCCCCTCGGCCGCCGCACCCATCTTGGCCGCCGCCGCTAGGGATGGGAACACTAGGGCACCGACCCCCTCCTCCTCTCCCCCTATATATGTGAGGGAAGGGAGGGCTTTCGACACCTTATGCCATGGTGCAGCCTCTCCCTCCCTCAAAGCTCGTTATTCTTCTCCAGATTAATTCGGGTGTGCACGACGAAGCCCTGCCGGATCAATCCCTACACCACCGCCACCATGCCGTTGTGTCAACGAAATGACTCGAGATACTACTTCACCATCGCTCGCGGGACCGAGGAGGTGAAGGCATCATCAAGATGCACGTGTGTTGAAGGTGGAGGTGCCATCCGTTCGGCACTTGATCGGGAGTTCATGGGATGGCTTGTGATTTGGATTGTGAAGATGATCGACTACATCAACCGTGTTTCTTAAATGCTTCTGCTTAGCGATCTACAAGGGTATGTGGATACGATCTCTCCTCGTGTAGATGCTCATCTCCTAGATTGATCTTGGTGAAGCGTAGGAAATTTTTGTTTCCCATGCAACGTACCCCAACAGATCTACCTTGGAGTTAGTGACTAATACGTTCCCAAAGTCTTCAGGGGCTTGATTGGCCACAGGGGCTCTGCGTCCGGTTCAGCATGAGCAAAAGACCTTGAGTATGAGTGTTGCCGGGCGCCCCGACAACGTTTTCGGTAGAAGGCGGTTCCACTTGTCTCCTGAGAATTTCAACGAGAGATCTTTTGTGAGTACCTATCGATCATGGTAATAACATATTAAGCAGCCGAACAAAGTACCTTTTGGTTGAGCGAGTGGTCAGGGTTGCCCCCATGGCTGGCTCACATGAAGGATTCCTGTTGCTGTTCGGTCCGGGCATTTTGGCCGTACTCGGCGTTCGTCGCGTGAAGAGATGATGCTTGGGAGCAGAAGCTGCCCCATTCGGGTCGACGGCGGTTGCTTGCCTTTTACGAGAAGAATTTTTCATTTTGCCTGTAGTAGGGGAAGGAAGTGATCCGGGGTGATCGGCTATGATAGCCACCTTGGAACCGACAAGGCTCTCTTTGTAAAAGACCCCATCTTCGTACTCGATTGACAGCTATGGATCGTCATGGAATCTTGGATTGTCGTCATGAGAGTAGTTCAGTGGTTGAGGGGTCGGATAGTTGGCTGTCTCGACAAAGCACCTCCAGTCCTCTTTAGCCGGAGTACAAACAAATTCTTCTTCTTCCCCTTTGAACAGGTCAGCAAGTGCAGCCACCAGCGCTGCTTGATTGGCAGGGCCCATCCGTCGGGAACGAGTGGTGTCACTTGTTCCATTGTAACGCCACAAAGGGTGTGTCCTTTGCCGAAGGGGTTGAACGCATCGGGTGATAGCGGCAGCCATGACATCAATAATGGTCTGCTTGTGATGAGCTAGTAGCCTTACTTGGGCAGCCACGCGTTGCACTTTGGCACCTTCCTCTTGGAAGGACTCTTCGGTCGCCAGTTATACTTTTTACTCAAAGAGGCGTCAGAGTATTCGGGCATACCCCTCGGAACTGGATCGAATAGAGGAACGTCCTCAATATAGAACCACTCCAAGGACCATTCTTCGAACTCCTTCTTTGGAGTCCCCACTGGATTCCCCGCCCCGGCTATACGACATACTTCGGCTCCTCCAACTTCCCAAATTATCTCACCCCGAGTACAAGGGACAAGATAGAAGTACTTCCTGCACAATCCAAAGTGGGCCTCGAAGCCCAGAAACATCTCGCAAAGAGCAACAAAGCCCGAGATGTGCAGAATATAGCGGGGGTGAGATGATCGAGATGGATCCCGTAGAATGCCAGTAATCCCCTCAAGAAGGGATGGATGGGGAACCCTAGGCCCCATAAGAGTAAAGACACGAAACATACCCGCTCTCCCTTTTCAGGGTTAGGGAAGTTCTATGCGAAGGCCTCATTGCCAAATGAAGTTAAACCGGCACGGGTAGCCGCCAGATCCGAGGAGGGAATATAACCTTGGGTCTCGAGGTCACGCAGCCAAAGGAGGGATATAGAGCAACTAGCCCAATCCTTGGGAAGGGTGCCGTAAGGACACGAAGAAGAGCTAGGGATGCTCGCCATGTTTTTTGGTGATCTCTTGTTTGAAGCTTTTCTGATGGGGAAAAAGAGCAAGGGGTGGCCCAGACCATGATTCAGCCTATTTAAATTGGTGGTGCCTCGCTTGTGGGAAGGACAGTCTTGGAAAAAGATATTGGGTCGCCCGTCTCCTCGGCGCACAAGAATCGAGGGGTTTCGAGTTACTACAATGGGTCCCGCAAGTTCTCAACGCTAAGAGTTCATCGATGACAGGATGGTTGTCGAACAAGAATGGATAGAGGGACTCGCCTCGCAAGCCGAAGACTTTGACGTGCAATATTGTCCGGATAATATACCTCGGCATTGGGGTTAGTCCGGGGGCTACTGAGGGAGTCCTGAATTAAGGGGTCCTCGGACTGCCGGCCTATTTCTCATGGACCGTACTCCTGGGCCACTTGCTGAGGATTGAACTAATCGAAGGCCCAATTTCTATGAAGGAGACCTCAGGAGTGGTAGATGTCGGTGGTCTGGGAATGGGGGTACCCATACCTGCCTGCCTGCGGCCCAGGAAATGGCCCACCTCCTCAGCCAAGCACGGATGGCGTGACCCCCCACTCAATACAAGGCCCTCACGAGTGCCCTGAGCTCGCGAGGAAGGCAGAAGCAAGGCCCGCGAAGGATGGGCCTCGTCAGGGCCCCTCTAGAGTGGCGGAGATCTCTATGCAGCACCTGGCCTCGGGAGGCCTAGGGTGACGTAAGGAAGGACAGGCGGGCGTCAGCGTGCCAGGCGGTACAGTTTCCCCTTTGGTGCAAAGGGAGCAAGGACATATGTGGATTCCCAAAGCACTAACCAAAAGTTTCCATTCTGGTGCAACAAGACCGTGACCAACAGCCAGCAGGACGGATGTCATCGCCGAGCCCACCTCTGCATCACCAATAGCTACTTTGCAGGCGAAGACCACCTTTCATCAGGATAGAGATGTACTCTTGCCCCTTTGAATTTGGCCGTTGCGGGATCCCTTCCCGCCCTAACGATAAGGGAAGAGGACCCGAGCCACTATAAATAGAGGTAGAATGAACCATAGAGATAAAAGAGGAGGGGGAGAGATAAGAGAATAGGGGCAAGTCCACCAGAACGCCCTCACGAGGCAAACCATCATTGTAGTAGTTCATCCACAAACCTCCCCGTGAGGCAATCCACCAAGGCAGGAGTAGGGTTTTATGCTTCGCAGCGGCCTGAACCTGGGTAAATCACCATGTGCATCTTCTTCCTCGTCATCATGCGAGTTCGCCAAAGAAATCATCGAGTAGTGAGCTGGGTGGAGTGAGGCAGCCGGGGATCTTCGCACACGCCCCTGTGTTGGAACTCCTTTGGGTTTTGCAGAGCCCGAAATCCGACATTTGGCGTGCCAGGTAGGGGCATGTCGAAGTTCCCCCTCCCACAACGACAGGCAAGCCTCGGCACGGCGATCCCATGGCGGAAGAGATCCCTAAAGCTGGCTAGCCCTCAGCACGTGGTGGACCCATGGTGCAAAGGGCCGGCCCCGCTGTCACGTGCATCCTTGGCAGGTCATAGGCACCCACCTCCAACCGCCAGATCAAGTAGTTATCCCGCCGCGCAGGTGCGATTCGACCATGGTCCGAGACCGCGCCACCCCGGACATGGCGGGAGACAGACATCACCTTCGGCCCAGACGACCACCACAAGACAACGGCGGCTGCCGGAACGCTCCACATGCTGTGCACACCAACCATAAGGGGCGTGGTCGTGTCCAGGACCTTGATAGATGGAGGCGCCGGCCTCCACATCATCTCCGCGGAATCCTTCGACGCGCTGCAAGTGCGTTGCGACCAACTCACGCCCTCAAGGCCCTTCTTTGGGGTGCTCGGGGGATCCGCCGTTTCCATGGGGCGGGTGTGCCTCCCCGTCACCTTCGGCACCCGCTTCAACTTACGCACCAACAAGATTGACTTCGATGTCGCCCACACTCACCTCTCATGCAATGCAATACTCGGCTACCCTTCCCTCGCTCTGTTCATGGCGGCTACGCACCCGGGCTACAATGTCGTCAAGATGCCGGGGAGCGGCGGCATCCTCACCTTCGTCGTAAATGCCAAGGACGCGTCCCACATGCTCGGGCTTGCCTACAAAGTGGTGGCCATGGCACGCTCTAGTGCGGGGGATGCTGCGTAGACCACGAAGGGCCCCGGGGTTGCCCTCAACATCACACCAATAAAGAAGAGGCAGCTGTTCTCCCATGACTGGGCGGAAACGAAGTAGGTGCCTCTGGATGAAGGAAACCCTTGCCCAACCTTCACCATCGGTGCCAACATGCCTTAGGAGTAGGAGGAGGCATTGGTGGCCTTCCTCCAGGCAAACAAGGACGCATTCATGTGGAGCGCCTCCGAGCTGGTGGGGTCCCGAGGGACGTGATCGAGCACCACCTCATGGTGTGCCCGAATGCATGCCTAGTGAAGCAAAAGGCAAGGACGGAGGCTCAGGAGAAGCAAGCGTCCAACGCCTAGGAGGTCGGCAAGCTAAAGGAGGCCAAAGTCATCCAAGAGTTGCATTACCCGGAGTGGCTCGCCAACCCGATGGTCGCCCGGAAGAAGTGCGGGAAGGAGCACATGTGGGCCAACTTCACGAGCCTCAACAAAGCCTGTCCCCAAGACCCATTCCCGCTATCGCACATCGATAAGATGGTGGACGCGACCATCGAGTGCATCCTCGTGTGCTTCCTGGATGCCTTCTCGGGCAACCACCAGATAAAAATGGCGGTGGAGGACGTCAAGAAGACGGCTTTCCTCACTTCATATGGTGTGTTCTGCTACACATGCATGCCCTTTGGACTACGGAACACCGGGGCAACTTTCCAGCGACCGATGCACATTGCCATGGGGCCGCAGCTTGGGAGGAACGCAGAAGCCCACATCGACGACATCACGGTCAAGTCATGAAAAGCCAAGACCCTGATCGAGGACTTGGAGGAGACATTTTCTAGCCTACGGGAGGTGAACCGGAAGCTCAGCCCCGAGAAGTGCGTCTTCGGGGTCCCGTCGGGCAAGCTGCTCGGTTTCCTGGTGTCGCACCGGGGAATCGAGGCAAACCCGGAGATGATCAAGGCTATAAACAAGATGAGCGCGCCCCAGACCCTCAAGGAAATGCAGAAGTTGGTAGGTTGTGTGACTTCCTTGGGGCGCTTCATCCCCAAACTCGAAGAACGGGCCTTGTCGTTCTTCAAGATCATGAAAAAGGAAGGGGCCTTCAAATTGACTCGAGAGGTAGATGCGACATTCGAGGAACTCACGCGGTACCTCACGAGCCCACCCATAATTGTGGCGTATTTTCCTTGAGAGCCTCTGCTGTTATACCTGGCAGCCACCCACCACTCCGCCAGCGCTGCGTTGTTGGCGGTCAGGAAGGAGCATACCGACACGTGCACCACATGGACGTGTGCAGGCGGGCTCCCCCCACATGGAGCAAGGGGGATCACGGGATGCCAAGGAGCTCCCCCCCCAAGATGGTGCTCCTAAGGCCCCAGCAGCTCCAACGGCCCCTGAGGCCCTCAATCCTCATGAGGCCCCGGTCGCTCTGACGACCCCTGAGGCCCTAAATCCCCATGAGGTCACGACCGCTCTGGCGGCCCCTGAGGAGCTCAAGCCTCACGAGCCTGCCGTAGAGCAGGGCACTGCGGGGGGCTTCACCCTCGTCAAACACCAAGTGTACTATGTCAATACAGTGTTGCAGGATGTGCGCTCACTCAAAGCACAATATGCTCCCTTGGTGGTTTTGATAATTCATGACAACATACATTATCTCACGGACTAATACTTTCATCTAGTGTATTTCAGATAAAGTCTATAGAGAGAGATGGGTTGGCAAAAGGAGTGTGGAGAATATGCCCATAAAGAATAAGGAGAAGGAATAGCATTGGCAAAGCTTCAAGCAAGAGGACTCTACATTTTACTTTGTGAGAAATCACTTTGAGTCCATAGGAAAGCCAATACTACTAAAAGGGGGTAAGGTACTGTTGGTGAACAAAATGCTCATACGTGCACAAGTGATAGTCACCACAAACACCCACAAGCTCTTCCACAAAAGTCTGTCCTTAGCCAAACACTCAAAATCGGTACAACCAACACTTTCTACTCGGTGCAACCGATTCTCAGGATCAGATAGACTCAGCCAAACCCCAGCCCATCGGTTCAACCGATTCTGATTCGGTGCCACCGAGTTTCGGTTGCAAACTTCCTGTTACGCAAATTCACATAATCGATACAACCGAGTTTGCTAAATCAGCGTCACTGAGTCTGGCAATCTGACCATTGGTCACCTTATCTGTGCAACCGAGTTTTATGTATCGGTCTTACTGAGATTCAAAAGTTGCTACCTTTTAGGCAACTCGGTACCACCAAGATTAACACAACGATGTCACCGAGTTGGACTTATCAGGTGTAACAGTTGGATTCTTGGAGATGCCTATCTATACCCCTTCACCACCACTCACTCGCAAGAGAAGCACTCGCAAGAGATGCCTATATATACCTATCAGTGTCACTATTCCATACTTTCCCCATCCAATTTTCTGAGAGGGAGCCACCTACTCATGTGTTGAAGTCATGCCTTTCCATTCCAACCATATGAATCTAGATCTCTAGCCTCCCCAAGTTGCTTTCCACCCAATCAATCTCTTCCACCAAAGCCAAACCTCTGAGAGAGTGATTGTGTGTTGAGGAGTCTATCATCTTGGAAGCACAAGAGCAAGGAGTTCCTCGACATAATCGAGCCTATTACCTTTTGGAGGTTGGTGTCTCCTAGATTGGTTAGCTGTCGTTTGGGAGCCTCCTAGTTCATTTTGTGGAGTGAACCAAGAAGTTTGTAAGGGCAAGGAGATCGCCTACTTCATGAAGATCTACCCCGAGTGAGGCTAGTCCTTCGTGGATGGAAGCCGTTATGGAATAGTCAAGGTTGCTACTTTGTGGACCCTTATGGGTGGAGCCCTCTATGGACTCTCGTGACCGTTATGCTCCATGGGTTGAAGACTCCATAAAATTGGACGTACGATAGCACCACCTACCGGAACCACGGGAAAAGTCTTTGTGTCCCTCATGCGTTTGATATCTCTATCTCTACTCCTCACTTGCATGTGAAATGTGTTTATATTCTGCTTCTATACTTGATTACTTGCATGTGTAGGGTGTGCTATACTTGCTATATATGTTAAAATCTGCCAACACATAACTTTGCACCTTGTGTAGATTTTAAATTCTTGCTAGTAGTCTATTCACCCCCCCTCTAGACAAACTCTTCAAGTGATCCCACAATTGGTATCGGAGCATTGGTCTCCATTGCTTCGGTTTCATCACCATGGAGGAAGATGGATGTGTCTAGTGTGGAGAGTTTGTATTGTAGAATTCTCATTCTTGATGGAGAGTACTATAGTCAATGGAAAAATGCCATGATTGATCTATTTGACAAATTCCATTTGAGAAAACATATTGAAAATCCCTATGTGCTCCACATTGATGAATTGCATCCCACACATGAAGAGGAAATTGACATGCTTGGTAACCTTAGAACTGTCAATCTAATTCTTAGAGGTTTACCAAGATTCGTACTTTCTCAATTGAAGAATTTTGCATGTGCTTACACTTTGTGGAATGATTTGGAGAAACGATGTCCAAATCTTACATTAAGTAATCTTGATGAAATTCTTCACAAACTATTGCTTTTCACAAAATGAAGCCTAGTTATCCAAACTTTGATAAATGCCTATTTGAGCTTTGTGATCTTATGTGTGCTAAAGGAGATTTCACAACTATCAACAACATTATTATGGAAGCCATTGACATTCATAAACTAGAACATTGTCATGGTTACGATTCTAAGAAGTCTCTTGGTTTCTATGATGAGGAGATTCCAAAAAATGATGACATTGAAGAACATGGATACTATGATGAAGACGAGTTGTTCGACATCAAGCATGAAAAGATCATGAAGAATCTAAGTCTAATCGCAAACTTCAAGGATTACATGTCCGGTGGAAAACAGTGGATTTTCTCTACAGTGGATGCATGGATCACATGACTAGTGAGAAAGACATCTTCCAAGATATCACGCCAAATAAGGGTCCTCAGAGGTATGTGACCTTTGGAGACACGATTGATACGCAGGTCATACAATAATTGAAGACAACCCTATGGCTCCTGCCGGTTGCCGTACTCAATGACATGCAAGTCGTGAAATTCTATACATCACATGATCATCTCATACATCACATATATCTCATCATGTAATTGACCATATCACATCACAACATACCCTGCAAAAACAAGTTAGACGTCCTCTAATTGTTGTCGCATGTTTTACGTGGATGCTACGGGTATCTAGCAAGAACGATTCTCACCTATGCATAAACCACAACGGTGATACATAGATTGCTTTTCAACCTTCTCAAGGACCGCCTTTGTCGGATCCGATCCAACTAAAGTGAGAGAAACTGTCACCTGCAAGCCATCTAAGCAACAAGTTGCGTCGAGGGAACCGGTCTCTCGTAAGCGTACGAGTAATGTTGGTCCGGTCCGCTTCATCTCACAATCCCGCTGAACCAAAATCCGACCAACGGAGGAAGCAATCTAAGCATCAACGCCCACAAACCTTTTGTGTTGTACTCGAGATCTCATCGAACCATCAACCTAGTTCTGATACCACTGTTGGGGAACGTCCCATGGGAAACAAAAAATTTCCTACGTACACGCAAACCTATCCATGGTGATGAGCATCTACGAGAGGGAGAGTGGATCTACGTACCCTTGTATATTGCTAATCGGGAAGCGTTAAGAAACGCGGTCGGTGTAGTCGAACTTCTTCAAGATCCAAATCGCCGAGCGTCCCGCGATCCAATCACGAACCGTCCCGCGAACACATCATGATCCGTCCCGCGAACTCATCATGATCCGTCTCACGATCTTGATCATGATCTGTCCCGCGAACTCATCACGATCCGTTCCGTGATCACATCACGAACCGTCTCGCGATCTCGATCACGGTCCTTCCAATCTAGCGCCGAACAGACGGCACCTCCGCGTTCAACACACGTGCAGCTTGATGACGATCTCCACCGTCTCGATCCAGCGAGAGGAGGTGGAGAGGAGAGAGAGTTCACCGGCAGCATGACGGCACTCCGGTGATGGTGGTGGAGCAATTCTGGCAGGGCTTCGCCTAAGCGCTGTAGAAAACCGATCTAGAGGAGAAACTATGCACCGGTGTAACGAGTAGCACGTGGCCGGCAATTCTGTCCAAAAACCACCCAATCCACTAGTATATATAGGAGGAGAGGAGAGCAGAGGCATCCAAGGCCTTTGGGTCGGCCGAAATAGGAGGTGGGAAGCAATCCTACTTCACCTCCAATCCTAGTTGGAGTAGGATTGCCTCCTATTGGCTGATTTTCCACTTTTTGCTTTAGGACTTTCTCTCCGGCGCCATGGGCCTTTGTGGCTGTTTTCCCAGCCCAATAAGGGCTGGTTATTATTCTCCCACATATGATGGACCTCTTGGGGTCGAAATACCCCTCCCGGAGGCCTCCCGGTACACTACCGGCACTCCCGGTACACTACCGACACTCCCGGTACACTACCGATGAGCCCGAATCTTTTTCGGAAACCAAACTGGGACTTCCTATATATGAATCTTTACCTCCGGACCACTCCGGAGCTCCTCGTGACGTCTGGATCTCATTTGAGACTCCGAACAAACTTCGGTCACCACCATACATAACTCTACACTACCGAAACATCACCGAACCTTAAGTGTGCAGACCCTGCGGGTCCGAGAACTATGTAGACATGACTGAGACACCTCTACGGTCAATAACCAATGGCGGTACCTGGACGTCCACATTGGTACCTACATATTCTACGAAGATCTTTATCTGTCGAACCTCTATGTCAAGGATTCAGTTAATCCCGTATAACGTTCCCTTTGTTCTTCGGTATGTTACTTGCCCGAGATTTGATCGTTAGTATCTCCATACCTAGTTCAACCTCGTTACCGGCAAGTCTCTTTACTCATTCCGTAATACAAGATCCCGCAACTAAAAATTAGTCACATTGCTTGCAAGGCTTATTGTGATGTTGCAATACCGAGTGGGCCCCGAGATACCTCTCCGTCACACGGAGTAACAAATCCCAGTCTTGATCCATGCCAACTCAACAGACACGATCGGAGATACCCATAGAGCACCTTTATATTCACCCAGTTACGTTGCGACGTTTGATACACACAAGGCACTCCTCTAATATCTATGAGTTGCATGATCTCATGGTCATAGGAACACATACTTGACATGCGGAAAACAGTAGCAATAAACTGACACGATCATATGCTACGTTTGCAGTTTGGGTCTTGTCCATCACATCATTCTCCTAATGATGTGACCCCGTTATCAAATGACATCTCATGTCCATGGCTAGGAAACCTTAACCATCTTTTGATCAACGAGCTAGTCTATTAGAGGCATACTAGGGACATGGTTTTGTCTATGTATCCACACATGCATCTAAGTCTCCGATCAATACAATTATAGCATGGATAATAAACGATTATCATGAACAAGGAAATATGATAATAACTAATTTATTATTGCCTCTAGGGCGTATTTCCAACAGTCTCCCACTTGCACTAGAGTCAATAATCTAGTTCACATCACCATGTGATTCGCATTGGTATGAATCTAACACCCAACGAGTTCTGGGGCTCGATCATGCTTTGCATGTGAGAGAGGTCTTATAGTCAACGGGTCTGTAACATTCAGATCCGTGTGCACTTTGCAAATACCTATGTCAAACTCTAAACACTGCTACTACACTCCGCTCGGTACTATTCCAAATGGCTGCTCCACTATACGTATCCAGATTGCTACTACGAGTCATCCGGATTAGTGTTCAAGCTTGTATCGACGTAACTCCTTACGACGAACTCTTTATCACCTCCATAATCGAGAAACATCTCCTCAGTCTCTTAGTTATTGAGGATAATCTTGACCGCTGTCCAGTGATCCACTCCTGGTTCACTCTTGTACCCCCTGACGGACTCATGGCAAGGCACACACAGGTGCGGTACACAGCATGGCATAATATAGAGCCTATGGCTAAGGCATAGGGGATGACGTTCGTCCTTTCTCTTTCTGCCGCCGTTGTCGAGCTTTGAGTCTCACTCAACTTTCACACCTTACAAATCAGGCGAGAACTCTTTCTATGACTGATCCATTTTGAACTCTTTCAAAATCTTGTCAAGGTATGCACTCATTGAAAGTCTCATCGAGCATCTTGATCTATCTCCACAGATTTTGATGCTCAACAATTAGGTAGCTTCATCCAGGTCTTCCTTTGAAAATCACTTTCGAAATGACCGTTTTATGCTTTCTAGAAACTCTACATTATTTCTGATCAACAATATGTCATCCACATATAATTATCAGAAATTCTATAGTGCTCCCACTCACTTTATTGCAAATACAAGTTTCTCGTAAACTTTGTATAAACATCAAAACTTTGATCACCTCATCCAAGCGTATATTCCAACTCCGAGATGCTTGCTTCAGTCCATGGAAGGATCACCGAAGCTTGCACACCTTTTAGCATCCTTAGGCCTGACAAAACCTTCTGGTTGTATCACATACAACCTTTCCTCAAGTAAACCGTTAAGGAAACGATGTTTTGACATCCATCTGCCAGATTTCATAATTGAAAACACAGCAACTGCTAACATAATTCCAACAGACTTTAGCACCACTACGAGTGAGAAAGCCTCATCGTAGTCAACTCCTTGAACTTGTCACGAACATCTTTGCAACAAGTCGTGCTTTACAAATAGTGACATTCACCATTAGTGTCTGTCTTCATTTTAAAGATCCATTTGTACTCAACGACCTGCCGTCCAACGAGCAAGTCTACCAAAGTCTACACTTGGTTTTCATACATGGATCCTATCTCGGATTTCATCGCCTCCAACCATTTGTCGGAATCAGGGCCCATCATCGCTTCTCCATAGCTCGTAGGTTCATCGTTTGTCCAACAACATGACCTCCAAGACAGGGTTGTCGTACCGCTTAGGAGCAGTACACATCCTTGTCGACCTACGAAGTTCGATAGTAACTTGATCCTGAAGCTTCATGATCATCATCATTAACTTCCTCTTCAACTAACGTAGGCTTCACAGAAACAACATCCTGCGTTGTGCTACTCTCTGGTTGAACAAAGTTTAAACTACCTCATCAAGTTCTATCTTCCTCCCACTTAATTCTTTCAAGAGAAACTTTTCCTCGAGAAAGGATCCGTTTTAGTAACAAACACTTTGCACTTGGATCTAAGATAGAAGGTTCACCCAACTGATCTTAGGGTATTGTATGAAGATGCATTTGTCCGCCTTGGGTTCGACCTCATTAGGTGAAAACATTTTCCACACAAGTGTCGCAGCCCCAAGTATTAAGAAATGACAGCTTAGGTTTTTATCAAACCATAATTCACATGGTTTCATCTCAACAGATTTAGATGGTGCCCTATCTAAAGTGAATGTAGTTGTCTCTAATGCATAACCCCCAAATTATAGTAGTAAAACGACAAGAGACATCATAGCACGCACCATGTCCAATAGAGCATAACTATGATGTTCGGACACACCATCACACTATGGTGTTCCAGGTGGTTTTTAGTTGTGAAACAACTTTCACATTGTCTTAAGTTGTATGCCAAACTCGTGACTCAGATATTCACCTCCACGATCATATCGCAGTCATTTTTATCTTCTTGTCACGATGATCTTTAAACTTCACTCTGGATTTTCTTGAACCTTTCAAACGATTTAGACTTGTGTTTCATTAAGTAAATATACAGTATATCTACTCAAATCATCAGTGAAGGTAAGAAAATAATGATATCCACTGCACGCTACAAGACTCACTAGATTGCATACATCAACATGTATCATTTCCAATGAATCACTTGCCCGCTCCATCCAACGGGGTCCTTTAGTCATCTTGCCCAAGAGGCATGGTTCGCATGTCTCAACCGATTCGAAATCGAATGAGTCCAAATATCCATCACCATGGAGTTTCTTCATGAGCTTTATACCAATATGACATTTTGCGGCAGTGCCACAAGTATGTGGTACTATCATTATTTAACTTTGTATCTTTTGACATCGCCTCCAACCATTTGTCGGAATCAGGGCCCATCATCGCTTCTCCATAGCTCGTAGGTTCATCGTTTGTCCAACAACATGACCTCCAAGACAGGGTTGTCGTACCGCTTAGGAGCAGTACACATCCTTGTCGACCTACGAAGTTCGATAGTAACTTGATCCTGAAGCTTCATGATCATCATCATTAACTTCCTCTTCAACTAACGTAGGCTTCACAGAAACAACATCCTGCGTTGTGCTACTCTCTGGTTGAACAAAGTTTAAACTACCTCATCAAGTTCTATCTTCCTCCCACTTAATTCTTTCAAGAGAAACTTTTCCTCGAGAAAGGATCCGTTTTAGTAACAAACACTTTGCACTTGGATCTAAGATAGAAGGTTCACCCAACTGATCTTAGGGTATTGTATGAAGATGCATTTGTCCGCCTTGGGTTTGACCTCATTAGGTGAAAACATTTTCCACACAAGTGTCGCAGCCCCAAGTATTAAGAAATGACAGCTTAGGTTTTTATCAAACCATAATTCACATGGTTTCATCTCAACAGATTTAGATGGTGCCCTATCTAAAGTGAATGTAGTTGTCTCTAATGCATAACCCCCAAATTATAGTAGTAAAACGACAAGAGACATCATAGCACGCACCATGTCCAATAGAGCATAACTATGATGTTCGGACACACCATCACACTATGGTGTTCCAGGTGGTTTTTAGTTGTGAAACAACTTTCACATTGTCTTAAGTTGTATGCCAAACTCGTGACTCAGATATTCACCTCCACGATCATATCGCAGTCATTTTTATCTTCTTGTCACGATGATCTTTAAACTTCACTCTGGATTTTCTTGAACCTTTCAAACGATTTAGACTTGTGTTTCATTAAGTAAATATACAGTATATCTACTCAAATCATCAGTGAAGGTAAGAAAATAATGATATCCACTGCACGCTACAAGACTCACTAGATTGCATACATCAACATGTATCATTTCCAATGAATCACTTGCCCGCTCCATCCAACGGGGTCCTTTAGTCATCTTGCCCAAGAGGCATGGTTCGCATGTCTCAACCGATTCGAAATCGAATGAGTCCAAATATCCATCACCATGGAGTTTCTTCATGAGCTTTATACCAATATGACATTTTGCGGCAGTGCCACAAGTATGTGGTACTATCATTATTTAACTTTGTATCTTTTGACATCGCCTCCAACCATTTGTCGGAATCAGGGCCCATCATCGCTTCTCCATAGCTCGTAGGTTCATCGTTTGTCCAACAACATGACCTCCAAGACAGGGTTGTCGTACCGCTTAGGAGCAGTACACATCCTTGTCGACCTACGAAGTTCGATAGTAACTTGATCCTGAAGCTTCATGATCATCATCATTAACTTCCTCTTCAACTAACGTAGGCTTCACAGAAACAACATCCTGCGTTGTGCTACTCTCTGGTTGAACAAAGTTTAAACTACCTCATCAAGTTCTATCTTCCTCCCACTTAATTCTTTCAAGAGAAACTTTTCCTCGAGAAAGGATCCGTTTTAGTAACAAACACTTTGCACTTGGATCTAAGATAGAAGGTTCACCCAACTGATCTTAGGGTATTGTATGAAGATGCATTTGTCCGCCTTGGGTTCGACCTCATTAGGTGAAAACATTTTCCACACAAGTGTCGCAGCCCCAAGTATTAAGAAATGACAGCTTAGGTTTTTATCAAACCATAATTCACATGGTTTCATCTCAACAGATTTAGATGGTGCCCTATCTAAAGTGAATGTAGTTGTCTCTAATGCATAACCCCCAAATTATAGTAGTAAAACGACAAGAGACATCATAGCACGCACCATGTCCAATAGAGCATAACTATGATGTTCGGACACACCATCACACTATGGTGTTCCAGGTGGTTTTTAGTTGTGAAACAACTTTCACATTGTCTTAAGTTGTATGCCAAACTCGTGACTCAGATATTCACCTCCACGATCATATCACAGTCATTTTTATCTTCTTGTCACGATGATCTTTAAACTTCACTCTGGATTTTCTTGAACCTTTCAAACGATTTAGACTTGTGTTTCATTAAGTAAATATACAGTATATCTACTCAAATCATCAGTGAAGGTAAGAAAATAATGATATCCACTGCACGCTACAAGACTCACTAGATTGCATACATCAACATGTATCATTTCCAATGAATCACTTGCCCGCTCCATCCAACGGGGTCCTTTAGTCATCTTGCCCAAGAGGCATGGTTCGCATGTCTCAACCGATTCGAAATCGAATGAGTCCAAATATCCATCACCATGGAGTTTCTTCATGAGCTTTATACCAATATGACATTTTGCGGCAGTGCCACAAGTATGTGGTACTATCATTATTTAACTTTGTATCTTTTGACATCAATGTTATGAACATGTGTATTACTATGACAAGATTTCAACAAACCATTCTCACTGGGTGCATGACCATTGAAGGTATTATTCATGTAAACAGAATAACTATTATTCTCTGACTTAAATGAATAACCATATTGCAACAAACATGATCTAATCATGTTCATGCTCAACGCAAAACACCAAATAACATTTATTAGGTTCGTCACTAATCCTGAAGGTAGAGAGAGCGTGCGATGTTGATCACATCAACCTTGGAAACATTTCCAACACACATCGTCACCTCACCCTTAGCTAGTTCTCCGTTTATTCCGTAGCTTTTATTTTGAGTTACTAACATTTAGCAACCGAACCGGTATCCAATACCCAGGTGCTACTAGGAGTACTAGCAAGGTACACATCAATAACTCGTATATCAAATATACTTCTATCGATGTTGCCAGCCTTCTTAACTACCAAGTATCTAGGGTTGTTCCGCTTTAGCGACCTCTCACCTCATAATAGAAGCACTTAGTCTCGGGTTTGAGTTCAACTTTGGGTTGCTTCATTGGAGCAGCAACTGACTTGCTATCCATGAAGTTTACCTCCTTGCTCTTGCCCTTTTCGAAACTAGTGGTTTGATTAACCATCAACACTTGACGCTCCTTCTTGATTTCTACCTTCGCGGTGTCAAACATCGCGAACAGCTCAGGGATCAATACTTCTATCCCTAGTGTATTATAGTTCATCAGTAAGTTCTAGTAGCTTTAGTGACAGTGACTTGGAGAACTATATCAATCACTATCTTATCTGGAAGATCAACTCCCATTTGATTCAAGCGATTGTAGTACCCAGACAATCTGAGTACATGCTCAACGATTGAGCTATTCTCCTTCATCTTACAGGCAAAGAATCTTGTTGGAGATCTCATATCTCGCAACACAGGCACGAGCCTGAGATCACAATCTCTGCTCCTAGAACATCTCATATGTTCCGTGACGTTCAAAATGTTTCGGAGCCTCAATTCTAAGCCGTAATGCATGACGCACTAAACTATCAAGTAGTCATCGAAACGTGCCTGTCAGATGTTCACAACATCTATAGACGACGCTAGAGGGGGTGGCGCACCGAGCGGTGCATTAAGGACATAAGCCTTCTGTGCAGCAATGAGGACAATCCTCAGATCACGGACCTAGTCCGCAATATTGCTACCAACATCTTTCAACTCTATTTCTCTAGGAACATATAAAAATTTAAGGGAGCTACAGCGCGATCTAGTAATCTACAACATAATTTGCAAAGACACTATTGACTATGTTCATGATAATGAGTTGAATTAATCATATTACTTAAGAACTCCCACTCAAATTGACATCCCTTGGGTCATTCGAGTGATACATGATCCAAATTCACCAACTCAAGTCTGATCATCACGTGAGTTCAGGTGGCTTCAATGGTGAACATCATTTTGTTGATCATATCCACTATATGACTCATGCTCGACCTTTCGGTCTCTTGTGTTCTGAGGCCATGTCTGTACATGATAGGCTCGTCAAGTTTGACCCGAGTGTTCTGCGTGTGCAAATCTGGCTTGCACCCATTGTATGTGAACATAGAGTCTATCACACCCGATCATCACGTGGTGTCTCAACACGACGAACTTTCGCAACGGTGCACACTCGGGGAGAACATAGTTCATCTTGAAATTCAAGTGAGGGATCACCTTATAATGCTACCGCCGTACTAAGCAAAACAAGGTGCATAAAAGGATTAACATCTCATGCAATTCATAAGTGACATGATATGGCCATGAACTTGTGTTTAAGATCTCCATCTTCGAAACACCGGCATGATCTCCATCGTCACCGGCACAACACCATGATCTCCATCATCTTGATCTCCATCAATGTGTTTCCATTGGGGTTGTGGCGCCATCCCTGCTTCTACTTCTATTGCTACCGCTTAGCGATAAAGTAAAGCATTACATAGCGCTTAATGATTGACATGCAGGTCATACAATAATTACAGACAACCCTATGGCTCCTGCCGGTTGCCGTACTCAACGACATGCAAGTCGTGAAATTCTATACATCACAAGATCATCTCATACATCACATATATCTCATCATGTAATTGGCCATATCACATCACAACATACCCTGCAAAAACAAGTTAGACGTCCTCTAATTGTTGTTGCATGTTTTACGTGGCTGCTATGGGTATCTCGCAAGAACGATTCTCACCTACGCATAAACCAGAATGGTGATACATAGATTGCTTTTCAACCTTCTCAAGGACCGCCTTTGTCGGATCCGATCCAACTAAAGTGAGAGAAACTGTCACCCGCAAGCCATCTAATCAACAAGTTGCGTCCAGGGAACTGGTCTCTTGTAAGCGTACGAGTAATGTTGGTCCGGGCCGCTTCATCTCACAATCCCGCTGAACCAAAATCCGACCAAGGGAGGAAGCAATCTAAGCATCAACGCCCACAAACCTTTTGTGTTCTACTCGAGAGCTCATCGAACCATCAACCTAGCTCTGATACCATTGTTGGGGAACGTCGCATGGGAAACAAAAATTTTCCTACACACACGCAAACCTATCCATGGTTATGAGCATCTACGAGAGGTAGAGTAGATCTACGTACCCTTGTAGATCGCTAAGCAGGAAGCGTTAAGAAACGCAGTTGGTGTAGTCGAACTTCTTCGCGATCCAAATCGCCGACCGTCCCGCGAACACATCATGATCCGTCCCGCAAACTCATCACGATCCGTCTCACGATCTTGATCACGATCTGTCCCGCAAACTCATCACGATCCGTTCCGTGATCACATCACGAACCATCTCGCGATCTCAATCACGGTCCTTCCGATCTAGCGCCGAACGGACGGCACCTCCGCGTTCAGCACACGTGCAGCTTGATGACGATCTCCACCGCCTTGATCCAGCGAGAGGAGGTGGAGAGGAGAGAGAGTTCACCGGCAGCATGACGGCGCTCCGGTGATGGTGGTGGAGCAATTCCGGCAGGGCTTCGCCTAAGCGCTGTAGAAAACCGATCTAGTGGAGAAACTATGCACCGGTGTAACGGGTAGCACGTGGCCGGAAATTCTGTCCAAAAACCACCCAATCCACTAGTATATATAGGAGGAGAGGAGAGGATAGGCATCCAAGGCCTTTGGGTCGTCCGAAATAGGAGGTGGGAAGCAATCCTACTTCACCTCCAATCCTAGTTGGAGTAGGATTGCCTCCTATTGGCTGATTTTCCACTTTTTGCTTTAGGACTTTGTCTCCTGCGCCATGGGCCTTTGTGGCTGTTTTCCCAGCCCAATAAGGGCTGGTTATTATTATCCCACATACCATGGAACTCTTGGGGTCGAAATACCCCTCCCGGAGGCCTCCCGGTACACTACCAGCACTCTCGGTACACTACCGGCACTCCCGGTACACTACCGATGAGCCCGAAACTTTTCCGAAAACCAAACTGGGACTTCCTATATATGAATCTTTACCTCCGAACCATTCTGGAGCTCCTCGTGAAGTCCGGGATCTCTTCCGAGACTCCAAACAAACTTCGGTCACCACCATACATAACTCTACACTACCGAAACGTCACCGAACCTTAAGTGTGCAGACCCTGCGGGTTCGAGAACTATGTAGACATGACCGAGACACCTCTACGGTCAATAACCAATGGCGGTACCTAGACGTCCAAATTGGTTCCTACATATTCTACGAAGATCTTTATCTGTCGAACCTCTATGTCAAGGATTCAGTTAATCCCGTATAACGTTCCCTTTGTTCTTCGGTATGTTACTTGCCCGAGATTTGATCGTCAGTATCTCCATACCTAGTTCAACCTCGTTACCGGAAAGTCTCTTTACTCGTTCCGTAATACAAGATCCCGCAACTAACAATTAGTCACATTGCTTGCAAGGCTTACTATGATGTTGCAATACCGAGTGGGCCCCGAGATACCTCTCCGTCACACGGAGTAACAAATCCCAGTCTCGATCCATGCCAACTCAACAGACACGATCGGAGATACCCGTAGTGCACCTTTATAGTCACCCAGTTACGTTGCAACGTTTGATACACACAAGGCACTCCTCTGATATCTGTGAGTTGCATGATCTCATGGTCATAGGAACACATACTTGACATGCGGAAAACAGTAGCAATAAACTGACACGATCATATGCTATGTTTGCAGTTTGGGTCTTGTCCATCACATCATTCTCCTAATGATGTGACCCCGTTATCAAATGACATCTCATGTCCATGGCTAGGAAACCTTAACCATCTTTTGATCAACGAGCTAGTCTATTAGAGGCATACTAGGGACATGGTTTTGTCTATGTATCCACACATGCATCTAAGTCTCCGATCAATACAATTATAGCATGGATAATAAACGATTATCATGAACAAGGAAATATGATAATAACTAATTTATTATTGCCTCTAGGGCATATTTCCAACAAGTAGGGCACTGCGGGGGGCTTCACCATCGTCAAACACCAAGTGTACTATGTCAATACAGTGCTGCAGGATGTGCGCTCACTCAAAGCACAATATGCTCCCTTGGTGGTTTTGATAATTCATGACAACATACATTATCTCACGGACTAATACTTTCATCTAGTGCATTTCAGATAAAGTCTATAGAGAGAGATGGGTTGGCAAAAGGAGTGTGGAGAATATGCCCATAAAGAATAAGGAGAAGGAATAGCATTGGCAAAGCTTCAAGGAAGAGGACTCGACATTTTACTTTGTTTGAAATCACTTTGAGTCCATAGGAAAGCCAATACTACTAAAAGGGGTTAAGATACTGTTGGTGAACAAAATGCTCATACGTGCACAAGTGATAATCACCACAAACACCCACAAGCTCTTCCACAAAAGTCTGTCCTTAGAAAAACACTCAAGATCGGTACAACCAACACTTTCCACTCGGTGCAACCGATTCTCAGGCTCAGATAGACTCAGCCAAACCCCAGCCCATCGGTTCAACCGATTCTGATTCGGTGCCACCGAGTTTCGGTTGCCAACTTCCTGTTACGCAAATTCACATAATCGATACAACCGAGTTTGCTGAATCAGCATCACCGAGTCTGGCAATCTGACCATTGGTCACCTTATCTGTGCAACCGAGTTTTATGTATCGGTCTTACTGAGATTCAAAAGTTGCTACCTTTTAGGCAACTCGGTACCACCAAGATTAACACAACGATGTCACCGAGTTGGACTTATCAGGTGTAACAGTTGGATTCTTGGAGATGCCTATCTATACCCCTTCACCACCACTCACTCGCAAGAGAAGCACTCGCAAGAGATGCCTATATATACCTATCAGTGTCACTATTCCATACTTTCCCCATCCAATTTTCTGAGAGGGAGCCACCTACTCATGTGTTGAAGTCATGCCTTTCCATTCCAACCATATGAATCTAGATCTCTAGCCTCCCCAAGTTGCTTTCCACCCAATCAATCTCTTCCACCAAAGCCAAACCTCTGAGAGAGTGATTGTGTGTTGAGGAGTCTATCATCTTGGAAGCACAAGAGCAAGGAGTTCCTCGACATAATCGAGCCTATTACCTTTTGGAGGTTGGTGCCTCCTAGATTGGTTAGCTGTCGTTTGGGAGCCTCCTACTTCATTTTGTGGACTGAACCAAGAAGTTTGTAAGGGCAAGGAGATCGCCTACTTCATGAAGATCTACCCCGAGTGAGGCTAGTCCTTCGTGGATGGAAGCCGTTATGGAATAGTCAAGGTTGCTATTTTGTGGACCCTTATGGGTGGAGCCCTCTATGGACTCTCGCGACCGTTATGCTCCATGGGTTGAAGACTCCATAAAATTGGACGTACGATAGCACCACCTACCGGAACCACGGGAAAAGTCTTTGTGTCCCTCATGCGTTTGATATCTCTAGCTCTACTCCTCATTTGCATGTGAAATGTGTTTATATTCTGCTTCTATACTTGATGACTTGCATGTGTAGGGTGTGCTATACTTGCTATATATGTTAAAATCTACCAACACATAACTTTGCACCTTGTGTAGATTTTAAATTCTTGCTAGTAGTCTATTCACCCCCCCTCTAGACAAACTCTTCAAGTGATCCCGCAATTGGTATCGGAGCATTGGTCTCCATTGCTCCGGTTTCATCACCATGGAGGAAGATGGATGTGTCTAGTGTGGAGAGTTTGTATTGTAGAATTCCCATTCTTGATGGAGAGTACTATAGTCAATGGAAGAATGCCATGATTGATCTATTTGACAAATTCCATTTGAGAAAACATATTGAAAATCCCTATGTGCTCCACATTGATGAATTGCATCCCACACATGAAGAGGAAATTGACATGCTTGCTAACCTTAGAACTGTCAATCTAATTCTTAGAGGTTTACCAAGATTCGTACTTTCTGAATTGAAGAATTTTGCATGTGCTTACACTTTGTGGAATGATTTGGAGAAACGATGTCCAAATCTTACATTAAGTAATCTTGATGAAATTCTTCACAAAACTATTGCTTTTCACAAAATGAAGCCTAGTTATCCAAACTTTGATAAATGCCTATTTGAGCTTTGTGATCTTATGTGTGCTAAAGGAGATTTCACAACTATCAACAACATTATTATGGAAGCCATTGACATTCATAAACTAGAACATTGTCATGGTTACGATTCTAATGAGTCTCTTGGTTTCTATGATGAGGTGATTCCAAAAAATGATGACAATGAAGAACATGGATACTATGATGAAGACGAGTTGTTCGACATCAAGCATGAAAAGATCATGAAGAATCTAAGTCTAATCGCAAACTTCAAGGATTACATGTCCGGTGGAAAACAGTGGATTTCTCAACAGTGGATGCACAGATCACATGACTAGTGAGAAAGACATGTTCCAAGAGATCACGCCAAATAAGGGTCCTCATAGGTACGTGACCTTTGGAGACAACTCTAAAGGTAAGGTACTTGGACTTGGTAAGGTGGCCATATCTCATGATAGCTGTATCCAAAATGTGATGCTTGTTGAATCCCTTGGCTACAATCTTCTTTTTGTATCTATACTAGCAGACTTCAGTTTCAATGTGCTATTTACCAAAGTAGATTGCCAAGTGTTTAGATTTGATAATCATAAAATTATCTTTACCGGTATTCGTAGAGGTGCTCTATACATTGTCGATTTCACTAAAAAGGCCCAACCTCGTACTTGTGTCATTGAAAAATGTTCTAAAGGTTGGCTATGGCATAGAAGGCTAGGATATGTAGGCATGCACAATCTAGATAAGCTTATCAAGGGCGATCACATTCTAGGTGTTAAAGATGTTATGTTTGACAAAGATAGGCTTTGGAGTGCTTGTCAAGCAGGAAAGCGGGTAGGTCAAGAACATTGTGACCACTAGGAGACAACTCGAGTTACTTCATATGGATCTTGTTGGTCCCAATGCTTACAAGAGTCTCGATGGAAACTCTTATGGTCTAGTTATAGTTGATGATTTTCTAGATTTACGTGGGTATTCTTTATTGATGATAAGTCACAGGTACAAATGATCTCCAAGAACTTTGCACGCAAAGCGCAAAATCAATTTGAAGTGAAGATCAAGAAGGTTTGAAGAGATAACGGATCAGAGTTCAAGAACACCCATGTGGACACCTTTCTTGCTGAAGAGGGTATTTCACATGAGTTCTCAGCTACGTACACGCCTCAACAGAATGGAGTTGTTGAGAGAAAGAACCAAACTCTTATTGAGATGGCAAGAATGATGCTTGACTGCATACAAGATGCCAAGACACTTTCGAACAGAAGCCGTGGAAACAACATGTCATGCCAGAAATAGACTCTACTTGCACAAGCTTCTCGGTAAAACGGCATATGAGCTTCTCACCGGTAACAAACCCCAAGTTGGATACTTTCGGGTATTCGCCTCTAAGTGTTACATTCTTGATAAGCATCGTCGTGCAAAAATTTCTCCTAAACCTCATGAAGGTTTCCTACTTGGTTATGTATCGAACTCTCACACCTATCGTGTCTACAACAACTTCACTCGAAGAGTTGAAGAGATGGTAGATGTGAAGTTTGATGAGTCTAATGGTTCACCCGTCGAACAATTGCCAAATGATGTAGGTGATAAAGTTCCTTGGGAAGCTATCCAAGATTTGCCCATCGGCAAGATTCGTCCCATGGAGGTGAAGGAAAGTACTTCATCAACCCAAGTGGAAGCTCCTACTTCGGGTCAAGGCTACCGACAAAATGACATGGAAGCATCCGCAAGTGGGACACGACAAGATGAAGGGGAGGAGGAAGTACATCATGAAGATCCACCACAACCTCCTTCACCACCACCTCAAGGAGACGACCACTTTGACAACAATGGAGATGAAGGAGATGATGAATAAGAAGAAGCTCCTCCAACTAACAAGCCAAAGCTACCCCGAGTTCGAGAACAAGTGACCAAGAACCATCCGCTAAACCAAATGTTTTGTGACATACAAACAGGGAGGATCACTCGCTCTAAAACTCGCTTAGCTAACTTTTGCGAGCATTATTCTTTCATCTCTAGCATTGAACCCTTGAAGGTTGAACAAGCTCTAGAAGATGCGGGTTGGGTGAACGCTATGCATGAAGAGCTTCACAACTTTGAGAGGAACAAAGTATGATCACTCGTGGAGAAGCCCAAGAATGAGCAAAACATCGTCATCATGAAATGGGTATTTTGGAACAAGCAAGATGAAGACGGTCAAGTCGTACACAACAAGGCTCGTCTTGTAGCCCAAGGATATACGCAAGTCGAAGGAATGGACTATGGTGAGACCTACGCCCCCGTTGCTAGACTAGAAGCCATAGAAATTCTTCTTGCTTATGCAAATCACCATGATATCACGCTTTACCAAATGGACATTAAAAGTGCATTCTTAAATGGTGAGATTGAAGAAGAGGTCTATGTTAAGAAACCACCAGGTTTTGTAAATCCTAAGAAACCTGACCACGTTTACAAACTTCGCAAAGCTTTATATGGTCTTAAGCAAGCTCCTCATGCTTGGTATAAATGCCTAACGAAGTTTCCTATTAAAAAAGGTTTTGAAATTGGTAAAATTGACGCAACCTTATTCACAAAGAGAGTTAATGTTGAATTATTTGATGTAAGAAAAGTATGAGACGTCTATGATGTGTGAGCTGAAATTCTTCCTTGGTCTACAAATCAAGCAAACGAGAGAAGGTACTTGTAACAGCTCGGGACCAACACTCCAGAAGATACCCCTTTTTATTTCCATTCTTGTGGTGTAATTCGTTTGGTTGTCGCATTCATCATCACATTATTCGCATCATCTGCATAGCATCGTCTCTTGTTTTGAAAACTTACATCCGTTCGTAGTTGCCGGTTCTCTCCAAAAAGTCGTCGTTGACCGTTTCGAGACCAAGCCCTCCAATATTTTTATGATAGACTCATGACTTGCATGCTTGTGATGTGTGTTATGTTTTAGTTTTTGACATCATGCATCATCTCTATGACATTTTTGTGTTTCATTTAATTGCCTTATTAATATGCTTGCCTTTTCCTTCAACGTGATCATTCGAAAACCCCATGCTCACTTCCATAAAGTTTTGCACCAAAATTTCTAACCCAGAGTGCAAATTCCGTCCTTCACTATTCTTTATTTTTAGTTGCATTCCATTCTTGCCAAAAACCTTGCCTATACTTCATTTACATTGTGTCCACACACCCTCTCAATATTCACACCATCCATAGTTTCTTTAAAAGGGAGTTCGGATTAAAACATAACGAATTTAATTCATTATGTTTGGGTTTTTACTTCCTCCATAAATGTTCATCTTGTGCCCGTAAATCATGTTTATTATGTAGGGCGCCCCTCCAAAATTTAATCCCATTTGAGGTTGGTCTGGTTAGGTTTTAAATTCAGGCAAGCTTGAACTAAATTCAAACTTGTTTGAATCTATAGTCTACGAAATTCACCAAACTACTTTTATAAATTTGGGCTTATTTCCACGTATTCAAAGACATTTTTGTCTGTCCTCAATTTCCATCCAAACTCTCTGATCTTTTCGCTAGAGTTCGGGCTCTATTTAAAAAAAATCTGACAAGCAGATAAATAAGGGCATAGAGGAGGTCCATTTGTTGCCTCCAGCCCAACTCCTCACTCCCGTGGTAATTTCCCACATTCACCCAGCCTCCCCCACCTGTCATTCTCTCTTCTCCCTCCTTTCTTCCACCTCACGAAGCCCCTCCCTCTCACAGTAACTCCACCTCACCTCAGCGCACATGGCCCTGGTGGCCACGGCGCCCGCGCCTCCTCCTCTATAAATTCAAGCCGGGCGTCCCTAGGGTTCCCCTTCCCCATCTCCTTGTTCCTCCGCCGCCGCGATCTCACAAGGTGCCTCCCTCGAGCCTCCCAACGCCCCTTCTCCCATCGGCACGCCATGGCCGGGTCCGCCACGAGCTCGCGTCGGGCCTCCCCTTCGACTTCCCGGAGCACCGCATAGACACGCCGGCTCCGTTTTTGCGGAAAGCCGAGCCCAAGGTCTTCTCCCCGCCGGAGCTCTGCCTCCTCGCCGTCTTCAGCGACGACCAGGTCACGTGGTCGTCCCTCCCCTGCTCCACTTTCCTTCCTTCCCTTCTTTTCTTCCTCCTCCCTCCTCTCATCTCTCTCTGACCATCTTTCTCTCTCTCCGAACCAGGAGCTGCAGCGCCATGACCGGCCTCGAGGAGCTCCGTCGCAGCCTCTCCATGCTCGATTGCTGGAGTCCCCGCGACGCGCCGGCAACCTTCCCAAGTGACGCCCTCATCCCACCGGTGACGAGCCCCGCCGGAACCAGACGACGCGCCACGCCGCAATTCCAACAACCCGTGTCCCCGACCATGGCAACAGAGCCGCTCTGTTTCGTTTATCAGTTTCGTCAGATTCGCACCATGGTCTGGTTCATCTAGCGCAAGTCCATTTTTTGAACAAACAGGCTATATAGTGCAGCTGGTTGTGGCATTGGTGTGCAACCAACAGATGCAGGGTTCGAGTCCCCGCGGGTGCATATATTTCATTCATTTTTCCCTCTGCAGCGCATCAGCTTTGGCATATATTTCACGTAGGTTTTAGTGTCGACGTTTTTCACAAGCACATCCCAACCAAGCCGGCTAGTGCAGGCACCCTTAATCCATGGGGTCTGGTGTTCAAATCCCAGGGGCCCCTTGAAGCATTTCCTTTTGTTCTATTTTTTACCATGGGTATTGCATATACAGTTTGAAACGCTCGCAACATTCAAATGGTTTTCCCAATGTAAACAAGTTTTATATGAATAATGCTCATAATTTGATCTATTTTCTGTTGGTTCAATTTCTACTTTTGTTTAAATTGTTTAGCTATTGTTTTGTCTAGATCAAGTGCATATAGATTGTTTAGGGACATATGGGCAATAAAACTTTGGCTTTTCATGACTAATTAACCGTAGCTCCGATTTTAACGATCCACATATGTAACTTGGCTAGAAAAATGTGTAGAATAACATGGTGACATTTATTTTTCTGTTTAATAACTCTAAAAGTTTGTTATAGGAAGAACAGTACCAAATTCATAATATGCATATGAGGTTGTTTCAGAAATGTTATGTGTTGCTTCCGGCCTCATTTAAGATGCCTAGATAGAATAGTTTAATTATACTTCATCTCTTGCCATCTTTAAGAGCATTTAACCTTGCCGAGTAAATAACTCTAAAAGTTTGTTATAGGAAGAACAGTACCAAATTCATAATATGCATATGAGGTTGTTTCAGAAATGTTATGTGTTGCTTCCGGCCTCATTTAAGATGCCTAGATAGAATAGTTTAATTATACTTCATCTCTTTCCATCTTTAATAGCATTTAACCTTGCCGAGTAAATAAACGGGAGTGAACTAAATAAACTGATCATGGAGTTTCGTCAATATGCAAGTCGTTGCATATTGAGCTTCATTTTAATGTGTAGTAGTTGTTTGATGTGATTTGCCTTATATTGCATAATCAACCGGACATGCCTCATATTGGTTTGCTCATCATGACATGCATATGTTGTGGTGTTTTTCTGTGTGTTGATAGTTCTTTCCGGATTGTTTCTTCTCGATAGAGTTCAGAAAGCGTTCGGAGTGTAAGGATTCGTTCGGCTACGTTGGCTCATCTTCTTCATGGATTCGTTCTTCTTCCAAGCAGGATCTCAGGCAAGATGACACATTTCCCTGGATACCACTACTATCATTGATATGCTAGTTGTCTCGCTTCCATTGTTATGTCTCGCTACCTACCACTTGTTTGTGAAGCCTCCCAACATTGTCATGATAAGCCTCTAACCCCTTCACATCCCAGCAAATCTTTGTTTGGCCGTGTTACCACTTGCTTAGCCCTTCTTATAGCGTTTCTAGCCGTAGGTGCAATTGCTTCCATGTGTCAACATGAACATTCTTTTGTTATCGTAATATTATTGCTATTTAATTTAATGCACATATATACTTGCTAAAGAGTGGAAGTCTTGGCCTTTCGCTCGGCGTTTTGTTCCACGCTTGTCACCCTATTTACTTGTGAACCGGTGTTATGTTCCATAATTGAGCGCTTCTAACATGCTCGGGGTTGTTATGGGGATCCCCTTGATTTTCGTTTTAGGATAAAACTCGTCTAGCAAGGCCCAACTTTGGTACTACATTTTCCAACATAATAATACTGATCACCTTATTAAAGCATAGAGGGTCACCCCCTCGTGGATTAATTTAACATAATACAGGGGGCCAGTGCTGCTGGTGCTGGTCCAAAACAAAGCAATGTGTGGTGCCACCCCGGAGCAAGTCGGGGGATTTCTATTAGGCCTCCATACGCGTAGCTTATCAGTCGTGGCTCACAGATTACTACAACAAAAGTTGCAGGTACAGGTAATGCAATGCTCTGACGTGAGAGCGATGCTTTGTTTGATTTGGAGTTCTTCTTCTTCTTCATCGATCCAGGATGGGTTCCAGGCGGCAGCCTGGGATAGCAAGGATGGATGTCATTTATCGTTTGTTTTCGTCCGTAGTCGGACCCTGCTCTTCTGTATGATGTTTAAATATGTTGTTGTATTGATGTGATCCTGATGTAGCTTGTGGCGAGTGTAAGCCAATTCCATATACTCATCTCTTCTGTACATGTACTTGTAATGATATACATTCTTGCAAATCTACGAGATGCACTTCTATCCCTGTCGAGGTACTCATGCAAAAATAAGGATAGGATCGCATCTTGGGCGTGACAGTACTTTCATCTCTCGAACAAAGTACACCAAGGACTTGATCAAGATGTTCAACATGCAGGAGTGCAAAGGTATGAAAACTCCCATGCCCACTAGCGGACAAGATGTGTTGTTGTTTTCTCATAGGGGGTGCCGCAAGGACGGTAGATGCCATGGGATGGCTTAAGAGGTGAGAGCAAGGCTGTAGTGGAGATCCGGGATGGGATTGTATAACGACATGCGGTGGTTTTACCCAGGTTTGGGGCTCTCCGGAGAGATAATACCCCTAGTCCTGGATATCTGTATATATGTGGTATATCTGGTACATGATTGCTCTTGGAGTTGTATTAGAGGAGATAGTAGTAGATGGGAGCTCTATGTATCATATATGTGTGTATGAACTAGTGTGGGCATGATGGCTTGGAGCCTCATCCCGTGAGTGTGTGCACGTGAGAGGATGAATTGAGTGGAGGGCTTGGTGCCCTTTTATAGTGTGAGGGTAGCTTACATCCAAAGCTAAGTGAGGTTGGCACGGTGTGACATGGGCATGGTGGCCCACCCACCAACTACAATATTCCATATGTCAAGCGAGGTGACACATGAGGCAGACCATAGTGCGCCACTATTGCTCAACAGTGCCGGGTATGGCCTACACGTCCATGTCAGGTCAGATGTGATGTTGCGGTTGACACCGGGCAGCCGACAGTTGGCTGGACGGGGCAGCCATCAGTCAGCTAGGCAGTCGGCCGGGCAGAGCTGTCGGCCCAGGGGAGCAGGCACCCCGTCTGACTCGCCGTCTTTGGGGTACCCGGGTGTTATCCCCCCGATAGTAGCCTCCGAGCCGCCGAGCGACTCGAAGAGTCGGGCGGAGGGTTTTTGAAGTCGTCGTTGTTGTTGCAGAAGTTGTTGCAGGAGCTGTTGAGGATGGTAGATCGCGGGCCGGGGACGGCGTGGCCTGCTTTCATCGGGGGCGCGCAGCCTCCGAGCCTCCGGGTGACTTGAAGAGTCGGGCGGAGGGTCTTTGCCGTTGCTGAAGCCGACTGTGGCGTCGAGGACGTCGGGCGTGGATGCGAGGTCCGCCAACTGATGGGCTCGGGGCCCAGCCTGGCGCAGACGCGGAGTCCACTGGTTGTCAGTGGGGGCACGCCAGCGCACCTATTGGGTGTAGCCTCTAAGCCTTCGAGTCTCCAGTAGGGCTCCACGCAGCTAGTAGAATAGTCGAGCGGAGGGTCTTTGCTGTTCCTGAAGCAGACGGTGGCGTCAGGGATGTCGGGCGCGGACACGGAGTCCCCTGGCCGATGGGTGCGGAGCCCAGCCGGGGGTGGATGCAGGGTCCGCCGGTTAATGGGCGTGGAGCCCAGCCGGGGGCAGACGCGGGGTTCCGTTGGCTGTCGAGGGCGAAGCACTGCCGGGCACGGGCATGGGGTCTGCCGACTGATGGGCATGGGGCCCTGCCGAGGGCGGACGTGGGGTACGCTGGCTGTTGAGCGTGAGGCGTTGCCGGGCATGGACACGGGGGTCTGCCGGCTGATGGGCGTGGAGGCCTGCCGACGGCGGACGCGAGGTCCACCGGCTGTCAAGCTCTAGGCACTACCGGGCACGAACGCGGGGTCTACCGGCTGTCGAGCGCGAGGCGCTGCCGGGCGCGGATGCGGGGTACACCGGTTGATGGGCATGAGGCCCTGCCGGGAGTACCCTCCAGGCGAGGAGGTTCCTCATGGAAATGGTCGTGCAGAAGACAAGGTTTAGTCGGTGTAGATATATCAAACATCTGATCTTGGTAGTGCAAGTTTGTGCAGAGGGTGTCGACTAGACTTCGTCCGAGCCCCCTTCAATCTTTTTCATGTGCCCTCCGCTCTTTGGCTTTTGCTCTTGCCAGTCGGGAAGCCAAGAGCCGGTCTGTGGCTGAGGCGAAGAGTGGGCTGCGGAGTGGAGCATACAGTACTCGGATTCTGGAAGCAGACTCGACCGAGTTGATACAAATGAAATGACCGGGTTGCCTAAGCCATTTTCCCCCGGGACGTTTTTCACGTGGGGTGACATCCAGCTTGTGCTCTCGCTAGCCAGACAGTCGCGGTGCGATCTCTAATTGAGGCAAAGAGTGGGCCTTTGGTACCGTACACGCTACTAAGTCGCCTCGTGGGAATGAACGTATCGGGCCAAGCGGTCAGCCCCGGGCCGAGACTAGCTGGCGCCAGGGTGAACAGTAAAGCAGCTGAATAAATGTGGAGATTGTGTCTGAAGGACGCTTGGGGTATCCGCTATTTGTGCGTGGCACGAGGATGGGGCATCGGGAGCTCACATTGATTTTCACGTAGGCGAGGCGGTAGTTGTCGAAGACGGCCAACTGTCGGCTTTCTGCCAGTGGGGCACGTTGGCCGCACCCGCTGGGTGATGCCTGTTGGGTGTAGCCTCCGGGTAGTTGATGGAGGTGCCGGTCGGCCGGGCCCGACAGACCAGCGTTGAAGTGGATGAGCGGCGGAACCGACTCACCTGCCGACTCGGTGTCGAATTAGGCGGGCAGGCCAACCGGGAAGTCGGCGAGCGGGCCAAGCGGCAGGACGACGACGCGGGCAGGCGCACGAGCCGGCCGAGTGGCAACGCGGGCGGGTGCCAACCGGCGGTAGAGAGGCATATAGTGTTACTCTTTTTTTACTTTCTGGCCCCCACTTCCTTTCTATTCCAGTGTGGATAGCCGGCCTCCCATCTTACCTCTATAGCCGGCACGAGAGATCACGCGGGGGCGTACCCGGCACCGGCGAGCCGGGCCAGGGGCGCAGCCGGACACTGGAGCGGAGCCGACGGAACACAAGGCCAGGGACGCGGGTGGGACGGTGCGCAGGCTTGCGGCCCGGGGCGGCGTTGGGTGGTCGAGCCGACGGGACCAGTGCAGGGAGGCATTGGGTGGCGCCCTGCGTAATGGGGAGCTGGCCGAGCCGGTGAGTTGCACATGGGACCAGTGCGGTGCAACGAGCCAGCCGGACTGGGCCGGCGCGGCCAGAGTCGACTGGGGCGGGCGGAGCCGGCAACAGGACGGACGCAGGGAGCAAATGGACGGGCTCGCAGGAGGCCGACTGGCCGAGGCGGGCGAGGGGCGGCGAGCCGGCCAGCGGACGGGGTTGGTCCTGGAGCTGCTGGCAAAGACGACATCGCGTTGGGCCCTGGATCCGGCGGACAGTGGAGAGGGAGTCGAATGCGAGAGCGGCAGCGGTCGGTTGGAGCAAAGGTGAGGTGCGCGGGAGCCGGACAACACCGGCAGGGGCAGGTGAGGCCACGACAGGCAGCGCGGAGATGCGGACCGGCCGGGCGCGCAGAGGTGCGATCCAGCCCACCGGAGCCGGGGCGCACGCGACTCGGCGGGCGGCCGGGGAGGCCCGAGCGCGAGCTGAAGGGGTGGTCAATGTAGAGTGTAGAGGGGGCCAAGCAGCATGGCGACGGATGAGGGAGGCAGAGCGCGAGACGAGCCGTGCGTTGGGGTGCGGCAAGGCTAGGCGGCGCCGGGACGAGCAGCCAGGCGGGGCACGGCCAGGCGTCCCAGACGCACAACCACGATGGGAGGAGGCACTCATACTAGGAGAGCGGGGAGCAGAGCCTTGAGGTGCGTCCGTGAAGGCCTCGCGAGGGCGTGCGTCCCTCCTTGGTAGCGAGACGTGGAGCGTGGGGGCCGGCACAGGGGAGGAACTGCGGCGGCTCCGTGGTGCGGGCCGAAGGTGGGGCGAACGGCCAGCGCGTAGCCACTGCGACGCCCAACGTTAGACCCGAGTGACGACGAGGCATACAGACATATGGCCACATAGGTGGAGCATGCGCCGGGGTGCTAGGAACAGCCGTAGGAGTAGTAGGGCCGCAGGTCGCGGCTGCAGGCGTCGAGACGGTGGGGCATGGAGGAAACTCGGGCGACGGGGCCACCGCCACAGCACGTCGAAGGAGCCCAGAGCAGCCATGACCATTGTTGGAGCAGGACGACAGCGGGGCTTGCAAGCGAGGCTGCGCACGCGCACGCGGGATGCACACGAAGCCATGGCCGCAGGCATGGAAGCGCGTGGGTGGAGCAGAGGAGCCGGAGGACGCTTGGTTGGGGCCGCTACCAGCCGATGCGCGCGGAGGGCGGGGCGGTACCGGCATCTCGTAGCCGCGGCGAAGCGGATCCCCCGCGCGGGAGACGTAGATGCGTGGCAACACGCCAGAATAGGGCGACGCGGATGCATGGAGCCGTGGAGGAGGCGAACTGCAACAACGCGGCGGGAGTAGCGGCGGATTTCGGACGCGGGGACGGGACTGGCAAGTCCGCCCGCGTGCGGAGGTGCGGCCGAGTGGAGACCGGAGCAGCACGAGGCTGGCGGCGAGGGTGCGCCGTCCTGCACGGTCGCTCAGGCGGCGTGTTGGAGGGAGCTGGTTTTCTACGAGGTCGACGACGGGGATGCGCCGTCTCGTGTGGCAGCCCCACGGTGGGCGCCAACTGTCGTCGTTTTCTCACGGTGGGTGCCGCAAGGACAGCAGATGCCATGGGATGGCTTAAGAGGTGAGAGCTAGGCTGCGGTGGAGATCCGGGACGGGATCGGGTAACAGCACGCGGTGGTTTTACCCAGGTTCGGGTCTCTCCGTAGAGATAATACCCCTACTCCTGCATATATGTATATATGTGGTATATCTAGTACATGATTGCTCCTGGAGCTGTATTAGAGGAAATAGCAGTAGATGCGAGCCCGCTGTATCATATATATGTGTATGAGCTAGTGTGGGAGTGATGCCTTGGAGCCTCATCCCGTGAGTGTGTGCCCATGAGAGCATGAGTTGAGTGGAGGGCTTAGTGCCCTTATTGCGGGATCACTAGAAGTGTATGTCTAGAGGGGGGGTGAATAGACTATTTGCAGGAATTTAAAACTACCTCAAGCATAAATCAATTGTTGGCAGTTTTTAGCATGCATAGCAAATCTAGAACAACCTACACATGCAAGCCATCAAGTATAGGAGCTGAAAGTAAAGACATTGCACATGGAAGTAAGGAGTAGAGATATACAGATCAAACGCATGAGGGACACAAGATTTTTCTCGTGGTTCCGATAGGTGGCACTATTGTACATCCACATTCATGGAGTCTTCAACCCACGGAGGGTAACGGTCGTGAGAATCCACGGAGGGCCCTACCCACGAAGGGTTCCACGAAGAAGCAACCTTGACTATACCTTGACGGCCTACGTGCACAGAGAACTAGCCTAACTCGGGATCTTCACCAAGTGGGCAATCTCCTTACCCTTACAAACTTCTTGGTTCACTCCACAACACAAAAGTAGGAGGCTCCCAAGCAACACCTAACCACTCTAGGAGGCACCTGTCGGATTTCGGGCTCCGCAAAACCCTTGAGATTCGAACACAGGGGCGTGTGCGAAGATCCCTTGCAGCCTCGCCCAACCTAGCTCGCTACTCGATGGACACATCAAGCAAATCACACAATGAAAAGGAAGAGGATGAACATGACATTTTACCCAGGTTCAGGCCGCTGCGAAGCATAATACCCTACTCTTGCTTTGGAGGATTGCCTCTCAAGGAGGTGGTGTGGATGAACTGTTATAGTGTTTTAGGGCCTCATGAGGTCGCCCTTCGAGGTGTTCAAGGCCCTCCGTGGCTCGATGATGGGTGAGTAGTAGAATGGATTCGGGGTCGTTCCTCTCTACGGTGCAGCCTACCCTCTATATATAGCGGTGGCTCGGGTCCTCTTCCCTTCTCGCAATGGCGGGAAGGGATCCCACAATGGCCAATTTTGAAGAGGGTCAAGGGTACGTGTCCGACCTGACTAAAGGCAGTCTTCGCCTCCAAAGTAGCTATCGACGGTGCAGGGATGGGCTCAATGATGACCTCCGCCCTATGGGGCAGGAGGTTGCAGTCATGGTGCACCGGAATGGAAACCTTTGGGGGGTGATTTCGGAACCCACGTACATCCCTGCTGCCTTTGCACCAAGGGGGAAATTGTGCCACCTGGCGCGCTAGCGCCCGCCTGTCCTTCATTGAGTCACCCTTGACTCTTGCGGACGGGCCTTGCATGGAGATCTTCTCCACTCTGGAGGGGGCTGTGGAGGCCCATCCCTTGCTAGTCTTGACGTTGTTCCTCCTCGCGGGCCTAGATCCCTCGCGAGGTCCTTGTCTTGAGTGGGCCCATGCCCGACCGCATTTGATTGATGAAGTGGGCCATGCCCTGTGCCGCAGGCAGGCAAGTCTGGGTACCCCTTGTTCCCAGAACACCGACAGTAGCCCCTGAGCCCAAGGCATGCTCGAGCTGGCTTCAGGGTGAAGCCTGAGGATGGCCCAAAGCGTAGTGGGCCCCAAACGCCTGCGGGTCAGACCCGACGGTGGCGCCCCCACTCCCCGAGGGCGTCCATCACCACTCCCAGTCAAATTGACACGACGCCCGAGTGCAGTGCAGACCATCATTGCTTCCCATTGAATGTTGCTGCTGCTTCGGGACACACGGATGTGACCCTTCAGGTGGCAGGAGAGGCGATGTGGATGGTATTGCATTGACCGAACCGCCTCGCGCCGCCTGCTCTTGCACAATGCCTCGTGGCTATGGTTACGTCTATAAATCGCCTCGCCCATGGCAAAGGAAAGGCATTGCAGTCTTGAGGATTTTCCTTACTTCCTTTGCTCTACCGACAAAACCCTCTCTTCTTCCCATCTTCTCATCTTTCATGGCATCCAGAGGAAATGGTGCGGTACAGGGAAGCGCGCGGCTCCACCAGCTCCCTCTTCCTCCCTTGGAGGCACCTGTGGGGTGTCCTCAGGATCAGCGTAGGTTCTCCTGTGTTGGGCCTTGGTCGACGATTAAGTATTCTGTTGCCTCCTTCTTCTCTGGTTCTTTTGCCCAACGTCCCGAGCATCATCCCCTCCTCCCTCCAGGACGCCCGTGGCCAAGAAGTGAAAGCTTGGCGAGCTTCAGGAGGAAGTGGAGACGCTACATGCCTGGCTGACCACTACCGATGCCGCCTTCCAAGCTACCCTCCGGGGCGCGGCTGAGGCCTAGGCGGAGCTGGCGTCCCTCTAGACCCAAGTCCAGGAAGCGACCGACGCCGTGCAGGCCGCCCAGAATGAGGCGGCGCACGCCAAGCTGCTGGAGTTCTAGCGTGCCAAGCCATTCCACGGCATCGCCGGCCGCGCGGCCGGCGCGGTGACCCTGTTCATTGGGGACGCTCTCACGCTGCCGAACGTTCATGGTGATGGGGCCTACCTTGAGTTCTTCCAGAAGGTGGTGGAGGTGCTGTTGACATGCGTCTCCCGCGTGGACGCGTAGAGCGCGTCCGATGCTCGCGACCTTCTGGACCTTGCGTTGATGCTCGTCTTCTCCATCCTGCGCCGCCTCGCTCCGCAGCTCGACCTCAGGACATTGGGGAGCCGGTGCCCAACGGGATCGAGTGCCCCCTCCGGGACAAGGTGCGCCCGCCTCCAGCGAGGAGGACGACTCTAATGTCGAGCCGGCCGACGGCACGGGCAGCGACGGCAGCTCCTCCTCCTAGGCGTCCTCTGTTCCCCCTTCCTGGTTCCTATAATGTTTGAAGAAGAACTTTGCCCTTTTGGGCGTTAATCTTTTCCATGTTACCTTCGCCGTCTTGTTTTTCTTCCTCGAATCGTTCATCGCTCGCTGGTCGTGACGTGCGTTGGCGTCGCCATCGATGCAGCCTTGTGTCAACCATCGGTGAGGCCCTCGCGAGGCTCACTCCCTCGAGAGACGACCCGGAGCTGTTGCTCCTGTCGGTTCCTGGGCCTTGTGGCTCATCGTGATCGAGCCCCTCCACATGTGTCGACTTCCTTGTCTCTTCATTCCTCAGGGGCCTCGACGACCACGTGTGGTGACCATAGTTCATGCATATTTACATTAGTGTGCGTAATCCTTATCCCGTCCTCAGAGTCGTTATTAGGCCGAGAGGCTCCTGCTTGGCTCGATAGTGTACTTAGCTTTGTATGACGCTGGCGATCTCGCGCATCGCGAGGCGTGACGGGCCGTTCTGTCAGGCTACGACTCCATCCGGGATGCTTCCTTCATGTCTACTGAATGGTTTGGGGCCCCTTTCGGCACTCTACGTCTGTAGGCCCCAGTCCCGCACATTTCCCGACCACCGTTGCGTATGACCGGATAACCAAGGATGCAGCTACGGGGTCACGCCCCGCCACCATTGATACCGACCGGATCATCAAGGACGATATCAAGGGGGCGAGTGACTATATGACCGGTAAGGCTCCTGAGGTGTGCTGCCCAGGAGCCCCCTTTGACTCTCAAACCACTCTACGTCGGCAGGTACGAGTCCCACGCATTTCCCCACCACCGTTAGGTATGACCGGAAACCGAGGACGCGCTTCACAGGGAGAGGCCCCGACACTCCTGATGCCGATCGAAAACCAAGGATGGCATCAGGGGGGTCGAGTGGCCTTATGACCGGTAAGGCTCCTGAGGCGTGCTGCTCAGGAGCCCCATTTGCCGCTTGATCGATCCCCCATTTTGTTCCTTCGGGTGCCGCCTCAGGAGGCCCTGGGGCCTCCCAAGAATCCATGATGCGGTGTCATGCTGCGGTCGGAGTCCCCGAGAGGGAGCCGACGGCTAAGAGTTGAGTGCCCCTGAGGCGGCAGATCCTCGCCATCCAGCTTTGTGGCGCCTTGGGGCGATGCGGAGCATTTGGCTCCTTGCGAAACACCATTTAGAAAGAGAGAATTTAAGTCTGGCAAAACGAGGAAACACAAAGAGAAAAATTCTCGCCCCTTTTTTTAAATATAAAGTTTCGAAGTTCTCAGACTTCGTTCAAAAAATGGCACCTTGAACACCAAAAAGAAGCAAACAAATGCCGCGTCCTTCCCCTAGGCTAGCCTTTATCTTCCTCCAGTGCTGAGCGTAGGGCATCCACGTTGCATGGGCATAGCCATTGATGATCAATGTTGACTTCTCCGCCAGCTCTAGGCTGTGGCTGCCACATTGCGTGGGAGGAACCCCTCCGCGTCCTCGGGGGGCTCCGGGTGTACATAACCCGCTCATTATTACGTGAGAGTGTCACGGTCATAGATAGCTGGGCGAGCCCCCAGGCGCATGGCTTGGTGGCTCCCCACTCCGTTGAGGACCATCCCGTGTATTTCTTCCCGGTTGCGCGCCCTTACGACCCTAACCCAAATGCATCATTCCCCGCACGACCAAATTATTGCACTCCTAAGGCCTAAACATGAGCACGATGCATCGGCGCGGCCATAAGGTTGTTTTTTCGGCGAAGCATGCCCCGTGGGGCGCTCGTGCGCTGCTCGGACAAGGTCCCGATGGCCTCGACAAGCCCATCCTCCTAAGGCCGTGCCGACACTGTAGTTGCCATGGGTGGCCCGCGCTACTTTTATCTTGCTGCTCCCGCCAAGCCATTACTCCCAAGGCCTGGGTGCTTTGCCTAGCATCGGTTGCCCGCGGGGGCGCCGGTTTGCACCGCGCCCCGCGAGACAGGGGGCGCCCTCCCTCTTGCTCCGCCCAGGCCTGGTGCTCCGTCGATGGAAGCCCTCAGGCCTGACTTGGGGAGAACACCCAGGGTGCCCCTTACTCTTTGGAGGTGCTGGCACCTACGTCGGGCCCCTGACGCATCCCTTCGCCAGGTGATACAATGTAGCATGGTACATAGGGTTCCACGTAATTGCTCGATCCTCCTCCTGAGCCGCCCGTCGGTGCGCCGAGGGCGGTCCTCCCTGGCGGTGGTGGGAAACCGCCCCGTGTGCGTCACTCGCAGACCCTTCTACGGCGAGCCTCATATCCGAGTTGCTTACTTTTGTCACCGTCGTTGGGTGGGTCGCACGTCTCCTGGTGTGGATTGCTCCCTTGGCGGCCTGATGTGCCTCTGCCGATGTTGCTTGTCTGTCCGGACGCCTGCGCTGCCTGCTCATTGAGCCAGATGGCGCGCTCCCGCTTGGTTAACCCAGGGTGCTGAGGGCCATCCGGTTTGATGAGATGCGTGTTGGTGTGTGCTCGGGGTGCCCCGTCGTTCCCTCCGTGTGTCTGGTGGGCGTGGCCAGGCTGCATCCCGAAACGAGTCACCGGTATTTCTAGGAGGAGGAGCACAACGTGTGGCGCGCCTTGCTCGGACCCGTTCGGCGCCGGAGGGGTCCCTCCGCCAGAGGGCTGGAGAGCGGGCACGACATGTGAGCCTCCGGCGCCTGGCGCCTGTGGACTTGAAGTAGAGTGAGAGGAGATGGCCCTCCACGATGTGATCGGCCCATGCGTTGAAGCCCTTGTGCGTTGGTCGGTAGTGGAGCATCTCGCTTGCCAGCAGTAGCACATTGTGCGCGTTTAGGTCTCCCAAGTAGGTGTGGCATGCCACCAGTGCCGGGGAGCCAGCCGCCCGCCATGTGCTTGAGCAGCACGAGAGGTGGTGACGGTGCAGGTGATGCGGGAGACTTCGTATAGACCACTCGGTTGGCCTCCGACTGCCGTAGCGGGGTTTACGGGAGCCGACCCGCCGCGGTCGGGAGAAGCTTGTTGAGTGCCGGTCAACGGAGTAACGAAGCTTGGGAAGAACGAAGCTTGGAGAAGACCTGGATACGCCCCCTACCTGGCGCGCCAAATGTCGGATTTCGGGCTCCACAAAACCCTTGAGATTCGAACACGGGGCATGTGCGAAGATCCCCTACAGCCTCACCCAACCTAGCTTTCTACTCAATGGACACAGCAAGGAAGTCGCACAATGACGAGGAAGAGGATCAACATGATAGTTTACCTAGGTTCGGACCACTTCGAAGCATAATACCCTACTCCTGCTTTGGTGGATTGCCTCTCAAGGAGGTGGTGTGGATGAACTGTTACAAGGTTTCACGGCCTCATGAGGGCTCCATTTGAGGTGTTCGAGGCCCTCCATGCCTCGGTGATGGGTGAGTAGTCTAATGGATTCGGGGTCGTTCCTCTCTACGGTGCAGCCTACCATCTATATATAGCAGTGGCTCGGCTCCTCTTCCCTTATCACAATGGCGGGAAGGGATCCCACAACGGCCAATTTTGAAGAGGGACAGGGGTACATGACCGCCCCGCCCAAAGGCGGTCTTCGCCTGCAAAGTAGCTGTCGACGGTGCAGGTATGGGATCAGCGTTGACATCCACCCTATGGGGCGGGTGGTTGCAGTCTTGTTGCACCGAAATGGAAACCTTTGGGGGTGCTTTGGGAACCCGCATACGTCCCTTCTCCCTTTGCACCAAGGGGGAAACTGCGTCGCCTAGCGCACTGGCGCCTGCCGATACGTCTCCAACGTATCTATAATTTTTGTTGATGGCGTGCTATTATATTATCTATTTTGGATGTTTTATATGCATTAATATGCTATTTTATATTATTTTTGGGACTAACCTATTAATCTAGAGCCAAGTGCCAGTTTCTGTTTTTTCCTTGTTTTTGAGTTTTGTAGATATGAATATTAAACTGAGTCCAAACAGAATAAAACATGCAGAAGGAATTTTTCTAGAAGGAAACAAGTCATCCAAGCTTGGAGTGCACGTTAGGAGAGGTGCCATGGCGCCACAAGCCTGCTAGGCGCGGGCCCCCCTGGTTGCGCCTAGCAGGCTTGTCGCCTCCTGGCAGGTCTCCTAACCCTATTCTTTGGCCTATAAATACCCAAATATTCCCGCAATAAGAGTAAGAGAAAAGCAAATACTTTTCCACCGCCGGAAGCCTCTGTTCCCGAGAGATCCAATCTTGAAGCCGTTTATGGTAATCTACCGGAGGGGGTTTCGATCACGGAGGGCATCTACATCAACTCCATTACCCCTCCAATGATGCGTGAGTAGTCCACCATAGACCTACGGGTCCATAGCTAGTATCTAGATGGCTTCTTCTCTCTCTTTGATTATCAATACCATGTTCTTCATGATCTTCATGGAGATCTATCCGACGCAATCGTCTTTTGTGGTGTGTTTGTCAAGATCCGATAAATTGTTAGTTTATGTTCAGATTATCCATGAATCTTATTTGAATCTCCTCTAATTTCTTGTATGCATGATTTCATATCCTTACAAGTCTCTTTGAGTTATTGGTTTGGTGTGGCCAACTAGATTGGTAATTCTTGCAATGGGAGAAGTGCTTGGTTTTGGGTTCAATCTTGCGGTGTCCTCACCCAGTGACATAGTAGGGGTAGCGAGGCATGTATTGTATAATTTCCATCAAGGGTAACAAGATGGTTTTTTCATCATATTGCTTGAGTTTATCCCTCTACATCATGTCAACTTTTTGAATGTGTTACTCTGTTCTTCATGAACTTAATACTCAAGATTCAGGCAGGAGTGAGTCAATGTGTGGAGAGTCAATGTGTGGAGTAATAGTAGTAGATGCAAAATCGTTTCGGTCTATAAGATATGGACATGATTCCTATGTGCATGATCATTTCCTTGGATAACTACTTGATTATTTGCTTTTCTATCAATTGCTTGATAGTAATTTGTTTACCCACCATGATATTTACCTTCAAGAGAGAATCCTCTAGTGAAACTTATGCCCCCCGGGTCTATTTTCCATCATATATATTCAGATCTATACTTGCTGCAATTTATTTACCTTTTACTTTCCACACTTGTTACATCTATCTCCATCGGATCTAATCCTTGCAAATAACAGTGAAGGGATTGACAACCCATTTATAGCGTTGGGTGCAAGAGTTTGATTATTTGTGTAGGTGCATTTATTGCTTACTTGCTTGTTCCTCCTACTAGATTGATACCTTGGTTCTCAAAAACTAAGGGAAATACTTATCTACTTTGCTGCATCACCCTTTCCTCTTAAAGGGAAAACCAACGCATGCTCAAGAGGTAGCATGAAGGATTTCTGGCGCCATTGCCGGGGAGGCTACACATCAAGCCTACCAAGTAACCATCACAAACACATCTGTTGCATTTACTTTATTTTCCATTTGCCTCTCGTTTTCCTCTCCCCCACTTCTAAAACGATTTTCAGAAGATACCAAAAATATTTTCCTTTTTATTCGCTCTTCTTTCGTTTGCCGTTCGTTTGCTTGTGTGCTTGATTGCTAGTGAAGATGACACATCCCATCCACATACTTCCATTTAATTGTGCGATATGAAAAAGAAGAAAGATGTGGATAATGATATTTTTAAATTGAAGCTATTTCCGCTCTCGCTACGAGATCGTGCTATAACTTGGTTTTCATCTTTGCCTAAAAACAGTATTGATTCATGGAATAGGTGTAAAGATGCTTTTATTTCCAAGTACTTTCCGCCCGCTAAGATCATCTTCCTTAGGAACGATATAATGAATTTTAAGGAACTGAATCATGAGCATGTTACACAATCTTGGGAGAGGATGAAATTAATGATTAGCAATTGTCCCGCACATGGGTTGAGTTTATGGATGATTATACAAATTTTCTATGCGGTATTGAATTTTGCATCTTGAAATCTTTTAGATTCTGCCGCAGGTGGTACTTTTATGGAAATCATGTTAGGATAAGCTACTAAAATCCTACATAATATCATGAAAAACTACTCTCAATGGCATACCGAAAGATGTCCTACTAGTAAAAACGTGCATGCGATTGAAGAAATAAATACTTTGAGTGAAAAGATGGATGAATTGATGAAATTGTTTGCTAGTAAGAGTGCTCCTATTGATCCTAATGATATTCCATTGTATTCTTTGATTGGAAATAATAATGAATCTATGTATGTGAATTTTTTTGGTAGGAAGCATTTTGGTCACAATGCGTATAGAGATAATTTCAACCCTAGGCCGTTCCCTAGTAATTCCTCTAATAATTATGGTAATTCCTACAACAATTCCCATAGAAATTATAATAAGATTCCCTCTGATCTTGAGAATATTTTTAAAGATTTTATTGGTTCCCAAAAAGTTTTTAATGCAACTATTGAAGAAAAAGTGCTGAAGATTGATGATTTAGCTAGGAGCGTTGATAGAATTTCTCTTGAGATTGATTCTTTGAAAGCTAGATCTACTCCACCCAAGCATGATATTAATGAGTCTTCAAAAGCTATGAGAATTTCTATTGATGAAAGTAGGGAAAGAACCGCTAGAATTCGTGCTAACCGTGAATGGCTTGAAAAGGTGTTTTCTCGTGATAATAATGATGAAGATCTTAAAGTGATTGATGTGATTCCTATTGAATCTTTATTTTACTATATAAATATTGATAATTATCGGACTGGAGATAATTCAACTTTAGTTACAAGTCGTCCCAATGATTTGGAGTCTATAGATCTTAATCTAAGATTGATAAAAATGGGATTGAAGAGGTCAAAACTTTAAATAGCAATGAACCCACTCTTTTGGATTTCAGGGACTTTAATTATAATAGCTTCTTCGATTGATTGTATTTCCTTTCTTCAATCTATGTTGAATTCTCCTGATGCTTATAGTGAAAATAAGGCTTTTACTAAACATATAGTTGATGCTATGATGAAATCTTTTGAAGAAAAACTTGAGCTACAAGTTTCTATTCCTAGAAAGCTTCATGATGAGTGGGAACCTACTATTAAGATTAAAATCAAATATTATGAGTGCCATGATTTGTGTGATTTGGGTGCTAGTGTTTCCACAATTCCGAAAACATTATGTGATGTGCTAGGTTATCATGATCTTGATGATTGCTCTCTAAATTTGCATATTGCGGATTCCACTATTAAGAAACCTATAGGAAGGATTAATGATGTTATTATTGTTGAAAATAGGAATTATCTGCCCGTAGATTTCATTGTTCTTGATATATATTGCAATCCTATATGTCATATTATTCTTGGTAGACCTTTCCTTAGAACTATTGGTGCAATTATTGACATGAAAGAAGGAAACATTAGATTCCAATTTCCATGAAGGAAAGACATGGAGAATTTTCCAAGAAATAAAATAAGATTATCTTATGAATCTCTTATGAGAGCTACTTTTGTATTGCATACCAAAGATGACAATACATAGATCTATTGCGTTTTGCCTAGATAGGGGTGTTAAACAGTAGCGCTTGTTGGGAGGCAACCAAATTTTATTTTTGTGTTCTGTTTTTGCTTATATTTTTCAGTGTTTACCACATTATTACTTATATATTAATTGTTTTTTGGTGTTTTAATTAGTGTTTGATCCAAGTAAAACCTTTGGGGTGATCTATGGTAGTTGGTTATTTGATCTTACTGAAAAACAGAAACTTTTGTGTTCAGTCGAGGAATTTTGTAATTTTTCAATAGTGTCAACTTGATCTGAATTTTTACAAAAGATTGATATATACATTTCCCAGGTTTTACTAAATTTTCAGAATTTTTTGAGTTACATAAGTATACGAAGTTTCTAGATTAGTACAGAATGTTTTGTTTTTGACAGATTCTTTTTTCTTTGAGTTGTTTGCCTATTTTGATGAATCTATGGGTTGTATCATGTGGTATGAGCCATGGAAAAGTTATATTACAGTAGGTATAACACCAATATAAATAAATAATGAATTCCCAACAGTAACTAATCTCACGAGTTTTCTGTTAAGTTTTGTGTTGTGAAGTTTTCAAGTTTTGGGTAAAGATTGGATGGAATATGGAATAATGAGTGGAAAGAGACTAAGTTTGAGGATGCCCAAGTAACCCCAAGTAATATTCAAGGATTCCAAAGAGCCTAAGCTTGGGGATGCCCTAGAAGGCATCCCCTCTTTCGTCTTCAGTCCATCGGTAAATTTACTTAAGGCTATATTTTTATTCACCACATGATATGTGTTTTGCTTGGAGCGTCTTGTATGATATGAATATTTTCTTGTTATTTTTCCATATCATACTTGCTGCACACATATTTTGAGAGAGACATGCTGAATCATGAATTTATTAGAATACTCTTTGTGCTTCACTTATATCTTTTGAGTTGGGAAATTTTGATCTATATGCTTCACTTATATCTTTTAGAGCACGGTGGTGTTTCCGTTTTATAGATATACTTGAACTCTCGTACCTCACTTATATTATTTTGAGAGTTTATAAAAACAGCATGGTAATTGATCTAGGTTATGAATTTAGTCCTAATAATATAGGCATCCAAAAGGGATATAATAAAAACTTCCTTATTAAGTGCATTGAGTATTTATGAGAAGTTTGATTCCTTGCACGAAGTTTTGAGATATAAAGATGGTAATGTTAAGACACATGTTAGGAAGTAAATTTTGGTTTGCTGAAAATACTTGTGTAAAGGTTTGTGACTCCCGTAGCATGCACGTATGGTGAACCGCTATGTAAGGAAGTTGGAGCATGACTTGTTTACAGATTGTAGACCTTTGTGTGAGGGTCGAGGGCGCGCGATGGTTAACTGCTACCAACCTCCCCCCTAGAAGCATGCATTTAATAATTTTCTTCAATGACTAATAGAATTTTGCAATAAGTATGTGAGTTCTTTATGACTAATGTTGAGTCCATGGATTATACACACTCTCACCCTTCCACTTTTGCTAGCCTTTCTGGTACCGCGCAAATTTCGCCGGTGTAACAAACACCTTCCTCAAAACAGCCACCATATACCTTCCTCAAAACAGCCACCATATATCTTTCCTCAAAATAGCCACCATACATACCTATTATGGTATTTCCATAGCCATTCAGAGATATATTGCCATGCAACTTCCACCGTTTCCTTTTATGACATGCACCATCACTTCCATATTGCATAGGGAGTCATATTTTGTCATAGGGATCGAGTTGTAATTTTCCTTTTGAGTTGTAAGTAAATAAATGTGTGATGATTTTCATTATAGAGCATGTCCCATGTGAGGAAAGGATGATGGAAGCTATGATTCCCTTATTAGTAGGGATGAGAGTCCGGACTTAATGAAAAGTAAAAGAGGCCAGCGAAGCCCAAATAAAAAAATGAATAAAAAAGGCTTTAGATGCCTAACAAAAAATGAGAGAAAAGAGATAAGGGACATTGTTACTACCTTTTGCGACACTTGTGCTTCAAAGTAGCACCATGATCTTCATGATAGAGAGTCTCCTATTTTTTCACTTTCATATAGCTAGTGGAATTTTTCTTCATGATGCACGTCCACTTAGTTTCTTTTTGAGCTTTCATACACTTATAGCTCTAGTGCATCTGTTGCATGGCAATCCCTACTCACTCACATTTATATCTATTCATGGGCATCTCCATAGCCCATTGATACGCCTAGTTAATGTGAGACTATCTTCTCCCTTTCCTTGACAACCTCCACCATATGCTATTCCACCTATAGTGCTATATCCATGGCTCGCACTCATGTATTGCATGAGAGTTGAAAAAGTTTGAGAAAAGAAAGGTGTGAAAACAATTGCTTGACTTTTCATCGGGGTTGTGCATGATGTAAATACTTTGTGTGGGGAAGATGGAGCATATCCAGACCAGATGATGCTGTAGGGATAACTTTCTTTTGCCATTATATTTTGAAGAGATGCAATTGCTTTGCTAGTATGCTTGAAATGTTATTGTTTCTATATCAATATTAAGCTTTTATTTCGAGTCTTACGGATCTGAATATTTATGCCACAATAAAGAATATTACTTGGATAAATATGTTAGGTATCACTCCACATCAAAAATTCTGTTTTTATCATTTACCTGCTTGAGGACGAGGATGAATTAAGCTTGGGAGTGCTGATACGTCTGCAAAGTATCTATAATTTTTGATGATGGCATGCTATTATATTATCTTTTTGGATGTTTTATATGCATTAATATGCTATTTTATATTATTTTTGGGACAAACCTACTAATCTAGAGAGAAGTGCCACTTTCTGTTTTTTCCTTGTTTTTGAGTTTTGTAGATATGGAATATTAAACGGAGTCCAAACGGAATAAAACCTACAAAAGGAATTTTTCTGGAAGGAAACAAGTCATCTAAGCTTGGAGCGCACGTCAGGGGAGGTGCCAGGGCGCCACAAGCCTACTAGGCGCGGCCCCCTCGCCACGCCTAGCAGGCTTGTCGCCTCCTGGCAAGTCTCCTAGCCCTATTCTTTGGCCATAAATTCCCAATTATAAAGAGAAACACAAATACTTCTCCACCTCCGGAAGCCTCCGTTCCCGAGAGATCCAATCTTGGAGTCTTTTCCGGTAATCTGCTGGAGGGGGTTTCAATCACGGAGGGCATCTACATCAACTCCATTGCCCCTCCGATGATGCGCGAGTAGTCCACCACAGACCTACGTGTCCATATCTAGTAGCTAGGTGGCTTCTTCTCTCTCTTTGATATTCAATATCATGTTCTTCATGATCTTCATGGAGATATATCCGATGTAATCCTCTTTTGGTGTGTGTTTGTCAAGATCCGATGAATTGTGAGTTGATGTTCAGATTATCCATGAATCTTATTTGAATCTCCTCTGATTTCTTATATGCATGATTTCATATCCTTGCAAGTCTCTTTATTCTTCATGAACTTAATACTCTAGATGCAGGCATGAGTCGGTCGATGTATGGTGTAATAGTAGTAGATGGAGAATCGTTTCGGTCTACTTGATATGAACATGATTCCTATATGCATCATCATTGCCTTGGATAACTACATGATTATTCGCTTTTCTATCAATTGCTTGACTTTAATTTGTTTACCCGTCATAATATTTTCCTTCAAGAAAGAAGCCTCTAGTGAAACCTATGCCCCCCAGGTCTATTTTCCATCATATGTTTTCAGATCTATACTTGCTACAATATATTTACCTTTTACTTTCCCCACTTGTTACATCTATCTACTGGATCTAATCCTTGAAAATAACCGCAAAGATATTGACAACCCCTTTATAGCGTAGGCTGCAAGAGTTTGATTAATTGTGTAGGTGCATCCATTGGTGACTTGCTTGTTCCACCTACTGTATTGATACCTTGGTTCTAAAAAACTAAGGGAAATACTTATCTACTTCACTGCATCCTCTTCAGGGCAAAACCAACGCATGCTCAAGAGGTAGCACCCGCCTGTCTTTCATTGCGTCACCCTTGACTCCTGAGGATGGGTCTTGCATGGAGATATCTGCCGCTCCAGACGGGGCCTGAGGAGGCCCATCCCTTGCTGGTGCTGACGTTGTTCCTCCTCGTGAGCCTAGGGCCCTCGTGAGGGCCTTGTATTGAGTGGGGCCACGCCCGACCGCATTTGGTTGATGAAGTGGGCCATGGCCTGGTGTAACACCCAAGATGCAATCCTATCCTTATTTTGGCCCGAGGGCCTCGATAGGGATAGAAGCGCATCTCATTTTTTCGCAAAAATGGATATCATTACAAGTACATGTACAGAAGAGATGAGTTTATGGAATTGGTTTACACTCACCACAGGCTACAACAGATCACATCAAGAAAACAACATATTCAAACATCATACATAAGAGCAGGGTCTGACTACGGACGAAACCAAATGACAAAATGACATCCATCCTTGCTATCCCAGGTTGCCTCCTGGAACCCATCCTAGATCGATGATGATGAAGAAGAAGAACTCCAAATCAAAACAAGCATCGCTCTCACGTCAAATCATCGCATTACCTGTACCTGCAAACTGTTGTTGTAGTAATCTGTGAGCCACGAGGACTCGGCAATCTCATTTCCAATGGTATCAAGACTAGCAAAGCATAATGGGTGAGGTATGGTTAAGTGGTGATACTGCAACAAGCAACTAAGCATTTATTTTAGTGGCTAACTTATGAATACAGAAAGTAAAATATGGTGGTCTACGCATAATGAACGTGAACTAGTAATGATCCCTAACTGATCCTGAACACCTACTTACGTCAAACATAACCCCACCGTGTTCTCTCTCGGATGAGGACTCACGAGAAGAGACAGTCACGGTTATGCGCATGGTTGGTCTATTTTATTAGAGTTTCCTTCAAGTTTACTACGACCGGGTGTTAAACAAAGTTTCCAAGTTTGCCACATAACTACGGGCATGGCTTTCCAAACGATTTAACCCTGCAGGGTTGCTCCAACTACTCCATCCCAAATTTACCACACGCCGCGTTGGAATTTCTCAACCGCGGAATCACCCATAGTATTTGCGGAATCCCGATGTAAAATCTCAACTTCGAGATAGCCCGAACTGTCGACAAAATCCCACGCGCAAGATGTTCGAGAAAGGTAAAACAAGTCCAGCAAGGCCGCCCGACATGCGGACAATCCTGATCGGAGCCGCGTATCTCATTCTTAGGGCACAACTGGATGAGTGCAGCGTATAGTGGCCCAATAGAAATCACCCGAGTTGCCCCGGGTTGGCCCCGCACACGACTTTGTTTTGGACCAGCACCAACAGCACTGGCCCCCTGTATTATGTTGAATAACGAACCTCGGGTAGCGCTAACTCCGTATGCGTCAAATTTATTATCAGTATTATTATGTTTGGAAAATGTAGTACCAATGTTGGGCCTTGCCAGACAAGTCTTATCCTAAAATGAAAAATTAAGGGGGTCCCCATAACAACCCTGAGCATGTTAGGAGCGCTCAATTATGGAACATAACACATGTGCACAAGTAACTAGGGCGGCAAGAGTGGAACAAAACACCGAGCAAAGGGCCAAGCCTTCCACCCCTTACCAAGTATATATGTGCATTAAATTAAATAACAATAATATTGTGGTAACAAAAGAATGCCAATGTTGTCAAATGGAAGCAATTGCACCTGTAGCTAGAAACGCTATAAGAAGGGCTGAGCAAGCGGTAACATAGCCAAACAAAGGTTTGCTGGGATTTTGAGGGGTTAGAGGCTTATCATGGCAATGTTGGGAGGCTTGACAAATAAGTGGTAGCTAGCGAGACATAACGATGGAACGGGGCAACTAGCATAGCAATGATAGTAGTAGTATCCAGGGAAATGTGTCATCTTGCCTAAGATCCTACTTGGAAGAAGAACGATCCATGAAGAAGACGAGCCAACATAGTCAAACGAATCCTTACACTCTGAACGATTTCAAAACTCTATTGAGAAGGAACAACCCAAAACAACAATCAACACACGATACACCATAATATATGCATGACATGATGCGCAACCAAATATGATGCATGTTATGCATGACATGGCAAAACACAACAATCAACTTCTACACATTAAGTGAAACTCAATACGCAACGGGTTACATATTAATGAAACACCACATTTGGTTTACTTCAATCACTCCCCTTTAGGTACAAATATGTTAAATGTTGTTAAACATGGCAAGAGGTGAAGCATAAGTAAACTATCTATCTAGTATTTTCGAAATGAGGTCGGAAACAACATATAGTATTTCCGAAATGACCCCATGTGTTAATTCCGAAATCGTTCCAGATTTGAAATAACCATGTTTTATATTATTTAAACAACAGAATAAAGTATACCATGCAATTCTACATGTTATTCTAGTTGATTTACATATATCGAACATTTAAAACGAAGCTACGGTCTAAAAGTTATGACACGCACAAGATAATATGATATGAATGCAAAGGCCTGAAAATGACAATCACAAGCATTTCAAATCAGGAATTCAGAAAGATATTATGATACTACAGGAAATTCTAAGCAAGTTTCGTATGTGGCATGTCCGAAACGGAGGTACGGTTCAACCACAACAATCAACACAAGTTTTACATGAAATCTATCCAAAACAGCAACATAGCGCATTGCACGCGTGAAAACAACAATCTACATGATTCTTAAATGCACAAACTAAGCATGGGCCAGTATCATATAACACAGACTTCATTTCATCTTCACCTATCATACCTAAAGGAGTCATGGATCACATGGTTGGAAGGTCACAACATGGCAAATTGAAAACTGTTTCAGACTTGGAGGAAATTAACTAACTCCCAAAACTGCAGTATTGACTAGGCATGTTGACATGGCAATAACAGCAGCATAGCAATCATTTGTAGACATGTAAAGGACTCTAACATCAAGTATACACGACAAACTTCTAATCATACCATTGGCAAAATTACATAGGGTGTATGGTTTCCTTAATATGATGCTCGCAAAATGGAACTCATCGTTAACAGGTTTTAGTTTTAATGTGATAGCAACTCGGGAGCAAGATATGCACATGATAATAAACTTTTACCTAGCAACCAGAGGCATGGAATGAAAGAAGACATGTCATAGGGCAATTCTCATGAGGACATCACATGCAAAAGACCCACCGATGAGATGCAATCATCCAGGCAAGTTTGATTAAAATAACAGACTTGCACCTAACTACATGATGCAAGTTCGCAATAGCATTTTAAGCATGCAAATGAGTCCTCATGCACAGGAAAATGGTACCATCATGTAAACATAATGATTAGATCAATTTTCATATATAATTCATCTCCATCCGATGTACGACTTGTGAGATACTAGGCACACAAAATGCAATGATGCTACAAAAACGGATACTTCCAGACTTAGACGTTTTCTTACCCATCTGAAAAATGGATTAGACAGAGTGGGACGAGGCGATCCGGGCGTCATTTGGATGGAGGGCTCTGGCCATCCGGGGACGGAAGCGGGACGAGGCCGTCCGGCCAGGGTCAATGACGACGGTAGCGGAGCTCCATCTGTGGCGGGGTGCAGATGTGCGGGGACGGCCGGGGATGAGGGATCTTGTGAGGCAGGGCCCGGATCCGGCGATGGGGCGGCTGGGCGCAACCGGCAAGTGGCTCGGGCCGCCGATGACGGGCGGTGCCGTGCTGTGGGGACGGGGCGGCAGATGGCATGGGAGGTGGCCGGCAGGGCTCCGGCGAGCTCCAGGCGGCGGAGCAGCAGCAGGGTGTGGAGGCGATGCGGTGAAGGCACGATGCGGTGGGTTGCGGGCTGCAGCATGAGGGGCAAGCGACGACAAAGGCGGCAGCGGTGCAGGGCTGCGCTCCGATGGAGCTCTGGCCATTAGGCGGCGCGGCGGCGGTTGGAGCTCCCTGGCGACGCTAGTGTTTCAGCGGGAGGAGAGCTTGGTGTGATTTCTTGGGCTGGTTCAGGCCCTGGGCGGCTCGGGGTGGGCCTGTCCCGGGCTCTAGTGGGCCGTGGTGGAGGGATGTCAGATGGGGGTGTGCGGGGCTGACGTGGAAAGGTGCGGTTGGTCGGCGGGGACAGGTGGTGTCGCAGGATTGGTGGGGCAGACGGCGGTGGCTCACAAAGTGGTGGGAGCAGGCTCGGGCGGCATTGGAATTGAGGAGGAGGGAGACTAAAGGTTAGGGGAGGCTAGGGTTGGGCTTAAATAGGAAGGGGAATTAGGGTTAGGGGGTGTTAAGCTGATTCAAGCCTCTAGATTTCGATTGGATGGCTCCGGATGTGTGGTTGGTGTAGGTGGGCTGGTTGGGCTGTGGACAGGGGAGTGGGCTGAGATGACAGGGAGTTGTGGCCCGTGACATTATTTTTAAAACAACAAAACATTCGCTAATTAAGAAATGACGGTGACGCTACACTTGAACGTTGGTGTATCAAACGAACTCGGAATGCGACAAAATTTGGCAGGCAGTCTACCTACAATATAACAAGACCGCATGCCAAGTTCCGACCCAATCCAAGAATATTCCATATGCACTTTAAAAAAAAAAATTATCGATGCCGTGGGCACGTGCATGTGTGGTTGGTCTCCAAACGGTCGATGACACGAACAGAAAGAACCGCCAGCTACTAACGGATGCAAGTTTCCAAAAAATGAGTGACGATGCTATGCAGATGATGCAGATGATGTGATGATGAATGCAACAACCAAACGAGTCACACGACGATAAAGGAAATAAAGGCGAATCTTCTGGAGCATCGGTCTCAGGCTGTTACAACTCTCCTACACTACACGAGGATCTCGTACCGAGATCTAGAATGAGAAGGGGAAGAGAAAGAGCAAGAGGTAAAACTTAGTTGCTTCTTTGACAAATGAGTGAAACCAATGAAACTTGAAGGTTGGACAGAGATGAAGAACGACATGAGGAACAAGCAAGAATTCACAAGAAATTTCGGCAGCACTTCGGTAGGATATAGTACAATAATTTGTTAACATGGCAAGAAGTTGAAAGAGAGACACCAAACTTCGATTGGATTAGAATCAAAACTTCATAAGATGGAAATATCATGAAAAGATTTCCCAGCACTCCGGTTTAATGGACAAGCAAGGGAAGAACATGATCTTAATCAAATTAGATGTGAGTTGAAAAGGGCAACAACACAATGCCTCCGAAACAAAAGATCAGAATCTAGATCTTTGGAGAGAAGAGAACGGAGAAGATAATGATAACTTCTACCACCATTAGATTTGAAAAGGATGGTTGAACGGAGTTGATGGAGAATCAACAATGAAAATAATAGCTTGTCATGGGCTTATGGAAAACATCTCAAAATTATGAGGTGACAATGTGCCACAATAGAAACAATTAATTGCTTGAGAGCAACAAGAGATGAAGAACTTCTTTCATCAAGAAGAGGAGGATAAAACTTGGATCATTTATGACACCATGATAGCAACAATCCTTAGGAAATGGTTTATCTGAAATCCAACCCAAGATAACTCCGAGAAGACATGATGGGTTTACTTATGTCATTTTCCTTCAAGCATCATCATAATCACGAATTTAATAACACCATATAAAAATACAATGGATAAGGAATTGAACTTAGAAAGGCAAGATAAATAACACTTGAGCACCTCCAATAAGAATCTTGAAAAACAATTCGGGAAGAATTACATTCTTGACAAACCACCATAAAAAACATCAGGGTGAACTCCGGAATTAAAGGATGATAGACAAGAATTGAAGGATTGCAAAATGAACAAGATTGATGCCTTGCCATGATTTATATGAAGCTTCGCGATGAGATGCTTGAGAAAACTTGGAACTCCGGAAAGAAAAGATGAACAACTTATAACCAAGAATTTGATGCCAAGAACACTCCGGAAGAAGGATTGTAATCACATTGATGAAACTAGAATAAGAATTATGTTATGCTTATCATTCATCAAGTTAAATTGATGACAAGCAATGGATTTCGCACACCACTTATTCATCTTGCAAAGAGTTGAATAAAAAGAGAGAGATAGATCCAAACTTGAAGAAGTCTTGCACGAAACACTGGTACAAATTCACAAACGAATGAGGAGAGACATGAGAACGAAGGGATCATGGACCAATTAGCAGAAAACTTGAAGGAAGCACTAGAATACTTGAGATACGAACGAAGAGACAACAATTGAGAAGAATTTGAGAATGAAACCAGAAAGCTGAGAACAAAGAAATCTTCAAAAGTGATGGCCTTCGAAGGATCGAGATATGAAAACAACTCTGGAATGCTTCGGATAGATATGTAAAGAATTACTCATGATTGAAAAGAATTTGAGAGGATAGTAACAAGCTGGACCATGAACCTCTAGGAGAATGGAATAAGATTTAAGAGGAACACTTCTTCGGATTTCAGTGATGAGAATGATGACGAGAACAACAACAAGAATTACGGAGATACTCCGAAATAATGAATAATTAAAGGTTGAGCCAATGATGAAAAATGATTTAGAAGAGATCTTTGAGATAGAATACGACTGATGAAAATCATTCTTACGTCATATTTGAAAAGAACTTGAGGACATCTCCGGATAGATTAGAAGAGCCAGGTAAGATCCCGGGGAAACACTTGTGGGTTATGGGCCCACTCAAAGAAAACTCCATTGAAACGATTGATTAGAAAGAGAGATTGCACTAGTACAAATTAAGAATTTGATGATATGAGAGCCTTGAAATAACTTATGAGGATATGAATGGGAATGAAAGTCTTCTAAGATATCTTCAACACTCCGGATAGAATAGAGAGAGACGAAAAAACAGAGATACTTGGACATAATTTCCAACATGGGGAAGCCTTTAGCGATTGAAAAGGATATGAAGAACACCGAGATCTTGAATTGAATGTGCCGGGAAGGAAAACAAGAATAAAGAAATGAGGAATTTGAATCACTTGAGGATCTTCACAATGAATCATCGGATTCAAAAGAAAAGATAGCGGAAGCATCGATGCAAAGAAAGGCATTTGCATGAGAGTTTAATCATTGAATAAAAGGGCGGGAGGGTGGGAAAAAAATAAAGACAACTTAGGACACATGAAAAGAACTCCAGAAAGAAACACGAGGATTGATCTTGCAAATATTGGAGATGATTGAATATCTTGAAGAGGAGCGTACCGGTTGAAAAGAATTTCATGACAACTACAAATGAATAAAAGGAATAGCATTCCCGTCAAATATGAGAACACTACTTAGAAAAGATATGAAATCACCAGTTGACATCGAAGCACCACGAATTACCATACTCCAACAAAACAAAGGATGAGTCTTACGAAACAAGCCACAGCAAATACATACCCATTATGCACTTGTTGGAAAGATAATCCTAGGTACCTACATGAATTCCCACCTAAGAACTCCTGAAACTTTTTGTTTATGCAATCTTGTATTGGGGATACAGGGAGGAAAAATATCTCACACAACTAACAAGCCCTACACTCCAACTGTATCCATCCGTCAACACATAACCACTAGCTTCGGAACTCCAGCTATCTCAGACCCTTGAAAACACAACAATACCAAACATGGAAGTACCTCGGATGCCTCCCTAGTACTCGGTGACTCCAGCCTTATCTCGCCACGAAAAGTATTGCAGTAATTTTGAACATCCTCCATCCTGAGATACTAAGGAAGCTGAATGATAAGGATGTGGAAAAATCCCTCGGAGCTCTACTCCTCGATAACAAGAGGCACCAAGACAGAATTCCTTCACATCGGCATCATATAGTTTCCAAAAATACCCCCACGTGATCCTAAAAAGAATTTGAGTGATAAGAGGGTAGAATCATAATCCCTAAGTCGTAATTCCTCACCAGAGTATAGAAGAGAAGTAAAAAGAATCCTACTCTCTGATATAACTAGAATCAAAACAGTTTTTCATTAGACTCGACTCGACCAAGTTCGATCAATCAAGGGGGCTCCTAGGTTGGTACAGGCTCTGATACCAACTTGTAATGCCCAAGATGCGATCCTATCCTTATTTTGGCATGAGGGCCTCGACAGGGATAGAAGCGCATCTCGTCATTTTGCAAGAACGGATATCACTACAAGTACATGTACAGAAGAGATGAGTTTATGGAATTGGCTTACACTCGCCACATGCTACAACAGATCACATCAAGACAACAACATATTCAAACATCATACATAAGAGCAGGGTCCGACTACGAAGGAAACCAAACGACAAAATGACATCCATCCTTGCTATCCCAGGCTGCCACCTGGAACCCATCCCAGATCGATGATGAAGAAGAACTCCAAATCAAAACAAGCATAGCAATCACGTCAAATCATCGCATTACCTGTACCTGCAACTGTTGTTGTAGTAATCTGTGAACCACGAGGATTCGTCAATCTCATTTCCAAGGGTATCACGAAAAGCAAAGCTTAATGGGTGAGGTATGGTTAAGTGGTGAGGCTGCACCAAGCAACTAAGCATTTATTTGAGTGGCTAAGTTATGGATACAGAAATTAAAGTACGGTGGTCTACACGTAGTGGACGTGAACTAGTAATGATTACTAACTGGTCCTGAACACCTACTTACGTCAAACATAACCCCACCATGTTCTCTCTCGGATAAGGACTCACGAGAAGAGACAATCACGGTTACGCACACGGTTGGTCTATTTATTAGAGTTTACTTCAAGTTTAGTATGACCGGGTGTTATAGTCACAGTTACGCACAAGTCACGGTTACTACTTCATGTTTCCAAGTTTGCCACATAACCACGTGCACGACTTTCCGAAAGATTTAACCCTGTAGGGGTGCTCCAACTAGTCCATCACAAATTAACCACACGCTACATTGGAATTCCTCAACCGAGGAATCACCCGTAGTATTTGTGGAATCCTGATGGCAAATCTCAACTTCGAGATAACCCGGAGTGTCGTCAAAATCCCACGCACAAGATGTTCGACAAAGGTAAAACAAGTCCATCAAGGCCACCCGACGTGCTGACAAGCCCAATAAGAGTCATGTATCTCGTTCTCAGGGCACAACCGGATGAGCGCAACATACAATGGCCTGAGTTGCCCCAGGTTGGGCCCGCACACGACTCTGTTTTGGACTAGCACGAGCAGCACTGCCCCCCTGTATTATGTTGAATAACGAACCTCGGGTAGCGCTAACTCCCTATGCCTCAAATTGATTATCATTATTATTATGTTAGGCAAATGTAGTACCAATGTTGGGCCTTGCCAGACAAGTCTTATCCTAAAACAAAAATCAAGGGTGTCCCCATAACAACCCTGAGCATGTTAGGAGTGCTCAATTATGGAACATAACACCGGTTCAAAATTAAATAGGGCAGCAAGTGTGGAATAAAACACCGAGCAAAAGGCTAAGCCTTCCACCTCTTACCAAGTGTATATGTGCATTAAATTAAATAGCAATAATATTGTGATAACAAAAGAATGTCCATGTTCTCACATGGAAGCAATTGGACCTGTAGCAAGAAACGCTATAAGAAGGGCTGAGCAAGTGGTAACATAGACAAACAAAGGTTTGCTGGGATGTGGAGGGGTTAGAGACTTATCATGGCAATGTTGGGAGGCTTGTCAAATAAGTGGTAGGTAGCGAGACATAACAATGGAAGCGAGACAACTAGCATATCAATGATAGTAGTGGTATCTAGGGAAATGTGTCATCTTGCCTGAGATCCTGCTTGGAAGAAGAACGATCCATGAAGAAGACAAGTCAACGTAGTCGAACGAATCCTCACACTCCGAACGCTTTCAGAACTCTATGGAGAAGGAAAAATCTGAAACAACAATCAACACACGATACACCACAATATATGCATGACATGATGCGCAACCAAATATGATGACTTCTACACATTAAGTGAAGCTCAATATGCAACGGGTTGCATATTGACGAAACTCCACATTTGGTTTACTTAGTTCACTCCCGTTTAGGTACACATTAATGTTAAATGTTGTTAAACATGGCAAGATGTGAAGCATAAGTAAACTATCTATCTAGGCATCTTAAATGAGGTCAGAAACAACATATAGTATTTCCGAAATGACCCGATGTGTTAATTTCGAAATTGGTCCAGATCTGAACTAACCATGTTTTATATTGGTTAAACAACAGAATAAAGTATATGATGCAATTCTACATATTATTCTGGTCGATTTACATATATAGAACATTTAAAACGGAGCTACGGTCTAGAAGTTATGACCCGCACAAGATAATATGACATGAATGCAAAGGCATGAAAATGACAACCACAAGCATTTCAAATCATGAATGCAGCAAGATATTATGATGCTACAGGAAATTCTAAGCAAGTTTCATATATGGCATGTCCGAAACGGAGCTACGGTTCAACCATAAGAATCAACACAAGTTTTATACGAAATCTGCCAAAACTGCAACATAGCATATTGCACACATGAAAACAACAGCTACAAGATTCTAAAATGCACAAACTAAGCATGGGAAGTAGCATATAACACACTCTTCATTTCATCTTCACCTATCATACCCAAAAGAGTCAGGGATCACATGGTCGGAAGCTCACAACATGGCTAATTGAAAATAGTTTCAGACTTGGAGGAAATTAACTAATTCCCAAAACTGCAGTATTGACTGGGCATGTTGACATGTCAATAACAGAAGCATAGCAATCATTTATAGACATGTAAAGGACTCTAACACCAAGTATACATGACAAACTTCAAATCATACCATTGGCAAAATTACATAGGGTGCATGGTTTCCTTAATATCATGCTCGCAAAACGGAACTCATTGTTAACAAATTTTAGTTTTAACGTGATAGCAACATGAGAGCAAGATATGCACATGCTAATGAACTTTTACCTAGAAACCATAGGCACGCCATGAAAGTAGACATGTCATAGGGCAATTCTCATAAAGACACCACATGCAAAAGGCCTACCGATGCGATGCAATCATCCATGCAAGTTTGATTAAAATAATAGATTTGCACCTAATGACACGATGCACGTTTGCAACAACATTTTACACATCCAAATGAGTCCTAATGCACAGGCAAATGGTACTATCATGTAGAGCATAATGAGTAGATCAATTTTCATATATAATTCATCTCCATCCTATGTACGGTTTGCGAGATACTAGGCACACAAAATGCAATGATGTCAAAATGGACACTTCCAGACTTAGACGTTTTCTTACCCTTTTGAAAAATGGATGAGGCAGAGCGGGACAAGGTGATCCGGGCATTGTTTGGATGGAGGGCTCTAGTCATCCGGGGATGGAAGCGGGACAAGGCCGTCCGGCCTCGGTCAACGATGGCGGCGGTGGAGCTCCGTCTGTTGCAAGATGCAGAGGCACGGGAACAACCGGGGAAGAGGGATCCAGTTAGGCGGGGCTCGGATCCGGCGATGGGGCGGCCGGGCACAACCGATGAGCGGCTCGGGCCGACAACAACGGGCGGCGGCATGCTGTGGGGACTGGGCCGCAGATGGCATGTGACGCGGCCGACAGGGTTCTGGCGAGCTCCCGAGAGCGGGGCGGCAGCAAGCTGCAGCGGCGATGCGGTGAAGGCGCAGAGCGGTGTGGTGCAGGCTGCGGCGCGAGGGGCAAGCGATGGCAAAGTCGGCGGCGGCGCGGGGCAGCACTCCGATGGAGCTCCGGCCATCAGGTGGCGCGGCGGCGGTCAGAGCTCCCTGGCGACCCTAGGGTTTCGGCAGGATGAGAGTGGGGTGCGGGGGCTCGGGCTGGTTCGGGCCCAGGGCGGCTCGGGGCAGGCCTGCCCGGGCTCTGGCAGGGCCGGTTAGGGGCGCTCGGGGCTGATGTGGTAGGGTGTGCTTGGCCGGCGGGGACAGGTGGCGTCGCAAGATTGGTGGGGCTGATGACGTGGGGGCTGGCTGGCGGCGGCGTGGCTCGCCAAGTGGCTGGAGAGGGCTGGGAGGCACGGAAATTAAGGAGGAGGGAGGCTAGATATTAGGGGAGGCTAGGGTAGGGCTTAAATAGGAAGGGGAATTAGGGTTAGGGTTTTTAATCCGATTCGAACCGCTCGATCTCGATCGAACGGCTCGGGACGTGGGGTTGGTGTTGGTGGGCCAGTTTGGCTGTGGAGAGGGGAGTGGGCTGAGATGAGAGGGAGTGTGGCCCGTGACATGATTTTTAAAACACCGAAACATCCGCTAATCAAGAAATGACGGTGACGCTACTGTTGAATGTTAGGGTAACAAACGAACTCGGAATGCGACGAAATTTGGCAGGCGGCCTACCTACAATATAACAAGACCGCATGCCAAGTTCCGACCCAATCCAATAATATTTTATATGCACTTTAAAAACAAAAATTTATCGATGCTGCGGGTGTGTGCTTGTGTGGTTGGTCTCGGAACGGTCGACGAACGAACAGAGAGAACAATGAGCTACTAACGGATGCGAATGATGCGATGATGAATGTGAGTCACACGACGAGAAAGGAAATAAAGGGGAATCTTCTGGAGCACCAGTCTTGGGCTATTACACCTGGGCTGCAAGCAGGCAGGTCTGGGTACCCCCGTTCCCAGAACGCCGACAACACCACCCTCCAGAAGGTAATAGGCTCGATTGTGTCGATGAACTCCTTGGTCTTGTGCTTCAAGATGATAGACTCCTCAACACACAATCACTCTTTCACAGTTTTGGCTTGGTAGAAGAGATTGAATGGGTGTAAAGCAACTTGGGGAGCCTAGATATCAAGATTCATATGGTAGGAATGGAATGGCATGATCTCAAGACATGAGTTGGTGGCTCTGTCTCAGAAAATCAGTAGGTATGAGTGGGGAACTGTTTTGAGTGCTTCTCTTTTGAGTGAGTTGTGGTGGAGGGGTATATATAGGCATCTCTAAAAATCCAACCGTTACACACAATACGTCAGACTCGGTGGAATCGATGTGTGAATCTCGGTTGTACCGAGTTGCCTTAAACTTAGCAACTTTTGAATCTCGGTGAGACCGATACATAAAACTCGGTTGCACCGATAAGGTGACAAATGGTAAGATTGCCAATCTCGGTGACATCGATTCACAAAACTCGGAGGGACCGATTTTGTATACTTGCGTAATGGGAAGTTGGCAGCCTAACACGGTGGCACCGAAGCAGAATCGGTTGCGCAGAAAAGCTAGGGTTCTGGCTAAGTCTATCTATGGTTTGGAATCTTTGGCACAGAGTGGAATGTGTTGTTTGCACCAATTTTGAGTATTTGTCTTTGGATAGACTTTTGTGTAAGAGCTTGTGGGTGTATGTGGTGACTATCACTTGTGCACGTATGAGCATATTGTTCACCAACAAAACCTTACCCCCTTTTAATAGTATTGGCTTTCCTATGGACTCAAAGTGATTTCTCACAAATGTAAAATGTAGAGTCCTTTGCTTTGAATCTTAGCCAATGCTATTCCTTCTCCTTCTTCTCCTTGGGGATACTCTCCACACTCCTTTGCCAACCCATCTCTCTCTGTGGAGTTTATCTGAAATACACTAGGTAAAACTATTAGTCCAAGAGACAATGTATGTTGTCATGAATTATCAAAACCACCAAGGGATCACATTATGCTTTCAATCTCCCCCTTTTTGGTAATTGATGACAATATACAATCAAAGCTTCAAATAAAGATATGCATTTATATAATGAAGACTTTGGGAGACACATGACTTAGACTTGCTCCCACTAAAGGTGTGCAATCCATTTAAAGGATAGTTTCTTAGGAATGCATGGACACACATATATTAGAAAGGATATGATAAGTCATGTGTACCTTGGCTATATGTATAAAATGTATATGAATGAGGTGTATCCTTGTTCAAGACTTCACGCTTGCAAACAATATGTGCAAGAAGCAAGAGATCATCTTGATCAAAGATATGATTCATATACTTAACTTGAGTTCTTGAGCAATCTAGTAGTAGAAACACACTTGAGAAAACAATGTTAGGAAACACAAGAGTATTCTACCAATCATAAAGGCAATAGAACTCAAAAGACCAAGATATGGAGAACATATAGGAGATAGTAATCCTTAGAAATTGATATGTCTCCAAGATCATTTAGAAGTTTCTCCCTCAGATGTGAAAATTTAGGACATCCTCTCCCCCCGAATCTTAGCATGTAGATATTGGGATTGGATAAGGTTAGAAAATTATAAGAAGAGAGAATCAAATGCAATTAATAGATCTTTCTCCAAACATATTTTTCTCCCCCTACTTTGGTACTCTCCCCTTGTTTATATAAGTATAGACTTTGATTTGATATTGTTCTCCCCCACTAAATTTTATCTCCCCCTTTTCATAAGCATGTATCTCCCTCTTTAGCTTTGAAGTTTTGTATATCTCTCCCCCTTTGGCATTAATTTCCAAAAATACAGGCAGAGGGTCAGATATAGGGATCATCGAATAAGAAGGGATCCTTGAGAACAAGGGTCATTGAAAGTAGGATTCATAGAAATGATAAATTGAGGGAATCATGGAAAATGATTTCTCTCCCTCTGGATAAACTGAGAATTTGCTGAACTTCTCCTCCTTTGACTTAGGGATCCTTGAATAAAGTTTCTTCCCCTAAGTTTGTTTAAGATAAGGGATCATTGAAGTAACAAGGACATCACTAGAAAGATTCCAATTGAAAATCACTAAAGAGACACAAACTAAGAGAAAAAATAAAATCGGTGACTCTGGGACAAATATATCGGTGGAACCAAGATGAAGTGTTGCAGCTCATCTGCTAAATCAGTAGAACCAAGATATTTGAATTGGAGACTCCGAGGCATTAAACAGAAACTTGCATGAATTTTCAAATTTGCCAAGTATGTGAAAATTTGAACAAAAGACAAAGTTGTAAGTAAAAATCAAACAGGGAAGAGAAAGAATAATTTTTACCAATTGCAAATAATTTACATAGTGGTATCAACTAGAAAAGATTTGAATGGTTCCAAGAAATTTGCAAAACAGAATAGACCATACAAGATTTTTATCTAGATAATGGGCGGTGACTAGGTCACCTATATTAGAGTATATTGACTTAGGAGCCAAGCAAGTATACTTGACCATAGGTCATACTCATCGTTAAGCTCAAAATGGGGTTACCATTTTTCGATTAAGCATTTTAATGTCTTCATATCACTTGACTAACTTTATCTCATGACTTGGAGTAAAGTCATATCAAGAATATGAGTACATACCTTTGAGTGATGTTGTTGATGAAGCTTGTAGGTGAACTTGATGAGGATGCTTGAAGGTGATGAAGATCATCTTGAGTTGGGAGAAATCCTTGTTGTTTTTGTTCACTTTTCACCTACATAGGTTACTCACGCAAGGAAGAACATGATATATCCAAATGACATGATACCAGCTGTGATTTAGCAAATGAGGGATATATGTCAAGGATATGTTTTCTTGTCTTCTTCCTCTCATCATCAAAGCGAGGTTTTAGATACTTGGTCATGACAGGATTGCTTAAGAAATGAGTTGTTGGCAATATTTTGGAGTGTTGTTCTTCCAAGTACCTACAAAGGGTTAGATGCAATACAATGGAGCATAGAATTCCAAGATATATGATATTCATGGTAATAGCATGGAATAGACATTGAAGCTCATCCATTTGCATGCATCCTAGTGAGCTTAGCTCAAGCTTGAAGCATCAATGATGTTCAACTCACTCCTAAAATGACAAAACACTTTTTCATCAAGTGCCTTAGTAAAGATATCGGCCAATTGCATGTTAGTATGGACATGCTTAAGAATAATATCTCCTTTGGCAACATGATCACGAATGAAATGATGTCGAACTTGAATATGCTTGGTTCGAGAATGTTGCACAGGATTATGACCAATCTTAATAGCACTTTCGTTGTCACAAAGTAATGGCACATTTTGAACATAGATTCCCTAATATTTAAGCATTTTTGTCATCCATAACAATTGCGCACAACATGATCCAGCAGCAATATATTCAGCTTCAGCGGTAGATAGAGATACCGAGTTTTGTTTCTTGGAGGACCAAGACACAAGAAATCTCGCAAGAAATTGACATGTACCCGAGGTGGATTTCCTATCATCCTTGTCACCGTCATAGTGCGAGTCGGAGTAGCCAACAAGACTAAAAGAAGATCCCTTTGGATACCAAATGCCAAAGTTTGGTGTATGAATCAAGTATCTCACAATACGTTTCATAGCCTTAAGATGACATTCTTTAGGTGCAGCTTGATATCTAGCACACATGCAAACACTAAGCATAATATCGGTACGGGAGGCACATAGATAAAGCAATGAACCTATCATTGATCAATAAACGTTGTGATCAACGAGTTCACCCTCCTTAGTAAGATCATCATGACCGCTAGTGGGCATGGGAGTTTTTAAACCTTTGCACTCCTGCATGTTGAACGTCTTGATTAAGTCCTTGGTGTACTTAGTTTGAGAGATGAAAGTTCCTTCTCTTGATTGCTTAATTTGCAATCCAAGAAAGAATTTTAGCTCACACATCATAGACATCTCATACTTCTCTGACATCAACCTTCCAAACTTCTCGCTAAATTGTGGGTTAGTAGATCCAAAGATAATATGATCCACATAAATTTGGCACACAAATACTTCAGCATTAACCATCTTTGTGAATAAGGTTGCGTCAATTTTAACAATTTCAAATCCTTTTTCAATAATAAACTTTGTTAGGCATTTATACCAAGCGCGAGGAGCTTGCTTAAGACCATATAAAGCTTTGCGAAGTTTGTAAATGTGCTCAGGTTTCTTAGGATTTATAAAACCAGGTGGTTGCTTATCATAGACCTCTTCTTCAATATCGCTATTCAAGAAAGCACTTTTAATGTCCATTTGATAAAGCGTGATATCATGGTGATTATCATAGGCAAGAAGAACTCGAATATCTTCTAATCTAGCAACAGGGGCGTAGGTCTCACCATAGTCCATACCTTCGACTTGCGTATATCCTTCGGATACGATACGTACCTTGGTGTGTATGACTTGACCGTCTTCATCTTGCTTGTTCTAAAACACCCATTTGGTTCTGATGATGTTTTTCTCATCCTCGGGCTTCTCCACGAGTGTCCACACTTCGTTCCTCTCAAAGTTGTGAATCTCTCCATGCATAGCGTTCACCCAATTCGCGTCTTCAAGAGCTTGTTCTACCTTCAAGGGTTCAATGCTAGAGATGAAAGAATAATGCTCACAAAAGTTAGCTAGACGAGTTGTAGAGCGAGTGGTTCTCCCAGTTTGTATGTGACGAAAGATTTGGTTTAGGGTACGGTTCTTGGTCACTTGTGCTTGAACTCGGGTCAGCTTCCGATTGTTGGATGGTGGAGCTTCTTCTTCATCACCATCTCCTTCGTCTTTGTTGTTGTTGAAGGTGTCGTTCCCTTGAGGAGGTGGTGAAGGAGGTTGTGGTGGATCTTAATGATACTCTTCCTCCTCTTCATCATCTCCCCGTGTACCGCTTCTAGATGCCTCCATGTCATGTTGTGGTTCAACCTGACGTGAAGTAGGGGCTTCCACTTGAGTTGTTGAAGTGCTTTACTTCACCTCCATGGGACGAATCTTGCCAATAGAGAAGTCTTGGATAGCTTCCGAAGGGTCCTTATCACCAACATCATTTAGCAATTGTGCGACTTGCGAACCATTAGATTCATCAAATTTCACATATACCGTTTGTTCAACTTTTCGAGTGAAGTTGTTGTAGACACGGTAAGTGTGAGAGTTCGATCCATAACCAAGTAGGAATCCTTCATGAGATTTCAGAGAAATTTAGTACGACGATGCTTATCAAGAATGTAGCACTTTAAGCCAAATACTCAAGAGTATCCGACTTGGGGTTTGTTACCGGGGAGAAGCTCGTATGTCATTTTAACGAGAAGCTTGTGCAAGTAAAGTCGGTTTGTGGCATGACATGCTGTCTCCAAGGCTTCTGCCCAAAAATGTTTTGGCATCTTGTATTCGTCAAGCATCGTTCTTGCCATCTCAATAAGCGTCCGGTTCTTCCTATCAACGAATCCATTTTGTTGAGGTGTGTATGTTGTCGAGAACTCATGTGAGACACCTTCTTCATCAAGAAAGGTATCCACATGTGTGTTCTTGAACTCCGATACGTTATCTCTCGGAACCTGCTTGATCTTCACTTCAAACTAATTTTGTGCTTTGCAAGCAAAGTTCTTGAAGATCTTTTGTACCCATGACTTATCATCAAGAAAGAATACCCACGTAAATCTGGAAAAATCATCAACTATTACTAGACCATAAGAGTTTCCACCGAGACTCTTGTAAGCATTGGGACCAAAGAGATCCATATGAAGTAACTCAAGTGGTCTCCTGGTAGTCATGATATTGTTGACTGGATGACTTCCTCCTACTTTCTTTCCTGCTTGACAAGCGCTACAAAGTCTATCTTTGACAAAGATAACATCCTTAAAACCTAGAATGTGATCACCCTTGATAAGCTTATCTAGATTGCGCATGCCTACGTGTCCTAGCCTTCTATGCCATAGCCAACCTTTAGAAGATTTTGCAATGAGACAAGTACGAGGTTAGGCCTTTTTAGTGAAATCAACAATGTTGTGGTTTTGTCACGGCAGATGTCCGAAGACATAGGTTCAAGGCCATCACTAAGGCGGTGGACTCAAAGGGGTTGGTCAGGACGAAAGACATGGATTTACCTAGGTTCGGCCCCTCGAGATGAGGTAAAAGCCTACGTCATGCTTTGTGTATATTGATTGGTGTATCGATTACAAGGGAGCGCAATTGCTTGAACTAGCTCTCGATGGATTGGTTTCTGTCTAAGCTGTCCCCAGGTCTCGCCTTTATATAAGAGGTTAAGGCGCTGGATTACATAAGTCTCACGCCAACTCTTACAACGTATCTGACTCCGTCTCTCAGTCGCCTTGCCTTCCTTGGCATGCTGTCTCCGAGAGGCTCTCCTGCCCGGGTCTTGTGCCTTCTTCTGTCTCTGGGCTTCTCCTTCAGCCCACTTGATGAACCGCCATGCAGCCCAATCTTCCTCTTCCGGCCCATATGCTTACGAGCCACCAGGTATGACCCGGCCCCTCCTGGGCGGGTCTTACCACGGGGTTATATCCCCAACATTAGACCCCAGGTTGACTTGAGCTTGCTTATGTCAATCTCCTCTTCTACTCCGCGGCGAGTCTGACAATCTTGTCACCTGAAAAACATATAACCCGCCATGACGTCATCTTCATACACATCAGAAAGATTCCATGACGTATGCTGCAGATCCTCTTATTAAAATGGTCGGCCCGAGAATCGAGGCGTCCGTTCGGTCGGTCATCATTTCGTGCCTTGATTTCCCGCGTCTCGTTTGCCCCATCCCTTAAATAGGGCCACGAGGGGTCCTTTCATTTTCTCCGCTGCCACCTCTTCTTCTCCTTCCTCCCGACCTCTGTGCTCTTGAGCTCCGTTGTGCCGGTGCGCCCTCGTCGTCATCAACAACTCTGGCCACTACATCAACCTGACCTCATCCAGATTCTCATCGTCGCCTGCTGCGTCCTCAAGGTACATTCTTCGTCCCCCATTAAATCTGTAGCTCCCCCTCAAATCCTATCATCGTCAGACTCCATGAGCATGCCCGTTCAACTTCATAATGCCAACCGTCGAGTAGTCATTTAGATCTCGCGATGCTATTATCCACCACGGCACCCGCACATAATCAACAATAATCCAACCTAGATCTGCCCCTACTCATTTTCTTGCGCTTTCCTCTTGCATGTAGATCTTGTATTTTCAATATAACATGCAAAACCTGTTTGTATTTCCTTACAAATTTTTGCACCATGGCGTTGTTCATGTAACCCGCCATAAATCCTCTGGCTCTTTCAATAGTTGTGCCGGAAGCTTAACGTCTTAATACTTAACTTTATCCGTTGTCTTAGTTCTTTGGTCACTTTCTGACCCGCCAAGCCTTGCCCATTTCACAGCTTTTTAGTCGTCGTCATGTCTTGAGCACCTTCGTCTTGCAAATGGATCGGCTCCGAGGCTACCGAGCCTTTCTTATTAGATTATGTAGAGGAAGGCACGTTGCCGGCTCAAGACATTATTCATTGGCGAGTTCCAGGGGGAGAGAAAAAAACCCATCCCACGAGAGGGGGAAGTCGTTGTCTTTACCGATCACATCGTGCGTGGCTTCTGCCCTCCCGGATCAAAGTTCTTCCGAGATGTGCTCCACTTCTTCAACCTGTACCCTTAGGACATCGCCCGAAACTCCGTCTCCAATTTGTGCAATTTTCAAGTCCTCTGCGAGGTCTACTTGCAAGAAGAGCCATCAGTTGACCTCTTTCGCGATTTCTTCTACGTCAACCGCCAAACGGAAGTGGCGGGCGGCCCAAGCTTGGAGCTCGGTGGAGTCTCCATCCAAAGAAGAAGGGAATTGGCTTATCCGGCTGTTAAAATGCCAAGCCACCCCAAAGAATAGAACAGGACGTGGTTTTATTGCAGAGACACGTCTCTAGAGGGTGAAAACCCCCTACCGGGTTAACGTCCTAACCGGCTCTGCACCTCAACTGAACTTCTGGACCGGATGACAGCCACGACACGGGTGAAGTATGCTCCTGAGTTTGCCAAGATTAGAGCTCTTCTGGCCAACGGTTTGACGGGGATCGACCTGACCTGTTGTTGGGTCTCCTGGAGAGTTTTGCCTCTGAGCCTGCGGGACTGTCTTATGTGCGAATACTCAGGTGGGGACAATGACACTCTCTGCTTCACCCGTACCACCCTAACAGAAGAAAATGTCACCACCGCCGTCAAAGGGTTACCCGCGAGTCCCAGGAGGCTTGCTGCACTGTCGGTTTACAACCTTTCTGTGTCGCGAACCTGGATCCAGATGTAAGGGCGGCTCTGAATCTTGCTCTTCTTGTTTTGACTTATATATATATATAACACCCTTACCCCCTTTCGGCGGCTTCCCCTGCAGGCCAGTTCTAGTTTTTAAAAAAAGAAGTATACTCTCCCTGTGAAGAAAAAATCTCAGGCGGGTCAAACCCGCGGTCTTAAGCCAAAAACCTCAACTCAAAATTTTCTTGAGCTTCACGTCTTAGAGGTAGAACTTGACTCCCTTGGCCGTATTTTTATGCAACTTATTGACCATGATTGTACATAGGAGGAAACAGAGACAAGTCGCGCCATCGCCCCTGAGGTAACTTATCACTCTTCCGACTCAGAAATCTTCCCGCAAGCAAAGATATGGCGGGTCATCCGAAAAGTTCCTTTTTCGCATCCTCTTGCTTACTTAGTTCCCGACTTTCCCTTGAAAAAGCAACAACATGAATCTCGGTGCCAGACCTAGAGTACCGGCTCTGAGGATCTTATGGACAGCTTACCCAATTCTCCGGCGCCACGAAAACGCCCTGCTGAGGTACTTTACCAAGAACCCCAGCATCTGTCATAAATCTTCGCAACACTATCTTACTATTGTCTTGCTAATTTAACCTTGTAAGGTACACCTCCTTCCTCTGTAGACTCAATAGCCTCCAAGCTTCCTCCTATGAAGGTCAATCCAGGGTATGTTTCTTTCTTCTGCTGTGTATACATTGCTGGTATTACATTTATACTTGTGCATTGATTCTTTGTCCTTTCAGGGCGCAAGCCATGCGCCAAAAAGCAGGCGGGTCTAACATTGCTCCCGTCATTCAACAACCGGCTCCTGCTGAGCCCACTTTCTCTCCTGCCAAATCTTCTGAATTTAATAAGGAAGTGCCTGAGCGATCTCCCCCGCCCCCAGAGTTGGTGGGTCTTGATACAGCGGCTCGTGACAGCCCATCAACCGATCCTTAGCCACCCAGTCCAACCGCCGAAGATTCATCGCCCCCCGACGTTGTTATCACTGGGGCGGGTTATCAATCTCCAACTCACCACACTCTGGCCAAGCATACTAGCAAGGTTGAATGCTGTTCTAAGAAGCTTACTTTCGAGTTCCCTGTGTTGGAGATGATGACTGCGGACAACTTGCATGTTGGTTACCTTAACCGCCTGTCCGCTAGCGGCAACATGGAGATCAAACTTGTTGGTTTGATGACGAAGAAGTTTGAGGTACTTTTTTTTCTCTTTTCCTCTCTCATACCCGTATATAGAACCCAAGAGTTGGGCTAATATTGCAAATAATGGCACGAGTCTTCCAAATCTGTAAACATATCGTATAGGAACTTACCCTGTGATCCCAAATATTAGACTAGATTGCATGTAAGCCGACTTTTATACTGCTATAGATCTAGTTGTAGCCCCCAAGTCCGGGATATTATGAAAATGATGAGCCGGATCTTCCATTTTTCAAAAAGATTGCCGGGTGTAGCCCCAAGTCCGGACCATTATGATAATTATGAGCCGGATCTTTCACTTTTAAGCGTAGAATGAAAATGCAGACATTAGCCCCCAAGTGCCAAGCATATTACTTGTAATCTGCTTGGGACTTGTATCCAATTGTTATCCCACTCTGCTGACTTTAAACCTTATATCTTTTCACTTGTGTAATACAGGAGGCAGTGGTCATGGCCGAATCTGAATGCGCCGGTTTGAAGGAAAACTTGCCAAACCAACAAAGTGACCGAGCCACCGCAGAAGAGAAACTTTGGGCGGCTGTTGAACAGTTGGAAAAACTTCAAGCTGAGTTTGCTGCATATAAGAAAACTGCCGAGTCTGAGCAAGCTTCTTCGTCAAAACAGGCTGTCGATGCTGAAGAGCAGGCAAAACTTGCAGCCATCGAACCGAATACCCTCAAGGGTCATATATCCAAGATGACTGGCGCAATCTTTGGTAAGTACTTCCATCTTTAAAAAATTCTGTGTTATAAAAGAATCAGCCGGACGGCTTATAATCTTGACCTATCCCTTGTAGGAGGAGCCGCCAGCCGTCTTCTGACAGCATAATCAAGCCAAAATCAATCTACACTCTGAAGGAGCAACTCTACAGAGGAGCCCTCTGCACCATCAAGGCCATAATGACAGCCAAGTATGTCCCCAAGCTTATGAAGGGCGTCTTGGAAACCTTATCCACCTTGCCCCAGCAAGTGAATGAGATGAGGCAATCAACCGCCAGGAGACGAGCTATAGCAGCACTGAGCCGCTCCCTTGCCTTTGCTCCGGAGCTAACCGCTAAGGAAATGATGATCGGCTTCCCTTCCAAGAAGGATGACAGCTCAGACTTCACCGAAGGTGATTATGCTAGATGTGTCAAGGCTTCCACGCGGCTCGCCTCCATATTGGTTGATGAGATGGACCTTATCAGGCAGCTTATGATGAGAACAATCAATGGTTGTGTTGCCCGACCTTTGAAGCCAAAAGCCTAATCCCTGCACATTGTAAGCAACTCTTCGCTCCTAATGTAGATCCGTCTCCGCTTTTCGATGATGCAAAATTTGAGACCTTACTTAATTGCAACTAGGATGTGGATCATCTTTAGATCGAGGAGCCCAAAGACCCGGCACAGAACGATCCGCCGGCAAGTTAAATTCTTTGCCTTGAACTACATGTAACTCGGCCAGCTGAGCCGCCTGGATGAACAAGCACGAAAACTTGTAATATATCTTTGTCTTTTGAGCTCTTTAGAGAGCTTTGTAATGCATCTTGCAATCTTCTTATGTCTTGCTGGAGACTCATAGTCAAAGTCTGCAAATAATTTTGCAATGTTTGCCTGGGCAGCTTTCGGAAAAAACATAACCTAGATATCTGAATATAGCCTCGCCTCATCTTTCACAATCTTGCTCATGCAACATGAAATACAGTATATGAAGTATGATGCAATATGTAATGTATGATGCAATATGTGATGTATGATGCAATATGTGATGCAATGCATGATTGTCCTTTCTTTCTCCTTGTTTTTTCGTTTTTGAAAACTTATATTCTAGCCCTTTTTGAGGGGAAACTGTTGCTTTGAACCGCCTAACATTATAGGGTCCCTAACGAGATTGACCGCCAATCTTGCACTGCTCAAGGTCTCTAGGCGAGATTAATTGTTAAGGGTGCAACATACCAGAATTTTGCAACAAAGTTAGTGCGCCAGGCTCATAAGCTACTTCTCACGAGACATAAATCCGTCATTTGAACCTTAAGGGTGTCAAGCTTAAGAGTACGACAGGCCACTTGGCGGAGAGTACGTAGCAGATGAGAGAGCTTCCCTCGCCGCTATATGAGGCCCTCGGAGGGGGTGAGTTGACAGCTTGCTGCACCCCTGGATGAGCGGCAGCTACATATAGGCAGGTACAACTCAGTCTTACCATGGCTGAAAAGCCAACCATGAGTGGGGGGCGGCCTTCACCCACCCTTGAACTTGCCCTGGGTGCATGACCCGTCTTTCATCATGGCACCTATGTTTGAATGTCTCACATCATGGTGGCTCATCCTCTTTGGCATCCATGGCACCCATGTTTGAACAGCTCGCATCATGGCATCTCGCCATCTTGAGAGACTTAAGATCTTTCACCCGTAAGGTAGTGCACTCATGTTTGAACGGCTTGCATCATGGAGGCTCGCCCTCTTGAGCGACTTGGCACTCATGTTTGAACGGCTCGCATCATGGCAACTCGCCCTCTTGAGTGAATATAAATCTTGCATCATCGAGGTGGTGCACCCATGTTTGAATGGCTTGTAGCGTGGCGACTCATCCTCTTGAGTGACCCTCAATCTTTCTTCAATAAAACAGTGCGCCCATGTTTGAATGGCTTGCAGTGTGGTGACTCATCCTCTTGAGCGACCTTAAATCATGCCATCTTGTGCACCGCTGTCTCGCTGGTCACCGATCTGTAAGCCGCCATCCGGAGAGGCCACCGTCTTGAAAATCGTCCCCAAATGGTGAAGAGCTAGTCAAAAAGGGAGAGCAAGCTAAACCCGGTGGGTTGGAAGCCCCCAAGTGACCAAGCAGAAAATGTTCGTCTTTGCACAAATCTGTAATTCAAGAGAAAACGACAGAGGCCCCGTCCTGCAGGGATGCCAACTTTATTATATGAACTATCTAAATACAATGAAACATGTATGTACAAAGATAAGAGTTGATGACTCAAGTATAATAAGGCTGTAGATGAGCGATGTTCCATGGCCGGTGAGTTTCTTACCCAGAGGTACGCGACTCGTCTCGCACGTCGATGAGATAATAAGACCCATTCTTTAGGTTCTTGCTAACCACAAAAGGTCCTTTCCATGGGGGTGATAACTTGTGCGCGTATGTCTAATCTTGAATCAAATGTAACACCAAGTCGCCTTCTTGGAACGACCGAGTCTTGACCCTGCGGGTATGGTAGTGATGCAGGTCTTGCTAGTAAATCGCTGATTGAGCCGCCGCAAGATCGCACGCTTCATCAAGAGGATCCAATGCAGGCTGTCATGCCGTCTCATTATCAGCTTCCACATAAGCCGCCACCCGCGGCGAGTCATGACGTATGTCGCTTGGTAACACGGCCTCCACACCGTAAACCATGAAGAAAGGTGTAAAACCCGTCGACCTGTTAGGCGTAGCGTTGATGCTCTAGAGGACGGATGACAACTCTTCCACCCAACAACCCGGTGTTCTCTCCAAAGGAACCATGAGCCGGGGCTTGATACCTCTCAATACCTTCTGATTAGCTCGCTCTGCCTGCTTGTTGGATTGCGGATGAGCCATAGCCAAAACATTAAGCCGGATGTGCTCATTTCTGTAGAACATCTCCATAACCCCCTTGGATAAGTTTGTGCTATTATCCGTGATAATGCTATGAGGGTATAAAAACTGGTAGATCAACTTCCTAACAAACTGAACCGTTGTGGCCGCGTCGCACTTGCTGACCGACTCAACCTCCACCCACTTGGTGAACTTGTCCACTGCTACCAATAAATGAGTCTTTTTATCTTTAGATCGTTTGAAAGGTCCAATCATGTCAAGCTCCCATACAGAAAACGGCCAAGTGATTGGTATCATCCGTAACTCCTGTGCCGGCACATGAGCACGACTTCCGAATTTCTGACACCCGTCGCACTTATCGACAATATCTTCCACGTCCTTCAGAGATGTTAACTAGAAGAAACCGTGTCAAAAGGCTTTAGCCACCAAAGACTTTGACCCGGCGTGATGTCCGCAATCGCTAGCATGTATCTCGTATAAGATTTCCTTGCCTTCCCCTGGAGAGACAGAATGCTGGAAGATGCCAGTGACACTACACTTGTGCAACTCCCCCTTAATGATGTTCATGGACTTGGAATGTTTCACGATCCGCTGTGCGAGAGTCTCATGTTTAGGTAACCCGCCCCGCGTCAGATATGCTAGATATGGCAATGTCCAGTCTGGAATAGCATGTAAAGCCGCCACTAGCCGCTCTTTTGTGTTAGGTATCGCTAGATCCTCCTCTGAAGGTAACTTGACAGACGGGTGATAAAGTAAATCCAAAAAGATGTTGGGCGCCACCGGCTTAGGCTAAGAGCCCAATCTTGACAATGCATCCGCTGCCTCATTCTTACGACGAGCACTATGATCCTCCTGATAACCCTTAAAGAATCCAGCAAGAATGTCTACCTCTTTCCGATAAGCCTCCATCCATGGGTCCTTGGAATCCCACGTGCCCAACACCTGTTGCACCACCAAATCTGAGTCGCCAAGGCAACAAACCCGGCTCAAGTTCATCTTTTTGGCCACACAAAGTCCATGAAGTAAAGCTTCATACTCAGCTGCATTATTCGTGCAAGGAAACATCAGTCTTAACACATAACAAAACTTATCACCTTTGGGGGAGGTTAAAACAACCCCAGCCCCTGATCCCTCCAACTGCCTGGATCAGTCAAAGTGAATTGTGCAATACGTGTTGTCCTGCTTTTTTCTAGTGCTTGACACTCCGTCCAATCATCTATAAAATCCACCAAAGCTTGAGACTTCATGGCTGTACGAGGCACATATTTCATATTTAGAGGCCCAAGGTCCAGTGCCCACTTAGCAATTGTGCTAGTGGCCTCCCGATTCTAAATTATATCTCCCAATGGAGCAGAACTAACCACCGTGATCTGGTGCCCAAGGAAATAATGCTTTGACTTGCGATTTGCCATGAACACCCCATATATCAGCTTCTGCCAGTGTGGGTATCGTTGCTTTGATGCTATGAGAACCTCACTGACATAATAAACTGGCCTTTGGACTGGATACTCTTTCTCTGCCTCCCTGCATTCCAGCATAATCACAGTGCTAACCACCTTATTGTTAGCCGCCATGTACAAGAGAAAGGGCTCCTTCTTAGCCGGAGCAGCTAAGATCGGCGGCTCAACCAATTGCTTCTTAAGCGCTTAAAGAGCTTCGTCCACAGCCTTACTCCACACAAAGTCATCCGTCTTCTTCATCATCTGGTACAGAGGAATGGCCTTCTCCCCCAGGCGGCTGATGAAGCGGCTTAAAGAGGCAATACGACCTGCCAGGCGATGTACATCATTGACGCTTGCCGGTTTTCCAGAGATGTGATGGCCTTTATTTTGTATGGGTTGGCCTCGATTGCTCGTTCTGAAACAAAAAACCCAAGAAGTTTACCTGCAAGAACTCCAAAAACGCACTTAGCTGGGTTAAGCATCATTTTATAGACCCATAAGTTGTCAAATGTTTCTTTCAGGTCATCTAAGAATGTCTCCTTCTTCCTTGATTTGACCACGATATCGTCCACATAAGCATGAACATTACGCCCAATGTGATCGTGAAGGCAATTCTGTACACAGCGTTGATAAGTCGCCTGTGCACTTTTGAGCCCGAATGGCATAGACACATAGCAAAATGCTCCGAAAGGTGTTATAAACGAGGTCTTCTCCTGATCTTCAACCGCCATCTTGATCTGATGATAGCCTGAATAGGCGTCCAGGAAACATAAACTCTCACATCCCGTCATCGCATCGATAATCTAGCCAATACAAGGGAGAGCAAATGGATCAACTAGACAAGCTTTCTTAAGGTCCATGTAATCTATACACATACCCATGTGCCATTCTTCTTAAGCACCAGCAAAGGATTGGCTAACCACTCCGAGGGAAACACTTCCACAATGAACCCTGCCGCCAAGAGCCGGGCTACCTCTTCTCCGACCGCTTTACGCCACTCGTTGTTGAAACGGCGAACGAACTGTTAATTGGTTTAAACTTAGGATCCACATTGGTGGTGCTCAGCGAATTCTCTCGGTACACCCGGCATGTCGGACCGCTTCCATGCAAAGATGTATCGATTCTCATGGATGAATTCGATGAGCACACTTTCCTACGCGGGGTCCATGTTAGCCCCGATACTAAACTACTTGGATGAGTCGCCCGGAACAAAATCCAGCAACTTTGTGTCATCTGCCGCAAACTTCAGGGGCGGCTCAGATTCCATGCTGGGCTTCTTCAATGGAGTCATATCCGCCGGGTCAACTCTATCTTTGTAAAACTTAAGCTTCGCCTCTGCACAACTCGATTTCTCATAAGTGACGTCTCCTTCTTCACATTCAGTGGCTATTTTCCGATTGCCATGAACCGTGATTGTCCCGTTGAGAGCCAACATCTTGAGTTGCAGATAGACATAACAGGGTCTGGCCATAAACTTTGCGAAAGCCAGCCTGCCAAACATAGCATGATACATGCTCTTAATTTTTACCACCTCGCACCACAAAGTCTCCACCCTATAGTTGTACTCATCTCCAAACGCTACTTCCAAGGTGATCTTCCCCACTGGATAAGCTGACTTCCTTGGCACTACTCCATGAAAAACGGTCGATGACGGCTTAAGATCTTTGTCTGTCAACTCCATGCGCTGGAACGTGTCGTAGTATAAGATGTTGATACTGCTACCACCGTCCATGAGTACCTCCATGAACTTGTATCGTCCAACCTGAGGTGCGACCACCAGAGCTAAATGACCCGGATTGTCAACCCGTGGCGGGTGATCGACCTGGCTCCACGTAATTGGATATTCCAACCATTTTAAGTACTGCGGGAGAGCCGGCGTGGACGCATTGACAGCCCTCCTGCATAGCTTCTGTTCCCGCTTATCCAGGCTCGTAGTGAAGACATGATACTGGACCCTACTAAGTTGCTTTGGGTTACTCTGATACCCTGAGCGATTATTCTGTTGCTGACCACCATTGCCCTGCTGCTGATGATGATTCTCTTGGTCTCCTCGATTCTGGTTGTTTTGATTCTGATAACCTGAACTTGACCCGCCAACGTCGGAACCAGCTCCTGAGCCGCCTGGACCTGATCCGCTCGACAGGCTGTTACCGTTGTTTTGACGAATACTTTGTTCCCAAAACTGGCGCATGACACTACACTCCTTCCAAGTGTGGGTGGCTTACTTATGTCGCAGGGTCTGTTCAGTGCTGCTTCCAAGTTGAAAGGCACATGTGCCCTATTTCCGTTGAACGGTGGCCTAAAATTCCTGTTGCCCCGTTGACGATTGGTTCCCACATTGGTGTTCGCCACAAATTCTGACCCATCGTCGGGGTTCTTCTGTTTGCCTTGGCTACTGTTCCCAGCACCTCCCTACTGGCTCCTGTCATTGCTACCCTTCTTACTCTGAGCCGATTTCTCATCATCGGAGATCCGGGTCTTTGGTAGTATCTGAATCCGCATATTTGGTGAGAGCCGTCATGAGCTCACCCATGTCTTGACTAGATCTCTTCAACCGCCCGAGCTTCTGCTTTAGGGGTAAGAAGTGACAATTTTTTTCTAAAATCAGAACCGCCTCGGATGCTAAAATATTCTCGGATGAGTGGATCACCATCGAGACCCTCCGCACCCAATGATGGGCCGACTCTCCTTCTGGCCGCACACAAAGATCTAGCTCTACAATCGTCATTGGCTGCTTTGAGGTTCCTTTGAAATTCTTGATGAAGCGCGCTCTCAATTCGGCCCAAGACGTGGTGGTGTTGGGTGGCAACCCCTTTAACCAAGTGCGTGCTAGTCCTTCCAACATCATGACAAAGTATTTTGCGCAAACAGCCTCATAACTTTCAATTCAAGCCTCTGGGGATAGATCCGCCATGTAATTGGGCACCTTCCGTGGCCCTCAAAATCCTTGGGCAAGCGTGCACCCCTTAGGTCCACTGTGAGACACTGCACACCAAAACCCGTGGATGAAACGCTGGCAGGTGTTGCTGGCGCCGGCTCAGGGTTTTCCTGATAATCTATCGCCGGTGTTGATCCTCTCTCACCCCTATTCGTAGGCTCCACCTCTACCTGCTGCTGGAGACCGCTGGTGACTGAATATGCCGACTGTAGCTACGGCTATGAATCGGCGTGGAATGCACCCAGCCTCGGTTGTGAGTATATCTTTCTTGCTGAGCCACTGCAGTCTGTAATAGGTCAATCGCATTCCTCGACACCTGAGCAAACGGTGTTCCTTTAGCTAAGGGGAGGGTGTCAAGCCGGCTAGCCGCTGCGATCATATTTTCCACTGGATTAGAATAATGGCTAGGCAGCGTTACAACGCGCCGTGACAACGTTCTATTCCTTTGTGGCGGGTCTAGCTGCCGAGGTGCCTCAGCCACCCTGGTCATCGGTGGCGGCGTATTTGCCCTAGCCCCAGGAGTGTTGAAGAGATTCCAGGGCTGAATAGGTAATCCGACCTGAGTCCTTCTACGCTGAACCGCTTCTGACGCTCGCTGATCCAGATCAAAACAGAGAGCCTCGGCCCTCAAACGTTCTGACTCAGTGTTCATCTCATCTTGCATTGCCTTGATGTCTTCCTGGGATTGAGCCATCTGTCCCTTGATCCGTTTAACCTCGGTGTTGCGCTCCGCCAGATTCTCAGTTGTTACCTCTGTGGCCATCAGAGCTGCCAACTCCTCCATGAGCTCCAATAGAACTTGAGCCGACATCTTAGGAGGTTCCACGTCGGGCGGGGCCGCACCAGCCGCCGCCCTGGAGCTCGCTCCATTGGAAGCCGACGTTGGGCCTGCCATGAACACGGTCGCTAGGCTCGGCGGATTATAGGACTCCTAAATACTATCACCATCAAAATAACCACCAAGCCCGCCGTCATCATGTCGGTAGATTGATTCACCATCCTCGCTGGAAGACCCTTCATCGGAGAAAGCCAAGGTCTCTCCCAATAAGGAGTCACCCATGTCCTGCGTAAAGCCGACAAAAACACTCTTTCGCCCGGGTTGAATACGGGCGGGTGTCGCACGCTCGACGAGGTCAGTGCAGATGTGTGGCCCGGGTGTTGATCCATCTAGTTTATCGATGAACATGTGCATATTACCAATGGGAACCCGGTACCCATACTCGATTGAGTCGGCCTCCGGTCCCCATCCTGTGTCGTCTATGTAGAGCTTGCCGCGGCGACTCTTCGTCGTCAAGCCGACGGCGTATCCTTCGATCCCTGGGAGAGAGCCCTTTGAGAACTCAACGCCACCGTGCGCTAGCCCCACGGTGGGCGCCAACTGTCGTGGTTTTGTCATGGCAGATGTCTGAAGACTTAGGTTCAAGGTCATCGCTAAGGCGGTGGACTCAAAGGGGTTGGTCGGGATGGAAGACACAGATTTACCCAGGTTCAGCCCCTTGAGATGAGGTAAAAGCCTACATCCTGCTTTGTGTATATTGATTGGTGCATCGATTACAAGGGAGCGCAAATGCTTGACCTAGCTCTCGATGGATTGGTTTCTGTCTAAGCCGTCTCCGGGTCTCGCCTTTATATAAGAGGTCAAGACCCTGGGTTACATAAGTCTCACGCCGACTCTTACAACGTATCCAACTCTATCTCTCAGCCGCCTTGCCTTCCTTGGCGTGCTGTCTCCGAGCGGCTCTCCCGCCAAGGTCTTGTGCCTTCTTCCTGTCTCTGGGCCTCTGCTTCAGCCCACCTCATGAACCGCCATGCAACCCAATCTTCCTCTTCCGGCCCATATGCTAATGAGCCGCCAGGTATGACCCTACCCCTCCTGGGCGGGTCTTACCACGGGGTTATATCCCCAACAAACAATGTATAGATCACTTATACGAATACTGGTAAAGACAATTTTATGATTATCAAATCGAAACACTTGGTAATCTATTTTAGCAAATAGCACATTGAAATCGAAGTCTGCTTGTCTAGATACGGAAAGAATATTGTAACCAAGGGATTCAACAAGCATCACATTTTCAATTGGGCAATCATGAGATATGGCCACCTTACCAAGGCCAAGTACCTTACCCATAGAGGTTTCTCCAAAGGTCATGTACCTCTGAGGACCTTGATTGGGCATGATTGCTTGAAACATGTCTTTGTCACTAATCATGTGGTCCGTCCATCCACTGTTGAGAATCCACTCTTTTCCGTCGGACATGTAATCCTTGAAGTTCGTTATTAGACTTAGATTCTTCATGATCATTTCATGCTCGATGTTGAACAACTCATCTTCATCATAGTAGCCATGTTCTTCATTGTCATCATTTGGTAGAATCTCATCGTCATAAAAACAAAGAGATTCGTTAGAATCATAACCATGACAATGTTCAAGTTTATGAATGCGAATGGCTTCAATAATAATGTTGTTGATAGTTGTGACATCTCCTTTAGCACACATAAGATCACAAAGCTCAAATAGGCATTTATCAAAGTTTGGATCACTAGGCTTCATTTTCCGAAAAGAAACCGTTTCGTGAAGAATTTCATCAAGATTACTTAATGAAAGATTTGGATATCGTTTCTCCAAATAAGTCCACAAAGTATAAGCACAAGCAAAGTTCTTCAACTGAGAAACCATGAATCTTGGTAAACCTCTAACAATATGATTGACAGTTCTTAGGTTACCAAGCATGTTAATTTCCTCTTCGCGTGTGGGATGCACTTGATCAATGGGGAGCACATAGGGATTTTCAATATGTCTTCTCAAATGGAATTTGTCAAATAGATCAATCATGGCATTCGTCCATTGACTATAGTACTCTCCATCAAGAATGGGCACTCTACAATACAAACTCTCCACACTAGACACATCCATCTTCCTCCACGGGGTTGAAACCAAAGCAATAGAGACCAATGCTCTGATACCAATTGAGGGATCACTAGAAGTGTATGTATAGAGGGGGTGAATAGACTATTTACAGGCATTTAAAACTACTTCAAGCATAAATCAATTGTTGGCAGCTTTTAGCATGCATAGCAAATCTAGAACACCCTACACATGCAAGTCATCAAGTATAGCAGCAGAAAGTAAAGATATTGCACATGGAAGTAAGGAGTAGAGATAGAGAGATCAAACACGTGAGGGACACAAGATTTTTCCCAATGTTCTAATAGGTGGCACTATCGCACATCCATGTTCATGGAGTCTTCAACCCATGGAGGGTAACTAGGAGGGACCGATTTTTTAAACTTGCGTAACAGGAAGTTGGCAGCCTAACACGGTGGCACCGAAGCAGAATCGGTTGCACTCAAAAGCTAGGGTTTGGGCTGAGTCTGTCTAGGGTTTGGAATCCGTGGCACCGAGTGGAATGTGTTGGTTGCACCAATTTTGAGTATTTGGCTTTGGACAAACTTTTGTGGAAGAGCTTATTGGTGTATGTGGTGACTATCACTTGTGCACATATGAGCATATTGTTCACCTATGAAACCTTACCCCCTTTTAATAGTACTGACATTCCTATGGACTCAAAGTGATTTCTCACAAATATAAAATGTAGAGTCCTTTTCTTTGAAGCTTGGCCAATGCTATTCCTTCTCCTTCTTCTCCTTTGGGATAGTCTCCATACTCCTTTGCCAACCCATCTCTCTCTATGGACTTTATCTGAAATACACTAGGTAAAACTATTAGTACAAGAGACAATGTATGTTGTCATGAATTATCAAAACCACCAAGGGAGCACATTGTGATTTCACTTTTATGGTGTGAGGGTAGCTTACATCCAAAGCTAGGTGAGGTTGGCACGGTGTGACATGAGCATGGTGGGTGGTGTCCCACCCACCAACTACACTATTCCAAATGTCAAGCCAGGTGACGCTTGAGGCCGACCATAGTGTGCCACTATTGCTCAACAGTGTCGGGTACAGACGTCTCGTCCGTGCTAGGTCAGATATGATGCTGCAGTTGACTACGGGTAGCCGGCTGGCTAGGGCAGACCACAGTCAGCTAGGTAGCCGGCCGGGCGGAGCTGCCGGCCTGGGGGAGCGGGCACCCTATCTGACTCGCCGTCTTTGGGGTACCCGGGGGTCATCCCCCCGACATTATGATCTTACTAAGGAGGGTGAACCAGTTGATCAAAAGGTTTATCGATCAATGATTGGTTCATTGCTATATCTATGTGCCTCCTGTCCTGATATTATGCTTAGTGTTTGCATGTGTGCTCAATATCAAGCTGCACCCATAGAATGTCATCTTAAGGCTGTGAAACATATTGTGAGATACTTGATACATACACCAAAATTTGGCATTTGGTATACCATGGGATCTTCTTTTAATCTTGTTGGCTACTCCGACTCGGACTATGTCGGTGACAAGGTTGATAGAAAATGCCCCTCGGGTACATGGTCCTCCAACAAACCAAACTCGGTATCTCTATCTTTTGCCAAAGCTGAATATATTGCTGCTGGATCATGTTGTGCGCAATTATTATGGATGACACAAACGCTTAAAGATTATGGAATCCATGTTAAAAATGCGCCATTACTTTGTGACAATGAGAGTGCTATTAAGATTGGTCATAATCCTGTGCAACATTCTTGAACCAAGCGTATTCAAGTTCGACATCATTTCTTTCGTGCTCATGTTGCCAAAGGAGATATTAATCTTAAGCATGTTCGTACTAACGAGGAATTGGCCGACATCTTTACTAAGCCACTTGATGAAAAAGTGTTTTGTCATTTGACGAGTGAGTTGAACATCATTGATGTTTCAAACTTGAGCTAGGCTCACTCGAATGCTTGCAAGGGGATGGGCTTTATTGTCTATTCCATGCTATTGTTACCATGAATATCATATATCTTGGAATTCTATGCTCCCCTGTCTTGCATCTAACCCTTTTTTAGGTACTTGGAAGAACAACACTCCACAAGATTGCCAACAATTCATATCTTAAGAAATCTTGTCATGACCAAGTATCCACAACCTCTCTTTGATGATGAACGGAAAAATACAACAAAACATGTCCTTGACATATATTTCTAAATTAGTGTCAACTCACAATTGGTATCTTGTCATTTGTACATATTATGTTCTTCCTTGCATGACTAACCTATGTAGGTGAAAAGTGAACGAAAACAACTAGGATCGCTCCCTACTCAAGATAATCTTCTTCAACCTCGAGCATCCTCATCAAGTTCAATTACAAGCTACGTCAACAACATCTCTCTAAGGTATCTATAAAATCCTGGATATAGCTTTACTCCAAGTCATGAGATAAAGCAACTCAAGTGATATGAAGCCATTTTGAGCTTAACGATGAGTGATGTCTACTACACAACCTTCTTCTTGTCAACTCATGCTGGGCCTCCAAGCGCAGAGTTTTGTAGGAAAGTAGAAAATTTCCCTCAAGTGGATGACCTAAGGTTTATCAACCCGTGGGAGGCATAGGATGAAGATGGTCTCTCTCAAACAACCCTACAACCAAATAAAAAAGAGGCTCTTGTGTCCCCAACACACCAAATACAATGGTAAATTTTATAGGTGCACTAGTTCGGCGAAGAGATGGTGATACAGGTGCAATATGGATGGTAGATATAGGTTTTTTGTAATCTAAAAATATAAAAACAGCAAGGTAACGAATAGTAAAAAGTGGGCAAAACTTTGTATAAATGCTTGGAAACAAGGCCTGTGGTCCATACTTTCACTATTGCAATTTCTCTCAACAATATTGGCATAGTTGAATCATATGTAAATACCTCTCGTGCGACAAAGAGTTCACTCCAAAGTCACAAACAACGGAGAACTAAGGAAGAAATTATTGTAGTGTACGAAACCACCTCAAAGTTATCTTTTCCGGTCAATCTTATGAGCTATCCCTATAGGTGTCACAAACAGCCCTAGAGTTCGTACTAAAATAACACCTTAAGATACACATCAACCAAAACCCTAATGTCACCTAGATACTCTTGTGTCACAACAAGTACCCATGGGCTTGATTATACGATATGCATCACATAATTTCGGATTCATCATATTCAATCCAACACAAAGAACTTCAAGTGTTCTAGAATCCTTAAAGACTCAATCCGATAAGTAAACTTCAAAGGTAAAACTCAATTCATCACAACAAGATGGAGAGGGGAAAACTCCATATGATTCAATCTATATCCATAAAGCTCGGGGTACATCAAGATCGTGTCATCTCAAGAACACGAGAGAGAGAGAGAGAGAGATCAAACACATAGCTACTGGTACATACCCTCCACCCAGAGGGTGAACTACTCCTTCCTCATCATGCAGATTGTCGGGATGATGAAGATGGCCTCCGGTGATTGTTTCCCCCACCGGCAGGGTGCTGGAACGGTCTCCCGATTGATTTTTCGTGGCTTTGGAGGCTTGCGGCGGCGGAACACCCGATCTAGGTTTCTGTTCGGAGGTTTATGGATTTATATGACTTTTCGGTGTTGGAATCACGTCAAGGAGGTGCTCGAGGGGCCCACAAGCTTGCTAGGCGCGGCTAGGGGGTGGCCACGCCTAGTAGGCTTGTGGCCTCCTCGTCCAGTTCCTGTCGCAGCTCTTCACTCAAGTAGTTTTTATATTTCCAAAAATATCCTCCATAAATTGTCAGCCCATTCCGAGAACTTTTATTTCTACACAAAAACAACACCATGGTAGTTCTGCTGAAAACGGCATCAGTCCGGGTTAGTTCTAATAAAATCATACCAAAATCATATAGAATTATTGTAAACATGGCATGAATACTTCATAAATTATAGATACGTTGGAGACGTATCAATGAGTATGACCTTTGATCAAGAATTTTTGCTTGGCTCCTAAGTCAATATACACTAATATGGGTGACCTAGTCACCGCCCATCATCTAGTTAAGAATCTTGTTTGGTTCATTCTCTTTATTGCTAGATTTCTTAGAACCACTCAAATCTTATCTAGTTGATATCCTTTTTGAAAATTCGTTGCATTTCCTTTACAAAATCATTTTGACACTTCATCACAATTTGTCAAATAAATTCGCGTTTCGCTAACTTCGCCCAATTTCTATTTTAGCCTCGGAGCCTCCTGTTGGAAATATGCCCTAGAGGCAAAAATAAATTGGTTATTATTATATTTCCTTGTTTCTGATAATCGTTTATTATCGATGCTATAATTGTATTGATTGGATATTCAAATACATGTGTGGGCACATAGACAACACTGTGTCCCTAGTATGCCTCTAGTAGACTAGTTCCTCGATCAAAGATGGTCAAGGTTCCCTGGCCATAGACATGAGATGTCATTTGATAATGGGATCAAATCATTAGGAGAATGATGTGATGGACAAGACCCAAACTATGAACATAGCATATGATCATGTCAGTTTATTGCTATAGTTTTCTGCATGTCTATATTGTTCCTATGACCATGAGATCATGCAACTCACTGACACCGGAGGAATACCTTGTGTGTATCAAACTTCACAACGTAACTGGGTGACTATAAATATGCTCTACAGGTATCTCCGAGGGTGTCTATTGAGAGGGCATGGATTGTCGGGGATATTACCCCGTGATATAACCCGGCTTGGAATTGACCCAGCCTAGACTCGACGACTCACTGTTGCGCGTCGCGAGCTTGGCAACTCATTAGTGAACTGGAAGGAAGTATGACTCGGCCCATTGTATGGAGGCTCATAGGTCACCTCTATTACCCGGTCATAGGACGACCAGGCCCAAGGCCCAGCGTGTAAGCTAGCGCAGGCCGCTCACAGTGAAGGCCGAGAGGAGAGGAAAGATTCGCTTACAAGAGAAAACAAGACCTGAATTAGGACTCAAGAGAGACTAATCCCAATCCTACTCCTAGTAGGGCTCTACATGTAAACCTACCCCTTCCACTTATATAAGGAGTGGTAGAGCACCCCTAGAGGGACAAGTGGACAACTTCAATTCATTAGAGATAGACAGATTAGAGGCTCTCGAGATTAGAGGTAGCGATCCCACACCCGTGTAATCGAGATCATCCTCATTATCAATAGAGACACAAAGCAGGGCGTAGGCTTTTACCTCCATCAGGAGGGCCCGAACCTGGGTAAACTCGCGCCTCTCGATTCTGACCATCCCCTCTCAAGCCACCACATAGTTGCCATGACCTCACACCTAAGTTCTCTCAATGAGGACATCTGGCCGTGACAAATCCACAATAGTTGACGCCCACTATGGGGCTTGTGCACGGTGGTGTTGTGTTCTTAGAGGGAGCTCTCCAAGAGATCGAGAAGTTCATGATCGACTGGTGAGGAAGAGCCGCCCCGGTAGTATCTTCATCGATGAATATTTTTGATCCAATCTGGGATCAAAACCAGAAAAGGAGTTCGGCACCGCCGTCAGCGCCATTACAAAGACCGGAGCAATTTGTGTCACTGCACAATACCCATCAAGCACTAGGAGACCAGATCAATAATAAAAAGAACATCAACGGACACAAAAAGTCCTGCTACATAGGCAGATACAAGGTTCATCCGACATCGAGAGGATTACGGCTGATTTCAACTCGTACATGGAGATCAACTCCAACCTGGACAGTCCCTCCAGGCGGACACCGACTTTTACTACACCGTAGTTGACAAATTGCCAGTCAGCTGCATGGAGACAGGTTAAAAGAAATCATTTAGTTTCCACTGCCACCATATGCTATCTCTCTGGTGTCCAGTCCCGAGGCAAAAGTTGTCTGCTATGCTGCTGCTGCTGCTTCGTATCAATCCATAATCAAACAAATGAAGGAGTACTACTTCTCACGTGCAAGTTAGAGGACGCCCAAACAGGGCCGTTCAACCTGTCCATGTGGACAGTCTGCAGGATGAGCCATCAGGAGGTGCTGCCAAAAAAGGGGGGGGACAAGTCCCTACGCGATTTGACCGACTCATGGTGTTTGGAACAATCAAGAAAAGGCTACACTAGTACTACTCCAGCGTCTCAACACCATCGTGGGTTATTGTCATAAAGAAAAATATCAACAAGTCCCTGGACAAGAGAGTACATGTGATGCATCAGATGGAATACTACTACGTGTTGTTCTCGGATCAATTTTAAACAGATCCTGGCTAGCGTCTGAACAACGCCGGATGATTCGACGGCTCTTCCGTCTCTCCTGACGCCGCGGCTCGCCTTCATTCTGGCCTCGTCTACATCCATGCCCCCATCTCCCATCGCTGCGTCCGAGCCGGCGCACTCCTGAGGCGCCGCAGCAACCTCCGCCTCTACCATGGCCTCACTTCACCTCTACCATGGCCGCTCGCTCGCTCGAGCTGTCCTGTCCACAATTGGATGATGCTTGGCATGAAGAAATCCAGCCTAAGCGCTGCTGTGCATTGGGTCATCTGTCGTTTCCAACACATCAGGTGATATTCGTCCAGTCTATTTTAATCGCATATATTAATTTCATTAAGAGAAATTACTTTGGCCAGTAATATTTTTTTATGTAGGGCGGTAATTCAAGTGGCTTTATACCGCGGAGATGGAGGCGCACCAACATCATTATGCACCGATGTTCGTCCGTGTCGCGCTGCGCAGGCTTACAACGCCGTGGCCGTCTCTCGTGACCACACAATATTACAATGATGTGGCCGTCTCTCGTGATCGCACTGGCTTATAGTGCCACATCCGACTCTCACGGGCGCACCGACTTACTATGCCGCGGCCACCTCTCGTGAGCGCACCGGCTTACAAATGCCGCGAACGTCTCTAGCGACCACACCGGCGTCCAATGCCACGGCCGTCTCTTGCGATTGCACCGTCTTACAAACGCCGTGGTCGTCTATTGCGACTACACTGTTTTCAAATGTGCGGCTGACTTTTACATCTACATCGACATGCTGGTGTTGTGCTTGCTCATTCAAGCCGCCCAACGGACGCTCATGAGTCTCCTCCCTACGGTCCGGTCTACATCGACATGCTCGTGCTGTGCTTGCTCGTTCAAGCCGCCTAATGAACACTCATGAGTTGCCGCCCTGCGATCCTCTCTATTCCAACAATTCTGAAGCAAGTCATGATAAATTATCAGCCTCTACCCCCACCGGATTGCTCAATGGATAGGCATACAAATTGCCACTGTTGCGGTTTGGTTAACTTCAACAATGAGCTGGGATGAACCGCAACCAGATTACTAACAAGAATCATATGGGATCATTTATAGCCCACCATCTCAACATTGTGCGGGTTTATGTTGCGTTATCAATGCTAAGGACACACAATGAGTGTCACGAAGATCATCAACTCGCCAAACACTTTTGGCTTCAATAAATTTCAGTCATCATCTGTCAACCATAGACCGGCTTATGCCACAGTCAACTATGAAGACTCTGAAGCTCCCTCTTCGAGTCTACTTAAGACTCAGGAGCTATAGACATGGCTCGACACATTTGGTCGTTTTCAAAAAGAACCTCGGGTCATTGCGAGAGAGACAACCCAGTCTCGGAGGCTATTACCTTATTGGCGGAAGACTTAAAGTCGTTCAAGAGGACGAGCTGCCATAATGCGACCATTCAAACATGGGTACACTACCTTATTGGAGGAAGTTTTAAATTCACCCAAGAGGATGAGCCGCCATGTTGCAACCTTTCAAACATGGGTGCACTACCTTATTGGCAGAATATTTAAAATGACCCAAGAGGATGAGCCGCCATGTTGCGACCATTCAAACATGGGTGACCGGATTTATTGGATCATCATATGGTCGCTTGTGGGCTTTTAAACCTCCTTGGCCAGGCTTTCTATGCCATGAGTTACATATAAAGGAGTCGATCCTTAATCTGGTACTATAAGGAGGGATTTTAAACCCTCTTGACCAGGTTTAAACTAGAATCGGAGTTGATCCTTTAAAGTGGTCGCTGGGTAGGATTTCGGCCCTATGGGTTAAGCTTATTACCTCCTCTTGACCCGGCTTCCGCCATCTCCGAGTTATACCTGCCTGTTTGCAACTTGCTTCTCCACCATGTGACCCGCCGAACTCTTGCCAGTTAATCTTGATAAGAAACCCTCAACTTTTCTAAAGTTAATCTCGCACAAAGACAGTGAGAGGGCCGTCTTACAGTGAGCGTGGACAAACTCGTCTTGTTTACCATATCCCCTCTGTTATGTGGCCTATTCATACTCTTAGCAATGTAAATATTTTAAAGGCCCTGAACTTGCTAAAGTTTAAATGATAGATTTATGTCACGTGAGGCCTGGTTTACAAGTTCTTTAGGCTTACCACCTCGTTTCTTCAGAAAAAAAATGCTTTCATAAAAAACAAGAGTTACCTTGTCCTGTCGTGCCTTTAAATCTGACTTATACGACGAGACGTACATCATCATACATTGCATCATACATTGCATAATCATTACATTGTCATATCATGCATGGATGGATATCCTGGTTTATATTGCAGGAACCGGTTGTCAAACCGGGTTACATATTCCAATTCTTAATAGCTAACATGGCTGGGTTTTTCATTATGGTTGTGATAACCAGTATTGAGTAATTGAGATTTCCAAACCTGGTTATATTATTCAAATAGCCAATGTGGCTTGATTTTATTATGGATTTCATAACCTATATTGGATGATTGAGGTTTTCAAAGCCCCTTCAGAGTAATGGCTGTTATGCCTTGATGCAAAGCATACCAGCTTACAGCAAGGAGCATGGTTCAACATTGATGTGCAAGGATTTCAAGCAATATCATCTACATAGTGGATATGGCTTTATTCCGCAATAAACGGAATAGTCCCGAATCGTTGCAGGCATACGACTCGACACTTGGGGGATACATTGTTTGTGGTACCCCGGCTCAGAAAACTGGATTACCAGTGTTTCCAACCCAAAGATCATGTCTTCTGGAAACACACAACAACTTGGTACAGAACATAACTGAACTTTATTGATAGCGGTCGGGTACAAGCGCATATCTTACAATAGTGGCGAGGTCAAAGGCACCATCGGTTCTATGGAAATATCTACTTTATTTATGTCACATAGCAGGGCCTTGGAATACTAAGTGCTTCTACTGCGTAGCCGAACATAGACCAACTCCATCCACAGGGACACTGCTATGGACACATCCTAGTTAGCATAGCCAGCACCTTTAGGACCTCTGTCCTCGGATTCTCTTGCATCTGGCATGATACGCCAGGTGAGTACTTTGAATGTACTCGCAAGCTCATGACAACAAAGTAATGCAGCAAACAATAGCATAGCAGTCAACATGTTATCATCAAGGTAATTTACTTACCGTACCGATCATCAACTTACTCTTCTCCGGGTTGTCCCACAACCCTCGGAATACTCATACCCAGTGAGTACTTTCGAACACAAGACGAGTTCTTCCATCATTAACATCACTATTTCGGTTGACCGGCTACCGAGGTCTGGACAGGCTGTCCATTACTATGGACACGGCTATTCGAATAGATTTGACACTCTGTAGAGGTTGCACACTTTACCCACACCATGAAGCACCTGGCCTTGTGATCCCACTCGGGTGGACTAGCATTGCTTCACCAAAACCTGCCTGACATGTGAATCTTTCATCATACCACCGACACTCTTCCTCCCCTGGAGGTCAGCCTTGGGTGGCCCCTATGTCCTCATGACACCTGCCACCGTCGTGGCCCAAACTATGTAGACCCAAACGGGGCCTACTATCCCAAACGGGGACATCAACACAAATTCAACTATCAACCGGGCTCACAGGATTATCACCGCCTACCTGATTAGGGTAGGGCGCGTGCATAACCCTCCCTCTTTGGATTTGCCGATGAAAGGTCACGCAATCAAGCCTGGTCAGGGCCGCCCCATATCGGCAAATGTGGTTGCACGAGTATGCCCAGACAAGTGACTCAAGATCAACACTAAGTTCATATGACAACAATAGTGGTTCTCACAATGCTTAAATACTTAAACATTATTATGAAGTAACTATATCAAATAAATCAACCTAATGCATATAAAAATGCAATGCCATGGAAATGCATGCATGAATTGGGTATCATGGCTTGCCTTGCTCTATTGGGTGGTTCAAACACTCTTGATCTTCACAATCATTAAAATCTCCTTCTGAAAGTATTTAAAACAGCAAAAGAAAGTGTCACATAACACATTTTTCTAAAATACAAATTCTATGAGTATTGGGAAAAATACCAAAGTTTGTCAGAAAAAAAGGGCTTCAATACAAACCTAATGCAAAATGAATCAAATGAATTGAGCTAATGGATAAAAAGTTATTGATGGTAAGAGTTGGGTCAAAATCTGTTTATGGAATTCCAGGAAAACTAGAGCCAGCCACTTTGCAGGTGTAAAGCCTGAGTATGCCTCCATTGTCGTACCGCTTCGGGCACGGCTGACCCACGGACAGGTGGGGTTGGCTCTATTTAAAACAGAAGGAGGGAGAGAGACTAGAGAGAGGGAGGCGCTCCGGAGATGGTCGCAAGTGATGGAGGGGACGATGGGGTCCGGCGACTACGTGAATGGAAAGAGCACACTAGGGCGGTCCTGCAAGTACCCGCAATGTCTCCAGAGGCGGCCTGACGAGGTCGTCTTCCTCCTTTCTAGCGGAAGCAGCTTCGGGTGGCGGCGGATCACCGGGAAAAGCTCGAGACCAGAGGGCCTCTCGGCCTTGGCTCGCTTCTAGTGCTCGACTGGATGCTGGGTAGGGGTGGTGGTGAGCTCAGGAGGGCTGGCCATGGCTATTTATAGGCGGGGCAGCGATGCCCGATCTGGATAGTGCCGCGGGGAGAAGCTACCGGAGCTGGGGATGAGCTGGCCATTGTAGAGCAAGATGAGGTGATAGAGGAGATCAGAGAGTTAATGCGGGAGGCGACGACTGGACGGGAAGAAGACAACCAGCGCGGCTACCGTACTGCCACTGTGCCGCTCGTGGAGCATGGTGGCCGTATCCGGTGGTCACGATTTCAGTGAGGGGGAAGGCTCTAGGAAGAGGGGCAAGACTCTTGAGTGGCTACATGGACGATGGAGAGGTTGTCGGCACGAGCAGACAACACACAGCTATGCGGTCGTCGGCCTCCAACTAGACCCGAGCCTTGCGATGCTTAGAGTGCGCATTTGGCGGGGTTGGTCGCGTGGTCACGGCGTGCATTGGCACACAGGGCGTGAACCAGCCTGCCAGATCATATCTGGTGCATCGTCCCTAGGTCGAGGAGTCCCATCGTGCCACTGGCTCAGCCTGAAATCCACTGAACTGAAGGGTAGCATCAACTACATTTTTTGGTAAGAAACTTGGTGAGGATATGGAAGAGAAATGAGCTGTGCTACAAGCCAAGTGAGTTGTTTGGGGTGTTCTAGGTATGAAGGACTACCTTTTGGAGAAGTTTGAGAGAGTTTGATAATGAAATGGATAGGGTTCCTTTGAAACCTATCATTCTGGTCCAGAACACAAATGAGCTTGTGGCACTCAACTGGTTTCTCTGCAATTGATGAACCTTGGTGGAAGGAAGTTATTTGGTGCATAGCAGATGCCACAAAAACTTTGGAGTAATTAGGCATCTCTAGCTAGCACTTCCTTCATAGAGGTTTCAGAAGTGCAGAAACTTACCAACGCCTTTTTGCTCAAAAGTTGTACCGGACAATATGATATTTTTGGATACTAAGGCAAGATAGGATGCCTAGGATATTAAGGAATTTATTGGGAATTTTCGGGACTAGAAATAATAGGGTTGCTACACAATGTGCAGATTCTGGTCAGAAACAAAATAATTATTCTGGCCAAAATTTACCATTGGGCAATAAAATATTTTTGGATATTCTGGAATCCTATGATGTTGGGAAGATGAGGAAAAAGTTTGGGAATTATTTGACCAACCAAACTATAGGTTGCTTAACAACCTCTAGTGATGACCTAAATTCCCAAATTTAGAAAATGATTTTAGAGAGAAGACTAAATATTGAAAAATTATCAAGAGAGGCATGGAGGATTAAATCAAGATGATAATGGTTTTGGGATGCTTGAAGAATTTTTTTAGCATGACATAGGTCAACTCAACTGGAATGGTTTCAAATATCAACCAATTTGCAAATAAAATCCAAATATTTTTGAAAAGAAAATGTTGCCAAAATCATGGTGTCACAAACCTACCCCCTTTAGGATGAATCTCGTCCTCGAGAATCGGTTGCTTAGGGAAAAAGTATGGATATGCAGATGTTAGGACGTCTTCCCTTTCCCATGTAGCCTCTTCTTTGTTGTGATGCTCCCATCGCACCTTGTAAAACCGAATTACCTTAGTTCTGGTAGTTCTTTCCATTTCATCCAGGATCCTGACAGGTTTCTCTTCATAGGTCTGGTCTTTAGCCATCTCTAACTCACTCATGTCCGCTTGCTTGACTTTTGGTGCAACGCACTTTCTTAATTGTGATATATGGAAGACATCATGCACTTCCGACAATTCTGGTGGTAGTTCCGACTGATATGCCACTCTACCTCTTCTAGCAACCAATGGAAATGGGCCGATATATGTTGGTGCAAGTTTTCCCCGAGTATGGAATCTCTTCACTCCCTTCATGGTAGTTACTCGGAGATACGCATATTCTCCTGGTTCAAAGGACACTTCCCGGTGCTTTGAATCATAGTAACTCTTCTAACGAGACTTGGCAGCTCGAAGATGCTCTTGAATGTCCTTGACTTGCTTCTTAGCCTCGAGCATCAAGTCTATACCAAAGATTCAGCTATCCCCTATCTATGACCAGATCAATGGGGTGCGACACTTTCGTCCGTATAATTCTTCAAACGGTGACATCTTCAGGCTTGACTGGTAGCTATTGTTATATGAGAATTCCGCATAAGGTAGACTGTCTACCCACTTCGGTCCATGGGTGAGGGCACATGATCGAAGCATATCCTCCAGTATCTTGTTCACCCTTTCTGTCTGCTCGTGTGTCTGCGGGTGGCATGTTGTGCTATGCTTCATCATGGTTCCCAAGGCTTGGTGTAGACGCAACCAGAATGCTGAGGTGAATAGGGAACCTCTATCTGAGGTGATTGTCACGCCCAAGATGCGATCCTATCCTTATTTTGGCACCAGGGCCTTGATAGGGATAGAAGCGCATCTCGTCATGTTGCAAGAATGGATATCATTACAAGTACATGTATAGAAGAGATGAGTATATGGAATTGGCTTACACTCGCCACAAGCTACATCAATATCACATCAATACAACATGGTCAAGCATCATACAGAAGAGCAGGGTCCGACTACGGACGAAATCAAACGATAAAATGACATCTATCCTTGCTATCCCAGGCTGCCGCGTGGAACCCATCCTAGATTGCTTAAGAAGAAGAATAACTCCAAATCAAACAAGCATCGCGCTCACGCCAATTCATCGTATTACCTATACCTGCAACTGTTGTTGTAGTAATCTGTGAGCCACACGGGCTCAGCAATCTCATTTCCAAGGGTATCAAGACTATTAAAGCTTAATGGGTGAGGTATGGTTAAGTGGTGAGGCTGCAGCGCGACTAAGCAATTATTTGAGTGGCTAACTTACGAATACAGAAATAAAGTATGGTGTTCTACGGATAACGGTCGTGGGATAGTAATGATCTCTAAGATATCCTGAACACCTACTTACGTCAAACATAACCCCACCGTGTTCTCTCTCGGATAAGGACTCATGAGAAGAGACAGTCACGGTTACGCACACAGTTGGTGTATTTTATTAGAGTTTACTTCAAGTTTGCTATGACCGGGTGTTAAACAAAGTTACCAAGTTTGCCACATAACCGTGGGCATGGCTTTCCGAAAGATTTAACCCTACAGGGGTGCTCCAACTCGTCCATCACAAATTAACCACATGCCGCGGGAATAACCTTGACCATGGACCTCATGATCATCCGAGGCAATTCCAAAGGAAATCCAACACCTCGAGATAGCCCGAAGAAGATCAGAGTTCCTCACGCAAGACATTCGATAAAGGTAAAACAAGTCCAGCAAGGCCTCCCGACGTGTCGACGATCCTGATAGGGAGCCACGTATCTCGTTCTCTGGACACAGTGGATAAGTGAAGCATGCGGTAGCCTGATAGACATCTCCCGAGTTGCCCCGGATTGGCCCGGCATGGTGCTCTAGTTTGGACCAACACTCATGAGGAGCAGTGGCCCGGGTTGTTGATTAAAGATCCACGGGTTGCCGGCGGGTGCCTATGCAATTTTATTAGGTATTAGGCAAATGTAGTACCAATGTTGGGCCATGCCAAATAAGCTTTATCCTAAAACAAAAATCAAGGGGGTCCCCATAACAACCCCGAGCATGTTAGGAGCACTCAATTATGGAACATAACATCGGTTCACAAGTAACTAGGGGCGGCAAGAGTGGAACAAAACAACGAGCAAAAGGCCAAGCCTTCCACCCTTTACCAAGTGTATAAGTGCATTAAATTAAATAGCAATAATATTTTGATAACAAAAGAATGCCCATGTTTTCACATGGAAGCAATTACACCTGCAGCTAGAAACGCTATAAGAAGGGCTGAGCAAGCGGTAACATAGCCAAACAAAGGTTTGCTGGGATGTGGAGGGGTTAGAGGCTTTCTTGGAAATGTTGGGAGGCATGACAACCAAGTGGTAGGTAGCGAGACATAACGATAAAAGCAGGACAACTATCATAGCAATGATAGTAGTGGTATCCAGGGAAATGTGATATATTGCCTGAGATCCCGCTTGGAAGAAGAACGATCCATGAAGAAGACGGGCCAATGTAGTTGAATGAATCCTCACACTCCGACCGCTCTCGGAACTCTATCGAGAAGAAGTAATCTGAAAACACTAATCAACACACGAGAAACACCACAACATATTCATTACATGATGCACAAACAAATATGATGGATGTTCGGTTTAATTATGCAAGGCATGGCAAGCAGATCGAACAACTCCTACACATTAAGTGAAGCTCAATATGCAACGGATTGCATATTGATGAAACTCCACGATCAAATATTTAGTTGAGTCTCGTTTATTTACTCGGCAACATTAAATGTTGTTAAACATGGAAAATGGTGAAGCAGAACGAACTACAACATCTAGGCATTTTTAAATGAGGCCGGAAGCAATATATAGCATATCCGAAACAACCCCATATGCATATATTGATTTTGGTCCAGATATGTACTAACATGTTTTATATTTATTAAACATGAAAATAAAGTGTGGCATGGGATTCTACACGTTTTTCTAGTCAAGTTACATATGTGGAACATCTCAAATGGAGCTACGGTCTAAAAGATATGACACACACAAGATAATCATGCCATGAATGCAAAATGCATGATAATGACAACCACAACACTTCATAACACGAATGCAGCAAGACATTATGATACTACATGAAATTCTAATCAAGTTACATATATGGCATGGCCAAAACAGATCTACGGTTCAACCACAACATCCAACACAAGTTTTATAAGAAATCTGTCCAAAACAGCAACATGGCATTTTGCACGCATGAAAACATCATACATAAAATGCACAAACTAAGAATGGGGCAGTAGAGTATAACACACACTTAATTTCATCTTCACATATCATACTCAAAACATGCATATATCACATGGTAGGAAGCTCACAAGATGGCTACTTGAAAACAGTTTCAGACTTAGTGAAATAGCAGTTTTTGACAGTGCAGTTTTATCACGAAGGCATATTGACAGATGTAAAACTATATGATACAGGTCATATTATGGCATAAAACTTAACATAATACTAAAGTACATTATCTACTACAAATAACTCCATTACACCAACCCCAAAGGAGTTCTAGAGCACTAGCAAAACACATGGAAGACAACAACAAAATATTACAGATTCCAGACTTAGAAATATTTTGGACCCTTAAAACAGCAGTATTTTATAGCATGTTGTCAACAACAAAATAACACCTAAACATGCATTATCATGGTAAACAAAATGTCCAGGGGCTAGGACACATATCAAAGGGCATATCTCATGTACAAAATTATTTCATATCATGCATGGATTAAAGCACACGAAAATAACAAAAGGGCATCACAGCAAAATGACATGCACACAAACATCCTCCAATGACAACTAAATGCACAGTTAAATTCCATGGATTTTCTACCCCGAAAACATATATAATATGATAGGTTCATGTAGGGAATTATGTCACCATTAATTAAACAAGATTATGACATAATTTATTAGCAAGTCATTTATGCAAAAATAAATGCAAACACCATGCCAACATTTGTATCATGCATGAAATTGCGATATAACCAATCTACGCAATGCAAATCATGACAAATATGCAAAAGAACTGAAAATGACATGTTAAACATTTTATCATATGTGAAAGTTGGATATTGTGAATCTACATAAAATTCCAGTCACATTTCATATATAACGTTTTCTCATCCGAAGCACGGTTGTGAAGTTATAATATGTATGATGCTTGGGGTTTTTTCTGCAATTCTGTAATTCATTATATAATAGTTAAATCATAGAACAAAATAAAACCTAAGCGGGCCGAAACTGGAGCTACTGGCCTTAAGATGCGCACTGAGCGACACATAGCAAAACAGCGGCTGGGTGCTCACCTAGTCCCCGTGGGCCGGCTCGGAGCATCGATGGGCCACAGGCGAGGTGGCGCTGGGCTGCGGGGCAGCGCTCGGTCAACGGGGGCAGGATCGAGCGGGCGCTCGTCCTCCCCCTCGAGGACGACCCCATGGCATGGACAACGGCGGCGGCTTGGTGAACTTCTTCAAGGGGACAACTCCGGCAAGGCAGAAATGGGCGAGGGCAGCGAGAACTGGCAGATCCAGTCGATCCCGACCCACTCAGGCCGGATCCAGCGAGGACACGACCAGTGGCGAGGCACCACGGCAGGGAGGACCTACGAGAGCAAGAGAGACTAGAACGGGGTGGCGCTCGGGGTCCTGGTCTGGCGACCAGCCTGCGAGGCGGCGGGGCACTCCGGCGAGCTGCCATGGCGACGGGGCAAAGGGGAAGGGAGCGTGCAAGCTGGTGCGGCTGCGGGGCGGCGGCGGCTCGGGAGCGGGAGCTCGGGAGGAGTCAGGCGGCGCGGGCGCCTCGGCCAGATGGACTTGGCGGGCCTAGTTTTGGGCCCGGGCGGGCCTGTGGCTAGAGGAGGGGGCAGGAGGCGGCGGCTGATTATTGGGGCACACTAAAAACGAGGGGAGGGCTAGGGTTTGCCCAATTAGGCAGGTGAGGGTGGTCCATATATACTAATTAGGGCTAGGGTTAGGTCGTTCTGTCCACTTTCGGACCGTTCGGTCTCGAACGGACGGCCTGGAAGCGAAGGGGGCTAGGTTAGGCTGTGGTGGTTGTGTAGATGGGGTAGGTGGGGATGAGAGAAAGTGCTTTGCGGCCCGTGACACGAGGTTTTAAAACACCGGAAACGTCCGATGAATACCGATGACCACACTGCTACGATTGACCGATGGGGTATATAATGAACTCGGAATGCGACGAAATTTGACAGGCGGTCTACCTACAATATAACAAGACCGCACGCTAGGTTTTGACACAATCTGAGAATATTTTTCGTGCACTTTAAAAACGGTTTTTTAATGATGTCGCGGGCGCGTGCGTGTGTGGTTGGTCTCGAAACGGGCAACGACAAGAACGGAGAGAACCGGAAACTACGAACGGATGCAAGTTCAAAAATGAGTGACGATGCTATGCAAATGATGCGAATGATGTGATGATGAATGCATCAACCAAACGAACCACGAGACGAGAATGGAAACAAAAGGGGAACCTTCTGGAGCGTCGGTCCCTAGCTATTACAACTCTCCCACAATACAAGAGGATCTCGTCCCGAGATCTAAAATGAGAAGGGGAAGATAAAGAGCAAGAGGTGAAACTTTGTTGCTTCTTTGACAAACGGGTGAACCCACATAAGCTTGAAGGATTGGAAGAGATGAAGAATAACACAAGGAATATCAAGAATTCACACGAAATTTCGGCAACACTGCAGTAGGATAGAGGGGCAAAATTTGATATGATGGAAACAAATTAAAAGAGAGGCACCAAACTTCGGTTGGATTAGAATCAAAACTTCATAGACAGAAGGATCATGAAAACATTACACGGCACTCCGGTTAATGTACAAGCAAGGGAAGAACATGATCTTAATCAAACTAAATGATGGTTGACAGAGAACAGCATGACAACGCCTCCGGAAGAAAAGAATAGAAACTAGGTCTTTGGATAGAAGAGAACGGATAAGAAAATGACAACTTCCAGCACAAATGGATTTGAAAAGCATAGGTTGAATGGATTTGATTAAGAATCGACCATGAAAAGAATAACTTGTTATGGGCTTATGAAAAAGATGACAAAATTATGAGGAGAAAACCTACCACAAGAAAAACAATTGATCGCTTGAGAGCAACAAGATATGTGAAGCTTCTTTCACCAGGAGGAGGATACACTGAGAACTTGGTTCATTTATGACGTCATGATAGAAACAATCCTTAGGAAATGCTTTAGGCGAAATCCAACCCAAGATAACTCCGACAAGACAAGGTGGGTTTACTTCTCTCATTCTTCACAATTTTCCTTCGAGACTCCTCATAATCAAGAATTTAATAAAAACATCTCAAAAGACATGGAGAAGGAATTAAACTTCGAAATCCAAGATAAAGAACACTTGAGAACCTCTGACAAGAATCTTGAAGAACACTTGAAAATGAAGGAAATCTTGATGAACCACCATGAAGAACCTCTGGAATAACTCTAAAACGAAAGGATGATAGAAAGAATTGAAGGACGCAAAGAACAAGATTGAGGTCTCCCAATGATTTAGATAATGCTTCGAGACAATATAGTTGAGAAAAACTAGGAACTCCGGAAAATAAATATGACCACTTGGGATAAGGAATTAGATATCATGGACAACTCCAGAACAAGGATTGAAATCACTTGGATGAAACAAGAATAAGAATTATGATATGCCTATCCTTCATCAAGATAAATTGATGACAAGCAACGGATTTAGCATGCAACTTAATCTTCTTGAAAAGATAGGAAAGATAGGTAGAGCACAAACTTGAAGAAGTCTTGAACGAGAACACCGGTAAGAATTAGAAACTCAAGAAGATAATACAAATGAATGATATAACTTGAGAACGAAGAGAGCATGATCCACCTAATAGAAAACTTGAACGAAGCACCGCAATAATTGAGATATGAATGAAGTGACAACTCTCGAGAAGAATTTGAGAATGAAAGCTGAAATTTGAGAACGAAGAAATCTTTTGAAAAGATGGCCTTCGAGAGGATCAAGAAATGACAAGAACTCTGAATGCATCGGATAGATATGGGAGAACTTTCTCATGAATGGAAACAACTTGAGATGAAAGCAACAAGATGAGTTGAAAAATCTTCAAGAGAATGGACCAAGATTAAGAGAAACTCTCCTTCGGTCTTCAACACTGAGAATAATGACGAGAAGCAAGACCATGAATTATTGAGATACTCCATAACGATGAATAAGGAAAGGTTGAAAAATAATTCGAAACGATCTCTGAGAAGGCACATGACTGATGAAATTCATTTTTAAATCATATTAGAAGAGAACTTGAGGACATCTCCGAAAAGAATAGAAGAGCCAGGTAAGATCCTGGGGAAACACCTATGGGTTATGAAAGGATGATAGAAAAGAATGATAGAAAATAATTGAAGGTTGCAAAACGACAAGATTGAGGACTTGCTATGCTTTAGATGAGGCTTCGCAAAGAGATATTTGAGATTAAGTTGGAAGTCCGGAAAAAAAAGATGAGAACACTTGAAATCGAGAACTTGATATCATCAACATACTACGAAAGAAGGATTGAAATTACTTGATGAAACAAGAATAAGAATTATGTTATGCTTATCCTTCATCAACTTATATTGATGACAAGTAACGGATTTAGCATACCACTTATTATTATTGAAAAGATTGAAGAGAGATAGCATGAAGTTGAAGAACTCTTGAACGAACCACCGGTAAAAATTAGAAACTAAAGAGGATACTACAAATGAATGGAACAACATGAGAACAAAGGGAGCATGATCCACCTAATAGAAAACTTGAACGAAGCACTGGAATAATTGAGATACGAACGAAGGGACAACACTTGAGAAGAATTTGAGAACAAAAATTGAAATCTGAGAACGAAGAAATCTTCTAAAATGATGACCTTTAGAGGATCGAGGCGTGAAAACCACTCTGAATGCATCGGATATCTATGGGAGGAATTCTCATGATCGAAAACAATTAAGAGGACATCACAAAGATGAAAGCATGAATCTCCAAGAATGGACCAAGAATTAAGAGAAACACTTCTTCGATCTTCAACACTGAGAATGATGAAGAGAAACAACACCATAAATAACTAAGCACTCCAAAATAATGAATAATGAGAGGTTGAGTCAATGATGAAATTAATTTAAAGCGATCTTGGATAATGAATATGGCGGATGAAAATCATTCTTACGTCATATTGAGAATAACTTGAGGACATCTCTAGAAATATTAGTAGAGCCAGGTAAGATCCTGGGAAAAAACCTATGGGTTATGGTCCCACTCACCGAAATCACCGTTGAAACGATTGCCTACGAAGAGAGATTGCACCGGTAGAAACCAAAACTCAATGAGGTGAGAACCTCAAAATAATTTGGAACGATTGAAAGAAAACATGAATCTTCTGAGACATGTTCAACACTCCGGATAGAATAGAGTGATATGGAAACAAAGAGAGGCTTGTTAAAGAATTCCAACACTTGAAGGCATTTAATGAATGAAAAGGATAAGATGAACATGGAGAGGTTGAATAGAAACCACCAGGGAAGAATAACAATAGGTACAAGAATTTGAGGATAGATCTTAAAATTCAAACTCCTGAGAATCTCCACAAGGAATCACCAGATACAATACGAAAGAAATGATAGCGAAGCATTACATGAATAGAAAAGACACTTGGATGAGAATTTAATCATTGAAGAAAAAGGGCGGCAAGGTGCGTAAAACAAAGAAAACTTGGGACAGATTAGACAAACTCTAGAAAGAAATATGAGGATTGATCTTACACATATTGAAAAGGATAGAATTATCTTGAAGAGAAGCACACTGGATGAAGAGAGTTGAGATGACTATATGATTGAGCAAAAGAATTAACATTGCAAAGAAATATGAGAACACTTCTTACGAAAGATTTGAAATCACCAATTGACATCGAAGCAACTCGAATTACCATATTCGAAAACAAAACAAAGGATAAGGCTTACGAAAAAAGATGGAAACAAATGCATAACAAAGATTTTGTCCGATATTTTTGTGGTAAGGCTCGCACGAGCTCGATATTATAGTAGACATCATGTACAAGGTTGTGCACACGACATACAAAGCATCGCCGAGTCGTAGCAAGCTACAAGGACTCTTTAAGACACAACGAGAACTGCTATAAGAAAGACCGTGAACAAACGAATCCACTAGATGTCTAACCCCAACCTCACACCATGATCCGTTGGAAGATAGCCTAGGTAACTACTTCAATTCCCACCTAAGAACTTTTGAAATCTTTGGTTATGCAATCAGGTATTGGGGATACACGGAGGCGAAATATCTCACACAACTAACAAGCCCTACACTCCAATTGTATCCATCCGTCAAGACATAACCAAAGGCTTCGGAATTCCATCTATCTCGGACCCTCGAAAACACAATGATACTAAGAATCACAGTACATACAAACTCTCTCCACCAGTACTAGGGATGCCGGACTCCTCTTGCCACTACTAGTATTGAAGCAATTTCAAACATCCTTCGTCCTGAGATACTAAGGAAACTGAACGATAACGATGTGCCAAGAATCCCTTGGAGCTCTACTCATCAATAACAGGAGGCACCAAGTACAGAACTCCGTCACATCGGCATCATAGAGATTCCAAAATACCCACATGCTCCCAAAAAAATTTGAGTGAGAAGAGGGTACAAGCAAAATTCCTAAGTCGTAATTCCTCACTAGAGTATAGACGAGGAGTAAAAGAAACCTACTCTCCGATATAAATAAACTCAAAATACTTTTCACTAGACTGGACTCGGCCAAGTTTAATCAATCAAGGGGCTCCTAGGTCGGTATAGGCTATGATACCAACTTGTCACATCCAAGATGTGATCCTATCCTTATTTTGGCACGAGGGCCTCAATACGGATAGAAGCACAACTTGACGTTTTGCAAGAATGGGTATCATTACAATTACATTTACATAAGAGATGGGTATATGGAATGGGCTTACACTCGCCACAAGCTATATCAAGATCACATCAATACAACAACATAATAAAACACCATACATAAGAGGAGGGTCCGACTACGGATGAAACCAAATGATGAAATGACATCCATCCTTTCTATCCCAGGCTGCCGCCTGGAAGCTATCCTAGATTGTTGAAGAAGAATAACTTCAAATCAAACAAGCATCGTGCTCACATCAAATCATTGCATTACCTGTACCTGCAACTGTTGTTGTAGTAACCTGTGAGCCACGGGGACTCAGCAATCACATTTCCAAGGGTATCAAGACTAATAAAGCTTAATGGGTGAGGTATGGTTAAGTGGTGAGGCTATAGCAAGAAACTAAGCATTCATTTGAGTGGCTAACTTACGAATACAGAAAGTAAAGTATGGTGGTCTACGCATAACGGAGTGAACTAGTAATGATCAGTAAATGATCCTGAACACCTAATTACGTCAAACATAAGCCCACCGTGTTCTCTCTCGGATAAAGGACTCACGAGAAGAGACAGTCACAGTTATGCACCCAGTTGGTGTATTTTATTATAATTTACTTCAAGTTTACTATGACCGGGTGTTAAACAAAGTTTCCAAGTTGCCACATAACAACGGGCACAACTTTCCAAAAGATTTAACCATGCAGGGGTGCTCCAACTCGTCCATCACAAATTAACCACACGCAACGAGAATAACCTCGACCACGAATCTCATGATTTCTTAGGCAATTCCATTGGAAGACCGCAACCTCAAGATATCCCGAAGTATTTTCGGAATACCTCACTCAAGACGTTCGAGAAAGGTAAAACAAATCCAGAAAGGCCGCCCGACGTGTCGATGATCCCGATAGGAGCCGCGTATCTGGTTCTTAGGACATGACAGATTGTCCAAACTTCTGTTAGGCCAATCACAGAGTTGCCCCTGGTAGCCACCATTGGTTGAAATGTTGGACCAACACTCATGAGGAGCACTGACCTGGGTTGTTGATTAAAGACCCTCGGGTTAATTACTCCCTATGCAGGTTTATTAGTTATTAGGCAAATGTAGTAGCAATGTTGGGCCTTGCCAGACAAGCTTTATCCTAAAAAGAAAATCAAGGGGGTCCCCATAACAACCCCGAGGATGATAGGAGCGCTCAATATGGAACATAATACCGGTTCACAAGTAACTAGGGGCGGCAAAAGTGGAGCAAAACACTGAGCAAAAGGACAAGCCTTCCACCTTTACCAAGTATATAAGTGCATTAAGTTAAATATCACTAATATTGTGATATGATAGGATATCCATGTTGTCACATGGAAGCAATTGCACCTGTAGCTAGAGACGCTATAAGAAGGGATGAGCAAGTGGTAACATAGCCAACCAATGGTTTGCTGGGATGTGGAGGGGTTAGAGGCTTATCATGGCAATGTTGGGAGGCTTGACATACAAGTGGTAGGTAGCATGACATAGTGAAAGCACAACATGCTCCCTCGGTGGTTTTGATAATCCATGACAACATACATTGTCTCTTGGACTCACAACTCTATCTAGTGTATTTCAGATAATAGTCCATGGAGAGTTGGGTTGGCAAAAGGATTGTGGAATTACCCCAATATGCAAGGAAATTGGTTGTTTAAGCTTCAAGAAAGAGGACTCTACATTTTACATTTGTGAGAAATCACTTTGAGTACATAGGAAAGCTAATACTATTAAAAGGGGGTAAGGTTTTGTTGGTGAACAAAAATCTCATACGTGCACAGTGATAGGCATCAAAAACAACCACAAGCTCTCCCACCAAAGTCTATCTATATCCAAACATTCAAAGTCGGTGCAACCAACATTCCTATCCCGGTGCCACCGATTCGAGAACCTAGACAGACTCAGGCAAACCCTAGCCACTTCGGTGCAACCGATTCCATACCAGTGCCACCGAGTTTAGGTTGCCAACTTTCTGGTATGCAAATTCACATTTTCGGTACCATCGAGATTGTTGGGTCGGCGTCACCAAGATTGGAAATCTGACCGTTGGTCACCTTATCGGTTCAACCGAGTTTCATATATCGGTCTCACCAAGATTTAAAAGTTGCCACCTTTTGACCACTTTGGTACCACCGAGATTAACACATCGGTGTCACCGAGTTGGTCATTTTGTGTGTAACGGTTGGATTTTTGGGGATGCCTATATATACCCCTACACCACCACCTACTCGAAAGAGAAGCACTCAGAACTATTCCATACCTGTCCTATTAGATTTTCTAAGAGAGAACCACCTACCCTTGTGTTGAGATCAAGATCTTCCACTCCAACCATATGGATCTTGATTTATAGCCTCCCCAAGTTGCTTTCCACCAATCCCATCTCTTGCTCCAAGCCAAATCTATGAGAGAGTGATTGGGTGTTGAGGAGTCTATCATCTTGAAGCACAAGAGCAAGGATTTCATCGTCATTACCGATCCTATTACCTTTTGGAGCGTGGTGCCTCCTAGATTGGTTAGGTGTCGCTTGGGAGCCTCCTACTTTGTGTTGTGGAGTGAACAAAGAAGTTTGTAAGGGAAAGGAGATCGCATACTTCATGTGCTACTTGGTGGACCCTTATGGGTGGAGCCCTCCGTGGACTCTCACGACCGTTACCCTTCGTGGGTTGAAGACTCCATAAATGTGGATGTACAATAGCACCACCTATCGAAACCAGGGGGAAAATCTTTGCGTATCCTATTGCGTTTGACCTTCCTATCTCATCTCTTTACTTCATGTGCAATGTCTTTACTTTCCTCTACCATATTTGTAGAGATGCATGTGTAGGACTGTTAGACTTGCTAGACTTGCTAAAACTATTAAAATCTTCCAAGCAATTAACTTGGGAAAAGGTTAGGTTTTAAATTCCTGCTAGTAGTCTATTCACCCCCCCCCCCACCTAGACACTATTCTAGTGATCCTACAAGTGATATCAGAGCATTGGTCTCCATTGCTTCGGTTTAATCACCATGGAGGAAGATGGATGTGTCTAGTATAGAGAGTTTGAGTTGTCGAGTGCCTATTCTTGATGAAGAGTACTATAATCAATGGAAGAATGCCATGATTGATCGATTTGATAAATTCCATTTGACAAAAATATTGAAAGCCCCCATGTGGTCCCAATTGATGAATTGCATCCCACACACGAAGAGGAAATTAACATGCTTGGTAACCTAAGAACTGTCAATCTTATTGTTACAGGTTTACCAAGATTCGTGCTTTCTTAATTGAAGAACTTTGCATGTGCCTATACCTTCTGGACTGATTTGGAGAAACGATATTGAAATCTTTCTTTAGGAAATCTTGATGAAATTCCTCACAAAACTGTTGCTTTTCACAAAATGAAGCCTACTGATCCAAACTTTGATAAATGCCTATTTGAGCTCTTGATCTTATGTGTGCTAAAGGAGATGTCACCACTATCGACAACATTATCTTTGAAGCCATTCGCATTCATAAACTTGAACATTGTCATGATCACATTTCTAACGAATCTCTTGTTCTTTATGACGAGGATTTCCCATTTGATGTGACAATGTGGAACATGGCTACTTTGGTGAAGATGAGTTGTTCGACATTGAGCATGTAAAGATCTTGAAGAATCAGTGTCTGATGGCAAACTTTAAGGATTACATGTCCGGAGGAAAAGAGTGGATTCTCGATAGTGGATGTACCGATCATATGACTGTAGATAGAGAGATGTTCGAAGAGATCACACCAAACCATGGACTGCGAAGGTACGTAACGTTTGGAGATTACTCCAAAGGTAAGGTACTTGGTCTTGGTAAGGTGGCCATATCCCATGATAGATCCATTCAAAATTTCATGCTTGTTGAATCTCTTGGCTACAATCTTTTTTCCGTATCTAGACTTGCCGACTGCAGCTTCAATATGTTGTTGACGAAAGTAAATTTCCAAGTGTTTCATCAAGATAATCATAAAATGGTCTTTCCCGGTTTCCATAGAGGTGATCAATACATTGTTGATTTCACTAAGAGATCCAAACCTCATACTTGTCTTATTGCAAAATCTTGTAAGTGTGGATCTGGCATAGAAGACTAGGACATGTTAGCACGCGTAATTTAGACAAGCTTATCAAGGGTGATCACATACTTGGTGTTAAATATGTTATCTTTGACAAAGATAGACTTTGTAGTACTTGTCAAGCTAGAAAGCAAGTAGGTGGAAGTCATCCCATTAAGAATATCATGACTACTAGAAGACCCCTCGAGTTACTTCACATGGATCTTTTTAGTCCTAATGCTTACAAGAGTCTCGATGGAAATTCCTATGGTCTAGTTATAGTTGATGATTTTTCCAGATTTACGTGGGTATTCTTTCTTGATGATAAGCCATAGGTTCAAAAGATCTTCAAGAACTTCGCTCGCAAAGCGCAAAATCAGTTTGAAGTGAAGATCAAGAAGGTTCAGAGCGATAATGGATCGTAGTTCAAGAACACCCATGTGGATACCTTTCTTGACGAAGAAGGTGTCTCACATGAGTTCTCGGCTATGTACATGCCTCAAAAAATGGAGTTGTTGAGAGGAAGAACCGAACGCTTATTGAGATGGCAAGATCGATGCTTGACAAATACAAGACGCCCAGCACTTTTGGGAATAGGCCGTTGAAAAAACAAGTCATGCCACAAACTGGCTTTACTAGCACAAGCTTCTCAGTAAAACGACATGCGAGCTACTCACCAGTAACAAACCCCAAGTCGGATACTTTCGGGTATTTGGCTCAAAGTGCTACATTCTTGATAAGCATCGTCGTACTAAATTTGCTCCTCAATCTCATGAAGGATTCCTACTTGGTTACGGATCGAACTCTCACACTTACTGTGTCTACAACAACTTCACTCGGAAAGTTGAACAGACGTGATGTGAAGTTTGATGAATCTGATGGTTCGCAAGTCGAATAATTGCCAAATTATGTAGGTGATAAGGACCTTTCGGAAGCTATTCTAGATCTACCCATCAGCAAGATTCGTCCCATAGAGGTGAAGGAAAGTACTTCATCAACTCAAGTTGAAGCCCCTACTTCACGTCAAGGTGAACCTCAACACGACATGGAGGCAGCCGCAAGCGTTACATGACGAGACGATGAAGAGGAGGAAGTGCATCGTGAAGATCCACCACAACCACCTTCACCACCACCTCAAGGGAATGACACCTTAGACAACAACAAAGATAAAGGAGATTATAATCAAGAAGTAGAAGCTCCACCATCCAACAATTGGAAGCTGACCCGAGTTTGAGCTCAAGTGACCAAGAACCATCCCCTAAACCAAATCTTTTGTGATATACAAACAGGGAGAATCACTCACTCTAAAACCCGTCTAGCTAACTTTTGTGAGCATTATTCTTTCATCTCTTGCATTGAGCCATTGAAGGTAGAACAAGTTCTTGAGGACACGGATTGGGTGAACGCCATGCATGAAGAGCTACACAACTTTGAGAGGAACGAAGTGTGGACACTCGTGGAGAAGCCTGAGGATGAACAAAACATCATCGGAACCAAATGGGTGTTTCAGAACAAACAAGACGAAGATGGTCAAGTTGTGCGCAACAAGGCTCATCTCAGAGCCCAGGGATATACGTAAGTCGAAGGTATGGACTACGGTGATACTTATGCCCCCATTGCTAGACTTGACTCTATTCACATTCTTCTTGCTTATGCTAATCACCATGATATCACACTTTACCAAATGGATATCAAAAGTGCATTTTTAAATGGTGAAATTGAAGAAGAGGTTTAGGTTAAGCAACCACCTGGTTTTGTGAATCCTAAGAAACCTAATCATGTTGACAAGCTTCGTAAAGCTCTTTATGGTCTTAAGCAAGCCCCTCGTGCTTGGTATAAATGTTTAACGAAGTTTCTCATTGAAAAAGGTTTCGAAATTGGTAAAATTGATGCAACCTTGTTCACAAAGAGAGTTAATGGTGAATTATTCATGTGCCAAATCTATGTGGATGATATTATCTTTGGTTCCACTAACCCTCAATTTAGTGAAATATTTGGAAGGTTGATGTCCGAGAAGTATGAGATGTCTATGATGTGTGAGATGAAATTCTTTCTTAGTTTGCAAATCAAGCAATCAAGAGAAGGAACTTTCATCTCTCAAAATAAGTTTACCAAAGACTTGATCAAAAAGTTCGACATGCAGGAGTGCAAAGGTATGAAAACTCCCATGCCCACTAGTGGACATGTTGATCTTACATGGGAGGATGAACCGGTTGATCAAAATTTTTATCGATCTATGATTGTTCATTGCTATATCTATGCGCATCTCATCCCGATATTATGCTTAGTGTTTGCATGTGTGCTAGATATCAAGCTGCACCTAAAGAGTGTCATCTTTTGGTTGTGAAACATATTGTGAGATACTTGATACAAAGACCAAACTTTGGCATTTGGTATCCCAAGGGATGTTCTTTTAATCTTGTTGGCTATTCCTATTCGGACTATGCCGGTGACAAGGTTGATAGAAAGTCCACCTCGGGTACTTGTCAATTTTTTGGTAGATCTCTTGTGTCTTGGTCCTCCAAGAAACAAAACTCAGTATCTCTATCTACTGCCGAAGCTGAGTATATTGCTACTGGATCTTGTTGTGGGCAATTACTCTGGATGACACAAACACTTAAGGATTATGGAATTTATGTTAAAAATGTTCCATTACTTTGTGACAGTGCAAGTTCTATTAAAATTGGTCATAATCCTGTGCAACATTCTTGAACTAAGCATATTCAAGTTTGACATCATTTGATTTGTGATCATGTTGCCAAAGGAGATATTAATCTTAAGCATGTTTGCACTAACAAGCAATTAGCTGATATCTTTACCAAGCCACTTGATGAGACAACATTTTGTCACTTGAGGAGTGAGTTGAACATCATTGATGCTTCAAACTTGAGCTAGACTCGCTCGGTTGCAAGCAAGGGTATGAGCTTTCTTGTTATTTCCATGTTCCCGTAACTCGTTATCATATGCCATGGAATTCTATGCTCCCTCGTATTGCATCTAACCTTTTGTAGGTACTTGGAAGAACGTCATTCCACAAGATTTCCATCAACTGCAATCATAAGGAATCTTGTCATTACCAAGTATACACAACCCCTCTTGATGATGGAGGGAATAAGACAACAAAAACATATCCTTGACATATACTTGATCTTAGTTGCAAAATCTTAAGTGGTATCATATCAATTGGATATATCCTGTAACATCCCAAAATTCTAAATTTTGAAATGTTATATTAAATAAATAAGTAGGATTGTTTGCTTGAATGTTGTGTGATTGATTGTGTGAAATTGAGTGGAATTTTGAAACTTTTGAAATTTTAATGAGAGGGAATAAAATGACTTTCCCAAAATTTTCTATTTCGAATCCCTATTCAATTTTGAGTTCAAATATTTTCAAAACCCTCTTATAAAATCAAATGAGAGGAGGTAAATGACACTCAAAAATCATATACAATGTTTTGACTCAAATTTTAAAATAAAAACTATTTGCCATTTATTTGAAATTCTAGTTTCTTTTCATTTTGGAGTTATTGCAAAAAAATATTTTTTTTAAAGTATTTTATTCGGCCTTAAGAAAATGTTCATGTTTTAGGAAATATTTTTCTCAAAATTTTGATATATAATATGACTATATAAAATGTTTGTCTATTTGTTTTTCTTTACTTTTTTTTTTTTAAAAAAACCAGGGAACACTGTTCATGCCGGTACACTGTTCATCCGAGTATTTAAAAAAAAAAAAAAAACAGGCCGGCTGATTCAGCCCATCCGGGTGGCCCTCTTCTTCTTCTCTCTTTCCCTATTTTAGTCCCACCTTGCTTAGCTTTGGATGTTTGCACCTTCCTTTCACCTATAAATATAGACCCATAGGTGCACCCAAAAGTCATCCACTTCGGGTTGAATCGAATCGTTTCGGTTTGACTAGCTTTATAAAAAAAATATTTTCTTCTCTCCGACGGGATTTCTGGAAGTCGTCTCCTCTTTGGATTTATATCTTCTCTGCATATAAAGGTATTCTCTTCGTATTTTCTTTCATACTCCTGTAGTTTAATATCCCTAGACTAGTATTTCTATAGTAGTATACGGTAGAGTAATTAGATTATTAATTCTCCGTATTTACTCATTAGTCCTAGAATTATTTTAGACATAGCATTTTTCCTCCGTAAAACAACTTGGCCCAGATTTTTCAAATAGCCATAACTTTTTACTCGTTTATCAGAATTAGATGAAACCAACGCCTAGAGTTTCGTCTTGACTTCACCTATCCAATCAACCTATGACGTCAATTTTTTTCAAAATTTCAAATTTCAAAATTTATTCAGATTTATGTTCAAACTTCTTTTGATCATATCTTTTTATCCGTAGCTCCGTTTCCGATGAATCCAATTGCGACGGATCCGTATCAAAGTAATCTTTCCGTTCACATCCTTAGTGTTATCGTTTCAACATATAATTTTGATCTTGCTCATACTTCTCTATTAGTCCCCAAAATGTGTTCACACACTGTACTAAGCTAACTCAATGCCATATTGAATTGCTTATAACTTTTGATCCGTTATTTTGAACCTAGTAATTCTTTTTCTACACGTTCATATTGACTTCCCATATATAGTAACATCATTAGTTTCAATCTTTGAACCTTTCAAATTGGAGCGATTCAATTTGAATCCGAACCTTCATTTGATCATATCTTGCAAACTGTAACATCTTTTCAATTGATTCTTTTTGCCCCTAAATACTCGTGTCATGTATTTCTATTCATAACCATCCTACTTCGGTTCAACTTCTTTTGACCTTTGTGAATTCAGATTCAATTCATACTTGAATTTACAATTTATTTCATACTTCAATTCGCTATAACTTGTGTTGTAGTGCTCCATTTTAATTAAACTCTTTTCTACAAATAAATTCTTATGTCTTATACTATTTGTCAAACAACGTTCTTGTTGTTCTCCCATACTTTGGATCGTCTTTCGTAGTCTCTCCAACCTAAGCTTATATAGTAATAGTTCATCATCCATTAACTCCTTTGAGTTGATTCCTTCACCTTTCACCTTACAACCCCATAAGAACCTATCTTGTCTTATTTTAACCTTAGTATGTTGTTATATTCGCTCCAAGACATGTTTTGTTCTTGCGTTCTTTTGGTTCTTTGTTTTGGCATGAATGTTTATTGAATGTTATTTGCTTACGATAGATTTTCCATCGGAGAGTGACGAATAGTTCTATCCAGTTATTTCTGAGAGCGATATCTTATCTTCATCAACAGTACAGGCAAGTTCACTTTGACCATCTATTTCATACCTATGTTTTATTGCATGTAGTGACATCATTCAACAAATCCCTCCCGTAGTGTTATTGAAATCCTTGTAGTTGAGTAGAATGCATGAGGTAGGAACCCACCACATGTTACTAAAGCCCCGGGAACGTTAGTTATTTTTATGCTATGCTAAAGTAGACGGGGATTGGTATGAGTGTTCGTGAGTGGTGTGAAGAAGGACTCTACGTCAAGTCGACAACTTCATGAAGACATCTTCAAGTCCTGCATCTTCAAGACCTCAAGACTTCAAGACTCGAGAAGACAAATTTTCAATACACACTACTGGGTGAAGGATGGTTGATTGGGCATCCCTGGAGAAACCAGTGGATGGCCGGGATGCATGGAGAAGCGCCATGACATCTTGCGGAAAGCTTCACCCAGACTCAAAGAGAAGGATGAATACTTCATGCCCGGAAGCTTACCTGTGTAGCCACAAGTCATTATGGGCTCTGGCTTGGTTGATCTTTGTTGTGACTCTACTGGGCAGTGCTACGAGATGTAGTCGACGTTAGGATTGGGATGGGCACTGTCGGACAGTTAGGGAAGCACTCTGAAAGACCATGTTTCTTTCATCCTGTTCTCAAACACCAGGCAGTGCGAGGACTTACCAGGAGGGAAAGAATCTTGTGGGTAAAGTACACAACACTCTGCAGAGTTAAACCTAATCGATTAGCCGTGTCCCCGGTTACGGACAATTTGAGCCTCTGGACATGGATCTATCTCAGAACTCTCAACACTGGACTGATAACTTAATTGTGGGCAACTTAAGATACTTGTGGGTATTGAGACATTGGTTGGCGGAACCATGTCATGATAGGTAATTCCATAGTGAAATTCCTGATATTCCCTTTTGTTGTAGGAAAATAAAATCAGCTTTTACGCAAAAACTTAGACACAGAGCCACAAAGCCTTTGCATATAGAATAGTCTTTATTCTTCTGTTCTACTATGGTGATCTTGCCGGTACATTCAATGTACTGACCTATATGGCTGCAACGTATCATGTTGCAGATACTCTTCTACGACGGGTAAGAGTACGATTCAGGGTTACGGTCTGCACTCAACTCGCCGTTGGTGTTATTGGGACTCCACTCCCGTTGACTGTATCCGCTGCTATTCTAAGGTATATATCAGTTTTGCGTTAATTACATGTGATTGCACTTTGATATATACATTGATGTACTGTGTGTGCCAGCATACTGATCTAGGGATGGCATAGCAAACACAGAGGCTTGACTCGTTTTGAGTCGGGTCGCTACAGAAATGGTATCAGAGCACATGTTGACTGTAGGACGTGACCCTAGAAACTGGAAAGCCCTTAGGAAATGATTTCTCGAAAACTTTGTTTTCAAAAGACCTTCTACTTCTCATCCCTTCTGAGTTTTATCAAGAGTTAGAAAATACCCTTTTCCCCTTGACCACACTAAGGATCAACTAAGACCACTTCGAGAAGGACAAGATATCGAAAACAACTGATGGCCACTTCAAACTAAAGAAGATTTCACCATGCATTAAAAGAGTTGAAGCTACCCGAGTTGAAGACTGTGAAGACTCGAAGAAATTGAAGACTATGAAGAATTTCCAAGTTATGCCCCAGAAGACCAAACCCATGTTGTATACTTACGTTAGATACGATGATTTGTGAGCTGTCATTTGTGTGTAAGTTTTAATTTTTGACAGCCACAACAAAAAAAAATCTATTTTCAAAACCATTGTTTGTATTGTGTGTATCTCCTCCTTTCTCTCTACCATCTCATCCCAAAACCTTGAACCCAATAGATGGCACATGAAGCTGGACTTGTACTTTCTGGACCAATGACCCAGCTAGAGGCAGAAGTATGGATTCACAACATGGAGAATCACTTCCGGAGCAACTCGATAGCACAGAAGTATGAGGTTCAATATGCCCTCCAGCACTTTACCCAAAGTGCCGCAACTTGGTGGAAAATACATCACGCCATACAAGGATTTAATGGAGCAAAGAATTGGGAAGAACTCAAGAAGACTCTGTTAAGATCCCGTCTCATTCAGAAGCATTGTGTTATCCCGATGAAGAAGACCCGAGCATGCAAAATCTGTGGAGAGATAGGACACACCCAAGAAGAACACAAGGAAGGATGTCCTTATTGTGAAGAAAATCACCCTGCTAAGGAATGCCCAACTGGGCAGGTGACATGTTTCTTGTGTGAAGGAACCAACCACTACCCGGCTCAATGCCAAATGTACCCCAAGGTACAGGAAGTCATCAAACAACAGAAGGAAGCCATGAAGGAAGCCTTCAGAGGAGAATTTGAAGAATTTGTGATGAAGAAAGATATTGAAGACCCTGATGGAGAAGGATTAACCAGATTTTACTCAAATGTCTGCTATACATGTGGAGAAGAAGGACATTTCTCACAGGACTGTACGAAGGAGAGAAAAGAGTATCTGGGAAACTTCCCGACAAAAGAAGTGGAGTTTGATCCACAAGAAATTGAAGCTTTGATCGGAACAAAGAACCTTAGGAAGAGACAAGCCCCTGAACAGAAGGACCTGAGTCATATTAGATGTTACAAGTGTAAGGATATGGGCCACTATGCCAATAAGTGCCCAAGAAAGGAATCAAGAACCCAAGGAGCAAGCACCAACATCAAGAAGCCCTGAGATTTGTCAGAAATCATCTGTTTTCGGTGCAAGAAGACATGACCCTACTCCTATACCTGCCCAGAGAAGAATGCTAAGCATGAGTAGTTTGAGTTCGGAAGTAATAAATGTAATAGGTAGCACTCTTATCCTTGAAGTTATGTAATGGATAATCCATTTGTTTTAAGGATGACAATACTCTGTAAAGATGTTGGAAAGTGAATTTGAAGTTTGATTTTGGATAACATGGATGTTTACCCAAGTCGAGACATATGTCAATTCTGAGTACCTTTTCTGACACACGCAGATGACCACCCTTTATGAGTCTTTCCTCAAAGGCCCGGAAACAATCATGACCCTGACCAGTGATCATGACTACCCAAGGATCCTGAAGGATATGATGAAGCACATCCATCTTGAAGGAGATGCAGTCTACAAAGGCTACCCATTCATGGATAATGGAGTGAAACTTTGGTATGTGGAGGTACACCTCCACCGTGCAAATGGAGTTTGCCCAAAGACTACTGGACAATACTTTTACATATCTCGTGTACCACAAGCTATTTTCTTTGACGCTGTTCGTGAAGCTGTCATGGAACCCATACACCATATTGGAGAAATACTTGAAGCAAGACTCCGTCATACTCAGGAATACCTGCAAGAGGTACATACGGAGATGATGGAGATGAAGCTCATGTCCACCCTAATCAAGGAAAAGATGGAGGATTTCAAGGAGCACATCGGAAATTTTCAGTGGTACTAAAATATCTCCAAGGGGAGATGAATGAATAAAGTTGAGAGTTGATGCTAGACCATACCAAACTATGCGGATGGCAGCATTTGTAATAAAGTACTTTCTAGGAGTTTTTAGAAGTGATTGAGGATGTAACCAAGGATTGAATATGAGAAGAAAGCTAGAATGGGATAGTTAAGTTTTGAAGATGGAAATACACGTATCATGAAGCACCTTTGTTTTTCATGAGCTTATCTTGTAACGGAAGCCTCAGAGTTGTAAATAAATTCATGAATCAATGGAATTTATGGTGTTATGATTTATCTTATGATGTATTACATGAGTTGTTACTCTATGACCCAAAATCTCCGACCATTTTCGAGGATATGAGAAAATATGGTCTATGCAAACATGATTTCATTTCATTTTAAGTGTGGTAGAAACCACAGGTACCTTCCCCGAATTAAGAAGTTTGGATAAGTGAATGCAGATGAAGAGAATGAGGAACCACCGCAAAATATGTGGATGATAAACTTGTGAGAACGTGTCTTTGAAGTTGGAATATTGAGAAAAGGAATGATTGTGATGAAACCATACCCAGGGTTAAACAGACCAATGGAAAGGAAAATGGATTCTGCAGAGTGGAATCTAAACAAAAATAAGTCTGTGATTTGTTACCTCAAGGGTATAATGGAGTGAACTGAAGGTAATGCTGGAATATGGATCGATAGTCACCCCACGGGTGAGATGAAGTTGTTCAAGTATTCAAGTGAATCCACAAGTCACTGACTTCAGGATTGATAAGGATCAAGCCCCACCTTCGTGAAGGAAGAAACTTGGAAGAAGCTACGACTGACTATCAAACGTTTTTCTTAGGAGTTTACGATAACCTGAGAATTGTGAAGAAACGATAGATGTTTTTGCTTAGCTTGCAGAATTAATGGATTTATCCGAACTTTGTTCGTTGACAAGAGAAATTTCTGCAATGCTTGTGAGGGAGCCCAAGTGCTAGAATACGACATTACTAAACCTTATACAAGGTAATGATTTCAGTGCGACATGGCTTGGCCACCATGACGACTTACTCTTATCATTCTCTTGCTATTCGGAATGGTAAATCTGAGTGACTTACCCATAGTAAAGAGACGACGTTCTTTGAAAGCTTTTGTTGAAGCCTTAGAATGGTATGATGTAAACCCCTTGTATACGGCAGTTGCTGTCACCCGTAGGAATTTTACGGTGAGTAATGAAGCCACGACCCATGTTTCACTGCAGGATAACCACTAATGGTAGACCACCATGAGATCTTCGATAAGTTATTTAGAATGATCGTGAGACCTGTCAGTTAAGAAGACCCAGTTTCGGAGGAAGTACACCTTGTTGTGAGGACACAAGATTTTGATATAACGGAGGAGCATCACCGAAGAAGCTACCGTGAAGAATGTGAACAGACAGATGCACCCAAAGGTGTGTCATGATTTGAGGGACCAGTAACTCTCATTTTAAGTGTGGTAGACCCACGCTTTCTTGGTCAATTGATTTGCTAATAAGATCCCCAAAACCCTAACCTTTTCTTTCTAGCCTTTTCGAATCTCGAGGACGAGATTCATTTTAAGTGTGGTAGTTTGTAACATCCCAAAATTCTAAATTTTGAAATGTTATATTAAATAAATAAGTAGGATTGTTTGCTTGAATGTTGTGTGATTGATTGTGTGAAATTGAGTGGAATTTTGAAACTTTTGAAATTTTAATGAGAGGGAATAAAATGACTTTCCCAAAATTTTCTATTTCGAATCCCTATTCAATTTTGAGTTCAAATATTTTCAAAACCCTCTTATAAAATCAAATGAGAGGAGGTAAATGACACTCAAAAATCATATACAATGTTTTGACTCAAATTTTAAAATAAAAACTATTTGCCATTTATTTGAAATTCTAGTTTCTTTTCATTTTGGAGTTATTGCAAAAAAATATTTTTTTTAAAGTATTTTATTCGGCCTTAAGAAAATGTTCATGTTTTAGGAAATATTTTTCTCAAAATTTTGATATATAATATGACTATATAAAATGTTTGTCTATTTGTTTTTCTTTACTTTTTTTTTTTAAAAAAACCAGGGAACACTGTTCATGCCGGTACACTGTTCATCCGAGTATTTAAAAAAAAAAAAAAAAACAGGCCGGCTGATTCAGCCCATCCGGGTGGCCCTCTTCTTCTTCTCTCTTTCCCTATTTTAGTCCCACCTTGCTTAGCTTTGGATGTTTGCACCTTCCTTTCACCTATAAATATAGACCCATAGGTGCACCCAAAAGTCATCCACTTCGGGTTGAATCGAATCGTTTCGGTTTGACTAGCTTTATAAAAAAAATATTTTCTTCTCTCCGACGGGATTTCTGGAAGTCGTCTCCTCTTTGGATTTATATCTTCTCTGCATATAAAGGTATTCTCTTCGTATTTTCTTTCATACTCCTGTAGTTTAATATCCCTAGACTAGTATTTCTATAGTAGTATACGGTAGAGTAATTAGATTATTAATTCTCCGTATTTACTCATTAGTCCTAGAATTATTTTAGACATAGCATTTTTCCTCCGTAAAACAACTTGGCCCAGATTTTTCAAATAGCCATAACTTTTTACTCGTTTATCAGAATTAGATGAAACCAACGCCTAGAGTTTCGTCTTGACTTCACCTATCCAATCAACCTATGACGTCAATTTTTTTCAAAATTTCAAATTTCAAAATTTATTCAGATTTATGTTCAAACTTCTTTTGATCATATCTTTTTATCCGTAGCTCCGTTTCCGATGAATCCAATTGCGACGGATCCGTATCAAAGTAATCTTTCCGTTCACATCCTTAGTGTTATCGTTTCAACATATAATTTTGATCTTGCTCATACTTCTCTATTAGTCCCCAAAATGTGTTCACACACTGTACTAAGCTAACTCAATGCCATATTGAATTGCTTATAACTTTTGATCCGTTATTTTGAACCTAGTAATTCTTTTTCTACACGTTCATATTGACTTCCCATATATAGTAACATCATTAGTTTCAATCTTTGAACCTTTCAAATTGGAGCGATTCAATTTGAATCCGAACCTTCATTTGATCATATCTTGCAAACTGTAACATCTTTTCAATTGATTCTTTTTGCCCCTAAATACTCGTGTCATGTATTTCTATTCATAACCATCCTACTTCGGTTCAACTTCTTTTGACCTTTGTGAATTCAGATTCAATTCATACTTGAATTTACAATTTATTTCATACTTCAATTCGCTATAACTTGTGTTGTAGTGCTCCATTTTAATTAAACTCTTTTCTACAAATAAATTCTTATGTCTTATACTATTTGTCAAACAACGTTCTTGTTGTTCTCCCATACTTTGGATCGTCTTTCGTAGTCTCTCCAACCTAAGCTTATATAGTAATAGTTCATCATCCATTAACTCCTTTGAGTTGATTCCTTCACCTTTCACCTTACAACCCCATAAGAACCTATCTTGTCTTATTTTAACCTTAGTATGTTGTTATATTCGCTCCAAGACATGTTTTGTTCTTGCGTTCTTTTGGTTCTTTGTTTTGGCATGAATGTTTATTGAATGTTATTTGCTTACGATAGATTTTCCATCGGAGAGTGACGAATAGTTCTATCCAGTTATTTCTGAGAGCGATATCTTATCTTCATCAACAGTACAGGCAAGTTCACTTTGACCATCTATTTCATACCTATGTTTTATTGCATGTAGTGACATCATTCAACAAATCCCTCCCGTAGTGTTATTGAAATCCTTGTAGTTGAGTAGAATGCATGAGGTAGGAACCCACCACATGTTACTAAAGCCCCGGGAACGTTAGTTATTTTTATGCTATGCTAAAGTAGACGGGGATTGGTATGAGTGTTCGTGAGTGGTGTGAAGAAGGACTCTACGTCAAGTCGACAACTTCATGAAGACATCTTCAAGTCCTGCATCTTCAAGACCTCAAGACTTCAAGACTCGAGAAGACAAATTTTCAATACACACTACTGGGTGAAGGATGGTTGATTGGGCATCCCTGGAGAAACCAGTGGATGGCCGGGATGCATGGAGAAGCGCCATGACATCTTGCGGAAAGCTTCACCCAGACTCAAAGAGAAGGATGAATACTTCATGCCCGGAAGCTTACCTGTGTAGCCACAAGTCATTATGGGCTCTGGCTTGGTTGATCTTTGTTGTGACTCTACTGGGCAGTGCTACGAGATGTAGTCGACGTTAGGATTGGGATGGGCACTGTCGGACAGTTAGGGAAGCACTCTGAAAGACCATGTTTCTTTCATCCTGTTCTCAAACACCAGGCAGTGCGAGGACTTACCAGGAGGGAAAGAATCTTGTGGGTAAAGTACACAACACTCTGCAGAGTTAAACCTAATCGATTAGCCGTGTCCCCGGTTACGGACAATTTGAGCCTCTGGACATGGATCTATCTCAGAACTCTCAACACTGGACTGATAACTTAATTGTGGGCAACTTAAGATACTTGTGGGTATTGAGACATTGGTTGGCGGAACCATGTCATGATAGGTAATTCCATAGTGAAATTCCTGATATTCCCTTTTGTTGTAGGAAAATAAAATCAGCTTTTACGCAAAAACTTAGACACAGAGCCACAAAGCCTTTGCATATAGAATAGTCTTTATTCTTCTGTTCTACTATGGTGATCTTGCCGGTACATTCAATGTACTGACCTATATGGCTGCAACGTATCATGTTGCAGATACTCTTCTACGACGGGTAAGAGTACGATTCAGGGTTACGGTCTGCACTCAACTCGCCGTTGGTGTTATTGGGACTCCACTCCCGTTGACTGTATCCGCTGCTATTCTAAGGTATATATCAGTTTTGCGTTAATTACATGTGATTGCACTTTGATATATACATTGATGTACTGTGTGTGCCAGCATACTGATCTAGGGATGGCATAGCAAACACAGAGGCTTGACTCGTTTTGAGTCGGGTCGCTACATATCCATTGTTCTTCCTTGCATGACTAACCTTTGTAGGTGACTAGTGTACTAGAACGAGAAGGATTGCTCCAAATTCAAGATGATCTTCATCAACCTCGAGCATCCTCAACAAGTTCACCGCTGAGCAATGTCATCAACATCACTCAAAGGTACGTACTCATATCCTTGAAAAGGCTTTACTCCAAGTCATGGGCTAAAGCAACTCAAGTGATATGAAGACATTAAAATGCTTAATCGAAAAATGGTAACCCTATTTTGAGCTTAACGTAGTGTATGACCTATGATCAAGTATTCTTGCTTGGCTCCTAAGTCAATATACTCTAATATAGGTGACCTAGTCACCACCCATCATCTAGTTAAGAATCTTGTGTGTTATGATCTCTATTTGCACAATCTCGTAACCACTCAAATCTTATCTAATTATTGTCCTTTCTAAAAATTTCGCATTCGCTTTTTGAAACTATTTATTTTGTCTCTGTGAAAACAAAAATGTGGTCTCTCATTCGTAGCCACCGATATAAATAACTCGGTTCTACCGAAATTGCAGACGAGCTGCACTACACAATCTCGGTACCATCAATTTATTTATCCCGGAGTCACCGATTTTTCCTTCCTTTCTAAATCTATGGTTCTTTAATAATTTTTTATTGGTAGTTTTTCTTGTGATGTTCTTGTTCCTTCGGTGACCCCTTTATTAAAAAAATAAAAAGGGAGAGAATTAAAGCTAGTCTTAGGGGGGAAATTCTTTATTCAAGGATCCCTAGCTCCAAGGAGAAGAAAACTAAAATTTGCCAAAGGGAGAGAAGTTACATTCAATGATTCCCTTAGTTCTTTTCTATGAACCGTACTTTCAATGACCCTTGTTTTTGAGGATCCCATTCTTGTTAATGATCCATTTAACTACTCCAACGTTTAACCTTTTTGGTAATTTAGGCCAAAGGGGGAGAATATCAAAGCTTCATGCTCAAGGGAGTGTTAAATGCTTATGCAAAGGGGAAGATATGATTTAGGGGGAGAGGAAAGTATCGAAAGTTTGTACTTATACAAGGTGAGAACAATATAGGGGGAGAAAAATATATTTTGAAAAAAATTTGCAGACTATTTTATCTTATTTGACTGTTCACTTTAGACTTTTTCTCACCCTATCCAATCCCAATATCTTCATGCTGAGATTCAGGGGGAGAGGATGAACTACCACTTTCATATCTAAGGGGAGAAAATCTATAAAAGATTACTGATAAAGGAGGAGACATATCAATCTTAAGGTATCCTCTTAGTTCTATTGCTTTTGTTTTGTAGAATACTCTTGTGTTTCCTCACATTGTTTTCTCAAGTGTTTCTCTACTACTAGAGTGCTGAAGAACTCAAGGTAAGTATATGCATCATATCATCAATATGATCTCTTGATTCTTGCACATGTTGCTTGCAAGAGTGAAGTCTTGAACGAGGATATACATTTCATTCATATATGTTGATACATATAGCCAAGATACACATGACTTCCTATATCCCTTCATCTATATGTGTGTCCATGGATTCCAAAGCAACTACCCTTTAAAGGACTGCACACATTTAGGGGGAGAAAATCTAAGTCATGTGTTTCTCAAAGTCTTCATTACATCCATGCATATCTTTATTTGAAGCTTTGATTGTATGTTGTCATCAATTACAAAAAGGGGGGAGATTGAAAGCACAACATGCTCCCTCGGTGGTTTTGAAAATTCATGACAACATACATTGTCACTTAGACTAACACCTCTATCTAGTGTATTTCAGATAATAGTCCATGCAGAGTTGGGTCAGAAAAAGGATAATGGAATTACCACAAGATGCAAGGAAATAAGTTGGGCAAGCTTCAAGCAAGAGGACTCTACATTTTATATTTGTGAGAAATCACTTTGAGTCATAGGAAAGACAATACTATTAAAAGGGGGTAAGGTTTTGTTGGTGAACAAAATGGTCATATGTGCACAAGTGATAGTCACCAAAAACATCCACAAGCTCTCCCACCAAAGTCTGTCTATAGCCAAACATTCGAAATCAGTGCAACCAACATTCCTATCCCGATGCCACCGATTCCAGAATCTAGACAGACTCAGCCAAACCCTAGCCACTTCGGTGCAACCGATTCCATACAGGTGCCACCGAGTTTAGGTTTCCAACTTTCTATTATGCAAATTCACATTTTCGGTACCACTGAGATTGTTGGTTCGACATCACCAAGATTGGAAATCTGACCATTGGTCACCTTACCGGTGCAACCGAGTTACATATATCGGTCTCACCAAGATCCAAAAGTTGCCACCTTTTGACCACTTCGGTACCACCGATATTAACACATCGGTGTCACCAAGTTGGTCATTTTGTGTGTAAAGGTTGGATTTTTGGGGATGGATATATATACCCCTCCACCACCACCTACTCGAAAGAGAAGCACTCTAAACTATTCCAAACCAATCCTATTAGATATTCTAAGAGAGAACCACCTACCCTTGTGTTGAGATCAAGATCTTCCATTCCATCCATATGGATCTTGATTTATAGCGTCCCCAAGTTGCTTTCCCCCAATCCCATATCTTCCAGCAAGCCAAATCTGTGAGAGAGTGATTGGGTGTTGAGGATTCTATCATCTTGAATCACAAGAGCAAGGAGTTCATCGTCATTACCGGGCCTATTACCTTTTGGAGGGTGGTGCCTCCTAGATTGGTTAGGTGCTGCTTGGGAGCCTCCTACTTCGTGTTGTGGAGTGAACCAAGAAGTTTGTAAGGGCAAGGAGATCGCCTACTTCGTGAATATCTACCCATAGTGACGCTAGTCCTTTGTGGACGGAAGCCATATGGAATAGTGAAGGTTGCTACTTCGTGGACCCTTATGGGTGGAGCCCTCCGTGGACTCTCGTGACCGTTACCCTCCGTGGGTTGAAGACTCCTGTCACGCCCAATATGCAATCCTATCCTTATTTTGGCACGAGGGCCTGAACCGGGATAGAAGCGCATCTCATCGTTTTGCTAGAATGGATATCATTACAAGTACATGTATAGAAGAGATGAGTATATGGAATTGGCTTACACTCGCCACAAGTTACATCAATATCACATCAATACAACAACATATTCAAAAATCATACATAAGAGGAGGATCCGACTACGGACGAGATCAAATGATAAAATGGCATCCATCCTTGCTATCCCAGGCTGCCGCCTGAACCCATCCTAGATTGATGAAGAAGAAGAACTCCAAATAAAACAAAACATCACTCTCACATCAAATCATTGCATTACCTGTACGTAGAAATGTATTTCTAGTAATCTGTGAGCCACAGGGACTCATCAATCTCATTTCCAAGGGTATCAAGACCATTAAAGCTTAGTGGGTGAGGTATGGTTAAGTGGTGAGGCTACAGCAAGTGACCAAGCATTTGTTTGAGTGGCTAACTTACGCATATAGAAAGTAAAGTATGGTGATCTACGCATAACGGACGTGAACAAGTAATGATCACTAACTGATCCTGAACACCTACTTACGTCAAACATAACCCCACCATGTTCTCTCTCAGATAAGGACTCACCAGAAGAGACAGTCACAGTTACGCACACAGTTGGTGTATTTTATTAGAGTTTACTTCAAGTTTGCTATGACCGGATGTTAAACAAAGTTTTCCAAGTTTTCCACATAACCACGGGCACGGCTTTCCGAAAGATTTAACCCTGCAGGTGTACTCCAACTCGTCCAAAACAAATTAACCACACGTAGCGGGAATAACCTCGACCACAGATCTCGTGATCTTCCTAGGCAATTCGATAGGAAATCCGCAACCTCGAGATAGCCCGAAGTATTTTCGGAATTCATCAATCAAGTCGTTCTAGAAAGGTAAAACAAATCCAGCAAGGCCGCCCGACGTGTCGACAAACCCGATAGGAGCTGCGTATTCGGTCTCAGGAAACGACAGATAAGCGAAGCGTACGGTGGCCTGGTAGACATCTCCCGAGTTGCCCCGGGTTGGCCCTGCACGGTGTTCTAGTTTGTAGCAACACTCATGAGGAGCACTGGCCCGGGTTGTTGATTAAAGATCTGCGGGTGCCGGCAGGTCCCTATGCAATTTTATTAGTTATTAGGCAAATATAGTACCAATGTTGGGCCTTGCCAGACAAGCTTTATCCCAAAAAAAAATCAAGGGGGTCCCCATAACAACCCCGAGCATGTTAGGAGGGTTGAATATGGAACATAACACCGGTTCACAAGTAACTAGGGGCGGCAAAAGTGGAACAAAACACCGAGAGAAGGGCCAAGCCTTCCACCTCTTACCAAGTATATATGTGCATTAAATTAAATAGCCATAATATTGTGATAACAAAAGAATATCCATGTTGACACATGGAAGCAATTGCACTGCAGCTACAAATGCTATGAGAAGGGCTGATCAAGCGGTAACATAGCCAAACAAAGGTTTGCTCGGATGTGGAGGGGTTAGAGGCTTATCATGGTAATGTTGGGAGGCTTGACATACAAGTGGTAGGTAACGATACAAAACGATTAAAGAGGTACAACCAGCATGGCAATGATAGTAGTGCTATCCAAGGAAATGTGTCATCTTGCCTGAGATCCCGCTTGGAAGAAGAATGAGTCCATGAAGAAGACGAGCCAACGTAGTCGAACGAATCCTCACACCCCGAACCCTTTCGGAACTCTATCAAGAAGAAGCAATCTGAAACAAATATTCAATACAAGATACACCACAACATATGCATGAAATGATGCGCAAACAAATATGATGCATGTCCATTTAATTATGCAAGGCATGTCAAAGCACATCAATCAACTCCTACACATTAAGTGAAGTTCAATATGCAACGAGTTGCATATTGATGAAACTCCACATTTGAATATTTAGTTCACTCTAGATTAGGTACACAACAATATTAAATGTTCTTAAACATGGCAAGAGGTGAAGCATAAATAAACTATATTCTAGGGAAGTTTAAATGAGACCGGAAACAACATATACCATTTCCAAAATGACCCCACATGCATATTATGAATTTGGTGCAGATATGTCCGAACCATATTTTATATTTGTTATACAGAAAAATAAATGTCACCATGAGATTCTACGTATTTTTCTAGTCAAGTTACATATGTAAAACATTTGCATCAGAGCTACGGTTAATTAGTTATGACATAAATCATTTTAGCATGGCATTAATGCAAATTGCATGAAAATAACAAGTTAAACATTTTAAAACATTTATAAAGTGGTATATAATTAATCTACACAAAATTGCACACAATTTGCATATACAAAACATTTGGATCCGATGCACGGTTATTTATCTATGAGCAATGCAAAATATGTCCTTTCCTGAAATTAAAATGCAATAGTTTATTAGCAAAATTTGTTCTAAGGAAAAAATAAAGCATGTTGGGACGAATCTCAACAGAAGGATGCAAAGAGGTGGGTGTAAGATAGCAGTATGGCACCTGAGGCGCGGGTTAGGCGAAGCCGCAGCTCACCTCGCGGCCGGGCTAGCCAGGGCATGGCTTGGGTCGGCGGAGGCAAGCGGGAGGGGCAACGGCCCACGAGGTCGGTCAACGGTGAGTGGGAGCTCCGTCCTCCTCGCTCCAGGACGAGCCCAGAGCGGCACAAGGTGGTGGATGCCGTCGACGAGGAGGTGGAGGGAAGACGGGGGCGGCCGGATCTGCAAGGGGGCTCCCGGATCTCTCCATTCCCGGTGGAGACGAGCTTGGTGGCACCACGGTTGAGGAGATAGGGCGACGCCCATGGCGGCTCCCTGCGGGAATAGAGAAGAACAGGAAGGTGAGAGAGAGAAATGGAGGGAGAGGGAAAAGAGAGGAGGTGGCGATGAGGGGAGCTCACCTGGGTCGGGGACGGGCGGAGCTTCGTCGAGGCCCCGGCGAGGCTCCGGTGGAGGCTCGGGGCAGGGCTGACCTGCTGGCTCGGGAGGACTCCTCCCTTGATCCAGATTGGATCAAGCGCGAGGGGCAACGAGCGGTGCGAGGATCCGGGCCGGGCGGGCCACGTGTGGGATCGGGCGGGCCATTATGAGGTGGGAGGTGGAGGAGGCGACGTGGCAGGCTGTGGTAGGCTACAAGCGGCGACGGTTGCCCAATCGGATGGTGCCAAGTGGCGGTGGTGAATGCACCAGCACGCAAAACAAATTGGCGGTGGTGGAGGTGGGGCCAGGCCTAGGCCCAAAAATTGACTAGAGGGGTCCTTAAATAGGCAGGTTTAGGGTTAGGGGGTTTTGCACCATTTTTGGACCCTTCGATCGCGATCGGACAACTCCGGTCGCGGGGATAGGTTAGGTGGGCTAGGTGGGCTATCAAGAGGGATGTGGTCTGAGGAGAGAGGAAGATGGCGCGACCCGTGACAAGTTTTTTAAAATGTCAAAAACGCCTGACAAATAAATAGATGGCCGCACTACTACGGTTGACCGTTCGAATATCAAACGACATGTGATTGTGATGAAATTTGGCAGACGGTGAACCTACAAAATAATAAGACCACACGCCAACTTTCGACCCGATCCGAGAATATTTTTTGCGCACTTTAAAAACAGTTTTTTTAACGATGCCACGGGCGCGTGCGTGTGTGGTTGGACTCGAAACGGACAATAACACGAATTGAGAAAACCGACGAACACGAACGGATGCAAGTTTTGAAATACGAGTGATGATGCCATGCAGATGATGTGAATGATGCAATGAAGAATGCGACAACCAAACGAAACACTGACGAGAATGGAAATAAAAGGGGAATCTTCTAGAGCGTCTGTCTCGGGCTGTTACAACTCCATAAACGTGGACGTACGATGGCACCACCTATCGGAACCATGGGAAAAATCTTTTGCGTCTCCTATTGCGTTTGACCTTCCTATCTCATCTCTTTACTTCATGTGCAATGTATTTACTTTCCGCTGCCATATTTGTAGACATGCATGTGTAGGACTGTTAGACTTGCTAGACTTGCTAAAACTGTTAAAATCTGCCAACCAATTAACTTGGGAAAAGGTTATGTTTTAAATTCCAGCTAGTAGTCTATTCACCCCCCCCCTCTAGACACACTTCTAGTGCTCCTACACACAGTGATAGAAAAATGAGACAACTAGCTTTGCAATGATAGTAGTGGTATCTAGGGAAATGTGTCATCTTGCCTGAGATCCCACTTGGGAGAAGATTGAATCCATGAAGAAGACGATCCGTGAAGTAGACGAACGGAATGTAGTCAAACGAATCCTCACACTCCGAACGCTTTCGGAACTCTATCTAGAAGAAGCAACCTGAAGCAAACAATCAACAGAAAATAACACCACAACATATGCATGACATGACGCACAATCAAATATGATGCATGTTATGCATGACATGGCAAAGCATAACAATCAACTACTACACATTAAGTAACGAGTTGTACATTGACGAAACTCCAAATTTGAATTACGTAGTTCATTACCGTTTAGGTACACGACAACATTAAATGTTATTAAACATGGAACGAGGTGAAGCATAAGTAAACTATCTATCTAGGTATCTTGAATGAGGTCGGAAACAACTTATAGCATTTCCGAAATGTCCCCATATGTTAATTTCGAAATTGGTACAGATCTGAACTAACCATATTATATAGTTGTTAAACAACAGAATAAAGAATACCATGCAATTCTACATGTCATTCTAGTCAATCAACATATGTGGAACATCTCAAGCGGAGCTACGGTCTAAAAGATATGACAATCACAAGATTATATGCCATGAATGCAAAATGCATGAAAATAACAATGAGAACGTTTCAAATCATGGATGTAACATGTTATTATGATACTACACGAAATTCTAAGAAAGTTTCATATATGGCATGTCCAAAACGGAGCTACGGTTCAACCAGAATCACCAAAATAAGTTTTAGTTCAAATCTTCCCCAAAACTGCCACATGGCATTTTGCACGCATGAAGACAACAAGCTACAAGATCCTAAAATGCACAAACTAAGCATGGGGCAGTACCATATAACACACACTTCATTTCATCTTCACATATCATGCTCACAATAGGCATGGATCACATGGTATGAAGATCACAACATGGGTAATTGAAAACAGTTTCAGACTTAGTGAAAATAACAGTTTTTCATAGTGCAGTTTTTTTATCACGAAGGCATATTGACAGCAGTAAAACTATATGCTACATGGAAAATTATGGCATGAAAAATAACATCATGGTAGTATACATTGTTGACTACAAATAACTCCATTATACATACCCCAAAGGGGTTCTAGATCACTAGCAAAACACATGGTAAGATAGCAACAAAATATTACAGATTCAAGACAGAGAAATATTTAGACCTTTCAAGACAGCAATATTTTTATAGCATGTTGGCAACAAGAAAACAACACCTAAATATGGATTATTATGACAAGCAATATGACCAGGGGCTAGTGCACATGTCAAAGGGCATATCTCATGTTCAAAATTATTTCATATTATGCATGGATTAAATCACACGAAATTGACAAAAGCGCATCACAGCGAAAATAACATGCAGACAAAAATGCTCAAATGACAAAACTAAATACGCAAATAAATTCAATGAATTTTTCTACCCCAAAATCATATATAATATGCATATGTTCATGTAGGAAAATTTTCACCATTAATTATACAAGTTTATGCCATAAACCTATTAGCAAGTAATTTAGGCAAATTAAATGCCAACATCACATGAAATATTTATAATGCACAAAAATGTCATATAATCAATCTTCGCATTTTACCTGTATTGTTTGATTAGATTGAATGCACGCTTAAATTTTTATGCGCAATGCAAATCATGACAAATATGCAAAATAACAGAAAACGACATGTTAAACATTTTTATCATTTTGGGAAAACGGGATAAATATTATACACGAAATTCTACACATTTTACATATTAAACATATTTTGATACGGTGCACGATTAAGTAATTATGAGCATTTTAAAACATGGAATTTATCTGAAAACATGCATGTCCCAGAGCAATAGAGAAATACGCACACAAGGGAAGAAACTACATGGGCTGAAACTGGTGGGCGCAACATAATAAATTAAGCCTACTAGCGCAACATAGTCAAGTTCTAGTGGGCCGAATCTGCATACAGGCCACAACAGGAGCATGGGCGCAACATAATACAAGGCGCGCATGGTGCGGCTAGGTTTTGGCCTTCCTCACCTAGTGGGCTAGAAGCCCGGGTCGATGGAGCACTGCAGGAGAGGGCGACTGGGCCTTGCGAGCGGCTGGGCTTGGGAGGCCGACATGGGGAGGAGGCCCACACGACGCTCTTGGCGATCGAAGGGCGGGCGACCATCTCGTTCTCCACGAAGCAAAGACGATGGTGGGGCACGATACTTCACTGGATTGGGAGCAAGAAGTAGCGGGGTACGGATCCTCGCTGGATCTGGTGGCGGGGTGCAGGAGCGGTCCGGATCTGTCTGTTCCCGGTGACGAGAAACCTTGGGGGAACGAATGGCGACTCCATGGCCGGCAGCTCCATGGCTGCTCCCTGGGCACAACAGGAGAGAGAGGTTAGGGGACAGGGAGAGAGCCATAGGTAGTCGGGGAAGGAGAATAGGGATGGTGACCTGCAAGCAGCTCTGGCGGGTGCTGGTGGTCGGCAGGATCCGAAAGGCGAGGCCGATCCAATCGGGAGGAGGGAGATCGGGGACGAACTTGTCCTTGAGCGGCGGCGGCGGATTCAGACGGGCTTGGGGCAGGCCTCGGATGGGCCGCGGCGTGCCTGGCGCGAGGGAGGCTCTAGGAGGTGACGTGGCGGCATGGTTTACGAGGTGGGACTAGGTTTTTCCCGAAATGGACGTGGGGGTGTCTATTTATGACAGGGATGGCTAGGTTAGGGGGGGTTAGTCTATTTTCGACCCTCCGATCGAAATCGGAGGCCTCCGGTCGCGGTAGAAGCTAGGTGGACTGCAATGGGATGTGTAGAGGGGCTTGGTGAGGATGAGAGGGAATGGATGGCGGGCCGGCACCGGAGTTTTGAAACACTGAAAACATCCGACGAATAACCCGATGATCGTGCCTCTACAGGCGACCGTTCGGTTATCAAACGACCACTGATTGCGACGTAATTTGGCAAGCGGTCTACCTACAATAAAAAAAGACAGAATGCCAAGATCCGACCCAATCCGAGAATAATTTATACACACTTTTGATACAATATTTTATCCGCGGGCACGTGCGTGTGTGGTTGGTCTCGAAACGATCAACGACACGAATGGACAGAACCGGCAATGACGAAAGGATGCAAGTTTTCGAAAACGAGCGATGATGCTATGCAGATGATGCGAATGATGCGATGATGAATGCGAAAAACAAACGAATCACATGACGAGAATGGAAATAAAAGGGGAATCTTCGTCGGTCTCGGGCTATTACAACATTGCTCATCAAGTCTACATAAATCATCTCTACAGAAGTCTCTGCTCATTATTGCATAACAACCCGGCACTTGGGGGCTACACTGGCTGAAGTTTTATAAGTCCTAGGCTGCTGCGGGCCAGACAACCCGGAACTTGGGGGCTCCACAGTTCAATACATTATTTCAAAGGACCAAGTCATCATGGATAAACTTGGATCTTGGGGGCTATAGGTAATATGGAGATAAAAAATAGAAGAACATATTCAAGCTATCAATTTTGAGTGAACTAGGTCTCATGTTTTGGTGGAGTTGAAGCATTGAAACCCGGATCAACATTACCCATTTTTCTTTATTCCCAATAATTTTATCAAGTCAATTGGAGTCTAGTTGTTTGACCTGGTATTATCCAAGATCATGACCTGACCCATCATTTGGCGGCTCAACTTCATATGGTTTTCTTATCTCCAAAAGTTTCACCAAGCCAAAGCATTGGAGGCCGTCTCAATGGCATATGGGTGTTTTATTCCCAATATGATTGTGAGGACGGCTCGTTAATATGAAGAAACCCTGATCTTCAAGGAGCTACTTCATTAAGCTGGCTAGTGGAGCAAGCCGACCCTTTAACATATCTATTATTCTTATTTCAGGAGCTTGCCATGAATATATTCAAGCTAACCTAGGGGCTAATGTTGGGGATATTACCCCGCGGTATAACCCAGCTTGGAATATGACCCGACCGGGACTCGGCGACTCACTACTGCGCGTGGCGAGCTTGGCGACTCATAAGTGACCCGAAAGGAAGTATGACCAGACAGGAGGTATGACCCGGCCCATTGTATGTCGGCTCATAGGTCACCTCTATTATCGGGTCACAGGACTACCTGACCCAAGGCCCAGCATGTAAGCCGACGCAGGCGGCTCATAGAGAAGGCCCCAGAGAAGAAGATAGATTCCCTTAAAAGAGAAAACAAGACATGGATTAGGACTCAAGAGAGACTAATCCTAATCCTACTCCTAGTAGGATTCTACATGTAAAAGTACCCCTTCCACTTATATAAGGAGGGGTAGAGTACCCCTACAGGGACAAGTTGACAACTTCAAGTCATTAGAGATAGACAGATTAGTGGCTCTGAAGATTAGAGGTAGCGATCCCGCACCCTTATAATCGATATCATCCTCATCATCAATATAGACAAAAAGAAGGATGTAGGCTTTTACCTCCGCCAGGAGGGGCCCAACGTGGGTAAACTCGCGCCTCTCGATTTTGACCAACCCCTCTCAAGCCACCACATAGTTGCGATGAACTCAAACCTAAGTTCTCTCAATGAGGACACATGGCCATGACAAATCCATGACATGGATCAAGACTGGGATTTGTTACTCCGTGTGACGGAGAGGTATATCAGGGCCCACTCGGTAATACAACATCACAGTAAGCCTTGAAAGCAATGTGACTAAGTGTTAGCCACGGGATGTTGTCTTACGAAACGAGTAAAGAGACTTGCCGGTAACGAGATTGAACTAGGTATAGAGATACCGACGATCGAATCTCGGGCAAGTAACATACCGAAGAACAAAGGGAACATCGTACGGGATTAACTGAATCCTTAACATAGAGGTTCAACCGATAAAGATCTTCCTAGAATATGTAGGAACCAATATGTGCATCCATGTCCCGGTATTGGTTATTAACCGTGGAGGTGTCTCAGTCATGTCTACATAGTTCTCAAACCTGCAGGGACTGCCCACTTATGGTTCGGTGATGTTTCAGTATAGTAGAGTTATGTATGGTGGTGACCGAAGGTTGTTTAGAGTCCCGGATGAGATCTTGGATGTCATGAGGAGCTCTGGAATGGTCCAGAGGTAAAGATTGATATATAGGAAGTCCTGTCTTGGTCATCGGAAAAGTTATGAGTAGTTTGGTGTCGGGAGGGTACTAGGGGCCATTGGGACGGGTGTCTCAACCAAAAGGACCTCATGGGCTGTGGGTGGAGTCAAACCAGCCCCTAGTTGGCCCATGCGGGTAGGGGTGGGAAAAACCCAAAGGTGGAAAGCTGGAAAGGGTTTCCATGTGGAGGGGAGGAATCCTACACCTAGTAGGATTGGAGTAGGACTCCTCCACCTCCAGTTTCGGCCAACCTTTGAGGGTTTGAGGCTGCCTCCTCCCCTCCCTCCCTCTTATATATACTACTGGATTTATAGGGGAGATCTAACCCTAATTGCCATGTGCTCCCTCTACTTCATCTAGATCGTCTTTTTCCTGTAGTCTAATTCGGTGGTGCTTAGGTGAAGCCCTGCCGGAATAGTTCCACCATCATCTCCGCCACACCGTCGCATTGCCGGAGAACTCATCAACCTCTCCGCTCCCTCTTGCTGGATCAAGAAGGCGAAGATCGTCATCAAGTTGTACGTGCGTTCAAAGCGGAGGCGCCATCCATTCGGCGCTAGATCCGAAGGACCATGATCAGGATCGCGAGGCGATTTGTGATTTCATCGCGGGACAATCGTGATGGGATCGCGATAAGGATCATGATGGGATCGCGGGAAGCTCACCGATTTGGATCGCGAAGACGTTCGACTACATCAACCACGTTTCTTAACGCTTCCCGCTTAGCGATCTACAATGGTATGTAGATCCAGTCTCCCTCTCGTAGATGCTCGTCACCATGGATATATCTTGCGTGTGCGTAGGAATTTTTTTGTTTTCCATGCAACGTTCCCCAATAATGGCATCATGAGCTAGGTCTATGTGTAGATGAGATCACGATTTTGTGGGTGTTTATGCTCCCTTGGCCATGTTTTGATTCAGCGACGGTATTGTGGGATGAAGCGGACTGGACAAACCTTACTCGTATGCTTACGAGAGACCGATTCCATCGACTAACGTGTAACTTTATTGCACAAAGATGGCTGGTGGCTGTCTGTCTCTCCTACTCTAGTTGGATCCGATTCGATAAAGCCGGTCCTTAAGAAGGTTATGTATCATTGTTGTCGGTATTGCGTAGGTGAGACTTTTTCTTGATATATACCCATAGCAGCCACGTAAAACATGCAACAACAATTAGAGGACGTTAACTTGTTTTTCGAGGTCGGGGTTTGAGGGATGCCGTGTCGGGGTCTGGGCGTCAGGGTTTCATGTCGGGGTCGAGGTGTTGGGGTCGGGGTGTCAGGGATGCCGTGTCGGGGTGTCGTGTCGGGGTCGGGGTGTCAGGGGTGTCGTGTCGGGGTCCAGGGTGCCGTGTCGTGGTGTCGTGTTGGGGGTCGAGGTGTCGATGGTGTCGTGTCGGCGATCCTCGACCCGGTTACGTCGGCACTGACGCACCCCTCCTCCTCCTCTTCTTCTTATTATTCTCCTTCTTCTTTTCCTTCCTTTCATCTCCTCCTCATCCTCCTCCTTTTCTTATTATTTTTCTTCTTCTCCTTCCTCTTCTTATTCTTCCTCATCTCCTTCTCCCCCTCTTCTTCTTCTTCTCTCTTCTCTAATTAACTACAACTAATTAACCTAACTACATTACTAAATTACTAACTAAACTAAACTATTAACTACAACCAACTAACTAAATTACTAAATAAACTAATTAACTACAACTACCTAAATAAATTACTAACTAGACTATTAAAAAAATGAAAAAATAGAGAGGGGAAGGGGGCTCACCGGAGTGGGGGAGGTGGAGGCTGGCGTTGGTGGAGGTGGAGGAGGCCGACACCGGCGGGGGGTTGTCGGGGGCGGCGGGTGGCATGGCGGGGGCACCAGGGAGGGAGAGAGGGGCGGGGTGGTGGGGCGGTGGGCATGGGCGGCGGGGTGGTGGGCGCTGGCGGCGGTGGGGGTGGGGGTCACGGGCGGCGGCAGGCGGTGGGCGCGGGCGACGGGGGTGGGGGCGAGTGGGGTGGGGGGCGAGGTGGTGGGCGCGGGCGGCGGCCGGCGGTGGTGACGCAGTGGCTACGCGGTGGTGGCGGTGGGGGGCGCGGGCGGCGGCCGACGGTGTGCGCGGGCGGCAGGGGTGGGGGCGCGACGGGGCCGGCGGTTGGGGCACGATGGGGGCGCGACGGGGGCCGGGAGCACGGCGGCGGGGCGGCGGCCGGCGCGAGGGTGCGGTGGGGGTTGGGGGTTGGGCTGGGGAGATGGGTCGGGGGAGAAGAGAGGCATGGGGGTGCGCCATTAGCGGGTTAGGTATCCACCTCTTTGTCGTTCGCTAGCGGACGACAAAGAGAGGGGTGGTGGGCCATTACAGTGGTGTTGTCAACTGGACCCCACCCACCTCTTTGTCGTCCGCTAGCAGACGGCAAAGAGCTAGCTGATGGCAAAGCCCCTCTTTGCCGTCTGTTAGCTCTTTGCCATCCGCTTTGTGCTAGCTGATGGCAAAGACACTCTTTGTCGTCTGCTAGCAGACGGCAAAGAGCTGGCAGACGGCAAATCATCTGATTCCAGTAGTGTAGGTCTTCAATATTGTGTAGTGGGTACTTGGTCTTTTTTGTAACCTAATTGAGAGAACGGTAATCGACAGAGAGTTGGATAGTTCCATCCCTCTTTGACACAAATAGAACAGGCAAACCCCAAGGAGAGGCACTGGGGAAAATGAATCCTTTTGTGAGCTGCTCTGCTAGTTGCTTTTTCAATTCAGCCAACTCTTTGGATCCCATTCTATAGGGATTCTTATAGATGGGCCCTGACCCGGGCATTAGCTCAATTATGAACTCAATATTGTGGTAAGGTAGCATTCTGGGCAGCTCATCAATAAATACATCCGGGTATTCGCATACCACCGGCACTTGATCCAACTCAATTCCCAACAGAGAATTATCCTAAGGGGCTCGAGTGGAGGTAGGGTTGGGAATATACTTGACTTCTACTCCTTGGCTATTCATCATGGTAACAATCCTCTTGGCACACTCTAACAAGCCTTGGTGCTGTTGTGGGTAGCGGTCACCATCCTGTTTGGAGCAGCCAAATCAAACTACTGGGATTGACGAGAGGAAAGGAAACAATGGAAAAGCGTGCATAAGGGGGTTGGTCGAGTGCAAGTGTAGTAAAACAAAGGTCGAAATACCAACACATATGTTAAGATAAGAAAGATAATGGAGTCGCTTACATGTTGCCTAAGGCAAAAGCACTACTTGCATCGGAAGACAAACTGCAAAAACAAACAACCAGCACGCATGGTTTCATATGAACCATTACATGGACTCGACTTCGCATGAGGGACACATGAGTGAACCTACCCTAGGGGTTCTCGGACCTAGGTGGTGGAGTGCTCGGTCTCGTAGTCACGCTCCTCTGGGTCTTCCTCTTGATTGTCCTCTGGACGGGTATTGTTTTTAGTCGAGGGGGTCAGAGAACGAGGAGGTCCATCCCGATGATGCTTTGCCGGTAGATCGGCGAAGAGCGCACGATACTCCTTTGCACTCATGCGACGTTGACATGTGGGTGCCTCTCTATCTGGGGGTACTCCTCCTCGATAAGTGACAGCTGGTCGTCCCTTGGGGACTCCATCCTTCTTGATCCTGTCTGGCTTCGTCTTGGCTTGAAGGAGTAGCTCTTGGGTGTGGTGAACTTCCTCGCAGAGCTTCACCGACTTCTTAATCAAGTGGTGAGTCAGAATGTTGGGAGAGAGGCTGAAGTAGGTCTAGAATTTGAGTGGTGTCCCATCCTCCTTGCATGGAAGGAACATCCAACTCTCGCCAATATCATCCCTCCTTAAGGGTAGATATCGCGTAGTTGGTGTCAGCAATCTCTGTGATGACTCGAAGGTGGATGGGTGCCTTTCATATAGCTGTCTTGACTGCGAGTGCCAGGGTCTCCATCTCTGGTCCTTCAAAGAACCAAATAGTTGAGGAGTCTTTTGCCATCACGACCACATCAACGTGGTACTCCTTCGTGACGACATCGACCCAGTGCTCATGATAGAGGAAAACGGGTGGTCGGTGATACTGGCACTTCTCTAGGATATCCTCAAGGAGTAGGGGAAAGCCGGATGTTGGGAGGGCTTCGGGTACGATGGCCATCTACAAAGGTTTGAAGGGAGGAGAGTCAGCAGAGTGTTCTTTGAAGAATAGAAGAGGTAATAAGTGCAGAACTCCTAAATATAGGTTCTAGGTGTATTTTTGAGAATGATTTTATCCTAACTAACGTCCATGCTAACTAAGGGCTTCCTACAGTCAGGATGGCTCTGATACCGGTTTTGTGGGGACCCCGACTCATAAGTTGTGATCACTGGATACACGTGTATAGTGATCTGAGAGATCAATGCTCACTGACACACACATAACTTGCTCTTGTACACCACTTCTTTATTAATTGGTTACCTAGCTCATCATCATCTCCCTCGGGCATCAGTGGCACCTAACGGGGTTTTCGAAGAGTCTTTGAAATCATCTGGTTTCCAACACCATGCATATTCCCATCCCACTTGCGTAGCAACTACTAGCAAGCTAACTACTCCCACCCACACAACCCTCATAGGGAGGGTAGGGTCATGCACGATGCAAGAATCAACGGTAAAGTATCAGAGGCATCCCACGGAAGGAGGGGGGTACCTCACCAACATGATCAACATCACAGCAATAAGTGCTATATGCCATGCAAATAAAAAGGGTTCTTAGTCATGGTCAGAAGGGTTGCTTGCCTGGCTCACCAAAATCTTCGGTGTCTTCAAAGTCTTCGGGTCCAACTCCCTCGTCAACAATGTAATCTATCATCGCGATAAATAACGATAGTAATAAGCATCACTCAAGAATAGAGCAGAAAAATCTACTTCTAAAAATATTACCCAACTCTTGATAAATACTACAAACTATTCTAAGAATATTTCTCTAGGGTTTTGGTAGGAAAAAGGTTTTTAAAAGTATTTATAACAGAGGCTAAAAATGCCTAAAAGAGGTTTTAAAATAAAATAGTAGATAAAATGATTTCAATAAATTATAAAAATGGCACTATTAAATTCTAGAGAATACCTAAGATTTATGGTGGAAAAAATTTTGGCATTGGATTTTTATTTTATTCTTTGCAATTTTGGGAAAAACTCCCCAACAAGGAAAAAGAAAAGTAAAAACTCCCGAGAGGCAACCACTAGTTGGGCCGGCTCAGCTGGCCATCTAGCCAGCCGCGCGTGTCGTAAGGTTCAAACCTGACGCTCAAGGCTCGGCTGCCAGCGACAGTGAGGGCAAGAGACAGAGGCGAGGCAGAGGCCGACAGATGGGGCCCACCTATTAGTTCCTTCTTCCTCCTCTGGATTGAGAGGGGAGAGGCTCACTGGCGTGGCTACCGGTGATAGCAAGGATGAGTGGTTGCGGGAATGGGCTCAGGCAGGCGTCCCCGTCCTTCTTGAGGTGGAAGGGGAAGATGGGGAGCAGGGAGTCGCCGGCGACCATGTCCTTTGGTGGAGGTGATTCGGGAGGTGGTTGCCGGGGTCATCTCACAATGCAAAATGAACTAGGAAGAAAGGGGGAAAGCATCAATGGACGATGGGAGGCTTGATGCAGAAGAAACCGGGGCCGAAGAGGGCTTGTACCTAGAGATCACCAGAGACCCGATGCGGCGGAGCTCCGGGTCTATCTGTGCATAGGAACCTCGGGGCTTGCTTGGGAGATTGGGGTGCTCGATTAGGAGTGGGAGAGGGCCAACAGACGAGAGGGGGAGCTCGGGGTTGGCTTATATAGCCTGCCCATGGTCCACCGAGTGGTGGTGCGCCGGCGAGCTTGCGGCGCTTGCTGGAGGGCATGAGGGAGAGAGGGAGAGTGTCTGGGGCGTTGCTGGGGCATGTCCACGACGAAAGGATGAAGAGGGAGAGCAGGGAGATGCGCGCGTGTGAGCACATGCATTGGCCCAGCTGGGTGGCGTCAGGCACACACGAGAGAGGTCGCCGGAGAGAGAAGGAGGAGGCGCCGACAAGGTGGTGGTTAGCGGACATCGAGGGCATCTCAGGGGACAGATCCCCCCATTCCTAGGCTGTTAGGATGCTCGGGATGGGTGTAGCTACAGTAGGGGAGCACACTGTAGCACGCTCCAGAGCGTGCAAATGGCCGACATTGCCGTTGCCCGCGCGCTCTGGGGTGCCCACCTTGTCCAGTAGCTCCTGGGGGTTTCTTAAATGCTCCTAGCATGTTCTTGAGCTAGCGTATGGGAAGGGGGAAATAAAATGGAGGTGTGAGGGCGTCTGCCATGATGAATCATATGGGCAAAAGGGAGTTTTACCCTACCCATCATTGAGCTGAGGCCACACAATTTTTACTAGAGTTGAAAAACATCATAGAGGAGATGTGGTAAAAAGTTGAAGTGCAGAAGAACAGAGAAAGGGGGTCAAAACATGTTTTTACCTATCATGCAGAAGGTGTTTTATGATGATTAGGGCAAGCAAATGGGCTTTGCTTTCCATAAGATTTGACAGGGTCAAATGGTGGATAGAGCTAGGGTCAATCACCAAGTTTGAGCTTCATTGAAGAAGATTCACAATGTAACTTTGTAAAACCCTAGAAATTGACAGAATCAGTATCCTGTAGATATAAGGATCCATTTCCATTCCCCTTGATGCACCACTTGGTGTGGCATCCTCATTTGGGTAACAGAACATGCTTCCAAATTTTGGGACCAATAGGTTCACAATGTAAAGTTGCTCAAATTTGATTTTGCACAGGAATGGTTTTGGAATATTTTGATGAATCAAAACAATGGTGATTGATATGAAACTTTGCAATATCATCACATATAACATGTGTGAATTGCTGGAATTTTCCTAGAATTTATTGAGAATATTTCTTATAGAAATATTTCAAAAGCTTGATTTCGGCAGAAAGGGTTTTGAGGGGTTTTGCCCATGATTTTGAACATGACAATGTGTTGAAACTCATAGATATGTAAAATATATGTTCACTGAGTTTCCCTAAATTTCCTCAAATATTTTGAAAGCATTTAAATAATTTTTCCCTATAAAAACCATTGGGGAAAAAGCCTTAAAAAGAAATAGTAAAATAATATTTAAAATCAATTTTGGTGGTTTTGGAAAGGAATATATATAGTAGGTTTCAAATAAAGCCTTTGGGGAAAAAGGATCCACCCAATTTAACGACTTGAAGTGCAAACCTCAACTTAGGGGTTTTTGAAAACCTAATTTAAATAAATCTTTTTGGCCAAAATAAATTTTGATAAAAATAGTTTTGGGCACTATTCACATGGCATGATCATTGGGCAAGAAGTTTGGATCAATGAAGATGAATGTGGAGAGGACTATAACCTAAGAGTGCCAAACATATTCAAGCAAACAATCAAACAAACAACAATTCAAACAAGCATGCACTCAAAAAGTTTTAATTGGTTCCACATTTTGTAAATCCAAGCATAGCAAGGTGATACAAACACAGCGTGTGATGTTGGGGAACGTAGTAATAATTTAAAAAAATCTACGTGTCACCATGATCAATCTAGGAGATGCTAGCAATGAGCGAGAGAGGGATTGCATCTTCATACGCTTGAATATCGCTAAGCGGAAGCGTTACAAAGAAAGCGGTTGAAGGAGTCGTACTCGCGGCGATTTAAATCGCGGAAGATCCAATCCAAGCGACAAACGGATGGTGCCTCCGCGTTCAACACACGTATAGCCTGGGGACGTCTCCTCCTTCTTGATCTAGGAAGGGGGAGGAGAAGTTAAGGGAGAGATCCGGCAGCACGATGGCGTGGTGGCGGTGGAGCTCGTGTTTCTCTGGCAGAGCTTCGCTAGGCGTTATGAAGGAGGAGGAGGTGTAGAAAAGGGGGAGGGATGCATCAAGGGAAGGAATGTAGCTGCCTTCCCACCCCACTCTATTTATAGGTGGAAGGGAAGAGGGGGCCGGCCCCCCTAGATCCAATCTAGGGTGGGGTGGCGGCCAAGGGGGGAGACTTGCCCCCCCAAGTTAGGCGGGAGGCGCTCCCACCCCTAGGGTTTCCAAACCTAGGCGCCATGGGGCCTTGGGGCGCACCAGCCCACTAAGGGGCGGGTTCCCATGCAACTTTATCCCATTAGGACCTCCGGGGCAGGTGGAACCCCCGGTGGACCCCCAGAACCACTTCAGTGGTCCCGGTACAATACCGATAAACCCCGAAACCTTTTCGGTGACTGAAACTAGACTTCCCATATATAAATCTTCACCTCCGGACCATTCCGGAACTCCTCATGACGTCCAGGATCTCATTCGGGACTCCGAACAACTTTTGGTAACCACATACAATTCCCATTACAACTCTAGCGTCACCGAACCTTAAGTGTGTAGACCCTACAGGTTTGGGAACCATGAAGACATGACCGAGACACCTCTCTAGCCAATAACCAATAGAGGGATCTGGATACCCCTATTGGCTCCCACATGTTCCATGACGATCTAATCGTATGAACCACGATGTTAGGGATTCAATTAATCCCGTATACAATTCCCTTTGTCCAACGGTATGTTACTTGCCCGAGTTTTGAATCGTCAGTATCCCTATACCTTGTTCAATCTCGTTACCAGCACGTCTCTTTACTCATTCCGTAACACTAGATCCGATGACTAACTCCTTAGTCACATTGAGATCATTATGATGACGTATTACGGAGTGGGCCCAGAGATACCTCTCCGTCACACGGAGTGACAAATCCCAGTCTCGATTTGTGCCAACCCAACATATACTTTCGGAGACACCTGTAGTGCACCTTTATAGTCACACAGTTATGTTGTGACGTTTGATACACCCAAAGCATTCCTACAGTATCCGGGTGTTGCACAATCTCATGGTCTAAGGAAATGATACTTGATGAAAAGCTCTAGCAGACGAACTACACGATCTTGTGCTATGCTTAGGATTGGTTCTTGTCCATCACATCATTCTCCTAATGATGTGATCCCGTTATCAATGACATCCAATGTCCATGGTCAGGAAATCATGACCATCTATTGATCAACGAGCTAGTCAACTAGAGGCTTACTAGGGACAAGGTGTGGTCTATGTATTCACACATGTATTACGGTTTCTGGTTAATACAATTATAGCATGAACAATAGAAAATTATGTTGAACAAGGAAATATAATAATAACCATTTTATTATTGCCTCTAGGGCATATTTCAACAGTCTCCCACTTGCACTAGAGTCAATAATCTAGGTCACATCACCATGTGATTAACACTTACTTCACCACATGATTAATACCTAAATCATTATGTGATGAAGACCCAATGAGTTCTGGGTTTTGATCATGTCTTTCTTGTGAGAGAGGTTTAAGTCAATGGATCTATAACACTCAGATCCATGTGTACTTTGCAAATCTATATGTCATACTGGAGATGCTACCACGCTCCACTTGGAGCTATTCCAAATGGTTGCTCCACTATATGTATCCTAACTGCTACTTAGAGTCGTCCGGATAGGTATCAGAGCCTGCATCGACGTAACCCTTTACGACGAACTCCTTATCACCTCCATAATCGGGAAATATTTCCTTAGTCCTCTAGTTACTAAGGATAATCTTGATCGTTCTCCAGTGATCCACTCATGGACCACTGTTGTACCCCTTGACAGACTCATGGCAAGGCACACACTAGGTGCGGTACACAACATGGCGTACTATACATAGCCTATGTATAAGGCATAGGGGACGACCTTCGTCCATTCTCTTTCTTCTATCGTGGTTGATCTTTGAGTCTTACACAACTCCACACCTTACAAATCAGGCAAGCACTCTTTCTTTGACTGATCCATTTTGAACTCTTTCGAAATCTTGTCAAGGTATGTACTCATTGAAAGTTTTATCAAACGTCTTGATCTATCTCTATAGATCCCGATGCCCAACATTTATGTACCTTCTTTCTGAGTTTTCCTTTGAAAACTTCCTTTTCAAACAACCCTTTATGCTTTCCAGAAACTCCACATCATTTCCGATCAACAATATATCATCCATATATACTTATCAGAAATTCTATAGTGCTCCCACTCACTTTCTTGTAATTACAAATTTCTCACGAACTTTGCATTAACTCAAAAACTTTGATCACCTCATCAAAGCGTATATTCCAACTCCGAGATGCTTGCTCTAGTCCACAGAAGGATTGTTGGAGCTTGCATACCTTTTAGCATCCGTAGGATTGAAAAAACTTTCCGGTTGTATCACATACAACTTTTCCTCATGGAAACCATTAAGGAAAGTGTATTTTGAGATCCATCTCCCAAATTTCATAACCAAAAAAATGCAGCAACTGCTAACTTAATTTCATCAGACTTTTAGCATCGCTATGGGTGAGAAAATCTCATCGTAGTCAACTCCTTGAACTTGGTGGAAACTTCTTTGCGACAAGTAGAGCATTATAAATGTTGACATTCACCCTGAGCTTCCGTCTTCATCTTAGAGGTCCAGTTGTACTCGACGACCTGCCGTTCAACGGACACGTGTACCAAAGCCAATACTTGGTTTTCATACATGGGTCCTTTCTCGGATTTCATGGTTCCCAGCCATTTGCTGGAATCCGGGCCCGCCATCCCTTCTCCATAGTTCGTGGGTTCATCGTTGTCCAACAACATGACCTCCAAGACAGGGTTGTCGTACCACTCAGGAGCTGTACGCGCCCTTGTCGACCTACGAGGTTACATAGTAAACTGATCTGAAGCTTCATGATCATCATCATTAATTTCCACTTCAATTGACGTAGGCTCCATAGAAACATCTTTCTGTGCTACGCTACTCTCTTGTTGAAACAAAGGTTCAACAACCTCATCAAGTTCTATCTTCGTCCCACTCAATTCTTTCGAGAAAAACTCTTTCTCGAGAAAGGACCCGGTTTTAGCAACAAACACTTTGCACTCGGATCTGAGATAGAAGGTATACCCAATTGTTCTTAGGGTATCCTATGAAGTTGCACTTTTCCACTTTGGGTTCGGGCTTATCAGACATAAGTGTCGCATTCCCAAACTCTGAGAAATGACCACTTAGGTTTCTATCAAACCATAATTCATACCATGTCATCTCAATGGATTTAGATGGTTCCCGTTTTAAAGTGAATGTGGTTGTCTCTAATGCATAACCCTACAACGATAGTGGTAAATCGATAAGAAACATCATAGTTCACACCATATCCAATAGAGCACGACTATGACGTTCGGACACACCATCACACTATGGTGTTCCAGGTGGCGTGAGTTGTGAAACAACTTCCACATTGTCTTAAGTCGTATAGCAAACTCGTAACTCAGATATTCACCTCCACGATCATATCGTAGACATTTTTATCTTCTTGTCACGATGATCTCAAACTCCACTCTGAATTTTCTTGAACTTTTCAAACATTTCAGACTTGTGTTTCATTCAGAAAATATGCCCATATCTACTCAAATCATCAGTGAAGGTAAGAAAATAACGATATCCACTGCACGCTATAACTCTCATTGGACCGCATGCATCAAAATGTATTATTGGCAACAAGTTACTAGCCCGGTCCATCATACTGAAAATGGGGTCTTTAGTCATCTTGCCCATGAGGCCTGGTCCGCATGTCTTAACCGATTTGAAACCGAATGAGTCCAAAGATCCATCAGCATGGAGTTTCTTCATGTGATTTATACCAATATGACATTTAGCAGCAATGCCACAAGTATGTGGTACTATCATTATTAACTCTGTATCATTTGATATCAATGTTATGAACATGTGTATTACTACGATTAAGATTCAATAAACCATTCCCATTGGGTGCATGACCTTTGAAGGCATTATTCATGTAAATAGAATAACCATTGTTCTCTACATTAAATGAATTACCGTATTGCAATAAACACGATCTAATCACGTTCATGCTCAATGCAAACACAAAATAAAATTTATGTAGGTTTATCACTAATCCTGAAGGTAGAGAGAGCATGTGATGGTGATCACATCAACCTTGTAAACACTTCCAACACACATAGGCACCTCACCCTTAGCTAGCCTCCATTTATTCTGTAGTTTTGTTTCGAGTTACCAACATTTAGCAACTGAACCGGTATCTAATACCCAGGTGCTACTAGGAGTATTAGCAAGGTACACATCAATAATATGTATATCAAATATACTTCTGTCGACGTTGCTAGCCTTCTTATCTACCAAGTATCTAGGGTTGTTCCATTTCAGCAACTAATCTCCTCATAATAGAAGCACTTAGTCTCGGGTTTGGGTTCAACCTTGGGTTTCTTCACTAAAGCAGCAACTGGCTTGCCATCCATGAAGTTTCCCTTCTTGCCCTTGCCCTTCGTGAAACTAGTGGTTTGACTAACCATCAACAATTGATGCTCCTTCTTGATTTCTACCTTCGCGGTGTCAAACATCGCGAGTAGCTCAGGGATCATTGTTTCCTTCCCTGGCATTTTGTAGTTCATCACGATGCTCTAGTAGCTTAGTGGTAGTGACTTAGAGAACTATATCAATCACTACATTATCTGGAAGATCAACTCCCACTCGATTCAAGCGATTGTAGTACCCAGACAATCTGAGCGCATGCTCACTGATTGAGCTATTCTCCTTCATCTTGTAGGCAAAGAATCTTGTTGGAGGTCTCATACTTCTCAAGACAGACATGAGCCTAAGATCCCAATTTTAGATCTTAGGACATCTCATTTGTTCCGTGACGTTCAAAAGTTTTGGAGCCTCAATTCTAAGCCATAATGCATGACGCACTGAACTATCAAGTAGTCATAACAACGTGCATGTTAGATGTTCACAACATCCACAGACGATGCTAGATTGGGTGGTGCACCGAGCGGTGCATCAAGGACACAAGCATTCTGTGCGGCAATGAGGACAATCCTCATATCATGGACCTAGACTGCATTATTGCTACCATCATCTTTCAACTTACTTTTCTCTAGGAATGTATCAATAAAACAGGGGAGCTAGAGCATGAGCTATCTACAACATAATTTGCAAAGGCACTTTTAGACTATGTTCATGATAATTAAGTTCATCTAATCAAATTATTTAATGAACTCCCACTCAGATAGACACCCCCCTAGTCATCTAAGTGATACATGATCCACATCGACTAGGCCGTGTCCGATCATCACGTGAGACGGACTAGTCATCAATAGTGAACATCTCCATGTTGATCGCATCTACTATACGACTCATGTTCGACCTTTCAGTCTCTTGTGTTCCGAGGCCATGTCTATACATGCTAGGCTCATCAAGTCAACCTTTGTGTTTCGCGTGTGTAAATCTAGCTTACACCCATTGTATCCGAATGTTAGAATGTATCACACCCGATCATCACATGGTGCTTCGAAACAACGAACCTTTGCAACGGTGCACACTTAGGGGGAACACATTTCTTGAAATTTTAGTGAGGGATCATCTTATTTATGCTACCGTTGTTCTAAGCAAATAAGATGTAAGAACATGATAAACATCACATGCAAATCACAAAGTGACATGATATGGCAATATCATCTAGCGCCTTTGGTCTCCATCTTCGGGGTGCGGCGTGATCACCATCATCACCGACACGACACCATGATCTCCATTATCGTGTCTTCATAAAGTTGTGTCACCAACTATTACTTCTATTACTATGGCTAACGGTTAGCAATAAAGTAAAGTAATTACATGGTGTTTTTGATTGACACGTAGGTCATACAATAAATTAAGACAACTCCTATGGCTCCTTCTGGTTTTCATACTCATCGACATGCAAGTCGTGATTCCTATTAAAAGAACATGATCAATCTCATACATCACATATATTTCATCACATCCTTTTGGCCATATCACATCACATAGCATATCCTGAAAACAAGTTAGACGTCCTGTAATTGTTGTTGCAAGTTTTACGTGGCTGCTATGGGTTTCTAGCAAGAACGTTTCTTACTACACAAAAGCCACAACGGTGATATGCTAATTGATATTTACCCTTCATAAGGACCCTCTTCATCAAATCTGATCTGACTAAAGTGGGAGAGGCAGACACCCGCTAGCCACCTTATGCAACAACTACATGTCAGGCGGTGGAACCTATCTCACGTAAGCGTATGCGTAAAGTCGGTCCGGGATGCTTCATCCCACAAAGCCTCCGAATCAAGATAAGACAAGTAACGACAAGCAAATTGACCAAATCATCGCCCACAACTACTTGTGTTCTACTCGTGCATAGAATCTACGCATAGACCTAGCTCATGATGCCACTGTTGGGGAACGTAGTAATAATTCAAAAAAATTCCTACTTGTCACCAAGATCAATCTAGGAGATGCTAGCAACGAGAGAGGGGGAGTGCATCTTCATACCCTTGAAGATCGCTAAGTGCAAGCGTTACAAAGAACACGGTTGATGGAGTCGTACTCGCGGCGATTCGATCCAAGCACCGAACGGACGGCGCCTCCGTGTTCAACACACGTACAGCCCGGGGACGTCTCCTCCTTCTTGATCCAGCAAGGGGGAGGAGAATTTGAGGGAGAGCTCCGGCAGGACGACGACGTGGTGGTGGTCTACCTCGTGGTTCTCCGACAGAGCTTCGCTAAGCGCTACAAAGGAGGAGGAGGTGTAGGAAAGGGGAGGGCGGCGACAAGGGAAGGGTTGTAGCTGCCCACCCACCCCTCTCTATTTAGAGGGTAAGGGAAGATGGGGCCACCCCCCTAGATCCAATCTAGGGTGAGGCGGCAGCCAAGGGGGGTAGACTTGCCCCCCAAGTTAGGTGGGAGGCGTACGCACCCCCTAGGGTTTCCAACCCTAGGAATGATGGGCCCTTGGTCGGGAGCACCAGCCCACTAAGGGGCTGGTTCCCACGCAACTTCAGCATATTAGGCCCTCCGGGGCAGGTGGACCACCGGAACCCCTTTGGTTGTCCCCGTACAATACCGATAAAACCCGAAACCTTTCCGGTGACTGAAAAACTGGACTGCCCATATATAAATCTTCACCTCCAGACCATTCCCGAACTCCTCGTCACATCCGGGATATCGTCCAGGACTCCGCACAACCTTCGGTAACCACATAAAATTCCCATTACAACTCTAGCGTCACCGAACCTTAAGTGTGTAATCCCTACGGGTTCGGGAAACCATGCACACATGACCGAGACACCTCTCTGGCCAATAACCAATAGCGGGATCTGGATACCCATATTGGCTCCCACATGTTCCACGATGATATCATTGGATGAACCACGATGTCGGGGATTCAATTAATCCCTTATACAATTCCCTTTGTCCAACGGTATGTTACTTGCCCGAGATTCGATAGTCGGTATCCTATACCTTGTTGAATCTCGTTATCGGCAAGTCTCTTTACTCGTTTCGTAACACATGATCCCGTTACTAACTCCTCACTCACATTGATCTCATTATGATGATGTATTACCGAGTAGGCCCAGAGATACCTCTCCGTCACATAGAGTGACAAATCCCGGTCTTGATTTGTGCCAACCCAACAGACACTTTCGGAGGCACCTGTAGTGCACCTTTATAGTCACCCAGTTACGTTGTGACGTTTGATACACCCAAATCATACCTTCAGTATCCCGGAGTTGCGCAATCTCATGGTCTAAGGAAATGATACTCGACATTAGAAAATATCTAGTAGACGAACTCCACGATCTTGTGCTATGCTTAGGATTGGGTCTTGCCCATCACATCATTCTCCTAATGAGTGATCATGATGTAATTCCATTATCAATGACATCCAATGTCCACGGTCAGGAAACCATGACCATCTATTGATCAACGAGCTAGTCAACTAGAGGCTTACTAGGAACATGGTGTGGTCTATGTATTTACACATGTATTACGGTTTCTGGTTAATACAATTATAGCTTGAACAATACACAATTACCATGAACAAGGAAATATAATGATAACCACTTTATTATTGGCTCTAGGGCATATTTCCAACATGTCACATGTGAAGCCTTCAGTGGCTCTCTTCCGACACTTCTTCACCTTGCGCGTGCATGACGCCGCTCAGCGGTCGGCGTGCATCTCATTCGTCGCGGTCCAAAGCGGCAACATGCTCTTAAAGGCTGGGAAGCAGATGGAGAACTTCCGGCACCGCTGGGTCTTCATGGATCTTCGTGGTTCTAACCCCCGCTTGGAGATGCCAAGGGGGGTGTGAGAGAATACCCCTGCGTGGAGCTCCGCGAAGCTATCTGACCCTCAGGCGAAAGCCATCCTTGATCGGATTTCCCGCGACATCAGCACCAGGAAACTGATCGGGGAAATGATAGTGAAGGGGTTCCTGACGAACTGCCTGACACCCCTCCAGGCTCACTCTAGGCCCTTGTGGGACTATCAGGGCAGCAGCGACAGCCTCAGGCTTCGGTTCACTCGCATAACCCCTGACGAATTGAGCAGGGCTATGGCTACCCTACTCAGTGGTGACCAAGGTGATCCCCCCGATGCCTTCACCCCGTTGTATCGCCGTGACGACGTGGCTGTAATAGCCCAAGTGCAGCCCTTGCCTTATTTGTAATCATTTCCTTGTGTGAATCTTATATGTATGCCATCATGGGATTTGTGACATATATTTCTGCTTCATGTCTTTCATCATGCATCATGGCAGCATGGCATCATCACCTAAATTATGTTGCATCATATGCTTGTGCTGTTGTGAGTGATTGTCTTGTGATGTTTGTGTATTGGTGGCACATGTGTGTTTGGGTGTGTAAAACCTCTCCACTATTTTTCTCTACCCCCTCACAATTTCTCTAGAACTATGCCATCTCTCTTTTATTCAATAATTGAACATGTCGTGATTTTACTTGCTGGCTCACCTCTTGAAAAATGTTGCACCTCTTCTAAATATTCTGTTTAGAATAGTAGTTATTATATTGAGCATGTTTGTGGTTGTTGCCTATTAAATCCTTAAAAAACAGATTGCATTTTTATTAAAACATGAATTTATTTTTCTGCTCTGAAAATAATATTCCCATTTCTATTAAATTGCACGCATTTTTTAGAACCCAAGGAAGTACTTCTTTCTCCTAAAAAAATCTCTCTCTAAAACATGTGCAATTTAGTTTCTCCAATTTATATTTATATAGAAGGTTTTGTTTCGTTTGAGAGAGAGGGAGCCGGATGGGCTCCTCCTGGCCCATCTCACTGACCAAGGACCAACCCCTCATCTCTGACGAACACCCTTCCTTCGTCCCCCTCCCTATGTCAGAGAATCAGAGAGAGGCGAGAGCGTGTGTTCACGGGCGTCGAGTTCGCCGTCAACCCCCTGCCTACTTATTCGCCTCGGCATGCATGCCCCTCTCCTAGGGTTTCCCACCTTTCCTCGTGCTACCGCCGCCCCCTCTCTTCCCTCCTTCCCCTTCCCCTACGGGTAAGTTCAGAGAGTGTAGTGAGGTTCAGAGAGAGAAACACGGGAGCGCCGCCCTTCTTCATCTTTGTCGTTTTCTCTGGTGGCCGCGTGCGCTCTGTCCAAGATGTCGACACAGTCGTGGGTAGCGCCCGCGACCCATTCCCTTCTCTATGAGAAGCAGGTCGCCCCCCTCTTGGCTTCTTCTTCGTCTCCATCGCACTGCCAAGTCTTCGTATCGTTCGTTGCCTCGCCGCTGTCGATCGAAGCCTTGTCGTTTTTCCTTCGTGCTGAAGAGTCTCAAGGTGAGAAATGTCCTATTCCTGCCTTTTTCCCCATCCCTAGTGCTCCCAAATTCCGTCGCATCGTCTTCGCCATCTTGCCATGCCCGGGCAAGATGAAGCTCGGGCCCGAGCCCTGTTGCCGTGCGTTAGTGACTTGATGCCCCGGGTAAGGGTTCCTCGAGGTTCCCGAAGCCCCCACCGATGCATCTCCTTGCCGGAGATGTCGCCATTGCCACATTGCACCGCCGTCGTGCCATGCCTGCTCGGTTCCTTCAGTTTCGTCACAGATCCGTCCCGTCTTTAGTTAAGAGGAGCCAAAGCCCTGTTATACCAGTCGCCTGTTCATAGCGTAGTGGTAGAGACTCGGGGTGAGGACCACGAGGTCCAGGGAACGAATCCCCCCTCGCCCCTTTTAATTTTCGTGCACAGTGCTATGATGTATATGTGTGTGCATGTGTGAATGACAGGTGGGCCTATGGGGCTACCTTGTCATACTCACGAAAGGCCCTGGCTCACTACCAGTGGGACCACCCCTCCTTCTTTTATTTTTTTGTTTGTTTTATTTTTTGTCATCTCTGCTTGTTTTGTTTCCATTTCTGGTAGTATTCCAATCAGGACACTGCCATTTTAGGACATAGCTATTTTGAGTTAGTTTTGACTTATAAGAGCATGTGTGCATTTTCGAGCTAGATTTTAGGCATTTTATAGCTGCCAATATATAAGTGTGATATATGATTTTGGGGTAGAAAAATCCCAGGAAGTCAGTGGTGTAATTAGTTTTGTCATTGGAGTAACTTTGTGAAAATATTAATTTCTGATGAGGTGGCATTTTGTTATTTTTGTATGTTCTAATCCTTGGGGAACTTGCCAGCATGTTATATGTTCATTTTGGTGTGCTCTAGCTCACTACCAGTGGGACCCCCCTCCTTCTTTTATTTTTTTGTTTGTTTTATTTTTTGTCATCTCTTCTTGTTTTGTTTCCATTTCTGGTAGTATTCCAATCAGGACACTGCCATTTTAGGACATAGCTATTTTGAGTTAGTTTTGACTTATAAGGGCATGTGTGCATTTTCGAGCTAGATTTTAGGCATTTTATCGCTGTCAATATATGAGTGTGATATATGATTTTGGGGTAGAAAAATCCCAGGAAGTCAGTGGTGTAATTAGTTTTGTCATTGGAGTAACTTTGTGAAAATATTAATTTCTGATGAGGTGGCATTTTGTTATTTTTGTATGTTCTAATCCTTGGGGAACTTGCCAGCATGTTATATGTTCATTTTGGTGTGCTCTAGTGCCTAGAATTTTTGCTTGCCATGTTAGTTCATGTGATGAGTGGAAAACTTGATGCAAACATGCCACTAAAATTCTGCCTTCGCATGCCCATAATATTGCAAAGTATTGGAAATCAGTTAGCATGATAGCATATTGTCTTGATGATTCCCATGAGCATAGTTTTCCTGTGGGGTTGGTCCAATGCCATGAATTGTTGTGCTTGTCACCCTCTGTCATTTGGTGCATTTACTTTTCCATATGGTTTCTTCATCTTGTAGTTAGATCCTGTCAAACATGCAATGTTGAAATAAACAGTGGCTATTCTCTTGGTGAAATTTGTCTAAGTCAGAGGCTCTGTAGTTATTTTTATGCCATGCTTAGAGCATGCTACCAAGTGAACTATGATGTTCTAGCTCAAGCTCAGTGCTAGTGTTTTGTAGTAGATGTTGTCCTCTTTCAACCTGTTAAAATTCATGCCATGAGATGGTCTCTAGCATCATTGTTTGCTCATGTCAAGTTGCTATCAGCTTAATTCGGATTCCAGAAAAAACTGGGATTTTCATTAAGTCCCTGAAATCTGTTTCATTATGAAATCTTGTGAGCTTCATTGCTTAGTGATCCTTTCTTCCTTTCAACTTTGTGTAGTTCAATGATTTGTTAAGCATGCTGTTTAGATTCTTTACCTACTTTGGTTGTGGCTGGAAACCTACTGTAGCTTTGGATATGTGTTGTCCAAGTTGCTATGTTGCTGTTTTGGATAGCATGTGTGTGGTTTTGTTTTGTGACTTGTGTGAGCTATGCTCCATAGTTTTGTATGATCTTTAGCTCTATTGTTTCTAGTTTTTCATTTCCTATCTAGTGGCATCCTTGGAATACCAAGGAACAGCCTATGGCCTTCCTTGTCTTATGTTTTGTCTTTGTTAGAGATCGTACCTTGCCATGAGCGTCCCGGAAGCTACGTTACTCCGTTTTGTGACATTCTTCGTATGCATCGACATCGATTTTGAATGAAGCATTCGTATTTGCCATGTTCATGCATGTTACAACAACTAAGCATGAGGTTTCGTCCAGAATTCTAATAACTTAACAATTGCATGAGAAACAATTGCATGAGAAACAAGTCTAGCTTTGGTTGTGGGTAGACGCGAGTATTGAGCTTGAGTACGAGGATCTAGGAGAGTACAACTATGAGGACCTAGCTCTTCGTCCCTCTGAACAACCAACATGCAAGATGACAGTACCATGATCCCGACACTATTTTTGCCTTGCTAGATGTCTCACTCTTATGGTTATGCTTTCATTACCTACCACTTACTTATCAAGCCTCCTACATTGCCCCGAAAGCCACTAACTGCTCCACTACCTAGCAAACCTTGTTTGGCTAAGATAGCGCTGCTCAGCCCCTCTTATAGCTTTGCTAGTTGCAGGTGCAGGTTGTTTCATTGTGATAACATGGATATCTGGAGATATCACAATATTACTTCTATTTAATTTAATGCACATATATATCTTGGTAAGGTGGAAGGCTTGTCCTTTTGCTCGGTGTTTTGTTCCACTTTTGCCTCCTTAGCTACTTGTTACCGGTGTTATGTTCCATATTTTGCGCTCCTAACATGCTCGGGGTTGTTACGGGGACCCCCTTGACTATTCATTTTAGATTAAAGATTTCTGGCAAGACCCAACATTGTTACTATTTGCTTAATGACCTAATATAATTGTATAGGGCTTAGCTACCCCGTGGATAATTAATCAACAACCCGGGCCAGTGCTCCTCATGAGTGTTCGTCCAAACCGGGCTGCCTGCGGGGTCACCGCGAGGAAACTTGGGCATTGGTTTTAACCATAGCTAGTCCCATCTGGTCGTGTCCTGAGAACGAGATACGCGGCTCTTATCGGGTTCGTTGACACGTCGGGTAGTCTTGTTGGACCTATTTTACCTCTCTCGAATGTCTTGTGTGAGGAATTCCATTAATAGTTCGGGCTATCTCGAGCCTGAGGTTTTCCAGTGGAATGGCGTGTGGTTAGTTTGTGATGGATGAGTTGGAGCGCCCCTGTAGGGTTTAATATTTCGGGAAGCCATGCCTGCGGTTATGTGGCAACTTGGAGATTTGTTTAACACCCGATTATTGTTAACTTGAAGTAAACTCAAATAAAATACACCAATTGTGTGCGTAACCATGACTGTCTCTGCTCATGATCATCAACCGAGAGAGAACACGGTGGGGTTATGATTCACGTAAGTAGGTGTTCAGGATCACTTAGTGATCATGCTAGTTTACGATCGTCTTACGTAGGCCACCATTTACGTTCATGTTCCTGTATGTTAGCCACCAAATACCTGCTTAGTGCTTTCTACAGCCTCACCACTAACCTTTTCCGCCCCTATTGGCTTACATAGTTTCGGTACTCGGGTTATGAGATTGCTGAGTAATTGCGGCTCATAGATTACAACAATACACGTGCAGGTGTTGATGGCAACGTGCCAGAAGATGTGACTCAGCTCCAGTGGGAGTACAATGAAGAAAGTAGGCGTATGTACGTTACATATCCCGAAGAGTAGGGAGCTTCTTGGTGGTGATCCTGGGATAGCAAGGCAGTTTTACATTGCTTATTTTCTTCGTTTGATTTCATCTATAGCCGTACGCTGTCTTCTGAATGATGTATGAATAACTTGTGTGAACTTGTAAGATAGCTTGTGGCGAGTGTAAGCCAACTCATATACTCATGTCTTCGTACATGTATGCAATGTTTACCACACTTGCGAAATGACGAGATCCGCTTCTATCCTTGTTGAGGCCCTCGTGCTCAAATAAGGACAGGATCGCATCTTGGGCGTTACAAGTTGGTATCAGAGCCATACCAACCATAGGAGCCCTGTTGGGGATATACACCTGGGGTGAGACCCACCCAGGTGGGGCCGGTTTATGCGGTTCACGACTTATGGTAACTCCAGGAGGAAGCATAGCCAGTGGGCCGGAGGGCCTAGAGCCAGAAGGCCAGATGTAACCCGATGGACTTGAGTCGCCGAAGTGACTTGTTAGATATGGCATGTTTAGTTAGAGGTGAGGTCGGTTGTTTAGTTTAACTCGACCCGGACTCTTGTAAGCCCAGGGCCTTGACTCGTGTATATTAGGGCGGTTTACCTGTGTGACTTATACCATGAAACAATTGATCGAGAGCTAGGTTAAGAGAACTCGCTCCCTTGTAATCGATACACAATCAGTACACCACAAAGCCGGATGTAGGCCTTTACATCATTCCGAGGGGCTGAACCTAGGTATACCCTTGTCTCTCAATTCTGATTAACCCCTTCGTGTTCACCGCCTTAGCGATGGCCTCGAACCTAAGTCCGTTGACCCAGACATCTGCCTTGACAAATTCACTATAGTTGGCACCCACCGTGGGGCTAGCGCTCGTTGGTGTAATGTTCTCCAAAGGATCGCTTCCAGGGATCGAGGGGTACGCCGTTGGCAGGATGACCAAGAGTCATCGCGGCAAGGTCTACATCAACGACACTCGCTGGCGCCCCGAGGCCAATTCAATCGAATACGAGTACCGGGTCCCCTTTGGCAGAAGTCACTTTTTCATCGGCAATATCGGAAGATCTGATCCCTAGACGGACCTCTGCACCGACCTTGTCGAGCCGGCCCGGCGCGTGCAACCCACCCATGTTAACCCGAACAAGAACCATGTCTTTGTTGGCTTTACCCTAGGCAGGGAGCTTGAAGGCTCCATGTCAGGGGAAGGAACGCTCATCTGCTCAGAGGATGGTTCCTTGAGCGGAGAGACGAAATCAATCTATCATCTTCACAACGGCGGGCTTGGGGGCCACGTAGAGAATTATCCTGAGTCAGAATATCCTGAGCCGGAAGAGTACGAGATGCCAAACCACACTATTGTTTTCATGGCAGGGTCGGCATCAGCTGATAATAGCATAGCTGCTGGCGTGGCCGGATCTGGAGCGGACAGGCCGTCGGGTCAAGTTCTTATGGATTTGATGGAGGAGCTCACAACCCTGATGGAAGAAGAGGTAACTTTTGAAAACCAAGCAGCCCGTAATGCAGATATCACAAGGTTGAAGGACCACATGGCAGGAGTCCAACAGGCCGTGATGGACGCTAACTCAGAGCGCCTTAGGGCAAAGGCTTTTCGCTTAGAGCTAGAGCCGTAGTCTACAGCAGCGATTCACTAGATGAGGCACCAATATCGTTTGCTGGATCAATATGAAGCCAGAAATCTTTTCACTATGCCGAGGACAGGACGGAATATGCCTTTGACGTAATCCAGATGGCAGAAGTACCTGGAAGCCGGGCGACGGTTTTACGTTAGTAGCCAGACCCGACCCATCGCAACCAGACCCCACTGCAGCCTTTTCCGAACCAACCGGGTCATTATTCTAACCGGATAGAGAACGTGGTGGTAGCGGCGACCAGGCTTGGTACAATCCCTATCCCTGATGAGGCACCTTTGGATACTTGGAGACGGCGGTGGCCCAGCAGGAGAAATATACTTACAGCCGGAGTCGCATGCATTCCACCCCCATCCCAAGCCACATCTATAGCCGGTGTTATGAGTTCCCGGCAGTTTCAAGTAGTGATCGACATCAGAACCCTCCGAGGGATGATTAGTCAGTTCGTGATGCTCAGGCATTGGTGGATCAGCGAGGGCCCAGCGAGACGCGGCAGCTGCGATGGCTTATCAGGAACCCACGGTCGCGCCTTCCGTCTCAGTAGGAGCCGATTTAACTTCTAGGGCTATGGGAGTGCCATGTTTAGTGTCGGCTTTGCAGAATGAGCACCTGCCGAAAGATTTCAAAGGTCCTCGCAAGGTGCCCAACAATACTGCTGACCTACCTCCAAAGGCTTGGAATGAAAGTTATGAATTGGCCATAGAGATGTTTGATGTTAGTGACGTGGTGTGTGCTAAGTATTTCATCGTGATGCTGGAGGGGCCGCCTTGTATGTGGTTGAAAGGTTTGCCACCCAACACCATTAGCACCTGGGCCGAGTTAAAGGCGACGTTCATAAAAAATTTCTAGGTTCATTGTGGATTTGGATCATTGCATTCAGCGTGAGGATGAATTGGATCATAATTGGGTCCGGCGGGTCTCGACCATCATCCACTCTTCTGATAACATCACGGCGTCTCAAGCAGTTCTAATTCTGGAGAAAAATTGCCACTTCACGCCTTTCAAGCAGAAGCTTGGCCGGCTCAAACGCACATGTCAAGACATGGGGGAACTCATGACAGTCTCACCAAGTATGCAGACTCTGACAACACGAAGGACCCTGGATCCGAAGATGAGAAATCGTCCAAGGGCAAGAAGAGTAACAATGGGAAGGGTCAGTCGCAGAGCGAGGGAGGAAACAACAATACTGGCAATGGCGGAAAGTGGAAGAACTAGGATGGCAGGTCAGAGTTAGTGGCCAATGCCAACACTGGGAATAACCGCGGCAAGGGTAATGGCAAGCCGCCTTTCAAGCATAAGACTCCTAATTTGGAAGCAATGTTGAATGATCCCCACCCGAAGAATAGCCTCCTGAATCAGCCGTCGAGTCATGCTTGGAAGGATTGTTGGATCATGCGAGAATACCAAAACTATGGCAGTAACCAGCATCCAGGGGGTGGCAGCGGGCCATCCGGTGGGTCAGGCCCTTCCGGGTCTGGTTTCTGTGCGGATGGCTCAGGCTCAGGCCATCAGGGCCAAGGAAAGCATGGAGGGAATAATACGAGATCTGGCATTGGAGGTCAGCAGCAAAATAACTAATCCGGGTTTCAGATTAATCCGAAGCAGCTTAACTCCGGCTAGTACCACGTATTTACAACCAGCCGTGACAAGCAAGACGAGAAGTTACGCAAGCCTTCTAGGCGTAGCCAGGGGATGGCCGCGCATAGCAGGCTTGTGGCCTGCAGGTGGCCCCCCTCTGGTTGATTCTAGCGCCCGTATTTTTTATTAAATCCAAAAATATTCTCCGTAAATTTTCAAGATGATCTGAGAACTTCTATTTCTGCACAAAAATAACACCAAAGCAATTCTGCTGAAAACAAAGTCAATCCATGTTAGTTCCAATCAAATCATGCAAATTAGAGTCCAAAACAAGGGCAAAAGAGTTTGGAAAAGTGGATACGATGGAGACGTATGAACTCCCCCAAGCTTAACCTATTGCTTGCCCTCAAGCAGTTCAGTTGATAAACTCAAAGTGATAAAGAAAAACTTTTACAAACTCTATTTGATCTTGTTGTTGTAAATACGTGTAACTGATATTCAGATTTTCGGCAAAGATCATGGACTAACCATGTTCACTATAACATTTAGGTCTCACATTTACTCATATCAATGACATAATCAACCAACAAGCAATAATAATAACTCTCGGATGACAACACTTTTTCAAAACAATCATGGTACAATATGAAAAAATGGTATCTCGCTAGCCCTTTCTAAGACAGCAAAACATAAATGGAGAGCACTTCTAATGAACAAGGACTGACTACACATTGTAATTCACGGTGAAAGAGATCCAGTCATGCCCATACTCAATATCAACTAACAGCAAAGCATACAAATGACAGTGGTTCTCTCTAACTGGTGCCTTTTATAAGAAAATGATGACACAACAATAAATGGAAAGGCCCTTCGCAGAGGGAAGCATTGATTTGTAGAGGTGCCAGAGCTCGAGTTTTTAAAACAGAGGTAAGTAATGATTTTTGAGCGGTATGCTTTCATTGCTCACATAACGACCAAGAGGTTTTCAACATCTTCCACGCTAGATACATTATAGGCGGTTCCCAAACAAAATGATAAAGTTTTTACTTCCCCTCCACCAATCAGGCACACTCCACGGTGAGCTGAATCCACGGGTACCGTCCATACAAAAATAGTTCCGGGGGAGTTTTGTTTAATTAGATTTTTTTTTATTTCGAGCATGGAACAGGGCATCCCGATTACCAGCCACTTCTCATGAATGTTAGTGAATCAACACAGATCGTGAGAATAACCCACCTTGCATGGAAGATACCGACAACCTCCAATCACCACATGAGCAATTTGGGCATACAAAGCAAAATGTTTATTTGAAGGTTTAGAGTTTGGCATATGCAAATTTAATTGGAACGCCCGGTAAATACCGCATATTGGTAGGTATGGTGGACTCACATGAAACAACTTTGGGTATGAGGGATTGGATGCACAAGCAGTATTCCCGCTTAGTACAAGTGAAGGCTAGCAAAAGACTGGGGAGCCACCAATTAGAGAGCAACTTAGTCATCAACATGCTTTGAGATTAACCAAAATTGAATGCAAGCATGAGTAGGATATAAATCACTATCAACATAAATATCACAGAGGCTATGTTGATTTTGTTTCAACTATGTCATATCCCTAGCTAGATGTCTTAGGATGGCATGTGCTTGCATCATGTTTCATTTTTGCGTTTCCAAGAAATGGGGTCTAAAAGAAAATCCCAAGCTCACATTGCATTAAAACAATTCAAAGTTGGTGAAATTTCAACAAATCCAAAATTCCCTTTAAGAATGTTCCCTATGTCTGATAAAATTGCACATGGATATAACAGGGACCATTTTAATTATTTGAACAATCAAAACAATTTAAAATTAAATGATAAACTCCTAAAATCATTAAATAAAGCATTATCATTATTTTCTTTTCAAAATATCCTGAAACTTTTTAGACAAGTTTGAAATATTCAAACTCCATTATAGAAAATATATGGGATATTTTGCAAAGTCATTTGTACCTGAAAAGAAAATAAACAAATGTTAGAAAATGAAAACTGAGAATAATAAAAAAAGGAAGAAGCCCAGGCTAGGCCGGCCCACCAGGCCCAGGGAGATCATCGTCCTCCTGGCGGCCAGGAGGATGGGCGTGTGGCTGGAGCGCGTGCGCTGCCGTGCCTCCACCCCTACAGTTGCCTCCCTACTCCCCCCTCACCAGCGCGACGGGGATAAGCTCAGAGAGCCATCCCCATCGCTCCCTCTCTCCCTCTCTCGCCCGCTTGCTCTTCCTCCCCTCCTCTGCTCCGCCATGGCCGAGCCCTGCTCGAGCTCGCCGCCGTCGCGCTAGCCGCTCCCCCTCGCCCCTGAGCCCCCCATTCAAACCGTCTAGTCACCCTCTTCCTTCTAGCTGAGCCACGCATCGTCGAAAGCTCTCTAGTGCCACACCGCCGTCGTCTTCAACCTCCGGTCGCCGGCAAGGAAGTGAAGCTCGCCGCTGCTCCAGGCCCTCCCCGAGCCCGCTGTCGACATCTCTGCAACCGCCGTGAGCCCCTGGACCTTTTTCCCTCTTTCCCCCCTTCGAATTAGCTCTATAGCGTCGGATTCCATTGAGGTCCGAAATGCCCCGCCGCTCGAGCTCGACGCCGGCCATGCTCCGGTGACCAGCTGGTTCATCAGAGGCGACTGTCGTGTTCGTGAGGCTGCGTAGAGGCCGTACGTGCCAAGTAGAGGTCCTGTTGCGCCCTGGTTCGATGAGCCCGTGCTCGCCCGAGCTCCGGCAGCCGCCAAGCTCGCCGTCGGCGTCGATTCCGACCATCTCAGCTCCTGGGAAGGGTCGGAATGGATGCGCGCGTGTGTGTAGGTTCGATTGGTGCCCTCCGCTGCCCTTTTGGTCGTCGGAGGAGGGATCTCGATCCCCTCCGCCATCTCTGGAGCCACTGGCGGCTCAACGCCGGTGGGTCTTGCCGGAGTTGACCACGGGGTTTGACCCCTGAGTTACTGGCAGGTGGGGCCGAGCCCTGTTAACCAAATTCAATTAGTGAAATAATTAATTAACTTAATTAACTTAATCAGTCACTAACAGTGGGCCCAGTTCTGTTACTTAGTTAGGATTAGTTTTAATTATTTAATTAGTTGATTGAGTCACTGACATGTGGTCCCCACATGTCAGGTTTGACTCTGGCTGGGTTAGCTGACTAGCTGACGTCATAGTGATGCAATGCTATTGCAGTAATTATTTATTTGAATTAAAATAATTCCAGAAATTATTCAAAACTTCAAAAATTCGTATAAATTAATGTGTAAGTCAGATGGAAATAATTTATATATGAAAAATTATCAGAAAAATCCAATGAATCAAATGGTGCTGTTATCATGCATGTTAGAGCAACCAAAGTAGGTGGACACTGACATTTACTAATAGGTTAGTATCCGAAATTTGAAATGAAGAACGATATGAACCTATATTCAAATTCATTACAGAACAATATGAACACTAGTTGCATTAGCTCGTCCATACATGCTACCATACCATGATCATGCATCATATTGTCACACTTGCGTGTATTGATTGCTATTTACCTGCATTGCGGTAGGCCCTACTTCTGAGGATAACCCCGAGTTTTCCAACAAAGGAGAGAACCTTCCCGCTACCCAGCAAGGCAAGCAACCACTTTGATCATTCCAATATTATCCCACTCTCTCGCTCCTGCTCTTGTTTATTGCATTAGGACAATTGATCACATGTCAGTCATACACGGAAGATGATCCTAATCTGTTGCATGACCTTTTATTGTCACAGTAAATAGATAAACCTTGCAACCTAGCATACCTGGTAGATGCTTGTGCCATGATGTTCTTAGCTTACTTTGTCTGTTATGCTTGCTATGCTTAGAGTTGTGTCAGGTCTGATTCATCTGGGTGATGAACTGAGTGAAACAATGTTGTCTCGTGTGATAATCTTATGATGAACCCGACTTGGTAAAGGTAGCGATGAGAGGCTATGTAGGAGTACATAGTGGGTTGTCTCATTGGGTCCGTTCATAGGAAGTGAGTTCCGTGTTTGTGATCCAAGACTAGCTACTACCACACATTGGGTTCCGGTAACTCGACCCCTCTCGACTTATCAGTCACTTAGTCCTGAGTCCAGGAGTTGCAAGTAGTTTCTGGTGTTTATAGCATGCGAAGCGCTGACCCTAGGGGTGGGTTACGACGCGGTAGGCAGTGGCACGGTGTACCAAGGGTCACCCGAATGGTGGGTTTGGGAACCCTGCGCACATCGTTTGGGGTCGTAGCGGAAACTTCGGCCGGACTTTCGTGCGGGTTCAGTCTCAAATAGGCAATAGCCTGGACTAGAGGTCTTATGTGACTGACGGTCGTGGCCGACTCCCACGCTGGGCTTCCGGTTGAAGGTTGCCGAGGTGCATGGTTTTATGAGCACTGAGCGATAAGTGGCGAGAGCGTGTGTGAAGAAGTACACCCCTGCAAGGAATGAAACTATTCGAATAGCCGCGTCCTCGAATATGGACTACTAGGAGAACTTATGCTATTCATAGATAATCAAATGGATACTCATAAAAATATCAAGACAAGTGTGAGTACCGTGGATGGCACTCTCCCGGAAGAGGGAAGTGTAGGTTAGCCATGAGTCAAAGCTGGCATTGCTGCATAAACAGAACCTTCCCTTTTGTTGATACATGAGCATGATTAGCCTAGGTCTACTTTAAAGACTTGTTGAGTACATTTGTACTCATGTTTGCTTAATAAATGTTGCAGATGAGACCCAGGACCCTTCGGGTGGGGTCTTTCTAGATGTCGACGATGCCGAATAGCTGGTATCCCAGCTACGACCTTACGCGTGTGGCGGGCTGTAGATAGTCAGGCCATGTGCCTTTTTACCCCTTTCATCTGTCGATACTCAGACAACTTTATGCTTCCACTTGGTTTGTATGAACTTGTTTGTATGACTTGAGTGTCGGGTCATGTGACCCCTATCTGTAAGAACATGTTATGCAAGGCTCGTCTGAGCCTCTTAAATAAAAGTCATGTTGTTGTATGGTTATGTTGTGATGCCATGGTTGTATCTATGCATATCGGGCATGTCGTGCGTACGTGTGACGTGCAACGGTATGTATGGGATCTGACACCTAGTCGTGTGCCTTTAGTAGTACTCTTTACGGGAAACTGCCTCTTTGTGCTTCCACCGAGCCATGGTAGCTCGCTACTTCTCCGGACACATTGATTGACCGACATGTATCCTTCTTTGCTGCTGCATCTGTCCCTTCGGGGAAATGTCTCGCAGTGTAATGGAGTCCCTGTAGCCTACTACGACTCGTCTACGTGCAGTGATGGCATTTATGTCTCACGGCGTAATGGGGTCCTTGTAACTTGCTATGACTCGTCTACACACGCTTGAGGCCGACACCTGCATTGCTGGGTTACGTATGCCTATTTCCGTATGGATGTGCCGCTTGGGTTCTATGACTAGTCATGTCAGCCCGGGTTCTCTGTCGTTTGATTGCCAGTGACATGTTCACATACGTGAGCCAAAAGACGCAAACGGTCCCGGCTAAGGTAAGGCTGCAGCCATGGAACTTACCGTGCGTGAGGTCGCAAAGTGATGTGATATGTTACAGTCTGGATTCATATGACTTAGGATCAGGGTCACGACAAACTACATGCATGAACATGTGCCAAGTAGAGCCACTTGAATCATTCACAGGAGGATACCATCCCATCATACTACATCACAACCATCTTAATATGCATGTTGGCACCCAAAACAAACCATTATCCACTCTTAGCTAATTAAACATGGCATGAACAACTATAATCTCTAATTGTAATTGCAAATATGTTTCACCCATAATAAACTAAATTCCGAACGATGAGCTAATCATATTTACAAAAGCAAGATAGGTCGAGTTCATACCAGCTTTTCTCCATCTCAATCTTTTCATCAAATATCGTCATTATTGCCTTTCACTTGCACGACTAAACGGTGTGGATAATAATAGGAGTGCACGTGCCTTGAACTAAGCTGGAATCTACAAATAATAACTCAAAGGAGAAGACAGGGTAACATCGGCTCTCTAATAGGTAAACAATAATGCATATGAGAACCACTCAACGTTTTCATTCTGGTCTTCTCCTTACGACCCAAAAAAGAAAGATCATAACAAGTACGAAAAAACTATTTACACGGGAAAGCTCCCAAGAAACGAAAGAAGAACGAAAAATCTTTTTGGGTATTCTTTTAATGCTACAGCTAAGCAACTAGAAGAAAAAGCTAGAACTAATTTTTTTTTGTATTTTCTCAAAGTTAATTAAACACACAAGAAGAAAGCGAAACAAAAAAATAAACTACCATGGATGGTACAATGAAAGAGTATGAACGCCGACTACTTAGATGAGTGTGTGAACATGAATGTATAGTCGGTGAGAAATACGTACTCCCCCAAGCTTAGGATTTTGTCCTAAGTTGGTCTATGGCCATGGCTGTCCCTATTAATTTCCGAAGTCATAGTTGGGGTTGTACTGGGCTGCGGTGGCTACCATGGATGGTACAATGAAAGAGTATGAACGCCGACTACTTAGATGAGTGTGTGAACATGAATGTATAGTCGGTGAGAAATACGTACTCCCCCAAGCTTAGGATTTTGTCCTAAGTTGGTCTATGGCCATGGCTGTCCCTATTAATTTCCGAAGTCATAGTTGGGGTTGTACTGGGCTGCGGTGGCTACCGCCTGAACGACTACAGCATGAAGGTGAGCTGATTCCATGCTCCTCTCATACTCGTCCGCCTCCTCTCTGGTTATAAGGTATCTCTATTTTTCCTGAAAGTTAAAGAAGGCAGGAGCAGGAAGGGTAACATGGACAACATGCTGTCTGTCAAAAATTAGTCGGTATTGGAGAGATTGTTCATTCCTTTTGAGAAACTGAAAAAATACCAAAGCCTCATAATCAAGAAAAGTAGGTGGTAACTCAATATCATTTCCGCACACGGATACCCCAAGATAGTTAGCTAATCGAGTGGCGTAAATCCCACCAAAGAAATAGCTATTATTAGCATTGTTATGCAACCTTCTAGCAATAATGGCCCCTAAGTTATATCACCTTTCGCCCATTACTGCACTCTCAAGAATACTAAGATCGATTGCACAGAGTTGGCTATGCTCAGTTTACCGTTAGTACATGTACCTATGAATAGAGCAAAATAATGTATGGTGGGAAAGCGAATGCTCCCCATGGTAGCCTATGTAATATTTATAGATTTCTTCGATGGTAATGCTAGCAAGAAAATCATTATATTCAGTTTTGTGTGGATCACTATAGCTGCCCCATTGTGGATTTTTGCAAGCATGATTAAAATCCTCTATTTCAATAATATATGATTTGTCATAAAGGTCAAATAGAACGGAAGGTTTATTACGGTTGAGCGAAAATTAAAACCTTCGCATGAAAGAATCAGTGAGTTAATAGTATTGCTTGAATTTGTCCTACACAAATTCCTCAAGGCCGGCATTTCTTGTGTACGCGTAAAATTCTTCCCTGAAACCGACATCACTCCTGAATTGATCCGCTGGCCATTCACAAGGTCGTACTTGTGCTTCCCTCAGTGGTTCAAGGTCGGGCTCACTTATCGCTAGTCTCAGGGCCTTCTTGCTCGATGACCCCCCTTGAAACACCTTCCTCGGCATTTTTTTCTTTTTCTGAAAAAATTCTGAAAATTTTAGTGACTAAAAATAAAGGTGAACAAAACTCGACGAAACTCATAGCAACTACTCCCTCAAGTGTCTAGAGGCTATATCATGCATCAAAACAACTTGGGACCATACAAATTTGACATGCAAGCTCAAGAACAAGGTCACCACGGCATTTGCAATATATAAAGAACTAGAACAAAAACTAATTGGACCATTGGAGAAGTCAGATATCGAGGAACAATCTCCCAAAACAGTTTTGCGAATGAAGCTTTGCACAAGGCGATAGAAAGCGGAAGCAAAATGAGCTAGATGGTGGGATATTTTCTTAAGGAAGATGAAGTGAATGGGTGCTGGTATAAGTGAAGGGGGGCCACATGGGACCCACAAGACTGCTAGGCGCGACCAGTGGGGTGGCCGAGCCTTGTGGGATTGTGCCCCATTGGTGCAGCCCCCTGCATTGTGCTTAGTGCCAGATATTTTTAAATATTCCAGAAAAAATTATACTCCATCTTTAGGCTATTTGTAGAACTTTTATTTTAAGGTCACTTTTTTTACATAGGAAACTCAAAAAACAGAAAAATAATAATATTTTACTTAATTTAAACATGCTAACAGTTACTAAAAGTTGGGTACAAAGAGTTGTGCTTTCTATATTCGTCCATGTCATGCGCGTCAAAAGTAATCCATCAATAAGGTCGATCAAGTCTTATTAACAAACTTCCTTTGAATAACATGAAACCGAAGAGTTTTCGAATACCACTAAGTTACCTCAATGGGGATATGCATGTCACCAAGAATAAGTATATCATATTTCTTCTTGACAGTAGGAAGAGGGAATTCAAAGTCTCTAATAATAATCGTTGGAATTTTTTCAATGGAGTTGATACTATGAACTTGAGGTTGTTTCTTCGGAAAGTGTATTGTACTCATTAACATTAATATGAAAAGTGACATTGCCTTTATTGCAATCAATAACAGCCCCTACAGTGTTTAAAAAGGGTCTACCAAGGATGATCGGCATACTGTCATCCTCAAGAATATCAAGAATAACAAAGTCTGTTAAGATAGTAGCATTTAAAACTACGACATGTACATCCTCATAGATACCGATAGGTAGAGTAGTTGATTTATCAGCCATTTGCAAAGTTATTGCAGTAGGTGTCAACTAATTCAGATCAAGTCTATGATATAAAGAGAAAGGCATAACACTAACACCAGCTCCCAGATCACATAAAGAAGTTTTAAGATAATTCCCCTTAATGGTGCATGGTATAGTTGGTATTCCTGGATCTCCTAATTTCTTTGGTACTCCACCCTTAAAAGTATAATTAGCAAGCATGGTGGAAATCCCAGCTTCTGATATCTTTCTTTTATTAGCCACAATATCTTTCATACACTTAGCATAAGGCGACATTTTTAGAATATCGTTCAAGCGCATACGCAAAAAGATAGGTCTAAGCATTTAAACAAAGCCCTCAAAATCCTCATCATCCTTTTTCTTGGATGGTTTAGGAGGAAAGGGCATGGGTTTTTGAACCCATGGTTCTCTTTCTTTACCATGTTTCCAAGTAATAAAGTCCCTTTTGTCATATCTTTTATTCTTTGGATGTGGGTAATCAAGATCAACAACAGGTTCAATCTCCCCATCATTATCATTACTAAGTTGAGTATCAACATGAAAATCATAATTAATATTATCTCTAGGCTCATGTTCATCACCAAATGGTTTTTCAGCATGAGAAACAGAAATATCATTTGGGTTTTCAGGTGTATCTATAACAGGTTCACTAGCAGCATGCAAGGTTCTATCATCATCCTTTTTCCTCGTATTATTGCAACGACTAGGTGCATCAGTATTACCCCTTTGAGAATCTTGTTCAATTCTCTTATGGTGGCCCTCAGGATACAAAGGTTCCTGAGTCATTCATCTACCTCTAGTCACAACTTTAACAGAGTCATCATTGTTCTTACTATTCATCTCATTAAGCAAGTCATTCTGAGCTTTAAGTACTTGTTCTGCTTGAGTAGTTACAATGGAAGCATGTTTACTAACCAGTTTAAGATCATTGATAGTTCTACTCATATAATCACCTAAGCGATCAAGCATGAAAGCATTATGTTTCAATTATCTACTAACATAAGCATTAAAATTTTCTTGCTTAACAAAAAAATTATCAAATTCATCCAAGCATTGGCTAGTAGACTTATTATAAGGAATATCGCTTTCATCAAATCTACATAGAGAATTTACCTCTACTACCTGTGTCCGGTTATCAAGACCATGTATTTCTTCAATAGGTGGTAGATTCTTAACATCTTCTGCTTTAATACTGTTCTCTTTCATAGATTTCTTTGCCTCTTGCATATCTTTAGGATTGAGAAATAGAATGCCTCTTTTCTTCGGAATTGGCTTCATAGGTGGTTTGAGAATATTCCAATCATTATCACTGCTCAATATATTATTCAATAGTATTTGAGCTTGTTCAACAGTTTGTTCCCTGAAAACATGACCAACATGACTATTTAGGTGGTCCCTAGAAGCATCGGTTAGTCCATTATAAAAGACATCAAGTATTACGTTTTTCTTGAGAGGATGATTAGAAAACGCATTAAGTAACTGGAGAAGCCTCCGCCAAGCTTGTGGGAGACTCTCTACATCATTTGCACAAAGTTAAAAATTTCCTGCAAGGCAGCTTGTTTCTTATGGGCAGGAAAATATTTTTTAGAGAAGTGATAAATCATATCCTGGGAGCTACGCACACAACTAGGAGCAAGAAAATTAAATCATATCTTAGCATCACCCTTTAACAAGAAAGTAAACAACCTAAGGATATAATAGTAAAAAAATTCCTCATGAGTAAATAGGGTGGCTATATCATACAATTTAGTAAGATGCGCCACAACAGTTTCAGATTCATAACCATGGAAAGGATCAGATTCAACCAAAGTAATTAACTCAGGATCAAAAGATAATTCATAATCCTTATCAATAACAAAGATAGGTGAAGTACCAAACTTAGGATCATATTTCATTCTAGCATTCAATGATTTTTCTTTCCACTTGCATAGTAATTTGTTAGGATCATCTCTATCATTACAAGAAAGAAAGTCCCTAGCTACTTCTCCTTCCATAACATAACCCTCAGGAATATCAGGCAATTCATATAAAGGCGAGATAGGTCTAGCAGGTGTCTCAAAGTGTTTAGTTTCAATAATTTCATCAGTTTCAGAAGTACCATAATTTTCAGCATTCACTCTAGCAATTTGTTCATCAAGAAATTTTCCCAGTGGCACAATATCATCAAGCAAAGTATCATCATAAGCATCATGCATAGGAGAAGTGGCATCATCAATTACTTGCAACATATCAGAATTACTAGCAGGTGGTGGTGTCGCAAACTTCCATAACAGAAGGTGAATCAAGTGCAGAGCTAGATGGCAGTTCCTTACCTCCCCTCATAGTAGAGGAATAGATATTGGTTTTTGGATCTTTCAGATTCTTCATAGTGACCAACAGATATAAATCCCAAGTGACTCACAGAATAGAGCTATGCTCCCCGGCAATGGCACCAAAAAAGGTCTTGATAACCCACACGTATAGGGGATCACAACAGTTTTTGAGGGTAGAGTATTCAATCCAAATGTATTGATTTGACAAAAGGGTAGCCAAAGAATATTCTCGAGTATTCGTAGCTGAGTTGTCAATTCGACCACAACTGTAAGACATAATATGTGCAGCAAAGTATTCAGTAGCAAAGTAGTTTGGAAGTAATGGTAATGGTAGCAAAAGTAACAGTAGCAGTTTTGTAGTGATTGTAACAATAGCAACAGAGAAGTAACTTAGCAAGGATCAATATGTGGAAAGCTCGTAGGCAATGGATCAGTGATGGATAATTTTGTCGGATGACATTCATCATGCAACATTTATAACATAGGGTGACATAGAACTAGCTCCAATTCATCAATGTAATGTAGGCATGTATTTCATATATAGTCATACGTGCTTATGGAAAAGAACTTGCATGACATCTTTTGTCCTACCCTCCCGTGGCAGAGGGGTCCCAATGGAAACTAAGGGATATTAAGGCCTCCTTTCAATAGAGAAACGGACAAAAGCATTAGCACTTAGTGAATACATGAACTCCTCAAACTACGGTAATCACCAGAAAGAATCCCAGTTATTGTCACCCCGGGGGATGCGAATCTTAACTCATAATAAGTGTCTACAACTTGCAAGATAGGATCAGGAACACACACACACATATATATATATATATATATTCATGAAAAAAAATAATAGGTTAAGATCTGAAATCATGGCACTCGGGCCCTAGTGACAAGCATTAAGCATAGCAAAATCATAGCAACATGATTCTAAGAACATAATGGATACTAGGGATCAAACCCTAACAAAACTAACTCAATTCCATGATAAATCTCATCCAACCGATCACCGTCTAGTAAGACTACGATGGGGTTATTCAAGAACGGCGGAGAGCATCATGGTATTGGTGATGAATGATGGCTGGTGATGACGATGGTGTCGATTTCCCCTCTCTAGAGGCCAAAACGGACTCCAGATCTGGTCTCCCGATGAAGAACAGGAGGTGGCGGCAGCTCCATATCATGAAACACAATGATCTCTTCTCTCTGATTTATTTCTCCACGAATAGGGTTATATGGAGTTGGAGAGGAGGTCGGAGGAGCCACGAGTGCCCACACAAGCCTGCTAGGCACGACCAGGGGGTGGCCACGCCTAGCAGGCTTGTGGCCTGCAGGTTGCCCCCCTCTAGTGATTCTTGCGCCAATATTTTTTATTAAATTCGAAAATATTCTCCGTAAATTTTTAGGACGATCCGAGAACTTTTATTTCTGCACAAAAATAAAACCAAAGCAATTCTGCTGAAAACATCATCAATACGGGTTAGTTACATTCAAATCATGCAAATTAGAGTCCAAAACAAGGGCAAAAGAGTTTGGAAAAGTGGATACGATGGAGACGTATTAGCTCTCCGTGCGATGCCTAATTGTACACTTCTTTACCTTGCATACTTGACTCGCGGTGAGCTACCTAAGGATGAGACCCTGGCTCGTCAGATCTCAAGGCGGTCTAAGTCTATGATTATCAAGAATGGCAAGTTTCATCGGTGCAGTGTGACTGGCGTTTTTCAGCGATGTGTCTCTCTGGATAAGGGCCGTGAAATATTACAAGAAATCCATGCTGGCGATTGTGGTCATCACGTCGGGTAAAAATAATTGGTGGCCAAGGCTTTTCGCCATAGTTTTTACTGGTTAACGGCTCATAAAGATGAAAAGGACTTAGTCAGTAAGTGTGGAGGGTGTCAGAAATTTGGATGCCGTGCTCACGTGCTGGCCATTTGCCGTCTGGGGGCCTGATATGGTAGGACCTTTCATAAGGTCCAAGGATAAGAAGAACCACCTCTTGGTGGCAGTTGACAAGTTTACTAAGTGGGTTAAGGCTGATTCAGTTCGTCAAAAAGCTGATTTTTTACTAACCACCTCTTGGTTAGTAAATGTGACGCTGCAACGGCGGTTCAGTTCGTCAAAAAGCTGATTTTTTGTTTTGGTTATCCACATAGTATCATCACTAAAAATGACACAAATCTGTCCAAGGGGGCTATGAAGGACTTCTGTGATGAGGAGCATATACGTCTTGACGTATCTTTAGTAGCTCACCCCCAGTCTAATGGTCAAGCTGAGCGTGATAACCAGAAATTTTTGAGAGGTATTAAACCCTGGCTTATGGTTCCATTGGATTGCACGCCGAGTTGTTGGGTGGAGGAGTTGTCGTCTATTCTTTGGAGCATAAGAATCACCCCTAACAGGTCTACAAGCTTCATGCCTTTTTTCATGGTCTGTAGTGCAAAGGCTGTTCTTCCCAGTGATAGTCGTCATGACTCGCCTAGGGTAGCGGCTTACGTGGAAGCTGACAATGAGGCGGCGCGTTAGGATGCTTTGGATGCCTTGGATGAAGAGCGGGATCTTGCAGCAGCTCGTTCAGCTATTTATCAGCAAGACCTACGTCGCTATCATTACCGCGGGGTCAGGACCCGGACGTTCCATGAGGGCGACTTAGTACTCTGTTTGATTCAAGACTAGTCAGATAAGCACAAGTTGTCACCTCCCTGGGAAGGACTGTTTGTGATCCGCAGAAATCTCAACAACGGGTCTTATTACCTCATAGATATACGGGAGAGGGACAAATCTCACACTTCTAGTGAAGAGACGAAGAGGCTGTGGGATATTGCTCACCTTCGGCCATACTATACTTAAGCCGCCGAACGGCTTTCATCAATGTACATACCTCTATCACTGTACAAACCATCTTTTATGATATAATAAACTGGGCATCCCCGTGATTAGGGACCTCTGTCGTGTTTCTCACACCGAGTGTCATACAAAGGAGTTAATCCTTCATCAGGTCACTTAGGGCTTTTAAACCCCCTTTGGCCAGGCTTTCTATGCCATCAGGAGTCGATCCTTAATCTAGTACTATAAGGAGGGCTTTTAAACCCTGTTGGCAAGATTTAAACTATGAAAGGAGTTGATCCTTTAAATTGGTCACTTGGGGGAACTTTCGGCCCTATGGGTTAAGCTTATTACCTCCTCTTGACCCGGCTTTCCGCCATCTCCGAGTTATACCTGCCTGTTTGCAACTTGCTACTCCACCATGTAACCCGTCGTACTCTTGATAGTTAATCTTAATAAAAGACCTTGAACTTTTTTAAAGTTAATCTCGCACAAAGACACTAAACTTTTTAAGGTTTAAATGATGACTTTTGTCACGAGAGAGCCAGCTTACAGTGAGCGAGGACAAACTCGTCTTGTCTACCATATCCCCTCCACTATTTGGCTTGTTCGTACTCTTAGCAATGTCAATCTTTAAAAGACCCTGAACTTGCTAAGGTTTAAATGACAGATTTATGTCACGTGAGGCCTGGTTTACAAGTTTCTTAGGATTTCCACCTCGTTTCTTCGGAAACAAAAATTTTTTTATAAAAAAAGGGGAACAAGAGTTGGCTTATCTTGCCGTGCCTTTAAAGCCGACTTATAGGATGAGGCGTACAATTGTCTGTTCTAGCAGGTACTTTCATGGAAAGGTTCTAAGTCTTGGGAAACTTCCGGCTTGGCCCATGGAGTATAAGCCGCCTGGCGAGTCAAAACAACTAAAGTGCTCTAATGTTAACAGTTGAGTTGGCTGAGTCGCCAGCAGAGCTTTCAAGCATAAAGCATCAAAAGTGCAGGCACATACAGTCAACAGTTTTTATAGCTATTACAAGGCTATTAAACAGCCCCAAGAGTTAAAGTTTTTTCACAATGGAGGAATAATAAAGCCGGGTTACATGATGCAGATTTCTCTCTTTAAATCGTCGTCGGGTAATCCTGCGTCGGGTCTCCGTGGTCCTTGATATGGAGATTGTCCACATCCCAATTGCAATCAGTAAAAGCTTCAAACATAGGTTCATCATCCACGATTGGAGACGGGTCAACATCATGAGCAAAGAGGTGCTTACGACGTTGAGGAATCAGGTTCTTTGCTTCAAAAGTGGGTCCTTTGATCCACCTGTTGTCTTCAGAGTAAGCCACCTGGTACACTGATAGGTCAGCTTCTGTAGCCAACCGACTTGCAAGAACCCAGGATTCTCTATGACACTGGGAGTAGCCCGCTTCTGTCAAATCCGAGTTGTCATCCTTCAGTTCCGTAAAGCCATTCATCATCTCTTCCGGTTTGAGTTCTTCGACGTAAGCTAGTGACTGCCTTAAAGCGGCCATCCTATGCGGGCGGTTGCTTTCTTCGGTTCCTCCACTTGCATAGGAATGGTGGAAAGGGTCTCCATCAGGCCCTTCATGAATTTCAGAACACCCTTTGCAGACATGAAGACCTTAATAGTGATTAGAGACCAAGCTTATAATTGTTCCGTTATGGTGTATACAGCCTTGAGCGCCATCAGGCTATTGCTAGCCAGCTAGCGGCTTTGCTCGGCTACAATCAAGGCAGAGTCGCCGGACAGGATTTTCAACAAAGTTTTACAAGGAATACTTACCAAAGACAGCCCCAGCCATGTGAGAGATGTGGCCCTTCAAAGTGTTCAGCTCTTCCGTGGTTGTTTTAAGCTGTCCCTCCGCTTCTTCAACATGTTTGGCCAGGGCGGCTTGGATGGATTCAGCAGTCTGCTTGAAGTTTTCAAATTTTGCTTTGAGCTTTTCAAGCTCAATGGAGCAGAGCCGCAATTTTTCTTTCGTCTCTCCTCGGCCACTTTGTTGTAAAGCCAGGTTCTTCTTCAGGTCTGCCGCTACTGATCTAGTGCCTGTTAAGGATTCCTGTACAAAGAAGGATTATTAAATTTTAAGCCACTGGCCCGACTCATATAGTTTTACATCAAAATATGGTGCAAAATTAGAGTCTCAAGCAGATTGCAAGCTATTTACTTGACACTTGGGGGTTAATGTATCTCAGCTTTTTCTTAAGTGTCGGCTTATTACTTAGGTAATGACCTGGCCCTTGGGGGCTACTTTTGGCACTTAAGTTATACTTAAGTGCCATCTCATTACTTAGGTAATGACCCAGCCCTTGGGGGCTACTTTTTGCGCTTAAATTATACTTCAGTGCCGGCTCATTAGTTAGGTAATGACCGGCCCTTGGGGGCTATATTTGGCTCTTAAGTGATACTTCAGTGTCGGCTCATTACTTAGGTAATGACTCGGCCTTAGGGGCTATATTTGGCTCTTAACTTATACTTCAGTGCCTGCTCATTACTTAGGTAATGACTCTGCTCTTGGGGGCTACATGGCATTTCTATGAAACATTGCTAAATGATTGGAAGGCCCAGCTTATCCTTGGAAAAATCAACTGGCTCTTGGGGGCTGCATAAGTATATATGTACAAAGAGGCAGGATAACTTCAGTAGCTCCTATTTTTTCTTCATTGTGGCAAGAAGCCTAGCCTCCATGTCCCTCCTGGAAAACAAGTGGCTCAAGTAGCCACTATGCAGTTCATCAGCGGTGAGCTTATCTAGATTTAAAAGGTCGGATGCAGTTTTCTCTTCCTTCAAGGGAGCTGCCTCGTCTTCTTTGATATGTTTTGATAATACGTGTGAGGGAGCTGGAGGTTCATAAGCCATCCCAGTGACAACTACTTCTTCATAAGAAGCCTCGTGTTCTGCTCATGGACGGGGGCTGGGCGGCTTAGGAGAAGAAATCGGGTGAACTTCAGGAGTTTCAACATCCATAGCAGCCGACTTAGCATGCGAAGGAATTTCTTCAGGAGCATCTTTGGTCGCTTCGGAAGGCTCAGTATGAGACTCAGGGATCTTGGGTGTGGGAAGCTCCGAGTCTTGAATAGCAGGAGTGGCAGGTGACACGAGCCCTTTCCTTCATTTAGCTTGAGCCCAGTGGGTAAAGGCAATTTTGGATATGTCATGATAAAGTAGGTCATATTGAATGCTTTTCGGAGTATAGAAACATATACCCTGGATTAATAGTAATGGGAGGCAGCTTCGAGGTAGTCGAATCACTAGAAGAAGGAGGTGAATCGTGGAAAAGTTAGCATTGATAAACCAATTAGTCAATCACAAAAATAGTATCAGACATAGTAAGCCCAAGATAAAGAGGTAACTCGGTGAGCTTCTTTCGAGGAGCCGGCTCATTAGGTAAGCTGGATAAAATATCTCCATAGCCAGCACTCCGGTCTAACGTCTGCTATCATCCTGCTGTTTCTTCAAAAGAAAGTTACGACTCAAGTAAGAAAAAGGACGGGAGCTCTTTACCTTTCGTACACCTAGCCATAGTTTGTTTATTGGTGAAAGGTCCGAGTCAGAAGTGACAATGATTACCTCAACAACATTGGCATGGCTGCTTTCAGCTTCTTCCTGTGAGTGATCATTATCAATAAGTTACATTAACATAAGGCCAAGGGACTCAAGTTCTACCTCTGAATCGTCTAAATCAAATAGCCCTTCAATTGATGTTTCCGTTTGTGGGATGGCGCCTTAGTTTTTGAGGCCTTAGGGACCTTGCTCTTCTTTTTTGAGGACAACAGCTTTTTCCAGAAGGAGGAGCCGGCCTATAAGAGGCAAAGCAGATAAACAATAAGAGTTATTAAGATATGGAGTTAAAAGAATGGATGAAGGTTAAAATGAAAAGAATTACATCTGGAGTCGGGTTAAGATCATTGAAGGGGCCCAAACTAGTCTTGTTGCAGGCGAGTACTGTTTCCCCTAGCAGAGACTAGACAATGCTATTGAGGTCTTCAACTGTTAAGGGAGTCTGACTGAAGCGTTAAGGGTCATCCACATTACAAGAATGTTGGCACATCAAGGCGTTTCGGCGTCTTGGCGGCAGAGTCCTCCAGGAGACCCAACAGCGGGTTAGATCAACACCCGTCAGCCCATTCGCCAAGAAGGCCCTAACTTTGGAAAAGCTGGCGTCATATTGAGCATGTTCGGCGGTAGACATCCGATGTGGAAGCTCTGTATCTTTGCTTACTCTGGTGAAGTGTCCTGGCAATAGAACCAAGTCTTTTCCTACTCTTTGGGATGACTCGGCAGGATTGCTGCTGGAAAGAGTATGTCCCTTCGCCTCTGAAGGGTTACGCCTCCGAGCTCAAGACTTAACCTGTTTGCCATTTCAGTGTGGTGGTTGACATAAAAGTATTCTTTGAATAAATGAACGAATGGTTCTTCTTGGAGGTAGGCTTCACAGAAGGTTTGAAATTGACACATATTGGTGACAGAGTTTGGACCAGTGTCTTGGGGGTGCAAGTTGAAGGCGTGTAAGACGTCCCAGAAGTTTTTTTGATCCGGGTGGAGAGAAACACTAGAGGAGATGTTCCGTAAATATGATGGCTTCCCCGTGTTTGGGCTTAGGGGTGGTCTCACTGCCTAGAACCCGCCGATGGATAACGTCCTAACCTGGCAGAAGTCCTTGACATGGTGGCCTCACTCGGGACCGTACCCATTTGCAAGTAGACGGAGTCCTTAACATGGTGGCATCTTAGGAAGCTACGGAAAGGCATGAACGTTTGGCGGCTCAAAAATACATTTTGACTAAGGTTGTCACAGTAAAAAAAGGTAGCTGCATTTGCCAGGTCAATAAAAATTATGAGCCGCTGAAATGGTTTGCGAGGAAACGAGTGAGCTGGCAGACTGTGGGCGGGTCAGAAAGTTGCTAAGTGTTGACAAACCGTTTCCAAAATTGGATTTAGGATCTACGAGCACTGGGAAAGGAAAAATATTCTAGCCCTAAAAAGCCTGGCAGAAGAACAGATGGCCAATACTTGGATTATTATGAAGTTGTAGATTTACAAACAAACGTGTCTGAGTGCGGAGCAAGCAGCCGCGTGATTCCCGTTATACCATGAAGTTTTTGAAGATGTTTTCAAATGAATGGATAAAGAATACTTCCACGAAGAACGACGAACTCGACGGACTCCATGGATGTGAGAAAACCCTAATGCAGATCCGAGGGAGTAACGGTCAAACCTAGAGAGTGCAGTGAATGTGCGGGAGCTCTGGTCCATTTCAAGTTGATGGAGCAGCCAATGTTAGTGAAGACGGCGAAGATCGAGCGACGCGGCTGACTCCGGTGGCGTAGGTGCTCGGAGGCAGAAGAACAAGATGGCGGCGACGGGAGAAATGAAAGTGATAACCCATCGCGTCTATTTATAAGGGTATGATGGTCTTTCCAACGGTCCGGTGCGGGAATCGAGGGAGCACGTTGATGATTATACTAAGAATACGCCTCGATTTTTGGGTTGGCCATTTTAATGATGAAAGATTCGTTCTGACGTCAGAGGAATCTTTTTGATTTTGCCAAATGACATCACGGTGATTCATGCCAACTTGTCATATGCAAGGATTGCTCATTTTTCGGCGGGTTATGAAGACTTCAAGAGAAGTAAAGACTCGCCAACCAGAAGACTTGAAGATTGACCTGAACTAGTTCAAATCAATTTGGGGCATAATACTGGGGATAAACACCCGGGGTCAGACCTGCCCAGGTGGGGCCGGGTCATGCGGTTGGCGGCTTATTGTATCTCCATGAGGGAGAATAACCAGGGGGCCGGAGGTCCTAGAGCCAGAAGGCCACATGTAACCCGATGGACTTGAGCCGCTGGGAGTGACTGAGATAAGGCATGTTTAGTTAGAGGTGAGGTCGGTTGTTTAGTTTAACCTGACCCGGACTCTTGTAAGCGCAGGACCTTGACCCATGTATATAAGGGCGTCTTACCTGGGCGACTTAGACCACGAAACAATTGAACAAGAGCTAGGTTAAGAAAAGTCGCTCCCTTGTAATCGATACACAATCAAGACAAAACAAAGCACGATGTAGGCTTTTACATCTTTTCGAGGTGCCAAACCTGGGTATACCCTTGTCTCTCGATTCCGATCAACCCATTCGAGTTCAATGCTTTAGCAATGGACTCGAACATAAGTCCGTCGATCCGGACATCTGCCATGACAAATCCATGACAAGCTCCTTGCTTGATCGAACTTGGCCGACTCGAGTATAGTAAAAACTATTTTGAGTCTGGCTATATCAGAGAGTACGTTTCTTTTACTCCTCTTCTATACTCCGGTGAGGTATTCAACTTAGGAATTTTTAATTCTACTCCTCTTCTCGCTCAATTTTTTTAGGATCACGCGGGTATTGTTTGGATCGTTCTGATATCTTTGTGACGAGAACAATGTTCTTGGTGGCTCCTCACATTTAGGGGTTGTGGTAGTGTCCCGGGGAGTTGAGCTCCGAGGTGTTGTCGTCGCATTTCTATTGTTGCAGCTCCGGGATACTAGAGGTCGCCGACATTGAAAACACGTCTATATTCTTTGTGGTGAGAATAGTTTGGCGCCACCTAGTACTGTGGAGAGAGATCATATGTATTTCCACAGCTAGTATATCGGATGTTTTTCGAAGGTCTGAGGTACATGATTTCTGAGGTTTCCATGGTTATGTGTTGACGGATGGATACACTTGGAGTGTAGGGCTTGTTAGTTGTGTGAGATATTTTCCCTCCCTATATCCCCAACACCCAACTACATAATCAAATATTTCGGAATTTCTTACATGGGACTTCTAGTAGTTACCTAGGATAATCTTTCTCCAGATGTATGAGGGTCTATACATTTGTTCCGAGAACATCTTAGCTCAATACCTTGTTGTGTTTATTCAAGTGGCTTGAAGATCTTATGATGTTATCACAATCAGGAAGAAGGCGTTCTTACTAATTTGAAGTATGAATGATATTGATGTTATTTCGTTGAATTTCTTTCAAGCCATTTGATTCAGCTTATTTCCATCATCTTTGTCAATGGTGTGCTGATGTTCTTGTCCAACTCCAGGATGGCTCCACCAACTCGCGGGAATCCAGGTCATGATGGGGAGCAGTTTAACCCTCCACCACCCCCATCGCCTCCTCCTCCAGAAGCTTGGCAAGCTCTGATGGCTGCTACTACTTCTCAAGCATGCGTTGGTTTCTGTGAAGAGGAACGGTTTGATGCAGAAAAGTAGATAAGTATTTCCCTTAGTTGTTGAGAACCAAGGTATCAATCCAGTAGGAGATACAAGCGAGTCCCCAATAGATGTACCTACACAAAGAATCAAACTCTTGCACCCAACGCTATAAAGGGGCTGTCAATCCCTTCAAGGTTACTTGGAAGGATGAGAGCTGATAGATATAGATATAATAGGATGCTTGAACGGAAAGTAAAATAAAGGGTAAAAATAATGCAACAAAGTATTTTTGGTATTTTTGGTTTTAGATCTGAAAGTATAATATGGAAAATAGACCCGGGGGCCATAGGTTTCACTAGAGGCTTCTCTCATGATGGCAAGTATTACGGTGGGTGAACAAATTACTGTCAAGCAATTGGTAGAAAAGCGAATAATTATGAAGATATCCAAGGCAATGATTATGCATATAGGCATCACGTCCGTGTCAAGTAGACCGAAATGATTCGGCATCTACTACTATTACTCCACACATTGACCGACTCCAGCCTGCATCTAGAGTATTAAGTTCATGAAGAACAGAGTAACGCATTAGGTAAGATGACATGATGTAGAGGGATAAACTCAAGCAATATGATAGAAACCCCATCTTTTTATCCTTGATGGCAACAATACAATATGTGCCTTGCTACCCCTACTTTGTCAATGGGTGAGGACAACGCAAGATTGAACCCAAAACTAAGCTCTTCTCCCATTGCAAGAATTACCAATCTAGTTGGACAAGACAAACCAATAACTCGAAGATACTTGCATCGATATGAAATCATGCATATAAGAAATTAGAAAATAGTCAAATAATATTCATGGATAATTTGAACATAAACCCACAATTCATCGAATCTCGACAAACACACTTCAAAAGAGTATTACATCGGATAGATCTCCATGAAGATCATGAAGAACATGGTATTGAAGAGCAAAGAGAGAGAAGAAGTCATCTAGCTACTAGCTATGGACCCGAAGGTCTATGGTGAACTACTCACGCATCATCGGAGGGGCAATGGTGTTGATGTAGATGCCCTCCGTGATCGAATCCCCCTTCGGCAGATTACCGGAAAAGGCTCCAAGATTGGATCTCTCGAGAACGGAGGCTTCTGGCGGTAGAAAAGTGTTTTCATGGCTCGTTTTGGTATAAAAGGAATACTTGGGAATTTATAGGCCGGAGATTAGGGTTAGGAGGGCTGTCATGGGCCCACAAGCCTGCTGGGCGCGCCCCTAGGGCTTTTGGCCCCACGGTGGCTATTCTGACTTCATCTCCAAGTCTCCTAGTTTCCTTCCGGTCCAGAAATGTTCATTCCGAAATTTTATTCTGTTTGGACTCCGTTTAATATTCCTTATCAGCAATTCTCAAAAAGAAGGAAAAAACAGAAACTAGCACTAGGCTCTAGATGAATAGGTTAGTCCCAAAAATAATATAAAATAGCATATTAATGCATATAAAACATCCAAAACAAATAATATAATAGCATGGATCAATCAAAAATTATAGATACATTGGAGACGTATCAGCCGCAACCAATGCAAATACTCAGATGCTGCTCAAGTTGTTCCAAGAGAGAGATCAGGGACAACAAGGTCATCAAGGGAATTCCCAAAATCAGCCCTAGTTCACAACTCTCAACCAGTTCCTCGCTAACCAGCCCAAGTCTTTCACATGTTGTGAGCAGCCTTTGGATGCGGATGATTGGTTAGGCGACATGAACAAGCATTTCGAGTCCAGCAATGTCAGGCCTATGGACTATGTCAGGTTTGCGACCTTCCAACTTAATGGTCAGACAGCAGATTGCTGGCAGCAGTACAAGGACTCCAGGGGCAATCGTGTTATTAGCTGGGATGATTTCTGTCGTGAATGTAGAGCTCATCACATCACGACAAGCTTTGTCCAGGCGATGCATGAGAAGTTCAGGAATCTGACGCAGGGGAGCAAGTCTGTCTATATGTATAACATGGAGTTCCAGAATTTGGCCCACTATGCTAACAAGATGTTCCTGATGAGAAGTAAGATATATCAGTTTAGAGGTGGTCTCAAGGATGAACTTTTGCTGGGTCTAGTCCTGAAAGAGCCTCGTGAGTTTGATCAATTCTACAACATGGCTTTGAAGGTAGAGGCAATTCAGATCAGGTTAGAGAACTCAAGGAAGCGTTTCTGGGAATCCCACTCTTCTTCTTCCAGCTCTCAGATGGTTCCTAAGCAGCAGAAGTATTGGCTTCCTCCTCCACCTCCGTTTCGTCCTCCTCGGCAGCATAGGCAGCACGGTGGTCGTGGTCCTTCCCACCAACCCAATCCAGGATTTCAGCAGAGGCCCGAGGCACCCAAGTCAGCAAATGCTCCTCCTCCAGGAAACTTCCATCCGCTCTCAGAGGTTAGTTGTCACCAGTGTGGTCAGAAGGGTTACTACTCAAACAAGTGCACCAACCAGCGGCTTCTTCCGCCTCCTCCTCGAGTCAGGCCTCCAGGCAATGCTATGGTGAGGCACAACCCGAAGTCTGCAAGGGTGAACCATGTGAATGCAGTCGAAGAAGAGGATTTTTCTCAAGTGATAATGGGTAATCTCTTGGTCAATTCTATTCCTACAAAAGTTTTGTTTGACACTGGTGCATCGCATTGCTTCATATCATATCCTTTTACATCAAGGAATAGTTTTACCATGGACTTTTTACCAAGTGCATTGCAAGTTGTGTCTCCGGGAAAGCGTCTTAGCTCTAATATGCTGGTTCTAGATGTCTCTATCAAGATGGAAATTATTCTTTTTTGGCCTCTCCAATAGTTCTCGGCAATTATGATATTGATCTCATTATTGGCATGGAGTTTCTTGCTATGAACAAGGCGTATGTTGATTGTCAAGCCAAAGAAGTCAAATTGACTCATCCTTCAGAAGATGTGATCATTTTTACAGCTCGCGATGACACGATTCGTCTCTTTTCTCTCAATGAGAAGGGTGAAATCTCAGCCATTTCTCAGATTCCGGTTGTTTGTGAGTATGAATATGTCTTTCCAAAAGAACTTCTAGCAATGCCTCTGCACTGGCTTGTAGAGTTCGTCATTGATCTCAAGCCTGGAACTGAGCTAGTTTGCAAGCCTCCTTATAAGTTTGGCCCCGAAGAGCTGAAAGAATGGAAGAAACAACTAGATGAACAAGAACGTTCGGGTTTGATCAGACCATGTTCTTCACCATGGTGTTGTGGTGTTATGTTTGTCAAGAAGAAGGATGAAATGGACTGACTTTGTGTCGATTATTGTCCATTGAATAAGAAGACAATCAGGAACAAGTATATACTTCCCAACATCAATGAGTTGTTTGAGCAACTGAAAGGGGCCAAGGTTTTCTTGAAGCTAGATCTTCGCATGGGCTATCATGAGATTCGCATTCGTGAAGAAGATATCCCAAAGACTGCTTTCAAGACAAGTTGTGGCTCTTATGAGTACACCGTCATGTCCTTTGCTCTCGATCCTCCGACCTTCCCTAGAATGATGAACTTCATATTATGTCCTTTCAAAAATGAGTTCGTCTTGGTGTACTTGGATGACATTCTTGTTTTCTTGGAAACTGAAGAAGAGCATGCAGAGCATCTCCGGCTTGTGCTTTACAAGTTAAGAGAGCATCGGTTCTTGTGGGGATCCCGACTCATAAGTCGTGATCAACGAATGTACGTGCATAGTGATCCCAGTGATCAATGCTCACTAAACACACAGAAACTGAATAACAAGAGTCTTACATCCATTACATACTGGTTTACTCAAATATGGCCCTCATGGCGAAGTCTTCATATGATTGCAGCGGAAATCTTCAACGATAGCGTAAACCCATGCCATCAGCCTTAACCCTACAGGAATTCTGACTGGGAAGCATCCTAGATCACATGTCCGTCACCAAGGTAATCTTCATCACAACCTGATCTTTCATGCCTGGCCAATAAAATAACCAGTAGCTAGCCAATGAGTACTTTGAATGTACTCGCAAGCAACCCATGTTCGGAACAAGGTTCAACAAAGCATGATATAGCACTAAGTAGGTAATTTGGCGGAAAGCTAATTTTGATTGCAATGTCATGATCAAGTAACTAAGTGTAAGCATGCATCAACAGTTGGTAGATATCCATATGAACAAGTTACAGATATCATCATAAGCAGTGGTTGAACATCTCATGTTCGTTCATCACATCAAGTCTTCAGACTTGTCTCAAGTATCATCTTTCTGTCTTCCGCACAAACACACACACCAAGTTTGCAAAAACATCTTGATGTAGTTTAAGAAGGACCTCCAACTGTCCATGACAATGGACATGACTATTCGTATAGTTTTACACTCTGCAGAGGTTGCACACTTTACCCACAAGACTCGGGGAACTTCCGTGTCATCCACGACTCATGGTATATAACATACCCGAGCTAAGCACCCGAACAATGCCTTTCCCCTGGCGATACTAAACAAAGAGTCCACTCGATTGGTACCCAGCCCACATCATGTACATCACTCATAGCATCCATGCAGGGACCAACAGTGTGCCTGGTGCCTGTGAAGACAACGCATGATCGTCCATATCGGCACGACCCCGTATCGAGAGTGACCACGCCACTCCCACCACTAGTAATGCGGGCTCCTTGCCAGTACCCACCAAAGTAATCAACAGAGCCCCGTCCCATAAGGGGTATCGTGGTTGCGCATGTAAGGTTGGGACGGTCAGCAGACCTTAAATGTAATCCGTTTTCGAAAACACACACACTCACTTACTCCGGTACACCACTTCTTACTCAAGTGGTTACCGAACTTATCATCATTTCCCTCAGGCATTAGTGGCACCCGATGGGGTTTTCGAAAAGTCTTTGAAATCATCTCTTTATTTCCATCACCATGCATACTCCCATCCCACTGGCGTAGCAACTACTAGAATCCTAACTACTCCCACCCACATAACCCTCATAAGGAGCTAGGGTCATGCACGATGCAAGTATCAACAAGAATGTATAAAAGGCATCCCACCGAAGGGGAATACCACATCATCATGATCAATAGAACAAAATAAAGTGCTATTTGCCATGCAATAAAAGTTTTCATAGTCATGGTCAAAGGGCTGCTTGCCTGGCTTAGCAACATCTTCGAGGTCTTCACATTCTTCTCGTCCATCCGAACACTTCGTCTAATTCGTCAACTATCACCGGAAACAACCGCAATAAGGAACACAACAAGTAGAGAGATAAAGTTCTCTATAAATAGGAGTTTTATTTTTCTAGGACACCTCTGGTCATGAGAAAAATAACCAAGGAGGTTTTGGTGGAGGTGGGTCAAGGTGGAGTTTCGAATGGTGGAAATGAAGGGAATGATGATCCTATAAGATGTCCACAAAAAATATTTTTATAAAAATAAGTGGAGTCACTCACGAAATAGGGCATGATTTTAGGAACATTTGGGAAGTGGTTTCACTGAATTTGGAGTTGGGATGAATTTACAATGATTTTCTTCAGATGGAATAAATGGAGAAAGGTCCATTTATTAGATCCAATAGAATAGGTGCTTGGTAAAAACGTTCACCATGGCTAGACAATTAGGGCATGACATTTAGAGCTTCTAGAAATTTAAATATCTCCACTTGGAGATGATTTGATTCCGTTATGGATTATACAAGGGGGGCATATCATAGTTCAAATTCAGATTTGAATTTGAACTCTACAGAAACTTTTGGAGGAAAAATATGTAGATCACTTTTTCGGATAGAACATGATTTTAGGTGTTTGTATAAACATAAATCATCAAATTTGGAGTCGATTTGGATATTCTATGAATTTCTATTGTTTTACCAGAAACAAAATAAAAAGGATAGAAATAAATTACCCAAATGGGCCTAAGCTACGCACTGGGTGTAACTTAGCACCGAGGCGCACTGGACCGGCCCAGCTGCTCAGCCACGCGCTCTAGGCCAGCCACGTCGAAGGCAGACTTCCGGTCGGGCGCCTTCGCTGCGGGAAGGTGGGTACGTGTGGGGGCGCCTCCACTTAAACGAGGGGGCCCAATCGCTCGGTCGCTGACAGGCGGGGCCCGCCTATCGGGTCCGTCTTCTTCCTCCCGTTCGAGCAAAGGCAACAGAGGAGGCGAGGCAGAGCCTTCTCCGTCGCCGTTACGGTGGGTCGGGCCATATTTGGCCAAGCTCCAGCTTCCGGAATGCTCAGGGAAGAGGCCCGCATCCGCCTAGGGGGCCCATTTTGCCGGGGAGCGTCGGAGAAGGCGGGCACTTGGCGACGGCGGAGACCGGCTACTGCGACCGTGGGGGCGGTCCTTAGGCGACGAGGAGGATGCGCAGTGTCCCGAAGGATCTTGATGGATGCTGGGGGCTCCGGTGAGGCTTAAAGGGAGAAGGAGAGGTCGTCGTGGCCGAATTTGAGAGGAGGCCGACGAGGGGGCTTTGGCCATGGATGTTGAAGGAGGGCACAGGATAAGGAAGGGGCCGGTCCAGGAGGTTCATTGGAGGGAGGGAGAGCCAAGGGAGCCAAGAGGGGATCGACGGGGGAGGCTTGTATAGCCTAGGCGTTGGCACACCGTGGAACGAGGACCGGCAAGGTCATGGCCGTCTCTGGCATTCTCGGGGGACCTCTGGCCCATGTCTGTGGCTCTTGTGGACGAGGTCCACGTCCAGGGAAGGGAAGAGTGTGAGCGGGGGAGGACCAGGTCATCGCACGTGTGAGCTTGCTCACTGGTGCGCCCGGGCGGTGCCGTGCGCATGTGATGAGAGGCCCGCAGAGGGGGATAGAGGAGTGGGCCGACCAACTGCCGTGTTTAGGATGTCGAGGAGGTCTCGGAGGACATGCGGGAGATGCCCGAGGTGGTCAGGGCCCTGGATTGGGGGGCAGCTACAGTGCGGGGGCGCACTGTAGCACGCTCCAAAGCGTGCATATTGCATGCCATGGCATGCAAGACGTAATCTGGGCATGCCCACCTTGTCCTTTAGTCTTTGGGGGATGCAGGGATGCTCCTAGGATGCTCTGGTAGAGGAGGAGTGGGGTGGAGGCAAGAGGAGAGGTGAAAAGAGTTGGCAACCCTGTTGCTAGAGAGGAAATGTGAGGTTTTATCCCACCAATAATTTGTGTATAGACATGCCAAGCTTACTGGAGGTAAAATGCATCACGTAGGAGCTGCGATAAAATTTTAAGCCCTAGGAGGGCATGTGAAGGGGTGAAAACATCAGCTTTGGTTTTCTACCAGAAGGTGTTTGATGGAGTTTTGTGCCAGCTAAGTTGCTGTGATTGACATGAGAGTTAACATGATTGATAAGTAGGTATAAATGATCTTCATCACAAGTTTTGACCACATTTAGAGAAAGTGTCCAATGTAAAAGATTCAAATCCTAGAAATGGGCAAAAATGAAATTGCTTAGATCTAGCTAAGAAAATCTATCCTCCCTGATGCACAACTTGATGTTGTATCATATTTTAGGGATTATAACATGCACAAAAAGTTTGGGGACCAATGGGGAATCTTGTTAATGTAATATTACCAAATTCTTGGAATGAACAGAAATGGTTCTAAGGGTATTTGGACAAGTGTATATGCTTCCCTTGATGCACCACATGGTGTAACATCATTATTTGGGGATTAGAACATGTCCACAAGTTTTGATATCAAAAGGAGAAACTTCACAGTGTAAAGTTGCTCAAATTTGTTCCTGGATAGAAGGGGTTTTGGAATAATTTTGTGAAGCAAAACTATTGTCATTGAGATGAAACTTGGATAGATCATCACACATGACATATGTGACTTGCTGGAATTTCCTATGATTTAATTGAGAATATTCCATATAGAAGTATTTCAAATGCTGAAAATAGGCAGAAATGGTTTTGAAGGGTTTTGTCCAATATTTTGAACATGACCATGTGTTGAAACTCTGATATATGGACAATATATGTCCACTAAGTTTTCCTAAATTTTCTCAAATATTGTTAAAGCATTTAAATATTTTTTCCCTATAAAACACCATTCCTGGCCTTAAGAAAAAGCCTTTCAATAAAATTGTAAAATATTCTTTAAAACTAATATTTGGTGGTTTTGGCAAGTCTTATATATAATGGGCTTCAAATAAAGTATTTGGGTAAAAAGGATCCATCCAACTTGGGGATTTGTAGTGCAAATCTCATATTAGGGGGTTTTGAAAACCTAATTTAAAGAAATGCTTTTTGGCCAAAATGATATTTTGTAAAAATATTTTTAAGTCCTGTTCACATGGCATGATCGTTGGACAAGAGTTGGGATGAGGGGAAAGTGTTCTTGAGGGTAGGAGTATGTTTTATGAATTATAGAGCACTGGCAAGCAATCAGACAAGCAGGCAAATAACACATTAGTCAAGCACTCAAATGCACACAAAAAGTTTCAACTAGCCCTAATTTTTTAGACATGTTAACTTAGTCATGAGGCAAAACACAGGGTGTGACAATCCTACCCCCCTTAGAAGAATCTTGTCCCCGAAATTCTTAGGCTAGGTGTTGATACGGACGTTCAGAGGCGAGGTAGTCTTCACGTTCCATGTTGTTTCTGCTGCGCCATCGTTGTCCTTCTGGATCTTGAAGTTCCTGAAGATATGCTTTCGAGTGCATTGTTGACTTCATCTAAGGGTGAACGGGGTTTTGGCAAGGGCCTGGCTTGCGTATGTATTCCAAGGTCGGAATACTTGCCCATGTAGTGTGTTTGTGCTGGTCCTGGGACTATCACGTTGGTTAGTGACATTTAGATGTCTTGTGTTATAATAGAAGGGTCGAGTCTCGGTGTAGCTTCTCGTTGACGGGGAAGTCCTTATCCTCCTTAAAGCAGGGGGTATTCAGTCGTAGGTTGTCTCCATCCTTGAGATTGCTGAGGTGCGTCAACGTGGGATTCTCGTCGAGATCTTCTGCTTGAGTAAGTTCCCCACATAGATTCTTCATTCTTCTTTGGCTAATTTTCTTCATCATCATGGATGCATGTTTCTGGAGGGTCTTTGAGTGTTTGGTCTACTCGTATCTTTGTGGCAAGGTCTGCGCTGAGTCTCGTCCCTAAGACTAAGACTAGAGACTTGGTGTCAAAGCGGGTTCTACCATCTGGGAAGGTTTTAGTCGGGTTCTAGATAAGCTTGACTATTTAGAGTATAGATCAGCCATCTAATCCCCAACGTCCGACGCTTGGCAAGAGGGGTGAACTAACTTTGACATGGGGTTTACCATGATCGAGTAAGGTTCATGTCCCTGATTGAACCAAAAAGGGGCTAGCAATGAGGTCATGATAGTCGTACTACTCCATTCCAGGCATCTGAAGGGAGCAGGGACATCATGCTCAATGTACACCATCAAGGTGGTGGGGTAAGGGGTGTTATCAGCTACTCGGTTCCTTCTTAGTCAGGAACTGATGGATGACCAGTCATAACAAGGGGTTCTTCAACCCTCTTGCTGTGCAAGGGCTTCATCATGCTTGGACGTCGGTGCTTCTTGATATAGTCTAGTTAATGTAGCCAGCTCAGGAGTGAAGGTTGACTTCTTTTGCTTCTTCTTCGTCATTGTCGTGGCTTTGCAATCGTAGTGGTCCTATATCTTTCTTGGGAAAGAAAGTCTTCTTCTATAGGGAGAGTGGTTTGCGGAGTCCAAATCCTTCAAGGTGAGACCTTATATTTGAGAGGCATGGTAGTTAGTGAGACCTTATATTTAAGGTGTTCCTTCCTCTCATTGGGTAAATAAGTATGTCATCCGTGAGGATAACATCATATTCCTCCAATACCACATAAACACATTGCTCACGGGATGTGTGAGAGAGGCGGTCGTTTGTTCTGGGTGGCCACTTGTCCATGGGTTTGTGGTCCAACCTAATACAGGTCCTTGTGGCCACCTTCCATATGAACATGTGTGGGAGGTCGAGGTGGTGTATCGGCCATGGTCAAATGATTTAGAGCCAATACCTATGGTCATAATCCGACCATATTATGGCTCGATAAAGCTTTGGAGTTTCAAGGAGCTTAGCATGTGAGTGATCGTCTAACATCTTATCCTGAGCACAACTATTTGATGCCAATAGTACTACATATTAGTCCACAAAAAATCACCCTATATCATCCAAGGTATCATCTCACATAAGTCAACTCCAATATTACGTATGCTACTCATATCCCCAAGGTTTTGAGAGAAGGACTATACCGAAAATCTCATATCTACACTATAGCTAACTCACATATATCCCTATATAAAAATCCTCGGGATAATTTACAAGCCGCTAAGATTGGTCATCACACTACCAATCCAAGTGTCCTACTGACCCTACTAACCTATCCAAGGTCTAAGGTATTTCATTACTATGCTAAGGAAGCGTGTAATAAACCGCTCCAAGATCTTGCTTCCTTCTTATGAATCCAATTAACCGATCCGCGAGTACCATCCACTATTACATGACCTATTATTGCTACAAATCCAATACCAGTGTCATCCCTTATATATCCAGATTTTTCCAAATCTCCAAATTCCAGAAAGAATTATCTCATCCCAGTATAACCATCAATTCCCATCATGAGGATCTAGTGAACTCCGATGTTAGGTGCATATGGATCCTTGAATCAATTCTAACAACAACTCAATATTCCTGGTTTGACTTCCATCAAGAAACATGGTATCCAGATCAAGATCATCGAACTAAATCCAAATTACTCCAAACCATGTGGTTTGAGTGATCTTGAGCACCTACTATAATCACCTATTTAAATCCAAGGCTTACATCTAGTAAGAATTCCCTACTAGTTAATCCAATCACTAACTTGTCAACATTACTTGCCAAAGTCAAGTCATTACTTGCCAAAGTCAAGTCATTAATCCACCAAAAATTTGGGCTTGTGGTTACAATCACCCTACTAAATCGAAATTGACTCAAGAGGGAAGTAAGTTACACAAGTCTATCAACTTGATCCACCTAATCCACTCACCAACATAAAACCTCGTAATCCACCAAAGGGGTCTCAACTACTTCCTCCAGACATTCATTATGGCTAAATCAAATCATTGTCCACAATTCATATATCCTTAGAATGATCCTTCCTATGGCATCAAGGTTCTAGTGCTAGCAAGAATGAAGGATGTGTGTTCACTATGATCAGTAGCTCCATAATGAACCCAACGCTAAGTTGGGGTTATTGAAGCTCAATAAGTGCTCCGGCAAATTCGTGTATTCAACACGTGATTAGAGGCTTGTACTGGGGGAGCTTGTGAGGTCTAGGCTAGGCTAGGGAGGGCTTCCAATCTTGAGGGAAAAGCATAACTCTACAGGGTTGCGTCTAGTTGAGTACGTTGTAGTCATAGTCCCCAACACTAGCTGTCCATGGAGGTGGATCCTTGGTGCATCTTGTCTTGCTGGTCTTCTGTTGACGAGAGGGGGAAGAGGGAAAGCAGCATAGAGAAAGAGTGCCTAAGGGGGTGGTATAGTGCAAGTGCAATCAAACAAGTGCCGAAAAGGCAAAACACACTTATTAACATAAGGTGGGTGTTTAGTCGCATACTTATTGCATGGGGCAAAAGTGTAACTTTCACCTAAAGCACAAACAAGCAAAAAAAAGCAACACACAATTATGGTTCTATCTGAACCATCATACGGACTCGAACTCGCATGGGGGACACAAGACCTATCCGACCCTAGGGGTTCTCGGACTCATTAGTCGTGCTTACTTCGTGTCTTGGAGAGGCGTCCGCTTAGACTTCTGGGTCTTCTTCAGGTGCTGCTATGTCTCTAGTTGTTGTTTGTCAAAACCATCCTAGTTGCGCCTGAAGAGTCTTTGACGACTTCGGGTCTGGTGAGTTGACGATGAAGGTGATTCCTCATGGCTGTCGTTGACAGGGTCTTATGGTGTCTTCGTAATCATGACAATGCCTCCTTATCTTCTGAGATGTCAAGGGTTCCAGGTAGGCAATCTCTTATGCAATAAGATTAACAAGGCATGGTAGAGTTATATTATGTCGATCTCGTTGACGATATCATCGACACAAAGAGCGGGGGACGATGAGGACCGTTTTCCTGCTCACTTCAGTGAGCCGGACCAAATGGCAAGGTTCTCATCGATCGGTGGTTGCCGAGACCACAACGAGAAGAAAGGGTTTCTTTATTAGCGATGCATACGATGACATTGCATGTCTTGTGCCCTGGCATCAAATGTCAAGGTGGCATCATCCTGGGGTTGTGTCGAGGGTGTCACTGTCATCTAAGTCTTGACATCCTCATTTTTTGAGTAGGTATCTTCTGTTGGTAGCCCCTTGTCTAGTGTCACCAATTTGGGTCCAAGATATGTCGGCAATCGTCTATCCAGGTGGCTTCCTTCCAGGTTACCCACGAGGATTACAAGGAATCCCATGGTAAGGGGCACAAGGGTAGTAGCGACCATTTGCAAAGTTTTTGAAAAGCAGACAAGGAGAGCTAAGAGAAAAGTAGTGGAAGTGCTAAGGCAAAAAGCTTTGCTTCCCTTGGAACTTTAGGAGAGGCGAGAAATATAGAGGTTTTATAGGTGATTTTGAAAGGTCAAGAAAAATGGTTTTGTCCTAACTTAAGTCCATGCTAACTAAGTGCTTCCTACAGTCAGTATGGCTCTGATACCGGCTCTATGGGGACCCCGACTCGTAAGTCGTGATCACCGAATGTACATGCACAATGATCCCAAAGATCAATGCTCACTGAACACACAGAAACTGAATAACAAGAGTCTTACATCCATTACATATCGGTTTACTCAAATATGGCCTTCATGGCAAAGTCTTCCTATGATTTAAGCGGAAATCTTCAACGATAGCGTAAACCCATGCCATCAGCCTTAACCCTACAGGCATTCTGACTGGGAAGTGTCCTCGGTTGCATGTCCGTCACCAAGCTAATCTTCATCACAACGTGATCTTTCATGCTTGGCCAATAAAATAACTAGTAGCAAGCCAATGCGTACTTTGAATGTACTCGCAAGCAACCCATGTTCGGAACAAGGTTTACAGAGCATGATATAGCACTAAGTAGGTAATTTGGCGGAAAGCTAATTTTGAATGCAATGCCATGATCAAGTAACTATGTGTAAGCATGCATCAATATTTGGCAGATATCCATATGAACAAGTTACAGATATCATCATAAGCAGTGGTTGAACATCCCATGTTCGTTCATCACATCAAGTCTTCAGACTTCTCTCAAGTATCATCCTTCTTTCTTCCGCACACACACACCAAGTTTGTGAAAACATCTGGACGTACTTTAAGAAGGACCTCCAACTTTCCATGACTGTGGACACGGCTATTCAAATAGTTTTACACTTTGTAGAGGTTGCACACTTTTGCCACAAGACTCGGGGAACTTCCGTGTCATCCACGACTCGCGGTATGTAACATACCCGAGGTAAGCACCCGAACTATGCCTTTCCCCTGGCGATACTAAACAAAGAGTCAAATCGATTGCTACCCAACCCACATGTTGTACATCATTCGTAGCATCCATGCAGGGACCAACGGTGTGCCCGGTGCCTGTGAAGACAGCGCATGATCGTCCATACCGGCACGACCTAGTATCGAGAGTGACCACATCACTCCCGCCACTAGTAATGCTGGCTCCTTGCCAGTACCCACCAATGTGATCAACAGAACCCCGTCCCATAAGATGTATCGTGGTTGCGCATGTAAGGTTGGACGGTCAACAGATCTTAAATCTAATCCTTTTCGAAAACACATACACTCACTTGCTCCTGTACATCACCTCTTCCTCAAGTTGTTACCCAACTTATCATCATCTCCCTAAGGCATTAGTGGCACCCAACGGGGTTTTCGAAAAGTCTTTGAAATCATCACTTTATTTCCATCACCATGCATATTCCCATCCCACTGGCGTAGCAACTACTAGCATCCCAACTACTCCCACCAGCATAACCCTCATAAGGAGGTGGAGTCATGCACGATGCAACTATTGACAAGAATGTATCGGAGGCATCTAACGGAAGGGGAATACCACATCATCATGATCAATACAACGAAATAAAGTGCTATGTTCCATGCAATAAAAGTTTCCATAAGCATGATCAAAGGGCTGCTTGCCTGGCTTAGCAACGTCTTCAAGGTCTTCACATGCTGCTCGTACAACCGAGCACTAAGCCGGAAACAACCGCAATAACCAACACAACAAGCAAAGAAATAAAGTGATTTATAAATAGGGGTTTTATTTTGCTAGGACACCTCTGGTCATGAGAAAAATAACCAAGGAGGTTTTGGTGGAGATGGGTCAAGGGGGAGTTTCGAATGGTGGAAATGAAGGGATTGATGATCCTATAAGATGTCCATAGAAAACATTTTTATAAAAATGAGTGGAGGAACTCACCAAATAGGCCATGATTTTAGGAACATTTGGGAAGTGGTTTCACTAAATATGGAGTTGGGATGAATTTCCTATGATTTTCTTATAATGGAATAAATGGAGAAAGGTCCATTTATTAGATCCAACAGAATAGGTGCATGGTAAAAATGTTCACCATGGCTAGACAATTATGGCATGACATTTAGAGCATCTAGAAATTTGAATATCTCCATTTGGAGTTGATTTGAATCCATTCTGTATTTTACAAGGGGGGCATATCATAGTTAAAATTCAGATTTGAATTTGAACTCTACAGAAACTTTTGCAGGAAAAATGTGTAGATCACATTTTTGGATAGAACATGATTTTATGAGTTTGTAGAAACATGAATCATCAAAATTTGGAGTCGATTTGGATACTCTATAAATTTCTATTGTTTTACTGGAAAAAAATAAAAAGGACAAAAAAGAAATTACCCAAATGAGCCTAAGCTACGCACTGGGCGTAAATTAGCACCGAGGCGCACTGGGCTGGCCCAACTACTCGGGCATGCACTCTAGGCCAGCCACAACAAAGGCGGACATCCAGTGGGGCGCCTTCTCTGCGGGAAGGCGGGTACATGCGGGGGCCCTCTAGGCCCGACCGCTCGGTCACTGACAGGCGGGGCCCGCCTGTCGGGTCTGTCTTCTTCCTCCCGCTCGAGCAGAGGCAACAGAGGAGGCGAGGCAGAGCCTTCTCCGGTGCTGTTCCGATGGGTCGAGCCATCCCAGACCAATTTTTGGGTGCCGGAACGCTCAGGGAAGAGGCCCACATCCGCTTGGGGGGCCCATTTTGCCGGGGAGCACCGGGGAAGGCGGGGACATGGCAATGGCGGAGACCAACTACGGCGGACGTGGGGGCAGTCGTTAAGCCACGAGGAGGATGCGCAGGGGCCCGAAGGATCTTGCGGGGATTCTGGGGACTCTTGTGAGGCTTAAAGGGAAAAGGAGAGGCCGTCGTGGACGAATTTGAGAGGAGTCCGACGAGGGGCTCCGACCATGGATGTTGAAGGAGGGCACGGGAGAAGGAAGGGGCCGGTCCAGGAGGTTCATTGGAGGGAAGGAGAGCCAAGGGAGCCGAGAGGGGGTCGAGGGTGGGGGGCTCTTATAGCCTAGGCGTTGGCGCACCGTCGGCCGAGGACCGGCGAGGTTATGGCCGTCTCTAGCATGGTCGAGGGACCTCTGGCCCATGTCTGCGGCTCTTGTAGACGAGGTCCACGTCCAGGGAAGGAAAGAGAGGGAGCCGGCGAGGACAAGGTCAACGCGCGTGTGAGCTTGCTCACTAGTGTGCTCGGGCGGCCCCGTGCTCGTGCGAGGAAAGGCCCGCGGAGGGGGATAGAGGACGGGGCCGACCAGCTCCGGTGTTTACAATGTCGAGGTAGTCTTGGGGGACATGCGGGAGATGCCCGAGGTGGTCGGGGCTCTAGATTGGGGGGCGGCTACAGTGCGGGGGCGCATTGTAGCTCGCTCCAGAGCGTGCATATTGCATGCCATGGCATGCAACACGTTATCTGGGCATGCCCACCTTGTCCTCTAGTCTTTGGGGGATGCAGGGGTGCTCCTAGGATGCTCTGGTAGAGGACGGGTGGGGTGCGGCAAGAGGAGAGGTGAAAAGAGCTGGCAACCCTACTCCCCAGAGAGGAAATGTGAGGTTTTACCCCACCAATAATTGGTGTATGGACATGCCAAGCTTACTGGAGGTAAAATACATCACCTGGGAAGTGTGGTAAAATTTTAGGCCCAAGGAGGGAAAGGGAAGAGGTGAAAACATCAGCCTTGGTTTTCTACCAGAAGGTGTTTTATGGAGTTTTGCGCCAGCTAAGTTGTAGTCATTGACATGAGAGTTAACAAGATTGATAAGTACGTATAAATGAGCTTCATCACAAGTTTTGACCACATTTAGAGAAAGTGGCCAATGTAAAAGATTCAAACCCTAGAAATGGGTAGAAATGGAGTTGCTTAGATGTAGCTAAGAAAATATTTCCTCCCTGATGCACAACTTGATGTTGTGTCATACTTTTGGGATTATAACATGCACAAAAAGTTTGGGGACCAATGGGGAATCTTGGTAATGTAATATTACCAAATTCTTGGAATCAACAAAAATGGTTCCAAGGGGATTTGGACAAGTGTATCTGCTCCCCTTGATGCACCACATGGTGTAACATCATTTTTTGGGGATTAGAACATGTCCACAAGTTTTGATATCAAAAGGAGAAACTGCACAATGTAAAGTTCCTCAAATTTGTTCCTGGACAGAAGGGGTTTTGGAATAATTTTGTGAAGCAAAACTATTGGGATTGAGATGAAACTTGGCTAGATCATCACACATGACATATGTGACCTACTGGAATTTCCTAGAATTTAATTGAGAATATTCCATATAGAAGTATTTCGAATGCTTAAAATAGGCAAAAATGGTTTTGAAAGGTTTTGTCCAATATTTTGAACATGACCATGTCTTGAAACTCTCATATATGGACAATATATGTCCACCTAGTTTTCCTAAATTTTCCCAAATATTTTTAAAGCATTTAAATAATTTTTCCTTGTAAAAGACCATTCATGGCCTTAAGAAAAAGCCTTTAAATAAAATAGTAAAATAATCTTTAAAAATAATATTTGGTGGTTTTGGCAAATATTATATATAATGGGCTTAAAATAAAGTATTTGGGTAAACAGGATCCACCCAACTTGGGGACTTGTAGTGCAAATCTCAAATCAGGGGGTTTTGAAAACCTAATTTAAATTAATGCTTTTGGGCCAAAATAATATTTTGTAAAAATATTTTTAAGTCCTGTTCACATGGCATGATCATTGGACAAGAGTTGGGATCAAGGAAAAGAGTTCTTGAGGGTAGGAGGATTTTTTATGAATTATAGAGCATTAGCAAGCAATTATAAAAGCAAGCAAATAACACATAAGTGAAGCTCTCAAATGCACACAAAAAGATTCAATTGGCCCTAATTTTTAAGACATATTAACTTAGTCATGAGGCAAAACACAGGGTGTGACAATTCTATGCTATGTTCTCCAAGTATGAGTTTTGGCTCAATAAAGTGGTTTACCTTGGTCACATTATCTCTACCGAGGGCATCAAGGTGCACCCTGAGAAAGTTGAGGCCATCTTGAAGTGGGAGCCACCTCAGATGTCAAGCAGCTTCGTAGCTTCCTCGGGCTTGCAGGTTACTGTAGAAGATTCGAGGAGAACTTCTCTCAAACTGCTAAGCCTCTGTCCAACCTCCTCCAGAAGAATGTAAAGTATGCTTGGTCTCCTGAGTGTGATGTGGTGTTCAATACACTCAAGGAGAGGTTCACTTCAGCTCCGGTTCTTGTTCCTCACGAGCAATCAAAGACTTTCTAAGTGTTTTGTGATGCTCCCCTCTAAGGTCTTGGTGGCGTTCTCATGCGAGATAAGAAGATTGTTGGTTATACCTCGCGTCAGTTGAAGCCTAGCGAGAGGAACTACCCAACTCACGAGCCTGAGTTGGCGGCAGTTGTTCATGCTCCGTTCATGTGGAGACATCTATTGTTGGGAAGACGAGTTGCAGTGTTCACAGACCACAAGAGCTTGAAGTAGATTTTCACTCAACCGAACCTAAATCTTCGGTAGACGCGTTTGTTGGAGATGATTGAGTAGTACAATCCAACCATTTAGTATACTCCTGGAAAAGCAAATGTCATTGCAAATGCGCTCAACCGAAGGGCGTACTACAACAGTATTATCCCGGAGCCTCTTCAACCCGAGCTTTGTGAAGCCTTCCGCTAGCTCAATCTTCAAATAGTTCCTGAAGGATTTCTTGCCAATCTTCTAGTCTCTCCGACTTTGGAAGATCAGATTCACTAAGCTCAACTTCTAGATGTTATGGTAAGGAAAGTAAAGAAAGGTGTGGCCAAGAGCATTCCAAAGTTTAAGTGCTTTCATGTTGATGACAAAGATACCTTGTTCTTTGAGGAGTGTCTAGTGGTTCCAAAAGGTGATCTCACGAAGGTTATCATGGATCAAGCACATAATTCTATCCTCTCCATTCATCTAGGTAGTTCCAAAATGTGTCAAGACCTCAAGAAAACCTTCTGGTGGACTCGTGTCATGGGTTTGTCACGGCAGATGTCCGAGGACTTAGGTTCGAGGCCATCGCTAAGGTGATGGACTCAAAGGGGTTGGTTGGGACGAAGGACATGAGTTTACATAGGTTCAGCCCCTCTCGAAGAGGTAAAGGCTTACGCCCTGCTTGTGTTGTATTGATGGGAGTATCGATTACAAGGGAGCGGATTCGCTTGACCCAGCCTTCGATTTGTTGGTCTCTGCCCAAGTCACCCTGGGTCTCGCCCTTTATATAGGAGGTCAAGACCACGGGTTACACGAGTCTCATACCAACTCTTACAACGTGTCTGAGCCTATCTCTATGTTGCCTTTCCTTTCTGAGCAAACCTCATGTTGCCTTGACAGCCTCTAACCTCCACCTCCTAGAAAGCCTTTGATTGGCTAAGTTACCGCTGCTGAGCCCCTCTTATAGCTTTCTAGTTGCAGGTGTAGGTTGTTCCATGTGATAACATGATTTGGATATCACAATAAATTCTGCTATTTAAGTTAATGCACATATACATCTTGGTATTGGTGGAAGGCTTGGCCTTTTGCTAAGTGATTTGTTCCGCTATTACCGCCACTAGTTCCTTGTTACCGGTGTTATGTTTTCCATACTTCACGCTCCTAACATTCTCGGGGTTGTTATGGGGACCCCTTGTTTATTCGATTGTGATTAAGACTTGTCCGGCAAGACCCAACCTTGGTTCTCCATTTGCTAACAACTTAATAAAATTGCATAGAGTCTTGCAAACCCGTGGATAATTTAACCAACCCCCGGGCCAGTGCTCCGCATGAGTGTTGGTCCAAAAATGTCAACAGCCATTGGTCACCAGTGGCAACTCTATGTTTGGCCTACCGGAAGTTTGGACAATTCGTCATGTCCTGAGACTAAGATACGCGGCTCTTATCGGGTTCGTCGACACGTCGGGAGGTCTTGCTGGATTCGTCTTACCTTTATCGAGTGTCTTGCGTGTGGAGTCTGACTTTCTTCGGCTTCACTCGAGGTGTTGGAATTCCTTTAGAATTACGTATGATGATCGCGAGATTCGTGATTGAGGCATTCCCATGGAGTGTGGTTAATTTTGCAATGGATTAGTTTGAGCACCCCTGCAGGTTTAAATCTTTTGGAAAGCCGTGACCACGGTTATGTGGCAACTTGGATATTTGTTTAACACCCGGTTATAGCAAACTTGAAATAAACTCTAGTTAAAATACACCAAATGTGTGAGTAACCGTTATCATATCTGCTCGTGAACATGATCTGAGAGAGAACACTGTGGGGTTATGATTGACGTAAGTAAGTGCTCGGGATCTCTTAGAGATCATGTTAGATTCGATTGTTCTTCGTATGCCACCCATATTTATTTCATGTTGCGTAAGCTAGACACCATATATGCTTAGTGCTACTGCAAAGTAAACACCACCCCTTCCCAACCTTTAAGCTTGAATAGTCTCGGTACCCGGGCACATGAAAGTTGAGCCCTCTGTGGCTCACAGTTTACTACAACACTCCAGGTACAGGTTCAGATGAGTTTGTGCAGGATGATCTTACCCAGCTTCAGTGGGAGTTCGATGAGGAAAGAGGCAGGATATGCGTGACGTATCTGGATGAGTAGAGGACCTAGTCGTGATCTTTGGGGTAGCGAGATAGTTTCATTTGCATCTGTTTTTATCGTTTGATTTCGTATGTTGCCGGACCCTATTTTCGTCTTGATGATTGAACTCTAAGTGGATTGTAATTTAGCATGTGGCGAGTGTAAGCCAACTTGTATACTCATATCTTCTGTAATGTATGATGCAATGTTACTATACTTGCTAACGGCAATATGCGCCTCTATCCCTTGCGAGGCCCTTGTGTCTTAAAATGGATAGGCTCGCATTTTGGGCATAAGACTCGCAACAAGTCTATCAAGTTCCTCAAGGTGAAGTGTTCTCATCATTCCGACAAAGAAGCTACTTGGGAACGCAAGGACCTTCTCTGTTCCGAATTTCCAGACTTCTTCATTCCTAGATCTCGGGTCGAGATCCTCTTGTAGTGTGGGAGAGTTGTGATAGCCCAAGTGTTGTCCCTACCTTATTTGTCCTGGAATCCCCCATGTATGAACCTTGTGTCATGAGATTTATGTATGATTTGCACCTTGTCATCATTGTGTTGTTGCATCCATGCATCATGGCATCCATCTTACCATCCATCTTGCATGCTTGCTTTCTTGTGTCTTGACATGGTGTGCGTTGTGTGGTTTTGGCATTTGAGTGTGGTGGATTCCATATATGCAACACTCCTTCTTCCCCTCTCTTCTATCTTTCAAACACCACCTTCTTCTTCCCCTCTCTTCCTATTAATTATATGACCAGTTTTTACCTTCTATTTTAATTGATTAAAAATGTTCAAGAGGTGGCCCAAATATTCTTATGAATGATGTGAGTGGTGCTTTTGTTATTTGGGGATGTTGGGCTTTTGCATTCCATTTAAACAGGGTCTGCCCTTTTATAAAATATTAAATTAACTTGCTAAATAATTCAACTTCATATTTTTATTAAATGCAGCAGATTATTTCCTATACAAATGTATTTTTGTTTTGCTCAAAAATCTTGTAAAAATGCCATGGGGATTTGTCCTAGTGTTGGTGGTTTTATTAAAAAGAAAAGGTCTTTCTCTGTTTTTATTTGAGAGAGAGAGAGGAGCAGTTGGGACGAGGCCCAGCCCAGGTGCCAAGCGGTAACCTGCCCCGTTCCTCTCCTCCGTCAGTCAGCTGAGAGAGCAGAGGAGCGCCGTCGCCATCGCCGTTAGCTCCAACATCGAGGTCGGCCCCTATATAAGTGTGCATCCCTAGGATTCTCCTGTTCCCGTCGCCGCCGCCGCTTTCCCCTTCTTCCCCCTCCTCTTTCACCTCTGTTCTTCTTCCTTCCTGATTCAGTGAGGGGAGGTTCAGAGAGGTGGGGGTCGAAGGGCTCATCGCCGGCCTCCCTCCGGTGGAGCCCCACCGCCTTCAAGATGGTCTGCGGCGAGCCGGAGCCATCCGCGTTCTGTTCCTGGTGCTAGGAGGAGAGGAGCTCCTCCTCTGCGGTGCCGCGTCGCCATCGTCCGAGCGCCCCTGCTTCCCTCCGTCGCAGCCACGTCCCTGAGCGCTTCTTCCCCTCCGTCGAGCTCGTGTCGCCGCGTCCGCGCCCTCGAGCCTCCGGAGACCCCTCGGTGAGCAGCTGGTCCTCCGTTGTCCCCTCTCCTCGCCGTAGCCCATGCATCGCCACCGGAGTCGTGGTCGCCACCGGTCAGCAAGGTGGAGGCTTGCGCTCGCCTCCGTCCCCCTCGTCGCGAGAAGAACCGGGGAATGGAACCGGGGAATGGATCACCCATGCATCCCGTAGTCGCCGCCGCGTCTTGCCCTCGCCAAAGATGCCTTGTGCCGCCGCGTAGTCACCGGAGTTGCTGCACCATTGCTCTGTCACCGGTGTCGAAGGTGTTTTTAGTTTCGTCAGTTAACTTGTGCATGTGTGTGTATTACTGCAGTTAGTCTCCTCCTCTATTAACTATTGATGCCATAGCATAGTGGTGTGTGCGTGTGTTGTGTTAGCGCAGGTCCAGTGAGGTCGTGGGTTCGAGTCCCCCCTCACCCTTTTTTCGGTTATTTTCTTTCTCTTGTTTTTCTTTTGGTTTTTCCTGTTTTGCTAGATGTAGCCTATCTTTATGTGCAGGTTTGATCTAGGGTTTTGTTTAGCTTCTGTTTATATATATGTGTGTGTGTGCTTGTGTGGCATAGTGTAGTGTGTGTGTATGCTATACATACACAAACTTGTGTGAGTAGGTGTATGTGGAGTGCATCTTATGTGTACGTGCATGTGCATGTATGCACTTGTGCATATACGTACATATGGATGTGTAGGTGAGCATCTACACCTAGGTGTGTTTGCTATGTTTAGCGTAGGTGCTTATGTGTATGTTTGAAGTATCTCCATGTGCATGAGTAGCTATAAGTGTAGATGTTCTCTTTTATGTGCATTACATCATAGTTCTCTTTTAGTTAGTTTCATCCTTGCAAATGATGCTATGCCATGGTATCAAGTCCCAAAGATGATATTTAACCTCCTCCAACATGTATCAATAGAGCCCACGTCATTTGGGGCCATTTTCATCAAGTTGTATAAGTGACATAAGTCACTCATGACTAGGGAGGCTTAATTTCGACCTAGCTTTACTCCCTCTTGTTCCATGCAAGCATATGGGTATGAATAATGATTTTTGGGTAGAATCAACGCATGAATGCATCTGTGAAGTCAGATTGGACTTTGGGGCAACATCATAAAAGTGCATTTTTATGTTGGGATGTCCTTTTGTCTTTTTGTATGATTTAATCTAGGCATGTTTTTACGTTCTTGCCAACATGAGTTTGTTAGTTAAAGTTGCTGGGAATGTCCCAGTATTTTTATTATTTGTGCTAAGTCTCCAGATAAGTGGGAACCATGCTGTTTAGTGGGCAACTTAATGTTTCTGTCCAGCCTGCTTAAAAATGGCTCTCTGGGAAAACTGTTGTTATTGTTTTGCCATGTGGAGTTGGTAGTAGCTATTGATATGTTGGGTATTTGAGCATGCTTAGTGCTAGTTATTTTTAGTATATAATGCCTTCTACCATACTGTTAATTTTCATACCAATAGAAGCTTTGTAGCATAATTAACCAGTGCTGTCAACTTGCTACTTTATTAACTCAGATTCCAGAAAACTGAAATTTTCACTAAGTCCCAGAAAACTGATTCATCATGCCAACTTGAGTGCTTCTTGCTTATTGATGTGTGGCTCTTTTGCTCATTGCATGATTTGATAAGTTGATGTGGGTGTTGAGTAGATTCTGTCCATGTCTTGTTTGTGGCTGTAGGATTTCTGTAGCTCAAGTTGTGGGCTTTTCAAATTGCTATGTTGCTGTTTAGTGGCAGATTTGGTGTTTTATTGTTTTGTAGTTTGTGGGAGCTATGATCCATGGAATTGGTTGATTCTTGAGTCTATTATGATTGATTTTTCATCACCTATCCAGTGGATGCCTTGGAAAGCCAAGAATAAGTCCATGGCTTGGTGGTCTTGTGATTTTGCCTTCGTACCTTGACGTGAGCGTTCCGTGAGAACCGTAACTCCGTTTCTTGCGATCTTTATATGCATTTCTATCGATTTTGCATGCTGCATCCATATTGCCATGTTCATGCATGTATAAATAACTTAACATGTGTTTATGTTCTGATTCATTAATAAACAACTTTGCATGTGAAACATGACTAGTTTAGGGTTGCCATGTTAGAATTCTTCATGAATGATCATGCATCATTTTGATTGTGCATTGCACCTTGGTTGGATGTTTATTGTTGCTGTTTCTCTTGGGTAGACGTGACTGTTAATACTGAATACGAGGACCCAGGAGAGTACCACTACGAGGATCCTGCTACTTGTTCTGCTGAAGAACCAACAGGCAAGATGATCGTACCTGGATCCCGATACTATTTTTGCTTGCTAGCTTCTCGCTCTTATCGTTAAAATTGCGCTACCTACCACTTGATATCAGCCCCCGTGTTGCCTTGACAGCCTCTAACCTCCACCTCCTAGCAAACCTTTGATTGGCTAAGTTACCGCTGCCCAGCCCCTCTTATAGCTTTCTAGTTGCAGGTGCAGCTTGTTCCATGTGATAACATGGTTTGGATATCACAATAAATTCTGCTATTTAATTTAATGCACATATACATCTTGGTATTGGTGGAAGGCTTGGCCTTTTGCTAAGTGATTTGTTCCACTATTACCGCCACTAGTTCCTTGTTACCGGTGTTATGTTTTCCATACTTCGCGCTCCTAACATGCTCGGGGTTGTTATGGGGACCCCCTTGTTTATTCGATTGTGATTAAGACTTGTCCGGCAAGACCCAATGTTTGTTCTCCATTTGCTAACAACTTAATAAAATTGCATAGGGTCTTGCAAACCCGTGGATAATTTAACCAACCCCCGGGCTAGTGCTCCGCATGAGTGTTTGTCCAAAAATGTCAATAGCCACTGGTCACTAGGGGCAACTCTGTGTTTGGCCTACCGAAAGTTTGGAAAATCCATCGTGTCCTGAGACTGAGATATGCGGCTCTTATCGGGTTCGTCGACACGTCGGGAGGTCTTGCTAGATTTGTCTTACCTTTATCGAGTGTCTTGCGTGTGGAGTCTGACTTTATTCGGGTTCACTCGAGGTGCTGGAATTCCTCTGGAATTACCTATGATGATCGCGAGATCCACGATTGAGGCATTCCCACGAAGTGTGGTTAATTTTGTAATGGATTAGTTGGAGCACCCCTACACGGTTAAATCTTTCGGAAAGCCATGCCCATGGTTATGTGGCAACTTGGATATTTGTTTAACACCCGGTTATAGCAAACTTGAAGTAAACTCTAGTTAAAATACACCAACTGTGTGAGTAACCGTGATCGTCTCTACTCATGAACATGATCCGAGAGAGAACACGGTGGGGTTATGATTGACGTAAGTAAGTGCTCAGGATCTCTTAGACATCATGTTAGTTTCGATCGTTCTTCGTATGCCACCCATATTTATTTCATGTTGCATAAGCTAGCCACCATATATGGTTAGTGCTGCTGCAAACTAAACACCACCCCTTCCCAACCTTTAAGCTTGAATAGTCTCGGTACCCGCGCACATGACAGTTGAGTCCTCTGTGGCTCACAGTTTACTACAACACTCCAGGTACAGGTTCAGATGAGTTTGTGTAGGACGATCTTACCCAGCTTCAGTGGGAGTTCGATGAGGAAAGAGGCAGGATGTACGTGACGTATCCGGATGAGTAGAGGACCTGGTCGTGATCTTTGGGGCAGCGAGATAGTTTCATTTGCATCTGTTTTTATCGTTTGATTTCGTCCGTAGCCAGACCCTGTTTTCATCGTGATGATTGAACTCTTAGTGGATTGTAATTTAGCATGTGGCAAGTGTAAGCCAACTTGTATACTCATCTCTTTTGTATTGTATGATGCAATGTTACTATACTTGCTAACGGCAATATGCACCTCTATCCCTTGCGAGTCCCCCATGTCTTAAAATGGATAGGCGTGCATTTTGGGCGTGACAGACCGCCTAACGAGCTACCTGGCGAAATTTTCATCATCAGGTAACTCGTCGCGAGTCAAGTACGCGAACTAAGGCATAGTCTAGTCCGGAATAACGTGTAGAGCCGCCACTAGCTGTCGCTCCGGGTGAGGAATAGCCAAGTCTTCCTCCGACGGTAGCTTAACTGGTGGGTGATGTAAGACATCCAAGAAAATGTTAGGCGGCACCGGCTTTCATTGAGAACCTAACCTGGGCAGGGCATCATCCGCCTCGTTCCTGCGATGATCAATATGATCCACCTGATAACCTTTGAAGTGACCAGCGATGATATCGACTGCCTGACGATAAGCCGCCATCCGCGGATCGTTGGAATCCCAAGTGCCTGAAACTTGCTGAGACACAAGATCTGAGTCGCCGAAGCATCTAACCCGGCTGAGGTTCATCTCGTTAGCCACCCTGAGGCCATGAAGCAGGGCTTCGTACTTAGCTGCGTTGTTAGTGCTGGGAAACATCAATCTTAGCACATAATAGAATTTGTCCCCTTTGGGGGAGGTTAAAATAACCCCTGCCCCTGATCCTTCTAGTTGCCTGGATCCGTCAAAGTGTATCGTCCAATATGTGTTATCCGGCTTTTCCTTAGGCGCCTGACACTCTGTCCAGTCATTCACGAAATCGACCAAGGCTTGGGATTTAATAGTCGTACGAGGTACGCACTTCAAATTGAGAGGTCCAAGCTCCAACGCCCACTTAGCAATCCTGCGAGTGGCTTCTCCGTTTTGAATTATGTCTCCCAACGAGGCTGAGCTAACCATTGTAATTTGGTGCCCCGAGAAATAGTGCTTCGGCTTGCGGTTGGCCATGAACACTCCATATACCAACTTTTGCCAATGCGGATACCTCTGCTTGGATTCTGTCAGGGCTTCACTCATATAGTAAACCGGCCTCTGAATCGGGTACTCCTTCCCTGCCTCCTTACGCTCGACCATAATTACAGCGCTGACAACCCTGTTATTAGCCGCCACGTATAAGAGCAAGGGTTCTTTTTCAACGGAAGCGGCTAAGACCGGTGGCTCACCAAGCTGCCTCTTAAGCGTCTCAAATGCTTCACCCACCGTCATACTCTAGACAAAGTTTTCCATCTTTTTCATCATCTGCTATAAAGGGATGGCCTTCTCACCCAGGCGGCTAATAAACCGTCTTAACGCAGCAATCCGTCCCGCCAGGCGTTGAACTTCATTGGTGCATGCCGGCTTAGACAGGGAGGTAATAGACTTGATCATTGGTGCATGCACAATTTGACAGTGAAGGCAATTTTGCACACAACGCTGGTAAGTCGCCTGGGCATTCTTGAGCCTAAAAGGCATAGATACGTAGCAGAAAGCACCAAAAGGCGTAATGATAGCCGTCTTCTCTAGGTCCTTGAATGCCATCTTCATCTGATGATAACCAGAATAAGCGTCCAGGAAACATAAATTATCGCAACCCGCTATTGCATCAATGATCTGGTCAATACGAGGGAGAGCAAAGGGGTCAGCCGGACAGGCCTTGTTAAGATCCGTGTAGTCCACACACATACGCCAAGTGTCGTTCTTCTTGGTTACGAGCACTGGGTTAGCCAGCCACTCCGGATGAAAAACCTCGATGATGAAACCCACCGCCAGAAGCCGGGCTACCTATTCCCCAACGGCCTTGCGTCTCACCTCATTGAACCATCGTAAAAATTGTTTGATTGGTTTAAACTTAGGATCCACATTAAGGTGGTGCTCAGCGACCTCTCTCGATACACCCAGCATGTTAGAAGGTTTCCACGCTAAGATGTCCCAATTCTCACGGATGAATTCGATGACCATGCTTTCCTATTTGGGATCCATATTGGCCCCAATGGTGAACTGCTGAGATGAGTCGCCTGGAGTGAAATCCACCAACTTGGTATCATCCACCGAAAATTTGAGGGGCGGCTCAACCTCTGTGGTAGGCTTTTTCAGCGGTGTCATGTCCTCCGGGTCAACATTTTCCTTGTAAGATTTAAGCTCTGCCTCAGTACAACTTGATTCTGCGTAAGCAGCATCTCCTTCCTCGCACTCAATAGCTATTCCGATCACCATGAAGAGTGATTGTTCCGTTTAACCCGACATCTTGAGCTGAAGTAGACATAGCAAGGCCTAGCCATGAACTTGGCATAAGCCGGCCGCCCGAACAACGCATGATAGGGGCTCTTGATTTTGACTACCTCAAACCATAAGGACACCACCCTGTAGTTGTGCTCGTCACCAAAGGCGACTTCTAAGAAGACCCTACCCACTGGGTAAGCCGACTTGCCAGGCACCACACCATGAAAGACTGTTGAGGAAGGCCTAAGATCTTTGTCGAGCAGTTTCATCTGCCGGAAGTTGTCATAATATAGGTTATTGATGATGTTGCCTCCATCCATAAGCACCTTATTAAACATATATCCTCCCACTTGGGGGCAACTACCAAAGAGAGCCGCCCCGGATCATTGACACGCGGCGGGTGATCCTCGCGGCTCCAAGTGATGTTATACTCGGACCACTTCAAATACTACGGTAGAGCAGGCGTGGCTGTGTTAACCACCCGCTTGTGCAACTTCTGACCTCGCTTGTCAAGGCTGGTCGTAAAAACATGATACTGACCCAAACTGAGCTGCTTTGGATTACTTTGATACATAGACTGGTTATTCTGTTGCAGATTGCTACCTCCAGAGTGCTGATGATGCCCTCCATGGTTGCCCTGGCCATGATGACCGGATCCTGAGCCGCCGGGACCGAACCCGGCTCTTGACCCGCCTGGTCCTGAGCCGCCGAGCGGGCCACCGTCGTTGTTATGCTATCGCATGCTGTAGTCCTTGAACTGTTGCATTACATGGCAATTGCCCCATGTCTGACCCTCCGGTCTGTCGGGCCGGCTGTGCTTGGGACAAGGTTTTTTGAGCATCTCTTCTAAATTGAAAGGAGTCTTATTCTTAGTATAGGGCGGTGTGAACTTCCCGTTGCCCTTAGCATGGTTGTTGCCAATGCTGGTGTTAGCCACCAATTCTGACCCGTCGTTCGGGTTTTTCCTCTTACTTTGATTACCGTTGCTTGCCACACTCTTACCATGGTTCATCTTTTTACTCTGGCCAGGCTTCTCCTCATTAGAGCGCCGGGTCCTTAGTATTATCAGAGTCAGCGTATTTCTTGAGAGCCACCATGATCTCCCCCATGTCTTGGCACGTGCATTTGATCCTGTCGAGCTTCCGTTTCAAAGATGTAAAGTGCCAATTCTTTTCCATAATCAGAACCGCTTGAGCCGCCATGATGTGTTTAGATGGGGGATGATAGTTGAGACTCGCCGGACCCAATGGTGAGCTGACCCATTTTCCAGTTGCACACAGTGATCCAAGTCCCTAATCGTCATGGGCTGCTTGCATGTTCCTTGAAAGTTTTTGATGAACTTTGCCTTTAACTCGGACCAGGAATTGATGGTATTGGGTGGCAAACCCTTCAACCACGTGCGAGCCGGCCCTTCTAGCACCATGATAAAATATTCTGCACACACCGCGTCACTGACATCCAACATCTCCATGGACAACTCATAGCTTTCAATCCAGGCCTCTGGAGGTAAGTCGGCGGTGTAATTCGGGACCTTGCGAGGGCCTTTGAAATCCTTCAGTAGACGCTCGTTTCACAGAGCCAACACCAAACACGGTACTCCCACGGCCTTGGTAGTGACTCCCGCTCCAACTAAGACGGAAGGCGCATGCTCTTGGCGAGCCACCACGTCTAGAGCCGCCATTTTTGTTGTCCTCTTGCTCGGTCTATGAGCGTATGTGCATCCAGAGCCACCTGATCATCTCGGGGCGGGCCTCAGTGCTGACCGCTTCTAGACACCGTTGGCGACTCATAGTGCCGGCTGAAGCTGCGACTAGGAAGAAGGGTTGAATGCACACTGCTCCGGCTGTAGGCATACTTTTCCTGCTGGGCCATCACCGTTTGAAGGTGTCCAATGGCGTTCCGTACCTCTTCTGCAAAAGCTGCCTCATCAGGAATAGGGATCGTCTCAAGCCGGGTTGCTGCCGCCACCATGTTCTTTGCCGGGTTGGAATAATGACCCGCCGGCGTTGGTGGAGCCACCGGTGAGGTCTGGTTTTGTCGGGGTGGGTTGAGCTGCCGCCGAGCCGCCGGCCGACTTCTAGGTGCTTCCTCGATCTGACCTGTTCCGGTTGTTTTAAAAAGGTCTCTGGCTTCATACTGTTCTTGTAGGCGGGACTGACGTTTCATCCGCCGCACCGCTGCCGCTGATCGCTGCTCCAGCTCAAGTCGGAAAGCATCTGCCTTAAGTCGCTCTTCCTCCGCCTCAATCTAGGCCTTTAGTGTGCCAATCCTCTGTTGGACGTCCGCCATCTGGTCCATGAGTCTTGTGACCTCCAAGTTCTGGGCGGCTTGATTTTAAGGTGTAACTTCGGTCACCATCAAAGTTGTGAGCTCGTTCATCAGATCTAGGAGAATCTGAGCTAGCGGCGGCGGGTCTAGACCCATGTCGGCGCGCTGGTGGTTGTGCTGCTCAGGCCCGGCATTGACCCTGCCATGAACACGGCCGCATGAGTCGACAGCGCATAACCGTCGAGCTCAGAACGCTCTGACTCAATGTAAGGTTCGTCGTAGCCCCCAAGTTCGCCGTTGTGAAGCTGGAAGATTGATTCTGCCTCTCCGCTCGAAGATCCGTCAACTGAGTAGACGAGAGTCTCCTGTGACATAGAAGCCTCACGATCCATACCTTGAGTAAAGCCCACGAGGACTCGCTTCCGGCATGGGTCGGCACAGGCGGGTCGCACATGTTGGGCGCGTTGCGTGCACCGAGCCAGCTCTATGACGTTGGTGCAAATGTCTGCACCAGGTGTAGACCGTCGACCTTGCCGATGAAGACGTGGATTCCCCCAAAGGGAACTCGAAATCCATACTCGACAGAGTCAGCCTAGGGGCCCCAACCAGCATCATCGATGTAGAGCCGGCTGCGGCGACTCTTGCTCATCCTTCCGACCACGTATCTCTCGAACCATGGGAGAGAGCCCTTTGAGAACTCAACACCACCGAGCGCGAGCCCCACGGTGGGCGCCAACTGTTGTGGGTTTGTCACGGCAGATGTCTGAGGACTTAGGTTCAAGGCCATCACTAAGGTGATGGACTCAAAGCAGTTGGTTGGGATGAAGGACACGAGTTTACCCAGGTTTAGCCCCTCTCGAAGAGGTAAAGGCTTACGTCCTTCTTGTGTTGTATTGATGGGAGTATCGACTACAAGGGAGCGGATTCGCTTGACCCAGCCTTTGACTTGTTGGTCTCTTCCCAAGTCGCCCACCGTGTCTCATACCGACTCTTACAACGTGTCTGATCCTATCTCTACGTTGCCTTTCCTTCCTGAGCAAACTATCTCCGGGCAGATTGTACGCCTAGGTCTTCATGCTTTCTTTGTCTAGGCCTCACCGTGGCCCATCTGGTAAGTGCGCCTACACCTTGGGGCTCGAGTCTCCCAGGCCGACCCTTGGTCCGACCCATGAGCCACTAGGTATGACCCGGCCCTGTCTAGATGGGTATCACCATGGGGTCATATCCCCAACAATTCGCATGAAGCGTGAGATTACTCAGTTCATGAACGAGTGTGACGTTTGTCGCAGAGTGAAGGCGAAACATCAACGGCCAGCAGGACTCCTTCATCCTTTGGCTATTCAGAGTGGAAATTCGATCATGTGGAGATGGATTTTGTCACTGGATTCCCCAAGTCCAAGAGAGGCAACAATGCCATCTTTTTGGTTATCGACAAGCTCACCAAAGTTGCCCATTTTCTTCCGGTCAAAGAATCTATCTCGGTAGCTCAGCTGGCGGAGTTGTACACGTCAGGATAGTTTCTTTGCATGGTATTCCTCGGCTCATATACTCAAATCGTGGCAGCCTCTTCACTTCCAAGTTCTAGGACTCCTTCCAGACTACTATGTGTACCAAGATCCGTTTCAGCAGTGCCTTCCATCCACAGACAAGTGGCCAAGTTGAGAGATTCAATCAAATCCTCGAAGACATGCTCAGGGCCTGTGTGGTCTCTTTTGGCATGAAGTGGGAGGATTGCCTTCTGTACGCTGAGTTTCCATACAACAACATCTTCCAAGATAGTTCTGGAAAGGCTCCATTCGAGATTCTTTATGACAGGAAGTGTCGCACCCCGCTCAATTAGTCAGAAACCGGTGAGCGTTAAATCCTTGGAAATGACATGATCACTGATGCAGGAGAGATGTGACGTGTCATTCATGAGAATATCAAAGTAGCTCAGTCCCGCCAGAAGACCTATTATGATAACAAACATCGTGATGTCTCCTTTCAAATTGATGATTTTATCTATCTCAGAGTTTCTCCCATGAAGGGCACTCATTGTTTTGGCATCAAAGGGAAGCTCGTCCCTCACTTTGTGGGTCCTTTCAAAATTGTGGGCAAGAGGGGTGACATTGCCTACCAACTCGAGCTTCCTCCAAATTTCTGAAATGTTCATGATGTGTTTCACATCTCTCAGCTCCAGAAGTGCTTCAAGACATATGAGTGTACCGTTGACCTCCAAGACATTGATCTCCAAGAAGACCTATCCTATCATGAGCATCCAGTTGCTGTTCTTGAAGAAACTGAGTGCAAGACTCGCAACAAGTCAATCAAGTTTCTCAAGGTGAGGTGGTCTCATCACTCCGACAAAGAAGCCACATCGGAATGTGATGATCTTCTCTGTTCCAAATTTCCAGAGTTCTTTCGTTCTTAGATCTCGAGACGAGATCCTCGTGTAGTGGAGGAGAGTTGTAATATCTCAAGTGCATCCCTTGCCTTATTTGTAATCATTGCCATGTATGAAGCTTCTATGTATGCCATCATGGGATTTGTGAGATATATTTGTTCTTCATGTCTTTCATCATGCATCATAGCATCATGGCATCATCACTTAAATTATGTTGCGTCCTATGCTTGTGTTGTTGTGAGTGTGTTTCTTGTGATGTTTGTGTTGTTGGCACATGTGTGTTTGGGTGTGAAAAACCTCTAAACTATTTTTCTCAAAAAAAAATACCTCATAATTTATCTAGAACTATGACATCTATATTTTATTCAATAATTCAACATGTGATGATTTTGCTTGGTGGCTAACCTCTTGAAAATGTTGCACCTCTTCTAAATATTCTTTTTAGAATAGTAGTTATTCTCTTGAGCATGTTTGTGGATAGTGCCTATTTAATCCTTGCAAAACTTATTGCATTTTTACTAAAACATGAATTTATTTTGTTGCTCTAAAAATAACATTCCCATTTCTATTAAATTGCACACATTTTTGTGAACCAAAGGAAGTACTTTTTCTCCTCAAAAAATCTCTCTCTAAAACTTGTGCAATTTCGTTTCTCTGAGTTTTATTTAAATAGCAGATTTTGTTTTGTTTGAGAAATAGAGAGAGAGGGAGCAGGATGGGCTTCTCCTAGGCCATCTCGCTGGCCGAGGCCAAGCGCCTCGTCTCTGACGGTCACCTACTCCGTCCCCTTCCTCTGTCAGAGTATCAGAGAGAGGCGAGAGCGTGTGTTCACAGACATCTAGGTCGTCGTCAACCCCCTACCTACTTATTCCCCTCGGCGTGTGTGCCCCTCTCCTAGGGTTTACCCCCTTTCCTTGTGACACCGGCGCCCCCTCTCTTCCCTCCTTCCTCTTCCCGTGCGGGTGAGTTCAAAGAGTGCAGTGAGGTTCAGAGAGAGAAACAGGCGAGCGCCACCCTTCTTCTTCGTCATCCTCGCCTCCGGTGGCTGCGCCCGCTCCATCCAAGATGTCGAGACGATCGTGGGTAGCACCCACGACCATGTCACACCCTGTGTTTTGCCTCATGACTAACTTAACATGGCTCAAAAATTGGCAAATTAAAACTTTTTGAGTGCATTTGAATGCTTGACTTGTGTGTTATTTGCTTTCTTGTTTGATTGCTTGCTGGTGCTCTATAATTCATAAAACATCCTCCTACCCTCAAGAACCCTTTTTCGTTGATCCCAAATATTGTCCAATGATCATGCCATGTGAATAGGACTTAAAAATATTTTTACAAAATGTTATTTTGTCCAGAAACCATTTATTTAAATTAGGTTTTTAAAACCCCTGATTTGAGATTTGCACTGCAAGTCCCCAAATTGGGTCGATCCTCTTTACCCAAATGCTTTATTTGAAACCCACTATATATATGACTTCCCAAAAACACCAAATATTATTTTTAAAGATTATTTTACTATTTTATTCAAAGGCCTTTCCTTAAGGCTAGAAATGGTCTTTTATAGGGAAAAATTATTTAAACGCTTTAAAATATTTGGAATTTTCTAGGAAAACTCAGTGGACATATATTGTCCATATATAAGAGTTTCAACAGAAGTTCATGTTCAAAGTATTGGACAAAACCCTATAAGAGTTTCAACACATGTTCATGTTCATGTTCATGTCCATTTCTTCCTATTTCAAGCATTTGAAATATTTCTATAAGAAATATTCTCAAATAAATCCAGGAAAATTCTAGCATCTCACATATGATATATGTGGTCATATTGCCAATTTTCATATCAACTCCAATTGTTTTCGTTCACCAAAATATCCCAAAATCCTCTCTGTCTAGATCCAAATTTGGGAACTCTACATTGACACTTGTCCCCTATTGTTCCCAAAATTTGTGGACACGTTCTAATCCTCCAATAATGCAGCCAAACCAAGTGGTGCATCAAGGAGAATATATTAACTTGTCCAAATCCCCTCAAACCCATTTCTGTTGATTTCAAGAATTTGGTAATATTACATTGCCAAGTTTTTCCATTGGGCCCCAAACTTTTTGTGCATGTTATAATCCAAAATATGACACCACATCCAGTGGTGTATTAGGGAGGATAGATTTTCTTACCTAGATCTAAGCAACTCCATTTCTGCCCATTTCTAGGATTTGAAACTTTTACATTGGCCACTTTCTCTAAATGTGGTAAAACTTGTGATCAAGCTCATTTATAATTATTTCTCAATCCTGCTAACTCTCATGTCAATCACAGCAACTTAGCTGGCCCAAAACTCCATCAAACACCTTCTGGTAGCAAACCAAAGCTGATGTTTTCACCCCTTCCCTTGCTTTCCTTGGGCCTAAAATTTTACCACAGCTTCCAGGTGATGTATTTTACCTCCAGTAAAAAACCCAAGTCCATGAGCCAATGTTTGGTTGGGTAAAACCCCAAGATTCCCTCCTGGATATCTAGTTTCTCCCTCTCTCCACTTGCCCTCTCACCTAAGGCATATCCAGAGCATCCTATGCTCCCTCCCCCCTTGTTCTACCTCCCCCTAGATGCTGGACATGCATGTCCTCGCCCAAGAGGCCAATGGCATGCCATGGCATGTCATATGGGCGCTCTGGAGCACGCTACAGTGCCCAGCCGCATTGTAGGGATCGCCCAATGCATGTCCCCGACCACCTCGAGCTCCTCCCTCTCGCCAGCCGGTCGGCCTCGACCCGAGACACGCTACCGTCCTACCCACCTCTTCTCTCTCCCTCCCGTTGCCTCTCCTCGCACGTGCACGGCGCCGCCCGAGCGCACCAGTGAGCAAGCTCACGTGCGCAGTGACCTGGTCCTCCCCCGCTCCCTCTCTTTCCTTCCCTGGTCCGGGACCAAGTCCACAAAGATCATGGACATGCCCGAGCCTGCGCCCGTGATCATGGACGGCCCCGATCTCGCCGAACCTCCTGTCCATGGTGCGACAGCACCCGCGCTATAAGAGCCACCCCCTCGACCCCCTCTCGCCTCTCTTGGCTCTCACTCCCTCCAGTGAACGTCCTAGACTGGCCCCTTCCTTCTCCCATGCCCTCCTTCAACATCCATGTCCAAAGCCCCCTCGTTGGCCTCCTCTCAAATTTGGCCACGACGTCCTCTCCTTCTCCCTTTAAGCCTCACCAGAGTCCCCCAGCATCCCCGCATGTTCCACTGGGCCCCTGCGCACCCTCCTCGTCGCATAAGGACGGCCCCCACGTCCGTAGTAGCCAAGGCCCCGGCTTCCCCGGCGCTCCCTGGCAAAATGGGCCCCCAGGCAGATGCGGGCCTCTTCCCCGAGCGTTCCGGCAGCCGGAGATTGGACAGAGATGGCCCGACCCGCCAGAACGTTGCCGGAGAAGGCTCTGCCTCACCTCCTCTATTGCCTGTACTCGAGCGGGAGGGAAAAGATAGACCCGACAGGTGGGCCTAGCCGAGCAGCCGGGGCCCCTTGTTTAAGTGGAGGTGTCCCCGCACACATCCGCCTTCCCACTGCGAAGGCGCAACACCGTAAGTCCGCCTTCGGCGTGGCCGACCTAGAGCGCGTGGCCGTGAAATTGGGTCGGCCCAGTGCGCCTCGGTGCTAAGTTATGCCCAATGCGTAGCGTAGGCCCATTTGGGGTAATTTATTTTTATCCTTTTTTCTAGTAAAACAATAGAAATTCATAGAATATCCAAATCGACTCCGAATTTGATGATTCATGTTTCTACAAACTCCTAAAATCGGCTTCTATCCGAAAATGTGATCTACACATTTTTCCTGCAAATATGATCTACAAAATGTGATCTATCCGAAAATATGAATTTGAACTATGATGAGCCCCCCTTCTAAAATCCATAATGGATTCAAATCAAGACCAAATGGAGATATTCAAATTTCTATAAGCTCTAAATGTCATGCCCTAAGTGTCTAGCCATGGTGAGCATTTTTACCATGCACCTATTCTGTTGGATCTAATAAATGGACCTTTCTCCGTTTATTCCATCTTAAGAAAATCATAGGAAATTCATCCCAACTCCAAATTCAGTGAAACCACTTCCCAAATGTTCCTAAAATCATGCCTTGGTGAGTGCCTCCACTCATTTTTTTAAATGTTTTCTATAGACATCTTATAGGATCATTATTCCTTCATATCCACCATTCGAAACTCCCTCTTGACCCACCTCCACCAAAACATCCTTGGTTATTTTTCTATTGAATAGAGGTGTCCTAGAAAAGTAAAACTCGTATTTATAGAGCACTATATTTCTCTGCTTGTTGTGTTACTTATTGTGGTTGTTTCCGGCGAGAGTTGACGAAGTAGACGAAGTGCTCGGATGGACGAGAAGCGTGCGAAGACCTCGAAGACTTTGCAAAGCCAGGCAAGCAGCCCTTTGAGCATGTTAAGAAACCATTTTCATAGCATGTCATATAGCACTTTACTTTCTTCATACTTGATCATGTGCAGTAGTGACCACTTCGGTGGGTTGCTTCTGACACTTTTGTCGTTCACACTTGCATCGTACATGACCCTACCACCTTATGAGGGTTATGCGAGCGGGTGTAGATAGGACACTTGTAGATGCTGCACAAGTGGGTTCGGGATTATGCATGGTGATGGAAATAAAGAAATGATTTCAAAGAGTTTTCGAAAACCTTGTTCGGTGCCACTAATGCCCGAGGGTGATGGTGTTGAGTTGGGTATCCACTTGAGAAAGAGGTGGTGTACCGGAACAAGTGAGTGTGTGTTTTCGAAAATGGATTAGATTTAAGATTTGTCGACCGTCCCAACCTTACATGTGCAACCACTCTACCCCTATATGAGTAGGGGCTTTGTTGATTACTATGGTTGGTGCTAGCAGTGAGCCCGCATTACCAGTGGCGAGAGTGAAGTGATCACTCTCGAGACAGGGTCGTCCCGGAGTGGAAGGCCATGCACTATCTTTATAGGCACCAGGCATACCATTGCGTGCCCTCATGGATGATACGTGTGATGTATATCATGAGGGATGGCACCAACAAGTGGACTCTTTGTTTAGTATCACCATGGGAAATGCATTGTTAGGGTGCTTACCTCGGGTATGTAATCTACCGCGAGTCGTGGATGACACGAAAGTTCCCCGAGTCTTGTGGGCAAAGCGTGCAACCTCTACAGAGTGCAAAACTATTCGAATAGCCGTGTCCAGGGTCAAGGACAGTTGGGTGGTGCTGCTTAGACTATGTCCATATGTTTTCGCAAACTTGGTGTGTGTGTGTGCGGAAGACAAAAGGATGATGCTTGAGACAAGTCTGAAGACTTGATGTGATGAATGAACATGACATGTTCAACCACTGCTTATGATGATATTTGTAACTTGTTCATATGGATATCTGCCAACTGTTGATGTATGCTTACACATAGTTAATTTATCATTTCATTGCATTCAAAAATTTGCTTTCCTCAAAAATTACCTACTTAGTGCTATATCATGCTCTGTTGAACCTTGTCCCGAACATGGTTTGCTTGCGAGTACATTCAAAGTACTCATTGGTGCACTAGTTATTTTATTGGCCAGACATGAAAGATCAGGTTGTGATGAGGATTACCTTGGTGATGGATATGCGAGCTAGGACGCTTCCCAGTTAGAATGTCTGTAGGGTTAAGGCTGATGTCATGGGTTTACGCTATCGTTGAAGATTTCTGCTGCAATCATATGAAGACTTGGCCATAAAGGCCATATTTGAGTATGAACGGTATGTAATGGATGTAAGACTCTTGTTACCCAGTCTCTGTGTGTTTAGTGAGCATTGATCTCTGGGATCGCTGTGCACGTGCATTTGGTGATCACGACTTATGAGTCAGGGTCCCCACAGACCTAGTATCAGAGCCATCCTGAGTGTAGGAAGCCCTTAGTTAGCATGGACGTTAGTTAGGTCAAATCTATTTTTCCAGAGCCTTGAAAATCACCTACCAAACCTCTATATTTCTCACCTCTTCAAAATTTCAAAGGAGACAAAGGTTTTTGCCTTAGCACATCCACCCCAATTCTCTTAAACTCTCCTCGCCTGCTTTTCAAAACTTCGCAAATCGTCGCTACTACCCTTGTGACTCTGACCACAAGATTCCTTGCAATCCTTGTGGCTAACCTGGAAGGGAGCCACCTTGCCAAACGATTGTCGACATATCTTGGGTCCAAGTTGGCGACACTACACAAGGAGTTACCAACAGAACATACCTTCTCGAAGGATGAGGATATCAAGACTCAGAAGATGGTGACACCCTCGACACTACCCAAGGATGATGCCACCTTAGCCTTCGATAACTAGGGCACAAGATATGTAATGTCATGATATGCATTGCTAATGGAGCAACCCTATCCTTTTCATTGTTGTGTTGGCAACCACCGGTTGAGGAGAACCTTGCCATTTCATCCGCCTCACCATAGTGTGCAGGAAAACGGTCCTCATCATGCCCCGCTCTTGGTGCCGGTGATATCATCAACGAGATTGACAGGATACAACTCGACCATGCCTTGTCAATGTCATCGCATAAAGGATTTCCTCCCTAGAACCCTCGACGTCTCGAAAGACAAAGATTCATTGTCACGATTACGAAGACTCCAGAATACCCCGCCTTCAACAGCTGTGAAGAATCACCTTCGTAGTCAACTCACCAGACCCGAAGTCGTCTTGGACTCTCCAGACACAACTAGGATTGTTTCGACGAACAACAACTGGAGACATAGAAACACATGAAGAGGACCCAGAAGACTAAGCGGACTCCTCTCTAAGACAAGAAGCAAGCATGACTACTGAGTCCGAGAACCCCTATGGTAGGATAAGTTGTGTTTCCCCTATGCGAAGTCGAGTCCTTATGATGGTTCGAATGGAACCATGATGTGTGTTGCTTGTTTTTCCTATTTATGCTTTGGTGTAAGTCACACTTTTTCCCCAGGCAACAAGTACGCGACTAAACACGCCCCTTATATTAATAAGTGTGTTTTGCCTTTTGAGCACTTGCTTGATTGCACTTGAAGTATACCAACCCCTTAGGCACTCCTCTCGATGCTACTTTCTCTCCCCTATCTCGTCAACTAAAGACCGGAAAAACAAGATGCACCAAGGATCCACCTCAACGGACAGCTAGCGTTGAAGACTATGACTACAACGGACTCAACCAGATGCAACCCCATAGAGTTATGCTTTTCCCTCAAGCTTGGAAAACCCCTCCCTTGCCCAACCTACACCTCACAATCCCCTCCACTACAAGCCTCTGGTCACGTGTTTAACACACGGATTTGCCAGAGCAATTATTGAGCTTCAATAACCCCTACTTTGCATTGGGTTCATTATGGAGCTAGTGATCATAGTGAACAAACGTACTTCATTCTTATGCCAGCTCTAGAACCTTGATGCCATAGGAAGGATCGTTCTAAGGGTATATGATTTGCGGATAATGATTTTATTTAGCCATACTGAATGTCTTGAGGAAGTAGTTAAGACCCTTTGGTGGATTTCGAGGTTTTATGCCGGTGAGTGGACTTGGTGGATCAAGTTGATAGAGTGGCATAACTTACTTCCCCCTTGAGTCAATTTGGATTTGGTAGGGCGATTGTAACCACAAGCCCAAATTTATGGTGGATTAATGACTTGACTTTGGCAAGTAATGTTGACAGCGGGTTGATGGTGACATGTTAGTGACTTGATTAACTAATAGGGAATTCTTACTAGATGTAAACCTTGGATTTAAATAGGTGATTCTAATAGATGCTCAAGATCAATCAAACCACATGGTTCAGAGTAATTTAGAATTAGTGCGGCGATCTTGGTCTTGATACCATGTTTCTCGGTGGAAGTCAAACCAGGAATATTGGGTTGTTGTTAGAATTGATTCAAGGATCCATATGCACCTAACATCAGAGTTCACTAGATCCTCATGATGGGAATTGATGGTTATACTGGGATGAGATAGTTCTTTCTGGAATTTGGAGGTTTGAAAAAATCTGGATATATATGGGACGACACTCGTATTGGATTTGTAGCAATAATAGGTCATATAATAGTGGATGGCATTCGCGGATCAGTTAATTGGATTTGTAGGGAGGAAACAAGAACTTGGAGCAGTTTATTAAGCGTTTCCTTAGCATAGTAATGCAATACCTTAGACCTTGGATAGGTCAGTAGGGTTAGTAGGACACTTGGATTGGTAGTGTCATGACCAAGCATAGCGGCTTGTAAATTATCCCGAGGATTTTTATATAGGGATATATGTGAGTTATCTATAGTATACATATGAGATTTTTGTTTAGTCCTTCTCCCGAACTTTGGTGTTGAATAGCATGAGTGATGTTGGAGTTGACTTATATGAGATGATACCTTGGATGATATAGGGTGATTTTGTTTGGAGTAATAGGCATTACTATTGGCATCAAATAGTTGTGCTGAGGATACGATGTTAGACGTTCACTCACATCCTGAGCTCCTTGAAACTCCAAAGCTTTATCTAGCCATAATATGGTTGGAGTATGAACATAGGTATTGGCTCTATGTCATTTGACTATGGCCGATACTCCACCCCGACCTCCCAGACATGTTCATATCAAAGGTGACCACAAGGACCTGTATTAGGTTGGACCACAAACCCATGGACAAGTGACCACCCGGAACAAACGACCGCCTCTCTCACACATCCCATGAGCAATGTGTTTATATGGTACTGGAGGAATATGACGTTACCTCGCAGATGACATACTCATTTACCCAATGAGAGGAAGGAACACCTTAGTCCTGTTTGGACCATCCCCAGGAACACCAACTACCATGACCCTCAAGTATAAGGTCTCACCTTGAAGGAGTTGGACTCTGCGAAGCACCCTCCCTACAGAAGAAGACTATCTTGCCCAAGCAAGATGAAGGACCTCTATGATTGCGAAGCCAAAGTAATGACGAAGAAGAAGCTAAAGAAGTCAACCTCCACTCCTCTACCGGCTACATCTACTATCCTATATCAAGAAGCACCGACGTCCAAGCATGATGAAGCCCTTGCACAGCAAGAGGGTTGAAGAACCCCTTGTTATGACGGGTCATCCATCAGTTCCAGACTAAGAAGGAACCGAGGAGATGTTAACACCCCTTACTCGACCACCTTGATGGTGTATGTTGAGCATGACATCCCTACTCCCTTTAGATGCCTGGAACGGAGTAGAATGACTGTCATGACCTCATTGGTAGCCCCTTTTTGGTTCAATCATGGACATGAACCTGACTCGATCATGACAAACCCCTTGTCAAAGGTAGTTCACCCCTCTTGCCAAGCATCGGACCTTGGGATTAGATGGCTGATCTATACTTTGAATAGTCAGATTATTTAGAACCCTTCAAAAACCTTTCCAGATGGTAGGATCCGTTTTGAAACCAAGTCTCTAAGCTCAGTCTTAGGGACGAGACTCAGTGCAGACCTTGCCACGGAGAGACGAGTAGACCAAGCACTCAAAGAACCTCCAGAAACGTGTGTCCATGACAATGAAGACAAACGGCAAAAAAGAATGAAGAATCTACCTAGGCAACTTACTCAAGCAGAAGATCTCGACGAGAAGCCCACGATGACGCGCTTCAACACTCTCAAGGATGGAGACCACCTACGACTGAAGATGTGATAGCCCGGGACCGACGCTCTAGAAGATTCCCCTTTTATTTCCATTCTCATCCTTGGTTCGTTTGGTTGTTGGATTCATCATCGCATCATTCGCATCATCTGTATAGCATCGTCACTTGTTTTCGAAAACTTGCATCCGTTCGTAGTCGCCGATTCTCTCCGTTCTTGCCATTGCCCGTTTTGAGTCCAACCACACACGCACGCACCCACGACATTAAAAGAAATATTGTTTTAAAAGTGCCTTTAAAATATTTTCGGATTGTTTTGAAAGTTGGCGTGCGGTCTTATTATAGTGTAGATAGGTCACCTGCCAAATTTCGTCTCATTTCGAGGTCGTTCGATACCCCAACGGTTAACCATAGCAGTGTGGTCATCGGTTCATTCGTCGGACGTTTTTCAGTGTTATAATTCTTCTCACGGGCTGCCACCTTCCCTCTCATCTCAGCCAAGCCCTCTCCACAGCCCACTAGCCCACCTAACACCTACCCCTCCGACCGGACCGTCCGATCACGATCGGAGGGTCAAAAAACCACCAGCTAGGCCCAAACCCTAGGCAAAACAGCTATATATGGACACCCCCACGTCCAAAACTTGCCTCCTCCCTCCTCCCACGTCATTTTCCGTGCCCACCAACCGCAAAAGCTGCCGCCTGGTTGCCTCGGCCCGTGCGCCGCTGCCAGCCGCTGCCCGTGGCCACTCGCGTGCCGCCACGTGTCCCGAACCGCCTCCCACCGCTCCGGCCCGCGGGGCCCGAACGCGGCACGCCCCGGGCCCGATATGGGCCGAGGCTAGCCTGAGCCACCTCACCTTGCCCTAGCTCCGCTACCGCCGGACCTCACCTCGCCGGAGGTCTCTGCCCCGTCGAGCCCCGCCACCAACAGGAGTTGTGCCGTCGCGCCCCGCCTGCGCCGGCCGGCCACCGGACGCCGCTGCCTCTGTCGCCGCGCAACCCCACCGCTCAACCCCAAGCTGTGGCCGCTGCCCCTTGTAGGTGCTACCGCTCGGGACCTCGCCGGCCCTGCCTCCCCTCGCCGTCGTTGCTTTGGTCCGGCGACATCCGAGTCCGCCGCAGTCGGATCCGCCTCGTCCCGGCTCCCTTCGAGCCTCCCCGCAGCGCTGCTCGTGCCGGAGCAACGCCGGCAACCGCAGCCGCCAATGTTGGCCAGATCGGGACGGCCCCAATCCTTTGCGACGGCATTTTAACCTCATATATGCATGTTTAAGCATCTATAACTTTTAATCTTTTCGTCGGATGAAAATATTTTGTATATGGAGAATCGTCTACGTTTCGTGCTCTACATGATAGCGCCATTTGCACTCATGATATGGATAAATTTCATGCGAGAAACCCTGTTGCAAAAGTGCTCTGTGTCGTAAGTGTCAATCTGTTAAAAATCTGTTATTTTATTCGATGTTGCGTGGATGATTGCATCTCAACCGTAGGACTTTTGCATGTGGTGCCTTCATGAGTATTGCTCTAGGTGATGTCTATTTTCATGCCATGACTCTGGTTGCTAGGTAGGACTTCATTATCATATTTATTTCCTACTCCCAAGTGGCCATCACGTTAATACCTGAAATCTGTTAACGAAGAGTTCTGTTTTGCGAGCATCATATTAAGCAAACCATGCATCCTATGTGATTTGGCCAATGTTGTTATTTGAATTGTGTCATGTCTAGTTACTGTTAGATTCCTTGCCATGCCTATAATTGATTGCTAGGTTAATGTTATTGCCATGTCAACATGCTATAAAATATTGTTGTTCTGAGGGTCCAAAATATTTCTAATTCTAGAATCTGTAATATTTTGTTGCTGCCTTGGCATGTGTTTTGCTAGTGATCTAGAACTCTTTGTGGTTGGTGTAGTGGAGTTATTTATCGCTTATAATGTCTACTACCATGCTGTTAATTTTCATACCATAATATGCCCTATAGCATATAGTTTCACTGCTGTCAATATGCATTCGTGATAAAAACTGCATTATTAAAATTGGGTTAATTTCACTAAGTCTGGAAAACTGCTTAGTTCGATATGCCATGTTGTGAGCTCCCTACCATGTGATCCATGCCTCTTTTGAGTATGATATGTGAATATGAAATGAAGTGTGTGTTATATGATACTTACCCATGTTTAGTTTGTGCCTTTTAGGATCTTGTAACTTGTTTTCATGCGTGCAAAATGCTATGTTGCTGTTTTGGGCAGATTTCATATAAAACTTGTGTTGGCTATTGTGGTTCAACCTTAGCTCCGTTTTGGACATGCCTTATATGAAACTAGCTTAGAATTTCATTTAGAACCATATTATTTTGTTGCATCCATGTTTTCAGGTGCTTGTAGTTGTCATTTTTATGCATTTTTGCATTCATTGCATGTCCATCTTGTGTTGCTCATATCTTTTAGACCGTACCTCTGTTTGAGGTGTTCCATATATGTAAACGGACAAGAATGATATGTAGAATGTCATGGTATGCTTTATTCTACTGTGTAACAAATATAAAATATGGTTAATACAGATCTGGACCAATTTCGAAATTAACATATGAGGTCGTTTCGGACATACTATAAGTTGTTTCTGACCTCATTTAAAATGCCTAGATAGTGTAGCTTACTTATGCTTCACCTCTTGCCATGTTTAACAACATTTAATATTGATGAGTACCTAAACAAGAGTGAACTAAATAATCAATCGTGGAGTTCTGTCAATATGCAACTCGGTGCATATTGAGCTCCACTTTAAAGTGTAGTAGTTGTTTGATGTGATTTGCCATGCCTTGCGTATCTAAACCGGACATGCATCATATTTTTTTGCGCATCATGTCATGCATATGTTTTTGGTGTTGTCATGTGTTGATTTTTGTTTTCGGATTGTTTCTTCTCGATAGAGTTCCGAAAGCATTCGGAGTGTGAGGATTCGTTCGACTACGTTGGCCCGTCTTCTTCATGGACTCGTTCTTCTTCCGAGCGAGATCTCAGGCAAGATGACACATTTCCCCGGATACCACTACTATCATTGCCATGCTAGAAGTCTCGTTTTTATCGCTATGTCACGATTCCTACCATTTGTTTGACAAGCCTCCCAACATTGCCATGAAAGCCTCTAACCCTCCACCTACCCAACAAACCTTTGTTTGGCTATGTTACCGTTTGCTCAGTCCTTCTTATAGCGTTTCTAGCTACAGGTGTAATTGCTTCCATGTGTCAACATGGACATTCTTTTTTTATCACAATATTGTTGCTATTTAATTTAATGCACTTATACACTTGGTAAAGGGTGGAAGGCTTGGCCTTTTGCTTGGTGTTTTGTTCCACTCTTCCGCTCTAGTTACCTGTGAACCGGTGTTATGTTCCATAATTGAGCGCTCCTAATATGCTCGGGGTTGCTATGGGGACCCCCTTGATTTTCGTGTTAGGATAAAGCCTGTCTAGCAAGGCCCAACATTGGTATTACATTTGCCTAATAACTAATAAAATTGCATAGGACCCACCGACACCCGCAGACAATTTAATCAACTCAGGCAAGTGCTCCTCATGAGCGTTGGTCCAAACTAGAGCACTGTGTGGGGCCAACCCGGGGAAACTCGGGAGATTTCTATCAGGCCACTGTACGCGTAGCTCATCGGTCGTGCCCTGAGAACGAGATACGCGGCTCCTATCGGGATTGTCGGCACGTCAGGAGGCCTTGCTCGACTTGTTTTACCTTTCTCGAATGTCTTGCGTGAGGAACTTTGATCTTCTTCGGGCTATCTCGAGGTGTCAGAATTCCTTTGAAATTGCCTAGGATGATCACGAGATCCATGGTCGAGGTTATTCCCGCGGCGTGTGGTTAATTTGTGATGGATGAGTTGGAGCACCCCTGCAGGGTTAAATCTTTTGGAAAGCCATGCCCACGGTTAAGTGGCAAACTTGGATATTTTGTTTAACACCCGGTCATAGCAAACTTGAAGTAAACTCAAATAAAATACACCAACTATGTGCGTAACCATGACTATCTCTTCTCGTGAGTCCTTATCCAGGAGAGAACGCGATGGGGTTATGTTTGACGTAAGTAGGTGTTCAGGATGAGTTAGTGATCATTACTAGTTCACATCCATTATTCGAAGAACACCATACTTATCTTTCTGTATCGTAAGTTAGCCACTCAAATAAATGCTTAGGCGGTTGCTGCAGCCTCACCACTTAACCATACCTCACCCATTAAGCTTTAATAGTCTTGATACCCTTGGAAATGAGATTGCTGAGTCCCTGTGGCTCACAGATAACTACAACAACAGTTGCAGGTTCGGGTAATGCGATGATTTGACATGAGCGCGATGCTGTTTGATTTGGAGTTCTTCTTATTCATCATCAATCTAGGATGGGTTCCAGGCGGCAGCCTGGGATAGCAAGGGTGGATGTCATTTTATTGTTTGATTTCGTCTGCAGTTGGACCCTGCTCTTATGTATGATGTTTGTGTATGTTGTTGTATTTATGTGATCTTGATGTAGCTTGTGACGAGTGCAAGCCGGTTCCATATACTCATCTCTTCTATACATGTACTTGTAACGATATCCAGTCTTGCAACACGACAGGATGCGATTCTATCCCTGTCGAGGCCCTCGTGCCGAAATAAGGATAGGACCGCATCTTGGGCGTGACAAGTTGGTATCAGAGCTTGTACCGACCTAGGAGCCCCCTTGATTGATCGAACTTGGCCGAGTCGAGTCTAGTGAAAAACTATTTTGAGTGTTGTTATATCGAAGAGTAGGTTTCTTTTTACTCCTCTTCTATGCTCTGGTGACGTAATCAACTTAGGAATTTTGATTCTACTCCTCTTGTCGCTCAATTTTTTTAGGATCACGCGGGTATTTTGGAAACTATATGATGCCAATGTGACGGAGTTCTGTCTTGGAGCCTCCTGTCTGACTTGATTTCTTCCGGGAAGTTGAGCTCAGGGATTTCTTGGCACATCATTATCATTCAGCTTCCTTAGTATCTCAGGACGGAGGATGTTTGGAATTGCTTCAATATTTGTCGTGGTGAGATAAGGTCGGAGTCACCCAGTACTGGGGAGGCGTCCGGGGTACCACCATGGTTAGTATCGTTGTGCTTTCGAGGACCCGAGTTAGATGGACTTGCGAAAGCCTCTAGTTATGTGTTGAAGGATGGATACAGTTGGGATGTAGGTTTGCTAGTTGGGTGAGATATTTCCTCCTTGTATCCCCCACACTGGATTGCTTAACCAAAAAGTTCTTGGAAGTTCTTAGGTGGGAAGTGAAGTAGGTACCTAGGATTATCTTTCAACAAGTACATAGTGGGTATGTATTTGTTCTGGCTTGTTTCGTAAGCCTCATCCTTTGTTTTGTTTTGAATATGGTAATTCGAGTTGCTTCGATGTCAAGTGCTTATTTCATATCTTGCTAAGTAGTGTTATCATATTTCTGTGGGAATGCTAATTATTTTGCCCAATCAAGTTATCATATCAATTCTTTTTCTACTGGTGTGCTTCTCTTCAAGATAATTCTATCCTCTTCAATATCACAAGATCAATTCTCATTTCGTTCCAGAGTTGTCTCATCTGTTCCAAGTTTTCGTTGTTTTTCCCACCCTCCCACCCATTTTCTTCAATGATTAAATTCTCATAGAAGTGTCTTTCTATTCATGTAATGCTTCTGCTATCTTTTCTTCTATCTTGTTTCCGGTGATTCTTCGTGAATATTCTCAGGAGTTTCAATTTTCAAGATCTATCCTCATATTCTTTGTTCTCGTTATTATTCTTCCCCGGTGGATTCAATTCAAGCTTCGGTGCTCATCATATCCTTTCTCAATCGTTCAATGCATTCCCATGTTCGAAATTCTTATCCAAGCTTCTCTTGTTTATTCATTCCTCTCTATTCTACCCGGCGTGTTGAAGATATCTCAGAAGACATTCATTTTCATTCTTTCCCTCTTAAATTATTTCAAGGGTCTCATATCATCAAGTTCTTAATTTGTACCGGACAATCTCCCTTTTAATCAATGGTTTCAACGTTGGTTTCTTGTGAGTGGGGCCATAACCCACAGGTGTTTTCCCCAGGATCTTACCTCACTCTTCTAATCTTTCTAGAAATTTCCTCAAGTTCCTTTCAATATTATGTAAGAATGATTTTCATCAGTCATATTTCTCTTCCATGATCGCTTCTAAATCATTTTCATTGTTGGCTCAACCTTTTCTTTATTCATTGTTCTGGAGTGTCTTAGTAATTCGCGGTGTTGTTTCTCGTCATCATTCTCTGCATTCAAGACCGAAGGAGAGTTTCTCTTAAATCATTGTTCGTTCTTCCAAAGATTGTTGGTTTCAGGCTGTTGCTATCATCTCAAATTTTTTTGATCATGAGTTATTCCTCCCATATCTATCCTATGCATTTCATAATTGTTTTGATTTCTTGATCCTCCGAAGGCCATCATTTCAGAAGGTTTCTTGGTTCTCAGCTTTCAGCTTTCATTCTCAAATTCTTCTCAATTGTTGTACCTTCGTTCGTATCTCAATTATTTCGGTGCTTCGTTCAAGTTTTCTATTAGGTGGATCATGCTCTCTTCATTCTCATGTTATCTCATTCATTTGTATTAACCTCTTTCGTTTCGAATTCTTACCGGTGTTCTCGTTTAAGACCTCTTCAAGTTTGTGCTCTATCTATCTTTCCTATCTCTTGCAAAAGGATAAGTGGTATGCCAAATCTGTTGTTTGTCATCAATTTAACTTGATGAAGGATAGGCATATCATAATTCTTATTCTGGTTTCATCCAAGTGATTTCAATCCTTCTTCCGGAGTTTTTCATGATATCAAATTCCTTGCCCCAAGTGGTCATCTTTCTTTTCCAGAGTTCCTAGTTTTTCTCAAGTATCTTGTCACTAAGCTTCATCTAATTCATAGCAAGGCCTCAATCTGTTCTTTTTGCATTCTTCAATTCTTTCTATCATCCTTTTGTTTCGGAGTTCTTCCAGAGGTTCCTTATGGTGATTCATCTAGATTTCTTTCTTTTTCAAGTGTTCTTCAAGTTTCTTGTTGGAGGTGCTCAAGTGTTCTTTATCTTGTATTTCTAAGTTCAATTCCTTCTCCATTGTCTTTTGAGATGGTCTTATCAAATTCTTGATTATGAGGAGTGTCAAAGGAAAATTGTCAAGAATAAGATAAGTAAACCCATCTTGTTTTCTCGGAGTTATTTTGGGTTGAATTTCACCAAAAGCATTTCCTAAGGATTGTTGTTATGATGGTGTCATAAATGATCCAAGTTTTCTCCTTGTCCTCTTGGTGAAAGAAGTTTTGCATATCTTGTTGCTCTCAAGCACTCATTTTTTTGTTGTGGCAGGTTGTCACCTTATAATTTTGAGATGTTTTCCATCAGCCCATAATGAGCTAGTCTTTTCGTTGTTGATTCTCCATCAACTCCATTCAACCAAGCTTTTCAAATTCAATGGTGGTAGAAGTGTCATTTTCTTCTCTGTTGTCTTGTCTCCAAAATCTAGCTTCTATTATTTTGTTCCAGAGGCATTGTGGTGTTGCTCTTTTCAACCCACAACTAGTTTGATTAAGATCGTGTTCTTTCTTTGCTCATTCATTTGACCCTAGTGTTATGTTATCTATTTAAGTTCTTCCTTCTTATCAATTTTTCCTCTCTATCCTACCGAAGTGCTACCGAAATTTCTTTTGAATTCTCGCAGATTCCTCATGTAATTCTTCATCTCTTTGCAACCTTCAAGATTTGTTGTTTTCACTCGTTCGCCAAAGAAACAATAAAGTTTCGCCTCTTCCTCTTGCTCTTTCTATTCCCCTTCTCATTTTAGATCTCAAGATGAGATCCTCGTGTAGTGGAGGAGAGTTGTGACAGCCCGGGACCGACGCTCCAGAAGATTCCCCTTTTATTTCCATTCTCGTCAGTGGTTTGTTTGGTTGTTGCATTCATTATCGCATCATTCGCATCATCTGCATAGCATCGTCACTTGTTTTTGAAAAGTTGCATCATTCGTAGTAGCCGGTTCTCTCCGTTCTTGCCGTTGCCCGTTTTGAGTCCAACCACACACGCATGCGCCCATGACATTAAAAAAATATTGTTTTAAAAGTGCCGTTAAAATATTCTCAGATTGTGTTGAAAGTTGGCGTGCGCTCTTATTATAGTGTAGATAGGCCGCCTGCCAAATTTCGTCACATTTCAAGGTCGTTTGATACCCCAACCGTTAATCGTAGCAGTGCGGTCATGGGTTCATTCGTCGGACGTCTTTCGATGTTCTAAACTCTTGTCACGGGCTGCCACCTTCCCTCTCATCTCAGCCAAGCCCTCTTCACAGCCCACTAGCCCACCTAACACCTACCCCTCCGACCGGACTGTCCGATCGCGATCGGAGGATCGAAAAACCACCCCCTAGAACCAAACCCTAGGCAAAACTGCTATATATGGACACCCCCCATTTCCAAAACTAGCCTCCTCCCTCCTGTCGCATCATTTTCTGTGCCACCAACCGCCAACGCCGCCGCCTAGTCGCCTCGGCCCGTGCGCCGCTGCCAGCCGCCACCCGTGGCCACTCGCATGCCGCCACATATCCCTCGCAGCCGCCTCCCACCGCTTCGGCCCGCGGGGCCCGAACGCGGCCGGCCCTGGGCCCGATATGGTCCGAGGCCAGCCCGAGCCACCTCATCGTCGCCCTAGCTCTGCAGTCGCCTGACCTCACCTCGTCGGAGGTCTCTGCTTCGTCGGGCCTCGCCGCCAACACGAGCTGCGCCGCCGCGCCCCACGTGCGCCGGCCGGCTACCAGACGCCGCTGCCCCCATCCTCGTGCAACCCCGCCGCTCAGCCCAAGTTGTGGCCGCCGTCCCTTGTAGGCGCCGCTGCTCGGGACCTCTCCGGCCCTGCCTTCCCTCGCCATCGCCGCACGGATGCCGCGACATCCGAGGCCGTTGCCGCCGGATCCGCCTCGTCTCGGCTCCCTCAAAGCCTCCCCGCCACGCTGCTCGTGCCGGGAGCAATGCCGGCAACCGCTGCCGCTGGTGTGGGCCAGATCGGGACGGCCCCGACCCTGGATGCCCGCAACCATTCAACCAAACGCGGTCCTCGTCGTCCTGCATCGTCCCGTCCATTTTCCCCGGGGTAAATAAATCTGCTATGTCCTTTGCCTCTGCATTTTAACCTCGTATATGCATGTTTAAGCATCTATAACTTTTGATCTTTTTGTCGGATGAAAATATTTTGTATATAGAGAATCGTCTATGTTTCGTGATCTACATGATAGAGGCATTTGCACTCATGATAGGGATCAATTGCATGCTAGAAACCCTGTTGCAAAAGTGCTCCGTGTCATAATTGTCAATGTGTTAAAAAACTGTTATTTTATTCGATGTTGCATGGATGATTGCATCTCAACCGTAGGACTTTTGCATGTCGTGCCTTCATGAGTATTGCTCTAGGCGATGTCTCTTTTCATGCCATGACTCTGGTTGCTAGGTAGGACTTCATTATCTTGTTTATTTCCTACTCCCAAGTAGCCATCACGTTAATACCTAACATCTATTAACGAAGAGTTCCGTTTTGTGTGCATCATAGTAAGCAAACCATGCATCCTATGTGATTTTCCCAATGTTGTGATTTGAAGTGTGTCAAGTCTAGTTGCTGTTAGAGTCCTTGACATGCCTATAATTGATTGCTATGTTAATGTTATTGCCATGTCAACATGCTATAAAATACTGCTGTTGTGAGGGTCCAAGATATTTCTAAGTCTGGAATCTATAATATTTTGTTGCTTCCTTGGCATGTGTTTTGCTAGTGTTCTAGAACTCTTTTGTGGTTGGTGTAGTGGAGTTACTTGTGGCTTATAATGTCTACTACCATGCTGTTAATTTTCATGCCATAATTTGCCCTGTAGCATATAGTTTGACTGTTGTCAATATGCCCTTGTGATAAAAAAACTGCACTGTTAAAACTGGGCTAATTTCACAAAGTCTGAAAAACTACTTAGTTCAATATGCCATGTTGTGAGCTCCCTACCATGTGATCCATTCCTCTTTTGAGTATGATATGTGAATATGAAATGAAGTGTGTCTTATATGCTACTTCCCCATGTTTAGTTTGTGCCTTTTAGGATCTTGTAACTTGTTCTTTTTATGCGTGCAAAATGCTATGTTGCGGTTTTGGGAAGATTTCATATAAAACTTGTGTTGGCTGTTGTGGTTGAACCGTAGCTCCGTTTTGGACATGCCTTGTATGAAACTTGCTTAGAATTTCATGTAGAACCATATTATTTTGTTGCATCCATGTTTTGAAGTGCTTGTGGTTGTCATTTTCATGCATTTTGCATTCATGGCATCTCCATCTTGTGTTGCCATATCTTTTAGACTGTAGCTCCATTTGAGGTGTTCCATATATGTAAATCGACTATAATGACGTGTAGAATGGCATGCTATACTTTATTATACCGTGTAACAAATATAAAATATGGTTAGTACAGATCTGAACCAATTTCGAAATTAACATATGAGGTTGTTTCGGAAATACTATAAGTTGTTTCCGACTTCATTTAAGATGCCTTGATAGTGTAGTTTACTTATGCTTCACCTCTTGCCATGTTTAACAACATTTAATATTGATGAGTACCTAAACGAGAGTGAACTAAATAATCAATCATGGAGTTTCGTCAATATGCAACTTGGTGCATATTGAGATCCACTTTAAACTGTAGTAGTTGTTTGATGTGATTTGCCATGCCTTGCATATCTAAACCGGACATGCATCATATTTGTTTGCGCATCATGTCATGCATATGTTTGTGGTGTTGTCGTGTGTTGATTGTTGTTTTCGGATTGTTTCTTCTCGATAGAACTCCAAAAGCATTCGGAGTGTGAGGATTCGTTCGAGTACATTGGCATGTCTTCTTCATGGACTCGTTCGTCTTCCGAGCGGGATCTCACGCAAGATGGCACATTTCCCCAGATACCACTACTATCATTTCCATGCTAGATGTCTCGTTTTTATCGCTATGTCATGCTACCTACCACTTGTTTGACAAGCCTCCCAACATTGCCATGAAAGCCTCTAACCCTCCACCTTCCTAGCAAACCTTTGTTTGGCTATGTTACCGCTTGCTCCGCCCTTCTCATAGCGTTTCTGGCTGCAGGTGCAATTGCTTCCATGTGTCAATTGCTTCCATATTGTTTCTATCTAATTTAATGCACTTATACACTTGGTAAAGGGTGGAAGGCTTGGCCTTTTGCTCGGTGTTTTGTTCCACTCTTGCCGCCCTAGTTACTTGTGAACTGGTGTTATGTTCCATAATTGAGCGCTCCTAACATGCTCGGGGTTGTTATGGGGAAACCCTTGATTTTTGTGTTAGGATAAAGCTTGTCTAGCAAGGCCCAACATTGGTACTACAGTTTCCTAATAACTAATAAAATTGCATAGGGATCCGCCGGCACCCGCGGATAATTTAATCAACCTGGGCCAGTGCTCCTCATGAGTGTTGGTCCAAACTAGAGCACTGTGTGGGGCCAACCTGGGGCAACTCAGGAGATTTCTATCAGGCCACTGTATGCATAGCTCATCTGTCATGCCCTGAGAACGAGATACGCGGCTCCTATCGATATTGTCGGCACGTCGGGAGGCCTTGCTGGACTTGTTTTACCTTTCTCGAATGTCTTGCAAGAGGAACTCTGATCTTGTTCGGGCTATCTTGGGGTGTCAGAATTCCTTTGGAATTGCCTAGGATGATCATGAGATCCGTGGTCGAGGTTATTCCTACGGCGTGTGGTTTAATTTGTGATGGATGAGTTGGAGCACCCCTGCAGGGTTAAATCTTTCGGAATGCCGTGCCCGCGGTTAAGTGGCAAACTTGGATATTTTGTTTAACACCCGATAATAGCAAACTTGAAGTAAACTCAAATAAAATACACCAACTGTGTGCATAACCGTGTTTGTCTCTTCTTGTGAGCATTATCCAGGAGACAACACGGTGGGGTTATGTTTGACGTAAGTAGGTGTTCAGGATCAGTTAGTGATCATTACTAGTTCATGTCCATTATGCTTAGAACACCATACTTTACTTTCTGTATCGTAAGTTAGCCACTCAAATAAATGCTTTGTTGCTTGCTACAGCCTCACCACTTAACCATACCTCACCCATTAAGTTTAATAGTCTTGATACCATTGAAAATGAGATTGCTGAGTCCCTGTGGCTCACAGATTACTACAACAATAGTTGTAGGTTCAAGTAATGCGATGATTTGACGTGAGCGTGATGCTGTTTGATTTGGAGTTCTTCTTCTTCATAATCAATCTAGGATGGGTTCTAGGCGGTAGCCTGGGATAGCAAGGGTGGATGTCATTTTATTGTTTGATTTTGTCTGTAGTCAGACCCTGCTCTTCTGTAAGATGTTTGAGTATGTTGTTGTATTGATGTGATCTTGATGTAGCTTGTGGCGAGTGTAAGCCAATTCCATATACTCATCTCTTCTATACATGTACTTGTAATGATATCCATTCTTGCAACACGACGAGATGCGCTTCTATCCCTATCGAGGCCCTCGTGCCGAAATAAGGATAGGACCACATCATGGGCGTGACAGAAGACCTCCTGCTTCAAGGAAGATAAGGACTTCCCCGTCAACGAGAAGCTACACCAAGACTTGACCCTTCTATTCTAACGCGAAACATCAAGATTTCACTAACCAACGTGAGCAGTCCCAGGACCAGCACAGAGACAAACTACTTGGCCACGTATTCCGACCTTGGAATGCACACACAAGCCAGGCACTTGCCCAAACCCCGTTCACCCTTACACGAAGTCAACAATGCACTCGAAGGCATATCTTCAGGCACTTCAAGATCAAGAAGGACAACCACGCCGGAGCAGAATCAACATGGAATGTGAAGACTACCTCACGTGTGAATGTCTGCATCAGCACTTAGACTAGGAACCTCGAGGACGAGATTCTTGTAAGGGGGGTAGGTCGGTCACACCCTGTGTTTTGCCTCATGACTAAGTTAACATGACTCAAAAATTAGAGCCAATTAAAACTTTTTGAGTGCATTTGAATGCTTGACTTGTGTGTTATTTGCTTGCTTGTTTGATTGCTTGCTGGTGCTCTATTATTCATAAAACATCCTCCTACCCTCTAGAACCCTTTTTCCTTGATCCCAAATCTTGTCCAATGATCCTGCCATGTGAATAGGACTTAAAAATATTTTTACAAAATATTATTTTGGCCAAAAAGCATTTATTTAAATTAGGTTTTCAAAAAACCCTAATTTGAAATTATCACTGCAAGTCCCCAAATTGGGTGGATCCTCTTTGCCCAAATGCTTTATTTGAAACCAACTATATATATGATTTCCCAAAAACACCAAATATTATTTTTAAAGATTATTTCACTATTTTACTTAAAACGTTTTACTTAAGGCTAGAAACTGTCTTTTATAAGGAAAAATTATTTAAATGCTTTTCAACATCTGGAAAAAAATTAGGAAAACTCAATGGAAATATATTGTCCATATATAAGAGTTTCAACACATGGTCATGTTCAAAGTATTGGACAAAACCCTTCAAAACCATTTCTGCCTATTTCAAGCATTTGATATATTTCTATAAGAAATATTCTCAAATAAATCCAGCAAAATTCTAGCATGTCACATATGATATATGTGCTCATTTTGCCAAGATTCATCTCAACCTCAATTGTTTTGGTTCACCAAAGTATCGCAAAACCCTCCCTGTCCAGATCCAAATTTAGGCAAATCTACATTGCCAATTGTCCCCTATTGTTCCAAAAATTTGTAGCCATGTTATAATCCTACAATAATGCATCCAAACCAAGTGGTGCATCAAGGAGAACAGATTAACTTGTCCAAATCCCCTCAAACCCATTTCTGTTGATTTCAAAAATTTGGTAATATTGCGTTGCCATGTTTTTCCATTGGCTCCAAACTTTTTGTGCATGTTATAATCCCTAAAATATGACACCACATCTAGTGGTGCATCAGGGAGGATAGTTTTTCTTAGCTAGATCTAAGCAACTCCATTTCTGCCCATTTCTAGGGTTTGAAACTTTTACATTGGCCACTTTCTCTAAATGTGGTCAAACCTTGTGATCAAGCTCATTTATACCTATTTCTCGGTCTTGTTAACTCTCATGTCAATCACATCAACTTAGCTAGCCCAAAACTCCATCAAACACCTTTTGGTTGAAAACCAGAGCTCATGTTTTCACCCCTTCCCTTGCTTTCCTTGGGCCTAAAATTTTACCACAGCTCCCAGGTGATGTATCTTACCTCTAGTAAAAAAACCAAGTCCATGAGCCTCTGTTTGGTAGGGTAAAACCCCAAGATTCCCTCTTGGACAGCTAGTTTCTCCCTCTCTCTCCACTTGCCCTCTAACCTAAGGCATATCCAGAGCATCCTATGCTCCCTCCCCCCTTGTTCTACCTCCCCCAAGCTGCTGGACATGCATGGCTGCGCCCAAGAGGCCAATGGCATGCCATGGCATGACATATGGGCACTCTGCAGTGCGCTACAGTGCCCGGCCGCACTGTAGCTGTCGCCCAGTGCATGTCCCCGACCACCTCGAGCTCCTCCCTCTCGCTAGCTAGCCGGCCTCGACGTCTGTGATACGCTACCGTCCTGTCCCCCTCTTGTCTCTCCCTCCTGTTGCCTCTCCTCGCACGCACACGGCACCGCCCAAGTGCACAGGTAAGCAAGCTCGCACGCGCGGTGACTTGGTCCTCCTCCACTCCCTCTCTTTCCTTCCCTGGTCCGGGACCAAGTCCACCAAGACTATGGACACGCCTGAGCCTGCCCCCGTGAGCTCTCGCAACGGCCTCAACCTCGCCGAACCTCCTATCCACGGTGCGCCAGCACCCAGGCTATAAGAGCCACCCCCTCGACCCCCCTCTCGGCTCCCTTGGCTCTCCCTCCCTCTAGTGAACCTCCTGGACCGGCCCCTTCCTTCTCCCATGCACTCCTTCAACATCCATGGCCGGAGGCCCCTCATCGGCCTCCTCTCAAATTCGGCCACGACGGCCTCTCCTTCTCCCTTTAAGCCTCACCAGAGCCCCCCATCATCCCCGCAAGATCCTCCGGGCCACTACGTACCCTCCTCGTCGCCTAAGAGCCGCCACCATGGCTGCCGTAGCCGGTCTCCGCCTTCACCCAATCCCGCCTTCGTGAGGGCTCCCCGGCAAAATGTGCCCCCTAGGGGGATGAGTGTCTCTTCCCTAAGCGTTCCGGTAGTCGGAGCTTGGCCCGAGATGGCCCGACCCGCTGGAACGGCATCGGAGGAGGCTCTGCCTGGCCTCATCTGTTGCCTCTGCTCGAGCAAGAGGGAGAAGACGGACCCGACAGGCAGGCCCCACCTGTCAGCCACCGAGCGGTCGGGCCCCCTCGTTTAAGTGGAGGTGCCCCTGCACGCACTTGCCTTCCCGCCGCGGAGGTGCCCCAATGGAAGTCCGCCTTCGACGTGGCCAACCTAGAGCCCGTGGCCGAGTAGTTGGGCCAACCCAGTGCGCCTCGGTGCTAAGTTACGCCCAGTGCGTACCTTAGGGCCATTTGGGGTAATTTCTGTTTATCCTTTTTATTTCTTTTTCTTTTCCAGTAAAACAATAGAAGTTCGTAGAATATCCAAATCAACTCAAAATTTGATGATTCATGTTTCTACAACTCCTAAAATCATGTCCTATCCAAAAATGTGATCTACACATTTTTCCTGCAAAAGTTTCTGTAGAGTTCAAATTCAAATCTGAATTTGAACTATGATATGCCCCCCTTGTAATATCCATAATGGATTCAAATCAACTCCAAATGGAGATATTCAAATTTCTACAAGCTCTAAATGTCATGCCCTAATTGTCTAGCCATGGTGAGCATTTTTACCAAGCACCTATTCTGTTGAATCTAATAAATCGACCTTTGTCCATTTATTCCATCTCAAGAAAATCATAGGAAATTCATCCCAACTCCAAATTCAGTGAAACCACTTCCCAAATGTTCCTACAATCATGCCCTATTTGGTGACTGCCTCCACTCATTTTTTTAAATGTTTTCTGTAGACATCTTATAGGATCATCATTCCCTTCATATCCACCATTCAAAACTCCGCCTTACCCACCTCCGCCCAAACCTCCTTGGTTATTTTTGTCTTGACCAGAGGTGTCCTAGAAAATTAAAACTCCTATTTATAGACCAGTTTATTTCTCTTTTTGTTGTGTTGCTTATTGTGGTTGTTTCCGACGAGAGTTGACGAAGTAGACGAAGTGCTCGGATGGACGAGAAGCGTGCGTAGACCTCGAAGACTTTGCGAAGCCAGGCAAGGATCCCTTTGAGCATGTTAAGAAACCATTTTCATTACATGTCATATAGCACTTTAATTTCGTTATACTTGATCATGTGCAGTAGTGACCACTTCGGTGGGTTGCTTCCGACACTTTTGTCATTGACACTTGCATCGTACATGACCCTACCAACTTATGAGGGTTATGCGGGTGGGTGTAGATAGGACACTTGTAGATGCCGCGCAGGTGGGTTCGAGATTATGCATGGTAATGGAAATAAAGAAATGATTTCAAATAATTTTTGAAAACCTTGTCGGGTGCCACTAATGCCCGAGGGTGATGGTGTTGAGTTGGGTAACCACTTGAGAAAGAAGTGGTGTACCGGAGCAAGTGAGTGTGTCTGTTTTTGAAAATGGATTAGATTTAAGATTTGTCGACCGTCCCAACTTACATGTGCGACCAGTCTACCCCTACTTGAGAAGGGGCTTTGTTGATTAATATGGTTGGTGCTAGCAGGGAGCCCGCATTACCAGTGGCGAGAGTGAAGTGGTCACTCTCGAGACGGGGTTGTCCTGGAGTGGAAGGCCATTCATTATCTTTACAGGCACGGGGCACACCGTTGTGTGCCCTCGTGGATGATACGTGTGATGTATATCATGAGGGATGGCACCATCGAGTTGACTCATTGTTTAGTATCACCATGGGAAAGGCATTGATCGGGTGCTTACCTTGGGTATGTAATATACCGCGAGTCATGGATGACACGGAAGTTCCCCGCATCATGTGGGAAATCGGGCAACCTCTATAGAGTGTAAAACTATTCGAATGGCCATATCCATGGTCAAGGACAGTTGGGTGGTGCTGCTTAGACTATGTCCAGATGTTTTCTCAAACTTGGTGTGTGTGTGTGTGTGCGGAAGACAAAATGATGATGCTTGAGACAAGTCTGAAGACTTGATGTGATGAATGAACATGAGATGCTCAACCACTGCTTATGATGATATCTGTAACTTGTTCATATGGATATCTGCCAACAATTGATGTATGCTTACACATAGTTACTTGATCATGTCATTGCATTCAAAAATTAGCTTTCCGCAAAAATTACCTACTTAGTGCTATATCATGCTCTGTTGAACCTTGTGCCGAACATGGGTTGCTTGTGAGTACATTCCAAGTACTCATTGGCTCGCCACTGGTTATTTTATTGGCCAGGCATGAAAGATTTTGTTGTGATGAAGATTACCTTGGTGATGGACATGCAATCTAGGACGCTTCCTAGTCAGAATGCCTGTAGGGTTAAGGCTGATGGCATGGGTTTAAGCTATCGTTGAAGATTTCCGCTGCAATCGTATGAAGACTTGGCCATAAAGGCAATATTTGAGTGCAAACCGTATGTAATGGATGTAAGATTGTTGTTACCTAGCTTGTGTGTGTTCAGTGAGCATTGATCTCTTGGATCATTGTGCATGTACATTCGGTGATCACGACTTATGAGTCAGGGTCCCCATAGACCCATTCCCATCGGTAGGAGAAGGAGGTCGCCCCCCTTGTCGGCTTCTTCTTCGTCTCCATCGCACTCCCGAGACACCGTGTCGTTCGTCACCTCGCCGTCATCGATCCAAGCCCTGTCATTTTGCCTTCGTGCCGGAGAGTTCCAAGGTGAGCAGCGTCCCATTCCCGCCTTTTCCCCCCCATCGCTAGCGCTCCCGAAATTCGTTGCATCATCTTCGCCGTCGTGAGACAGCCCAAGTGTTGTCCCTACCTTTTATGGCATGTATCTTATGTGAACCTTGTTGTCATGAGAGTAATGATATGAGTTGAACCTTGTTATGCCATGTCTTGTTCATCCATTCATGCATCATGCATCATATCATCCATCATGCCATGCCTTGTTTCTGATGTGACCTTGTTGTGGTTGGGTGTGTTATTTAGTTGTCTAATGTCGTTTGAGTGTATGTGGTGCAACACTCCTTCTCCTTTCCCCTCTCTTTTTCTTTCAACAAAACCCAACCAAATCCCCCTTTATTCCCTTGCCATTTTATCAACAAAATTAACTTGCTATAAAAAATGTTTAAAAATGTTCAAGATGTAGGATATATTATTTGAGTTCGTATGTGTTGCTCTCTGTGATGTTGAACTTGGGCTTATGGGGTTTTGCCAAATAACAGGGGTTGTTCATATTTAAAAGCATTTAAAAAACTTTGTCCCAAAAGTCAACTTGATATTTTTATTAATTAGTGCATATTATTTCAATGTTAGAGTATTTTTGTTCTTGCAAAAAAATAAAACCTTTTATTTTCCTATGGAAGGTTGTCTTGTGTCGCTGTTTTACTTAAAGTTAAACCATGTGGTTCTTTTTCCGGTGTAGAGCCAGCGAAGTTGGTCCGGTTTCCTCCCTGCGGGCCAACATCCTGCAGCCCATCCCCGCGCAGTCGTCCCCTGTGTTGTCGTCTCCCTTTTCCGTCAGACTACAAGCGCGTGTGAGAGAGCGTGTTGTCGCCGGCTCGCGGACGTCGAGGTTGCCGTCAGCCCTGGTCCTATTTAGTTCCCCCTCGATGTGTGTGCGCTCCTAGGGTTCTATGCCTTCCCCTCTGCTGCCGCCATATCTCTCTCTTCCTCCTCCCCCTTCCTTCTTCTTCCCCTTCAGTGAGTTTAGAGGGAGCTACAGGTAAGGATTCAGAGAGAGCCGGCCGACTCCGTCGTTGCCAACCCCGATGGTGGCTTCCCTCCCTCTGGCCGTGGTGTCCGGGGCATCTTCGTCGACGCCCCCGCCCCATTCCTGCTACTAGGAGGAGGAGAGCTCCTCGACGGTGTCGGCTCCATCAGCGTCTTCATCGCGCTCCGGGAACCTCTTCGGTGGCGTTTCTTCCCCCGCTTCGAACTCCCGCGCGTCCCCGACTCCTTCTTCGTCAGCCCCTTCTTCCCACGCAGGCCTAGGGGAGCACCATGTCCCTACAGCCCTCTCTGATTGTCGCCCTAGCATAGCTCGTCATCGCGTAGTTCCTCGCCCTCACATCATGCAGATCAAGACGTGGCCTTGAGGGCCCCGTCTCCGTTCCCCTCATCGCAAGATGAGCAGAGGAACGGGTCCTCCAAGCATCCCTCGCTCCCCGCCGGGGTTTTCCCTCGCCAGAGACCTCCTCTGCGCTCGCCTTTCCTCTGTCATCGCCGCCGCGGTAAAGTTTAGTTTCGTCAGTAGTCCCTGTGCATAATAGTGATTCTTCGAGCCCCCCTTCTGTGCATATGTGCGTGAGTAGCTGAGGGGCTTTCGGCTCGGGTCGACCACCAGCCGGTCGTGGGTTCAATCCCAGCCTTCCCCTTGTTTTTTTGTTTCGTTTTCTTTTCTGTAGATATTTTTTGTACTGTACTGATGTGGTATGTGTGTATGTATGTGTAGATACATGTATAGATGTTGTTTTTCTTTCCTTTCTCCTTTACTGGTTTAGATAATTGTATAAGTGTGTGTGTGGGCTTGAATGCCATGTGTGTGAGTGTATGTGTGTGAGTGGTGTTACATGCATGTATATGTGCATATATGCACAAGTGCGTATATGTTTACATATGTGTGTGTGATGAACACCCACACACATGGGTGTGTGTGTTTTCATGTGTGTATGTGTATGAAATGTATGTGTGTGTGGTTTAGATATGTAGGTTTGTGTGTGTGTGTGACAAATGGACCATGTCCCACTTGTCATACACTATGTATTTTGGTATGCCATGTTTGGTAGTATATATTAGTTCATTTCCATTTTAAGCTAAGATTCCAAATCTGGTTAGGCCATTTATGAACTTGTCCATTTTGGGCAAGTTTTGACTTATAAGAGTAGGTGTTGATTTTGCTAGGTAGTTCTTGACATGTTGCTTCACATGGATATAGGAGTATGACACATGATTTTGGGGTAGAAAGATCCAAGGAATCCAATGGTGCAATTAGATTTCACTTTTGGGCAAGTTTGCAAAACTGTCATTTTCTGTTGTGATGCTGCTTTGTCATTTTTGCATGATTTGATCCATGCTTGCTATGGTATTTTTGTTTGACATGAGAATCACCCATATAAGTGGGAAACTTCCTGCAAAGTAACTACCTTGATGTTGCTGTTTTCACCACGCTAAATAATTCTAAGTCTGAGAATCTGCTGTTATATTTATGCCATGAAGAGTGGTTGCTATCTTGTGATATGTTGTGAATTAGCTCAAGCTCACTACTAGCGTTTTGGAGTAGATGTTGTCTTCTATCATCCTATTCATTTTCATGACATGAGGTGGTATCTAGCACCATTAATTTCTGTTGTTAACATGCTACCAGATTAACTCAGATTCCAGAAAACTGTTATTTTCACCAAGTCCCAGATTTCTGTTTCATCATGCCAATTTGTGAGCTTCATGCTTATTGATGTGTGCCTCCTTTCCAGATTGTATAGTTGGATAAGTGTATAAGAATGTTAAGTAGTTTCTGTAAATGCCTTGTTTTTGATTGTAGGATACCTGTAGCTCAAGTTATTGGCTGTGGAAGTTGCTATGTTGCTGTTTTGTGGAAGATTGTTTGTTTTATTGTTTTGTGACTTGTGGGAGCTATACTCCATGGAATTGCTTGATCTATGGCTCTATTCTGGTTGGTTTTTCATTGCCTAACTAGTGGTTACCTTGGAATGCCAAGGAATAGCCCAGGTCATTCTTGTCTTGTGTTTTGCCTTCGTATCTTGTCATAAGCGTATAATGAGAACCGTAACTCCGTTTCTTATGATCTTCATATGCATTTTTATCGTTTTTGCATGATGCATCCATACTTTCCATGTTCATGCATGTCTAAATAACTTAAGATAAGGTTCTGTCCATATTCATTAATAACCAATCTTTCGCATGTGAAACATGACTAGATAGGATTGCCATGCTAAAACTCTTCATTCTTGCTTGTGCATTGCACCATGGGTGTTTGTTTATTCTTGCTATTTCTTTTGGTTAGACGCAAACGTTGAACCTGAGTATGAAGAGCTAGGCGAGTACAACTACGAGGATCCCGCTACTTCTTCCACTAAAGAACCAACAGGCAAGATGATCGTACCCGGATCCCGATAATATTTTCGCTTGCTAGTTGTCTCGCTCTTATCATTACAATTGCGCTACCTACCACTTGAATGTCAGCCTCCTAAATTGCCATGATAGGCTCTAACCCTCCACATCCTAGCAAACCTTTGATTGTCTAAGTTACCGCTGCTCAGCCCCTCTTATAGCATTCTTAGTTGTAGGTACAGGTTGTTCCATGTGATAACATGGATTTGGGCATATCACAATATTATCTATTATTTAATTTAATGCACATATATTTCTGGTATTGTTGGAAGGCTTTGCCTTTTAGTAGGTGTTTTGCTTCGTTGTTACCGCCATAGTTTCTTGTTACCGGTGTTATGTTTCCATACTTTGCGCTCCTAACATGCTCGGGGGAGTTATGGGGACCCCCTTGTTTATTCGGTTAAGATTAAAACTTGTCTGGCAAGACCCAACTTTGGTACTCCATTTGCTTAACAACTTAATAAAATTTGCATAGGGCTTTGCAACCCCGTGGATAATTAATCAACCCCCGGGCCAGTGCTCCTCATGAGTGTTGGTCCAAAAATGACAACCGCCGGTGGCCACCAGGGGCAACTTTGTGTTTGGCCTACCGGAAGTTTGGACAATTCGTCGTGTCCTGATAACGAGATACGCGGCACTTATCTGGTTCGTCGACACGTCGGGAGGTCTTGCTGGACTTGTTTTACCCTTATCGAGTGTCTTGCGTGAGGGCTCTGACTTTCTTCGGGTTGTCTCGAGGTGTTGGCATTCCTTTGGAGTTTCCTAGGATGATCACGAGATCCGTGGTTGAAGCTATTCCCGCGGTGTGTGGTTAATTTTTGATGGACTAGTTGGAGCACCCCTGTAGGGTAAAATCTTTCAGAAAGTCGTGCCCACGGTTATGTGGCAACTTGGATATTAGTTTAACATCCGGTTATTGTAAACTTGAAGTAAACTCTAATAAAACACACCAACTATGTGAGTAACCGTGATCGTCTCTGCTCGTGAACATGGTCCGTGAGAAAACACGATGGGGTTATGATTGATGTAAGTAAGTGTTCAGGATCTCATAGAGGTCATTCTAGATTCGATCGTTCATCCTAGTCCACTTATATTTATCTTCATGTTACGTAAGTTTAGCCACCATATAAGCTTAAAACTGCTGGAAACTAAACACATAACCCATCCCAACCTTAAGCTTGAATAGTCTTGGTACCCAGGCGCATGATTGCTAAGTCCTTGTGGCTCACAGATTACTACAACACTCCTGGTATAGGTACAGATGAGTTCGTGCAGGATAATCTAACGCAGCTCCAGTGGGAATATGACGAGGAAAGGGGCAGGATGTATGTGACTTATCCGGATGAGTAGAGGACCATGGTTGTGATCTTTGGGATAGCGAGATAGTATCATTTGCATCTGTTTTTATCGTTTGATTTCGTCTATAGGCGGACCCTATCTTCTTCTTGATGTTTGAACTCTTGTGTGGAATTGTAACTTAGTATGTGGCGAGTGTAAGCCAACTTGTATACTCATCTCTTCTGTAATATATGATGTAATGATGCTATACTTGCGAACGGCTAGATGCGCCTCTATCCCTTGTGAGGCCCCCGTGCCTTAAGATGGATAGGCGCGCATCTTGGGCGTGACACGTCGTGTCATGACCGACCGAGCTGAAGCTCGGGCCCGAGCCCTATTGTCGTGCGTTAGTTACTAGATACCCCGAGTACGGGTTCCTCTAGGTTCCCGAAGCCCCCGCCGGTGATCTCCTCGCTGGAGATTTCGTCGTTACCATGTTGCTGTCACATACCTAGCTAGATGCCTTAGGATAGCATGTGCTTGCATCATGTTTCATTTTGGATTAACAAGAAATGGGGTCTAAAAGAAAAACCCCAAGCTCACATTGCATTAAAACAATTCAAAGTTGGTGAAATTTCAACAAATCCAAAATGCCCTTTAAAAATGTTCCCTACGTCTGATAAAATTGGACATGGATATAACAGGGACCATTTTAATTATTTGAACAATCAAAACAATTTAAAAATAAATGATAAGCTCCTAAAATCATTAAATAAAGCATTATCATTATTTTTGTTTTCAAACTATCGTGAAACTTTTTAGACAAGTTTGAAATATTCAAACTCCATTATAAAAAATATATGGGATATTTTGCAAAGTCATTTGTACCTGAAAAGAAAATAAACAAATGTCAGAAAATGAAAACAGAGAGAAATAAAAAAAGAAAAGAAGGAAGAAGCCCAGGCCAGGCCGGCCCACTGGCCCAGGGAGGTCATCGTCCTAGTGGCGGCCAGGAGGACGGGCGTGTGGCCGGAGCGCGCGCGCTGCCGTGCCTCCACGCCGGCAGCTGCGTGCCTGCTTCCCCCTCGCCAGCGTGATGGGGATAAGCTCAGAGAGCCGTCCCCATCGCTCCCTCTCTCCCTCTCTCGCCCGCTCGCTCTTCCTCCCCTCCTCTGCTCCGCCATGGCCGAGCCCTGCTCGAGCTTGCCGCTGTCGCGCTAGCCGCTCCCCCTCGCCCTTGAGCCTCCCATTCGAACCGCCTAGTCGCCCTCTTCCTTCTAGCCGAGCCACGCGTCACCGGAAGCTCTCCAGCGCCGCATCGCCATCGTCTTCAACCTCCGATCGCCGGCAAGGAAGTGAAGCTCGCCGCTGCTCCAGGCCCTCCTCAAGCCCGTTGTCGATGTCTCTACAACCGCCGTGAGCCCCTGGACCTTTCCCACTCTTTCCCCCTTCGAATGAGCTCTCTAGCGCCGGATTCCATCGAGGTCCGAAATGCCCCACCGCTCGAGCTCGACGCCGGACATGCTCCGGTGACCCAGCTGGTCCATCAGAGGCCACTGTCATGTTCGTGAGGCTGCGTAGAGGCCGTTGGTGCCAAGTAGAGGTTGTGTTGCTCCCTGGTTCGACGAGCTTGTGCTCGCCCGAGCTCCGGCAGCCGCCAAGCTCGCCACCGGCGTCGATTCGGACCATCTCAGCTCCTAGGAAGTGTCAGAATGGACGTGCGCGTGTGTGTAGGTTCGATTGGTGCCCTCCGCCGCCCTTTTGGTCGTCGAAGGAGGGATCCTGATCCCCTCCGCCGTCTCTGGAGCCACCAGCGGCTCAACGCCGTGGGTCTTGCCGGAGTTGACCACGGGGTTTGACCCCTGAGTCACTAGCATGTGGGGTCGGGCCCTGTTAATCAAATTCAATTAGTGAAATAATTAATTAAATTAATTAACTTAATCTGTCACTGACAGTGGGCCCACTTCTGTTAATTAGTTAGGATTAGTTTTAATTCTTAATTAGGTGGTTGAGTCACTGACATGTGGTCCCCACATGTCAGGTTTGACTCTGGCTGGGTCAGCTGACCAGCTGACATCATAGTGATGCAATCCTGATGCAGTAATGATTTATTTGAATTAAAATAATTCTAGAAATTATTCAAAACTTCAAAAATTCATATAAATTAATCTGTAAGTCAGATGGAAATAATTTATATATGAAAATTTATCGGAAAAATCCAATGAATCCAATGGTGCTATTATCATGCATGTTAGAACAACCTAAGTAGGTGGACATTGACATTTACTAATAGGTTAGTACCCGGAATTTGAAATGAAGAACGTTTTGAACCTATATTCAAATTCATTACAGAACAATATGAACACTACTTGAATTAGCTCATCCATACATGCTACCATGCCATGATCATGCATCATATTGTTGCACTTGCGTGTATTGATTGCTATTTACCTGCATTGTGGTAGGCCCTACTTCTGAGGATAACCCCGAGTTTTCAAATGAAGGAGAGAACCTTCCTGCTACCCAGCAAGGCAAGCAACCCCTTTGATAATTCCGATAATATGCCACTCTCTCTTTCTCCTACTCTTGTTTATTGCATTAGGACAATCGATCACATGTCAGTCATCCACGGTAGATGATCCTATTCTGTTGCATGACCTTTTATTGTCAAAGTAAATACCTAAACCTTACAACCTAGCATACGTGGTAGATGCTTGTGCCATGATGTGCTTAGCTTACTTTGTCTGCTATGCTTGCTATGCTTAGAGTTGTGTCAGGTCCGATTCATCTGGGTGATGAACTTAGTGAAACAATGTTGTCTGACGTGATAATCTTATGGTGAACCCGACTTGGTAAAGGTAGCGATGGGAGGCTATGTAGTACATAGCGGGTTGTCTCATTGGGACCGTTCTTAGGAACTGAGTTCCGTGTTTGTGATCCAAGACTAGCTACTACCACACATTGGGTTCCTGTAACTCGACCCCTCTCGACTTATCAGTCGCTTAGTCCTGAGTCCAGGAGTTGCAAGTAGTTTCTGGTGTTTATAGCATGCTGGAGGCCATGCGTAGCGCTGACCCTAGGGGTGGGTTACGACGCGGTAGGAAGTGGCACGGTGTACCAAGGGTCACCCGAATGGTGGGCTTGGGAACCCTGCGCACATCGTTTGGGGCCGTGGCGGAAACTTCGGCCGGACTTCCGTGCGAGTTCAGTCTCAAATAGGAGATAGCCTGGACTAGATGTCTTATGTGATTGACGGTCGTGGCCGACTCCCTCGCTGGGCTTCCGCTTGAAGGTTGCCGAGGTGCACGGTTTTATGAGCACTGAGCGATAAGTGGCGAGAGCGTGTGTGAAGAAGTGCACCCCTACAGGGAATGAAACTATTCGAATAGCCGCGTCCTCGGATATGGACTACATGAAGAACTTATGCTGTTCATAGATAATCAAATGGATACTCATAAAAATATCAAGACAAGTGTGAGTACCGTGGATGGCACTCTCCTAGAAGAGGGAAGTGAATCCGTGGTGGTTTATTGTCGTGGAGTTAGTGGACTCGTGTGCGATATCTAAAAATGTAACTAAGAGTTAAAAACTGAGTAGTGTAGGATAGGCATGAGTCAAACTGGCATTGCTGCATAAACTCCACCCTCCCCCTTTGTTGATAGATGAGAATGATTAGCCTAGGTCTGCTTTAAAGACTTGTTGAGTACATTTGTACTCATGTTTTCTTAATAAATGTTGCACATGAGACCCAGGACCCTTCACGTGGGTTCGTTCTAGATGTCGACGATGCCGAATAGCTGGTGGCCCAGCTACGACCTTACACCTGTGGCGGGCTGTAGATAGTCAGGCCATGTGCCTTTTTACCCCTTTCATCTGTCTGTACTAAGACAGCTTTATGCTTCCGCTTGGTTTGTATGAACTTGTTTGTATGACTTGTGTGTCGGGTCATGTGACCCCTATCTGTAAGAACATATTATGCAAGGCTCGTGTGAGCCTCTTAAATAAAAGTCATGTTGTTGTATGGTTATGTTGGGATGCCATGGTTGTATCTATGCATATCGGGCATGTCGTGCGTACGTGTGACGTGCAATGGTATGTATGGGATCCGACACCTAGTCATGTGCCTTTAATAGTACTCTTTACGGGAAACTGCCTCTTTGTGCTTCCACCGAGCCATGGTAGCTTGCTACTGCTCCGGACACATTGAGTGACAGTGCATGTATCCTTCTTTGCTGTTGTGTCTGTCCCTTCGGGGAAATGTCTCGCAGTGTAATGGAGTCCCTGTAGCCTGCTATGACTCGTCTATGTGCAGTGACGGCATTTATGTCTCACGGCATAATGGAGTCCTTGTAGCTTGCTATGACTCGTCTACACACGCTTGAGGCCGACACCTGCATTGCTGGGTTACGTATGCCTGTTTCCGTACGGATGTGCTGCTTGGGTTCTGTGACTAGTCATGTCGGCCCGGGTTTTCTGTCGTTTGATTGCCAGCGACATGTTCACATATGTGAGCCAAAAGACGCAAATGGTCCTGGCTAAGGTAAGGCTGCAGCCGTGGAACTTACCATGCGTGAGGCTGCAAAGTGATGTGATATGTTATAGTCTGGATTCATATGACTTAGGATCGGGGTTCCGACAGTTGTGCCGCCGTCGTTTCGTGCCCGCTCGGTTCTTTCAGCTTTGTCAGAGATCCGGCCCGTGCTTACTTAAGAGGAGTCGAAGCCCTGTTATACCAGTCGCCGGTTCGTATAGTAGTGGTAGCGACTCGGCGTGAGGACGGAGAGGTCTAGGAATCGAATCCCCCCTTTCCCCTTTTAATTTTCATGCACAGTGCTATGACGTATGTGTTTGTGCGTGTGTGAATGACAGGTGGGCCTATGGGACTACCTTGTCATACTCAGGGAATGCCATTTCTAGTAGTATTTATTGATTGATTTATTTATTTATTGTCTTCTTTGCTTGTGTTGTTTCCATTTCTGGTAGTATTCCAATCAGGACACTGCCATTTTAGGACATAGCCATTTTGAGTTAGTTTTGACTTATAAGAGCATGTGTGCATTTTTGAGCTAGATTTTGGGCATTTTATAGCTGCAAATATATGAGCGTCATATATGATTTTGGGGTTGAAAAATCCCAAGAAGTCAGTGGTGTCATTAGTTTTTTCATTCGAGCAACATTGTGAAACTACTAATTTGTCATGAGGTGGCATTTTGTTATTTTTGTATGTTGTAATCCTTGCATGATTTTGGGAACTGGCCAACATGTTATATGTTCATTTGGTTGTGCTCTAGTGCCTGGTCTTGTTGCTTGCCATGTTAGTTCATGCGATGAGTGGAAAACTTGATGCAAACATGCCACTAAAATTCTGCCTTCACATGCCCATAATATTGATGAGTGTTGGAAATCTTTTAGCATGATAGCCTATTGTCCTGATGATTCCCATGAACATAGTTTTCCTTTGGGGTTGGTCCAATGGCATGAATTGTTGTGGTTATCACCCTCTATCATTTTGTGTATTTACTTTTCCATATGGTTGCTTCATCTTGTAGGTATATCCTGTCAAAGATGCTATGTTGAAATAAAATGTTCCTATTCTCTTGGTGAAATTTGTCTAAGTCTGAGAATCTGTAGTTATTTTTATGCCATGTTTAGAGCATGCTACCATGTGATATGTGATGTTCTAGCTTAAGCTCAGTGCTAGTGTTTTGTAGTAGATGTTGTCCTCTTTCAACCTGTTAAATTTCATGTCATGAGATGGTCTCTGGCATCATTGTTTTCTGCTGTCAAGTTGCTATCAGCTTAACTCAGATTCTATAAAAACCAGGGATTTTCACCAAGTCCCTGAAATCTATTTCATTATGCCATCTTGTGAGCTTCATTGCTTAGTGATCCTTGCTTCCTTTCAAGTTTGTGTAGTTGAATGATTTGTTGAGAATGATGTTTAGATTCTATACGTACTTTGGTTGTGGCGAGAAACCTCATGTAGCTTTGGATATGTGTTGTGCATGTTGCTATGTTGCTATTTTGGAAAACATGTGTGTGTTTTTCTTTTTGTGACTTGCGTCAGCTATGCTCCATAGTTTTTTTTGAAATTTAGCTCTATTGTTGCTAGTATTTCATTTCCTATAAAGTGGCATCCTTGGAATCCCAAGGAATAGCCCATTGCCTTCCTTGTCTTGTGTTTTGTCTTCGTTAGAGATCAGATCTTGCCGTGAGCATCCCGAAAGCTATGTTACTCCGTTTGCGACATTCTTCATATGCATTGGCATCGATTTTGCATGAAGCATTCATATTTTCCATGTTCATGCATGTTCCAACAACTAAACATGAGGTTTTGTCCACAATTCTAATATCTTAACAATTGCATGAGAAACATGACTAGCTTAGGGTTGCCATGTTAAACACTTTAAATAGATCATGCATCATCTTGTTTGTGCATTGCACCTCGGTAGTTTGTTTATTTGGTGTTGTTTCTCTGTGGGTAGATGCGTGTGTTGAGCCTGAGTACGACGATGCAAGAATGTACAACTACGAGGACCCAGCTCTTTGTCCCTCTGAAGAACTAACGACCGTACCCGGATCCCGACACTATTTTTGCCTTGTTAGATGTCTCGCTCTTATCATTATGCTTTTGTTACCTACCACTTACTTGTGAAGCCTCCTACATTGCCATGAAAGCCTCTAACCCCTCCACTACCTAGCAAACCTTGTTTGACTAAGATAGCGCTGCTTAGCCCCTCTTATAGCGTTCCTAGTTGCAGGTGCAGGTTGTTTCCATGTGATAACATGGATATCTGGAGATATCACAATATTATTGCTATTTAATTTAATGCACCTATATATCTTGGTAAGGTGGAAGGCTTGGTATTTTTCTCGGTGTTTTGTTCCACTTTTGCCTCCTTAGCTACTTGTTATTGGTGTTATGTTCCATATTTTGCGCTCCTAACATGATCGGGTTGTTATGGGGACCACGTTGACTATTCATTTTAGATTAAAGATTGTCTGGCAAGACCCAACATTGGTATTATTTGCTTAACAACCTAATAAAATTGCATAGGGCTTATCTATCCCGTGGATAATTAATCAACAACCTGGGCCAGTGCTCCTCATGAGTGTTGGTCCAAACCGGGCTGCCTGCGGGGCCGCCTTGAGGAAACTCGGGGATTGGTTTTCCCCGTAGCTAGTACAATCCGGTCGTGTCCCGAAAATGAGATACGCGGCTCTTATCGGGTTCGTCGACACGTCGGGCGGCCTTGCTAGACTTGTTTTTCCTTTCTCAAACGTATTGCGTGAGGAATTCTGCCAATACTTCGGGCTATCTCGAGGCTGAGGTTTTCCAGTGGAATTTCCTATGAGGATCACGAGATCCGTGGTCGAGGTTATTCCCGTGGCGTGTGGTTATTTTGAGATGGATGAGTTGGAGCACCCCTGTAGGGTTTAATCTTTCGGAAAGCCGTGCCCGTGATTATGTGGCAACTTGGAGATTTGTTTAACACCCGGTTATGGTTAACTTGAAGTAAACTCAAATAAAATACACCATCTCCGTGCGTAACCGTGACTATCTCTGCTTGTGAACATGGACCGAGAGAGAACACGACGGGGTTATGATTGACGTATTTAGGTGTTCAGGATCACTTACTGATCATGCTACATCATCACTGTCTGACGTAGGCCACCATATTTACAATCATGTTCTCGTAAGTTAGCCACCAAATACATGCTTAGTGCTTGCTGTAGCCTCACCACTTAACCTTTTCCCCACCTATTGGCTTACATAGTTTCGATACTCGGGTTATGAGATTGCTGAGTCCCTGTGGCTCATAGATTGCAACAATACATGTACATGTGTTGATGAGAACATGCCAGAAGATGTGACTCGTCTCCAGTGGCAGTACGATGAAGATTGTACGCATATGTACGTGACCTATCCCGATGAGTAGGGAGCTTCTTGGTGGTGATCCTGGGATAGCAAGGCAGTTTTACATTGCTTCTTATCTTCGTTTGATTTTGTCCGTAGTCGGACCCTGTCTTCTGAATGATGTATGAATAATTTGTGTGAACTTGTAAGATAGCTTGTGGTGATTGTAAGCCAACTCATATACTCATGTTTTCCTACATGTATGCAATGTTTACAACACTTGCGAAACGACGAGATGCGCTTCTATCCCTGTCGAGGCCCTGGTGTCGAAATAAGGATAGTATCTCATCTTGGGTGTTATAGTGGCTGACTGGATCCCGGGGCTCCCCTTAGTCGAGGGGCTTGACTCCCTGGTGACGGTGTCCTCCGACGACACCACGGGCGGGGAGGATTCAGACAAGACGGCGGATGACGACCCTGCGGGGGCATCTCCCCCTTCAGAGAGCATGCTCTTGCACAATCTTGAGGATGACAACAAAGTTGGTGAAGGTTCTGCTACAGGCTCTACGTGGCACGCCAAGGTTGCCAGGGGGCTAGGGCCGCCTCCCTATGGCACACGGTCCGCCTGTGTGGCGACCCCCGGGAAGCGCGAAGCGGAGTTTCCTCCTGTGTGCCCTCCCTTCACAGGCATGGTGGTTGAGGTGCCGTCCTTGCCCCCGCCCGGATCGCAGCCCGCAAGCCAAGTGGACGAGGTCGGGACCAGGTCGATTCCTCTAGCGGCTGCCCTAATGCACAGTGCCCCGATCCCCTGGCGTGGTGGTTCCCTCATCGAGAGGGGCAAGGGTGCCATTGCCGTCGCTGGAGCGGAGGGGAAGAGGAAGTGGGTCGATTATGAGGAGTAAACCCGGTTCGGCCCTACCTGCCTACTAGTAGCTTGAGTGTTAACGATTTTTCCTTGCCTGGTAACTAGGGACACCGCCGCGGCGAAGATGAGGAAGAAGAAGGCAAGCGTCAAGCCGAAGGCGTCTTCCAATGCTTCGCCCGCTCCAATCGTGCTGCCATCGCCTGGCGAGGCGCCTGCGGACGAGGAGGTGGGGGATCCTGAGGCAACCCTCTTGGTCACTGTCGTGAAGCCCCCTGAGCCCCCGATGCCCGTTGGCATGCTGGTGTCGCTCCCCGGGGGCCAGCCCACGAGGGGCGATCGCCCGTCGATCTGTTTGCATATGTCTCGCCCTTGGTCGTTACGCAGCCTCTAGAGCCTCCTGCTCCTCATGCGACTGCCTCCTGCGAGACGTCGCCCGCGATCGTGTAGGTGACCCCTCAAGAGGAGGCCTTGATGCCCCGTCGTGCGTCCCCGGTGTCCTGTATGGGGCCTTCACCGCTCTAGGCCAAGTTCGGGACGTCCTCACGGGTGCCGATGATTGCCTCGCGAGTGGGATCGTGGGGCTCCTCTCTGGATGGCTTCGGGCCAATGCCTCTCTCGTGGTGGCCTACAGCCAGGCCGAGGCTGCTGTGGCGAAGAGCGATAAGGAGGCCACATCATCCAAAGTAGCCCTCGATGCAGCGCTAGCCGATGTAGCATTTGCTGACGGGTGTCGTGACGAGGTGGAGTCCCGGTTGAAGGTTCTTTAGGAAGAGAAGCCCGCGTGTGAGCAGTGGAAGGCCCTCAAGACCTGCAAGGCCCAGCTCGCCGACTGGGACTCTGAGATGTCCCAGACGAAGGCCGATGGTGTCGCGGTGCGAGGGTGACTGGATGCATGGGAAAAGGAGGCATCACTGGAAAGGCCCCGACCCATAACTGAGGATAAGGATCTTGCAAAGGCCGACGAGAGAAAGTCCGCGGAGCTCAGCGCCCTTGCCCCGGTCGAGCTCAGGCTTCGCCAAGCGTTCCACTCCCTCTGTCAGGAAGGGTTTGCCGAGCCCCTGGTGGCTCCGGAGAGCGGCTTCGCGGAGCTCGCTTTGAAGTTTGTTGAGGCGCTAGAGGGTGTTATTCCCAAGGTGGAGGGGGTCTTTGATAGCGAGTGTCGCAACCTTTTTTCAAAGTCCGCGATGCGTGTCTTCAGCCACCTTCACCTCCGTGAGCCAGGGTTCGACTTTGACTCCGTCATCTGTCCGGTCACCCCCGAGGTCCGCAGTGGCGCTATAGCGGCAGTGCAGGGCACTGTGGAGGCATTTTACAAGAGGTTCACCTGCATCACCGTCCATCCGTCTCCTGAAGCTGAAGGGGTTGGTGGTGAAGAGGACGACGCTGGCGATGTTGACGACAAGTCCCCTGCGGACGGGGCGAGTGGCGGCGAAGGCTCCTTCCAATTCCTCTTCCTTGTTTCTTTCCTGCAACATTCGACGTGCCTTGTGGAGGCATTAAACTTGTTTGTATTTGTGAGAAACTTTTAATGCTTGTAATAATTGTTGAACTGTGTGATTGCCCTCTTTGCCTTGTTTCCGTCTTGCTTGTTGTGATGCTCTACATCGGCAAGGCCCGAAGCCGCGCATACCTCAGCCGCCATTGGGCCGACCGGATCACCGAGGACGGTCCAAGGGGTGAGGGGCTACGGGGCCAGCGATGCTCCTGAGTTGCGATGCTCATGCGTCCCCCTTGACGTACGAGCAGCCTCCATGAAGGGAACATGGTGAAAATAGGTTTGACTTACAGATTTCGAACAGCTTGCACTCTGTGTCTGCAGGGCCTGGCCCTACGCATACCCTAGCTGCCGTTGGGCCGACCGGATCACCAAGGAAGGTCCAATGGGTGTGGGTCTACGAGGCCACTGAGGCTCTTGAGTCGCGATGCTCAGGAGTCCCCCTTGATGTACGAGCTCCAGCGTCCTCCTAAAGGGTTTTCAGCACGCTGAGCTCTGCGTCAGCAGGGCCCGGCCCCGCGCATACCTCAACCATCATTGGGCCGACCGGATCACCAAGGACGGTCCAAGGGGTGAGGCGCTACGGGGCCAATGAGGCTCCTGAGTCGTGATGCTTAGGAATCCCCCTTGACGTACGAGCGGCTCCCATACCTTTCCTCTCCGGATTTTCCCGAGAGGGTCGTGTGAAGACCAGGTTTGACAGACCTCGGGAGGTGGCGTGTACCAGGCCCGGCCCTGTAGTAGCCCCCGTGCAACCGAGTCAAAGTGTTTGGCGCGGACCAGCCTGAGTTCCTGGTAGTTAGCGGTGTCATGATTGTTGGTGCCATGGAAGATGCATGTAGGTCTTCCCACAACGGGATGCTCCTCGCCTTGATTGTGCTTCGCCTCAGGTTCGGCCGCGAGCACTGCTAGGGGCTTGCGCTTCGCCTCCTTGGCCTTGGTCTTCTTTTCCTCTGGCTCTGCCACTGGGGGCTCACGGAGTGACAGGCGGCCCTCTTCGTCCTTGGCACACCTATATGCTAGGTTGAACATCTCTAGGGCGGAGCACCGATCATCGTTCATAGCAAGCTCTTCTTTCATCTTGGTGTCAGTGACGCCGTCGCTGAAAGCAGAGATGATGGCCTCATCTGACAAATTCGGGACCTTGAGGCGCGCAGTCAAGAAGCACTATGTAAATTTGTGCAGGGTCTCCCCGTCCTGTTGCTTCACACTTTGTAGGTCATTCACGGCGAACATGCGGTCGCGGGTACCCTATAAGTTGGCGATAAAGCACTTGCGCATATCGTCCCAGGAGGTGATGGACCCCGCCTGAAAGCACATTTGCTCCCTGGTGGTTTTGGTAATTAATAACAACATATATGTCAGTGAACTAATGTTTCAACTAAGTATGTTTCAGAAAAAGTTCAATGATGGGTTGGCATAAGGATTGTGAAATACCCCAAGATGCAAGGGAATAGATTGGCAAAGCTTCAGGCAAAGGACTCTACATTTTACATTTGCGAGAAATAACTTCGAGTCCATAGGAAACTGCGAAGATCCCTCTGGGGTTTGTGAATCAGCATCACCAAGATTGGCAAATTTTACCGTTGGTCACCTTATTGATGTAAACGAGTTTGTCAGATTTCGGACTCCGTAAAACCCGTAAGATTCGAATATAGGGGCATGTGCAAAGATCCCTTGCAGCCTCGCCCAACCTAGCTCGCTACTCGATGAACACAACAGAGAATTCGCATGATGACAAGGAAGAAGATGAACAAGATAGTTTACCCAGGTTCAGGCCGCTGCGAAGTGTAATACCCTACTCCTACTTTGATGGATTGCCTCTCGTGGAGGTTTGGGTTTATGAACTAGTACAATGTTCTTGGCTCTCTATCTCGTGGTGATGCATGAGATGGCTAAGTGTTGGATCGGACCTGTCCGCCGCTTGGGCTCTTTCTCTATGGTGCAACCTATGCTCTATATATAGGGGTGCCCCGGGTCCTCATCCCTTATCACAATGGCGGGAAGGGATCCCACAATGGCCAATTTCAAAGGGGGCAGGGGTTCGTGGTCGCCCTGCCGAAAGGCGGTCCTCGTTTGCAAACTGACTGTCGACAGCACACGGACGGGCTTAGCGATGACATCCGCCATGTAGGGTGGGTGGTTGAGGTCTTGTTGCACCGGAATGGAAACCTTTGGGGGTGCTTTGGGAACCCACATATGTCCTTGCTCCATTTGCACCCAAGGGGAACCTGCGCCGCCTGGTGCAGTGGTTCTTCCCGGTCCCTGATGTGTGTCATCTTTGACTCCTGAGGCCGGGTCTTGCATAGGAAGCTCCGCCGCTCCGGAGGGGTCCTGGGGAGGCGCATCCTTTGCGAGTCTTGTCGCTGTAACTCCTCGTGAGGCTAGGGCCCCCGCAAGGGCCTTGTCCTGAATGGGGCCACACTTGGCCGTGTTTGGTCATTGAGGTGGGCCATGCCCTGGGCTATAGGCAGGCAGGTCTGGGTACCCCATTCCCAGAACGCCAACAGTAGCCCTCAGGCCCAGAGCATGCTCAGGCCTTCCTCGGGGAGGAGCCCTGAGGGCGACCAGGAGCGTTGCGGGCCCCATTCGCCTGCGGGCCAGGCCTGGCACGTGTTTTGCAGCTGATGTCGGGTGCCCCTTGCCCTTTCTTCCTCCGCTCAAATTGCGAAGAGCCTGAGTCCTAGCATTGGGCAATCATTGCCTTCTCTTCCTACGCACCAGCTCTTGCCTTCCTGTTCTCCCACTCTAACAGGTGCTTCCCTTGATCCAGCGCCGCTCCGTCCTCTTCCTTGCTGTTCCGGCCCTACTAGCTCTGCGATGGCTCCCGCCGGCATGTAGAAGCCAGAGGCGCAAGGCTCTGCCTCTGCTCCCGTCTTGCCAGCGCTCTTGGGGTCTACCATCACCAAGGACGAGAACCTCCGCCCCGTGCTCGCATGGAAAGCGGATGGGTCCAACGAGAACGGGCGGACCCTGATTTGGGGTGGCTCCTCGGCGAAGCGGCCTTCGTCCAAGGAGGTATACCCCTTCTTCCTCCGTAGCATCTTTGCCAGGCTCGTTCCGCCCTTCTCTGCGTTCTTCACCGTCGTCCTTGACCAATACCGGTCCAAGGCCCTTCATCTCCAACCCAACTACATCTTGCTCTTATCTGTCTTCGCCTTATGCTGTGAGCCCTTCGTGGGCATACGGCCTTCAGTGGCTCAGTTCCGTCATTTCTTAAGCTTGCGCTTGCATGATGGCACCCAACGGTCAACGTGTGTCCCCTTCGTCGTGGTCCGGAGCGGCAAGATGCTCCTAAAGTCCGGGAAAAAGGTGGAGAACTCCATGCATTGTTAGTTCCTCATGGATCTCAAGGACACCAACCCTCGGTTGGATCTGCCGACGGGGCTTCCGGAGAAGACCTCCGCGTGGTGCTCCACAAAGCTTTCCGACCCCGGGCCGAGCCTGTCCTGAAACGCTTCACCCACAACATCAGCACCAAGAAGTTGACTAGTGGCAGGATAGTGAAGGGGTTCTTGGTGCAGCGTCTGGCGCCACTTCAGGGCCATTCTAAGCCCTCGAGGGACTATTAGGGCAACGACGACAGCCTTAGGCTTCTGTCCGCACGCATATGTCCTGAGGAACTCCACAGGGCTGTGGCGACCCTGCTCGGCAGCGCTCCCGGTGACCTTCCTGAGGCTCACGATCCGTTGTACTGCCACGACAATGGGGCTGACCTAGTTGCCGCGATGCCTGTCTTCAACGAATTGGGGCTATTCCCAGCAGAGGGCCATGGTCCGGTGACGGTGTCTTCCAGTGATAGCTTGCTTGGAGAGGACTCGAAGAGGACCGCCGCTGACGGCCCAACGGGGGCGTCCCCCCCGTCGCAGGGTACCCTTGTGCACGCGCTTGATGTTTCAGCTACGGGATCCTCACACGCCGCTAAGGCCTCCAGGGGGCTAGGACCAGCCCCTTGCGCCATGCCGTCCGTGTGCGTGTCGACTCCCCGGAAGCGTGGAGCAAAGTTTCCTCCGGCGCGCCCCGCCTCCGCTAGCAGGACGACTGAGGGGCCCGCATCACCCCTACCCGAATCGCGACCCGCAAGCAAGGTGGGTAAGGACGGGGCCACGGTGATATCTTCCACAGCTACCCTGGTTGCCGGCGACTCTGCTCCCCCGCGCGGCAGCTACCTCTCCATGGGGGGCTCGGGCGCCCTCGTCGTTCCCGGGACGGAAAGGAAGAGGAGATGGGTCGACGTCGAGGAATAAGCGAACCGACTTCGCTTGGCTCACATATCCGTGGCTTGTGCATTGGCTCCGTTGAAGATGAGGAGGAGGAAGGCGGGACGTCAAGTCGAAGGCGTCTCCTAGCGCGCCACCTGCCCTTGCCGACACGCCGCCGCCTGCTGCTAAAGAAGATAGGGCTCGCGAGGCGACCCCTCAGGCCCCCACTGCCGACCCCCTGAGGCCCCGCTGCATGTTGACGTGATCACTCCTTCCCTTGGGTGCGTGATGGTGTCGGCATCCGGAGGACTAACCCCTGAGGGCCTGCTGCCCGCCGATTCGTCCGTGTCCGTGGTCGCTGAGCAGCCTCCGGAGCCCCCTGTCCTCCATGGTGCCGCCTCCCGGAAGGTGCCCCCTGTGACTGTGCTGGGGGATCCTTAGCCTTGACGCCTCCAGCGCATGTCCATGACATCTTGGACGGGGCCTTCGCTGCTCTGGGTTAGGTTCGTGACGCCTTCATGAGTGCCCGTGGTCTCCTCGTGGGTGGACGCCTAGTGCTCCTTTCACGGTGGCTCCGGGCCAACGCCGCCGCTTTGCTGATGTGGGGTGAGGCCGCGACTGCCACGGCGAAGAGCGAGGAGGAGGCCACGGCCACTTGCGCCATGCGCAAAGAGATAGAGGCCCGTCAGTAGTCCCTCCATGAGGAGCAGGCCAAGCATGCGGGCTAGCTTCGTCCGGAGACGTAAGACCTTGAGGCCCGTGAGGCCAAGCTTACCGCTTGGGAAGCCGATCTGTCTCAGGTGGCGACCCGCCAAGTGGGAGAGCGGGCGCGCCTGGACGCATAGGAGAAGGAGATTGCTTCGAGGCAGATCCTTCTTGACATCAAGGAGAAACCTATTGCCACGGCCGAGGAGAAGAATGTCGCAGAGCTGAGTGCCTTCCCTTCCGTCAAGCTGAAGTTTCGCAAGGTGCTCCACGCCCTCTGTCGAGATGGATTTGCGGAGCCTCTGGCCGCTCCGGAGGACGGCTTCGCGGTGCTTGATTCGAAGCCCGTCGAGGTGCTGGAGGGAGCCACCATCAAGGTAGATAAGGTCTTGGACAGTGATTATCGTGACCTTTTTTCTCAGGCCGCGACGCGCGTCTTCAGCCATCTTCATCTTCACAAGCCGGGGTTTGACTTCAACTCTGTGATCCGCCCAGTCGCCCATGAGGTCCGCCCGGGCGCTACAGCAGCGGTGAAAGGCGCTGTGGAGATGCTGGTGAAGTGGTTCACCCGCGTAACGGTTCCTTCGCTTCCGGATGCTGATGAGGCTGGCGGCAGGGAAGACGACGCCAGCGACGTCGATGACGAGTCCCCTGAGGGTGCGACGAATGATGGCGATGGTTCCTCTTAATTCCTTCCTCCTGCTCGTTTCCTGCAATGCACACCGTGCCTCGTGGAGGCGTTAAACTCATTTGTGTTTGCAAAATCTTCTAATGCTTGTAATAACTATATGACTACATGATTGCTTTCTTCGTCTTGTTTCCTTCTTGTTTGCTGTGATGCTCTGCGTCGGCAGGGTGCGGACCGCGCATACCTTAGACGCCGTTGGGCTGACCGGAAACCAAGGACGATCTAAGGAGTGAGGGGATACGGGTCTAGTTAGGCTTGTGAGTCGCGATGCTCAGGAGTCCCCCTTGACGTACGAGCAGCCCTCATGAAGGCAACACGGTGAGGATTGAGATAACTTGAAACTTCCGAACATCTTTAGCCCTCTGTGTCGGCAGGGCCTGGCCCGCGCATACCTCCACCACCATTGGGTCGACCGGAAACCAAGGACGGTCCAAGGGGCGAGGGGCTACGGGTCCACTTAATCTCTTGAGTCGCGATTCTCAGGAGTTCCCCTAGACGTGCGAGCTCTAGTGTCCTTCCTAGTGATTTTGAGAAGTTTTTAAGTGCTCTGAGCTCTGCATCGGCAGGGCCCGACTCGCGCATACCTCAGCCGCCATTGAACCGAAGTTCCATGGGGTGAGGGGCTACGGGTCCATTTAGGCTCCTGAGTCGCGATGCTCGGGATTGACCCTTGACGTACGAGCGGCTCCCATACCTTTCCTTGCCAGCTTCTCCAGAGATGGGCGCGTGAATACCAGGTTAGGCAGACCTGGGAAGGCAGCATGTACGAGGCTTGGCAGGGTTTTGGCCCGTGCATCCCTATCCCACGTGCATCCCTGGGAACGCAGCGAGAAAAGGGCCGCTAGGGACCTTCCTGAGGTTGGATGTAGCCATGGAGGGGCGCCCTCAGTTGTTTATCCCCCCGCACCAGGCATGGGGCTTCCACCTTGCGTGGGCATAGTCATTGGTGGACCGTATCCACCGCCAGCACAGAGCTGTGGCTTCCAGGTTGCGTGGGCATAGTCATTGGTGGACCGTGTTGACTTCTCCGCCAGCGCTGGGCTGTGGCCACCACATTGCGTGGGAAGGGACCCCTCTGCGTCCTTGGGGGGGGACCGGGCGTGTACATCCCATAGAGTTCGTAAGCGTGGACGGAACGGTAGAACTGGGATGTGTATCTGGGAGGTTGCGAGGATGCTTTGGCTTCGCGAGTGTCCCTACCTCTAACGTGGTTTGTGCTTGAATCCTGTTGTAGGTGGGGTCATTTGAAACCCCGCTTGCTTCTTCTTCTTCTGAGTGAGGTAGTTTGGAAGCCCTCTTGGCACTCTACGTCCTCATGTCCCAGTCCCGTACATTTATCGCACTGCCATTAGGTATGACCGGAAACCAAGGACGCACTTCACGGGGCGAGGCCCTGACACTCCGGGTGCTGACCGAAAACTAGGATGACGTCAGGAGGCTGAGTGGCATTATGACCAGTACGGCTCATGAGGAGCCCCCTTTGACGCTCAAGTGGCTCTACGTCGACAGGTCCTAGTCCTGCACATTTCCCCACCACTGCTAGGTACGACGGGAAACCAAGGACGCACTTCATGGGGTGAGGCCCCGGCGCTCCTGACGCCGACCGGAAACCAGGACGACATCAGGAGGTCGAGTGGCATTATGACCCTAAGGATCTTGAGGCTCAATTCTCAGGAGCCCCCTTTGACGCGTGAGCAGACCCCATTCCATCATGTCGGCTACTACCTCGGAAGGCCGCGGGGCCTCCCGAGACTCCTTGCGATGCACTGCGGCCGGAGCCCCCAGCAAGGGGTCGACCGCCTAGCGATGCAAGTAAGGTAGAACGTCATGGCCTAGAATAGATGCATGAGAAACTGTTGAAATATGCATAAATAAAGCTACGGCAGGGGTGTGCCCTGATCCCCTAAAGAACATGTGGCACAGTGGGCGCCCTTGGACAGAGTGAACCAAAAAATTACCTGGCAATAGCCAAACAAAAGTCATATGGTGGCCATGCCACTGAGGAGTCGAGGCCAGCATCTTTGCCCGATCTCCGCTTCCACGAGCGTGACCTTCGCAGGACCATCGTCTGACGAGTCTCGGAACCTTCACTCGGTCTGAGCATCTCCTCCATCTCCTCACCGCTCGCCGCTAGGCTAGGCATCAGCATCGCTCGATGAAGGCGCTGGAAGGTGTCGCCTACGTTCGCTAGCCCAAAGGGCATGCAGATATAGGTCTCTAGGTAGACCCATTCAAGACCGGCACGGGCTGGCTAAAGGGGGCCATGAGCCGCTGCCCTGTTGATCGTGAGCGCGTTGACGCAAACGCTCGGCTAATCGACCATGGCGATGACAGCAACTACGATTGGCGGTGCTAGGCAGTCCTCGCCTCGCGCGTCCAAGGCTTCTCGAAGATCTTCGATCACTCTAAGTACAGACTCTTGCCAACTGGTACCCACACGCCATGATCCCAGCTCAAGCTGGCGCATGTCAGAGCATGCCTTTAGGTTGTGCTCGAGCACCCTTCTTGCCTCACTGACCATGCCGGAAGCTTCCCCAATGGGAGCCCCCAGGCCCGGCCCAAGAGGGGCGTCGAGCGCGCTTTCCTATGCAATGGGAGGCAGGACCCCACCGCTAAGCACAGAGCCCGAGGTTCCAGGACGCCCTGCAGGGAGGAGCTGCTTCTTCTTCTTGCATGGGTCTTCACGGTGCAGCGCGTCTTCCTAGTCATCCAAGTGCTCGGTCGCCGCAACGCGTTAAGCTCACTCAAGGGAACAGATGGCATCCTTCTCGTCTCAAGCAATGGTGATGATGTTGCTGGTCCCCGGCATCTTGAGGACGTTATAGTTGTGGTGGGTCACTGCCATGAACTTGGCGAGAGTCGGGTACCCGGATCGCGTTGTACGAAAGGTGGATGTGCACGACGTCGAAGACGATGATCTCGGTGTGGTAGTTCTTGTGTCCGCCGAAGGTGACATGTAGATGCACATGCCCGATGGGTACGGTGGATCCGTCTGTGACCCCCGAGAAGGGCTTAGTTGGCATGAGTTGTTCGTATGACACCTGGAGAGTCTCGAAGGTCTCGATGGATAGGAAGTTGAGCCCCGCCCCACTATCGATGAGGGTCTTGGTCACAAGGACATTGCAGATGGTTGGGGTACACAACATAGGGAGCTTGCCGGCCATAAACGAACACCTAAGATGATTGCTTGAGTCGTAGGTGATGGTGGTCTGGGACAAGTTGAGGGGGAGCATCACATCATGCTTCGGTGGAGCCGCATTCACCTCCCATGCATTCATCACCAGCGGTCCTCCCGGGGTTGGTTGCGCCAGCGGTCCTCCTGTGGCTGATCGCGCCACCCCTGACGCGGCTCCCGGTTGTCCCAGCGGCCTCCACCGCGGCCACCACCGCCCCCGAACCCTCGGTCGCCTCGGCCGGGGCACCTGCTGAAGTGCTCGACATGGATCAGTCGGAGTTCCTGGTAGTCTACAGTGTCGTGGTTGTTGGTTCCGTGGAAGATCCAGGTCGGCCTTACTCTCGAGGGGTGCTCTTCTCCCCGACTGCACTTTGCCTCAGGATCGGCTGCCAACACCACTCGGGCCTTGCGCTTTGCTTCTTTGGCATTGGTCTTCTTCTCTTCTGGTTCCGCCAGCGGGTGAAGCTCTTGGCGCCCTTGTTCGCCAAGTTGAACATCTCCAACGCAGAGCACAGTTCGTCGTTCATGGCGAGCTCTTCCTTCATCTTGAGGTCAGTGACTCCGTCGATGAAGGCCGAAATGATGGCTTCATCCGATGCCCTAGGGATCTTGAGGCGTGTGTCGTGAAACGATGTATGAACTTGTGCAGGGTCTCCCCATCCTACTGCTTGATACGCCATAGGTTGTTCACGGTAGGCGCGCGGTCACGGATGCCTTGGAAGTTGGCGATGACGCATTTGCGCTAACCAGCCCAGGAGGTGATGCATGCCTCCGAGAGGTTGAAGAGCCAGGAGAGTGCGCCGCCCTTGAGCGCCATGAGGAACCAACACGCCATGACCTTGTCGTCTCCTCCTGCCAACCAGATACTCAGCGAGTAGAGCTCTAGGAACTCGGCTAGGTCTGCGGTGCCGTCATAATGCGCGGACAGGTCAGGCTTTAACTTGCAAGGCCACATGGTCGGGTAGAGCTCCAGGTCGATGGCGAGGCACCCCACCATCTCGATGGGCGCCGCGTGCGTGAGGGCGACCTAGTCTTGATGTTCCTATGGGGCGGCCTCGAGCGGTATCCGTCCGCAGCGGTGGGTCAGTAGCGCAGGGAATGCGCGCGCGTCGGCACGCGGCTAGGGAACCACTTGGCAGCTTACTTCATCCCTCGTCCTCACCCTTGGTTCGTGAGGCCGGTCGCGGCGGCGCGCTCCTCACCTGGGCTCGGGGTCAGCATCGCATCACGGAGGAAGAGGCGGCACGTCTTGTACCTCGTCGTTTTCCAGGGATGATTGGGGTCGAAGCGAGTCGGAAAGCATCGAACCGTCGCCAGCAGCGCTGATCAGCTCCGCGATGCGCCGAAGCCAGTCGTTGAAGTGGTCAGGGCGCGACAATAGTGAAGCAGCTCGTTAGCCATGGCGAGCACGCCTTGGCCGCACACCGGCCCTAGCCGAACAAGAGAGAATGAGACAGAGGCTGAAACGATCGACAAAGTAGTGGTGCGCCCGTCGCACTGCACAGTGACCATCTATGAGGAGTCTTGTTGCTCGTGGACCTCGGGGCCCGTGGCGGCGTTCACCACAGGCGAGGGTGACCTTCCCGTGATGGTGCGGCCCACCAGCGCCGTCTGGGCGACACGGGTGGCACGGCACTCGGCGCGGGGTAGGCGAGCGTCAGACATCGGAGCGGCGAGGTGAGAGAAGACCTTGCTTGAGGGAGACTCCGACAGACCCCCTACCTGGCGCGCCAAATGTTAGATTTCGGGCTCCGCAAAACCCGTAAGATTGTAACACAGGGGCGTGTGCGAAGATCCCCTACAGCCTCGCCCGACCTAGCTCGCTACTTGCTATACACAACAGAGAACTTGCACGATGACGAGGAAGAAGATGAACACGACAGTTTCCCCAGGTTTGGGCCGCTGTGAAGCATAATACCCTACTCCTGCTTTGCTGGATTGCCTCTTGTGGAGGTTTGGGTGGATGAACTACTAAAATGTGCTTGAGCCTCGTGAGGGCTCTCAAGATGTGTCCTTGGCTGGCAATCTCTTGGTGATGCGTGAGATGGCTAAGTGTTGGATTGGATATGTGTGCCGCTCGGGCCCTTTCTCTATGGTGCAACCTATGCTCTATATATAGCGGTGCCCCGGGTCCTCATACCTTATCACAATGGCTGAAAGGGAACCAACAACGTCCAATTTCGAAGGGGGACAGGGGTTCGTGCTCGCCCTGCCGAAAGGCGGTCCTCATCTGCAAAGTGATTATCGACAGTGCAGGGATGGGCTCAGCAATGACATCCGCCCTGTAGGGCGGGTGGTTGAGGTCTTGTTGCACCGGAGTGGAAACCTTTGGGGGTGCTTTGGGAACCCACGTATATCCTTGCTCCCTTTGCACCAAAGGGGAAACTGCGCCGCCTGGCGCACTGGTGCTTGCCTGTCCCTGCCTTGCGTCATCTTTGACTCCCGAGGCCGGGTCTTGCATAGGAAACTCCTCCACTCTGGAGGGGTCCTGGGGAGCCGTATCCTTCGCGGGTCTTGTCATTGCTCCTCCTCACGAGGCTAGGTCCCCCGCGAGGTCCTTGTCCTGAATGGGGCCACAGCTGGCTGCGTTTGGTCGTTGAGCTGGGCCATGCCCAGGGCCGTAGGCTCGCAGGTCTGGGTACCCCCATTCCCAGAACACCGAAAGAGTTTTATTTATTGGTCTCACCAAGATACAAAAGTTGCTAATTTTAAGGCAACTCGGTACAACAAAGACTCACACATCGGTTCCACCGAGTCTAACTTATTGTGTGTAATGGTTGGATTTTTGGAGATGCCTATATGTACCCCTCCACCACCACTCACTCGTAATAGAAGCACTCGGAATTATTCCCCACTCATACCTACTGATTTTCTGAGAGAGAGCCACCTACTAATGTGTTGAGATCATGCCATTCCATTCCTACCATATGAATCTTGATCTCTAGCTGACCCAAGTTTCTTTCCACCCGACCAATCTTTTCTACCAAGACAAATCTAGGATAGAGTGATTGTGTGTTGAGGAGTCTATCATCTTGAAGCACAACAGCAAGGAGTTCATCGACATTATCGATCCTATTACCTTTTGGAGGGTGGTGCCTCCTAGATTGGTTAGGTGTCGCTTGGGAGTCTCCTGCTTCGTGTTGTGGATTGAACCAACAAGTTTGTAAGGGCAAGGAGATCGCCTACCTCGTGAAGATCTACCCCGAGTTAGGCTAGTCCTCTGTGGACGTAGGCCGTCATGGTATAGTCAAGTTTCCTTCTTCGTGGAACCCTCCGTGGGTAGAGCCCTCCATGAACTCTCGCGAGCGTTACCCTCCGTGGGTTGAAGACTCCATGAATGTGGATGTACAATAGCGCCACCAATTGGAACCACGGGAAAAATCATCATGTCACCAATTGCGTTTGATCTTCCAACCCTTCCTTTACTTGCATGCTTGTCTTTACTTTCCACTTCTATATTCTTAGCCATGCATGTGTTGGGTGTAGTTTTTTATTGGGAAAAAGTAGTTTTTTATTTGGTCAAGTAATCTAATCACCCCCCTCTAGCACTACTTTCGATCCTACAAGTGGTATCTGAGCCAGGTTTCAATTGCATTGGTCTCACAACCTAGGAGAGTATGGCATCTAATGAGGGAAATTATCATCACAGAGGTCCATACTTCGATGACACAAATTTTGCTTGTTGGAAGCACAAAATGAAAATGCATTTTCTTGTTCATAACCCCTCCGTTTGGGTTGTTGTCCGTGTTGGTGTGCAAGGTGAATTCTTTGCGGAAGGAAGGGAACCCGATCGTGAAGCGACTACGTATGAATTGAAGATGTTTCAACTGAATGCTCAACCATGTGACATTCTCTTCAACTTCCTATGCCCCGAAGAATTCAACAGAATCAACCGTCTTGAGAATGCAAAAGAGATTTGGGATACTTTGATTGGTATGCATGAAGGTACATAATCTGTGAGAGAAACCAAGTTGGATGTTCTTCAAAGTCAACTTGACAAGTTCAAGATGAAGGATGATGAAGGAGTCGCTGAGATGTACTCTAGGCTTGCTCTCATCACCAATGAGATAGCTGCCTTATGAAGCGAAGAAATGACTAACAAATTCATCATCAAGAAGATACTTTGAGCTTTGTTGTATGCAATTTGATCCAAATGATGCCCAACTACAAAGATCTCAAGCCAACGGAAGTGATTGGTAGAATTGTTGCTCATGAGATGACACTCAAAGACAACGAAAAGCTTCACCACATGTCTAGTGGTGCACACAAATCCACAAGTGATGCTCTCGCTTCCTCAAGCGACAACCATGTCACAAATGAAGTTATAAGCCTCATGGTCAAGAAATTCAACAAGTTCTACAAGAATGGAAGCAAAGATCGAAGCTGCAACTCAAGATATGAAGAGAAGCTTTTGTCAAGTCATGACCGAAACTGCTACAATTATGGGAAGCCCGGACACTACTCCAATGATTGCACGACTCCTTACAAAAGGAAAGAAGAGTCACCAAGAAGATGAAGCTCCAGAGGCGAATGAACTCGAAGAGAGAGAAGGAGTAGAGATGATCGTTATGAACGAATACCCTCGAGTAGAAGTAGAGACTCGGAGAAGAAGGACGAGTACACCAATAGCTACTCATGAAGGAAACATCAAGCTCATGATGGTGAATGGGTTTCCGTCTCCGAATCTGACAACCAATCCGAGAGAAGCTATCACTCCAACTCCGACTATAGTCAAGATGAAGGTGTTGCTGGACTTGCACTAGTGAAAACCGACTCCTACGACATATTTGATTCACCAAATGAAGGGAGTGGATGTTTCTTCATGGCTAAAGGCCCCAAGGTATCACAACCCGAGTATCTTGATTTCAATAGTGATGAAGATGACCTGTTAATTGAAGATGACTTGCTATTTGACAAATCTAGTGATGTTAGTCAAAATGAACTTGCTAGTACTCACTCTAGTGTAGATAAGTCATGCGATGATGATAAGATGGAAATATAATGACTAACTCAATAACTAAAAACTCTTAAGTTAGCTCGAAGATCATGGAGAGCTTGTACGGACACATGAGAAGCTACGCTTCGAGAAGCTCAACTTAGAGCAAGAGCATGAGTTCCTTAAAGCTACCAATGATGATCTTCGAAAGAAGACTTCCTCTTATCTAGCCAAGCGACTACTCTTGTCTACATCCATGCCACAAGTTCAGTCTAAGCAAGCTAGTAACAAAGCAAAGAAAGGTTCTTCAGCTAGTAGCAATAAAAATGATAAATCCAATGATATTGCTTCTAGTAGTTCTCTTGATTCCACTAACTCTTCCCTTAGCCAAGTTACACTTGAGATAGAAAATGAACTATTTAAAGGGATTATAGAGAAAGGTATCTACAAGAGTCTTCAAGGTTGCAAACAATTTGAGGAGATTGTACGCAAGCATGGAGGATACTGGAAGAATCATGGTGTTGGCTACTTCAACGCTAATGGAGTTGAATGGGAAGAAGGTCAATACCTCAATCCCAAATTTGTTCCTCAAAAGGAGAAGTATGAAAATACTCTCCCCAAGGGAACAAATGCTCAAGATGACCTTCCACCACAAGACCCCAAGCTCAAAGACAAGAACAAGCTTCAAGAGGACATTGACTCATATGAAAATGAATCCTGAGCTTTGGTAAAGCGGGCTCCCAAGGCTACTACAAGCTCAACTTCTACAAGTGCTACTTCAACACCGAGGATCCCCATCAACTTGCTGTGGGTCCCCAAGAACAAGAACTAGAGAAGTTCTTGAGGGGTGACTCGGCCAATGAAATTCACTCATATTCATTTTTTGGCAAGAACTAGTTGCAATCAACATCAACATCATGCAATAGTTCAAGGAGTCACACATTCCCTCAAAGGTAAGCAAGGGACAAGGTAATCAACAAAACAATGGACATCATCACATATGCTTTGCACTCCAGGTCCATAGATATCCTTGTATTTGTCTCTTGTATGTTGGTACTAATCCTTGTAGGTGAGAAGATTAATGAAACAACAAGGATACTCCCAAATCTTGCTTATCTTCATCAACTTTGAGCATCCACCTACATGAAGTCTTCCTTGACAAAACCCAAGGTTAGTTTCTCCCTCCTATGGAGGGATGTCACATCAAGGGGGAGATTTACTCTAAGACTTGAGTCAAAGCATCTCATAGAATGTGACAACATTAAATGCTTAATCTAAAAGTGGTAACCCCACTTGTGCTTAAACTATGAGTATGACCTATGATCAAGTATTCTTACTTGGCTCCTAAGTCAATATACTCATATATAGAAGACTCTGTCACTGCCAAAGTGCTTGTTAGATATTATTGTGTTTCCGTATGTTTGCCATGATTTCGTTTGACATCTTATTGTGTGAGCATGTTGGTATGCATTTATTTACTCATTCGAGGATATCAAATTGTTGCTATTTGTCTTTTGATTTTACTTTTGCCAATTGGATATGCAAGAATGACTAGGACCACTTCTTTAGCTATCTATGATTTCTCACCTCATATTCTATTCATGTTGCATCACAAAATTTGAACAAGTACTTTTCGATCTCTGTGTGTGAGGAGCACTCAGAGTTCGTATCGTCAAGGACTGACCATCAAAACCTCACAAGTGAATCTTAGTGGAACTAACTCCAAATTCTCGGCCTCCCTGGATGCCTAGGGTTGATCTGGTTTTTCTGTCTCGGTACTGCCGATTTCATATTCTCAGTTACACCGAGTTTCCTTGTCATGTGACAATTGTGAAGCTCGGTCACACCGAAAATATCAAATCGGTGTCACCGACGGTGATGGGTATATAATCGGTGGACCCTGACTTCAAAACTATTCTTCAAAACTCGCGCCTCCACAACCCTAGCTCCTGCCCCGAATACACCTTGTCATTGCCTTGCCTCCCTGAGCGCCTCCGCTGCTAGGAATCGCCGTCGTCGATGTTTTCTTCTTCAACGTCTCCACCATAGCGAATCCATCGCCGCATTAGGGTATTGATTCGGCCCCCTCTGGCTCTCCACTGTCCGATTCATGCACATTAGGGTTTATTCCTAGTCTTGCCACAGTTTGAGAGCTTTCCATCCAAAAGAAAATCCCATAGGATAGCGAATGATGGATTTTTAGGGTTTTGCCATCGGCCTCCTGTATCTCAGTAGAACCGGTGTGAAATAGTCAGTTTCACCGATTTCCATTTATTCCACATTCAAAACACCTCGGTGGAACCGAGTCCTCATTTTCGGTGCCTACGAAAATGGTGCCAAGTTCCTAGAAAGCAAGGTGTTTGTCTTGGTGTGACCGAAAAGTTTACCTTGGCTATACCAAAATTCATTTGGCAGAATGCAAAACTTTGGAAATTCTTAGCTCAAACTTTCAAAAATTTCTGCATTTTGTGATGACTTATCCCATTCCACTCTTCTATACTCTATTCACAAGGTCAGACATGTCAGGCTCAGAAGATAGTCAAAATTTGCACGAGCAGAACATGGAGATGAGTTCCCGCACTAGTCCTGAGGCCAGTTCTTTTTCAGATCCACGCACTCCCCAGTTCTCATGGGTTGCCTAAAGCTTCCACTAGGACAAGGAAGAGGCTCAACTCAGAAGAAGTAGATTCTGATTTTGTCCCACATGAAGTTCTTGCTAAGAAGCAAGAGAAGGCTGCAAGGAAGGCTGCAAATGAGGCCACCTCATCTAGGAAGGTGGTCAGCAAACTTTATGCACCTGCAAAGAACGTCAAAGGACATGAGACTACTAGGGAAACTATGTTGTTGACGTCCCCAAGAAAGCTTTGCCTAGGAAGGCAGGATAGAAGAAGATAGCCAGGAAGAGGATCATCTGTGTGATGGGCAGGCCTACCTCTTTGTTTAAGGATCGAGAGGAGGCTGGTGCTATTAGTGCTGCTACTGCTGAGGAGGAAGAGGAGGAACCTGCTGCTCAGGTCCCTTCTAAGAAGAAGGCAAAGAAACTTATGGCTTATGGTATGCCTAAGTCTGGTCTCTCCAAGAGCACCAAGGCTGCATACAAGAAAGCTGTTGCATAGAAGTCGAAGAGGACTACCAGAGATATGCGTGCTTCTGAGAAGAACAAGTAGTCCACTTTTAGAGAAGAAGATCATGATGAACATGCTATGTCCGTCTTGATGAAGCTTAGACCTCATCTTCATGTACATGATGCCAGCCATCCCAGGGCTAAGGATATGAAGAAGAGGAAGGATTCAGATCTGATGGCATGGAGAGCCATTGATCCATATGCCTAGAGGACAAAGACTGCTGTGGATTACAAGTTTTATACCAAGGAGCAGCAAGGCTTTTATGAGACAACTTTGCTTGACAAAAGCCCTGCAGTCAGTGATATGAGATATGTGGACTGGAAGTATATCAAAGATAATGAGAATTACTTTCCATGTGTCCAGTCTTTGAGAATTACTTTCAAAGACAATGAGAACTACATTGGACATGACAAATTTGTTGGGAAGGAGTTCACTAGTTGGAATGATGAGATGATCATGCAGTTCTTTTCCACTACTCGTTTTTATGGAGATGGCAAGATTGCTTGGATGATTGAAGGAGCAAGATATGAATCTTCTCTTGATGAGTGGGCTACCATCTTAGGAGTCCTAGAGGTTGAGGATGTTGATTTGGATGTATACTAAGAATCCATGGAGATCCACAATGTTATGAAGGATATGTATAATCCTATCCCTACTACAAACTTGCAATCTCACAAGTTGGGATCTATTTACTTCCTCTAGCTAGGCCTTCGTACCATGAACACTATCCTGAGGCATACTTTGATGCCCAAGTCTGGAGATGAGAAGATGATTCGTGGATACTCCACCAAAATGCTCATCCATCTTGATCGTCACACCAGGATTCGAGTGATGTATTTGATAGTTGAGACATTGAAGAGGTTGCTGCTGATCAGAAGCGCTCATGCTACTATGCACCCTATATTCAGATTCTTATCAACTCTTTGCTTGAGAAGCACATATTTCCTCTGGATAGACCCCATTTGCCACTTTAGCCGGATTTTGAGGACAATGTTGTGATCATGGACCCAAACCATCCCACATCAGCTGCAGCTCACGCACAAGCCGAGGCAGAGGCAGAGGCAGCTGGGGCCACTAGTGCTGAGGTTCCCAGATCCAGGAATGAGAAGATGGATCTTTTTATTACCACTGCCATGGAGATGAAGAAGGACATCAAGACCATCATTGACACTCAGGAGAGCCTTGTAAACATTATTGATGATAGAGTGAAAATTCTAAATGACAAGGTTGATGGGCTGACTAAGATAGTCAATGAGCTCAAAAAGGAGGTTGTTGACGCCCCAATCCATCGCACCTCTTCAGGGTCTGAATCTTCTAATGATGTGGAGGATAGAGCACCTATCAAGACGACTGCCCAGTTCATGACTAAGGCCTAGATACCTACAGTTCCAACTCCAGAGACGAGGCCTTCATCTTCTCCTCCAGCCACAATGACATCAGCTCCATCAGCTCCAGTGCCTCCAGTATCTACACCAACTCCATCTAGGACTTCGGTGGAAGTCTTCACCGACGCAGATCTCTTGACTCCGACATCGACTACCGGAGGAGATCAGCCGTAGAAGAACGATTAGCTATATATCATCGAGCTTTTTGGTAACTTGTTGCCAAACGGGGAGAAGTTGTATATAGATCTTAGGCTTCGAGTGAGAGAACGTCTGTTTTTATTTGCTGATTTTTCAAAACATTTGGTCTTCTGGTTTGATGTGAGATACTTTTTTGTGTTTGAGAATACGTTGTTATGTGTGTTGCTATTACTTCCTATCTTTTTGATGATGATGTGATCACCATTCACTTTGCTTGATGTGTTGTGCTATGTTCGTAACTCCTATTACTCTCGCACACCACAAAGTTGTATGTGACATGGAAGAAGTGCCCCATGTACCTAATCGATTGTGCATTTGCATTCAAACGCAAATCTAAAATAATGCAAAAATTAAGGGGGAGATCTCGCTTATCACATACTTCTCAAAGCAACGATTATATTCATCGATCAAATCATAAGTCAAAGCTTTGATCTATATGTTGTCATCAATTACCAAAATGAGGGAGATTGAAAGCACATTTGCTCCTTTGGTGGTTTTGCTAATTAATAACAACATATATGCCATTGAACTAATGTTTCCACTAAGTATGTTTCAGGTGAATGATGAGTTGGCACAAGGATTGTCGAATACGCCAAGATGCAAGGAAATAAATTGGCCAAGCTTCAAGCAAAGGACTCTACATTTTACATTTGTGAGAAATCACTTTGAGTCCATAGGAAAGCCAATACTATTAAAAGGGGGTAAGGTTTTGTTGGTGAACAATATGCTAATACGTGCACAAGTGATAGTCACCACATACACCCACAAGCTCTTCCAAAGAGGTCTATCCAATGCCAAATACTTAAAATCGGTGCAAGCAACACATTCCACTCGGTGCCATCGATTCCAAGCCCTAGACAGACTCGGCCAAAACGCTAGCTTTTGGGGGTAACCGATTCTGCTTTGCTGCCACCAAGTTAGGCTGCCAACTTCCTGTTACGCAAGTTTACAAAATTGGCCCCTCTGCGGTTTGTGAATCGGCGTCATCGAGATTGGAAATCTTACCGTTGGTCACCTTATTGGTGTAACCGAGTTTTGCGTATTGGTCTCACCAAGATTGAAAAGTTGCTATCTTTAAGGCAACTCGGTAGAACCGAGATTCACACATCGGTTCCATCGAGTTTGACTTATTGTGTGTAACATTTGGATTTTTGGAGATGCATATATATACCCCTCCACCACCACTCACTCGTAAGAGAAGCACTCAGAATTGTTCCCCACTCATACCTACTGATTTTCTGAGAGAGAGCCACCTACTCATGTGTTGAGATCATCCCATTCCATTCCTACCATATCAATCTTGATATCTAGCCGAACCAAGTTGCTTTCCACCCAATAAATCTATTCTACCAAGCGAAATCTGGGAGAGAGTGATTGTGTGTTGAGGAGTCTATCATCTTGAAGCACAAGAGCAAGCAGTTCATCGACATTATCGATCCTATTACCTTTTGAAGGTTAGTGCCTCCTCAATTGGTTAGGTGTCTCTTGGGAGCCTCCTACTTTGTGTTGCGTCGTGAACCAATAAGTTTCTAAGGGCAAGGAGATTGCCTACTTAGTCAAGATCTTCCCCGAGTTAGGTTAGTCCTCCGTGGACGTAGGCCGTCATGGTATAGTCAAGGTTGCTTCTTCAGGGAACCCTCCGTGTGTAGATCCCTCTGTGGACTCTCGCGACCGTTACCCTCCGTGGGTTGAATACTCCCTGAATGTGGATGTATGATAGTGCCACCTATTGGAACCACGGGAAAAATCATCGTGTCACCAATTGTTTTTGATCTTCCTACCCTTCCTTTACTTACATGCTTGTCTTTACTTTCCGCTGCTATACTCTTAGACATGCATGTGTAGGGTGTACTTGACATACTATGAATGCTAAAATCTCCCAAGAATTTAATTGGGAAAAAGTAGATTTTTATTTGGTCAAGTAGTCTAATCACCCCCCCCCCTCTAGCACTACTTTCGATCCTACACCTCCGGTAGGTTAAGGAGACATGAGAGCACACTGCCCTTGAGCCCGGATGCTCAGTGAGTAGTGATGTAGGAACTCGGTAGGATCCGGGGTGCCGTCGTAGCGAGGGGGTAGATCGGGCTTGAATTTGCAGGGTCATTTAGTAGGATGGAGATCTGGTGTGATGGCAAGGCAGCCCACCGGCTCGATGAGCAGTGCCGCACATGTGGGCGGGGCCCGGTCTTGACTCTCCTAAGGGGCTGCCACGAGTGGTACCCAGTCGCGACGCCGGTCGGGCAACATCGGGGGCGCACGGGCGTCGATGCGCGGCCGAGGCACCACCTGGCAACTTACTTCATCTCTTGCACTTGCCCGCGGCTCGTGGTGCTGGCCGCACAGGCGTGCTTCGCGCCTGGGCTCGAGGTCGGCATTGTGTTGTGGAGGAGGCAGCGGCGCGTCGTGGGCCGTGTCATCTGCCAGGGAAGGTCGGGGTCGAAGCGAGTAGGAGAGGGCTGAAGCCTCGCCAGCGGCTTGGATGAGCTTCGCTATGCGCTGAAGCCAGTCGTCGTGGCGGTGGGGGGGTAGCGGAGCAGCTCGTTCGCCATGGCGAGTGCACTGGAACCGCGCACCGGCCTGAGCCGGGCGTGGGAGGACCACCCGGTAGCTGGGACGATGGACGGAGTGGCGATGTGGCCGTTGTGCTGCGCGGTGACCGGCTGTGAGGAGTCTTGTTGTTCGTGGGCATCTGGGCCCATGGCAGCATTGCCCACAGGCAAGGGCGGTCGGCGCGTGCCGGCGTGGCCTATGGTTACCGTCAGGGAAACGCGGCACTCGACGCATGCTTGGCGGGCGTCTGAAGTCGGAGTGGCAAGGCGGGAGAGGAGCTTGGCACGAGGAAGACTACAAGACGCCCCCTATCTGGCACGCCAAATGTAGGATTTTAGGATGCGCAAAACCCTCGCCCTGCCTAGTGAAGATCCCCAACAGCCTCGTCCTACCTAGCTCGCAACTCGATGGTCACAACAGCAAACTCGCGCGATGACGAGGAAGAAGATAAACACGGCATTTTATGTAGGTTCGAGCCACTATGAAGCGTAATACCCTACTCTTGCTTTGGTGGATGGCCTCTCGGGGAATTGTGGTGTATGAGCTATACTGTGGTTTTGATCCTCACGAGGGTGCTCAAGTGGTGTTCTTGGCTCTCTGCATTTCCTCGCGGTTCGTCGAGTGTCTAAGTGGTCCGTCCGATCCCGTCTACGGTGTAGCCTAGCCTCTATATATAGTTGTGGCCCAGGTCCTCTTCCCTTATCACAATGGTGGGAAGATATCCCACAATGGTCAAATTTGAAGGGGAACATGAGTACACCCGCACACTGTTGAAAGGTGGTCTTCGCCTGCAAACTAGATGTTGATGATGCAGAGATGGGCTCGGCGATGACATCCGCGCTGCGGGGCTCGTGGTCGTGGTCTTGTTGCACCGAAACAGAACCCTTTGGGTGGTGCTTTGGGAACCCGCATGCGTCCTTTCTCCCTTTGCGCCAAAGGGGAAACTGCACCAGTTGGCGAACAGGAGCCCGCCCGTCCTTTGTTGCATCATCTTTGACTCCTAAGGCCTGGATTCTGCATAGAGATCTTTGCTGCTTCGGAGGGGGCCTGCGGAGGCCCATCCTCGCGGGTCTTGGTGTCGTTCCTCCTCGCGAGCCTGGGTCCTCGCGAGGGCCTTGTCTCCATGGAGCCGCGCCAGGCCGTGGCTGGCTGATGAAGTGGGCCATGTCCTGGGCCACAGGCCAGCAGGTCTGGGTACACCCGTTCCTAGAACCCAACAAGCCTGCGTCCACCATCCCCGCCGGATCGACCATCAAGTTCATCAAGGGCATCATTAGCCACTTCGATGTCCCCAACTACATCATTAACGATAACGGTTTGCAGTTCAGAAGTAAACTCTTCAGGACCCATTGTGCTAACCTTGGAATACATATATGCTATACCTTCATTGCCCATCCACGGAGCAACGTCCAGGCAGAACGCGCCGACACAGAGGTCTTGCAGGGCCTCAAAGCAGGGATCTTCAAGAAGAAGCTCGAAGCTTGCAATAGGGGTTGGGGCGATGAGCTCCTGTCCGTGTTGTGGTCCATCCGCACCACCGCAACTAAGCCCGCCGGCGAGACCTCGTTCTTCCTCGTCTACGGAGTTGAAGCCGTCCTCCCGCACGAGGTAAGGCACCGGTCCTCGAGGGTTTTGAAATTCGACGAGGAGCGTCAGGATGTCACGCGAGTAACATAGCTCGTGCTCGGGGAGGAGGCCCGTCGTCGAGCATTGCTCTGAGCTGCGAGGTAATAGCAAACTCTGCGGCATTACCATTGGAGAAACATCCTCTCTAGGACCCTTGAAGTTGGAGACCTTGTCCGAAGGTGGGTCCTTTCCAGGGAGGGCTTGCACAAGATCTTTCCCATGTGGGAGGGCTCGTTCAAGGTTGCCCATGTTTCTAGGCCGGCACTGTGCGCCTGGTGACTTAGGACGGGGTCCCCATCCAGAATTCCTAGAACATCCAGCACCTCCACAAGTTATACACGTGACACTCTCACGTAATAATGAGTGAGCTGTATATGCCCGGAGCCCCCGGAGCATGCGTAGGGGTTCCTACCCATGCCCAAGTGGAAGCCCCATGCTGTGTGCTGGTGGACAACATTGCCCTCCAATGGCTATGCCCACGCAACGTGGATGCCATACGCTCCGCACTGGGGGAAGACAAAGATGAAGACTAGCCTAGGTGCCGAACGCGACTGTTATTTGCCTTTCTGATGGTCGAATTTGCAAACTTTTCCGGAACCATGGTTTAAAGAAAAAGGGGCAGGGGTTTCTTTGTATCGCCGTTTTCTATCTGGAATATCCTTTCTTCGGGTCAAGCACTCGCCTGCTTTCCGCTGTCAGATTTCGGACTCCGCAAAACCCTTAAGGTTCAAACACAGGGACGTGAGTGAAGGATTCTCGTGACCTCACTCAACCTAGCTCGGTACTCGATCGACACTGCAGTGAACTCGCACGATGACGCGGAAGAAAATGAACATGATAGCTTATCCAGGTTCGGGCCGTTGTGAAGTGTAATACCATACTCCTGCTTTGGTAAATTGCTTCTCGTGGAGGTTGTGGTGGACGAACTAGTATAGTGTTCTTGAGCCTCGCGAGGGGGCGCAAGGTGTTTTCCTGGCTCTCTGTCTTAGGGTGGTGTGTTGGGTGGCTTAAGATTCTCCCCCTCTATAGTTTAACCTAGATTCTATATATATATATCGGCGGTCCGGGTCCTCCTCCCTTATGACAATGGCGGGAAGGGATCCCACAATGGCAAAATTCGAAGGGGGACAGGAGTATATCCGCGCCCTGTCCAAAGGAGGTCTTCACCTACAAAGTAGCTATAAGTGTTGTAGTGGTGGGCTCGGCAATGACATCCGTCCTGTGGAGCTCGTGGTCGTGGTCTTGTTGCACTAGAAGGGAAATCTTTGGGTGGTGCTTTGGGAACCTACGTACGTCCTTACTCCCTTTGCACCAAAGGGGAAACTGCGCCGCCTGGCACTCTAGCGCTGCCTGCCCTTCCATGCGTCACCCTTGACTCCTGAGGCTGGGCCATGCATAGAGATCTCCACCGCTTAGGAGGAGTCCTGTGGAGTCCTGTCCTGGCTGGTCTTGATGCCGCTCTCCCTCGCGAGCCTAGGACCCTCGCGAGGGCCTTGTGAAAGAACATTTGCTCCATTGGTGGTTTTGGTAATTAATAGCAACAGATATGTCATTGAACCAATGTTTCCACTCAGTATGTTACAGGAAAAGTTCAATGATGGGTTGGCATAAGGATTGTGGAATACTCCAAGATGCAAGGAAATACATTGGAAAAGCTTCAAGCAAGGGACTCTACAATTTACGTTTGCGAGAAATCACTTTGAGTCCATAGGAAAGCCAATACTATTAAAAGGGGGTAAGGTTTTGTTGGTGAACAATATGCTCATACGCGCACAAGTGATAGTCACAACGTACACCCACAAGCTCTTCCACAAAAGTATGTCCAAAGCCAAATACTAAAAATCGGTGCAACCAACACATTCCACTCGGTGCCACCGATTACAAACCCTAGACATACTCAGCCAAAACCCTAGCTTTTTGATGCAATCGATTCTGCTTCAGTGCCACCGAGTTTGGCTGCCATCTTCCTGTTACGCAAGTTTACAAAATCAGTCCCTCCCAGTCTTGTGAATCGACATCATCGAGATTGGCAATATGACCATTGGTAACCTTATCGGTGCAACTTTAAGGCAAGTCGGTAGAACCGAGATTCACACATCGGTTCCACCGAGTCTGAATTATTGTGTGTAACGGTTAGAATTTTGGAGATGCCTATATATACCCCTCCACCACCATTTCCTCACAAGAGAAGAACTCAGAACTGTTCCCCACTCATACCTACTGATTTTCTGAGAGACAGCCATCTACTCATGTGTTGAGATCTTGGCATTCCATTCCTATCATATGAATCTTGATCTCTAGCCTCCCCAAGTTGCTTTCCACCCAATCAATCTTTTACCAAGCCAAACCTGTGAGAGAGTGATTGTGTGTTGAGGAGTCTATCATCTTGAAGAACAAGAGCAAGGAGTTCATCGACAATATCAAGCCTATTACCTTTTGGAGGGTGGTGCCTCCTAGATTGGTTAGGTGTCGCTTGGGAGCCTCCTACTTTGTGTTGTGGAGTGAAGCAACAAGTTTGTAAGGGAAAGGAGATTGCCTACTTCGTCAAGATCTTCCCCAAGTTAGGCTAGTCCTCTGTGGATGTAGGCCGTCATGGTATAGTCAAGGTTGCTCCTTCGTGGAATCCTCCGTGTGTAGAGCCCTCCGTGGACTCTCGCGACCATTACCCTCCATGGGTTGAAGACTCCATGAACGTGGATGTACGATAGCACCACCTATTGGAACCACGGGAAAAATCATTGTGTCACCAATTGCGTTTGATCTTCCTACCCTTCCTTTACTTACATGCTTGTCTTTACTTTCTGCTACTATACTCTTAGACATGCATGTGTAAGGTGTACTTGACATGTGAATGCTAAAATCTGCTAAGAATTAAAATTGGGAAAAAGTTGATTTTTTATTTGGTCAAGTAGTGTAATCACCCCCACTACCACTACTTTCGATCCTACACCTTGTCTTGTGTAGAGCCGCATCAGGGCACACCTAGCTGACGTGGTGGGTCAGGTCCTGGGCCATAGGCAGGCTGGACTTGGTACCCCCGTTCCCAGAATGCCGACTGTAGCCCTCGGGCCCAAGTCGCGCCCGAGCTGGCTTCAAGGCAAAGTTTTGACGATAGCTTGAAGCGTCGCGGGCCCCCGATGCCTACGTGGCCAGGGCCGTCGCATGTCGTGCGTCTAACGTGGGGCATCCTCTTGGTCATTGGCCGAATCAACAAAGGCCTGACTTCAAGCGTGTCATAGCCTAGAATTTGTGGCAATTAATTTTATTAGTTGCACCAATGAGCATTCATGTCATCATGTTTAATTTTCTTCAACATGAAATGGGGATTAACAGGAACCCTAGCACCTCACCTAACGAAACAATTCAACTAGTTGTGATTTTCCAATGGATCCAAAATTCCATTCAAAAATGTTCACTATTTCTGATAAATGTTGGCAACAACATATCAAGGATGCATTTCATTTTCACAACAAGTTTGACATTTTAAATAATTCAACAAAGATGTTGTAAATGGCAAATAAAAGAACTATGAATATTTTGGTTTCTCCAAAATTGCTGAAACTAATTATGGGGCTTGGTAATAATATACTTACCACCCTAGAATAAATTCTAGGTTTTTTTGCCTTTAGGGTTTTTGCCCAAACATTTTAAACACAGAGCAAATAAATAGAAAAGAAAGGGAAATAGGAAAAGGAGCAAACCTGGCGACTTACCTGCGTGTGGCCCAGCCAGCCTAACTGGCCCAGTGGCCAGTTGTCCCTAACCTCTCGCCAGGAGGACGAGAGGGCTCGTGCCCGACCCGTGAGGCCACGCGCTAGGGCCACCTCCTGCTTGCTACACGGGCTGGAGGAGGGGACGAGGACCCTAGAGTCGTCCGCATTGAGCCCACCTCTCTCCCCTCATTCCTCCCCTCTCCCTCGCCTATGTATCACCATGGCCGAGCCATCGCCGCCTCGTTGTCGTCGCCCCCATAGCCACCAAAACCGCCTTGCCCTATCCCCGTGCCCAGAAGAACCGCGACATCGACCCCGACCTCCTCACCGAGCCAAGCAACCGGAGAATCCCTCTGTCATCTCCATCGACATCAACTTCAAGCTCTAGGTATGGCGCACCTCTCAGGCGTTTCATGGCCATCTGTGCCTCCCCGAGCTCGCCGTCTGCCTCAACTGTCCCGCTGTGAGCTCCTGCGTCGAATCCCCCTAACCCCATAGCCATCACCCCCTTTCCTGGCCGTATCACATTGCAACCCGAGCTCGTCGTCTATGCAACTCCGGTGACCTACCGGTCCCGTGCGCGTGCCCATTGGGCTCTTGCGCATGCGTGAGTTTGTCTGGCGCTAGCTGCTAGTTCGGCCGTGCATGCAATGCCGAAACGGCCAAGTCCCGAACTCCCACCACCGCAAAACTTGACGCCGTCGATGATTCCGATGACCCAAGCTCCTCCCCTTAGTCCCAATCGATGCGGACAAGATCCAGGACCCCAACCGAAGTTGTTGTCATCTATTTGGTCATCGGAGGAGTGTTTCTGACGCCTCCGCCTTGCCTGTCATCACCGGCGGCTAATTGTTGGCGGGTTTGACCCAGCTGACTCGAGGTTTGACCTCCCAGAGTCAGTGACAGGTGGGGCCAGCCCCTGGTCAAATCTAGTTTAATATTTTAATTAATTAATTTGTTTAATTAACGTAATGTGCAACTAACAATGGGCCCCACCTCACTAATTAACAGTAGATTAGTTTTAGTTAAACCATGTTTAACCCTAGGACACTGACCAGTGGATCCCACTGGTCAGGTTTGACCTTGGCCGGCCCGTTGACCTGCTAACATCAGAGTGACGTCATACTCACGGGATAATTCCAGTTCTAGAATTTTCATAAATCTTTGATTTATCTATTTCCACAAAAAATTTAAAACTTTGAAAAATCATAGAAATTCAACCGTAACTCAGATGAAAATATTTTACATATGAAAAATGATAAGAAAAATCCAATGAATCTCTTTATGTCGTGATCATGCATGTTTGAGCAAGTTAACGTCACCAAGTAGGACATTTCATGACTAGGGCAATATATGAAAAATAATTTGGAGTTGGAATTCAAACTTGATTGAATTCCGCTTCAGTTAACTTGACTAGTTATTCCTCTAGGTCAATTCAGTACCTTAGCTTGTCATATCATGCATCATGTATGTTGCATTGCATTGAATGTATTCTTCTTGTTTGCCGGAGTTTGTTCCTTCTCGGTACACGATGATACTGATGATGTGATCGTTGACACTAATGAAGAGAAGTAATATCTTCAGGACTGTCAGGCAAGCAACCCCCCCTGAGCATACTGATATGAACCCACTCTCTCGCTCCCGCTCTCTTTTACTGCATTAGGACAACACGATTCAACGGTTACCGATTCTCGGTAGTTGAACCCATTCCTTTGCATGACTTGTCCTTGTCACAGTAAATAGTTGAAACCACTTAGCATGACTAGCAATAGTTTGAGCCTTGTTGTGCTTACTCATCCATACTTGCTTACTTAGTATGCCTGCTATGCTTAGAGTCATGTCGTGTCGGGGCTGATCCATCTGGGCGATGAATCGGAATGGCAGTGTTCATGTCCTACTGGGTGAGAGCTAAGTGTGTGTGAACACGAATTGGTAAAGGTAGCGATGAGAGGCCATGTAGGAGTACATGGTGGGTTGTATCATTGGGACCATTCATAAGAACCGAGTTCTATGTTTGTGATCCAAGACAGTTACTACCACACGTTGGGACCTGAAATATGACCCAGCTCGACTTATTGATCGCCTAGATCTCTGTCCAGGAGTTGCAACTAGTTTCTGGTATTTGTAGGAAAAGTGTTGGCAGCCGTGCATACCATTGCCTGATGGGGTGGGCTATGATGTGGTATAGGCACAGTGGCACGGTGTACCAAGTGGCACCCGAACAGTGGGCGTGGGAACCCTGCGCGCATCGTTTGTGGCCGTAGTGGAAACTTCGGCCAGACTTCCGTGCGGGTTTAGTCTCAAATAGGCAATAAACCTGGACTAGTGTCTTGTGTGATTGACGGTCATGGCCGACTCCCTCGCTGGGCTTCCGCTTGAAGGTTGCCAAGGTGCCTTTTACGTGCACATGGCGATAAGTGGCAGGAGCATGTGTGAAGAAGTACACCCCTGTGGGGTTATGAATCTGTTCGAATAGCCGCGACCTTTGATATGGACTACATGGAGAACTTATGTGGTTCATAGACAAATGAAATTGATACATCTAAAATACGCAAGATAAGCGTGCTATGGATGGACTTCTCATAGGGAGACGAGAGTGGATCCATATTGGTGTATTGATTTGGTGAATATGTGGACTCGTGTATGCTATCCCACCTCAAATATACAACTTTTAGTCGTAGTATAGATTAGCCAAGAGTCAAAGCTGGCTTGCTGCAGTAAACACTACAATCCCCTTTGTTGACAATGATGCATATGTAGCTAGCTCTGATGTAAGTCTTGCTGAGTACCATTGTACTCACATTTCTTAAATTATGTTTTTGCAGAGGAGACGTCAGTCTCATTAGTGGTACTTATTACGTGAAGTGCAATGTTGACCGGATTAGCTTGGGAATCCCAGACAGAGGCCTGGTTCCTCTAGTAGGGTCGTTGTAGCTTTTCAGGCTCCTCCAGCCACTTTTGTAGATGTCTCTACCCAGACATGTTTAACTTCCACTTCTGACCCCTGCTTGTAACATCTTACTATGTCACCTCTTCCGAGCCTTCTAAATAAATGTTTTAGTGTTGTATGGTTATGTTGTGATGCCATAGTTTATCTATGCATATCGGGCATGTCGTGCGTACGTGTGATGTGCAACGGTATGTATGGGATAAGACACCTAGTTGTGTGCCTTTAGTAGTACTCTTTACGGGGAAATGCCTCTTTGTGCTTCCATCGAGCCTTGGTAGCTTGCTATTGCTCCGAACACATTGATTGACCGGCATGTATCCTTCTTTGATGTTGTGTCTGTCCCTTCGGGGAAATGCCTTGCAGTGTAACGGAGTCCGAGTAGCCTCCTACGACTCGTCTACTTGCAGTGATGAAATTTATGTCCCAAGGCGTAATGGAGTCCTTGTAGATTGCTATGACTCATCTACACACACTAGAGATCGACACCCGCATTGCTGGGTTTCGTATGCCTGTCCCTGTATGGACGTGCCACTTGGGTTCTATCACTAGTCATGTCGACCCGGGTTCTCTGTCATTTAAATGCGAGCGACACATTCTCATACGTGAGCTAAAACGCTCAAACGGTCCAGGTAAGGTGGCAGCCGTGGAGATAACCATGTGTGAGGACGCAAAGTGATGTGATGTGTGACAGGATGGGTTCAAATGGCCTAGGATCGAGGTCCTGTGTCACATCCCTAGCTAGCTTCTTAGGACAGCATGTGTCGTGGTTTTATCACGACAGATGTCCGGGTGAACGGACTTGGATTTGAGGCCATTGCTAAAGTGATGGACTCAAAGGGGTTGGTTGGGACGAAGGACATGAGTTTACCCAGGTTCGGCCCCTCAAGTCGAGGTAACAGCCTACATCCTGCTTGTGTCTATATTGCTTGATGTATCGATTACAAGGGAGCTATTGCTTGACCTAGTTCTTGATAGCCTGATCCCTAGGCCGCCCCGGGTCTTGCCTTTATACAGGAGGTCAAGACCACGGGTTATACAAGCCGTAACTGACTCTCACAACGTGACCGAGTCTATCTCTACATTGTCTTCCCTTCTTGAGCAAGATGTCTCTGGGCGTCTCATCCACCCGGGTCTTCATACCTTCTCCGTGTGGGCCTCACCTTAGCCCATCTTGGCAAACCACCAAACGCCTTGGGCTTGAGCCTTTAAGGCCCATCCTTAGGCCGGCCCATGAGCCGCCAGGTGTGACCCGTGACCTCCTGGGCGGGTCTCAGCACGGGGTGATATCCCCAACATTAGGCCCCAGGTTGATTTGAGCATGCTCATTTCAGCCTCCTTCTCACTTGGCGGCGAGTCTCGCTTATCACCACCTGAAAAACAAAAATGACCGGCCGTGGCGTCATATCAGGCGTGTCAAAAAAACTTAACAACCGCAACGGATCTTTCTCTATTAAACTGAGATCCCGATAATCGAGGCATCCATATTGGTCAATTAATCTTCGTCGTCTGGATTCTCGCGCCTGTTTCCGCTTTTTGACCTGTTAAATAGGACCACGAGGGGGGTCATTCTTTTCCTTCCCCACTTCTCTCTTCTCATTCCTCTCGACGCCGCCGCTCCAGCGCCTCTCGCTCTGGTGAAGCTTCCTCATCACCGTTGTCACCAGGCCGCTGCATCAACCTGACCGTTCCAGAGACCCGTCCGCGTCCACTACATCCTCTGTGGTGAGTTCGTCTCCCCTCTTTGGATTGATAGTTCTTCGGTAGGGTTTCCTAGAGCTTCTTCTGCCGCTAGAACACAAATTGTATGTAATGCTCAATAATACGTAGGTTATTAGACTTGAAAACACCTTTCTTTCCATTGCGGCAGATCACAGGTAGCTTATAAGGTCATAATAGCAGATCTGTAGCCACCCTTAGTACTGTCTTCCAACATCACTTGTTCGACGGTTCGTTGGTTAGGTCTAAAAAAGAACTAAGTTTTTCCTGTTTGATAGATCCATAATCACATAGATAGTCTGTGAAACCTGTTTTCTTTGTCATCCAACAGATTTGACTCGCTAGTGAAAACTCTAGCTCTCTTCAATTTTAATCTGACAACTTAGGTTGATAAGGTTTCACACTTTAAGTCGCCCCTTGTTATTGGACCTCTCCTAACGCACCGCATATTTATCACTTTGTACAGTTTTAAACCACCACCATGTCTCGTGCATCCAACTCATGCAACTGGGTCGGCTCTGCTGTTACTGAGGGATACTTGACATATTTTGTAGACGCGGGGACCCTTCCGGCCAAAAACGTTGTACATTGGTGGGTTCCAAGCAACGAGTTGAAGCCCCATCCTCGGGAGGGTGAGGTAGTCATATTTACCGATCACCTCGCGCGCAGGTTTAGCCCGCCCGACTCAAAGTTCTTCCGGGATGTTCTTCACCTCTTCAAACTGCACTCTCAAGACCTGGCCCCCAACTCTGTGTAGCGACCCGACCTAAAAGGTCGAATCTCCGGTGTTTCCGTACCATCCCAAGATCATGCTGGTACACACACGGTACATCAATGTATATATCAAAGGGAAATCACACAGCATTATATTAATCGAAATCTCATATCGAGTCCTTTATTACAATAAATATTACAATAAAGTGGCTGAAGGCCAACTCATGAGAATATCTAAATCTTGCGGAAGCATCGAAGGTAGATGAGTCCATCTGACTCCAAGGGCATCTCACCGAGCGTAGAACGTGTCCTCACTCCTGGTCGGAAAAGTACTCTGCAACATGATACGTTGCAGCCATGTAGGTCAGCATATGGAATATGCCGGCAAAGTCACAAGAGAGGGGTGAAAAGATAATCATCTAACCTACATGCATATATGGCACGTGGGGTAATAAGTTTTTGCGTAAAGCCAATTTTTCCTACATCAAGAGAAGGCTAAGCAAAATTATTACTAAGTTGGTTGTTTAATGAGATGGTTCCACCAACCAATTCTCATACCCAAGTTATTAATACCCACATCATCATATTAATTGTGTTGAGGGTTCCGAAAGTTTCAGTTCCTTTGGCTCAAGTCGTCCATGACCGTGGACACGGCTAATCGATTAGGTTGAGTACTCTGCAGAGTTTTGCACACATTCCCCACAAGATTTGGTCACCTCCGTTTGATTTCTCGCACTTCAGGCTGTTTGAGAAACGGATGACCAAAACATGGTCTTCCAAAGGGTTTCCCCGCGACTCTGTCGGTGCCCATCCTTTCCTACCGTTCTTCTACATCTCGTAGCACCGCCTGTCCAGGGTCACCATGATATCCAACCAAGCCAGAGCCCATAATGACTTGTGGCTGTACAGGTAAGCCTTGGGTATTGAAGCATCCATCCATCTCTTTGTGCCTGGGTGGATCTTTCCGCGTGAATACTGGCCATCTCCAGCAACACCTAGGCAAATCCACTGGTTTCTCCAGGGTGCCGTTCAACCATCATCCACCCAGAGGTAAGTTGAAAACTCAGAGTCTTGAAGTCTTGATCATTATGTAGGTCTTGTAATTAATCTCACAACTCTCATGAATCACACAACCAACCCCGTCTACTAGTCGCATAGCAAAATGTAAAACAACATTTCCTGGGGCCAATGTTGTCAAAGGGGTTGAGTGGGTACCTACCACATGATACTACAACAATGTAACCAAGTTTCCAGCTAACCTACTTTGCATGCAATTGGGGTGATGGAAGAACTAATGCAATAAAAACATGGGTAAAGATGATCAAAGTGACTTGCCTGAGTGATGATCTTCGTACGTGAGTGACTCTAAGAAACAAGCCTCGCACTCCGGATAATCTAACGAAGCAAACAAGAGCACTCAATAAGCATACAACAAAATAATGTAACTCACAAAATCAGCAAAGAAATAGTAAACAATCAAGACAAACAATGCATAATCACAAGCAAGAAAACACACAAAGTTTTATTTTCTGGAAGATGATTGATAAAACACTACTAACATAATGAAACCATTTGTATTAACCAAAACAATAGTTGACAGCAAGAAAACAATAAAATATTTTATTAATAAACAAAATAAAATCAAATTAAGTTTGTTGGGAAAACTTTAGTAAAGTTTCTAAAAGTTTTGATAAACACTATATGAATCAACTATAGTTTTACTAAAAAAAAGAGCAAAACAAAACTTATTATTTATTAACAAAACATGTTCTTAACAGAAAAGAATTTACAAATAAACTTGTCTTAGAAAACAGAATTAAATTATATAAAACTTTGTTAGAAGAAAACTATTACTAACTAGTTTGTTTTAATCAAATTAAACCTATTTGAAAAGCGGTTGAGATTCCTATGTTAATAAAGAAACAAACTAAGCAAATTTACATTTTTATTAACAGTAAGTAAAACACTAAATTTTCAAGCAACAGAACCTACTAAACAAAATAAAACTAAATCTAATTGGAACTAACTAAAAACTAAATAAATAAAACTATACTAACTAATGGGCAGAATCTGTTTTTAGCTAAAACACTAATCAAAATCATCCTAAAAATCCTCCAACTGAACATGAAGATAGTCCTAACTAATACCAAATAGTAGCAAAAAGATTCATAGCAAAATCTATTTTCAAACTCTAGTTATTCAGATTTGAGTGATTTGAGAAAATTTGATTCATTTCAAATTTTGGAAGTCAAATTTAAAATCTAAGACTACAGGGTGAAACTACATGAAAAATGTGAGCTAATGCAAAAAGAATCAACTAAAAACATTAAATAGTTTAAAATATATAAGCAAAACAATTTTAGAAAACAATCTGTTAACTAAAACTAAACAGAAAAAGGAAAATAAACTACCGACCGGTCAGTGCTACGTGGCAAGATCCTATTGGCTGAGAGGGAGAGCGCTAAGTGATTTCGGGCGGTCGACCGAGCCTAAGAGGATACCGGTTTGCGAATAAAAACGATCTAATCTGGATCGTCAGATCCAGATCGAACGGGTGGGGGGCTCACAGTGATATGGTTGCCGGTGAGGGAGTTCTCCGGCGAGTCCGAGCCGGCGTGGTCGTCAGCGAGGAGCTCTGGTGGTCGAGGGAGGCACCCGAGGGCTTCAGGCAACGGCGGTGGACGTCCGGCATCGAGTGGCGTTGTCGGAGGGGCGAGGGGAGGGGTGGAGCGACGGGCACGAGTGGTGGAAGCTTCGGTCGGGGCAGAGAACTCTGGCAAGCTTGTGGCAACGCTCTGGGGAGGGAGAGAGAGGGGTTAGAGGGGGGACAGGGTGCGGAGGGGTAGGGGCGACTTATAGGGTGCTCGGGAGGGTGAGGGGAGCAGAGAGGAGGGAGATCCGGGGAGGGATTCCCGGCGACGGCGGCGCGCGCGCGAGGTGGGTGATGACTGCGCAGGGTTATCGGGCGGTCGGGGTGGGGTCCGCTATCAGAGAGAGGGAGGGCGGCATTTGCGCGTCGGTCGACCGGCTCGTAATTAATTCGCGAGTAACTGCCCGTGGGCCGGCCCGTTTAAATACAAAACTGTTACTCTTTTTAATATCCAGAGCAGTAAAACCTCTTTAAAAGCATTCAAAACATTTCCAAATATAGGAGTATTATATATCAAAATTAACAGAATAATAAATTACATTTATTTAACATTTTTATTCTGTCATTTGAACACTTTGAAAAAAGTGATATTTTCAGAAATTGCCTATTTGGTTTTAAAACCTTTTGCAAATATTTTTCAAAAGACCCCCTAGTTCTTATTGTTCAAACATATCACCAAGATGACCCTGGTGTGGAGTTTCATGTTACTCCCCTCTTATTTTGAACATTTTACCAAGGTTTTCAAATAGGTGAAAGCAACATAGGGGAAATAGGAAGAGGCTTTTAGAAAGTCAGAAAAAACATTTCAACAATTCCATACATTCAAGCAATGATGTTGCCGATGCATAGCTATATTTCATAACATTCCAAAATGAAATTTTGGGATGTTACAAACCTACCCACCTTAAGATGAATCTCGCCCTCGAGATTCGGGTTGGCTAGAAAATAGGTGCGGGTGGTCTCTACGAAGATCTTCTTCGTGTTCCCAGGTGGATTCTTCCTCGGTATGGTGACTCCACAAAACCTTACAGAACTTAATGATCTTGCTGTGGGTAACTCTGTTGGCAGTCTCGAGGATCCTGACAGGCTTCTCCTCGTAAGTCAGATCACTGTCAAGTTGAATGGCCTCTAGGGGCACGGTGTCTCTCAAAGGGATATCAGCCATCTCAGCATGGCATTTCTTTAGCTGGGACACATGGAACACATCATGGACTCCGGACAATCCTTCCGGCAATTTCAGCTTGTAAGCAACTTCGCCTCTACGTTCCAGAATTTTGTAGGGGCCTATGAATCTGGGTGCTAACTTTCCTTTAACACCAAACCTCTTGATTCCTCGAAGTGGGGACACACGAAGATATGCCCGATCTCCCACTTCATACATTACTTCCTTGCGTTTGCTATCGGCATAACTCTTCTGTCGATATTGAGCTATCTTGAGTCTGTCACGTATCAACTTGACTTTATCTTCTGAATCTCGAATAAGGTCGGGACCAAAAAGTTGTCGGTCTCCAACTCCATCCCACGTCAATGGTGTTCTGCACCTCCTTCCGTATAAAGCTTCGAAAGGGGCCATCTTCAGACTGGTCTGATAACTTTTGTTGTATGAGAATTCTATGTAAGGTAAGTTGTCATCCCAACTAGATCCATAATCTAGCGCATAGGCTCTCAACATGTCCTCCAGAATATGGTTGACTCTCTCAGTCTGTCCATCGGTCTGCGGATGAAAAGTCATACTGAACTCCAGCCTTGTACCCAAAGTCTCATGTAACTAATGCCAAAACTTTGAGGTAAATTGTGTTCCTCTATCTGACACGATACTCCTCGGAACTCCATGCAGACATACGATCCTGGTCATATATATCTTGGCTAGCTTAGCACTGGTATAGGTGGTTTTCACTGGAATGAAATGAGCCACCTTGGTCAAGCGATCAACCACTACCTAGATGGAATCATAACCTGAACGGGTCCTGGGCAATCCTGTGATAAAGTCCATACCAAGCTTTTCCCATTTCCACTCGGGTATCGACAAAGGTTGGAGTAACCCTGCTAACTTCTGATGTTCCGCCTTTACTCGCTGACAAACACCACATATTGCAACGTGTTCTGCAATATCTTTCTTCATACCTGTCCACCAATAACTCTCTTTCAAGTCCAGATACATCTTGGTATTGCCTGGGTGTATCGAGTAAGGTGAATCGTGGACTTCCTGAAGTATCAACTTCCTGAGCTCTGGGTCATTGGGCACATAGATTCGGTTCTCAAACCACAGAGTTCCTTGTCTATCCTCATGAAAACCTTTAGCTTTATCATCTTTCATTCTCTGCTTTATCTCAGATATCCCCTTGTCCGTCTTCTGAGCTTCACGAATTCTTTTAGTCAAGGTGGACTGGATCTCCAGTGTGGCAACATATCCGCTTGGAACTATCTCTAGCCTGAGCTCTCTGAGATCATCGGCTAACTCCTGGGGTAATCCTCCCGCTGTGAGTGTGTTCACATAAGTTTTCTGACTCAAGGCATCGGCTAAATATTAGCCTTACCTGGATGGTAGTGTAATCTCATGTCATAGTCCTTGATTAACTCTAACCATCTCCTCTGTCTGAGGTTCAACTCTTTCTGCGTGAAGATATATTTTAGGCTCTTATGGTCGGTGTAAACATCACAACTATTTCTCACAAGGAAATGTCTCCAGGTCTTGAGTGCGTGCACTACAGCTGCTAGTTCCAAATTATGGGTGGCATAATTCAACTCATGAGGTTGTAGTTGTCTGGATGCATAAGCTACAACCTTTCCATCTTGCATGAGTACTCCTCCAAGTCCTTGACGTGAAGCATCACAATAAACTTGGAAGTCCTTCCGAATATTGGGCAAAATCAACACTGGGGCTGTGACCAAACGTTTCTTCAACTCCTGGAAACTGGCTTCACATTCCTCGGTCCAAATGTACTTAGACTCTTTCTTCAACAACTCTGTCATGGGCTTGGCAATCTTTGAGAAATTCTCAATGAACCTCCGGTAATATCCGGCAAGTCCGAGGAAACTGCGGATCTCCTTAACTGAGGTGGGTGACTTCCACTCGGTGACGGCTTCAACCTTAGCGGGGTCTACGGCTATTCCTTCTCTGGAAATAATATGTCCAAGGAATCCGACTTCCGTCAGCCAAAATTCACATTTGCTGAACTTGGCATATAATTGATGCTCTCTCAGCTTCTCCAGAACAAAACGCAGGTGTTCCTTGTGTTCTTCCTCGTTCTTGGAGAATATCAAAATGTCATCGATGAACACCACGACAAACTTGTCCAAATATTCCATAAACACTTTGTTCATCAAATTCATGAAATAGGCAGGAGCATTAGTCAAACCAAAGGACATGACTGTATACTCGTACAAGCCATACCTGGTGGTGAAAGCTGTTTTGGGTATATCTTGTTCACGAATTTTCAACTGGTGATACCCTGAGCGAAGATCGATCTTGGAGAATACTTTGGCGCCTACTAGTTGATCAAACAAGTCATTAATCATCAGCAGAGGGTACTTGTTCTTGATAGTCACCTCATTCAAGGCACGATAATCGACTACCATTCTCAAGGTTTTATCCTTCTTCTCCACCAAAAGAACTGGGGCTCCCCAAGGTGAAGAACTTGGGCGAATATACCCTTTGTCCAATAACTCCTTAATTTGCTTCTTGATTTCCACTAAATCATTTGCAGGCATCCGATAGGGTCTCTTGGAAATTGGGGTTGTCCCTGGTAGTAGCTCTATCAGGAACTCAATCTCTCTATCTGGTGGCATGCCTAGTAATTCTTCCGGAAATACATCCGGGAAGTCTTTTACCACAAGTACTTCTTCCTGAACAACTCCTGTGAGAGAATTTAACCGAGCACTCATACGTGTGCGTCGGGATACATACTTAATCCTCTTGTTCTCCGGGGTGGTGAGTGAAACTGACTTGCTAGGGCAATCAAGATTTCCTTCATACTTGGTCATCCAATCCATACCTAGGATTACATCCAATCCCTGGGATTCTAAGACGATGAGGTCGGTGGGAAAAACATGGTTTCCTATATTGAGTTTCAAGGCATGGCATCCTATCCCTGCCATCATCATACCTCCTGGGGAACCGACCTTAATGGGCTGAGTAAGGGTTTTGGTGGGCAAACCGTACTTATCCACAACTACCCTTGATATGAATGAATGGGTTGCACCAGAATCAAAGAGTACTGTAACTGGACGTGAATGCAATAAAAACTTACCAACCATGGTCTCGGGTTGATCATAGACTTCTTCCACGTCGAGGTGATTCACCTGGGCACGAGGAAACGGATTTGGCTTCTTGGCTACGGAGTAGCTATTTCCATTGCCCTGTTTGCTCTGGGGACACTCAGTAGCATAGTGCCCTGTCTTCTGGCACTTGAAACAGGTGATGTGGCTCGGATCCTTCTGAGTAGGAGCGTGACGGTGTTGGTTGTTGTTCCCATTCCCATTGTCAGTCTTGAAATTGCCATGGTTGGGACGGGCATTCCCATTTCCTCCATGGTTGTGCATGGAATGAGTGTGTCTTCCAAACTTACCGGTCCCTGATCCGGTATTCACTGAGTACGGGGAGTAGCGGGGCTTCTGATGGGCTCTAGAGTTAAACTTCCCCTGAGTGTACTTCCTCTTGCGGTTTTCAATTTGCTGTTGCTTTCCCTCCAAGATGAGGGCCTTGTCCACCAGCTCTTGGTAGTTGTTTAAAGTAGCCACTACCAGCTGCATGCTCAATTCATTGTTGAGTCCTTCCAGAAACTTCTCCTGCTTGGCCGCATCATCGGCCATGTCTCCTGGTGCATAACGTGCCAATGTGTTGAAGTCATCCACGTATTGGGCCACAGAGCGATTACCCTGGCGCAAGTTGCGAAACTCGCGCTTCTTCAGACTCATAGCTCCAGCTGAAACATGTACGGTGCGGAAAGCTTGCTTGAACTGCTCCCAAGTTACATCAGCAATAGGATAGGTGGTGGTGTAGTTCTCCCACCATGAAGCTGCTGGTCCTTCAAGTTGATGTGCGGAAAAGCGCACCTTCTCAGTGTTAGTACAACCAGCGGTGACGAGTTCTCTCTCCACCTTACGGAGCCAGTCATCTGCCACAATGGGCTCAATGCTGCTGGAGAAAGTTGGAGGGTTCAACCTCAGAAAACGGGTGAGATTGTTAGCCCGGGGTGGATGGTGGTGGTTGTTGTTCTGGTTGTTGGTCTGATTCTGGATCAATAGCTGCATCAGTGCATTCTGCTGCTGAAGGAGTTGCGGGAGTTCCGGTGGGAAGGTGAAGTCAGACTCACGTCGTGGAGGCATCTTGTTGTTTTCAGAGGGGTGAGAATTAGAATAGAACAAGGGCCTAAATGGAGAAATTCACTACCCATATGCAATGCAACAAACATATCACACCAAACACTCATTCATTTATTCAATCAATGTCAAACATCAAGATACAAATCTCCATTCAAACTAAACATCGACCTACGCTTTTAACGTTGAAATAAAAGATACATGGAGGGCATGACTATAGTTTCCTCAGAAGTACATGGTGACTGAGCCTCCTCCAGTGGTGCATTCCTCATAGTCATCATCGTCGCTGATGAAAGGATCCATGTCTCCCTCAGGATGAAGGTTTTCACCCATGTCCATCTATTCCTCCAAAGTGGTGATGCGAGTGTTCAGCTTGTCGATCCTCTCTAAGAAATCCTTCACCTCATACTCATGCTCGTACTCGGCTTCCCGTAAGTCAGCTTCGAGGTCAATCTCGCGGTTCATCAGATTCTTGATTGTCTTCGTATCAGCACGAACTCGAAGCTCCAGAGTCCTGATGTGAGTCTCCAAGGTCTGGATATAGGAAATGGTGGTGTCTGTAGTGGCAGTGATTATGATGTTTCCATGGACATCCCTACGACAAACCATGCTGAGTCCTGGTGAAATGGTTCCACCTCTGTATTCCTCCTGAATGCGCCCAAGGGCACGATGAATGGCCATGTTTCTTCCAAGTATCCAGCTGGGTGCCACAAACTTGAAGTCTATGGGTTCCTTCCGATTATCAAAGGTCTTCCCTGGAATGTGCACCTCGATCCTGTAGCGTCCATCTAGTGGAAAGGACATGATAGGAGTCCCGGTGATGCTCGGCAAAGCAATCCTCACATCCTTGACGATCCTCATCAGCTCCTTACCAAAGGGCATTGTTGCGTCAGGCTGGCAAAACTCCGTGATCAACACTGGGATGAAGGTGGCCATCTATAATTTTTGAAATAATCGGAGAGGAGTCAGAAATGAGTAGATGAGAGTATAAGAATTTTAAAGACAAAGAGAAATAAGCCCTAAGGCTTTCCAATCCTAGAGGTTACGTCCTACGGTCAGCGTGTGCTCCGATACCATTTCTGTAGCGACCCGACCTGAAAGGTCGAATCTCCGGTGTTTCCATACCATCCCAAGATCATGCTGGTACACACACGGTACATCAATGTATATATCAAAGGGAAATCACACAGCATTATATTAATCGAAATCTCATATCAAGTCCTTTATTACAATAAATATTACAATAAAGTGGATGAAGGCCAACTCATGAGAATATCTAAATCTTGCGGAAGCATTGAAGGTAGATGAGTCCATCTGACTCCAAGGGCATCTCACCGAGCGTAGAACGTGTCCTCACTCCTGGTCGGAAAAGTACTCTGCAACATGATACGTTGCAGCCGTGTAGGTCAGCATATGGAATATGTTGGCAAAGTCACAAGAGAGGGGTGAAAAGATAATCATCTAATCTACATGCATATATGGCAGGTGGGGTAATAAGTTTTTGCGTAAAGCCAATTTTTCCTAACTCAAGAGAGGGCTAAGCAAAATTATTACTAAGTTGGTTGTTTAATGAGATGGTTCCACCAACCAATTCTCATACCCAAGTTATTAATACCCACATCATCATATTAATTGTGTTGAGGGTTCCGGAAGTTTCAGTTCCTTTGGCTCAAGTCGTCCATGACCGTGGACACGGCTAATCGATTAGGTTGAGTACTCTGCAGAGTTTTGCACACGTTCCCCACAAGATTTGGTCGCCTCCGTTTGATTTCTCGCACTTTAGGGTGTTTGAGAAACGGATGACCAAAACATGGTCTTCCAAAGGGTTTCCCTACGACTCTGTCGGTGCCCATCCTTTCCTACCGTTCTTCTACATCTCGTAGCACCGCCTATCCAGGGTCACCACGATATCCATCCAAGCCAGAGCCCATAATGACTTGTGGCTGTGCAGGTAAGCCTTGGGTATTGAAGCATCCATCCATCTCTTTGTGCCTGGGTGGATCTTTCCGCGTGAATACTGGCCATCTCCAGCAATACCTAGGCAAATCCACTGGTTTCTCTAGGGTGTCGTTCAACCATCATCCACCCAGAGGTAAGTTGAAAACTCGGAGTCTTGAAGTCTTGATCATTATGTAGGTCTTGTAATTAATCTCACAACTCTCATGAATCACACAACCAACCCGTCTACTAGTAGCATAGCAAAATGTAAAACAACATTTCCCGGGGCCAATGTTGTCAAAGGGGTTGAGGGGGTACCTACCACATGATACTACAACAATGTAACCAAGTTTCCAACTAACCTACTTTGCATGCAATTGGGGTGATGGAAGAACTAATGCAATAAAAACATGGGTAAAGATGATCAAAGTGACTTGCTTGAGTGATGATCTTCGTACGTGAGTGACTCTAAGTAACAAGCCTCACACTATGGATAATCTAACGAAGCAAACAAGAGCACTCAATAAGCATACAACAAAATAATGTAACTCACAAAATCAGCAAGGAAATAGTAAAGAATCAAGACAAACAATGCATAATCACAAGCAAGAAAACACACAAAGTTAATTTTTCTGGAAGATGATTGATAAAACACTACTAACATAATGAAACCATTTGTATTAACCAAACAATAGTTGACAGCAAGAAAACAATAAAATATTTTATTAATAAACAGAATAAAATCAAATTAAGTTTGTTGGGAAAACTTTAGTAAAGTTTTTAAAAGTTTTGATAAACACTATATGAATCAACTATAGTTTTACTAACAAAAGAGCAAGACAAAACTTATTATTTATTAACAAAACATGTTCTTAACAGAAAAGAATTTACAAATAAACTTGTCTTAGAAAACAGAATTAAATTATATAAAACTTTGTTAGAAGAAAACTATTACTAACTAGTTTGTATTAATCAAATTAAACCTATTTGAAAAGGGGTTGAGATTCCTATGTTAATAAAGAAACAAACTAAGCAAATTTACATTTTTATTAACAGTAAGTAAAACACTAAATGTTCAAGGAACAGAACCTACTAAACAAAATAAAACTAAATCTAATTGAAACTAACTGAAAACTAAATAAATAAAACTATACTAACTAATGGGCAGAATATGTTTTTAGCTAAAACACTAATCAAAATCATCCTAAAAATCCTCAAACTAAGCATGAAGATAGTCCTAACTAATACCAAACAGTAGCAAAAAGATTCATATCAAAATCTATTTTCAAACTCTAGTTATTAAGATTTGAGTGATTTGAGAAAATTTGATTCAATTCAAATTTTAGAGTTCAAATTTAAAATCTAAGACTACAGGGTGAAACTACATGAAAAATGTGAGCTAATGCAAATAGAATCAACTCAAAACATGAAATAATTTAAAATATATAAGCAAAACAAATTTAGAAAACAATCTATTAACTAAAACTAAACAGAAAAAGGAAAATAAACTACCGACCGGTCAGTGCTACATGGCAAGATCCTATTGGCTGAGAGGGCGAGCACTGAGTGATTTCGGGCGGTCGACCGAGCCTAAGAGGATACCGGTTCGAGAATAAAAACGATCTAATCTGGATCGTCAGATCCAGATCGAACGGGTGGGGGCTCACAGTGATATGGTTGCCGGCGAGGGAGTTCTCCGGTGAGTCCGAGCCAGCGTGGTCGTCGGTGAGGAGCTCCGGTGGTCGAGGGAGGCACCCGAGGGCTTCAGGCGACGGCGGCGGACGTCCGGCGTCGAGTGGCGTCGTCGGAGGGGCGAGGGGAGGGGTGGAGCGACGGGCACGAGTGGCGGAAGCTTTGGTCGGGGCAGAGAACTCCGTCGAGCTCGTGGCAACGCTCTGGGGAGGGAGAGAGAGGGCTTAGAGGGGGGACGGGGTGCGGAGGGGCAGGGGCTACTTATAGGGTGCTCGGGTGGGTGCAGGGAGGAGAGAGGAGGGAGATCCGGGGAGGGATTCCCGACGACGGCGGCGCGCGCACGAGGTGGGTGATGACCGCGTAGGATTATCGGGCAGTCGGGGTGGGGTCCACTGTTAGAGAGAGGGAGGGCGGCATCTGCGCGTCGGTCGACCGACTCGTAATTAATTCGCGAGTAACTGCCCGTGGGCCGGCCCGTTTAAATACAAAACCGTTACTCTTTTTAATATCTAGAGCAGTAAAACCTCTTTAAAAGCATTCAAAACATTTCCAAATATAGGAGTATTATATATCAAAATTAACAGAATAATAAATGCCATTTATTTAAAAAAAACTATTCTGTCATTTGAACACTTCGAAAAAAAAATATTTTCTGAAATTGCCTATTTGGTTTTAAAACCTTTTGCAAATATTTTTCAAAAGACCCCCTGGTTCTTATTGTTCAAACATATCACCAAGATGACCCTGGTGTGGAGTGTCATGTTACTCCCCTCTTATTTTGAACATTTTACCAAGGTTTTCAAATAGGTGAAAGCAACATAGGGGAAATAAGAAGAGGCTTTCAGAAAGTCAGAAAAAACATTTCAACAATTCCATACATTCAAGCAATGATGTTGACGATGCATAGCTATATTTCATAACATTCCAAAATGAAATTTTGGGATGTTACACTCTGTCTCCAACATCTGCAACTTCCAAATACTCAGTGAGGTCTACTTGCAAGAAGAGCCATCAGTGGACTTGTTCCGCGAGTTCTTTTATGCGAACTGTCAGACAGAAGTGAAGGCAGGCCCAAGCTTAGAACTTGGTGGAATTTCCATTCAGAGGCGACGGGACATAACCTTCCCGGCGCTTCAACTACCAAGTCATCCTAAGGATTGGAACAAGACTTGGTTCTACCACCAAGATACCTCCCCTGAAGGAGAACATCCCCTGACGGGTTATCGTCCCTCCCGGCTCAACACAACACTTGAGCTCCCTGGCCGGCTGTCAAACTCCAAACGGGCAAAGTATGCTCCGGCTCTCGCAAAGATCAAATCTCTCATGGCCAATGGACTAATAGGCCTGGACTTAACTCGCTGCTGGATTTCGTGGAGGGTCAAGCCCCTGAGCCGGCGAAGCCGCCTCATGTGTGAATATACCGGCCAAGCCGACGACCCCCTCTGCTTTAACTCGGCAACTTTATCATAGGACAACATCATGGATACCGTTAAAAGCCTTGTCCATGAGTCTTTAGAGGCATGTGGTGCCACCGGGTTAGCACCCTTCTGTGCTACAAACCCAGCCCCACATGTAAGGGTGACTCTTGGTGTCTTTGTCTCTATATTTGCCATCGTTAGCGTTTTTTTCGTCCTTCACCGGTTTATACTTTTAGGCCAACTCTGACTTCTGGAAGAAAAAGCACGTTCCTCCTCCAAAGAAGGCAAAGAAAACCGCAGGTCGGAAGAAGAAGGTCGATCCTTAAGAAGAGCCAGAAGAACAACCGGAATCTGACGATTCAGAGGTATAACTTGAGTCTCATTTGTTGTCTCCATACTCACCTTATTAACAATAGTTATTCTCAGGACGAACCAGAGACCAGCCACGCCAACGCTCCAGAGGTAACTTACGTTTCATCCGACTCGGAATATTTCGTACCCTGGAAGGCACGGCGGGTCCTTAGGAAAGTCCCACTGTCTCATCCTCTTGCTTACTTAGACCCCCAATTTCCTATGAAAAAGCAACAACAAATCTCCCGACGCCAGACCTGGAGCGCCAGATCTACTGCTCTCATGGCTGGATTATCTAACTCTCTGGCTCAAAAGAAGCGTCCAGCTGAGGTATCCATTCCTTCTTTGCTTTACTTTACTAATCTTGCCTTTGCGATTCAAAAATTGTCTTATTGTTTGAACTGCTTTTCAGGAATCACCTCCTTTGTTTGGCGACTCTACGGCGACTGCTTTGCCGCCTCTGAAGATTAATCCGTTGTACGTGATTTTCCGGCTTATATCCGAGCCCTTTGCAGTTGTGAACTTTGGATTCTCACTCTCTGTACTCTTTAGGGGTCAAGCAAAGCGAAGAAAAACCAACAAGTCCTCCCCTGGAACTAATGCTCAAGACCCAGAGCCTGCTAGGCTGGATTCTCCTCTGCCATATGTTGACCCCTCGGCGGCTTCCAAAGAGGCACCGGAAGGGGCCTGCCCTTCTGCAGAGCCGGTGGCCGACGATATCATTCCTAAGAGCCCTCCGAGGGACCATTCCAAGCCGCCAAGCTCTGCTAAGGCTGCTGATGAAACCACCGCTCTAGATGTCTTTATTACTGGCACCGGCTTTCATTCTCCTCAACTTCGTGTGCTGACAAAACATAGGGAAGTGACTGAATCTTCCAAGAAGCTCGAGCTCGAGCTCCCTGTGCTTGAAAAGCTAACAACTGATGAGCTCCATGCTGGTTATCTGAACCACGTATCTACAAGCCGGGACCTGGAGCTCAAGCTTGTCAACCAAATGAGGAAGAAGTATGAGGTATGCTCACTTTTCCTTATACCCTTACGTAGCCCCCAAGGGCTGGTTTATCATTAGCTGATGGTAACCCGGGTCTTCACGCACACCGTGAGTAGACATGTTTAACCTGTAGGCCTCAATTACTAGAAGTAAATGAAAATCATGGTTCCTAGCCCCCAAGAGCCGGGTCAACTTAGATAAAATTGAGCCATAGCTTAATCGTAGCCCCCAAGGGCCGGCGCAACTTTGACAAAATTGAGCCGGAGCTTCATTGTAGAGAGTGTAGAGTAGATTGTAGCCCCCAAGGTCCAGCACAACTTTGACAAAATTGAGCCGAAGCTTTATTGTAGACATTTGTGAAGATCTGATTGTAGCCCCCAAGGTCCGGCTCAATGTCGTCGCAATTTGAGTCGGAGCTTTTGATTGTAAATAACATGAAAAACCAGCCTGTAGCCCCCAAGTTTTGGGTTACATGGACGAAGATGACCTGGAACTGTAGTGTAAACTTTGGAGATCGAATAGACATTAGCCCCCAAGTGTCAAACATATTGCTTGTAATCTGCTTGAAACTTGCTTAAAAAATGCTCTCCGGATGACTTATTGCATATCCAGATATATCACTGGAAGCTTTAAACGAAGCCGGCTCTGAATTAACCGGTCTGAAAAGCCAACTAGCTGCTCAACAAACCGCCCGCCGTGAAGGTGATGAAAAGTGCCGGCTCCTCTCTGAAGAGTTGACAATAATAAAAGCTAATTTTGACACCTTCAAGAAATTGGCTGCGACGCAACAAGCTGCCCTGGTTCAACGCGCCAATGATGCTGACCAGGAGCTCATGACCGTTTCGGAGGAACTAAACTCTTTCAAGCGGCATATTAGGAAGATGTTAGCCGCCATATTCGGTAAGACTTAAAATAATTAGCTCAAAATTTGCATGAATATTTGTACTGGCGACTTATGATGGATATTCGTCTTAGGCTAGTCCAAGGAGCCGTCAACTCGCCTCTGATAGCTTGCTGCCCTTAAAGGCCACTATACTCTGATGGAACAGCTGTACTGTGGAGCTGTCTGCACGATCAAGGCTGTGCTCTTCAAAGACAACACCCCTTCCACCATTAAAGGGGTCCTTGAACTCTTGTCCACACTGCCCAAACAAATCGTGGAACTAAAAAGATTAGCCGCCGGACAGGGAGCCATTGCAGCTATAAACCGGGCATTGGCATTTTCCCTAGAGCTGACCCCTGAAGAAATGACGGATGGGTTCCCATCCAAAAAGGATGACGGCTCAGACTTTACCGATGTTGACTATGCTGAGTGCGTGAAAGCTTCCAAGGTTCTCGCCTCCGTGTTAGCAGAAGAGGTGAACATATCAACTTATCACGCAACTTATGACGCCGATCAGAAAATAATCCGGGTCCCCCTGTTTGAAGCCAAGGACTTGACACCCGCCCGTAGTAAGATCCTCTTTGCTTCTGAACTTGACCCCTCCCCCTTCTTTGAGGAAGGAAACTTTGCAGCTTTAACCCACTGCAACTGGGACTTGGACAATCTTCAGATCAAGGCGATCGAAGAACCGCAGCAGGGTGACCTGCCGACAAACTGACAAATTTGTTTAAACATCGTGGATGAACCGGCTTATGTGACCCACCATGAGCAGTGTAAGAAACACTGAACCACTTTTGGGCTCTAGAAAGAGAAGTTGTAATAGCCTTATTGTAAAACTTTTGTCTTTGCCTGAACTATGCCAGCATGCACATGTTAAGTAGTCCGACTTATGAAACTTCAGCAGGTGTTTAACCAGCTCATCAGAATGTGATGCGCCGCGTATTTAATTAGAGCTATATAATATGTTTAAACAGCTGAATACTATAGCCCCCAAGTGCCGGCTCGCACGCCTGCGGCGACTTGGGACTTGAAAAAATCTTATCTGAGCGATGTAGCCCCCAAGTGCCGGGTCAGTAAGAATTACTGGGCTGGGACTTAGAGTAATGTAAAAAAGTTCGGCTCATCTTCTTGAGGTAATAGGGTCTTGCTGACAATGTAATGATTTGAAAACCGGCTTGCATTAGCCCCCAAGTGCCGTGGTGCATGCTTGCAGCGACATGGGACTTGCATAGCTACTCTCAAATTGAACTTTGGATGATGTAGCCCCCATGTGCCGGGTTGTCTGCTTGCAGCGACTCAGGACTACTAAGAATAATATGACTCTCCTCAATTTGTTGAATGAGTCCTTGATCGTGGTTGTAATATAACCTGGAATGAATATCTTGGAATAATTCCTTTTTTCTTTGACATGAAATCCCTACTCGTGGTTGCGGTGCTACTCGGCAAATATGGGATGGAGAAATCCATGAGTGTGGTAGATTACTCAATCACTTAGTACTGGTTATGATAAACCATGAAGATCCAGCCAGGTTGGCTATTAAAGATCCATTTGCTCTTGCAGAGTACTTAACGGCAGCTCATCTTTAAGAGATGAAACCTGCAAAGATAACAAGGCATGATATATTCTGAATTGTTATGAGGGCGGCTTTACAAAGCACAACCTGAAGATGTTATATCTTTCCTAATTTGTTTTTCATAACAGCTCATGTGCCGGTTCTACTGGGTTGACTCGCCACTTAAAACTCCTTAGCAGTACAGGGTCTTTGTGGAGATTGGCCGTTTAAGTTCTTGGAACCAGCTCAGGGTCTCTGAGATTAACTAAAAGGATGTGTGACGTCCCAGAAGAGACATGGAAGGGCATGTGTACCCTGATAGCCCAAAAACTGCCTCTCACGTGACATAAATCCGACGTTTTAACCTTAAATAGTACAGGGTCCTCAAGGATTAACTGTCTAAGAGTACGAACGGGCCACATAGCGGAGTGTCGGCAGTAGATGGGAGAGTTTATCCTTGCTTTCTGTAAGCCGGCCCTCTCGTGACAAGAGCCACCGATTTAACCTTAACAAGTACAATGTCTGTATGGAGATTGGCCGTCAATTTCTTTGAGCCGGCGCAGGGTCTCTAGGCGAGATTAACTGGTAAGAGTTCGGCAGGTCACCTAGTAGAGTAGCATCAGCTTACATGCAGGTTTAACCATGTTTGGCTTAAGAGCCAATCAAGAGGGTGTGTAAGCTACACCCGGTGGGTGGGAAGCCCCCAAGTGACCTATGTTGATGAAATCAACTGCTTACCTTAAGAGCCGACCGATAGGGTTTGATAAGCTACACCCGATGGGTGGGAAGCCCCTTGGACGATCATGTTGATAGAGTCAACTATTTGGCTTGAGAGCCGACCGATAGGGTTTGATAAGCTACACTCGGTGGGTGGGAAGCCCCCTGGACGATCATGTTGATAGATTCAACTATTTGGCTTGACAGCCGACGGATACGGTTTGATAAGCTACACCCGATGGGTGGGAAGCCCCCTGGATGACCATGTTGACATAGTCAACTATTTGGCTTGAGAGCCGACCAATAGGGTTTGATAAGCTACACCCGGTGGGTGGGAAGCCCCCTGGATGATCATGTTGACAGAGTCAACTATTTGGCTTGGGAGCCGACCGATAGGGTTTGATAAGCTACACCCGGTGTGTGGAGCCCCCTAGACGATTATGTTGACAGAGTATAAATATGATATGTACAATGATAGTGGGAAGCCCCCCGGTGGGCCAGTCATGACGGATGTCACTTGGTAATACAGCTTTTGCATCGTAAACCATAAAGAAAGGTGTATAACCCGTTGATCTATTGGGAGTGGTTCTGATGCTCCATAAAACGAATGGTAACTCCTCTACCCAACAACCCGGTGTTTGCTGCAAAGGAACCATGATCCGGGGCTTGATACCTCTCAAGATTTCTTGATTGGCACGCTCCGCCTGTCCATTTGACTGTGGGTCAGCAACCGCAGAAACATCAAGCCGGATGTGTTCACTGTCACAAAATGCTCGCATAGCCCCCTTAGATAAATTCGTAGCATTGTCTCTGATGATACTGTGAGGGTAACCAAAATGGTATACCAGTTTCTTGATGAACTGAACCGCCGTAGCCGTGTCACACTTGCTCACCGGCTCAGCTTCTACCCACTTGGTAAACTTGTCAACCGCCACCAGGAGGTGGGTCTTCTTATCTTTACACCGCTTGGAGGGCCCAACCATATCAAGGCCCCAGACTTCAAACGGCCAAGTAATTGGAATCATGCGCAACTCCTGAGCCGAAACATGAGCCCGCCGGCCAAACTTTTGACAATCGTCACACTTGCGCATTAAACCCTCTACATCTTTGTGAGCCATCAACTAGAAGAAGCCATGCCTAAAGGCCTTAGCCACCAGTGACTTTGAGCCGGTGTGATGCCCACAGTCACCAGCATGAATTTCATTCAAGATTTCCTTGCCTTCCTCAGGCGAGACACAATGTTGAAACACGCCAGTGACACTGCATCTATGCAACTCGCTATTGATTATTGTCATAGACTTGGACCGTCTGGTGATCTGTCTGGCCAGATTTTTATCATCAGGTAACTCGCCATGAGTCAAGTACGCCAAGTAAGGTATGGTCCAATCCAGAATAGCATGTAGAGCCGCCACCAGTTGTCCCTTCGGGTCAGGAATAGCTAAGTCTTCCTCTGAAGGTAACTTAACTGACGGGTGATGTAAGACATCCAAAAATACGTTAGGCGGCACCGGCTTTCGCTGAGAGCCTAACCTTGACAGGGCATTAGCCGCCTCGTTCCTGCGATAATCAACATGATCCACCTGATAGCCCTTGAAGTGACCAACAATGATATCGACTGCCTGACAATAAGCAGCCATCCGCAGATCCTTGGAGTCCCAAGTACCTAAAACATGCTGAGCCACGAGATCTGAGTCACCGAAGCACCTAACCTAGCTTAAGTTCATCTCCTTAGCCACCCTGAGGCCATGGAGCAGGGCTTCATACTCAGCTACATTGTTAGTACAAGGGAACAACAGCCGCAGCACATAACAGAACTTGTCACCTTTGGGGGAGGTTAAGACAATGCCTGCCCCTGACCCTTCCAGCTGCCTGGATCCATCAAAGTGTATTGTCCAGTATGTGCTATCCGGCTTTTCTTCGGGCGACTAACACTCTATCTAGTCATTTATGAAATCCACTAGTGCTTGGGACTTGACAGCCGTATGAGGTACATATTTCAGACTGAGAGGTCCAAGCTCCAACGCCCACTTAGAAATCCTGCCAGTGGCTTCTCTGTTTTGAATTATGTCTCCCAACGAGGCAGAGCTGACCATGGTGATCTGGTCTCCTTAGAAATAGTGCTTCAGCTTGCGGTTGGCCATGAACACCCCATATACTAGCTTCTGCCAATGTGGATATGTCTGCTTGGACTCTGTCAAGACCTCACTGATATAATAAACTGGCCTCTGAACCGGATATTCGTTGCCTGCCTCCTTGCGCTCGACCACAATGGCCGTGCTGACAGCCCTATTGTTAGCCGCCACGTACAAGAGCAAGGGTTCCTTCTCAACCGGAGCGTCTAAGACCGGCGGCTCACTAAGCTGCTTCTTGAGCGCCTCAAACGCGTCACCCGCCGCTGCACTCCAGACGAAGTTGTCTATCTTCTTCATCATTTGATATAAAGGGATGGCCTTCTCACCAAGGCGGCTTATAAACCGGCTCAACGTGGCAATCCATCCTGCCAGGCATTGAACATCCTTGATGCACGCCGGCTCAGCCAGGGAAGTGATAGCCTTAATCTTGTCCGGGTTAGCCTCAATGCCACGCTCTGAGACAAGAAATCCCAAGAGCATGCCTGCCGGAACACCAAACACACACTTCGTTGGGTTAAGCATCATCTTACAGACCCATAGATTGTCAAAGGTCTGCGTCAGGTCGTCAAGCAGAGTCTCTTTCTTCCTTGACTTGATCACAATGTCATCTACATAGGCGTGAACATTGAGCCCAATTTGGCTATGAAGACAATTCTGCACACAACGCTGATAAGTTGCCTGGGCACTCTTGAGCTCGAAAGGCATAGACACATAGTAGAAGGCAGCAAAAGGCATGACGAAAGCCATCTTCTCTTGGTCCTTGACTGCCATCTTGATCTGATGATATCCTGAATAAGCATCCAGGAAGCATAAAATCTCACAACCCGCCGTAGCATCAATTATCTGATCGATACGAGGGAGAGAAAAGGGGTCAGTCGGACAGGCCTTGTTGAGATCCGTGTAATCCACAAACATACGCCGCGTGCCGTTCTTCTTGAGCACGAGCACCGGGTTAGCGATCCACTCCGGGTGAAAGACCTCGACAATGAAACCCGTCACCAAGAGTCGGGCAATCTCTTCCCCGATGGCCTTGCGTCTCTCCTCGTTGAACCGCCGTAGAAATTGTTTGACAGGTTTAAACTTAGGATCCACATTAAGGTTGTGCTCAACGAACTCTCTCGGTACACCCAACATGTCAGAAGGTTTCCATGCAAAGATATCCTGATTCTCACAGATGAATTCGATGAGTGCGCTTTCCTATTTGGGATCCATAGACTTCATATCCGGCATAGTACACCGTTACGGTGTACCGCATAGCATAATAACGGATAATGGATCTAATTTTACGACCCAGGAGGTCAAGGACTGGTGCGCGAAAATGGGCAATAAGCTCGATTACGCATCAGTCTACCATCCGCAGACCAATGGACAAGTCGAACGCTCCAACGGTCTCATTATAAGCGGTATTAAGCCATGATTGGTCCGATATCTTCATGAGTCAGGTGCCATTCGGTTGAGGAGCTCAACTCCGTACTATGAGGCCTGGGCACCACCCTAGATAGATCAACGGCCTTCACAACGTTCTTCATGGTCTGTGGGGCTGAGGCAGTCCTCCCCTTCAATATTATTCACGAAGCACCACGAGTGTGCATGTATGAGGAAACGGAAGCCGATTTGGATTGGCAGGATGACCTGGACTCCTTGGAGGGAGAACACGACATCGCTCTAGCTCGCTCTACGCTTTATCAATAGAAAGCGTGTTGCTACCAGAGTAGGGAGGTCAGGGCACAAGCATACAACGTAGGTGAACTCGTCCTACGGTTCCCGGAGAAGCAAAAGCATAAACTCAACCCCAAGTGGGAGGGCCCCTTCATCATCGACGAAGTATTCATGGGAGGAGCCTATCGTCTTTGGAACTCTTCAAATAATCGCCTTGAACCAAACCCATGGAATGCGGCTCGCCTACGGTGCTTCTACGGATAGACCCGTCCTATCCAAAATTCCCGCACATTTTACATTTTTCTTTTTCTTGTATTTTTACATTTTTCTTTCCCTCAAACTTTTCTGTTTGATAGGATCGATTTTCTTCTTCCTATGTTCGGTTAAACCGATCCTTTACTAAGGTCATCGACATACACCATAAAGTGTTACATCCGAACACAGCACATGGGGGCTCCTTTTGGCAACTATCCTTTTGTATGGCAATTATTTGCCTGCACCCGTCGTGTGCGCATGTTTCTTTTGTCATGTTTAGCCATCATATTCATCAATTCGAACTAAGACTTTGCCACACTGGGTTGACTCGCTCCTGTGGTTACTCTCTACGTTCCCGCTTGTTCGGGTACAAAGTAAAGGGAGCACCTCTGCAATTGTTATGCCCGGGTCATCCGGACACGTACCTCAGACGGGTGAAGCCCAAAGCTAGCTATCTTATGTAGACAATTGATTGGCTATGACGGAAACACCTTATTCGGCTCTGGTTGTTTTCTTTGTGGTTTGGGTCTCTTATTCCCAAAGGACACTTAGTCACAAGTACGCGGATTCCTACCTACGCCCTTTGTAGAACCCTGGCGAAAGGTATCGCTGGAGGTACTATTTTCATCGGAAGATGTTTCTTACACTACATCATAATATAATGTATCTTTCTGTGTGCTTTCTATCTGTTCACACCACATGGCCGGATTGCCTAGTTCCTCGAATACAATTTCGCTCTTCGGCAATGGAATAATAAGAAGGAACACTCCTGAGCTCTTCGCGTGGGAGGGAGAAGCCAATGACCGGTTAAGACAAAGTTTACAACACAGATTTTTTTACACATATATATGTAAATTACATATGTGGCTGTTGATCGAGATCATCGATTATTTTGTTGAGGGGGTAGTCTGCTTGCGAGAGCCAGGCGGCTGGCATCACCTGGTCATATACCAGGTGGTGTGGCACTTCTTTTCCATCTGATACCACAGGACCAAACCGCGCCATATGCTCGGGGTTAAGTCCTGTGAAACGGGTCTTGACCATTACCCACGCCTCTTGTGCTCCTTCGCGACAGACCGAAGTCTTCCACAACTCGAACCTACACTGAGCCCCCCTAAATCGATCCACAAGTGCGGCCAGCCCTTCGGGTGGCTGTTCGGTGGGCCATAATGCCCTCGCCATCCCTTGAATCTCTTTTTGCATGCGCTTGGGGAGATCGTCAGCTCCTTCAGCAGGTCCCCTTAGAACGATTCGATCTCCTCTTCAGGATGTCCAGTCAGGAGACCTACACACAAGACAACAAGCGCGATTACTATCCTTCTCTACATAGGAAATACTTACTCATAGTGGAACTGTATTTACCGAATACGCCCTTCCAAAGATTTTGATTCTCTTCTTGAGCTTGGGCTAATTGAGTCTTTAAACTCTTCATTTCTTCGACACGTTTTTGTATAACAAGACAGTCGGCTTGTTGTTGGGATTTTGCATACCTTTGTGAATCTCGGGCTTCTTCTAGTTGACTTTCCATATGTCCTATTGATTCGGCTGCTACACGGAACCCATATGTCAGGAACGATAATGTAAAAAGCATACTTACCATGGGCCTCTCGCATGAAGCTCTTCACTTGTGCTAGTTCGGCCTTCACGGACTATACCTCCATGTGGCTCTCCTCCAGGGCCTTGGCCAATTGCTCGGACTGTTGCTTTCAGGCATGTGTTAGCAGTCAAACAGTATGGAGATCCTTAATTCGTTTTTCCAAATCAAATTAAGGCTCGGGGACTACTAGGCTTATACGAGTCTATGAATTCTATAAAATCCAACCACTTACCTGAGTATTGGTTGTTATCAGCTTCATAGCTTCACCGAATCTAGCTCGGGCGGCCCCGATATGTGCATCCGCCAAGCGTAGGGCACTAAACTCCTAGTCAGAGAAGATTGGCCACCGCATGGTCTCCCATCGGTGCTGATGATGCATGGCACTCTCCACTTCCGATTTGGTGATGGATACTCCGTTGCCAGATTTGACGGGCGTCGGACCGGCCATGGGTGCTTCCGTAGCGGAAGCCGCATGGGTGGTGGCCCGGGAGCTTTGGGCATCTCCTGACATCCGAGTAGCCCCCTCGGTAGGTGAAGATTGGGTGTTTCACGTTGGTAAAAAACAAGTGGCTATAAAATTCTACGGAGTATAACGATAAAACGGATATCCGAATAATGTACCTTCTGGATGCGCGGACGGGTGGATTCGTCCCCATGTCTGGCTCCTTTGCAGGGTCCCGGCTGGCCTCTGACTCGCCTGTATCTTCGGCTGCTAGCGCAAGGCATGCTGATCGGCGGCGCCTGGGGACGGGACTAGTGCGTCCGGGGTGCTCTTGGTAGCAGGCCTCTTATGAAGGAGTTTTTCTTCTTACCCGTGGACGGAAGGAAGAATGACTCTGGGTAATCGACTATGATTGCCACCAGGGTCTGGACGATGTTATCCTAATGATAGACTCCGTTTTCGAAGTTGAGAAGGAGATCCGGGTCCTCGTTGAAGCCCGGATCATTGTCACGTGAATGATTCTTGGGCTGAGGAGCCGGACAATTGATTGTCTTGATGAAGCTCCTCCATTCCTATTCACACCGAGGCCTCGCTCAAATAGAGTGCGGAATGAAGTCCCGAACTATTTCATGATTGAAAGAGGAAGGCATACCTGTTCGATTGGATTGTGAGCCGAATACCCTTCCTTTGTTAATCGCTGGATGAAGTCTTCTTGTTCTCCTTTGTACAGGTCAAGATCTAGTCTTCTAGAACGTGTGGCGTTGCTTGTCCCATTGTATCGCCATAAGGGGTGCACCCTTTGTTGGACGGGTTGCACGCACCGGGAGATAGCGGCGGCCATGACATCGATCATGGTCAGCCACTGATGGGCAAGCATCCGCACTTGCGCGACAAGGCGTTGCACTTTGGTGCTCTCCTCCTTAGATGAGCTCTTGGGTTGCCAGCTGTACCTCTTCTTTGGGAGGAGGTTAGAGTATTCGGGCAGACCTGTCTGTGTTGGCTCGAATAGGGGACCATCTTCAATATAGAACCACTCCAAAGTCCATTCTTCAGATTTCTTTGTCGTGCCAATCGGATACCCCGTCCCCGCTATACGGCATACTTCGGCTCCGCCGACCTCTAAGATGGCCTTGTCCCGAGTTCGGGGGACAAGGTAGAAGTGTTTCCTCCATAGATCAAAGTGAGCTTCACACCCTAAGAACATCTCGCAGAGGGAAACGAAACCCGAGATGTGCAGGATTGACTTGGGGGTGAGATGGTGGAGTTGAATCCCGTAGAACTCCAGTAACCCCCTCAAGAATGGGTGGATTGGAAATCCAAGGCCTCGTAGGAGGAAGGGAATGAAGCAAACATGCTCCCCTTTGTTTGGATTGGGGAAGCATCCATCGAAGACGTCATCACCATAAGAGAGCTGACCAGCGAGAGTTGCCACTAGATCTGATGATGGGAGATATCCCTGGGTCTCCAGATAATGGATCCGCATGAGTGTGACAGAGCAGCAGGTCCAGTCACCTGGGCATTTGCCTGAGGGAACTTTGAGGAACTGGGAGCATTAGCTATGTTGTGTGTAGAGCTTCAGCTTAGTGTTTCTGATGATAGGGAGGAAGAAGATGTGGTTTGAATCACGATTTTGTTTGGTTAAATGGGTTGGTGCCTCCATTTCGGAGGGGTAGGATTGTAAAAATCACTGACCACTCACCTCCCCATGACGCACGAAAATCGAAGATCTTGTTCAGTTATTATAATGACCCGCGCTCGCGACGCTTGGGATCTTACCGAAGAATGGACGGATGCCGAATAGAGAAGGATGAGGGACTCGCCTCGCAAGTCGAAGACAACGATGTGAGGGAATGAATCGAATATATATCGGCGTTGAAGGCCGGTCCGGGGTCTACTGAGGGAGTCCTGGATTAAGGGGTCCTCGAATAGCCGACCATTATTTATGGGCCAGACTGTATGGGCCACAAGGCAGGCATCGGAGGATGAAGGACCATCTGTGCCAGGATGGAAGCTTCATGGTGTCCAGACGTGTTCTCCAAGTTATTAGTTGTGGTTTGGCAAGTTATCTCTTCAGCATGTTACTGACCATGTGTAAGCTATGGGCACCCCCGGCATCTATATAAGCCGTAGGGTTTTCAAGGCGTAGGGGGGGAACAACTAATCTAGGGTTAGACATACGATCTCGAGATAGATCAACTCTGTAACCCTTTACAACATCAATACAATCAAGCAGGACGTAGGGTATTACCTCCACTGGAGGGCCCGAACCTGGGTAAACACGTGTCCCCTTCGTCTCCTGTTACCATTGATCCTAGTCTTGTAGTTCGAGACCCCCTACCCGAGATCCGCCTGTTTTGACACTGACATCCGGGTTTCCCACAATTGTAGCTGTTTTGGTCATGGCTTGATGAACACTTCTCTTCAAATCTTGAGTTGGAGATTCGATCTTTGCTTTTATTCTTGTAGAAGTTGTTGAATTTCTTGACCATGAGGCTTATCTCTTCATTTCTGACAAGGTTGTTGCTTGAGGTAGCGGGAGCATCACTTGTGGCTTTGTAAGCACTGCTAGACTTGTGATGAAGCTCTTCCTTATCTTTGAGTGTCATCACATGAGCAAAAATTCTTCTAATCACTTCTGTTGGCTAGAGATCTTTGTACTTGGGAATCATTTGGATCAATGTGTAAACGGTGTCATATCGATCATCCAAAGCTCAAAGTATCTTCTTGATGATGAATTTGTCAGTCATTTCTTAGCTTCCTACGCCGGCAATCTCATTGGTGATGAGAGCTAGCCTAGAGTACATCTTAGCGACTCCTTCACCATCCTTCATCTTGAACTTGTCAAGTTGACTTTCAAGAACATCCAACTTGGATTCTCTCACAGATTTTGTACCTTCATGCATATCAATCAAAGTACCCCAAATCTCTTTTCCATTCTCAATACGGTTGATTTTGTTGAATTATTTGGGGCATAGGAAGTTGAAGAGAATGTCGCATGCTTGAGCACTGAGTTGTAACATCTTCAACTCATCCGCGGTCGCTTCACGGTCGGGTTCCATTCCTTCCGGAAAGAATTCACCTTGCATACCAACATGAACAACAGCCCAAACGGAGGGGTTATGACCAAGCAAATGCATTTTCATTTTGTGCTTCCAACTAGCAAAATTTGTGCCATCAAGTACGGACCTCTACGGTGATAATTTCCCTCACTAGATGCCATACTTCTCCTAGGTTGTGAGACCAATGAAATGGAGACCAAAGCTCTGATACCACTTGTAGGATCGAAAGTAGTGCTAGAGGGGGGTGATTAGACTACTTGACCAAATAGAATCTACTTTTTCTCAATTTTAATTCTTGGCAGATTTTAGCATTCATAGTATGCCAAGTACACCTTAGACATGCGTGTCTAAGAGTATAGCTGCAGAAAGTAAAGACAAGCATGTAAGTAAAGAGAGGGTAGGAAGATCAAACGCAATTGGTGACACGATGATTGTTCCCGTGGTTCCGATAGGTGGTGCTATCGTACATCCACGTTCATGGAGTCTTCAACCCATGGAGGGTAACGATCGCGAGAGTCCACGGAGGGCTCTACCCACGGAGGGTTCCACGAAGAAGCAACCTTGGCTATACCATGACAACCTACGTCCACGGAGGACTAGCCTTACTCGGGGTAGATCTTCATGAATTAGCCGATCTCCTTGACCTTACAAACTTCATGGTTCATCCACAACAAGAAGTAGGAGGCTCCAAAGCGACACCTAACCAATCCAGGAGGCACCACCCTCCAAAAGGTAATAGGCTCGATAGTGCGATGAACTCCTTGCTCTTGTGCTTCAAGATGATAGACTCCTCAACACACAATCACTCTCTCATAGATTTGGCTTGGTAGAAGAGATGGGATTGGTGGAAAGAAACTTAGGGAGGCTAGAAATCAAGATCCGTATGATTTGAGTGGAACATCTTGACCTCAACACAAGGGTAGGTGGTTCTCTCTCAGAAAATTGATATGATAGGTATGGAATAGTTCTGAGTGCTTCTCTCTCGAGTAAGTGGTGGTGGAGGGGTATATATAGGCATCTCCAAAAATCCAACCGTTACACAGAATAAGTCAGACTCGATGGAACCGATGTGTGAATCTCGGCTATACCGAAGTGACTTAAAGTTAGGAACCTTTGAATCTTTGTGAGACCGATATAGGAATCTCGGTTGCACCGATAAGGTGACCAATGGTCAGAATGTCCAATCTCAGTGACGCCGATTCGACAATCTCGGAGGGACCAAAACTGTGAACTTGCATAACAGAAAGTTGGCATTCCAACTCGGTGGCACCGAATGCAGTATCGGTTGCACCAAAAAGCTACGGCTTGGCTAATTCTATCTAGGGTTTGGAATCAGTGGCACCGGGATGAAAATGGTGATTGCACCAATTTTGAGTATTTGGCTTTGGACAGACTTTGGTGGGAGAGTTTGTGGGTGTTTTTGGTGACTATCACTTGTGCACGTACGAGCATTTTGTTCACCAACAAAACCTTACAACCTTTTAATAGTATTGGCTTTCCTATGGACTCAAAGTGATTTCTCACAAATGTAAAATGTAGAGTCCTCTTGCTTGAAGCTTTGCCAACCTATTTCCTTGTGTCTTGGCGTATTCCACAATCTTTTTGCCAACCCATCATTGAACTTTTCCTGAAACATTCTTAGTGGAAACATTAGTTCAATGACATATTTGTTTTCGGAGGGGCGCATGAAGACCAGGTTTGGCAGACCTGGGAAGGTGGCGAGTACCAGGCCCGGCCCAGTAGTAGCCCCCATGCATCTCCCTCATGCGTACATCCCAGGGAATGTAGGGATGCAGGCCACAATGAACCTTCCTAAGGTTGGATGCAACTGCTAGGGTGCCCTAAGTGGTTTATCCCCAGGACTAGGCGTAGGGATTGCACATTGCGTGGGCATAGCCATTGGTGGGCAGTGTTGACTTCTCTACTAACACGGAGCTATAGCTTCCACATTGTGTGGGCATAGCCATTGGTGGGCAATGTTGACTTCCCCGCCAGCACGGAGCTGTGGTTGCCACATTGCGTGGGAGAGAACTCCTCTGCGTCCTTGGGGGGCTCCGGGCGTGTACAGCCCATTGAGTTCATATGCATGGCTGGCACGGTAGAACTAGGAGGTGTATCTGGGAGCTCGCGTGGGCACTTTGGCCTCGCGAGGTCCCTACCTCAAGGTCGGTTGTGCCCGGGTCTTCTCGTAGATGGAGTTATCTAAGGTCTTGGAGTCTTCATTGCATCCTACACCGAGCGTCCTCCCTAAGGCCATGGGAGGGTCAAGCACGAGTGAACCTAGGAGATGAAGTGAACGGGACTGGCCCGCTAAACAAAGCTCAGTCACTGGATTTTTTGATCTGTAGGGACGCACCCGAGCACAGTCACCATGCCAGCCCTCTCGTGAGGTGGCCAAAGGCGGGCCTACTTGGGAGTGATGACATTCACCCTGACAAAATGCCATCTCGGCAAGGGGAAACATTAGGAAACAAGTTGCATGCATGGAAAAACTACTGAAATATGAGTAAACATGGTGCCTGCAGGGGTATGCCTTGGTTACCTGAGGATGACACGGCCGGGCATGCGCCTTTAAACGAAACGAGCCAAAAATTTACCTAGCACAGATCAACAAAAAGTCACATGGCGGCCATGCTGCTGAAGAGCCGAAGCTGTCGTTGTAGCCTAATGTTGTGCCTCCACAAGAACGACCCTCATGGGCCATCGTGTCCCAGGGCCCAAGACCCATGCTTGGCGTGGGCACCTCCTCCAACTCCTCGTCACGTCTCGGCAGGCAAGGCGCGAGCATGCCCCAGGCAAGACGCTAGAATGTGACTCCGGCGTTCCTTGGGCCAAAGGTCATGTGGACGTAGTTGTTCGGGTAAGCCCACCCGTGGTCGGCGCGCGTTGGCCAAGAATGGCCCTCGGACGAGGTCTTGTTTATGGTGAGCGCATTGACGTAGGCGTGGGGTCGGTCGACCGGGACAACGATGGGGACTGCGATTGGTGGTGCAGGGAAACCCCTCCCTTGCCTGGTCTGTGCCTCCTGAAGTTCCTTGATTGCCTCGATGACCGACTCTCGTGATCTTGGCACCTCGCGTCATGCCCCTGGTTCTGACAGTCGTGCATTAGGATGCGCCTTGAGGTTGTGCTCGACCGCCTCGCTTGTCTGACCGACCAAGTTGTGTGCCTCCCGGGCGGAATCCCCCATGCCTGACCCAAGGGGGGCGCTGAGCGTGCCTTCCTATGCGACGGAAGGGGTGGCCCCATCCCCGAATGCAGAGCGCGAGGCTCCTCCCTTGGAGGTTCCATCCCCTTGGTGCTCCACGAGGGTGAGCTGCTTCTTCTTCCTATGTTCATCTTCGCATGGCGAAGCGTCCTCCTCCTCGTCTGAGCGTTCGGTCATAGCTGCGCGGTATGCGCGGTCGAGGGAGTAGATGGCATCCTTCTCATCGTAGGCGACGGTGATGATGGCGCCACTCCCCAGCATCTTGAGGATGTTGTATACCTGATGGGTCACTGCCATGAACTTGGCGAGGGCCGGGTATCCGAGGATGGCATTGTATGGGAGGTGGATGTGGGCGACATCCAAGACGATGGTCTCGGTGCGGTAGTTCTTGCAACCACCAAAAGTGAGGGGCAGGCGTACTTGCCCAACGGGCACTGTGGAGCCATTAGTGACTGCTGATAAGGGCTTGGTCGGCATCAGTTAGTCGTATGGTACTTGGAGTGTCTCGAAGGTATCGATGGAGAGGACGTTGAGCCCGGCCCCACTATCGATGAGGGTCTTGGTGACGAGGATGTTGCTGATGGTCGGGGTGCACAACATGGGGAGCTTTACGGCCATGGCTGAGCACCTGAGCTGATCCCCGAGTTGAAGGTGATGGCATTTTGGGCCCACTTGAGGGGGTGCATGGCCTCGGGCTTTGGGTGTGTCGCATTCACCTCCCGCACGAATTGCTTGAAGACGTGGTTGTAGGACGGGGCCTGAGCGCCGCCAAGGATGCAGGCCACGACCCTGACCTTCTGGAAGCCCCCAGCCCCGTTGAGGGAGTCCTGGATTAAGGGGTCCTTGGGAAGCCGGCCTATTCTTATGAGCTGGACTATATGGGCTACTTACCAAACACTAGAAGATTTGAAGGCCCAGTCTCCGGGATGAAAACTTCGGGAAGAACGGGTTGTGCTCCACGTTTGATGTAGCAAATAGGCATGTTTATCTCTTCGGCATGTAACCGACTATATGTAACTCTTAGGCATCCTCGGCGTCTATATAAGCCGGAGGGTTTTAGGGCATAGGAATAGAACAACTCATCTAGGGTTAGCTATTGGATCTCGAGGTAGATCAACTCTGTAACCCCCCATATCATCAATACAACCAAGCAGGACATAGGGTATTACCTACATAGAAGGGCCCAAACCTGGGAAAATATATGTCCCCATTGTCTCCTGTAACCGTCGATTCTAGTCTCATAGTTTGGGGCCCCCTACCCGTGATCTGCCGGTTTTGACACCGACATTGGTGCTTTCACTGAGAGTTCCTCTATGAGAAAGAAAGAGTCGATGTCTCGCCTTGTCATCAACGAAGAGGTCCGCAACATGGACACTTTCGTCTCCAGACAGATTATCGCCTTCGGCAGTGTTGTGCTGCACGCTGATCCCACTTCCCATCTAGGCCGTATTGAGAGATTCGCCCTTGATCGAGAGGTCAGATTCGGAAACTTAGAGTTCTCCATAGACTCTCGGGGAGACTTGTTGTTAACCGAGCTCACAGCTTTGCCTGTAGCACCCGAGGACTTTGAGGCTTTAACCTCGAGCCGCTTCTTCGGACATGCCAATGGGGTCACCCATGGCGATGGGCCGAACTCCTATCCTGGTTCGGCCATTAAGCCAGATGACCAATCACGTGTTCTTGCCAAACACTCCCCATGTCCGGACGCCTTGGAGGTTACCTCCACAATTTCGGAATAGCTGGATCTGATCGGGCCCTCAGCGGTTGACGAGTCCCTAGATCGGATCTAGTCGATGAAGATCATCGACGATCCAGCCTCGATCTATGCTCATTTCGGCTTTGGTGTGGGTCAGGACGAAATTTTCCTCCCACCCACTACCCACTTGATAGCCACTATCAAAGATTTAATCGACATGCTCGACTATGCCTCCGAGGAGGCAGAATACATGGATGAAGAAGACCGTGCTCCCACCCCTATTAACACCGGGCGGTGAGCCGCCACTTCCACATACGATGTCTACATGGTAGATACTCCTGCCACTAACGGCGAAAATACGCCTAACAACGATGGAGACAAGTCGAGTGATGCACTTTCAAGGCGCCGGAAACCGCATGAGTGGTCCAGAGGCAAAAAGGGAAGGAAAGCTACTATCAGCAATAGATACGGTAATACCCCCGCTGACCATGGAAATCCCGATATCCCCGAACACCCATTAGAGGGTCCGGAAGGGCCTGAGGACCAGAACAACCCCGATAATGTCAACTCTTCTGAAGACGATAACTACCTTCCCTCCTTCGAGGAGGAAGATATACTGGAAGCCAATGACTTGTACATCCCTGATAACCTCGAAGATCAGGATCACTTGGCCTTCCTCCGCCGTGCGGTGAGGTATGTCGACGGGGAGGTATCCGGCTTTCTTGAGGTCCTGGATGTCCTCGTCAGTCACCGTGGAGGCCATTGGAGCTGGAGCCTGCCATTGGTGAGCTCGGAAGGGGAGGCGGAAGATTTAGATCTGGTCGTCAGAGGCTCAGAGGAATGGGAGGCAGCGGAAGCAGAGGGAGAGCGTGAATACCCGTGGGGGTTTTCTTTCCCTTTCATGAGGCTTAATGTTTGATCCCCCTCCGTCGCACCTTGAATCCCTCCACTTCTCGAGACGTGTGCATAGTTGTGCGTGCATGATTGAACATATCTCGTTTGAAACGGAGCACGATCTGCACGTTGATAGATCATGCTGATGGAACAGCCTCGAACCGCGCATCAAGTCCCTGTAACTAGCCTAGCGGTCGTGGTGGGTTGTGACCTTTCGTTGGAAAGGTCGTTAGGGAACGTTATCTTTTCTTCCTTGACGTTTTGCCTTCAAAACCAACTTATTTCACAACATTCCGATGTGCCGCTATTCGGAAGCTATTTGTCATCGAAGGCCGAACACTGTTTGCTGGAAGGAACTTACCTCGCAAGCCGAAGACTTTGTTCGTCAAGCAATTGGACCTGAAGACCCTTGGCATTGGAGGCAAATTCAGGGGCTACTAAGGGAGTCCTGGATTAAGGGGTCCTCGGGAAGCCGGCCTATTCTTATGGCCCAGACTATATGTGCTACTTACCGAATACTGGAAGATTTGAAGGCCCATTCTCCAGGATGGAAGCTTCGGGAAGCACGGTTTGCACTCCATGTTTGATGTAGCAAATAGGCATGTTTATCTCTTCGGCATGTAATCGACCATGTGTAAACCCTAGGCATCCTCGGCGTCTATATAAGCTGGAGGGTTTTAGGGTATAGGAACAGAACAACTCATCTAGGGTTAGCTATTGGATCTGGAGGTAGATCAACTCCGTAACCCCCCATATCATCAATACAACCAATAAGGACATAGGGTATTACCTCCATAGGAGGGCCTGAACCTGGATAAATGTGTGTCCCCTTTGTCTCCTGTAACCGTCGATTCTAGTCTCATACTTCGGGGCCCCCTACCCGAGATCCTCCGGTTTTGACATCGACACCCCTCGTCCTGCCTGTCCTCTTCCTTTCTTCTGGGTGAAGGCAGTAGTGGTGGTAGACCATCCTCACAAGGGTAAGCCTCACGAGGCTGGCCGCGTTGTGACCCCACTTGAGGGTCATCACGCCGGCGGTCGTCCTAAGGCTAGTCGCGCCAGCGGTTTTCCTAAGGCTAGTCGCGCCACCCCTGGCGCTGGTCCCTGTTGTCCCAGCGGCCGCTGCTGCGGCTCCGCCATGTCCAAAGCCGCGATCGGCGTGTTCGAGGCGTCAGCTGAAGTGTTAGCACAGACCAACCTTAGCTCCTGGCAGTCGATGGTGTCTTGGTTGTTGGTGCCACGGAAGATGCAGGTTGGTCTCCCTCCTGTAGGGTGCTCCTTGCCTCGGGTGCCCTTCGGTTCAGGCTCGGTTGCGAGTACTTCCGGGGCCTTGCACTTCACCTCCTTGGCCTTGGTCTTCTTCTCCTCTGGATCTGCTGTCGGATGCTCACGAAGAGACAGGCGGTCTTCCTCAGCCTTGGCAAACCTGCTCGCCGGGTTGAACATCTCCAAGGCGGAGCACAGCTCGTCGTTCATGGCGAGCTCTTCTTTCATCTTGGTGTTCGTGAAGCCATTAGTGAAAGCGGAGATGATGGCCTCATCTGACGCCTTCAGGATCTTGAGGCGCGTGGTGGTGAAGCACTATATATACTTGTACAGGGTCTCCCCATCTAGTTGCTTCACACGTCGCAGGTCGTTCACAGTGAGCGCGCGATCGCGGGTGCCTTGGAAGTTGTCAAGGAAGCGTTTGCGCAAGCCTTCCTAGGATGTGATGGATACCTTCGGGAGATTGAGGAACTAGGAGAGTGCGCCGCCCTTGAGCGCCTAGGCGAACCAGCATGCCATGACCTTGTGGTCTCCGCCGGCAGCCCGAATGCTTAGCGAGTAGAGTTGTAGGAACTCGTCAGGGTCCGTAGTGACGTCATAGTGAGGCGATAGATAGGGTTTGAACTTTTAGGGCCATGTAGTTGGATGGAGCTCCGGAGCGATGGCGAGGCAGCCCTCCGGCTCAATGGGTGTTGCTGCACGTGCGGGTGGGGCGTGGTCTTGATGCTCGTGAGGGGCCGCCTCGAGCGGTTCCCGGTCACGGTGCTAGTTCAGTAACGCGGGGAGCGCGTGAGCATCAACGCACGGTCGGGGCGCCACCTGGCAGCTCACTTCATCCCTTGCCCTTGCTTGTGGCCCGTGGAGCTGGTCGCGCAGGCACGCTTTACGCTTGGGCTCGGGGTCTACGTCGCAATGCGGAGGTGGTAGTGGCGCATCATGGGCCCCGTCGTCCGCGAGAGAGGGCTGGGGTCGGAGGGAGTAGGAGAGGGCCGAAGCGCCGCCCGCGGCACTAAAGAGCTGTGCGATGCGCCGAAGCCAGTCGCCATAGCGGTCAGGAGCGGGACAGTAGTGGAGGAGCTCGTTCGCGATGGTGAGGGCGCCCGAACCACGTGCCGGCCCTGGTTGGACGTGGGAGGACTACCCAGTCGCTGGGACGATCGACGATGTGGGGGTGCGGCCATCGCGCTACACTGTGAGAGGCTGGGAGGAGTCTTGTTGTTCATGGGCGTTCGGGCTCGTGGCTGTGTTAGCCGCAGGCGAAGGGGACCGACGCGCGCTTGAGCTACCCACGCGTGCGGTTTGGGCGACGTGGACGGCTCAGCTCTCGGCGCGGGCTTGGCGGGTGTGTGCCATCGGAGCGGCGAGGTGGAAGAAGAGCTTGGATCGAGGAAAAATCTGACACGACCCCTACCTGGCGTGCCAAATGTTGGATTTAGGGCTCCACAAAACCCTCAAGTTTCGAACACAGGGGCGTGTGCGAAGGTTTACTGCGGCCTCGCCCAACCTAGCTCACTACACGATGCTTACTAAAACGAACTCGCTTGATGGCGAGGGAGAAGATGAACACGACAATTTACCCAGGTTCAGACCGCTACGAAGCGTAATACCTACTCCTGCTTTTGTGGATTGCCTCTTGTGGAGGTTTTGGTGGATGAACAAGTATAGTGGGCTTGATCCTCGCAAGGGGACTCAAGAAGTGTTCTTGGCTCTCTACCTTGCGGTGGTGTGTTGAGTGGCTAAGTGTTGGATTAGATCTCCTCTATGGTGTGACCTAGCTTCTATATATAGCGGTGGCCTGGTTCCTCTTCCCTTATCACAATGGCAGGAAGGGATCCCACAATGTCCAAATTTGAAGGGGGACATGAATACATCCGCGCCCTGTCCAAAGGCGGTCTTCGCCTACAAATTAGCTGTTAGTGATGCGATGGTGGGCTCGGCGATGACATCCACCCTATGGGGCTCGTGGTCGTGGTCTTGTTGCACCGGAAAGGATACCTTTGGGTGGCGCTTTGGGAAACCGCATACGTCCTTGCTCCCTTTGCACCAAAGAGGAAACTGCGCCGCTTGGCGCGCTGATGGACGCCAGTCCTTCCTTGCATCACCCTTGACTCCTGAGGCTGGGCCGTGCATAGAGATCTTCGCCGCTCACGAGGGGGCCTGAGGAGGCCCATCCTTGATGGTTTTGTTGTTGTTCTTCCTCGCGAGCCCAGGGTCCTCGCGGGGGCCTTTTCTTGAGTAGTGTCGTGCCAGGCCACGCCTAGCTAATGAAGTGGGCTATGTCCTGGGCCACCGGCAGGCAAGACTGGGTACCACCGTTCCCAGAACGTCGACAATCCTGCCTGCCTGTGGCCTAGGACATGGCCCACTTCGTCAGCCAGGAGTGTCCTGGCACGACACTACGCAAGACATGGCCCTCTCGAGGACCCTGGGCTCGCGAGGAAGAACATCATCAAGACTAGCAAGGATGGTCCTCCTTAGGCCCCCTCCTGAGCAGCAGAGATCTCTATGCAGGGACCGGCCTGAGGAGTCAAAGGTGACACAAGGAAGTACAGGCGGCTACCAGCGCGCCAGGCGGCACAGTTTCCTCTTTGGTGCAAAGCGAGAAAGGATGTACGCGTGTTTCCTTTCTGCTGCAACAAGACGGCAACCACGAGCCCCGCAGGACGGATGTCATTGTCGAGCCCACCACTGCATCACCAATAACTACTTTGCAGGGAAAGACCGCCTTTGGAAATGGCGCGGATGTACTCCTGTCCTCCTTCAAAATTGTCCGTTGTGGGATCCCTTCCCTGCGTAGTGATAAGGGAAGAGGACCCGGGCCACCGTTATATATAAAAGCTAGGATGCACCATAGAAGGGACCCGATCCAACACTGAGCCACTCAACACACCACCGCAAGGCAGAGAGCCAAGAACACCTCTTGAGCCCCTTTGTGAGGCTCAAGCAAACTATACTAGTTCATCCACCCAAACCTCCACGAGAGGCAATCCACCAAAGCAGAAGTAGGGTATTACGCTTCACAGCGGCCCAAACCTGGGCAAACCATCATGTTCATCTTCTTCCTCATCATCGAGCGAGTTCGCCATAGTAACCGTCGAGTAGCAAGATAATAGGGGTGAGGCCACAGGGAACCTTTGCACACGCCCTTGTGTTCGAACCTTGAGGGTTTTGCAGAGCCTAAAATCCGACAGGACCCAAGCCTCATGATCCCGATGGGGAGAAGGGCATCGCGGAAGGCCTCTCCCTCATCGAGCATCTAGTGTACTACGTTAGTACAATGTTGCGGGACGCACGCTCATGCTACCCCATGCAGCAGAAGCTCTTGGTCGCACGTTTTGTCGCCTCGAGGAAGCTGTGCCATTACTTTCAGGGGCATCCCATCAAGGTCATCTCTGCGTACCCCATGGAGAAATTGTTGCGCAAACCCAACGCGGCAGGGAGGGTCGCAGAATGGAACATTGAGTTGCAAGACTTCAATATAGATTTCAGCACAACCAGGGTCATCAAGGGGGTGACCCTGGAAGACTTTGTAGTAGAATGGATGGATGCTCCCGACCGGGGGTTGGACGAGAGCCAGTCCCTTACCCCAGGTGATAGGGCACCTGAGGGTTGGACCATGCACTTCGACGGAGCCTTCCCACGCAGGGGAGTAGTGGCCGGAGTTGTACTCATCTCCCTGACCAGATACAAGCTCTATTACACTGTGCAACTCTGTTTCCAGCGTAGTGAGAAGGTCCCCAACAACATCCGGAGTATGAAGGCCTTATCGCCGGACTAAAGGCAGTAGCTTCCCTGGAGATTCAGGGCCTCACCGTTAAGGGTGACTCCCAACTCCTCGTCAATTTCTCCAACAAAGAGTATATGCCTAAGGACGAGCACATGGGAGCATAATTGGAAGAGGTACATAAGATTGAAAAATGTTTCCAGGGCTTGTAACTGTAGCACATCCCACGTGGCACAAACAAGGAGGCTAATGACATCACCAAGAGGGAAGCACGCTACGAGCCTCAGGAGATGGGCGTCTTCAAGGGATGGCTCTTCAAGCCATCCGCGACACCACCAACCGAGGATCAGGTGCCATGGAGTGAAGAGCTTCCCCCAGCACCACCCTCGGGGGCTCCAACTTGTGGTCCAGCCTCATGAGCTTGACTGCTCCTAGCGCTGGAGCCCAAGTCGACGACTGGACACAAGAGTTCAGGGCGTACCTGCTTCATGGCATGCTACCGAAAAAGGAGGAAGACGTGGAGCGTGTGGCATGACATGCCATAGCTTACTGTCTGCTAGACGGCGAGCTATACCATAGGCGCCCGAGGGACGTCACGTTGCAGTGCATATCCAAGGAACATGGGTGCGAGCTGATGGCCCACATCCATGGAGGAGACTGTGAACCACACTCCTCATCATGCACCCTGGCAGGGAAGGCGTTCCGATATGGCTTCTACTGGCCCATGGTGCTCAACAACGCCATCGAGCGAGTCCGGTCCTGCGAGGCCTACCAGTTCCATGCCAAGCAGATTCATCAGCCCATGCAGGGCCTCCAAACCATCCTGCTCTCCTGGCCCTTCGTGGTTTGGGGGTTGGACATATTGGGGCCCTTTCCATGACCGGCAGACGGGTACCGCTACCTCTACATCGCCATTAACAAGTTCACAAAGTGGGCGGAGGTGGAGCCCGTCCGCACCATCCCCATCGCGTCAGCCATCAAGTTTATCAATGGCATCATGAGACACTTCGGCGTCCCCAACCGCATCAACACCGATAACGGTCCGCAGTTCATAAGTAACCTTTTCAGGACCTATGTCACGCCCAAGATGCGATCCTATCCTTATTTTGGCACGAGGGCCTCAACAGGGATAGAAGTGCATCTCGTCATTTTGCGAGAATGGATATCATTACAAGTACATGTATAGAAGAGATGAGTATATGGAATTGGCTTACACTCACCACAAGCTACATCAAGATCACATCAAATACTACCACATTTCAAATATCATACAGAAGAGTAGGGTCTGACTACGGACGAAATCAAACGATAAAATGACATCCATCCTTGCTATCCCAGGCTGCCGCCTGGAACCCATCCTAGATCGATGAAGAAGAAGAAGAAGAACTCCAAATCAAAACGAGCATCGCTCTCACGTCAATTCACCGCATTACATGTACCTACAACTGTTGTTGTAGTAATATGTGAGCCACAAGGACTCAGCAATCTCATTTCCAAGGGTATAAAGACTATTAAAGCTTAATGGGTGAGGTATGGTTAAGTGGTGATGATGCAGCGAGCAACTAAGCATTTATTTGAGTGGCTAACTTACGAATACAAAAAGTAAAGTATGGTGGTCTACGCATAACGGACGTGAACCAGTAATGATCACTAACTGACCCTGAACACCTAGTTACGTCAAACATAACCCCACCGTGTTCTCTCTCGGACAAGGACTCGCGAGAAGAGACAGTCACCGTTACACACATAGTTGGTGTATTCTATTAGAGTTTACTTCAAGTTTGCTATTACCAGGTGTTAAAAAAAATTCCAAGTTTCCACATAATCGTGGGCACGACTTTTCGAAAGATTTAACCCTGTAGGGGTGATCCAACTCATCCATCACAAATTAACCACACACAACGGGAATAACCTTGAACATGAATCCCGTGATTTCTTAGCAAATTCCATTGGAAAATCTCAACCTCGAGATAGCCCGAAGTATTTTTAGAATTCCTCACTCAAGATGTTCGAGAAAGGTAAAACAAATCCAGCAAGGCCGCCTGACGTGTCGACGAACCCGATAAGAGCCACGTATCTCGTTCTCAGGACACGACCGGATGGGACTATCTATAAGGAAAACCAATCCCCGAGTGTCCTCTAGGCGGCCCTGCAAGAAGCCCGTTTTGGACCAACACTCATGAGGAGCACAGGCCTAGGTTGTTGAGTAAAGATCCTCAGGGTCCAGAAAGTCCCTATGCAATTTTATTAGTTATTAGGAAAATGTAGTACCAATGTTGGGACATGCCAGACAAGATTTATCCTAAAATGAAAATTAAGGGGGTCCTGATAACAACCCCGAGCATGTTAGGAGTGCTCAATATGGAACATAACACCGTTACACAAGTAACTAGGGGCGGCAAAAGTGGAACAAAACACCGAGAAAAGGCCAAGCCTTCCACCTTTTACCAAGTATATATGTGCATTAAATTAAATAGCAATAGTATTGTGATAACAAAAGAATGTCCATGTTGTCGCATGGAAGCAATTGCACTTGCAGCTAGAAATGCTATAAGAAGGGCTGAGCAAGCGGTAACATAGCCAAACAAAGGTTTGCTGGGAAGGTGGAGGGTTAGAGGCTTTTCATGGCAATGTTGGGAGGCTTGATAAACAAGTGGTAGGTAGCGAGACATAACGATAAAAAAGGGACAACTAGCACAACAATGATAGTAGTGGTATCCAGAGAAATGTGTCATCTTGCCTGAGATCCCACTTGGAATAAGAATGAATCCATGAAGAAGATGATCCGTGAAGTAGACGAACGAATCCTCACACTCTGAATGCTTGCGGAACTCTATCGATAAGGAACAATACAAAAACAACAATCAACACATGGAACACCACAACATATGCGTGACATGATGCGCAAACAAATATGATGCATGTCATGCATGACATGGCAAAGCACAACAATCAACTTCTACACATTAAGTGAAGCTCAATATGCAACGGGTTGCATATTGATGGAACTCCACATTTGAATTACTTAGTTCATTCCCGATTAGGTACACAGCAATATTAAGTGTTGTTAAGCATGGTAAGAGGTGAAGCATAAGTAAACTATCTATCTAGGCATCTTAAATGAGGTCGGAAACAACTTATAGCATTTCCGAAATGACCCCAAATGTTAATTTAGAAATTGTTCCAGATCTGAACTAAATATATTTTATATTGGATAAACAACTGAATAAAGTGTACCATCCAATTCTACACGTCATCCTAGTGGATTTACATATGTGGAACATCTCAAACGGAGCTACGGTCTAAAAGTTATGACACACACAAGATGATCATACCATGAATGTAAAATGCATGAAAATGACAACCACAAGCACTTCAAAACATGTATGCAACATGATAATATGATACTACATGAAATTCTAAGCAAGTTTCATATATGGCATGCCCAAAACGGAGCTACGGTTCAACCATAACAACCAACACAAGTTTTAGTAGAAATCAGCCCAAGACAGTAAGATAACATTTTGCACACATGAAAACAACAAGCTACAAGATCCTAAAATGCACAAACTAAGCATGGGGCAGTATCATATAACACACACTTCACTTCATCTTCACATATAATACTCAAAAGAGGCATGGATCACATGGTAGGAAGCTCACAACATGGCTAATTGAAAACAGTTTCAGACTTAGTGAAAATAGCAGTTTTTGACAGTGCCGTTTTTTATCACTAAGGCATATTGACAGCAGTAAAACTATAAGCTAGAGGGCATATTATGGCATGAAACTTAACCGCATGCTAGAGGACATTATGAACTACAAATAACTCCATTTGCACCAAGCCCAAAGGTGTCGGGGATATACCCCGCGGTATGACCCGACCTGGCGACTCATGCGAGACCTGGTCAAGACATGGCATTTTATTGGTGACCCGGCAGGCGGGTCGCGGGACAACCAGGCCCAAGACCCGGCATGCAAGATGGGACCAGGCGGCTCACAAGAGAAGGCCCAAGGAGAGAAATGATTCCTTCACAAAGGAAACAAGACCCGGAGTAGGACTCTATCTATATAAGGAGGGGTAGAGTGCCCATGCAGGGACAGGTTCACAAGTTCAAGTCATTAGAGATAGACAGATTAGAGGCTCTCGAGATTAGAGGTAGCAAGACAGCACCCTTGTAACCGAGAGATCTTCACCATCATCAATACCAGACAAGCATGACGTAGGCTTTTACCTCCATCGGAGGGGCCGAACCTGGGTGAACTCGCGTCTCTCGATTCCAACCAACCCCTCTCAAGCCGCCACCTAGTTGCAACCGCCCTGAACCTAAGTCCGTTCACCTGGATATCTTCCGTGACAAATCCACGACAAAAGGGGTTCTAGATCACTAGAAAATTACATGGCAAGACAGCTACAAAATATTACAGATTCTAGACTTAGAAAATTAGCTATCTCCCGAACTGCAATATTGACTAGGCATGTTGACATGGCTATAAAGTAACATAACAATCACTTATGAGCATATCAAGGACACTAACAACAACTATATATGACAACTTCAAATCATACCATTGGCAAAAGTTACATAGGATGCATGGTTTCCTTAACATGATGCTCGCAAAATGGAACTCGTCGTTAACAGATTTTGGTTTTAATGTGATGGCTACTTGAGAGCAAGAAATTAACATGTTAATGAAGTCCTACCTAGCAACCAGAGGCATGGCATGAAAATAGACATATTATATAACACATCTCATGAAGAAACCACATGGCAAGACCTACGTTTTACTTGCAATCATCCACACGAAATCAAACAAAATAACAGATCTGCACCTAACGCCATGATGCACTTTTGCAATAGAGTTTTGAGCATGTATATGGTTCCTAATATGCATGCAAATGATGCCATCATGTAGAGAATGAAGAGTAAATACATTTTGATATATAATACTTCACCATCGGATCAACATAAGCAAAGTTATCACACTCCAAAGATGTATATATAATGTTTTGAACAACCGAAATCTTAGGCACATAGCCGTTTCCACCTGCGCAAAAAAACTAGATGAGAAGGAGCTGGACGAGAGGGACTGCGTTTGGTTGACCGATCACGAGCGTCCTGGGACGGGACCGTCTCGATCTGGACCACACCGGTGGCGGCGGTTGCCGGCGTTGCTCCGGCGTGAGCAACGCAGCGGGGAGGCTTGGAGAGAGCCTGGACGGGGCACATCCGGGGGCGACGGCCTCGGATGTCACCGGATCTGAGCGATGCCGGTGACGGGAGGCAGGGCCGGTGAGATCCCGAGCGGCGGTGGAGGCTACAAGGGGCGGCGACCATAGCAGCTTGGGGCGGAGCAGCGGGGTTGCGTGGCGACGGGGGCGGCGACCTCCGATGGCCGGCCATCGCAGGCGAGCCGCGGTGGTGCAGCTCTTGTTGGCGATGGGGCTCGGCGACAGCAGGGACTTCCGACCAGGCGAGGTCCGGCAGCGGGGTGAAACGCTCCGACGGGTTGGCGCTGGCCAGCGGTGGCGAGGTGCTGGCCGGTTCGGGCCTGGCTGTGACAACGGCGGCTACGGGGTCCATCCCAGGCGGGCCTGGCCTAGGCCCCACGGCTTGAGGTGGCAGGCATCCGCGAGAGGATAGGTGGCGCACTCCTGTTCGCTAAAGGCGGTGGCGTGGCAGCTGGGTGGCGGCGCGGATGATACGGAGCTGCCAAGTGGCAACGGCGGGGATGACTGGCACTGAAAACGAGGAAGGGGAGGGGTTAGGCTGTCCAAAATGGAAGGGACATCCTTTTATAGGCAGGGGTGCTAGGGTTAGGGGATTTAGCCCATTTTCGGACATTCCAATAGCGATCGGACGGCTCCGGTCGCGGGGTTAGGCTAGGATGCGCTAGTAGGCTGTGTAGAGGGGCTTGCTGGGGATGTGATGGAATGTTTGCGGCCAGTGACACGAGTTTATAAATTGACATCGTCTGATAAATAAACCGTTGACCGCACTGCTATGACTGACCGTTGGGGTATCAAACAACCTTTGATTGCGATGAAATTTGGCAGGCAGTCTGCCGACAATAAAACTAGACCGTACGCCAACTTTCGACCGAATCCGAGAATATTTCATATGCACTTTTAAAACAATATTTTATCGATGCCGCTGGCATGTGCATGTGTGGTTGGCTTCGAAACGGATAATGACACGAACCGAGAGAATCGATGAACACGAATGAACACAAGTTTTTGAAAACAAGTGACGATGTCATGCAGATGATGCGAATGATGCGATGATGAATGCAATAACCAAACGAAACATAGATGAGGATGGAAATAAAACGGGAATCTTATGGAGTGTCGGTCCCGGGATGTTACAACCTATTGCGCTAATCTTGGAACACAGATATGCTACACCTCGGTGGCACACCCGCGAAGCAATAGTCAGGCAGAACGCACCAACGCGGAGGTCCTACGGGGCCTCAAGGAAAGGAGGTTCAAGAAGAAGCATGAGGCCTGTGGCAGGGGTTGGGTCGACAAGCTTCAGACCGTGTTTTGGTCCATCCGCACCACCGTGACTAAGCCCGCCGGGGAGACCTGATAACCCACAAGTATACGGGATAGCAACAGTTTTCGAGGCTAGAGTATTCAACCCAAATTTATTGATTCGACACAAGGGGAGCCAAAGCATATTCTCGAGTATTCGCAGCTGAGTTGTGAATTGATCCACACCTATAAGACTTAATATCTGCACCAAAGTATTTAGTAGCAAAGTAGTATGGAAGTAACGGTAACGATAGCAAAAGCAACAGTAGCAGTTTTGTAGGGATTGTAACAGTAGCAACAGAGAAGTAAGTTAGCAAGATTCAATATATGGAAAGCTCGTAGGAAATGGATCAGTGATGGATAATTATGTTGGATAGCATTCGTCATGCAACAGTTATAACATAGGGTGACACGGAACTAGCTCCAATTCATCAATGTAATCTAGGCATGTATTCCATATATAGTCATACGTGCTTATGGAAAAGAACTTGCATGACATCTTTTGTCCTACCCTCCCATGGCAGCGGGATCCTAATGGAAACTAAGGGATATTAAGGCCTCCTTTTAATAGAGAACCGGACCAAAGCATTAACACTTAGTGAATACATGAACTCCTCAAACTACAGTAATCACCGTAAAGAATCCCAGTTATTGTCACCCTGGGGGATGCGGATCATAACTCGTAATAGGTGTCTACAGCTTGCAAGATAGGATCAATAACACATATATATTCATGAAAACATAATAGGTTCAGATCTGAAATCGTGGCACTCGGGCCCTAGTGACAAGCATTAAGCATAGCAAAGTCATAGCAACATCAATCTCAGAACATAGTGGATACTAGGGATCCAACCCTACCAAAACTAACTCGATTACATGATAAATCTCATCCAACCCATCACCGTCCAGCAAGCCTATGATGGGATTACTCACGAACGACAGAGAGCATCATGGAATTGGTGGTGAAGGATGGTTGGCGATGACGATGGCATCGATTTCCTCTCTCCGGAGCCCAAAACGGACTCCAGATGTGGTCTCCCGAGGAATAACAGGAGGTGGCGGCGGCTCCATATCGTGAAACGCGATGAACTCTACTCTCTGATTTTTTTTCTCTGCGAATAGGGTTATATGGAGCTGGAGAGGAACTCGGAGTAGCCGCGAGGGCCACACAAGCCTGCTAGGCACGGCTAGGGGGTGGCCGCGCCTAGCAGGCTTGTGGCCTACAGGTGGCCCCCTCTGGTTGATTCTTGCACCAGTATTTTTTATTAAATCCTAGAAAATTCTCCGTAAATTTTCAGGACGATCTGAGAACTTTTATTTTTGCACAAAAATAACACCAAAGAAATTCTGCTGAAAACAGCGTCAGTCCGGGTTAGTTCCATTCAAATCATGCAAATTAGAGTCCAAAACGAGGGCAAAAGAGTTTGGAAAAGTGGATACGATGGAGACGTATCAACTCCCCCAAGCTTAACCCATTGCTTGTCCTCAAGCAATTCAGTTGATAAACCGATAGTGATAAATAAAAACTTTTACAAATGCTGTTTGATCTTCTTGTTGTAAATACGTCTAACTGATGTTTAGATTTTCAGCAAAGGTCATGGACTAACCACGTTCACAATCACATTTAGGTCTCACATTTACTCATATCAATGACATAATCAACTAGCGAGCAATAATAACAAATCTCGGATGACAGCACTTTTCCAAAACAATTATGATACAATAAGAAAAAATGGTATCTCACTAGCCCTTTCTGAGACCGCAAAACATAAATGCAAAGCACCTCTAAAGAACAAGGACTGACTAGACATTGTAATTCATGGTGAAAGAGATCCAATCATGCTCATACTCAATATCAATTAATATCAAAGCATACAAATGACGGTGGTGCTCTCTAACTGGTGCCTTTTATAAGAATATGATGACTCAACAATAAAATAAATGGAAAGGCCCTTCATAGAGGGAAGCATTGAATAGCAGAGGTGCCACGGCTCAAGTTTTGAAAACAGAGATAAGTAATGATTTTTGAGCGGTATGCTTTCATTGCTCACATAACGACCAAGAGGTTTTCAACATCTTCCATGCTAGATACTTTATAGGTTGTTCCCAAATAGAATGATAAAGTTTTTAGTCTCCCTCCACCAATCAGTCACACTCCACGGCGAGCCGAATCCACAGGTACCGTCCATACGAACACAGTTCTAGAGAAGTTTTGTTTAATTGTATTTTTCTTTTATTTCGAGCATGGAACTGGGCATCCTGATTACCAGCCACTTTCTCGTGAATGATAGTGAATCAACACATATCATGAGAGTAACCCACCTACCATGGAAGATAGTGACAGCCCCTAGTCGCCACCTGATTTTTGAGCGGTCGGTATAGTGGACTCATATGAAACAACTTTGGGTGTGAGGAATTGGATGCACAAGCAGTATTCCCACTTAGTACAAGTGAAGTCTAGCGAATGACTGGGAAGCGACCAACTAGAGAGCGACATAGTCATCAACATGCTTTGGGTTAACCAACATTGCATGAGTAGGATATAAATAACTGTGAACATAAATATCGTAGAGGCTATGTTGATTTTGTTTCAACTACATGCATGAACATGTGCCAAGTCGAGCCACTTGAATCGTTCAGAGGAGGATACCATCCCATCATACAAATCCACAACCATTTTAATATGTATGTTGGCACCCAAACAAACCATTACCCACTCTTAGCTAATTAAGCATGGCATGAGTAACTATAATCTCTAAATGTCATTACAAATATGTTTCACCCATGATGAACTGAATTCAGAACGATGAGCTAATCATATTTACAAAAGCAAGATAGGTCGATTTCATACCAGCTTTTCTTCATCTCAATCTTTTCATCAAATATCATCATTATTCCCTTTCACTTGCACGACCGAACGGTGTGGATAATAATAAGAGTGCACATGCATTGGACTAAGCTGGAATCTACAAATAATAACTCAAGGAGAAGAAAAGGTAATGTGGGCTCTCTGATAGATAAACAATAATGCATATAAGAACCACTCAATATTTTCATTGTGGTCTTCTCCTTACGACCCAAAGAAAGAAAAATCAAAACAACAATGAGGAAAAAATATTTACACGGGAAAGCTCCCAATAAGCAAAAGAAGAACACAAAATATTTTTGGGTTTTTCTTTCTTAATAGTACAACTAAGCAACCAGAAGATAATGCTAGAACTAATTGTTTTGTATTTTTCTCAAAGTTAAATAAACACATAAGAAGAAAGTGAAACAAGTAAATAAACTACCATGGATGGTACAATGAAAGAGTATGAGCACCGAACACTAAGATGCGTGTGTGAACTTGAATGTAAAGTTGGTGAGAAATACGTACTCCCCCAAGCTTAGGCTTTTGTACTAAGTTGGTCTATGGCCATGGCTGGCCCTGATAATATCTGAAGTCATAGTTGGGGTTGTACTGGACTGCGGCAGCTACCGCCTGAACGACTGCAACGTGAAGGCAAGCTAATTATGCGCTCCTCTCGTACTCGTCTTCCTCCTCTCTGGTTATAATGTATCTTTCTTTTTCCTGAAAGTTAAAGAAGGCAGGAGCAGGAAGGGTGACATGGACAGCACGTTGTCTGTCAAAACATAGTCGGTACTGGAGAGATCGTTCGTTCCTTTTGAGAAACTGAAAACGTACCAATGCCTCATAATCAAGAAAAGGAGGTGGTAACTCAATATCATTTCTGCGCATGGGTACCCCAAGATAATTAGCTAAATGAGTGGCATAAATCCCACCAAAGAAATCTCAATCTTTAGCATTATTATACAACCTTCTAGCAATAATGGCCCCGAAGTTATATCGCCTTTCGCCCATTACTTCACTCTTAAGAAAACTAAGATCGGTTGCACAAAGGTGGCTATGCTCAGTTTTTTACCGTTAATACATGTACCTATGAATAGAGCAAAATAATGTATGGAGGGAAGTGAATTCTCCCCATGGTAGCCTGTGTAATATTTCTAGTTTCTTTGACGATAATGCTAGCAAGAAAATCATTATATTCAGTTTTGTGCGGATCACTATAGCTGCCCCATTGTGGAATTTGGCAAGCATGATTAAAATCCTCTATGTCCAAAGTATATGATTTGTCATAATGGTCAAATAGAACGGAAGGTTTATTACGACTGAGCGAAAATTCAAACCTCCGCACAAAAGAATCTGTGAGTTGATAGTATTGCTTGCATTTGTCCGACATGAATTCCTCAAGGCCGGCATTTCTTGTGTATGCGTAGAATTCTTCCTTAAAACTGACATCACTCATGAATTGATCTGATGGCCATTCACAAGGTCGTACTTGTGCTTCCCTCGGCGGTTCAAGGTTGGGCTCGCATATCACGAGTCTCGGGGCCTTCTTGCTTGATGTACCCCGTTGAAACACCTTCCTCAACATTTTTCTTTTTCTGAAAAATTCTGAAATTTTTTAGTAACTCAAAATAAAGGTGAACAAAAGTCAACGAAACTCATAGCAACTACTACCTCAAGTGCCTAGAGGTTATATCATGCATCAAAACTACTTGAGACCATACAAATTTGACATGCAAGCATCAAGAACAAGGTCACCACAGCAGCAAAAAATTGCAATATATAGAGCACTAGAACAAAAACTAATTGGACCATTGGAGGACTCACATACTAAGGAACAATCTCCCAAAACAGTTTTGCGAATGAAGCTTTGCACAAGGGGATTGAAAAATGAAGCAAAATGAGCTAGAACACTGGTTTGAGCAATGGTGGGATTTGTTTTGAGGAAGATGAAGTGAATGGGTGCTGTAATAAGTGAAGGGGGCCACATGGGACCAACAAGCCTGCTAGGCGCAGTCAGGGGGTGGTTGCGCCTTGTGGGCTTGTGGCCCAGTAGTGCAGTCCCAAGCAGTGTGCTCAGTGCCAGATATTTTTAAATATTCCAGAAAAAAACATATTCCATTTTCAAGACATTTGAAGAACTTTTATTTTCAGGTCACTTTTTTATTGCACGGGAAACTTAGAAAATAGAAAAATGATAGCATTTTTACTAAATTTAAACTTATTAACAGAAAGTAAAAGTTGTGTACAGAAAGTTGTGCTTTCTAAATTCATCCATCTCATGCTCCTCAAAAGGAATCCATCAATAAGGTTGTTCAAGTCTTATTAATAAACTTCTTTTGAATAACATGAAGCCGAAGAATTTTTTTAATAACACTAGGTTACCTCAATGGGGATATGCATGTCCCCAACCATAAGTATATCATATTTCTTCTTGAAAGTAGGAAGAGGGAATTCAAAGTCTCCAATAATAATCGTTAGAATTTTTTCAATGGAGTTGATACTATGAACTTGAGGTTGTTTCTTCGGAAAGTGTATCGTATGCTCACTACCATTAATATGAAAAGTGGCATTGCCCTTGTTGCAATCAATAACAGCCCCTGCAGTATTCAAAAAGGGTCTACCAAGGATCATCAACATACTGTCGTCCTCGGGAATATCAAGAATAATAAAGTCCATTAAGATAGCAGCATTTGCAACTACGACGGGTAGATCCTCACAAATACTGATAGGTAGAGGAGTTGATTTATCAGCCATTTGCAAAGAGATTTCAGTAGGTGTCAACTTATTCAAATCAAGTCTACGATATAAAGACAAAGGCATAACACTAACACCAGCTCCCAAATCACATAAAGCAGTTTTAACACAATTCACCTTAATAGAGCATGGTATAGTTGGTATTCCTGGATCTCCTAATTTCTTTAGTACTCCACCCTTAAAAGTATAATTAGCAAGCATGGTGGAAATCTCGGCTTCCGGTATCTTTCTTTTATTAGTCACAATATCTTTCATATACTTAGCATAAGGAGACATTTTCAGAATATCGGTCAAGGCATACACAAAAAGATAGGTCTAAGCATTTCAACAAAGTGCTCAAAATCCACATCATCCTTTTTCTTGAATGGTTTAGGAGGAAAGGTCATGGGTTTCTGAACCCATGGTTCTCTTTCTTTACCATGCTTCCTAGCAATAATATCTCTTTTTTCATATCTTTTATTCTTAGGATGTGGGTTATCAAGATCTACAGGAGGTTCAGTCTCCACCTCATTATCATTAATAGGTTGAGTGTCAACATGAACATCATCATTAATATTAACACTAGGCTCATATTCATCACCAGATTTTGTCTCAGCATCAGAAATAGAAATATCATTTGGGTTTTCAGGTGTATCTATAACAGGTTCACTAGCAGCATGCAAGGTTCTATCATCATCCTTATTCCTCCTATTATTGGAACAACTAGGCACATCAGTATTAGCCCTTAGAGAATCTTGCTCAATTCTCTTAGGGTGGCCCTCAGGATACAAAGGTTCTTGAGTCATTCTTCCACCTCTAGTCACAACTTTAACAGAATGATCATTGTTCTTACTATTCATCTCATTAAGCAAATCATTATGTGCCTTAAGTACTTGTTCTACTTGAGTAGTTACCACAGAAGCATGTTTACCAATCAGTTTAAGATCATTGATAGTTCTACTCATATAATCACCTAAGCGATCAAGCATGAAAGCATTATGTTTCAATTGTTTACTAACATAACCATTAAAAATTTCTTGCTTAACAACAAAATTATCAAATTCATCCCAGCATTGGCTAGTAGACATATTATAAGGAATATCGCTTTCATCAAATCTACAAAGAGAATTTACCTCTACTACCTGTGTTGGGTTATCAAGACCATGAATTTCTTCAATAGGTGGTAGATTCTTAACATATTTTGCTTTAATACCTTTCTGTTTTATAGATTTCTTTGCCACTTGCATATTTTCAGGACTGAGAAATAGAATGCCTCTTTTCTTCGGAGTTGGCTTCGGAGGAGGTTCGGGAATAGTCCAATCATTATCATTGCTCAATATATTATTCAATAGTATTTCAGCTTGTTCAACAGTTCATTCCCTGAAAACACAACCAACACAACTATATAGGTGGTCCCTAGAAGCATCGGTTAGTCCATTATAAAAGATATGAAGTATTTCATTTTTCTTGAGAGGATGATCAGGCAAAGCATTAAGTAACTCGAGAAGCCTCCCCCAAGCTTGTGGGATACTCTCTTCTTCAATTTGCGCAAAGTTAAATATTTCCTGCAAGGCAGCTTGTTTCTTATGGGTAGGAAAATATTTTTCAGAGACGTGATAAATAATATCCTGGCGGCTACGCACACAACTAGGAGAAAGAGAATTAAACCATATCTTAGCATCACCCTTTAACGAGAATGGAAACAACTTAAGGATATAATAGTAACGAATTTTTTCCTCATGAGTAAATAGGATGGCTATATCAATCAGTTTAGTAAGATGCACCACAACAGTTTCAGATTCATAAACCATGGAAAGGATCAGATTCAACAAAAGTAATTAACTCGGGATCAACGAAGAATTCATAATCCTTATCAGTAACAAAGATAGGTGATGTAGCAAACTTAGGATCATATTTCATTCTAGCATTCAAAGATTTTTCTTTCCACTTGCATAGAAATTTCTTAAGATCATCTCTATCATTACAAGAAAGAAAGTCCCTAGATACCTCTCTTTCCATAACATAGCCCTCAGGAGTATCTGGCAATTCATATCTCAGAGAACTAGGTCTAGCAGGTGTCTCAAAGTGTTCAGTTTCAATAATTTCATCAGTTTAAGAACTATCATAATTTTCAGCATTGACTCTAGCAATTTATTCATCAAGAAATTCACCAAGTGGCACAGTATTATCAAACAAAGTATCATCATAAGCATCATGCATAGCATAAGTGGCATCATCAATTAGTAGCGACATGTCAAAATTACTAGCAGGTGGTGGTGTCGCAAACTTACTCATAACAGAAGGTAAATCAAGTGCAGAGCTAGATGGCAGTTCCTTACCTCCCCTCGTAGTAGAGGGATAGATCTTGGTTTTTGGATCTTTCAGATTCTTCATAATGATCAACAAATATAAATCCCAAGTGACTCAGAGAGTAGAGCTATGCTCCCCGGGAACACCGCCAGAAAAGGGTCTTGATAACCCACAATTATAGGGGATGGCAACATTTTTCGAGGGTAGAGTATTCAACCAAAATTTATTGATTCGACATAATGGGAGCCAAAGAATACTCTCGGGTATTCACAGCTGAGTTGTCAATTCAACCACACCTATAAGACTTAATATCTGCAGCAAAGTACTCAGTAGCAAAGTAGTATGGAAGTAACAGTAACGGTAGCAAAAGCAACCGTAGCAGTTTTGTAGTGATTGCAACAGTAGCAGCGGAGAAGTAACTTAGCAAGGATCAATATGTGGAAAGCTCGTAGGCAATGGATCAGTGATGGATAATCATGTTTGATAGCATTCATCATGCAATAGTTATAACATAGGGTGAGACAGAACTAGCTCCAATTCATCAATGTAATGTAGGCATGTATTCCAGATATAGTCATACGTGCTTATGGAAAAGAACTTGCATGACATCTTTTGTCCTACCCTCCCGTGGCAGCAGGTTCCGAATGGAAACTAAGGGATATTAAGGCCTCCTTTTAATAGATAACCGAACTAAAATATTAGCACTTAGTGAATACATGAACTCCTCAAACTACGGTAATCATCGGAAAGAATCCCAGTTATTGTCACCCTGGGGGATGCGGATCATAACTCGTAATAGGTGTCTACAGTTGCAAGATAGGATCAAGAACACATATATATTCATGAAAACATAATAGGTTCAGATCTGAAATCAAGGCACTCGGGCCCTAGTGACAAGCATTAAGCATAGCAAAGTCATAGCAACATCAATCTCAGAACGTAGTGGATACTATGGATCAAACCCTAACAAAACTAACTCGATTACATGATAAATCTCATCCAACCCATCACCGTCCAGCAAGCCTACAATGGGATTATATGAACGGCGGAGAGCATCATGGAATTGGTGATGAAGGATGGTTGCTGATGGCGTTGATTCCCGCTCTCCGGAGCCCAAAATAGACTCTAGATCTGGTCTCCCGAGGAAGAACAAGAGGTGGCGGCGGCTCCGTATCGTGAAACGTGATGAACTCTTCTCTCTAAAAAAATTCTCCATGAATAGGGTTATATGGACCTGGAGAGGAGGTCAAAGGAGAGAGAGGGCCCCACAAGCCTGATAGGCGTGGCCAGGGGGTGGCCGCGCGTACCAGGCTTGTGCCTTGCAGGTGGCCCCCTCTGGTTTATTCTTGTGCTAATATTTTTATTAAATCTAAAAATATTCTCCGTAAATTTTCAGGACGATCCGATAACTTTTATTTCTGCACAAAAATAACACCAAAGCAATTCTGCTGAAAACAGCATCAGTCCTGGTTAGTTCCATTCAAATCATGCAAATTAGAGTTCAAAACAAGGGCAAAAGACTTTGGATAAGTGGATACAATGGAGACGTATCAAGACACCATTCTTCCTCGTCTATGGAGCCGAAGCCGTCCTCCCACACGATGTCAAGAACCGATCCCTGTGAGTTTTGGCATTCGACGAGGAGCGTCAGGATGCCACGTGAGGGACGGACCTCGTGCTCGGGGAGGAGGCCCGTCGTCAAGCCTCGCTCCAAGCTATGAGGTACCAGCAGGCACTGCGGCATTACCATTGTCGTAACATCCGGTCCAAGACCCTCGAAGTTGGAGACCTCGCCCTGAGGTAGGTCCTTTTAGGGAAGGCTTGCACAAGCTCTCGCCCATGTGGGAGGGCCCGTACAAGGTCGCCCACATCTCCAGGCCTGGCATCGTGCGCCTGGAGACTCAGGATGGGCTCCCCATCCAGAATGCCTGGAACATCCAACACCTTTGCAAGTTCTACCCGTGACACTCTCACGTAATAATGAGTGGGTTGTATATGCCCGGAGCCACCCGAGGAAGCGAAGGGGTTCCCACCCACGCGCAAGTGGAAGCCCCATGCTCCACACTAGCGGACAACACTGCCCTCCAATGGTTATGCCCATGCAACATGGATGCCCTATGCTCCGCACTGGGGGAAGACAAAGATGAATACTAGCCTAGGTGCCGGACGCGTCTGTTCTTCATTTTCCTCTGTTCGAATTTGCCAACTTTTCTAGAAGGAAACTCGGGGCTTTTTCAACCATGTTTTAAGAAAAAGGGTCGGTGATTTTTTCTCATTGCCTTTTCCTATCTTCAAATTTCTCTATTCGGTACAAACACTTGCCAGCCTCTCTCCCTCTCCCACCCCACGAGTGGGGGCTATGGGGCACGATGCTCTCACTTTGCCAAGGCCTTGCGCCTTGGTCCTCGCGTGAAGCTCCCGAGTGGGCTAGCAAGCGCATGTCGCTTTATACTCGCCCGGGGCTCCGTCACGGCCTGGCGCACCATCTTTTGAGCTACTAGAGGCTCGCGCCTCCTAGGGCAGGAAACGGAAAAAAATTAGGAGCTGCTTGAGCATCAAAGAGGGCTCCTGACTAGTGTGCCTCAGGAGCCTTACCGGTCATATAGCCCCTCGCCTCTTGGTCTCGTCCTGATGATCCGGACACCCCAATGGTGGTCGAGCCTCGCCCCTTGGTATCGTCCCGGTGATCTGGATGCCCCAACGATGGTCGAGGAATGTGCAGGACTGAGGCCTACCGACATAGAGTGCTACTTGAATGTCAAGGGGGGCTCCTGAGCAACGCGCCTCGGGAGCGTTACTGGTCATATAGCCCCTCGTCCCTTGGTGTCGTCCTGGTGACCCGGACGCCCCAATGGTGTCGAGGCCTCACCCCTTGGTCATGTTCTGGTGATCCGGACGCCCCAACGGTGGCCGAGGAATGTGCTGGACTGGGGCCTACCGATGTAGAGTGCCGAAAGGGCTCCCAACCAACCTCACTCGTAAAAAGAAGGAACCCCCGAGACATCCAGCTCCCCAAGTGCCTCTGCCGGAATTCTCCAATAGAGAAGCCCACCGCAAACGTGTCAAGCTAAGTACCCTAATCACGACTAGCAAGAAGTCTGAATTAACAGTAACACAGGGACCAGGATGCATTATAAGAGTACAAATAAAAGGGCGCAAGCGCCAAAGTTCATTACATGCCCGGAGGGCTCCCCCCTCGAGATTTTTGGGTTGCAGGGAAAGGAGAAGAAGAAGAGAGTGAAGGAGCCCCCTGGGGGGCTGCCCCCTGAGGCCCTGCCTTCGACGCGCTAGCGCTCAATTGGAGTCCTGCTCTTCCTTGATGGGCCCATGGAGTCACACCGGCATAGCCGCCTCGCGGGCAGGGTAGCAACACCGTCACGGCCGGCTGCCCCCCAAAGTGCGGGTGCGCCGGCTGAAAGCACATTTGCTCCTTGGTGGTTTTGGTAATTAATAACAACATATATGTCATTGAACTAATGTTTTCACTAAGTATGTTTCAGGAAAAGTTCAATGATGGGTTGGCAAAAGGATTGTGGAATACCCCAAGATGCAAGGGAATAGATTGGCAAAGCTTCAAGCAAAGGACTCTACATTTTACATTTGAGAGAAATCACTCTGAGTCCATAGGAAAGCCAATACTATGAAAAGGTGGTAAGGTTTTCTTGGTGAACAACATGCTCATATGTGCACAAGTGATCGTCACCACATACACCCACAAGCTCTTCCACAAAAGTCTGTCCAAAGCCCAATACCCAAAATCTGTGCAACCAACACATTCCACTCGGTGCCACCGATTCCAGAACCTAGACAGATTCTGCCAAACCCTAGCCACTTCGGTGCAACCGATTCTGCTTCGGTGCCTCCGAGTTTGGGTTGCCAACTTTCTGTTATACAAGTTTACAAAATCGGTCCCTCTGAGTTTTGTGAATCGGCGTCACCGAGATTGGGCAATCTAACAGTTAGTCACCTTATCGGTGCAACCGAGATTACTATATCATTCTCACCAAGATTCAAAAGTTGCCACCTTTTGTTCCCTTTGGTACCACCAAGATTAACACATCGATGTCACCGAGCTGGTCATTTTGTGTGTAACGGTTGGATTTTTGGAGATGCCTATATATACCCCTCCACCACCACTCACTCGCAAGAGAAGCACTTAGAACTATTCCCCACTCTTACCTACTGATTTTCTGAGATAGAGCCACCTACTCATGTGTTGAGATCATGCCATTCCATTCCTACCATATGAATCTTGATCTCTAGCCTCCCCAAGTTGCTTTCCACCAAATCAATCTCTTCCACCAAGCAAAATCTATGAGATAGTGATTGTGTGTGGAGGAGTCTATCATCTTGAAGCACGAGAGCAAGGAGTTCATCGACACTATCGAGCCTATTACATTTTGGAGGATGGTGCCTCCTAGATTGGTTCGTGTTGTGGAGTGAACCAAGAAGTTAGTAAGGGCAAGGAGATCGCCTACTTCGTGAAGATCTACCCATAGTGAGGCTAGTCCTTCTTGGACGGAAGCCATCATGGTATAGTCAAGGTTGCTTCTTCGTGGAACCCTCCGTGGGTAGAGCCCTCCATGGACTCTCGCGACTGTTACCCTCCGTGGGTTGAAGACTCCATGAACGTGGACGTACGATAGCACCACCTATCGGAACCACGGGAAAAATCTTCGTGTCATCACTTGTGTTTGCTTTCCTTACCCTCTCTTTACTTACATGTGCAATGTCTTTACTTTTCGCTGTTATACTCTTAGACATGCATGTGTAGCGTGTACTTGACATGATATGAATGCTAAGAATTGCCAAAAATTAAAATTGGGAAAAAGCATAGTTTATTTGGTCAAGTAGTCTAATCACCCACCCTCTAGACCTACTTTCGATCCTACCAAATGGCTGATAAATCAACTGCTCTACCTATCGGTATTTGTAATGATGTACCTGTCGTAGTTGCAAACGCTACTATCTTGGTGGACTTTGTTTTTCTTGATATTCCTGGGGACGACAGTATGTCGACCATCCTTGGTAGACCCTTTTTGAATACTGCAGGGGCTGTTATTGATTGCAACAATGGCAATGTCACTTTTCATATTAATGGTAATGAGCATATGGTACACTCTCAAGTTCATAGTGTCAACTCCACTGAAAAAATTCCAATGATTATTATTGGAGACTTTGAATTCCCTCTTCCTAGTGTCAAGAAGAAATATTATATACTTATTGTTGGGGATATACATATCCTCATTGAGGTAACTTAGTGTTATTCGAATTTTTTTCGGTTTTATGTTATTTGAAACAAGTTTGTTAATAAGACTTGATCAACCTTATTGATGGATTCCTTTTCATGAGCATGAGATGAATGAATCTAGAAAGCACAACTTTCTATACCCAACTTTTATTTTCTGTTAGTTAGATTAAATTAAGTAAGAACGCTACTATTTTCCTGTTTTTTGAGTTTCCCATGCAATAAAAAGTGACCTGAAAATAAAAGTTCTTCAAATGTCCTGAAAATGGAGTATGATTTTTTTCTGTAATATTTAAAAATATCTGGCATGTCGGCGTCGTCGACTCCCAAGGTTTGACCCACATCTGTTTCTTCCTCTATTGATTCCACAAGTATCTTTTTCTCACCCCGGCAGAGACCGTGCGCCAGGCCATCCTTGCCTAGTGTCCCGCCTGCACGAGCGTGGACCTGATGGATCTGGACCTCCCCTCCCTCGCCTCCGTCCGCAACTTCGCCTACGACTTCGCCACCAAAGGCCTCCTGCTCAACATCCTCATGTAAGGCATCAACTTCTTCTTCTAATCCCCGCTTCCAATGGCTCCCGTGTCGCTGTTCGTCAGGTCCATTCTAAAAATTCTGGTTCGGGTTCAGTTAGGAAAGGGGTTGTCGACCATTAAATTCAGAGCAACATCTGGCTCATGAGTGAGTAGGTAGCACAACAGCGAGAGGACATCTGCCTCATCATCAGTTTGGCTGCAACTTATAGTTTTTGTCGATCGAGCCGATTTAATTTTTGGGTTTGTACGTTAACTTTCAACTATAACATGTTTACAACGAGATGACTTATCAATTTTATAGTTTCAGTCAACGTTGAGTGGATTTAATTTGTTGGGCTTTCTTTCGTACTTCAACTTGGACTATAACATGTTTATATGTTGAGTAGCTGCTGCAGCTAGCAGTTCAGTGTAGGAAAGTTTCACACGGTAGGAGAAAGGCACCTGTAGCTGATGAACATCCCTTGATGCTGTCGGCATGGGGAATTTCATGGAGGGCTAATTGGTCCGTGTGGTTAGTTATAACAGTTAGTCTATGTGGTTAGTTATAACAGTCCCTTTCGTTCCATGGCTCCACGTTCACAATCTGAAGGTAACCGTGCTGCAACTGCAGCAACACTATCTTCTCTATCTTGCTGGCTTGATAAGTCTTCGCTCTATCCCATTATTTATTTTTGGTACTTGGTTGATGGGCCATGATGCCATGACATAATTATTGAAGTTTGAATCACTGGATGTTGATGTCTGCATGCATGCAGTAGCAGTTGCAGTAGTTTAGGTGTGCTCATTTCATTTTGTTTTTGGTTCGAATTCAAACTCGTTGGAGCCTACTGTTTTGTTGACCAATGTATGATAGCAATGTCTGGCGTATATATGAACCGATTACTTGTGATCCAGATACCTGGTTCAGAGAATCGATTACTTCCTTCATTGATGTTTACTATCATGTGTTTTACCTGAGGCTTAGCATGGTGCCGATTTAGTTCACATCGGTGGATTCTTCATGGACACACCCAAGCTATTGATGGCAACGAAGCTGGCGCTGCCGTCGCGGTTGATGTCGGTGCTCGATGATACCCCAGAGACTCCCCTCCACCAGTACCCCGATGCAATCCAGGAAGGCGACGGCGACGACCTTCTCGCGGCAACGACAGACCCCCCCCCCCCCCCCCCCCCACTGCTCCTCCAGGTCGCTCTCTGTCCCCTCACTCTCCCGGATTCCCTCTCTTATTCTCCCTCTCCATGCAGATCCCATCGACTGCATGGTGCCACCATGGATGCCGGAGATCCCTCGCTGGGAGGATGTCACGCAGTCCGGTATCAGCATGGACCACCGGGTCTCCCGCAGCAACCTCACTATGGGTCGTGCCCCAATAGTTGAGGTGGTGATACCGTGCGGAGTGCACAATGGCGGCCAAGGGACGACCGAGAGGGAGGTGGTTGGCAACGGCGTCGCCGTCATCACAATCTGCAACTCACCAGTCAACTCCCTCTCCATCGATGGAAGTACCGCAACATCCTTCCTCACCTTGGATCCCGATCTATTGCTCTGCCTGTTTTATTTCTCTTTTCTGTTGAATTCTCCGTGTGTTTGATGGGGAGGCACGATTCACTGCCAAGAAATTGTGCGTTTTAGCTGTCGCTAGGCTTAATTTTGCGTTAAAGATTGGGGCACATCTCCTTCTCCCTTGCCACACTTTCTGGTGGAGGGAGGCGCACACCCCTAGCCACGGGTAATCAATTCCCGCTGGCGAGATTCCAGGTCGGAGACGCACACATATACACATCCAACACAAAGAAGGATTTGGTCCTCCAACGTTGGGGATGTTTTTGTTTTGTTTTTCCCTCTCAGATCACTCTGCTTTATTGCCGGGGCAGAGGGCCTTAGTGTGCAACTTGGAATTGTCTTGTGGACTGCTTTCAAGAGGGGAAGCAGGTTAAGGAACTTCAATTGGATAGAAGAGGTATCCATGCTTCCGTTGCTGTGAATGCGGTTGAGTGGCTTTCGACACTAGTTCCTCATGTTGCATGTGAATGGGGTGAGTAGATGGAACTGGAGTGAGCAAGATCACTCTATGGCTAAGAAAATTCAGAGAGTACGTGTAGAAAAATATCATAGCTCTTACTCTCTTCGCGAAAATAACATGTACTACTAGCAATTGTGCCTAGCATTGCCTGTTTGAGAGCTTGCTGGCAGTTAGTTGGTATTGCTTACACTGATATTTGCTGATTGCTGATAGTTATACTTGTTTTGCTAGTTCGACTAGGATTCATGTACTCATGTTGGCTAGAAAAAGCCCTGACTATACATATATTTTTATTACATTTATACATTAATGTATTCTGTTATTATTTGTGTGCGTAATGCGTTGAGCCTGTTTTTTGGTTCAGTTTGAATGTGTGTGGGTGCAACAATGGTTCTGGACACAATCCTTTTGAATGTTTCTGATGTGAAAGCATGTCCACATCTGTAGAACTAGTAGATGATGGTTATATCAGCATGCACATTGACTAGATATATACGTGTTAACTGTTCATGTAGCTTTCTGGTTTTCTAGTTCATTAGAACCCATTAGACTTTTTCAGGACTAACTTAAGTTTGGATTTATATTATTGTCACAACCTTCCTGGAAGGCTTGAGTGAGACATTGATGTTTCTGAATGACTTTGATATTGACTAGATCTATAGGTGTTGACTGTTCCTGCAGTTTGTTTTCTGATGTGCAAGTTCGTTATAATTCACTGAACCTTTGCACGACTAAATTTTCAAGGTGGACAAACGGGCAGGCATGGAGGAGGACGCAGTCGTCGCGGCTACGGCGGCGACGCCGGACTCGTCGGAGACGGCCAACCTCGACGGGGCCATGAGCCGCCTGCTCCTCTCCTCCTCCTCAGACTCCGCTGCAGCCGCACGGCGGGTGTCGTCCTTGCTCGACCTCGCCGGTGACCGCCAGGCATACGCGCTGCAGCAGGTCGACGATCCGGTCATGCAGGTCGACCAGTTCCTCGGCGAGGCCCTCGAGAAGCCCCACAAGCGCCTCTCAGGTACCTACCGTCCCATCGGCCTCGATCGTTTATGTGTGTTTGCTCCCTAGTTTTGGCTGCTCTGAGTAGAGCTACCTAGCTAGCTAGCCAGCTTCCAGGTAGAATTTCAAGTGCTTGTGTAGACTGATTTACAGAACCACATCAATCATGTGTCGGGATATCATTTCTCGGGTAATAGTTTGCTGCTTTCTTTATTTCACCATGCACTAGTGTATCGCCCGCATGTTTGCAAGTAGCATTGCTTACTATGCTTGCTAGCATGATCCAGCGTCCCCTTTAGTAGCTATAAGAACTACTACCCCCCAGGTGATCATTGGTGCTGACGCTGCCATTGTGCCGGTCGGAGGTGCTGCTGCTGCATTTGGCGGAGCTTCCGCTGTCACCCCAAAGAGCAACCTTCACACACTACCCCATAACAGTGCCTCAAGGTTCTGTGCTCCATCTCCCCTCTTTCTAAATTACTGAAATGAAAATGGCTAGGCTTGATGTGCCTCTTGTATCGATTGCTCGATTTTTTATGATTTGATTCACCAAGAATGATTCTTCTACTATCTTGTAGTAAGGTTAAATGGAACAATGACAGATGTTACTAATATGGTTATTGCTAGAATAATTCATCAACTTGAGATATGCTGGGATGTTACTCTAGGTGTCAAAATGACAGTAAAACCTAGGTTCTTGCATTGTTCTTAGATTAATTGTTCTGTTTTGTTGTTAGCAAATATTGCCTATATTGAGACTATAAACATGTGACTATTCCTCTCATTTACAGGAGTTCTACGCTGAAGACATTCGAAGAAGCTCGAAGCCCCAGTCGACAACTTGCTTTATATGTTTCTGAATTTGTAATGGTAATTTTCTTAAGAAATTTGATGTACTGTTAAACATGCTGGGAATTTGATGTATATTTGCTCGCTGAATTTGATGTATACTTGCTTGTTGAACTCAGAATATTATTTTTTGTTTACTTGAAATAATTCCTCGACTAAAAGTGGCCAGAAAAATAAATATATAGCCCAAATGAAAAATGGTCGAAATGTCTATTGGACCAAATCTATTTGGGCTTTGAAAACAGCCTAAAATATATTCGTGGGAACAAAGGCTGGAAATTAAAAAGAAATGGACCGTTAAAAGGCCGGGGACTAAAAAATATGGTCTAGGCCCAAAAAAGAAATTTACAGCAAAAGACATCAGCCTAGAAAATCGAATTGTTGGGCCAGGCCTATGTGGGTGATCATAATTGACAGGAAAAATTCACTAAATGGGCTGAATTATTGGGCTTGACCCAGTTAGACGATCGAAATGGACCGGGCTGATTCTAATTTACGACCTTCTCATTTGGTCATAATTCTGCCACGTCAGCTTACCACGATGGATCTGGCGTGGCGTGGCGTGGGCGTTTTGGTCATAAACGTCTACGACCTTTCCAAAAGAAAGGTCCTTAATTTCCATTAACGATGGTCAGCTTTTGACCATCAGTTTCTGGTCACAAAAAGGTCACAAATGGAAAACAGTGATCATTCAGTGACCTATAGTGATGGTCGCAAGTTGATATATTTCTTGTAGTGCCTCCTAGATTGGTTAGGTGTCTCTTAGTATCCTCCTACTTCATGTTGTGGAGTGAACCAAGAAGTTTGTAAGAGCAAGGAGAAAGCCTACTTCGTAAAGATCTACCCTGAGTTAGGCTAGTCCTCCGTGGACGTAGGTCATCATGGCATAGTCAAGGTTGCTTCTTCGTGGAACCCTCCTTGGGTAGAGCCCTCCGTGGACTCTCACAATCGTTACCCTCCGTGGGTTGAAGACTCCATAAACGTGGATGTACGATAGCGCCACCTATCGGAACCATGGGAAAAACCATCGTGTCACCAACTGCGTTTGATCATCCTACCCTCTCTTTACTTACATGTTTTTCTTTACTTGTCGCTGCTATACTCTTATACATGCATGTGTAGGGTGTACTTGACATACTATGAATGCTAAAATCTACCAAGAATTAAAATTGGGAAAAAGTAGATTTTTATTTGGTCAAGTAGTCTAATCACCCCCCCTCTAGCACTACTTTCGATCCTACAAGTGGTATCAAAGCTTTGGTATCCATTGCACTGGTCTCACAACCTAGGAGAGTATGGCGTCTAGTGAGGGAAATTATCACCGTAGAGGTCCATACTTTGATGGCACACATTTTGCTAGTTTGAAGCACAAAATGAAAATGCATTTGCTTGGTCAAAACCCCATTGTTTGGGCTGTTGTTCGTGTTGCTATGCAAGGTGAATTCTTTGTGGAAGGAAGGGAACCGGATCGCGAAGCGACTACGGATGAATTGAAGATGCTGCAACTCAATCCTCAAGCATGTTACATTCTTTTCAACTTCCTATGCTCCGAAGAGTTCAACAAAAGCAGTCGTCTTGATAATGCAAAAGAGATTTTGGATACTTTGATTGATATGCATGAAGGTACAAAATCTATGAGAGAATCCAAGTTGGATATTCTTCAAAGTCAACTTGACAAGTTCAAGATGAAGGATGGTGAAGGAGTTGTTGAGATGTACTCTAGGCTAGCTCTCATCACAAATGAGATTGTCGGCTTAGGAAGTAAAGAAATGACTAACAAATTCATCATAGAGAAGATACTTCGAGCTTTGATGATCGATATGACACCGTTTGCACATTGATCCAAATGATGCCCAACTACAAAGATCTCAAGCCAACGTAAGTGATTGGAAGCATTGTTGCTCATGAGATGACACTCAAAGACAAGGAAGAGCTTCACCACAAGTCTAGTGGTGCTTACAAAGCCACAAGTGATGCTCCCGCTACCTCCAGCGACAACCTTGTCACAAATGAAGAGATAAGCCTCATGGTCATGAAATTCAACAAGTTCTACAAGAATAGAAGCAACGATCGAAGCTCCAACTCAAGATATGAAGAGAAGCGTTCGTCAAGTCATGACCGAAACTGCTACAATTGTGGGATTCCCGGACACTACTCAAATGAGTGCAAGGAAAGAAGAGTCACTAAGAAGACGAGTCTCAAGAGACGAGTCACCTCGAAGAGAGAGAAGGAGAAGAGATGATCGTTATGAACAAAGACCCTCAAGGAGAAGTAGGGACTAGGAGAAGAAGGACAAGTACACCAAGAGCTACTCAAGAAGAAAACATCAAGCTCATGTTGGTGAATGGGTTTCCGGCTCCGAATCCGAGAACCACTCCGAGAGAAGCTATCACTCCAACTCCGACTATAGTCAAGATGAAGGTGTTGCCGGACTTGCACTAGTGACAACCGACTCCTACGCCATATTTGATTCACCAAATGAAGGGAGTGGATGTTGCTTCATGGCTAAAGGCCCCAAGGTATCACACCCGAGTATCTTTATTTCAATAGTGATGAAGATGACTTGTTAATTGAACATGACTTGCTATTTGACAAATCTAGTAATGTTAGTCAAAATGAACTTCCTAGTACTCACTCTAGTGTAGACAAGTCGTGCGATGATGATAAGTTTTAAATAGAATGACTAACCCAAGAACTAAAAACTCTTAAGTTAGCTCACGAGTCAACTCTAGAAGATGATAGAGAGCTTGTAAGACCACATGAGAAGCTACGCTTCGAGAAGCTCAACTTAGAGCAAGAGCATGAGTTCCTAAAAGCTATCAATGATGATCTTCGAAAGAAGACTTTCTCTTATCTAGCCAAGCGACTTATCCTATCTACATTCATGCCACAAGTTAAGTCTAAGCAAGCTAGTAACAAAGTAAAGAAAGGTTCTTCATCTAGTAGCAACAATAAAAATGCTAAACCAAATGATGTTGCTTCTAGTAGTTCTATTGATTCCACTAATGATGATTCTCTTAGCCAAGTTACCCTTGATCAAGAAAATGCTTTATTGAAAGGAATTATTGAGAAAGGTATCTACAAGAGTCTTGCCAGGTCTAAGAAATTTTAGGAAATTGTACGCAATCACGGAGGATACCGAAAGAACCATGGTGTTGGCTATTTCAATGCTAATGGAGTTGAATGGGAAGAAGGTCAATACCCCAAGCCCAAGTTTGTTCCACAAAAGGAGAAGTATGAAAGTACTCTCCCCAAGGGAACAAAAGCTCAAGATGACCTTCCACCACAAGACCCCAAGCTCAAGGACATGAACAAGCTTGAAGAGGACATTGGCTCATATGAACATGATTCCCGAGCTTTGGTGAAGTGGTGTAACATCCCGGGACCGACGCTTCAGAAGATTCCCCTTTTTTCCATTCTCGTCTGTATTTCGTTTGGTTGCTGCATTCATCATCGCATCATTCGCATCATCTGCATGGCATCATCACTCGGTTTGGAAAAGTTGCATCCGTTCATAGTTGCCGGTTCTCTCCATTCGTGTCGTCAACCGTTTTGAGACCAACCACACACGCACGCGCCCGCGGCATCGTTAAAAAAACCATTTTAAAGTGCATGGAAAATAATCTCGGACTGGGTCAAAACCTGGCGTGTGGTCTTGTTATAGCATAGGTAGGTCGCCTGCCAAATTTCGTTGCATTACGAGTTCGTTTGATACCTGAAATATTAACCGTAGCAGTGCGGTCATCGGTTATTAGCGGACGTTTTCGACGTTTAAAGCCTCGTGTCATGGGCCACCACCTCCCTCTTATCTCCACCTAGCCCACACTACACAGCCCACATAACCCACCTATCCTAGCCCCGCGACCGGAGCCGTCCAATCTCGATCGTACGGCCCGAAACGGCGCAAAAATCCCCCTAACCTAGCCCTCCTTTCCTATTTAATCCCCTGCCCTTCCTATTTTGTCTAACCCTAATCCCCACCTCGTTTTTCATGCCCCATCAACCCCCAGCCGCCACCTGCCCATGCCTGTCTCTCTCCTCCTGCCGAGGGCCCGCCGAAGCCCATCTAGAGGCTCGCCCGGGCCTGAACCGTCGCCGTTGCCCGAGCTCCAGATCGGCGAGGAGCCACGATCTTGAGCCATTCGCATGCGCCCCCCGTGCCTTGCGCCGTCCCGCCTCGTCCCCGACACCTCGTCGTCGAACCGCCGACGCCAAGCTAGCCCCACCGGAGCGAGCCGCCATCGCGCGAGCTCAGCCACCGGTGCAGGCAGCCGCCCGCGCCCGCGCCCGCGAACCACCGCTGCCATCTGCTTCGGAATCTAGCTCTCGTCGGTGGGAATGGAGCCCCACCCCTCGGATCCGTTTGGTCCGAGCATCTCTAGGCCACCGAACCTCTACGCTGCGTCGCTGGAAGCCCCTCGCTGCCATTGACCTCCGATGTTGGCCTCCCGTGTGGCCGCGAGAGGTGGACGAGCGCCAGCCTCCAGCTCGCCCACGTCGGCTCCCCTAGTGTGCAAGGCCCAGCTCTCCCTCAGGCCCAGCCCGACCGCAGCTCCCCTGGCCATGGGCCCTCTAGTGAGCTCCCGCGCTATCCCTCGCCTAGTGTGCATTTAGTTGTATTCCACCTCTGTGAAGTGTTGGGCTAGCTAGTTTCGGCACATTCTAGTTTTTTCCACGTTTTGTGATTTGTCCAATTATCCAGTGAATTGTAGAATTACAAAAAAACCTAAACTCATGCATTTAATAACTTTTCATCCTTGTATCATATGGAAAAACTTTATGTATGTAAAATTACTAGAATTTCATGTAGAATCACAATATCCAACTCTCACATGTGTTCAACAAGTTTAACCTGCTGTTTTCATGTAATTTGCGTAAATGCCATGTAAAATGATTTATTTCATAACTAATTAATCGTAGCTCCGTTGGAAATGTTTTACATATGTAACTTGACTAGGAAAATTTGTAGAATCTCATGGTGAGAATTATTTTGCTGTTTAAAAACTCTAAAATATGGTTAGTTCAGATCTGGTCCAAACTTAAAATATGCATGTGGGGTCATTTCGGAAATGCTATATGTTGCTTTCGGCCTCATTTAAAGTGCCTAGCTGATGTAGGTTACTTATGCTTCACCTCTTGCCATGTTTAACAACATTTAATATGGATGAGTACCAAAACGGGAGTGGACTGAATAATTCGAATGTGGAGTTTCGTCAATATGCAAATCGTTGCATATTGAGCTTCACTTTAATGTGTAGTAGTTGTTTGATGTGATTTGCCATGCCTTGCATATTTAAACCGGACATGCATCATATTTGTTTGCGCATCATGTCATGCATATGTTGTGGTGTTTCTTGTGTGTTGATTGTTGTTTCGGATTGTTCCTTCTCGATAGAGTTCCAAAAGCGTTCGGAGTGTGAGGATTCGTTCGGGTACGTTGGTCCGTCTTCTTCATGGACTCATTCTTCTTCCAAGAGAGATGTCGGTCAAGATGAGACATTTCCCTGGATACCACTTCTATCATTGCTATGCTAGTTGTCCCGTTTTTATCGTTATGTCTCGCTACCTACCACTTGTTTGTCAAGCCTCCCAACATTGCCATGAAAATCCGCTAACCCTCCACCTTCCTAGCAACCCTTTGTTTGGCTATGTTACCGCTTGCTTAGCCCTTCTTATAGCATTTCTAGCTGCAGGTGCAATTGCTTCCATGTGACAACATGGACATTCTTTTGTTATCACAATATTATTGCTATTTAATTTAATGCACTTATACACTTGGTAAAGGGTGGAAGGCTTGGCCTTTTGCTCGGTGTTTTGTTCCACTCTTGCCACCCTAGTTACTTGTGTACCGCTGTTATGTTCCATAATTGAGCGCTCCTAACATGCTCGGGGTTGTTATCGGGACCCCCTTGATTTTTGTTTTAGTATAAAGCTTGTCTGGCAAGGCCCAACATTGATACTACATTTGCCTAATAACTAATAAAATGCAAAGGGACCCACCGACACCTGCGGATAATTAATCAACAACCCGGGCTAGTGCTCCTGATGAGTGTTGGTCCAAATCGGGCGATGTCCGGTGCCCACTTGTCACCAGGGGTCTCAGCCAACCCGACATCTTGCGCATTCAGACGTACCCTGAGAACAAGAGACATGGCTCATATCGGGTTTTGTCGGTATGCCGGGCGACCTTGCTGGATTTGTTTTACCTTTCTCGAATGTCTTGCGCGAGGAATTCCATTTTACTTCGGGCTATCTCGAGGTGTGGTCTTCCTTTGGAATTGCCTAGGATGATCACGAGATCCGTGGTCTAGGTTATTCCCGCTGCGTGTGGTTAATTAGTGATGGATGAGTTGGGCACCCCTACAGGGTTAAATCTTTCGAAAAGTCGTGCCCGCAGTTATGTGGCAAACTTGGATATTTTGTTTAACACCGGGTCATAGCAGACTTGAAATAAACTCAAATAAAATACACCAATCGTGTGCGTAACCGTGACTGTCTCTTCTCGTGAGTCCTTATCCGAGAGAGAACACGATGGGGTTATGTTTGACATAAGTAGGTGTTTAGGATCACTTAGTGATCATTGCTAGTTCACGTCCATTATGCGTAGACCACCATACTTTACTTTCTGTATTCATAAGTTAGCCACTCAAATAAATGCTTAGTCCGTTGCTGCAGCCTCACTACTTAACCATACCTCACCCATTAAGCTTTAGTAGTCTTGATACCCTTGGAAATGAGATTGCTCAGTCCTTGTGGCTCACAGATTACTACAACAACAATTGCAGGTACAAGTAATGCGATGATTTGATGTGAGCATGATGCTTGTTTGATTGGAGTTATTCTTCGTCTTCATCATGAACCTAGGATGGGTTCCAGGCAGCCGCCTGGGATAGCAAGGATGGATCTCATTTTGTCGTTTGTTTTCGTCTGTAGTCGGACCCTGCTCTTCTGTTTGGTGTTTGAATATGTTGTCGTATTGATGTGATCTTGTTGTAGCTTGTGGCGAGTGTAAGCTAATTCCATATACTCATCTCTTCTGTACATGTACTTGTAATGATATCCATTCTTGCAACACGACGAGATGCGCTCCTATCCCTGTCGAGGCCCTCGAGCCAAAATAAGGATAGGGTCGCATCTTGGGCATGACAAGTTGGTACCAGAGCCTGTACCGACCTAGGAGCCCCCTTGATTGATCGAACTTGGCCGAGTCGAGTCTAGTGAATTTTTTTTTGAGTCAAGTTATACCGGAGAGTAGTATTCTTTTTACTCCTCTTCTGTGCTCTGGTGAGGAATTATGACTTAGGAATTTTGATTCTACCCTCTTCTCACTCAAATTTTTTTTAGAATCACGTGGGTATTTTGGAATCTATATGATGCCGATGTGACGGTGTTCTGTCTTGGTGCCTCCTATCTAACTTGATTTCTTCTGGGGAGTTGAGCTCTAGGTGATTCTTGGCACATCATTGTCGTTCAGTTTCCTTAGTATCTCAGGATGGAGGATGTTCGAAATTACTTCAATACTTTTCGTGGCGAGATAAGGTCGGAGTCACCCAGTACTGGGGAGACGTCCAGGGTACTACCATGTTTGGTATCATTGTGTTTTCAAGGGTCCAAGATAGATGTAGTTCTGAAGCCTCTGGTTATGTGTTGACGGATGTGTTACATTGGAGCATAGTATTACTATTAGGAGTTGAGTGATGGATTTTTCTCCTTGTATCCATGGACCCAATTGCATAACGGGAAGAGTTTGGGAGTTCTTAGGTAGGAATTCAAGTAGTTACCTAGGCTATCTTTCAACAAATCATGATGTGAGGTTGGGGTTCGACATCTAGTGGATTCGTTTGTTCACGATCTTTCTTACATCGGTTCTCGTTGTGTCTTAAAGAGTCCTTATAGTTTGATACAACTCGGGTACGCTTCGTATGTCGTGTGCACTCCCTTGTACATGATGGCTACTGTAAGATCGAGCCCGTGCGAACCTTACCACGAAAATATCGAGTAAAATCTCTGTTATGCATTTGTTCTGGCTTGTTTCATAAGCCACATCCTTTGTTTTGTTTTGTATATGGTAATTCGAGTTGCTTCCATGTCAAGTTGTGATTACATATCTTTTATAAGTAGTGTTCTCATATTTTACGGGAATGCTAATACTTTGTTCAACTGTTGTTATCATATCAATTCTTTTCCTACCGGTGTGCTTCACTTCAAGATAATTCTATCCTCTTCAAATTTGCAAGATCAATCCTCATGTTTCTTGCCGGAGTTCATTTCATCTGTCCTAAGTTATCTTTGTTTTCCCCACCCTCCTGCCCTTTTTCTTCTATGATTAAATTCTCATCCAAGTGCCTTTTCTATTCATGTGATGCTTCCGCTATCTTTCCTTTTGTATCGTATCCGATGATTCAGTGAAGATCCTCAAGTGCTTCAAGTTCATCGATCGTTATTGTTTTCCTTTCCAGTGCATTCAATTCAAGTTCTTGGTGTTCATCATATCATTTTCATTCTCTAATTGCTCTCCCATGTTGGAATTATGTCTAAGTATCTCTTGTTTTTCGTCTCTCTATTCTATCTAGAGTGCTGAAGATATCTCAGAAGACTTTCATTTCCATTTATATCCTCTTAAATTATTTCGAGGTTCTCACCTCATCAAGTTTCAATTTGTACCGGTGCAATATCTCTTTCTAAGCAATTGTTTCAATGGTGGTTTCTTCTAGTGCACCCACAGGTTTTCCCCAGGATCTTACCTGGCTCTTCTAATCTTTTCGGATATGTTCACAAGTTCTCTTCTAATATGACGTAAGAATGAATTTCATCAGTCATATGCCTTCTCGGAGATTGCTCCTAAATCATTTTCATTGTTGGCTCAACCTTCTTTATTCATTATTCCAGAGTTTCTCAATAATTCATGGTGTTTCTTCTCGTCATTATTCTCAGTACTGAAGACCGAAGGAGTGTTTCTCTTAATCTTGGTCCATTCTGTTGAAGATTTTTCATCTCATCTTGATGCTTTCCTCTCAAATTGTTTCCATTCATGAGAAATTTCTCCCATATCTACCCGATGCATTCAGAGTGGTACTCATTTCTCGATCCTCCGAAGGCCATCATTTTAGAAGATTTCTTTGTTCTCAGCTTTCAGCTTTCATTCTCAAATTCTTCTCAATTGTTGTTCCTTCGTTCGTATCTCAATTATTTCGGTGCCTTGCGAAGTTTTCCAGTAGGTGGATCATGATCTCTTCGTTCCCATGTATCTTCGTTCAATCGTAGTATCCTCATTTGTTGTGAATTCTTACCGGTGTTCTCGTTCAAGACTTCTTCAAGTTTGTGATCTATCTCTTGCTTTCTCTTCAATTCTTTTCAAGAAAAATAAGTCGTATGCCAAATCCATTGCTTGTCATCAATATAACTTGATGTAGGATAAGCATAACATAATTCTTATTCTTGTTGGTCAAGGTGATCTCAATCCTTGTTCTGGAGTTGTTCATGGTATCAATTCTCAATTCTAAGTTGCTTATCTTTTTCTTTCCGGAGTTCCGTGTTTTCTCAAGTATCTCGTCGTGAAGCTTCATCTAAATCATTGGAAGGCCCCAATCTTGTTCTTTTTCGACCTACAATTCTTTTCTATCATCCTCTCATTTCCGGAGGTTCCTCATGGTGGTTCAAAGTATTCATCAAGATTCTTGTTGGAGGTGCTGAAGTGTTCTTTATCTTGGATTTCTAAGTTCAATTCCTTCTCCATTGTCTTTTGAGATGGTATTATTAAATTCTTGATTATGAGGAGTCTCGAAGGAAAATGTCAAGAATGAGATAAGTAAACCCATCAAGTCTTCTCGGAGTTATCTTGGGTTGGATTTCACCTAAAGCATTTCCTAAGGATTGTTGCTATCATGGTGTCATATGTGATCCAAGTTTCCTCCTTATCCTCTTGGCGAAAGAAGTTTTGCATATCTTGTTGCTCTCAAGCAATCAATTGTTTCTATTGTGGCAGGTTGCCACCTCATAATTTTGAGATGTTTGCCATAAGCCCATAACAAGCTATTATTTTCGTTGTTGGTTTTCAATAACTCCATTCAACCTATGCTTCTCAAATTCATTGGTGGTAGAAGTTGTCATTTTCTTCTCAGTTCTCTTCTCTTCAAAGATCTAACTTCTATTCGTTTGTTCCGGAGGCATAGTGGTGTTGCTCTTTTCAACTCACATCTAGTTTGATTAAGATCGTGTTCTCCCTTGCTTGTCCATTTACCGGAGTGCTGTGAAATCTTTCATGATCCCTCCATCTTATGAAGTTTTGATTCCAATCCAACCGAAGTTTGGGGTCTCTGTTTCAATTTCTTTCCATCATATCAGCCTCTCTTTCCTACTGAAGTGCTGCCAAAATTTCTTGTGAATTCTTGCTTGTTCCTCATGTCATTCGTCATCTCTTTCCAACCTTCATGTTTCATTGGTTTCACTCGTTGGTCAAAGAAGAAACTAAGTTTCACCACTTGCTCTTTCTATTCCCCTTCTCATTCTAGATCTTGGGACGAGATCCTCATGTAGTGGAGGAGAGTTGTAACAGCCTGGGACCGACACTTCAGAAGATTCCCCTTTTTCCATTCTCGTCTGTGTTTCATTTGGTTGCTGCATTCATCATCGCATAATTCGCATCATCTGCATGGCATCATCACTCGTTTTTTGAAAACTTGCATCTGTTTGTAGCTGCCGGTTCTCTCCGTTCGTGTCATCGACAGTTTCAAGACCAACCACACAAGCACGCGCCCGCGACATCGTTAAAAAACTGTTTTTAAGGCACGCGATAAATATTCTCCAATTGGGGCGAAATCAGGCATGCGGTCTTGTTATAGCATAGGTAGGGCGCGTGCCAAATTTCGTCGCATTTTGAGTTCGTTTGATACCCAAAATATTAACTGTAGCAATGCGGTCATCGATTATTAGCGGACGTTTTTGATGTTTAAAACCTCGTGTCACGGGCCACCACCTCCCTCTAATATCCACCTAGCCCACTCTACACAGCCCACTTAACCCACCTAGTCTAGCCCCGCGACAGGAACCATCCGATCTCGATCGTACGGCTCGAAATGGCGCAAAAATCCCCCTAACATAGCCCTCCTTTCCTACTTAATCCCCCTCCCCTTCCTATTTGGACTAACCCTAATACCCACCTCATTTTCCATGCCCCATCAACCCCCAGCCGCCACCTGCCCGTGCATGTCTCCCTTCTACCGCCGAGGGCCCGTCGAAGCCCATCTGGAGGCCTGCCCGGGCTCGAACCGCCACCGCTCCCCAAGTCCATATCGGGGAGGAGACCCGATCTAGAGCCCTTCGCTTCCGCCCCCCGTGCCTTGCGCCGACCCGCCTCGTCCCCGACACCTTGCCGTCAGACAGCCACCGCCAAGCTAGCCCCACCAGAGTGAGCCGCCATCGTGCGAGCTCAGCCACCGCTGAACGCACCCGCCCGCGCCCGCGCCCGTGAACCATCGCCGCCATCTGCCCCGGAATCCAGCTCCCGCCGGTGGGAATGGAGCCCCACGCCTCGGATCCATCCCGTCCGAGCATCTCCAGGCCACTAGACCTCTATGTCGTGTCGCCGGAAGCCCCTCATTGCCGTTCGCGCACGTGGGCTGCCCTAGCGTGCAAGGCCCAACTCGCCCTAAGGCCCAGCCCGACCGCAGCTCCCATGGCCATGGGCCCTCTCGTGAGTGCCCACGCTATCCCTCGCCTAGTGTGCATTTAGTTGTATTGCACCTCTGTGAACTGTTGGGCTAGCTAGTTTCGGACCATCGTAGTTTTTTTCCACATTCTGCGATTTGTGAAATTATCAAGTGAATTATAGAATTACAGAAAACCCCCTAAACTCATGCATTTACAAACTTTTCATCCGTGCATCATATGGAAAACTTTATATATGTAAAATGACTAGAATTTCATGTAGAATCACAATATCCAACTATCACATGTGTTTAACATGTTTAACCTTCTGTTTTCATGTAATTTGCGTAAATGCCATGTAAAATGATTTATTTGATAACTAATTAACCGTAGCTCCGTTGAAAATGTTTTACATATGTAACTTGACTAGGAAAATGTGTAGAATATCATGGTGACAATTATTTTTCTGTTTAACAACTCTAAAATATGGTTAGTTCAGATCTGGTACAAACTTAAAATATGCATGTGGGGTCATTTCGGAAATGATGTATGTTGCTTCCAGCCTCATTTAAAGTGCCTAGGTGGTGTAGTTTACTTATGCTTCACCTCTTGCCATGTTTAGCAACATTTAATATGGATGATTACCTAAACGGGAGTGAACTAAATAATTCGAACGTGGTGTTTGGTCAATATGCAACTCGTTGCATATTGAGCTTCACTTTAATGTGTAGTAGTTGTTTGATGTGATTTGCCATGTCTTGCATATTTAAACCGGACATGCATCATATTTGTTTGCGCATCATGTCATGCATATGTTGTGGTGTTTCTTGTGTGTTGATTGTTGTTTCGGATTGTTCCTTCTCGATAGAGTTCCGAAAGCATTCGGAGTGTGAGGATTCGTTCGAGTACGTTGGCCCGTCTTCTTCATGGACTCGCTCTTTTTCCAAGCGGGATCTGAGGCAAGATGACACATTTCCTTGGATACCACTACTATCATTTCTATGCTAGTTGTCCCATTTATATCATTATGTCTCGCTACCTACCACTTGTTTGTCAAGCCTCCCAACATTGCAATGAAAAGCCGCTAACCCTCCACCATCCTAGCAAACCTTTGTTTGGCTATGTTACCACTTGCTCAGCCCTTCTTATAGCGTTTCTAGATGCAGGTGCAATTGCTTCCATGTGACAACATGGACATTCTTTTGTTATCACAATATTATTGCTATTTAATTTAATGCACTTATACACTTGGTAAAGGGTGGAAGTCTTGGCCTTTTGCTCGGTGTTTTGTTCCACTCTTGCTGCCCTAGTTACTTTTGTACCGGTGTCATGTTCCATAATTGAGCGCTCCTAACATGCTCGGGGTTGTTATGGGGACCCCCTTGATTTTCATTTTAGGATAAAGCTTGTTTGTCAAGGCCCAACATTGGTACTACATTTGCCTAATAACTAATAAAATGCATAGGGACCCGCCGGCACCCGCGGATAATTAATCAACAACCCGGCAAGTGCCCCTCATGAGTGTTGGTCCAAACCGTGCGATGTCCGGCGCCAACTGGTCACCCAGGGTCTCATCCAACCCGACCTCTTGCTCATCCGGACGTACCCTGAGAATGAGAGATGCGACTCCTATCAGGTTTTGTTAGTACGCCGGGTGGCCTTGCTGGATTTGTTTTACCTTTCTCGAATGTCTTGCGCGAGGAATTCTGTTTTACTTCGGAATATCTCGAGGTCTGGTCTTCCTTTGGAATTGCCTAGGATGATCACGAGGTCCGTGGTCAAGGTTATTCCCATGGCTTGTGGTTAATTTGTGATGGACGAGTTGGAGCACCCCTGTAGGGTTAAATCTTTTGGAAAGCCGTGCCCGCGGTATTGTGGCAAACTTGTATATTTTGTTTAACACCCGGTCATAGCAAACTTGAAGTAAACTCAAATAAAATACAACGACTGTGTGCATAACCGTGACCATCTCTTCTCGTGAGTCCTTATCCGAGAGAGAACATGGTGGGCGTCATGTTTGACGTAAGTAGGTGTTCAGGGTCACTTAGTGATCATTACTAGTTCACGCCTGTTATGCGTAGACCAACATACTTTACTTTCTGTATTCGTAAGTTAGCCACTCAAATAAATGCTTAGTCGCTTGCTGCAGCCTCACCAATTGACCATACCTCACCCAATAAGCTTTAATACTCTTGATACCCTTGGAAATGAGATTGTTGAGTCCTTGTGGCTCACAGATTATTACAACAATAGTTGGAGGTACAGGTAATGCGATGATTTGACATGAGCGTGATGCATTTTTTATTGGAGTTATTCTTCTTCTTCATCAATCTAGGATGGGTTCCAGGCGGCAGCCTGGGATAGCAAGGATGGATGTCAGTTTGTTGTTTATTTTCGACTGTAGTTGGACCCTGCTCTTCTGTATGGTGTTTGAATATGTTGTTATATTGATGTGATCTTGTTGTAGCTTTTGGCGAGCGTAAGCCAATTCCATATACTCATCTCTTCTGTACATGTACTTGTAATGATATACATTCTTGCAACACGACGAGATGCGCTCCTATCCCTGTCGAGGCCCTCGAGCCAAAATAAGGATAGGGTCACATCTTGGGTGTGACAAGTGGGCACCCAAGCCTACTACAAGCTCAACTTCTACAAGTGTGTGGGGACCCCGACTCATAAGTTAAGATCACCGAATGTACATACACAGTGATCCCAGAGATCAATGCTCACTAAACACACATAAACTGAATAACAAGAGTCTTACATCCATTACATACCATTTGTACTCAAATATGTCCTTTATGGCCAAGTCTTCATATGACTGCAGCGGAAATCTTCAACGATAGATTGAACCCATGCCATCTGCCTTAACCCTATAGGCATTCTGAATGGGAAGCGTCCTAGCTCGCATGAAAATCACCAAGGTATCCTTCATTATATCCCTTTTCTATTATGCCTGGCCAATAAAATAACCAGTGGCAAGCCAATGAGTACTTTGAATGTACTCGCAAGCAACCCATGTTGGAACAAGGGAACAACAATGCATGATATACCACTAAGTAGGTAATTTTGCAGAAAGCTAATTTTGAGTGCAATGACATGATCAAATACTTATGTAAGTATGCATCAACTGTTGGCAGATATCCATATGAACAAGTTACAGATATCATCATAAGCAAGGGTTGAACATCTCATATTCAGTCATGTCATCAATTCATCTGACTTATCTCAAGTGTCATCTCTGTGTCAACCACACACACACCAACCAAGTTTGCAGAAAATATCTGGACGTAGCACAAGAGCGGTCATCCAACTGTCCTTGACTGTGGACACGGCTATTCGAATAGTTTTACACTCTACAGAGGTTGCACACTTTACCCACGAGACTCGAGGAACTTCCGTGTCATCCACGACTCGCGGTATATAACATACCCGAGGTAAGGACCCAAACAATGCCTTTCCCCTGGCGATACTAAACAAAGAGTCCACTCGATTGGTACCCAGCCCACATGATGTACATCACTCGTAGCATCCATGCAGGGACCAACGGTGTGCCCAGTGCCTGTGAAGACAGCGCATGATTGTCCATACTGGTACAACCCCGTATCAAGAGTGACCATGCCACTCTCGCCACTAGTAATGCGGGATCCTTGCCAGTACCCACCAAAGTAATCAACAGAGCCCCGTCCCATAAGGGGTATCATGGTTGCGCATGTAAGGTTAGAGAAACGGTCGCAACTTACACAAATCCGTTTCTGAAAACCACACCCACCCACTTGCTCTGGTACACCCCTTCTTTCTCAACTGGTCACCCAACTCAACATCGTCTCCCTCGGGCATTAGTGGCACCCGACGGGGTTTTCAAAAAGTCTATGAAATCATCTCTTCATTTCCATCACCATGCAAAATCCCAGTCCCACTTGCGTAGCATCTACTATCCTCCTATCTACACCCACCCGCACAACCCGCATAAGGAGGTAGGGTCATGCACGATGTAAGTATCAACAAGAAGTATCGGGGCATCCCACCAAGGTGGAAACCACATCACATGATCAAATATAACGAAAGTAAAATGCTATATGACATGCAAATAAAATGTTTTCTTAAGATGGTCAAAGGGTTGCTTGCCTGGCTCTGCAAAAACTTTAAGCTCTTCACATGCTTCTCGTCCACTCTGAGCACTTCGTCTACTTCGTAAACTATCGTCAGAAACAACCGCAATAAGCAACACAACAAGCAAAAAATAAAAGTGATCCATAAATAGGAGTTTTATTTTTATTGGACATTTCTGGTCATAATTAGAATAACCAAGGATGTTTTAATTGATGTGGGTCAAGGGGATTCTTCAATGGTGGTAATGAAGGAAACGATGATCCTATAAGACTTCCACAGAAAATATTTTTGTAAAAAGGAGTGGATGGTCCCAACAAATAGGGCATGATTTTAGAAACATTTATGAAGTGGTTTCACTGGGTTTGGAGTATTGATGATTTCCCTATGAATTTCTTAAGATGGAATACATGGAATATGGTCCATTTATTGGATCCAACAGAATAGGTGCATGGTAAAAATGTTTGACATGGCTAGAGAATTAGGACATGACATTTAGAGCTTCGGGAATTTGAATAGCTCCATTTGGAGTTGATTTGAATCCTTTATGGATTTTACAAGGGGGGCATATCATAGTTAAAATTCATAATTGAATTTGAACTCTATAGAAACTTTTGCAGGAAAAATGTGTAGATCACATTTTTGGATAGAAAATGATTTTAGGAATATGTTGAAACTTGAATCACCAAATTTGGATGTGATATGAATTATCTATGAATATCTTCCTTTCTCTGCAAAAAGAAAAGGGGAAAGAAATTTACCCAGATGGGCTTAAGCAAAATAGGGAGCGCAACTTAGTGCGGCAGCTCACTGGACCTGGCCTAGTTCCTTGCATGCACCAGTAGATGGGCCACGCCGAAGGCGCCCTAAGGGTACTGCGCCATCTTCAAGTGAAGGCGGCCCCTGTTCTTTCCCGTCTCCACTTAAAGGCGAGGCCCACCCGTCAGCATTGCTGGTCGGCCGACAGGCAAGGCCCGGCGGCTGACGAGGCCATCTTCAAGCTCCTGCCATGGGAGAGGCAGGGAGGTCCAGCGGCGGTTGCTGGCGCTACCGGCCACCGTTTTCTCTGGTTTGACCAGCATCGGGCTCAGGGAACCGAGCCGCACCCCCTTGAGGGGACTACGGGGCATAGGTAGGGCGAGGATGAGCGTGGCGCCGACCAAGGAGGAGGGCGACATCGGCCGAGATGGGGACGGTGCCATGAGCACCTAAGAGAGGGAATGGAGAGCGAGGGAAGCTAGTGGTGATGCAGGGTGATGCCCTGGAGCATACCAGAGGAGCGGGGGGAGACTGGGTTGTGTCAATTTAGCCGAGGCGGAGGCGGCGCCATGGCGGCCATAGGAGGAGGAGGAGGGCACGGGGCGAGCTCTAGTTGGTTCGGGAGGTCCACGAGAGGGAGGAGGACTGATAGAGATCGAGAGGGGGGGGGGGAGTTCGAGGGATGGCTTCTATAGGCAGGGCGACGGCGCACCATGGGCTCGTGCGCCGGCCCGGCCACTGTTGTCGCTGGAGGGCACGGGGGCCCGCGGGAGCGCATCCGGGCGTTGGTGGAGCTAGTCCACGACATAGGGGAGAGAGAGAGAGAGAGAGCGGGGCATCCTTAGAAGCTCGTGCATGCGAGGCAGGCCACTGGCCGAGCAGAGCGGCGCCGGGCACGCACGACAGAGGATAAAGGAGGGAAAGGGAGGAGGGGCCCGGCACTCTGCCGTGTCGTGGATGTTGAGGCGGTCTCGGGGGACAGCACCATGAGGCCCAAGGCTATCGGGAGCCTTTGATTGGGCAAGTACAAGTGGCAAAGCGCCATTTCTGCATGCCCACGACGTATTCACCATACCAAGGAACGTCCAGGGCATCATTTTGGGAGGCCAAGGTTGTCTGGTGTGTGGGGCACACGCGCAGGAGAGCACTGGTGGAGTATCAAGGCAAATGAAGCTGGTTAGATGGTTTTTTTACTGGGGGTAAGGTTGCAGCAGAAACATTGGGGCTTAGGAAAAGAGTTTCTACTGTGGTCCACTTGGCACAACACAATACCTAGTGTCCTAATGCATGGAAGTACTATATTTACACCAAGTTTCAGATCAGGGAGATGAATGGGCAAGGTACTTGTAGTACAAAGCCACTATTTCTGCCATAATGGAGGTTTAGATGAACTGCTCATAATTTCCATGTGAGCATGCCATCTTTGGGCTTGGATAGATGCATCAATATGCATATGAGGTTGTGGCAAAGTTTGGGGGCATTGGCATGAACATAATAGTGGGGGAGGGGAAGAATAGGCCTTTCTATGGTAAAAAGAGAGGGAGAAGAGAGAGTTGCCCCCCCCGCCAATAATTGATCACAAGCCATGGCAATATTACTGGAGGTAAATTGGGGTTAGAATATACTCTAGTGAAAAGTTGGGGGCAAGGGGAATCTTTTAGGGCCCACTTTGCTTGCCCACAAGTTCATGGCTGAAGGTGTTTGATGTTGTCCTAGGGTATCTAGGGGTATCGAATGGCCCTGATATTTACCACGGTCAAATGAAAAGTCTATTTGGGCATGATCACAAGTTTTGAGCCCAAATTAAGAAAGTTGACAACACTAACTTGGTAAACCCTAGAAATTAACAGAATTAGGTTTCTGTAGATGTAGGCATTCTAAACTTATCTTCTAAATGCCCGACTTGGTGTCGTACACTATTTGGGGATTAGAACATGTCCAAAAGGTTTGGGATCAAAACGAGAAACGTTTCAATGAAGAGTTGCTCAAATTTTACTCTATATAGAGAGGGTTTTAGCATATTTTGGTGTACCAAAACAATTGTGATTGAGATGAAACTTGGCAAGACAAATACATATATCATATGTTACATGCTAGAATTTTCCTGGATTTAATTAAGAATATTTCCTATAGAAATATTTAAAATGCTGGGAATAGGCAGAAATGGTTTTGAAGGGTTTTGTCCAATATTTTGAACATGACCATTTGTGTAAACACTTATATATGGACAATATATGTCCATTGACCTTTCCTAAATTTATCAAATATTTTTAAAGCATTTAAATAATTTTTCCCTTTAAAACACCATTTCTGGCCTGAAGAAAAAGCCTTTAAATAAAATAGGAAAATTATATTCAAAATAAATATTTGGTTGTTTTGGGAAGTCTTATATATAGTGGGTTTCAAATAAAGTATTTGGGGGGAAATTATCCACCTAATTTTGGGGACTTGTAGTGCAAAACTCAAATCAGGGGGTTTTGAAAACCTAATTTAAATAAATGCTTTTTGGCCAAAATAAAATTTTGTAAAAATATTTTGAAGTCCTAATCACATGGCATGATCATTGAACAAGAGTTGGGATCAAGGAAGAGATTTCTTGAGGGTAGGAGGATGTTTTATGAATTATAGAGCACTAGCAAGCAATCATACAAGCAAGCAAATAACACACAAGTCAAGCATTCAAATGCACACAAAAAGTTTTAATTGGCCCAAATTTTTGATTCATGTTAACTTAGTCATGAGGCAAATCATAGGGTGTGACAAAGTGCTACTTCAACACCGAGGATCCGCATCAACTAGATGTGGGTCCCCATGAAGAACTAGAGAAGCTCTTTAGGGGTGACTCCGCCAATGAAATTCAGTACCATTCATTATTTGCAAGACCTTTTGCTATCAACATGAACTTTATGGAATAGTTCAAGGAGTCACACATTCTCTCAAAGGTAAGCAAGGGACAAGGTAATACACAAATCAATGGACATCATAACACATGCTTTGCACTCCATGTCCATAGATATCCTCGTATTTTTCTCTTGTGTGTTGGGACTAACCCATGTAGGTGAGAAGATTAAGGAAACAACGAGGATGCTCCCAACTCTTTGTGATCCTCATCAACCTTGAACATCCACCACTACCTCACCAACATGAAGTCTTCATCAACAAAACCCAAGGTTAATTTATCCCTCTTTTGGGGGGATGACACATCAAGGGGGAGATTTACTCTAAGACTTGAGTCAAAGCATATCTTACTATGTGACAACATTAAATGCTTTATGTAAAAGTGGTAACCCCACTTGTGCTTAAACTATGAGTATGACCTATGATCAAGTATTCTTACTTGGATCCTAAGTCAAATACTCATATATAGATGACTTAGTCATCGCCCAAGTGCTTGTTCCATGCTAGTATGTATGTGGATGTTTGCCATTATTTCTTTTGACATCTTATTGTGTGAGCATGTTGGTCTACATATATTTTCTCATTCGAGGACATCCAATTGTTGCTATTTGACATTTGATTTATCTTTTGCCAATTGGATGAAAAAGAATGACTTAGGACCACTCCTTAGCTATCTATGCTTTCTCATCTCATATTCCATTCATGTTGCATCATAAAATTTGAGCAAGTACTTTTTGATCCCTCTGTGTGTTGAGCACTTGGAGTTCCATCTATGTGTTGAGCACTTGGAGTTCCGTATCGTCAAGGACTGACTATTAAAACCTCCCTAGTGCATCTCAGTGGAACCAACCCACAATTCTTAGTCTCACCGAATGCCTAGGGTTGATCTGGTTTTCAATCTCGGTATTAGCGATTCCATATACATGGTTACACCGAGTTTCCCTGTCTGCTGATAGTCGAGGAACTCGACGTCACCAGTGAAGGGTATATAAGTTGTGGTCTCGACGGTTTGAAATTTCAATCTTGAATCATCGCGCCCCAAACCCTAAGCTGCCGCAAAAGGACCCCCTGGTCGTCGCCGTTGTCTTCCCATGCTCCTCCTCCGCTAGGATCCTCACCGTCGACGGGCATCTTCGCCGCCATCGCCACCGTAGCGGATCCATCGCCAAGCTAAGGTACGAATTCGATTTTTCTTGCGCTCCCCGTCCAATTCTTCGGCAATGAAATTGATTTTATCTATAAGCCACTGTTTGAGAGCTTCCCATCCAAAAGAAAAGCCAGTAGAGTAGAGAACGAATGATTTTTTGGGTTTTGTCGTCCGCCAACTGTATCTCGGTAGAACCGGTGCAAAGAAATCAGCGTCACCGATTTTCTTTTCTGCCACACTGAGAACACCTCGGTGGAACCAAGTGCTCATTTTTGGTGCAACCAAAAATGGTGCCAAGTTCCTGGAAAGTAGGTTGTGTGTCTTGGTGTGACCGAATTTTTTGCCTCGGCTATACCGAAATACACTTGACATAATGCAAAACTTGGAAAATATTTTGTTCAAACTTTTAAAAACATCTGCATTTTTGGATAACTTATCCTATTCTACTCTTCTATACTCTATTCACAGGGTCAGCATGTCAGGGTCAGATAGTCAGAATTTGCCAGAGCAGATTGTTGACATGAGTTCAGGGACTAGTCCTATGTCCAGTTCTTCCTCAGATCTAGGCACTCCCAGTTCTCATGGGTTGCCTAAGGCTGCAACAAGGACAAAGAACAGACTCAATTTTGAAGAAGAAGAGTCTAATTTTGTTCTAGAAGATGTTCTTGCTAAGAAGCAAGAGAAGGTTGCAAGGAAATCTGCAAATGAGGCTACCAGGAGGGTAGTCAGCAATGTTTATGCACCTGCAGAGACCTTGAAAGAACATGAGAGTGCTAGGTCCACAATGAGTGTTGAGCCCCCAAGGAAAGAATTGCCTAAGAAGGCAGGAGATAAGAAGACAGCCAGGAAGAGGATCATCTATGTTATAGGCAGGAGTGCCACTATGTTTGTAGATCCAGATGAGGCTGTTGGTGCTGCTGCTAAGGAGGAAGAGGAGGAAGAACCTGCTGCTAAGGCCCCTCCCAAGAAGAGCCAAGAAACTGTTTGTTGATGTTATGCCTAAGTCAGGCACCTCTAAGAGCACCAAGGCTGCTCCCTAGAAAGCTATTGCACAGAAGTCCAAGAGGACTACCAGAGATATCCCTGCTGTTGAGAAGACCAAGAAGTCCACATTCAAAGATGATGACGATGATGCTATGACTGTTCTAATGAAGCTCAGACCTCACATTCCTGTACATGATGCCAGCCATCCTGTAGCTGAGGATATGAAGAAGAGGAAGGATTTGGGGTTGAGGGTATGGAGAGCTATTGATCCATATGCCTAGAGGAGGAAGACAGTTGTTGTCATGGATTTGTCACGGCAGATGTCCGAGTGAACGGACTTAGGTTCGGGGTGGTCGCAACTATGTGGCGGCTTGAGAGGGGTTGGTCGGAATCGAGAGATGCAAGTTTACCCAGGTTCGGCCCCTCCGAGGGAGGTAAAAGCCTACGTCCTGCTTGTCTGGTATTGATGATGATGAAGATCTCTCTGTTACAAGCATGTTGTCTTGCTATCTCTAATCTCGAGATCCTCTAATCGGTTTATCTCTAATGACTTGAACTTGTCTCTCTAGGGGCACCTTACCCCTCCTTATATAGGTGGAAGGGGTAAGTTTACATGTAGAGTCCTACTCCCAGTTTTTTGTTTTCCCTTGTTTTTTTCTTTTTTGAAAACTCATATTCTGGCCCTTTTGGGGGACTGTTGCTTTGAACCGCTTAACAGTGCAGGGTCTCTAACGAGAGTGATCGCCAATCTTGCACGGCTCAGGGTCTCTAGGCGAGATTAACTATTAAGGGCGCAACAGACTAGAATTTATAATGGAGTGAGTGCCCCGGGGCCCATAAGCTACTTCTCACGTGACATAAATTCGTCATTTGAACCTTAAACAACGTCACTTGTTAAGAGTACGACGGGCCACTTAGCAGAGAGTACGTAGCAAATGAGAGAGAGATTCCCTCGTTGCTGTATGAGGCCCTCGGAGGGGGTGAGTTGACAACTCGATGCACCCCTGCACGAGCGGCAGCTACATACAGGCAGGTACAACCCTACCAGAGTGGGGGTGGGCTTCACCCACTCTGGCGCCTTGCTTTGGTCCACGACCCGTCTTGCATCATGGTACCTATGTTTGAATGGCTCGCATCCTGGCGGCTCATCCTCTTTGGCTCCCATGGCACCCATGTTTGAATGGCTCGCATCATGGTGGCTCGTCCTCTTGGGCGACCTACCACCCATGTTTGAATGGATCGCATCATGGTGGCTCGCTCTCTTGAGTGATCTTGGCACCCATGTTTGAACGGCTTGCATCATGGCGGCGCCCTCTTGAGTGATCTTGGCACCCATGTTTGAACGGCTCGCATCATGGCGGCTCACCCTCTTGAGTGATCTTAAATCCTTCATCAATAGGACAGTGCACCAATGTTTGAACGGCTCGCATCATGGCGGCTCATCCTCTTGAGTGACCTAGAAAACTTTCGTCCCTAAGGCGGCGCACCCATGTTTGAACGGCTCGCAACATGGCGGCTCGTCCTCTTGAGCGGCTTTAAATCGCCCGCCAATGAGGCGGGGCACCCATGTTTGAATGACTCGCATCATGGTGGCTCGTCCTCTTGGGCGGCTTTTAATTCTTCCGTGAATAATGTAGTAGCCATCGATATCGGGTTAACTTTTCGCGCAATGACCCGGAGTTCTTGTTGAAAACGACCAAGTGTGCCTCACCATGTGTGTAGCCCCCGAGTTTTAAGTTGACTCGAAGAGGCGGCTTGATAATATCCACTGAAGATTGAGGTTGACCATGGCGGGTTATAGACGTCCCCGTATGAATTGTTTCAATAATCCGGTCGATGGTTCGTCTCGGCTGGTTGTTAAAGCAAACTGCAGCGGGGTGACTTGTGTGCCTGTTCGTTAGGCGGCTTGTGCAGGCGAACACCACACCGATATACTGATGTAGATCAGACTGGGGGCGGCGACTTGCGCGCGTCCGTTGGGCGGTCCGTATAGGCGAGCCCCACACTGATATGTTGATGTAGATCAGATCGCGGGCGGTGTCTTGCGCTTGTCCATTGGGCATCTCGTACAGCCAAGCCTGACACCAGTATGCCAATGTAGATTGGACCGCAGGGGTGGCGACTTGCGCGCACCCGTTGTGCAATTTCTCTGAATAACTCCGGTGTGTTGATGTAGACGTAACAGTTCGTCGTGGCGTTGTAAGCCAGTGCAGTTGTGAGAGACGAACGCGGCGTTGTAAGCCAGTGTGGTCATGAGAGACGGACACGGCGTAGTAAGCCGGGGCGGTCACGAGAAACGGTCACGGCGTTGTAAGCCGGTGCACGATTCCATTGAATAATGCAACACGGACAAACACCGCTGTAGAATGACGCTGCTGCATGCTCCTTGTTTTAATGCCGATTGTCCTACACACAAATATTGCAGGAAAAGTAATTGTTCTTGAAAGAATTTAATATGTACTAATAAAATAAAAGCAACGGATAGCACCTGATTTCTTTTGTCCGGCGAACGCGGACGCTATCGCCGAATAATGTTGGACGTAGTCAGAGCATCGCCAGTGAAATCGATGCATCCCATGTGCAACATCATCCCGCTAAGGGAGACAAGTCACTGTAAGCCTCAATGGACAGTGGGTGTAGGAGAAACGAGTCACAGTTAGCCTCCATGGATGCCGGGTGCTGTGATGAGCCGCCTCATGATCAGAGCCACGGCCGGAGGTGACCCGGCGACGCTCGCCGGGGCCGCCGAGGCGGCTCACCGGTGAAGCCATGGCGCAACAGCGAGCGGTCGAACACGACAAGTCACGGTGCTGGCGGGGCGAGGCAAGCCACGGCATCGGCACAATGGCGAGGGGCAGGGCCAAACCGCAGCGGCACGTGGATGGGCGCCGAGTGAAGAGCGGGATGGCTGGTGCGGCGGCGATGTCTGGTTCGGTGAGTGAGGCGAGGCGCAGCGGAGCCATAACGCAGGTGTGGCTGGGCGCAGGAGAGACAGAAGCGGAGTCGGCGCACGTGGGCAGCAACTGCGGGCGGCTTGTGCAGCAGAGCCAGCGAGGCGCAGCGCAGTGGGTTGCGCAGAGGCAGAAGGAGCGCGCGGGGGCGCAGCAGCTGCCAAGGGACGACACAGACGGTCAGTTAAAATGCGCGGTCAAGCCAGCAAGGCACAGTGGGGAGTGGGGCATGTGCAGGCGAGAGCCGCCCAGGGCAGCGGTGCGCGGAGGCAGGGCGACCTGTGCAGGAAGCAAGGCGGCTCAGATGCACAACGACGTAGTAAAGCGAGCTTGCTATAACATTTTTTGCTGTTGTGCGCTGAGTGTTTTATATTTTCTGTATTGTTATACAGGATTAGTCTCCACGTGAGGTAAAGATCCATTAAACCTCGATCCAAGTGCCAACTACTAATACTACTACTGTAGTAGCTTAATAAATTCTTTTTGCCTTGATGTCGATTCCGGTGAGTAGTACTAGTCTGGTTTGATATGCTCCTCCACGTAGCCTACTCTTGATGCAAAGGAGAACAACAACTGTTGGCCGGATTCCATAGGGACTCAGTCCCCCTTCCTTTCTTTTCTTTATTTCTCAGTATTTTACTTTGACGATGAGTGCAACGGACATCTAGACTATAGTACTCTAGTATCACGGTGTGCAAAGCTAGTACTACTGACCTTCTGTTGTTATTTCCAGTGGGTTTGTTGTGCGGGCTGAACATACGGGCAGAGTTCATACTCCTGACTGCTTCGGGAATTGATCTGCTCTTGTTAGAAAAGTTTGTGCACGAGCCAGACTGGATCTCTTTCCTGGCTCGCCGCTGCCCACTCGTATTCCCAGTGGAACGAGCAATGATCAACTTATTACCTCGGGAGATGAAACGTGTGCTCTTGTGGAAACCATAGCAGTACCAGCCGGTCGCCGATTTCTCATCTGGTCAATAAAACACTAGTGCGCTTCCATAGGGGGCCACATACAGACACGTTAGATTGTTCAGTGAATTTCGTCAGGTAGATGCTTGTGGTCACCACCACCGAAATTATGTTTTGACTCTAATCTATGCTGCCGCTGAAACTTTTTCAATCTTGGCTAATGAACTCGGAGTTGATATAGTTCCTTCCGTACCGGTTCTCCTTCATCTGGCAAATCGCAAAGTTCTCGATACTTGGAGAATTCCCTCCAAGAACACAACACCACCGTGCGTGGCCCCATGGTGGGCGCCAACTGTTGTGGATTTGTCACGGTAGATGTCCAGGTGAACGGACTTAGGTTTGGGGCGATCGCAACTATGTGGCGGCTTGAGACGGGTTGGTCAGAATTGAGAGACGCGAGTTTACCCAAGTTCGGCCCCTCCGAGGGAGGTAAAAGCCTACGTCCTGGTTGTCTGGAATTGATGATGATGAAGATCTCTCCGTTACAAGGGTGATGTCTTGCTACCTCTAATCTTGAGAGCCTCCAATCTATCTATCTCTAATGACTTGAACTTGTCTCTCTAGGGGCACCTTACCCCTCCTTATATAGGTGGAAGGGGTAAGTTTACATGTAGAGTCCTACTCCTAGTAGGACTAGGACTAATCTTTCATGAATCCTAATCCGGGTCTTGTTTCCTTTGTGAAGGAATCCTTTCTCTCTTTGAGCCTTCTTTTGTGAGTCGCCTGGCGCCGGCTTGCACGCCGGGTCTTGGGTGGTCATCCTGTGACCCGCCTGTCGGGTCACCAATAAAACGCCATGTCCTGACCAGGTCTCCTGCAAGTCGACAGGCCAGGTCATACCGCGGGGTATATCCCCAACAGTTGTAGATTACAGGTTTTATACCAAAGAACAACAAGACTTCTATGAGACAGTTTTGCTTGACAAGAGTCCTGCAGTCAGTGACATGAGATATCTTGACTGGAAGTTTATCAATGATAATGTGAATTACTTTCCATGTGTCCAAGACAACTTCCATTGCATTGACATTGATCAATTTGTTGGCAAGGAGTTCACTGCTTGGAATGATGAGATGATCATGTAGTTCTACTCCATTGTTCATTTTTATGGAGATGGCAGGATTGTTTGGATGATTGAAGGAGCAAGGTATGAGTCTACCATTGATGAATGGGCTACCATCTTAGGAGTCCCAGAGGTTCAGGATGTAGATTTGGATGTCTATTCAGAATCCAAGGAGAACTGCAACTCTATGAAGGATATGTATAATCCTATTCCAGCTGCCAACAGGTAATCTCACAAGCTTGGTTCTATCTACTTTCTCCAACCAGGCCTCTGTACCATGAACACCATCCTAAGACATACCTTGATGCCCAAGTCTGGAGATGAGAAGATGATTTGTGGATATTCCATCAACATGCTCATCCATCTTGATCATCACACCAGGATTCGAGTGATGGATTTGATAGTAGAGAAAGTGAAGAGGGTTGCTGCTATTCAGAAGCGCTCATGTTGCTATGCACCCTATATTTAGATGCTTATCAATTCTAAGCCTAAGAAGCACATCTTTGCTCTGGATAGACCCCACTTGCCACTTTAGTCAGATCTTGAGGAGAACTTTGTGGTGATGGACCCAGATCATCTGACATCAGCTGCAGCTCAAGCACCTGCGGAGGCAGAGGCAGAGGCAGCTCGAGCCACTAGTGCTCAGGTCCCTAGATCCAGGAACGAGAATATGGATCTGTTGATCACCACTGTCATGGACATGAAGAAGGACATCAAGACCATAATGGACACTCAGGAGAGCCTTGTGAACATTATTCATGATAGAGTGAAAACTCTTAATGCAAAGGTAGATGGGATGACCAAGATAATCAATGAGCTTAAGAAGGAGGTTAATGAAGCCCCAATCTGTCGCACCTCTTCTGATGATGAGGAGGATAGTGCACCTATCAGGACTACTACCCAGTTCACGACTAAGGTCAGGACAGCTAAAGTGCCAGCTCTAGAGAAGAGGCCTTTATCTTCTGCTCCAGCAGCTCCAGTGCCCCCAATATCTACTCCAGCTCCATCGAGGACTTCGGCGGAAGTCTTCGCCGACACGGTTCTCTCGACTCCGTCATTGACTACCGGAGGAGATCAGCCGTAGAAGAAGGATTAGCTATATCTCTTCGAACTTTTTGGTAACTTGTTGCCAAAGGGGGAGGAGTTGTATATAGATCTTACACTTCGAGTGAGAGAGAGAGAGCGTCTGCTTTTATTGATGTTTTTCAAAACATTAGGTTCTTTGGTTTGATGTGAGATAATTTTGTATGTGTTTGATCATACGTTGTTATGTGTGTTGCTACTAATTCCTATCTTTTTGATGGTTATGTGATGACCATTCACTTGGCTTGATGTGTTGTGCTATGTTGTTAACTCTTATTACTCTCACACACCACCAAGTTGTATGTGACATGGAAGAAGTGCCCCATGTACCTAATCGATTGTGCATTTGCATTCAAATGCAAATTTAAAATAAAGCACAAATTTACGGGGAGCTCTTGATTATCACATACATCTCAAAGCGATGATTATATTCATTGCTTATAGCATATGTCAAAGCTTTTATCTATATGTTGTCATCAATTACCGAAAAGGGGGAGACGGAAAGAACATTTCCTCCCTTGGTGGTTTTGGTAATTAATAACAACATATATGGCATTGAACTAATGTTTCCACTAAGTATGTTTCAGGAAAAGTTCAATGGTGGGTTGGCAAAATTATTGTGGAATACCCCAATATGCAAGGGAATAGATTGGCAAAGCTTCAAGCAAAGGACTCTACATTTTACATTTATGAGAAATCACTCTGAGTCCATAGGAAAGCCAATACTATTAAAAGGGGGTAAGGTTTTGTTGGTGATAGTCACCACATACACCCACAAGCTCTTCCAAAAAAGTCTGTCCAAAGCCAAATACTCAAAATCGGTGCAACCAACACATTCCACTCGGTGCCACCGGTTCCAGAACCTAGAGAGACTCTGCCAAAGCCTATCCACTTCGGTGCAATCGATTCTACTTTGGTGCCTCTGAGTTTGGGTTGCCAACTTTCTGTTATGCAAGTTTACAAAATAAGTCCCTCCTAGATTTGTGAATCGGCGTCACGGAGATTGCGCAATCTAACCGTTGGTCACCTTATCGGTGCAATCGAGATTACTATATCGGTCTCACCGAGATTCGAAAGTTGCCACATTTTGGTCACTTCGGTACCACCGAGATTAACACATCGGTGTCACCGAGCTGGTCATTTTGTGTGTAACAGTTGGATTTTTGGAGATGGCTATATATACCCCTCCACCACCACTCACTCGCAAGAGAAGCACTCAGAACTGTTCCCCACTCATACCTACTGATTTTCTAAGAGAGAGCCACCTACTCATGTGTTGAGATCATGCCAATCCATTCCTACCATATGAATCTTGATCTCTAGCCTCCCCAAGTTGCTTTCCACCCAATACATCTCTTCCACCAAGCTAAATCTTTGAGAGAGTGATTGTGTGTTGAGGAGTCTATCATCTTGAAGCACAAGAGCAAGGAGTTGATCGACACTATCGAGCCTATTACCTTTTGGAGGGTGGTGCCTCCTAAATTGGTGAGGTGTCGCTTGGGAGCCTCCTACTTCGTGTTGTGGAGTGAACCAAGAAGTTTGTAAGGGCAACAAGATCGCCTACTTCATGAATATCTACTCCGAGTTAGGCTAGTCCTTCGTGGACGTGCCATCATGGTATAGCAAAGGTTGCTTCTTCGTGGAACCCTCCGTGGGTTGAGCCCTCCGTGGACTCTCGCGACCGTTACCCTCCATGTGTTGAAGACTCGATAAACGTGGATTTACGATAGCGCCACCTATCGGAACCACGGGAAAAATCATCGTGTCACCAATTGCGTTTGATCTTCCTACCCTCTCTTTAGTTACATGCTTGTCTTTACTTTCCGCTGCTATAATCTTAGACATGCATGTTTATGGTGTACTTGACATACTATGAATGCTAAAATCTACCAAGAATTAAACTTGGGAAAAAGTATATTTTTATTTGGTCAAGTAGTCTAATCACCCCCCTCTAGCACTACTTTCGATCCTACACCCGTGTGGCGTGTGTCGTAGCTACTGTCACTCGGGCTCTCCTCCGAGGAGGTGTCGCTATTGCCGTAAGCTGGACGACCGTCGCGAAGGCCAAGATCATCTCCAAGGTCGTCGCTGGTGTCACCCTCCGGGTAGCACCCCAAGAGTCCGCCATCTTCCTCGAAGACCTTAACGAAGATCATCGCGGCCCCGTCGTACTTGAAGAGGACCGTGAGACTCCCCTCCAGGTCGTGGGCGCGGTTGAAGGTCTGCCACCCACGGCTCAAGAAGGCGTGGCCTACGGGGGTAACCTTGACCTCCACCCACAGCGTGCCTCTACGACAACCGTTGGCCTACAGCCACATGCCTGCGGGCTCGCTATGCTGTAGTCGCTAAACGAAGAAGTGCGGAAGCTGCAACCGGGAGGCCGCTGGCTTCTCCACCGACACCAAGAAATCCTGGACCGCATTGGCCGTGAGGGCCGCGAGCGTGGTGGCCGAGCGTCTGTTGTAGGCAACGCTCCCCAACCATGGTCGCCATGCCCGCCGCTTCCAGCGGCGCCAGCTGAGGCACCAGCCCACGCGGAGGCACGACCATGCACACGGGGCGCCTCCATCGACGCCTTGGCGTACTTACGTGGGTGGGCCTGACCCCTCTTGGGAGGCTGGTGGTCCGGTCCCGTCTGGCAGGCCTTACCTTTCCTGGTCCCAGAAAACCTCCTCACCGGCGTCATGAGACAGAAAGCAGAGGATGAAGGCGGAGCGAAGAGTAAGAATGAGCTAGCGGCTCCCCCGCACCCATTTGTAACCAGGCAGAGGCCACCCAGCACACCTCCTCACCCCGAGCAGTCAAGCCCTGTGACATGCGTCCATTATAGATCAGACGGGGCTGCAGTCGAGGCAGCGCGGGGAGTGGAGGCGCCCTGTGCCTCTTGGTTTCCGTTTGATCGACTCGGTCGGCAGGCAACCCTGCTTCACGTCGTCTCACCTTCCCTTGTCGGGTCACATCCGAGTGGCCCGAAGAGTGAAACCGCAAGGAGGCAGTAACACTCAAGGAAAGGGAAATGATGGCCGGTGCAGCATGCGGGCATCGCGTCAGCCTGGCTTGGTGCAGTTCCCAACAACTTCGGGGAGAGGAGGCGTCAGCGCCTTGGTGAACGACGGATGTCAAGCCTGGCCCATAGGCGATTGGGGCCTGCGGTGCTCCGAGCCATCTTCAATAGCTTTGCCCAGAAGCCAACTCGAGCACACCTTGGGCCTAGGGGCTACTTTGGCATTCTGGGAATGGGGGTACCCAGACTTGCCTGCTTGTGGCCAAGGGAGTGGCCCACTCCCAGCACGGCCCCACTCAAGACAAGGCCCTCGCGAGAGCCCCGAGCTCGCGAGGGAAGCAGCGCCAAGACCCGCATGGAGAATAGGCCTTCCCAGGCCCCCTCCTCAATAGAGGAGATCCCTATGCAACGCTTGGCATCGAGAGGCCAAGGATGACACAAGGCGGGCCAGGCGGGCACCCGCGCCAAATGGGACAATTTCCCCTTTGGTGCAAAGGGGGCAAGGACGTACGCCGGTTCCCAGAGCTCCCCCCAAATGTTTCCATTCTGGTGCAACCAGACCAAGACCACGAGATCCGCAAGACGGACGTCATCGCCGAACCCACTACCGCATCACCAACAACTACTTTGCAGGCGAATACCACCTTTTGTCAGTATAAGGATGTACCCCTCGCCCCCCTTCGAATTTTGCCATTGTGGGATCCCTTCCCGCCATAGCGATAAGGGAAGAGGACCCAGGCTATTATAAATAAAGGCTACTCTGCTCCATAGAGAAAGGAGACCAGAGGAGAAAAGAGACCACCAAAGCACCCTCACGAGGCAACTCAGAATTGTACTACTTCTTCCACAAACCTCCTTGGGAGGCAATCCACCAAAGCAGGAGTAGGTTTTACGTTGTCGACGTTCTGGGAACGAGGGTACCTAGACCTTCCTGCCTACGGCCTAGGGCATGGCCCACTTCATCAACCAAACGCGGCCAGGCGTGGCCTCACTCAAGACAAGCCCCTCGCGAGGGCCCTAGGCTCGCGAGGAGGAACAGCGTCAGGACCAACAAGGGAGCGAGCTCCTCAGCCCCCCTCTTGAGCAGCGGAGATCTCTATGCAAGGCCTGGCCCTGGGAGTCAAGGGTGACGTAACGAAGGACAGGCGGGCGCCAGCATGCCAAACGGCATAGTTTTCCCTTTGGTGCAAAGGGAGCAGGGATGTACGCGGGTTCCCAAAGCACCCCCAAGGTTTCCATTCCTGTGCAACAAAACCACAACCGCCCACCCCGCAGGGCGGATGTCATCCCTAAGCCCATCCCTGCATCGTCGATAGGTACTTTGTAGGCGAAGACCACCTTTGGGCAGGGCGAGTATGTACTCCTGTCCCCCTTCAAAATTGGTCATTGTGGGATCCCTTCCCGCCATTGAGATAAGGGAAGAGGACCCGAGCCACCGCTATATACATAGGGTAGGCTGCACCATAGAGGGGGATCACAAATCCATTCCACCACTCGTCCATCACCAAGTAGCAGAGGGCCTCGAACACCTTGAAGGGAGCCGTCCTAAGGCCCTAAAACATTGTACTAGTTCATCTACACCTCCTCCCCGAGAGGCAATCCTCCAAAGCAGGAGTAGGGTATTACGCTTTGCAGCGGCTCGAACCTGGGTAAACTGTCGTGTTGACCCTCTTCCTTGTCATCGTGCGAGTTCTTTGTTGTGTACATCGAGTAGTGAGCTAGGTGAGGCGAGGCTGCAGGGTATTTTTGCACACACACCTGTTATTGAATGTTAAGGCTTTTGCGGAGCCCGAAATCCAACATTTGGCACGGCGGGTAAGGGGTGTGTGGGAATCTTCCTCGGACCTCGCCTTACCCTCGTTTGTTGCACTCATGACCAAAGGACGTTGAGCCCATATGGAGCAGCGGGCCGCACGCGTGGCGCGGCCGGTGCCGGCGGGCCGAGGTGCACAGCGGCGCTCTGCCACGTTGTCAATGGGCGTCGCCACTAGCCAGACTCCCAACGATCTCCGGGGACTGCCGCCTTCACCAACCGCACGGCAAGCCCCTGTCGCCCCGGTCCTCCACCACGCTCGGCCGTGCCATCGCCTTTCCGAATCTGCCAAGACCCAACACATAGACATGTCGCGCTCCTCGTCACGCACGAGCTACAGCATCAGCGGATCACCCGCAACTATCACACTGATGAGGCCAGGCATGCCTCTCGGTGCGACGCTACCGCCAACGAAGCCTAGGTGCGCCTCAGCGACACTGATGCCCGTGAACTCGCGCGGCCGTAGGATGCGGCGTTTGGACCACACGGGCGCGCTTGTGATGTCCGTGGCGGCCCTCGCTCGCTAGGGACCTGGTTCGAGCCATAGGGGGCACATGTGCCGGTCGCACAAGAGGGGCACTGCCTCTCACCTCCCGGCACGCTCGGCGGGACCAGAGGGGAGGATTGGAGGTTCAACTACGCCGACGCCTCAAGGCTCGTGCAACTCAACAATAACCATGTTGCCGTGCACCCGGGCCACGAAGGAAGCAACGATGGCTACCACGGCAATGGGAGGAGCGTGTGCGACTTCACAAACAGCCCCCGCATAGACAGGTATGTGCGACCGCACGGGGGCGGCTTGCGGGTGTTGTCTTGTGAGGGTGCCCGGCATAGAGGCCCTCGCGAGGCGTGCCCGCTGGCAGGGAGCTACCTTGAGTAGGCATCTGGGTCTGGGGACCGAGGGTCACTCGCCCGGGAATGGAGGGTAGAACACGTGCCCTCGTACCCGGGCTGGGGGGCCCAACTTGGGGACGGAGGGTGGAACACACGCCCATGTCCTAGGCCAGAAGATCCCAACCTGGAGGCGAGGGGTAGAACATGTGCCCTCGTCTCCGGGGCGCGTGATTCCCGCTTGGAGACGGAGGATGGAACATACGCCCATGTCTCCGGGTCGGGTTTCCTTTGATGGCCAGCAGGCGATCATGTACTCGCCCATGTCCCCAGGCCCAGCTCACCCGACTTGGGGGCAGGGCCCCGAGTACCAGCATGGGAACCCCCAGGGCCTGAGCGAGGCGCGCTGGGGCATCGCCCGGGAGGCCCAGGGCCTTCCTCTAGGGCGGACCTTCCATTCGGAGGGCGTGAGGGGCTCCCCCTATGCTCGATGGCCCGCCAAGAGCAGACCCCACTTCAACGCAATGATCCGGGGGCTGGGGGTGGGCTTCGTGCCTGTGAGGCATGGAGCTCCCTTTACACCCTCGGGACATACACCGACCCGTGACACTCTCACATAATAATGAGCGGACTATATATGCTCAGAGCCTCTCGAGGACACCGAGGGATTCCTCCCACACAATGTGGCAGCCACAACCCAGAGCTGGCGGAGAATACAACTCTTGCAATCAATGGCTATGCCCATGCAACGTGGATGCCCTACGCTCAACACTGGGGGAAGACAAAGGAGAAGACCACCCTAAAAAAAAGGCCAGACGCAGCCATTTTCTCGCTCTTTTTTTGTATTCCAAGTTGCGACCTTCAATGGTCCCTTTTTGTGATTGAACCAGTCGGATGTTTGAGGATTTCATAACTCTATGTTTTAAAAGAAAAGAAGGGAGTTTTTTTTTCTTGTTTGGTTCTTTTGTTTTACTCATCTTGAGTTCTTTTTGTCCGGATTGGTGTTTTGCAAGGAGTCGAACGATTCGGCCCTCCCCTAGGCTCCTCGGGGCCGGGTAACGAGGCTTTGACACCTCGGGGGCACGAGCCTCTTAGCTGTCGGCTCCCGCTCGTGGGCTCTGGCCGCAGCACGACACTGTAGCATGGAGTCTCGGAAGGACCTAGGGCCTCTTGAGGCAGCACCAGGAGGAACGGAAAGGGGGATCGCTCGAGCGTCAAAGAAGGCTCCTGAGCAAGACGCCTCAGGAGCCTTACCGGTCATACAGCCACTCGACCACCTGATGCCGTCCTTGGTTTCTGGTCGGCATCAGGATTATCGGGCCTTTGCCCCGTGAAGTGCGTCCTCGGTTTCTGGTCGTACCCAACGATGGTGGGGAAATGCGCAGGACTAGGACCTGCCGACGTAGAGTGGTTTGAGCATCAAATGGGGCTCCTGAGAAACATGCCTCAGGAGACTTATCAGTCATAAAGCCACTCGACCCCCTGATGCCGTCCTTGGTTTCTGGTCAGCATCAGGGGTGGCGGGGCCTGACCCCGTAGCTGCGTCCTTGGTTATCCGGTCTTACATAACGGTGGCTGGGAAATGTGCGGGACTAGGACCAGTAGACGCAGAGTGTCGAAAGGGCCCCCAAAACATCCAGAAGCAAGGAGGAAGCCTCCCAAACGGAACCACGGGTTATCCAGATGGCCCGGTCACGCCGAGCAGTGCGAACAAGATCGTCATCACCCCGTAAGCGCGACAACTGGATCAACGGCAACCCCGTGTCAAAGGAAACATGACACTACACACCTCATCATCGGGGAACACATTTATGGGTATTTCCAAAATACATCAAAGTTGCCACTAGGCCACATGCATAACCCTATCAGGAACACATGAAGCCTACTCAAGGGAGGCACACCAACATCGAAACTCTCGTTGCGGCCACCCGACGACGGCCCCGCACGTGCCTGCTCAAGCACGGCCCTCCGTTTCGTTAGAAGAAAGTTCCACCACCAAGTCGTCCACATGTTCCTTGACCCGATCGGCGAGGGCAGCGCAAGTCACCTCAGGCACGGGACCAAGCATCGCCTTAAAATAAAAGTGCGGGTCGAGACGAAGGAGGTGGCTGAAGATGTTTGAGGCCGCCCGCTTGAGGAGGTCATGATGCTTCTCCTCCACGAGCACGTGGATCTTCTCTGCACCCCATCAAAGCACTCCACGACCCTGGAAAAGAAGCCCAGATAGTCGGCGTTGTCTAGAACCAAGGGGCTCGAGACCCTCATGCCGCAGATGTCATCCAAGGCCCGCTTGGCCCTCCTCTCAAGGGATTGAAACATATGGGAGCACATGTGCTAGAGGCCGCAAGGACGGTCTGCCTCATCCAAAGTATTCTTCACCGGGGAAGCAACACCCTTCATTTGTTTATCAAGATAAGCTATCTCGGCCTCGGCAGCTGCCTGGGCATCCATCGTGGCTTGCCGAGGCCCTTCCTCTAGGTCTAACGTTTTCCCAAGGTTGTTAACCTCGCCTTTCAAGAGGTCATGTTGATGACAAAAAACGGGACTCCTAGAGCTTCAGCTTCGCGGATAATCCTAGAGAAGGGAACGCCAAGCCTCTGCCACCCTATTGTCAACTTCCTCTTGTAACCTCGCGTCATGGGAGGCAAGGGACTCCTCGTCAAGCGATGCCTGGCGCTCCCTCATTTCCAGCCTCTCCTACTCCAGGATCCGCTACAGCGCTTCAAACACCAATGAATAGATAGGCGCACGGGGGGCTGCGCTGCGGGGAGGGGCCCGCGTGACGAGCCCTCGAGTGTGGCCCTCCGCACCTGGATTTGCTTATCAAGGTTGGTGTTTAATGCCTGAAGCTCCCTAGGCGTTCCTCGGAGGCCTTGCACCGATAGTCAGCCTTCTCAGCCTCAGCAAGGGCGCGTTCGCAGACTTCCACCACCACGGAAAGGGACTCCTCAGCCTTTGAGCTAGCTTGTTCGCGCTGCAGGTGGCCAAAGTTCACGACGACCTCAAGCTGGTGCCATCCCTGCACGAGGCGTTGGCACTCCGCCTCCAATCGAGCATCACTGTTGGCAAGCCCCACCCCCAGGCGCCTTAACGCGTCCACCGCGGTGTGGAGCAAACCCCACGGCACGGCATCCCGGTCATCAACGGGCTCGAGACACCAACCAGACCTCCCACCTTCCCCAGGGCGAACAGGGGAGGTGCGCGAGGGGCCTCCCAGCCCAAACGTGTGCTCAGGGGCTGGATCCTCATTGGGTCACGGGGACCATCGAAGGCCCACATCGGATGGGAGTGGCGCTGAAGGGGAACAATTGTTTGTCGTGTAAACTCCCGCACCACCATCGTCATAGTTACGCCCGCCAGCTTCAACATCGCCAGCCTGGCTAGAACACGTGCGAGCCCTGGATCGGCAAGCTCCTTGTGTGTCCACCCACGATTCGGTGCTGTTAGGGCCAGCGGGAGCTGGTACGAAGCTTTGGCCCCGACGGCATTGGCATACAGCCTTTGCCGTCGGAACCTTTCAGCTTCCGAGGAAAGTTCGGCGTCGAGGCCCCCCAGGCTGATGCATCTGCAACCCTCAAGGACACACGCCCAGAACACTGTACCTCTGAGGTCAACTCAAGAGAGAAGAAGTGGAGTAACAAGGCCACGAAGGGGAGGACACCAATAACAGCCTCACATAGGAAGGCTAAGGCCGAAAGGAGGACGAGGGATCCAGGGTCAAGGTGAAGCATGTGGATCTGGTAATGCGAGAGTACAGCAGAGAGGAAGCTCGAGAATGGCAGCAGTACGCCTAACATAAGGGCGGGATATGAAGGGGCACGGTGGTGTCCACCAACTCGCCCTGAGACTACGAACCCGACCAGATCTTGGTGGGCCCCCACTCATTGGAGTTGGCGGCGACCACCAGCTGAACCTTCTCCAACCCCTCCAAGTTCACCACCGGCGACAGGCCCAGCGCGGGCTTAAGCACCGGTGTGGCTATCAGACCCCTCAAGCCTCTACCTTCCCCCTTCTTTGCAGACATGACAAGAGGGGGGGCAGGCAACATGGCGCGCACATGGGGACTCAATGGAAGGGGCGAGAGCCTCGCAAGGAAGAGAACGGAAGGTGGAATCGACTAGAGATGAGGGCGGTCTGGTGGCGTATGCCAAATGGCCCAACAAACCTGGTAATGGCCGGTCTGGTGCAGAGGAGAAGGGGCGGCGTTTCCTTGGGCCGCTGCAAATAAAGTCTGGCCAGCAGGCGTCTAGGGCCCGTGGCGCTTCGGGCCGACCACCATGTTTTGCCCGTAACCCAGCTCGAGCGCGCCTTGGCCTCGGGGGCTACTCTCGGCGTTTTGGGAAAGGGGGTACCTAGACCTTCCTGCTGCGGCCCAGGGCATGGACCACTTCATCTACCAAACAGGGCTAGGCGTGGACTCACGCAAGACAAGGCCCTCGCGAGGGCCCTAGGCTCGTGCGGAGGAACAACGTCAGGACCAACAAGGAAGGGGCCTCCTTAGGCACCCGGCGGAGCGGCAGAGATCTCTATGCAAGGCCCAGCCTCAGGAGTCAAGGGTGACTCAAGGAAGGATAGGCGGGAGCCAGCGCGCCAGACGGTGCAGTTTCCCCTTTGGTGCAAAGGGAGCAAGGACGTACGTGGCTTCCCAAAGCACCCCAAAGGTTTCCATTCCGATGCAACAAGACCACAACCAACCACCCTGCAGGGCGAAATGCATCGCCGAGCCGATCCCTGCGTCGTCGACAGCTAGTTTGCAGGCGAAGACCGCCTTTGGGAAGGGTGAGCACATACTCCTGTCCCCCTTCATAATTGGCCGTCGTCGGATCCCTTCCCGCCATTGCGATAAGGGTAGAGGACCCGAGCCACCGCTATATATAGAGGGTAGGCTGCACTTTAGAGGGGGGTCCCAAATCCCTTACACCACTCGTCCATCACTAAGTAGCAGAGGGCCTCGAATACCTTGAAGGGAGCCCTCTTGAGGCCGGAAAACACTGTACTAGTTCATCTACACCACCTCCCCGAGAGGCAATCCACCAAAGCAGCGGTAGGGTATTACGCTTCGCAGCAGCCCGAACCTGGGTAAACTGTCGTGTTGATCCCCTTCCTCATCATTGTGCGAGTTCTTTGCTGTGTTCATCGAGTAGCGAGCTAGGTGAGGCGAGGCTGCAGGGGATCTTTGCACACGCCCCTATGTTTGAACCTTAAGAGTTTTGCGAAGCCCAAAATCCGACATATGCTTCGCAGCGGCCCGAACCTGGGTAAATCCTCATGTGCCATCTTCTTCCTTGTCATCATGCGAGTTCATCGAACTAGTCTACTGGGTAGTGAGCTAGGAGGGGTGAAGATGCTGGGGATCTTCACACAGGCCCATGTGTTTGAACTCTCTTAGGTTTTGTGGAGCCTAAAATCCGACAATATCTACATGTCATCGCCCTACCTAGGCTCAACAGAGAGGCTAGCCTGACTGTCACGCCCAAGATGTGATCCTATCCTTATTTTGGCACGAGGGCCTCGACAAGGATAGAAGCGCCTATTGTCGTGTTGCAAGAATGGATATCATTACAAGTACATGTACAACAGAGATGAGTATATGGAATTGGCTTACACTCCCCACAAGCTACATCAGAGTCACATCAATACAACAACATATTCAAGCATCTTACAGAAAAGCAGGGTCTAACTATGGACAAAATCAAATGATAAAATGACATCCATCCTTGCTATCCCAGGCTGTTGCCTGGAACCCATCCTAGATCGATGATGAAGAAGAAGAAGGATAACTCCAAATCAAACGAGCATCGCGCTCGCATCAAATCATCGCATTACCTGTACCTGCAACTGTTGTTGTAGGAATATGTGAGACAAAGGGACTCAGCAATCTCATTTCCAACGGTATCAAGACTATTAAAGCTTAATGGGTGAGGTATGTTTAAGTGGTGAGGATGCAGCAAGCAACTAAGCATTTGTTTGAGTGGCTAACTTACGAATATAGAAAGTAAAGTATGGGGGTCTATGAATAATGGTCATGAGCTAGTAATGATCTCTAAGAGATCCTGAACACCTACTTACGTCAAGCATAACCCCACCGTGTTCTCTTTTGGAAAAGGACCCATGAGAAGAGATAGTCATGGTTACGTACACAGTTGGTGTATTTTATTTGAGTTTACTTCAAGTTTACTATGACCAGGTGTTAAACAAAGTATCCAAGTTGGCCACATAACCACGGGCATGTCTTCTCGAAAAGATTTAACCCTGCAGGGGTGCTCCAACTTGTCCATCACAAATTAACCACACGCCATGGGAATAACCTCGACCACGGATCTCATGATCATCATAGGCAGTTCCAAAGGAAGTCCGACACCTCGGGATAGCCCGAAGAAGATCAGAGTTCCTCACGCAAGACATTCGAGAAAGGTAAAACAAATCCAGCAAGGCCGCCCGACATGCCGACAATCCCGATAGGAGCCGCGTATTTCGTTCTCAGGGCACGACAGATGAGGGACGCGTACAGTGGCCTGACAGAAATCTCCCGAGTTTCCCTGGGTTGGCCCCGCACAATTCTCTAGTTTGGACCAACACTCATGAGGAGCACTGGCCCGGGGGTTGATTAAATTATCCGCGTGTGCCAGTGGGTCCCTATGCATTTTATTAGTTATTAGGCAAATGTATTATCAATGATGGGCCTTGCCAGACAGGCTTTATCCTAAAACGAAAATCAAGGGGGTCCCCATAACAACCCCGAGCATGTTCGGAGCGCTCAGTAATGAAACATAACACCGGTTCACAAGTAACTAGGGGCGGCAAGAGTGGAACAAAACACCGAGCAAAAGGCCAAGCCTTCCACCCTTTACCAAGTGTATAAGTGCATTAAATTAAATAGCAATAATATTATGATAACAAAAGAATGTCCATGCTATTACATGGTAGCAATTGCACGTACATCTAGTAATGATATAAGAAGGGTTGAGCAAGCGGTAACATATGCAAACAAAGGTTTGCTAGGAAGGTGGAGGGTTAGAGGCTTTCCATGGCAATGTTGGGAGGCTTGACAAACAAGTGGTAGGTAGCGAGACATATAGATAAAAGCGGGAAAATTAGCATAGAAATGATAGTAGTGGTATCCAGGGAAATGTGTCATCTTGCCTGAGATCCTGCTTGGAAGAAGAACGAGTCCATGAAGAAGACGAGCCAACGTAGATGAACCAATCCTCACGCTCCTCACGCTTTCGGAACTCTATCAAGAAGAAGCAATCCGAAACAAACAATCAACACACGAGAATCACCAGAACATATGCATGACATGATGTGCAACCAAATATTAAGCATGTCTGGTTTAATTATGCAAGGCATGGTAAAGCACGTCAAACAACTCCTACACATTAAGTGAAGCTCAATATGCAACGAGCTGCATATTGATGAAACTCCACAATCGATTATTTAGTTCACTCCTGTTTAGGTACACATCAATATTAAATGTTGTTTAACATGGCAAACGGTGAAGCATAAGTAAACTATCTATCTAGGCATCTTAAATGAGGACGGAAACAACTTATAGCATTTCCGAAATGACCCCATATGTTAATTTAATTGTTCCAGATCTGAACTAACCATATTTTATATTTGTTAAATAACAGAATCAATCATACCATGCAACTCTACACGTCATTCTAGTCGATTTACATATATAGAACATCTCAAACGGAGCTACGGTCTAAAAGATATGACACACACACGATGATCATGCCACGAATGCAAAATGCATGAGAATGACAACCACAACACTTAAAATCATGAATGCAGCAAGATATTATGATACTATATGAAATTCTAATCAAGTTTCATATATGGCATGTCCAAAACGGAGCTACGGTTCAGCCACACCAACCAACACAAGTTTCTATACAAACTTGCCCAAAACAGCAAGAGGGCATATTGCACACATGAAAACAACAAGTTACAAGATTATAAAATGGACAAACTAAGCATGGGGCAGTAGCATATAACACACACTTCATTTCATCTTCACATATCACACTCAAAACATGCATGGATCACATGGTAGGAATCTCACAAGATGGCTACTTGAAAACAGTTTCAGACTTGGTGAAAATAGCAGTTTTTTGACAGTGCAGTTTTTATCACGAAGGGATATTGACAGCAGTAAAACTATATGCTACTGGTCATATTATGGCATGAAACTTAACAGCATGCTAGAGGACATTATCTACTACAAATAACTCCATTACACTAACCCCAAAGGAGTTCTAGATCACTAGCAAACACATGGCAAGACAGAACCAAAATATTGCATATTCCAGACAGAAATATTTTGGACCCTCAAAAAAGCAGTATTTTATAGCATGTTTTCAACAAGAAAACAACACCTAAACATGCATTTCTATGGCAAGCAAAATGTCCAGGGGCTAGTATACATGTCAAAGAGCATATGTCATGTACAAAATTATTTGATATGATGCATGTATTAAATCACACAAAAATAACAAAAGGGCATCACAGCAAAATAACATGCACACAAACTTACTAATATGACAAATCTAAATGCACAGATAAATTCAATGGATTTTCCACCCTGAAAACATACATAATATGATAAGTTCATGTAGGGAATTATGTCACCATTAATTACGCAAGTTTATGGCATCAACTTTTAGCAAAGTCATTTATGCAAAATAAATGCAAACACCATGCCAACATTTTTATCATGCATGAAATTGCGATATAATGAATCTACGCATTTTTACATGTATTGTTTGATTAGATCGAATACACGCTTAAATATTATGTGCAATGCAAATCATGAGAAATATGCAAAATAACAGAAGATGGCATGATAAACATTTTTATCATATGTGAAAGTTGGATATTTTGAATCTACATAAAATTCCAGGCACATTTCATATATAACGTTTTCTCAAATGATGCATGGAACTCGAGTTATTAATGCAGGAGTTTAGTTTTTTTTTCTGAAATTCTGAAATCCATGGGAATAATTGGATAAATCGCAGAACGTGCAAAAAAACTACAATGGGCAGAATCTGAACAGACTACTGCATGGAGGTGGGCGCAAGATAGTTACACAGAGCATCGGGTAGGGCTTAGCGGGGGCTCACCAAAGGGGCCTGTGGGCCAGTCGGGGGGGGGGGGGCAGCTGGGCCTACACGGCCCAAGCGCTGGCGAAGGCATCGGTCTCCTCCTCGCATGTTCCCAAGCGGGAGGCAGGGCAGTGGCAACGGTCAACAGTGCGACGGCGAGCCAACACAAGACGATGCGAGGCGGCCGGGATCGGGCCGGGGGCTCCGCGACAGGAGTTCCTGCGGGAGAGAGAGGGGGCAGAGAGAAGGACATGTTAGAGAGAGAAGGGAGAAGGGAGAAGGGAGAGGGGCAGCATGGGGCTTGACCCGGTGGTCGCCGGTGACAGTGGCGGCTCGGGCAGCCCTCCGGCGAGGTCCGGGGACGGGCGAGGGGCTTGGGCATGGGGAGCGCTAGTGGCAGCGCTCTTGGCTTCGGGGCGAGCGGAAGGCGCTCGGGCGCGGGCGATTGCGGTTCGGTCCCGACGGCAGGCCTGGATGGGCTGCACGGGCCCTGGCGGCTAGAGGTGGGAGGAGAGGCGTGGCTGGGTGGCGGCTGGTGGGTGGTTTGGCATGAGATTCGAGGAGAGATTAGGGTTAGGTCCAAATTAGGAAGGGGGGTGTTTAAATAGGCAAGGGGGCTAGGTTTAGCAGTTTTTGTCCATTTTCGGACCGTTCGATCTCGATCGGACGGCCCAGAAGCGGAGGGGGTTTAGGTGGGCTATGGTGGCTGTGTAGTAGGGCCAGCAGGGATGAGCGAGGTTGCGGCCCGTGACATGAGTTGAAACACCGAAAATGTCCGACGTATTACCGATGACGGTGCCGCGGGCGCGTGCGAGTGTGGTTGGTCTCCAAAGGGGTGTCGACGAGAATGAAAGAGAACCGGCAACTAATAACGAATGCAAGTTTTCGAAAACGAGTGACGATGCCATGCGGATGATGCGAATGATCCGATGATGAATGCAACAACCAAACGAAACACAGAAGAGAATGAAAATAAAAGGGGAATCTTCTAGAATCTTCTGGAGCATCGGTCCCGGGTTGTTACACTGGCAGTCTAAATCCTAAGTGCGCAAGGTTCATGGGCCCACTCACCCTTTGCACTCATGCACGACGCGTGTGCAGCCAAGGTCAGCGCTAACACCTCTTATACGAGAACAATGACGTCACGGAACACTCGGGCGCGTCCCGCTCCATTGCTGACGTCCGAAGAGCTTCGGCTGATACAACAACGTTAAGTACCCATAACTTGTCCCACGTGAAGATTAGTGAGAAAAGGTCAAACGACCAAACCCTTAGCATGTTATTAAGTGCAGTGAGGAGCGCGACCCACAATGTGCAGCCCCGTCGACCCGTCTCGAGGTCTTGTGGCAAGGGCCTCACCCGCTAGGACATGCCTCGTCGTCATCAATCCGTGGGTACCCTTCAGGGCCGACCTATCATCAACAAATTTCCATAACCAATTCATAGTTACCGTGTGTATAAGACATCAATGCGGGACTTGACGAATCACCCTCAAAGGTTTCCGCTCGATGTAATAGTCAAGGTGGACTTAGAGGAATCACCCTCGGGGGTCTCACACTTGAGGGGGTTCCATGACAGAGTCGACATCGGGTGTGGTAGAGAGGTATCACCCTCTGTTTACCATGACCGACTAACTACACTACAGAGTTAGTACTTCACGAGGTGTCGCCCTCAGTACTCGATAGTAGTTCTGTAGAGTTGTACAACTAAGGGGTGTGTGGTGCTGTGTCGGGCCTGACTCGTTGACCATGATGATCGAGTAATTGATAATTAAAGCAGGGCAACTGAGACTAAGGGGTCACAAGGGTCACTAATCACCATATGCTAAATAGTTTATTGAAGCAGTAGGTACGGTCACTACTGTAGGATGCTGCTAACGCGACACATCAATCAGAGACCCTTCGACGAAACTGTGTGCGTTGCAAACGGTATTGTTCAACCTCCGTCACCAATGGCAAGAACCATGTGCGATGGCGTATCAATCAAATACGATTCAGAAAGTAGTTGTGTGTGCAATCCACGGCAGACAGTTTATTCTTATGAACTGTTTGGGATTAGCTAAGATAACAGAAATAGATAAGAAAACTATGTACGTGTGTGACATACGACACATAGTTCACTCAGATAAACTATTTGTGTTGATCCGGCAGAACAAAAACGAGTTAGCGTAAGAAGGTGTGTGTGATCCGCAGCAATCGGTTCATTCAACAGAATTGTGTGGGAAGGCCAATAATAACCGAAACGAATCATCCGGACAAGTTGTGTGTGTTGTGGGCAGACGGTTGCTACCAAACAATTGTCGACAATTGATGAAATCATTACCGACGTTATGTATGGAAGTGTTGTTTGCCCATATTAATATCACAGACATTTTACTATTATTACCCATCTAACTGCACATCACCTCTTCTTCCTCTCTCACGTGTTGTCACCGTGTTTTTGCCCGAGGATTCCAATGCACGCTTCAGCACCACACCGGCGTTCCTTTTGGCCTCGTTCCCGCATGAAACCGTCCCCATCGGTTTCCCGCCAGAAGCTAATGAGTATAAGAGCATGTGCACACATTCACACGCGGATGCACACGTAGTGCATCCTAGCCCATCTATGAAGCATGCCAACCCAACCAAGCTCCACCTCTCCCATCAACCTCCTCGACGACAGAAATGATTCGGTGCAGGTGCAACGACCTATCGAGGCCGATGGCATGTCTGGTGACGCGCAGGACAATGCTGTGTTGCACATCATCTCAAGGGTTGAGTAGATCCTTGGAGCCAGGCGCGGTAACGCCGACGAGCAACATAGTCGCCTCACCGTCGAGAGGCTGCAGTGCACCGCACAAGAAGATCATCGGTGGTCCTTCGTAGAGCAAAACATGTGCAACCGCGCCGAGACGGCAAGGCGCGCTGCACAGCAAGACCGATGGAGGGCCGCAGAGCGAGGGGCGCGACGCGCGCCAGAGCAAGAGCGGTTCCATCCCTGCTTGCCTGCTATCCCACCTATCATGATGTTGCAGCTGTGTCCGAGGCATGTGAGTATCCCTATGTCTCGCCAGGAATGGGCAGCGGCGATCTGCACCGTATTTGCACCAGAGCCCGGCCGCACCGTGCTTGCCCCAGACACCGGTCGTGTCGTTCGCCTTGTCCGCGGCACCCTCGATGCTGACGGGCTCGTCGGTGGGCTCGAGCGCCTCCTTGGCCCAGGTGTCTAGCGGGGAGCGGTCGAATAAAATGGCCGTTGCATCCTCCAGATGGTAATCTCCGACGAAATAGCCAACTTGGAGCTCGAGATCACGGTCCAGTTGTACTGCGAGTGTGTAAACCGCATGTACGAATGCCTGACCGAGTTCAGGCATAGCCAAGAGCTTCCGTAGGATATGGTGTAGTCAACTAGTCGTGTAGACCTTTTATCTTCTTGAACTGTTTAGATGTCTATCCCAATGTCTGGACAATAATCACAATATTGATTGTTTCAATGTGTGAATGATTTATGTTCTGTTGTTATGTTTCAATATGTGTAAAAGGCTAACAGTTAGAGCCAGAAAATCAGCATGAAAAAAGATATATAGAAATGTGAAACTAATAACATATACTAATTGTTGAATGGCTCTATCACACCCTGTGTTTGTATCACTTTGCTATGCTTGAATTTATAAATTTTGGAACCAATTAAAACTTTTTCAGTGCATGAGCTTGTTTGAATTGTTGCTTGTTTGATTGTTTGGTTGATTATGTTTGGCACTCTTAGGACCTACTCCTCTCCATATTCATCTTCCTTGATCCAAAAATCTTGCCCAATGATCATGCCATTTCTGTAGTACATAAAACTATTTTTATCAAAAAATATTTGTCACCAAAAAGGATTTATTCAAATTAGGTTTTCAAAAACACCTGAGTTGAGGTTGGCACTACAATTCCAGAAATTAGGTTGACTCTTTTGACTTTTCCCCCAAAGGCTTTATTTGAAACCTACTATATATATGACTTCCCAAAACCACGAAATACTAATTTTGAAGATTATTTTACTATTTTATTTACAAGCTTTTTCTTAAGGCCACAAATGATTTTTCTTAGGAAAAAATATTTTAATGCTTTGAAAATATTTTATAAAATTTAGGGAAACTCAGTGGACATATATTTTCCATATATATGAGTTTCAACACATGGTCATGTTCAAAATCATGGGAAAAACCCCTCAAAACCCTTTCTGTCCAAATCAAGCTTTTGAAATATTTCTATAAGAAATATTCTCAACAAATTCCGAGAAAATTCCAGCAAGTCACTCATGTTATATATGATGGTCTTGCAAAAGTTTCATCTCAATCCATATTTATTTGATTCACCAAAATATTCCAAAACCATACCTGTCCAGATCCAAATTTGAACAACTTTACATTGTGAAGTAACTCCTATTGACCCCAAACTTTGTGGGCATGTTCCATTACCCAAATAAGGATGCTACACAAAGTGGTGCATCAAGGATAATGGAATTGCATACTTGGATCTACAGAAATCTGATTTTGCCAAATTCTACGGTTTACCAAAGTTACATTGTGAACTTTCATCAATTAAGTTCAAACATGTTGATCAACCCTAATTCTAACCACCCTCTGACCCTGCCAAATCTCAAGTCAAGCAAACCCCATTTGCTTGCCTAAACCATCATCAAACACTTTTTCATATCTTTTAAAAGACCTTGTTTGACCCCTTCTGCTATTCTCCTTGCCTCAAAAATGTTACCACAGTCCCTAACTGATGTGTTTTACCTCTAGTAAAGTTCCTGGTGCTAGAAAGTATGAGTGCATGGGGTAAAAGCCCCATTTCCCTCCCTGGACGGCATCTTTTCTCTCATTTCTCACTTCTCTCTCGCACTCCTGGCCCCCCGAGAGCATCCCATGCCTCTTTTCCCATTGTTTATTCCCTCCCGCAGCCGTTGGACATCAGTGGACGCGTCAGAGCGCACCGAAGCCTCATCATACCAGCCAGAGTCGTGCTCTTGAGCGCACAGCCACGCTTTTGAGAGTTGACCTCTCTCTCCTGCCAAACCCCGGGCACCTCGGGCCTTCCCCTCGCGCCAGTCGATGCGCCTTGACGTTTGGGACATGCCATGGCACTATCCCCCTCATCTCCCCTCCTCCTTCTCTCCCCTCTCACATATACCGAGCACCGCCCGAACCGGCCAATGCGCGGGCTTGCACGCGCATGCTCCTGACGTCTCTCTCCTCTTCCCTCTCTCGTTCCAACGTCGTGGACAAGTCCCACGAGAACCTAGGCTCTCTCCCTCCTCCTCGAATGGTTGCCAGCACCGTAGCCGTGGAGCTCGAGCCCCTATCCATGGTGCGCCAGCGCCCCCGGCTATATAAAGTCACCCTGGGCTCCCCTCTCCTATTTGCTGGCTCTCTCTCCTCCCCAATCACCCTCATGTGCCACCAAATCAACCCCGGGGCCGTATGAGCTCGTGATCGAACCCAACCTCCACCGGCTTGGCTCACCGGAGATCTCCGGGTATAGGCCCCCTTCAGACCCCATTTTTCTTCCCCTACTCCTCCATTAGCTCGCTGATGCATTTCCCACGTCCTCCCATGTGTTTTGCTGCAGGAACCATCGGCTTGGAGCACGCCCGAAGCTCCTCCCCTATGACTTCTTCGTCGCTGGCGACAAGGACCTCCCCGTCGACTACCTCCACCTCTCTTGGAACAGCGACAAGCCCCCGAGTCCATTCACGCGCTGATAATCCCCAAGTGCAAGGAATCATCACAGCAATTTCCAAAGGTGGAAGTGATAAGTATGGAGTGTCAAACCCACAAGGAGCTAAAGGTGAGATCAATATTCTCTCAAGTCCTATAAGCCACCGATATGACTCTACGTACACCGAACGTTTGCTTCCATCTAGAAAGGAGAAATGAAACTATGTTGTGGGTATGAAGAGGATAGCTTTGCATGATATCAGAGAACTAAAACATAAAAATAGTTGTTTTTATCATAATATTACAATATATTACAAATAGCAGGTGTGGAATAATGATGGGTCGGTGTGCGGAATTATCCTAGGCAATTGTTAACAAGATCGAAAGTCATCATTGCAATTTTATATGAGGGAGAGGCATAAGCTAACATACTTTCTCTACTTGGATCATATGCACTTATGATTGGAACTCTACCAAGCATCCGCAACTACTAAAGATCATTAAGGTAAAACCCAACCATAGTATCAAAGCATCAAGTCCCCTTTATCCCATATGCAACAACCCCCTTACTCGGGTTTGTGCTTCTGTCACTCAAGCAACCCACTATAAGCGAATCATGAACGTATTGCAACACTCTACAGCGGGAATCCATCACGTGTGCACGACACGGATTCACCATAGGACAACACCAAAATAAACATACAACTCAAACCAATCTAGATCATCAATCAACCGAAAGGACAAAAGTAATCTACTCAAAACATCTTAGGATGGAAACACATCATTGGATCATAATATGTAGCATAAAGCACCATGTTCAAGTAGGTGATTACAGTGGGGTGCGGGAGAGTGGACCGCTAAAAGGAGATGAGGATGGTGATGAAGAAGGTGATGTTTATGAAGACGATCACCACGGCGATGGTTCGCCCGATGGCACTCTGGCACCACCAGGAGAGAGGGGGGAGGTTCTCTCCCTTGTGCTTCCTCCTCCATGGACTCCCCCCTCTATGGGGAGAGGTTATCCTTGTGTTCCTTGGCCTCCAGGTGTTGATATCCCCTCTGGGACGATGAAGATGGCCTCCGGTGATGGTGACCCCCTCCAGCAGGGTGTCGGAGAGGGCCAAGATTGGTTTTTAGTGGTTCTGGAGGTGTGCAGTGGCGGAAATCCCTGTCTAGGTTTGTTTCTGGGTTTTTTGGTATTTATAGGAATTTTTGGCGTCGGTCCCACGCCCAGAAGGTTCCCGTGGAAGTCACAAGCCAGGGGGACGCGCCCTAGGGGGCGCCCCTTTGGCTTCTGGCTTCCTCGGCCTTCCTCTCTGATGACTCTTCGCTCCAGTATTTTTTATATTTTCCAAAATATTCTCCGAAAATTTTCAGCACATTCCGAGAACTTTTATTTCTGCACAAAAACAACACCACGGTAGTTTTGCTGAAAACAACGTCAGTCCGAGTTAGTTCTAATTAAATCGTAACAAAATCATATAGAATTATGGTAAACAAGACATAAATACTTCATAAATTATGGATACGTTGGAGACGTATCAGCATCCTCAAGCTTAAATCCTGCTCGTCCTCGAGCGGGTAAATGATAAAAGAAATAATTTATGAAGTGTTAATGCTAGCAAGTGCACAAGTTTGATCAATGATAATTCCAATCACCTTTTATGGCATCAATATAAACCATAAAAAGTAGCTCATCTCATAAAACTTCTCATGATCAAGTAATAAGCTATTCGCATATTTATAGTATAGACTAGAAAGTTTCTTGAAGTCCAGCAAACCATATTCCCAGTCATCGAACAATTGCAATTCATCTTATTTTCAGGAAGGGTCTATGTAAGAGCTTTGATTCAGCAAATTCCACATACTCAACTATCATATAGTCTTCCCTGATTATTGACACTCAAAGCATATTTTTAGAACAAATAGCATCCATCGAACACAAAGGAAGATAGGGGCTTAGTGTTTCGCCTCCCAACTTATTTATCATATAGATAATTGTCAATGATAATAATTCATGATCACATATATTTGGATGGTCATATATGCTTGGATCTTTCCCCACCACATGATGCTTGCCAAGAGAAAAAGGCGAAATATAGGAAGTGGTGAAGATCACCATGACTCTTGTGTAAAGGTAAGTACTAGAAAATAAAAGATAGGCCCTTCGTATAGGGAAGCAGAGTTTTTCATGCGCTTTTTGTTTTTGGATGTGCAAACTCTTAATGCAAAGGAACGTCACGTTGTATTGCCCTTTGTGATAGCAACCTTTATTATGTAGTCCGTCGCTTTTATTTCTTTATCATCACAAATTGGTACAATGCTTATTTTCCCTTACAATAAAAGATCTTACATATTTAGGAGCAATTTTTATTGCTTTTTGCACCGATGACAACTTACTTGAATGACCTTATTCAATCCATAGGTAGGTATAGTGGACTCTCATGGCAAAACTGCTTTAAGGCTGTTTGGATGCACAAGTAGTATTTCTACTTGGTGCGCAAGTTTTCGCTAGTATGAGGTGGAAGCAAGCACCACATGTTGGAGGATCCAAAACAATTTAACTTCTATTCAAATATACCCAAGCATAACTCATTACATTGTCTTCCTTGTCCAACTTCAACTAATTTCCTCAAGTTTTAAAAATAATTAATCGGTATTCACAATCATAGAAGATGTCCAGGATAGTATATCCATACGTGAAATCTCTCTTCCTTCAATATTCTTTAATGAATTGTTCTAGTGACCAATGTGGTGTTTGCTAACTTTCAATAAATTTGACCACCTATACTTATTATGTGTGAAGTCATTACTCACCATGGGATTAGTATATGAAGAATTTATAATTTCAGATTTATAACATTCAATTCATTCAACCATTTACTCATAGGATATAAGTGAAGCACGAGAGTGAATGGCAAACTACTCCAAAAAGATATGAGTGAAGATCAATGCGTAGTTAATTAGTTAAATAGCCATGTGAGGACTCTCTCTTATTCAAAATTTCAGATCCAAATATTTTAGTGAAACAGCAAATAAAATAAAAATGGCACTCCAAGAATATCATGCATCATGTGAACGAATAAAAATTTAGGCTAAACATAGGCTAACCGGTAATTGTTGATGAAGAGAGGTAGGATGCATAGCATCCCCAATCTTAGATACTTGAGAGTTAGAGTTCTTTAAATATTTTCTTGTGTGCCTTGGGAATCCCCAAGCTTGAGCTTTTGTATCTTGTTCAATCCTCTCATATCCCGGTTTCACCTATTCTCAAAGAACTTCATCCACACAAAACTCAAAAAGAACTCGTGAGATAGGTTAGTACACATAAGAACAAACAACACTTCATGTACTGCCAAAAAAAGTTGCAAAATAATTTTCAAACATTAGGTACTGTATATTATCGTTTCCACAATTTATATCTACCAATATAGGCCATGGAAACTATAGGATAAGTAGATAATAAAACTATGACATCAATTTGTCCAAATAGAATAGTCTGTAGTTATATATTAAACCACGGGAACTCTAAAAATTATGAAAATTTAGGACATGCTAAGTAATTTATATGGAAACACTGTGTACAAATTTCAGAAACTTTACACGTTCCAGTAAAATACTAAAATTCAAATACTATAGCAAAAGTTTTTGTTTTTACACAGCACACATCAAAACATGCAATGCAAGCATCCTAATGCAATTCTTGGAAATTTTTATTGTAAAACAAGATTATAAATAACACCTAAGATAGAAAAATAATATAAAATGACGATCCAAGCAAAAATCATATTATGTGACGATTAAAAATATAGCTCCAAGTAAGATATACCGATAGTGTTGATGACGAAAGAGGGGATGCCTTCCGGGGCATCCCCGAGCTTAAACGCTTGAGTGTTCCTTTAATATTACCTTGGGGTGCCTTGGGCATCCCCAATATTGGGTTTTTCTCACTCCTTATTCCCCTCATATCAGTATCTCGCCCAAAACTTGAAAACTTCAATCACACAAAACTTAATGGAACTTCGTGAGAAGGGTTAGTGTAATATAGATAAATCACTCACTTAGGTACTGTTAAGAAAAGATTCAAAACAATTACCAAATGATACCTACTTTATTATATCATTCCCATAATTTATATTACTCAATATAATCTATAGGAACACTTGAAACAAGCAAACTATGCATGCAAAACAGAATCTGTCAAAAACAGAATAATCTGTAAAGATCTGAATGATCACCAAACTTCCCTAACTCTAAAAATTCCGAAAAATTAGGACATGGCACAGAATTTGACTAGAAATTCTTTGTCAAAATTACAGAATTTTTTGGCTCTCCAATAAAATCAGATAATTCATATACTAGACACAAAACTTTCTACTTTTGCATAGAATCAAACAAGCAAGTATCCACACTATCCCAAAGGCTTTACTTGGCACTTTATTGAAAAGGCAAAAAACATGATTAATATAGTATATTAATCATGTTAAAACATCAAAACATAAATTAAAAGTGTTGGGTTGTCTCCCAGCAAGCGTTTTTCTTTACTGCCTTTTTAGCTTGGCATGATATTTCAATGATACTCTTCCAAGCCAAATTCCGGTTATCATTATATTCATACTCTACAAGATATAAGTGAAGTTCATAGAAAATTATTAATTAATATATATTAACAAATATCCAGGCTCAAAATATATATGTGAAGCATATGAAGAATTCTATAAAGCCCTACTCAAAAGATTTAAGTGAAGCACAAAGAGCATTCTATAAAGCCATACTCAAAAAAATTTAAGTGAAGGACAGAGAGCATTCTACAAATCCGTACTCAAAAGATTTAAGTTGAGAACAAAGAGCACTCTATGAAACCATAAAGTACTATCTCATACTATAAGGGAGCATAAAGGAAAAGACAAACATTAAAGACACATATCATGTGAACAAAACAAAAACCGAGGTATACCGATAATTGTTGAAGAATAAAGATGGGATGCCTTCCGGGGCATCCCCAAGATTAGGTGCTTGAGTCTCATTGTAATATTTACTTGGGGTGCCTTAGCCATTCCCAAGCTTGAACTCTTGTCTCTCCGTATTCTTCTTATATCCATACCTCCTCGATCTTCGAACACTTCATTCACACAAAACTTAACAAAACCCTCGTGAGATCCGTTAGTATAATAAAGCGAATTACTACTTTAAGTACTGTTGTGAACTCATTCCAAATTCATATTAGCATTATATCTACTGTAGTCCAACTTCACCATGGTTCATATCCCCCGATACAAGCCATAGATTCATCAAAATAAGAGAACAATGCATACAAAATAGAGTTTGTCAAAAACAGGACAGTCTGTAGTAATCTGGAAACTTCGTATACTTATGTAATGTAAAAAATTCTGCACATTTAGGAAACATAAAAAAATTGCATAGCAGTACTGTGTTCAAATTTCAGAAACTTTTGACGTTCCAGTAAAAATGTAAATTCACGCACTACAGCCAAAGTTTCTTTTTTTGCACTGCACACACCAAACAAGCAATCTAATCATCCTAAAAGAAAATTTTGGCACATTATTTTTATCATACAATGGATATATAAAAGGTGATAATTATTTTTTAGAAGCTTCCATGAAAAAATCTACATTGTTTATGGGCATGAACACAATTGTTCAAGGTCGACCCTCACTTCTCCAATGCACAACTTTTAAATCACTTATCTTTTTGAAAAACTTCTTAGGCATAAGAGGCAAGTAACTCTTTTTGTATTTTTCATTTTTCATTTTTTGTTTGTTTCACCCAAAACTAAATAAATAAAAAAGGGAAAACAAAATCTATTTAGTGAAGAAAGCAAACAAGCATACACGAGAATATCAACCCCACGCTATTGCTCCCCAACAACGGTGCAAGAAAAGAGCTCGATAATCCCCAAGTGCAAGGAATCATCGTAGCAATTTCCAAAATTGGAAGTGATAAGTATGGAGTGTCGAACCCACAAGGAGCTAAAGGTGAGATCGATATTCTCTCAAGTCCTATCTGCCACCGATACGACTCTACGTACACCAAACATTTGCTTCCATCTAGAAAGGAGAAATAAAACTACGTTGTGGGTATGAAGAGGATAGCTTCGCATGATATCGGAGAAATAAAACATAAAAATAGTTGCTATTATCATAATATTACAATATATTACAAATAGTGAGTGTGGAATAATGATGGGTTGGTGTGCGGAATTATCCTAGGCAATTGTTAACAAGATCAGAAGTCATCATTGCAATTTCATATGAGGGAGAGGCATAAGCTAACATACTTTCTCTACTTGGATCATATGCACTTATGATTGGAACTCTAGAAAGCATCCGCAAATACTAAAGATTATTAAGGTACAACCCAACCATAGCATTAAAGCATCAAGTCCCCTTTATCCCATACGCAACAACCCCCTTACTCGGGTTTATGCTTCTGTCACTCAAGCCACCCACTATGAGCGAATCATGAACGTATTGCAACACCCTACAGTGGGAATCCTTCATGTGTGCATGGCATAGAAGGCACCATTGGACAACACCAAAATAAACATACAACTCAAACCAATCTAGATCATCAATCAACCCAAAGGACAAAAGCAATCTACTCAAAACATCTTAGGATGGCAACACATCATTGGATCATAATATGTAGCATAAAGCACCATGTTCAAGTAGGTGATTACATCGAGGTGCGGGAGAATGGACCGCTAAAAGGAGATGAGGATGGTGATGAAGAAGGTGATGTTGATGAAGACGATCACCGCAGCGATGGTTCCCCCGATGGTACTCTGGCACCACTGGGAGAGAGGGGGAGAGGTTCTCTCGCTTGTGCTTCCTCCTCCATGGACTCCTCCCTCTATGGGGAGAGGTTCTCCCTCTGGTCCTTGGCCTCCATGGTATTGATGGCCCCTCCGGGACGATGAAGATGGCCTCCGGTGATGGTGACCCCCTCCGGTAGGGTGCTAGAGAGGGCCAAGATTAGTGGCTCTGGAGGTGTGCGGCAGCTCAACTCCCGATCTAGGTTTGTTTCTGGATTTTTAGTATTTATAGGAATTATTGGCATCGGGCCCACGTCTAGAAGGTTCCCGAGGAAGTCACAAGCTAGGGGGACGCGCCCTAGGGGGGCTCCCTTGTGGCTTGTGGCTTCCTCGTCCTTCCTCTCCGGTGACTCCTCGCTCCAATATTTTTTATATTTTCCAAAAATATTCTCCGTAAATTTTCCGCTCATTCCGAGAACTTTTATTTCTACACAAAAACAACACCACGGTAGTTCTACTGAAAACAGCATCAGTTCGGGTTAGTGCTAATAAAATTATACCAAAATCATATAGAATTATTGTAAACATGGCATGAACACTTCATAAATCACGCGATCGCCAGCCCTCTCCGTGCCCTGCATCGTCACCGGTGAGCTCGCCGGCCTCCCTGTCGCGAGGTTGGAGATGACAGGCGGGGCCTGCCTATCATCCTCATCTCCCTCCCACTCCTCTCTCTGCCACTGGCCTTCTGGCCCCAGCCATCAGGTTTGAAGACGAGCGCGCGCGCGTCGGTTCGCCTGGGCTGGCTGGCTACTAGAATAGCCCACCTAGGGCCAGATCTGGCCCAGGGCGGTGGAGCCCTTTTCCTTTTTCTTTTTCTGGCATTATTTGCAAAAATCCCACACAAATAAATATTTGTCCTATTCCAAATATTTTTCCACCACAAATCTTGTAAAATTCTATAGAATTATATAGTGCCACTTGTGTAAATTTTTGAAAACATTTTATGTAATGGTTTTAATTTAAACCATGTTTTTAATATTTTTACCTCCTATTTAAATAGTTTAAAAAAATCACAACGAAACCTTGGGAAAATATTTTTAATTTAGTTTGTGGTATTTATCAGAGTAGGGCAACATTTTAAGAAGTGAGACTTGTGCTCTGTTTTTGTGATGATTCTTATTTTACTGTTATTTATCGCAACGATAGATTGCACTGTTGACGATGGAGTTGGATCCAAAGATTTCGAAGACCCCGAAGACTTTGTTGAACCAGGTAAGTAGCCCTTTGACCATGGCTATGAAACCTTTTACTTGCATGTCATATAGCACTAATTTTCGTGATGTTGATCATGTTGATGTGGTGACCACTTCGGTGGGTTGTTGTCGGTGTCAAAACTGGCGGATCTCAGGTAGGGCATCTCGAACTGTGAGAATAGAATCGGCGGTAATAGGAGATGAAGGGGACATAGATTAACCCAGGTTCGGGCCCTCCTATGGAGGTAATACCCTACGTCCTGCTTGATTGTATTGATGATATGAGGGGTTACAAAGTTGATCTACCTCGAGATTGATTAGCTAACCCTAGATGAGTTGTTCTGTTGCTATGCCCTAAAACCCTCTGGCTTATATAGACGCGGAGGATGCCTAGGGTTTACACATGGTCAGTTGCTTGCCGAAGAGATAAACATTCCTATTCGGCACATCAAACGTGGAGTGCAAGCCAGTCTTCCTGAAGTTTTGATCTTGAAGAGTAGGCCGCAAAACATACCGATGTTCGGCAAGTGGCCCATATAGTCCAGCCTATGAGAACAAGTCGACATCCCGAGGACCCCTTAATCTAGGACTCCCTCAGTAGCCCCTGGACTTGCGTCCAACACCGAGGGTCTTCAGCTTCAACTCCTCCAGAAACAAAGTCTTCGGCTTGCGAGGTAAGTTCCATCCGCCGAATAGAGTTCGGCCTCTGATGACAAGTAGCTTCCGAATAGCGGCACCTCCGATACTGTGAAATAGGTTCGCTTTTCAAGGCCAAACGTTAGGGGGGACTATGACGTCCCTTGACGATTTTTTTGACGAAAGGTCACAGCCCACCACAACCGATAGGCTAGTTACAGGCACTCGATGCGCGGTTCGAGGCCGTTTCATCAACACGATCTATCAATGCGCAGCTCGTGCCCCATTTTACATGGGATATGTTTAATCGTGTGTGTGCAACCATGCACGCATCTCAGGAAGCGGAGGGATCCATGGCATGGCGGAGGAACGCAAACCATAAGCCTCATAAAAGGTAAGAAAACCCTCGCGGCTATTCACACTTCCTCTCCGCCTCCGCTGCTTTCCATTCCTCTGAGCCTCCGATGCCCAGAACGAAATCTTCCGCCCCACCTCCAAGCTGACCAATGGCAGGCTCCAATGGCCAATGGGAGGCTTCCATGGTCATCGACCGTGACATCCTCGACCTCAAGAAGGCTGGTTACCTCTCCGCCAACATCCCTCACCGCGCAGCGGAAGAGGGCAAAGTAATGCCCATCGCCAAGCCAGGAGAGAGGGTGGTGTTCATCCCCCACTTTATCAGGGGGATTAGCTTCCCCCTCCATCCCTTTGTTAGGGAGCTATCAGGGGGCTTAGCTTCCCCTGCTAGTATCAGGACACCCCCCTATGGGCTCGAGAACTCAAAGCCGAGCCCACAGTCCGGAATCTCTTCCGCACAACGCGAGAGAAGCAGTGGAAGGTTCTCTACAAACCAATGAAGAGCTGGCCAGCCGAACAGGAGGACAAGGGTCTGCATGCCTCCAAGCCTGATTCCGAGGTACGATACACCCTGGCTTGGTCGGCCTTATTAAACTGAAGACTCATAACCTCTCATCCGATCTGTCTGTGCAGAGATGGCTGAAGAAAGCCATCAACATCAGCAGTTCGGCGCGTTAGCCCGAAGACGAGATGGCTGGACTGCTAGCCAAGATGCTCGTGTTGAAGCCTTACGAGGCTCCCATGAAGAAAGAGAAGAAGAAGAAACCAGGCGAGGCTGGCCTTCACATCAGGGACCAGCCTGATGCCGCATCCGAATACACCCCCGCCTCCTCAAATTAGGAGGAAGATGAGGAGGAAGAGGAAGAGGAGGCCGAGGCTGAGGTCAAGGGGGAGGCAATTCCCCTTGCGCTAGGGAAAGGGAGACCTCTTTGGACGCCCCGGAGCGGGTCGCTTCTCCTGCCCCAAAGAGGGCGCGACAGACATGGGTGGTCCTGTCCGACGATAGTCCGGACTCGGGCTCTGCGTCCGATGACCTCGAGGAGGTTCTGCGAAGGAGCCTACGAGTCAAGCCTCCCCATCCAGGTTAGGATCCGAAGACCCTCCTGTCTATCAAAAGAAGATTTAGAGTTTGCTAACACATAGGTTATTGGACTTACAGACCCCCGCGCGTTATTCCTGCTGAGATGATGTTGGACGGGGAGACCCCACTCACCGAACTGGCAGAGAACGGGGATGCCTCGCACCCCACCACTACAGGCGCCACGAAGGATGTCGCGGAGGTGTCATCCCAGACTACTCCAATGGAGGCAGACATAGGGGGCGAGGGAAATCGTACCGTGGACGAGGCTAATGCTTTGGCCACTGAAGACCAAGGGGCAACACTCCTCCCGGACACCAAGGAGACCGGGCGAGCGGACGCTCAGTCCCCTCTGAAAACATCTCCGGAGCGCACTATGCCTCTGGAGGCACCGGTCCAATCCCCGATGGGTGATCGGGAAATCCGATCATCCCTGGCGCCACCGATCAACAGGTAGTCGGTCATGGAGGAGGCTCTATCAAGTGCCTCCATCCCTGAGGATCATCGCACTCTTATGGGTGTGGTTCTACAGAGCATTCAGTCCGTCGACAATGGATTGAAGAAGGCCTTCAAAGGTCTCCTTACGGGTTTTCAAGTAAGTCACCTGATGTGTTTATTCTACAAAGATTTTATTCATTTGTATTATATACATGGCAGCCCTCGAGCCCTAGGTGAGATGAAAAAGCTCACCTAGGGGTCACATCTAAATTCGGTACTGATCTAGATGCATGGATTGCGTATAATTCGGGAACTGAGAGCCCATGTAATGTGTTAACTGTGTATGTAATGTAGGCTGCGTCATCAGCGGCGGTTGAAAATGGCGCCGAGCTAGAAGAGCTGAATCGGGAGCTTAACTGCTCCGAAGACGAAGCCGCGGCCCTTAACCGAAGAGTCGATGAGGTTCAAGGTATGTCAAAACAGAACTGAATGCCTTTGTTTGAGCTCTATAGTCTGACTATTGCTTCTTATATAATGCACGTGCAGCCTCGCAACGGAGGTGGAGAGGCTCAAGGCCGAGCTCCAGTGCACGAAGGACGAGACGGGCACCGAGAGGGCTGCTGCTAAGGAAACGGTTGTCGCCCTTTCTAACATGTGGGCCACTAATGGCAAGCATGAAGCTTGCGTGGCAGATGTCACGCAACAACTCAAGAATGCCAGCAAGAGATGCGAGGCTTTGGAGCAGAAGAACAAGACGAGCTCGATCGAACTATCCACCTTGAAATAGAACTTCGGAAGGAGCGGGTGGACAGACGGTTCTACGAGGGGCAAGTGCGCCACGCCAAGGAAATAGCCGATGGTAAGCCGTACTCACTAAAGTGTGTATTCGGGGATAGAAAATTCGAATTTCTTTCCCAGGTGTGGCAATCCCCTGGCGCGTCCGCCGATTTCTAGAAGAGTGTGGCAGACGCCAACCAGCTGTTTGCCGTGTGGGGAGAGGAAGATGAAGCTCGGATGTCTGGGCATAGTTCGAAGCCCTCGAGCGTCCGCCTCTACTGGTGGAGCAGGTGAAGCAGGTGATTGAGCTACACCAGATGGCGGAGCCGTCCATGAAGGACCTCTGCATGCGCTTATGGCCCGGCAAGCTGCTACCAGGCAGCTACTTCGGCCTGGTGCAGAGACTGGTTGCTGCTACACCCAACCTCGACACCGTCAAGTGCTCCTCCTGCATTGAAGGAGTCCGGATGGCCCTTGCCAAGGCCAAAGTGCACTGACCGGGGCTAAATCCGATGAAGGTCGCCACCGACCCGCCGCAGTGGTGAAGAGTGCTTGGGTGATAGCGTCACAGTGTTCGGGAGAAAAATTATTTGAATGAGCTTGTAACATGTCCGAAGACTTTAGTTATCATTTAATGATATTATTATTTGCTATTATATGGTTTTGTGTTCCTTTATAACTCTTATGTGTCCGTTTAATACTGAAAGATGCGAGTCATTGGCTTCAGCCCCCATGTAGATACTACATGGGGTGTCAATACCAATGCATTATGTCCCTTAGTCATATTATGGGAACCCGAAGGCGGTATAGTGCGGTAGACTAGACAATCAAACTATAGTGCTTTATTTCTTTCACTTAGCTGGAGGGGCGCGAAAAGGACTACGGGAAGCATACGATTAGCCACCGGAGTGTTGTGATGTTCGGACAAACCGTGGCCAAAGCCGTCATCACAATATCTCCAAAAAGGGCAAGTTCCTCATATAACATGGAATAATCACGTACGAGGATTGAAGTATAACACTTCCAGCTCGGCGTTCACAGATTGGATCACACGTACTATGAGAGTTCGTTTTCGGCTTTCTCCCCTGAGGTGCTTGACCAGACTATCCAAAAGCACAATTGCAGGGGTGCTCCCTTTGCCCTTTTAGTTGAACGAGCGGAACGTAAAGGGGCAAGCACAGGATCCGGGCAACCCAAATAATAAATAGGGCGATTTTTGTGTTTGAACGCGACCCCCGGTCTATTAGCCGGTTACCTCGCATCATACCAAACAGGTTCACGAGAAGAGGGAGAAAGGAAAATATGCACCGAAAATAGGACAAATAAAGGTGAACTTGCACCATGCAATCTTTGCCTTTTCTCAACAACTCTTATAACTCGGATTGCCGAAGCATCTGTGTATAGGTATGTGAAAGAAAATAAGAAATAAAATCATACATGAGTTGCTGTACCAGGGGTCTTCAATTGGTAACTTGACGTCCTCAATATGCCCCTTTACTAGTTGACTCCTTCTCTTAGGTGCACCTTGATGGGTGCTAGTGTTTGGCGGACGGATTTTGCTAACAAGATCTTGAGAGGCCGACGAATTACATGAGCTCTACGCTGTGGGCAGGCTCTTTTAGGAGCGCCTGTGTCTTGTCCGAAGATGTGTTGATGGTAACAGTTCGGGGTAGCCGAACACCCATCTTAATTTCCCCACCGCTACCCATGGAATCTTAAATGCGAAGTTGTGCATCCTCGGCACATACTTTGCAAGTACTGAGGTTGTGCGGTGGGGGCGAGTCACTATAGAGGAGAGGAGGGAGGATCCGAGTTTTTGGTCTAAATCCGAACTCGCTTCCCAGCCTTTTGTGCCTTTAAGGCGGCTACCGAAACTTGTTGGTCATCTTTGTAACTGAATTCGGCTGCCAGTGTCAGTGCATGTTCCTCGGTTCTAAGGAAATGCTCTATATTGCCACTAACAGTAATGACCCCCTTAGGGCCCAGCATCTTGAGATTGAGGTATGCGTAGTGCGGGACTGCATTGAAACGAGTGAACGCCATCCGTCCAAGAAGCACATGATAGCTGCTACGGAAGGGCACAATGTCAAAGATCAAGTCTTCGCTGCGGAAGTTATCGGGCGAGCCAAACACAACTTTCAGGGTTACAAAACCCGTGCATCGGGCCTCAACGCCTGGGATCACTCCTTTGAAGGTAGTGTTGTTGGGTTTGATCCTTGACGGATCTATACCATCTTCTTCACTGTGTCTGAGTAAATCAGATTCAAGCTACTACCTCCGTCCATTAGGACTTCGGTGAGGTGATACCCATCTATAATGGTATCTAGGACGAGGGCGGCCGAGCCCCCATGACAGATACTTGTCGGGTGGTCATGCCGGTCAAAGGTGGTCGGGTATACTGACCATGGGTTATACTTCGGAGCTACATGCTCCACAGCGTAGACCTCCCAAAGGGCCCGCTTCCTCTGCTTCTCAGGTATGTGGGAGGTGTATATCATATTGAGCATTTTGACTTCAGGAGGAAATTTCTTTTGTCCACCACCAATTGGACCCCGAGGTCCATCCTCATCCTCGCTGTGAGAGCTCTTGCCTTGGTCCTTGGGCAGTATCTTGCCGGCCTCCTTAAACACCCAACAATTGAGGTGTGTGTGATTGGCGGGCGTTTTTAGGGTCCCATAGATCTGGCAAGGCCTTTTCATAATCTTCTCCAGCTAGGTTGGTCCGTCACGAGTGCCTTTAGGGGGCTTCTTCCGCTGGCCTGGTCAGGAATTGCGAAATCCGATAGTTACGGCCATGTCATTGGCATCGCCATTATTGTCTCGACGTTTATTCTTATTGTGCTTTGGATTTCCATTGGTATCCTGAGCTTTGGGGCCTACGGGATCTTCGGAATTGTGATTGCGCCTTGCCAGCCAATTGTCCTCGCCGGCACAAAAGCAGGTCATGAGGGAGGTAAGGGCCGACATGGTCTGAGGTTTATCCTGGCCCAGCTGGCGGGCCAGCCATTCGTCCCGAATATTGTGTTGAAAAGAGGCTATAGCCTCGGCATCTGGACAGTCAAAAATTTGGTTCTTCTTAGTCAAGAACCAATTACAGAATTGCCGAGAAGACTCGTCGGGCTTATGGACGACATTTCCGAGATCGTAAGAGTCTGGAGGCCGTGTGTAGGTTCCCTGGAAATTAGAGAGGAACGCATCTTCCAGGTCTTCCCAGCGTGCAATGGAGTTTTTAGGGAGGTTGTTTAGCTAGTGCCGAGATGGCCTCTTAAGCTTAAGAGGGAGATATTTGATGGCATGGAGATCATCTCCTCGTGCCATGTGAATATGGAGGAGGAAGTCCTCAATCCATACGTTTGGGTCAGTGGTCCCATCATATTGTTCTATATTCACGGGTTTAAACCCCACGGGGATTTGATGTCGCATTACCTTATCGGTGAAGCACAATGGGTGAGCGGCGCCTCTGACCTGAGCTATGTCACGCCTGTATTCGGCATATGTATGGGCTCGGTTGCGTTCCTGGACTGTGTGGTTTTGGTCAAACCATGGTCTATACTCGCCCCATCTACCTGGTGAGTAATCTCTGGATCCGTAGATGGATCTTGTATGGCCTGCTCTATGATCTAGGTCACCACGCAAGTCGAACCTGTCGTTGGGCTCTAATGGATCCTTACCCCATCTTGAGGGCACTGCCGATATATAACCGGTATCGTCGGCCGTCGGGTCCCGACCACGTGGGGGCGGTCTGGCTTGTCGTATGGAGTATGGTTTGGAGACGGAGTATTAGTGAGTTCATCGTCGTATTGCGGTAGAAACCTTCTCCGAGGGTAGTTCTTGGGCTGGTTTGACAGACCGGTGCCATATGCTGTCTTGGCAAAGAGGACTTTCGTCCATCGATTATTGAGGTCCTCCTATTCAGCTTTGAGTTGTCGTTCTTTAGCCTTTAGGCTGTGAGTCGTTGCTATGAGCCGTTGCCGGATTTCCTCCTAATCTTCGAGGTTACCAGGGATGTACAAATCATCGGCTTCCGGTATATCTTCCCCCTCGATGGGGAGATGGTGATTGTCTTCGTCAAAGCTGTTGACGTTATCGGGCTTGCTTTGATCCTTAGGTCTTTCCGGACCCTCTAACGGGTGCTCGGGGATATCGGGATTGCCATGATCAGCGGGGGTATCACCGTCCTTGCTTGTGATATTAGCATTTCTTCCCTTTTTTCCTTTGCACTGCTTATGAGATTTCCGGCGCTTGATGGCGCATCACCCGATTTGTCACCATCGTTGTTGGGTGTGTTGTCGCCCTTAGCGGCAGGAGTGTCTACCATGTAGACATCGTATGTGGACGTGGCGGCCCAACTCCCAGTGTTAATGGGGGTAGGAGCACGGTCCTCTTCATCCATGTACTCTCCCTCCTCGGAGGCATAGTCTAGCATGTCGGTTAAATCCTCGACTGTGTCTATCAAGTGGGTGGTGGGTGGGTCAAAAAATTCGTCCTGACCCGCACCGTAACCGATCATAGCATAGATCAGGATTGGATCGTTAGTGATCTTCATTGACGAGATCCATTCCAGGGCTTCATCGACCGCCAAGGGCCTGAATGGATCTAGGTGTTCGGAATTTGTGGAGTTAACATCCATATCATCCAGACATTGGAGGTCTTCGGCAAGAACACGTGTCCGGTCATATGCCTTAATGGCAAGACTGGGGTAAGAGATCGGTTTACTGCTATGGGTGACCCCATCGGCGTGTCTGAAGAAGGGACTCGAGGTTAAAGCCTCAGAGTCCTCAAGGGCTGCAGGTGGAGCCGCGAGCCCGATTAACGACATGTCGCCCCGAGAGTCGACGGAGGACTCTAAGTTTCCAAATCTGACCTCTCGATCTGGGGCGAAGCTCTCAAGCGGCCTATATGGCTAGCAGAATCAGCGTGCAGCACAATGCTGCCGAAGGGGAAGATCTATCCGGGACAAAACTGTCCATATTGCGGACCTCCTCGTTGATGACAAGGTGATACTTTGATTCCATCTTGCTCACAGAGGAACTGTCAATGAAAGCACCAATGTCAGTGTCAAAACCAGCGGATCTCGGGTAGGGGGTCCCGAACTGTGAGACTATAATCGGTGGTAACAGGAGACAAAGGGGACACAAATTTACCCAGGTTTGGGCCCTCCTATGGAGGTAATACCCTACGTCCTGCTTGATTGTATTGATGGTATGAGGGGTTACAGAGTTGATCTACCTCGAGATCGAATAGCTAACCCTAGATGTTTTGTTCTGTCACTATGCCCTAAAACCCTCCGGCTTATATAGACATCGAGGATGCCTAGGGTTTAGACATGGTCTATTGCACGCCGAAGAGATAAACATTCCTATTGTCTACATCAAATGTGGAGTGCAAGCCAATCTTCCCAAAGCTTCCATCTTGAAGACTGGGACGCAAAACATACCGGTGTTCGGCAAGTGGCCCATATGGCCCGCCTATGAGAACAGGTCGGCATCCCGAGGACCCCTTAATCCAGGACTCCCTCAGTTGCCTCTGATACTTTACTGTCGACCCTTGCATCGTGCATGACCCTACCTCCTTATGAGGGTTATGCGGGTAGGTGTAGTTAGGATGCTAAGTAGTTGTTATGCAAAGTGGGACGGGAATAAGCATGGTGATGGAAACAAAATGATTTCAAACATTTTTCGAAAACCCCGTCGGCTGCCACTAATGCCCGAGGGTGATGATGATGATGTGCTAGGTAACCACTTGATAAAGAATTGGCTCAACCATTTGATGTTCAAAACCCTAGCTTTAGCATGCATTAGGATCCATGTTGTGATTACATCATGTTTTAAATTCTTTTAAACTTGAAATGGGTATGTTCAAAACCCTAGCACCATTTGAATTCACTAGGCTCAACCAAATATTTTCTTCCAATGATTCAAAGTGCCATTGGAAAAATGTTCAACTTCTCTGGATTAATGTGGCAACATAAACTAGGGGTGATGCATATTTTAAAAATGTCATTTTGGGTTTTGAATTTAATCTATAAATATTCAGATTGAGGTTTTAAAATGCTATAAATAATTTAAAAATCCAACAAATTTGAAACTTGGCCAGGGCCTTTGGATTAATTCCCCTAGTGCCCAAAAAATGTTTCATAATTGATATAAATATTTTAGTGCCTAAATGAATAAATGCAATATCAGAAATAGCAAAAAGAACAAAAATTAGAAAAAAGAAATGAAGGAGGAGGCCCAGGTGGAGCTGGCCCAGCCAGCCCCACCGTCTTCAACCTCCTGCTAGTAGGCAGGAGGGCATGTGGCAGCGGCGAGCCGGCTAGCTCCTGCTTGCCTGGCTGCCGTGGCGCCCCTGGGAGCGCCAGCGCCCCCCTCGTCGCTGTGTCCCTTTTCTTCTCCCTCTCTCTCGCTGCTGCTCTCTCTCTTGCTTTCCCCGCCTCTCTCTGCTCTCCTCTGTCGCCGGCTCCCGAAGCCCTCGCCGTCGATTCGCCGCCCCTGGCGCCTCCCCGAGCCCGTCGAGCCATCGACCGGAAGCGCCGTGAGCCCCTCCATCCATTCCCCCTCTTCTCCCTGCTACTTAGCCGCCATAGCCGCCGTTCCCCGTCACGTCGGAAGCTCTGGCCACCGCCTTCGGCGTCGTAGCCGTGAGCTCCAGCGTCCCCCGCGCCCTCTGCTAGCTCCCCTGGGTGCGGGCGAGCAGGGGCTTCGCTCTAGTGTCTCCGACCGCCGCTCCCGTGGCCTCCGGTGGCCTCCGCCGTGGCCAGAGGTCACCGGCAACCAAATCCCGGCCGGCCGACGTGGCCTAGTTAGTTAGCCACTAATTACCCCCCCCCCCCGTGAGACTGACTAGTGGGCCAGCCCTGTTAATTTAGTTAGTCTAAATTAAAAATAAAACTGTTAGTTTAATAAGTCAGTGACAGGTGGGTCCAGCTAGTTAGATTGACCGTGGCCGGTCCTGTTGACCTGTGACGTCATCCTGACGCATTAACCGATTTTCTAATAATAGAATAATTCCAGAAATTAATAAAAAAATTCTAAATTTCATAGAAAATAATCTGTAAATCAGATGAAAATAATTTATATATGAAAATTGATCAGAAAAATTCAATGAATCCATCTGTACCATTTTCATACATGTTAGAGCGACCTAAATAGGTGAACTTGGACATTTTTGTTCAGATGCATTATGGAATCCATATATGAAGTTGAATTTGAATCCTGAATTCAAACCCACTTCATTTTAACCTGTTGCTAGATGCATTAGCTCAAATAGCTCATATTGCCATGACATATTCATGCATCATATTGTGGCATTTGGTGTGTATTGAATTGTTCCCCCTTCGATGTTTGTTCCTCGTGTTAGGTACTGTTTCGGAGGATACAGTCGAGTATCCATCTGAGAAGCAGTAACATGTGATCATCTTATTAGGCAAGCAACCCCCCTTGAACATATCCGATACAATCCCACTCTCTCGCTCTTGCTCTCACTTATTGCATTAGGACAAACGTTTCAACTTTGTATGTTCCAGTAGTTGAACCCATTCCTCTACATGACGTGTCATTGTCACAGTAAATAGTTGAACCATACAACCTAGCATACCTAGTAGATGCTTGAGCTATGTTGTGCCTTTAACCTGCTATGCTTGGTATGCTTAGAGTTGTGTCAGGTCTGATTCATCTGGGTGATGAGCCGTTGTGAACTATACATGTTCTGATGATGGGAGTTAAGTTGTGAACACGATTTGGTAAAGGTAGCGATGAGAGGCCGTGTAGGAGTACATGGCGGGTTGTCTCATTGGGACCGTCCTTAAGAATTGAGTCATGTGTATGTTGTCCAAGACTAGCTACTACCGCACATTGGGATCCTTAATTGACTCTCTCGACTTATTAACCGACTTGATCTCTGTCCAGGAGTTGTAAGTAGTTTCTGGTGTTTGTAGGATATGCTAGTAGTCTACCGAGTGGCACCCCGTATAGGTGGGCTTGGGACAGACTAGGCATTGTGGCCCGGTGTACCAGGCGTAGTACCATCCGTCAAGGTGGGCTTGGGAACCCTGTACACATCATTTGGGGCCGTTGAGGAAACTTCGGCCAGACTTCCTTGCAGGTTCAGTCCCGAATAGGCGATAAACCTGGATGAGAGTCTTTTGTGGTTAGTCAGGTCGTGGCCGACTCCCTCGCTGGGCTACCGCTTGAAGGTTGCCGAGGTGCCCTTTTTTATTATGAGCATATGGCGGTAAGTGGCGAGAGCATGTGTGACGAAGTACACCCCTGCAGGGTAATCAATCTATTCGAATAGCCACATCCGCGGATATGGACTACTTGGATACTTATATGGTTCATAGACAATTCAAAAGGTTATTCATAAAAGCTTCAAGACAAGTGTGAGTACCATGGATGGCATTCTCGTAGGAAGATGGGAGCAGATCCATGGTGGTGTATTGTTGTGGTGTTAGTGGACTCGGGTATGCTTCGCAAAACTTTTCAAAGTTATGAAAGTCGTAGTACAGAATAGCCACCGAGTCAAAGCTGGCTTGCTGCATTGAACCCCACCACATCCTTGTTGATACCGATGCATTGTAGTTAGTTCTAGCGTAAGACTTGCTGAGTACTCAGTACTCATTGTTGCTTAATTATGTTTTGCAGAAGAGACCCCGGTCTCGCTAGTGGTTTCTACGATAAGATCGATGTTGGTCATTTTAGCTTGGGAATCCCAGCCAGAGATCTGGTTCTTGTGGAGGGCCTTGTAGATAGATAGGCTCCCACGGCTTTTTTCTTCTCTAGATGTCTGTACCCAGACATGTTAAGCGTCTGCTTGTTGTTTGTATGATTTGTGTGTGGGTCATGCAACCCTTGCTTGTAATATCACCCTATGTTAGCTTCTATGAGCTCTAAATAAATGTTGTGTTGTTGTATGGTTATGTTACGATGCCATAGTTGTATCTATGCATATCGGGCATGTCGTGCGTACATGTGACGTGCAACGATATGTATGGGATCCGACACCTAGTTTTGTGCCTTTAGTAGTACTCTTTATGAGAAACTGCCTCTTTGTGCTTCCACCGAGCCATGGTAGCTTGCTACTACTCCGAACACATTGATTGACCGGCATGTATCCTTCTTTGCTGCTGTGTCTGTCCCTTCGGGCAAATGTCTCGCTGTGTAATGGAGTCCCTATAGCCCGCTATGACTCGTCTACGTGCAGTGATGGCATTTATGTCTCACGGCGTAATGGAGTCCTTGTAGCTTGCTATGACTCGTCTACACATGCTTGAGGCCGACACCTGCATTGTTGGGTTACGTATGCATGTTTCCGTACGGATGTGCCACTTGAGTTCTATGACTAGTCATGTCGGCCCGGGTTCTCTGTCGTATGATTGCCAGCGACATGTTCACATACGTGAGCCAAAAGACGCAAACGGCCTGGCTAAGGTAAGGCTGCAGCCGTGGAACTTATCGTGCGTGAGGCCGCAAAGTGATGTGATATGTTACAGTCTAGGTTCATATGACTTAGGATCGGGGTTCTGATAGGGTCGTACCAGAATGGGCGATCATGCATTGTCTTCACAGGCACCAGTCACACCGTTGGTCCCTTCATGGATGATACGATCTGGAGCGAGGCTCGTGGGATGTACATCATGAGGGCTGTGTACCAATCAAGTGGACTCTTTGTCTAGTATCGCCATGGGAAAGGCATTGTTCAGGTGCTTACTTTGGGTATGAAATATACTGCGAGTCGTGGATGACACGGAAGTTCCTCGAGTCTTCTGGGTAAAGCATGCAACCTGTGCAGAGTGTAAAACTATTCAGATAGCCATGTCCACGGTCACAGACAGTTGGGTGGTGCTGCTTAAGCTACGTCCAGATGTTTTCGCAAACTTGGTGTGTGTGTGGATGACACAAAGATGATACTTGAGATAAGTCAGATGACTTGACATGATGACTGAACTTGAGATGTTCAACCCCCTTGTTTGTGATACTATATGTAACTTGTTCATATGGATATTGGACTATTGTTGATGCATGTTTAGAAAGTTACTTGATCATGTCATTGCATTCAAAATCAGCTTTCTGCAAAATACCTACTTAGTGTTATATGATGCATTATTATTGCCTTGTTCCAACATGGGTTGCTTGTGAGTACATTCAAAGTACTCATTGGCTTGCCACTGGTTATTTAATTGGCCAGGCATGGAAGAGTAGGAATACGGTGAAGTGTTTGTTGGTGACGAACATGTGAACTAGGATGCTACCCAGTTAGATTGCCTGTAGGTTTAAGGCAGATGGCATGGGTTCATGCCTTCGACCAAGATTTCTGTTGTTTGTTATGTTTAAGTGTTTGACCCTTATGGCCCTATCTATGTAAGACTTGGTCTAGCTGGCCTTTATTTGTGTAAGACGGTATGTAAGGATGTAAGACTTGTTATTCAGCTTATGTGCGTTCAGTGAGCATTGATCTCTGGGATCACTGTACACGTGCATTCGGTGATCACAACTTATGATTCAGGGTCCCCACAGATCTGGTATTAGAGCCATCCTGGCTATAGGAAGCCCTTAGTTAGTATGGATGTTAGTTAGGATGAATCCAATTTCGAAACTACACCTAGCACCTATACTTAGGAGTTTCTGCACTTATTACCTCTTCTATTCTTCACACAACACTCTACTGACTCTCCTCCCTTCAAACCTTTGTAGATGGCCATCGTACCCGAACCCTTCCTGACATCTGGCTTTCCCCTACTCCTCGAGGATAGCCTGGAGAAGTGCCAGTTTCGCCAACCACCCATTTACCTCTACCATGAGCAATGGGTCAATGCCATCACGAAGGAGTACCACGTGGATGTGGTCATGAAGGCAAATGACTCCCCAACTAGCTGGTTCTTTGAATGACCACGGATGGAGACCATGGCACTCACAGTTGAGACAACTCCATGCAAGGCACTTCTACAACTTCGAGACATCATTTCCAGAGATGGTTGAGGAGCCAGCTACTCGCTACATTCCTTTTAGGAAGGATGATCTTGGCGAGAGTTGGACGTTGATTCCATCCAAGGAGGATGGCACACCACTAAGGTTCCATACCTAGTTCAGCCTCTCTGCTGATAGTCTGGCTGACAACCTGATTAAGGAGTCCGTGAAGCTCCACGAGGAACCTCTCCGTCACAAGATACCGTGGCTAACACTTAGTTACATTGCTTGCAAGGCTTACTATGATGTTGTATTACCGAGTGGGCCCTGATATACCTCTTCGTCACACGGAGAGAAAAAATCCCAGTCTTGATCCATGCCAACCCAACAGACACCCTTGGAGATACCTATAGAGCATCTTTGTAGTCACCCAGTTATGTTGCGACGTTTGATACACACAAGGTACTCCTACGGTGTTAGTGAGTTGCATGATCTCATGGTCATAGGAACAGATACTTGACATGCAGAAAACAGTAGCAATAAACTAACACGATCATATGCTACGTTTATAGTTTGGGTCTTGTCCATCACATCATTCTCCTAATGATGTGATCCCGTTATCAAATGACATCTCATGTCCATGGCTAGGAAACCTTAACCATCTTTGATCAACGAGCTAGTCCGTCAGAGGCATACTAGGGACATGGTGTTGTCTATGTATCTACACATGTATCTGATTTTCCGATCAATACAATTCTAGCATGGATAATAAACGATTATCATGAACAAGGAAATATGATAATAACTAATTTATTATTGCCTCTAGGGCATATTTCCAACAATTATTCCTTCTCATTCTTCTTGATGGGGATACTCTCCACACTCCTTTTTGCCAACCCATCTCTCTCTATGGACTTTATCTGAAATACACTAGATGAAAGAATTAGTCCAAGAGACAATGTATGTTGTCATGCATTATTAAAACCACAAAGGGAGCACATTGTGCTTTCAAGTATGGACCGGCCATCCAATCTCCGGGGTCTGAGGCTAGGCAAGCAGGGTGAACTACCTTTGACAGGTGTTTCACCATCATCGAGTCATGGTTTACGCCTCGATTGGACCAAAAGTGGCTAATAATGAAGTCATGACAGTCATCCCACTTCATTCCAGTCATCTGAAGGGAGTAGGGACACCAGGCTTAATGTACACCGTCAAGGTGGTAGAGTGAGGGTGCCATCAACTTCTTAGTTCCATCCTAGTCAGGAATTGATAGGTGACTACTTAAATAAAGGGTCTCTTTAATCCTGTTGATGTCCAAGGGCTTCATCGGCTTGAACACGGTGCTTCTTGATATAGTCTAGTTGGTGTAGCTGGAAGAGGAGTGGTGGTGGACTTATCGTTGTCGTGGCTTCGCAATCATAGTGGTTCTTCATCTTGCTTGGGAAAAAAGGTCTTCTTCTTAGGGAGGGTGCTTCGAGGAGTCCAACTCCTTCAAGGTGAGACCTTATACTCGAGAGGCATGGTAATTGGTGTTCTTGGGGCTTACCCAATTAGGACTAAGGTGTTCCTCCTCTTATTGGGTAAATAAGTATGTCATCCCAGAGGACAACAAACTATTTATCCAAGTATCACATAAACACATTGCTCATGCGACATGTGAGAGGAGCGAGCATTTTCTCCAGAGGGTCACTACTTCGGGGGTTCGTGATCTAACGTAATTTAGTTCTTCGTGTCCACCTTCCTTTTGAACATGATTGGTGGTGGTCGACGTGGAGTATTGGCCATAGTATAATGACTTAGAGCCAAGATATATGGTTGTAGTCCGACCATATTGTGGCTCGATAAAGCTTCGAGGTTTCAGGGAGCTTAGAATGTGAGTGAACGTCTATGACCTTATCCTTGAGCACAGTTACTTGATGCCAATAGTACTACCTACTACTCCAAGCAAAACATCCTATATCATCGAAGGTATCACCATATAAGTCAATTGTAATGCCTCGAACACACCCGCCGGTAGTCGTTACTCCTGGTGGGATCTAGACAGGCCTCACAGATCAATACTAGTCTTTTCTGCAAACTGTGTCCTCACTCATGCGCACCCGAGACCAACTTCCCAGTTGGTCACCCATCCTACTATTACTCCAAGCCAAGCACACTTAACTTGCGATTTCTGTTCGAATGGGCTCCCGGAAAAGAAGGAATTCCTTATTGATATGAGTAGTCTACCATCCCTAATATGCCAAGCTATCACATACACCACCACTCAGATGAACCGACGTCCTCGTCGGGTCATAGGAACGTTCCCTCTTGGCACAAACGTCTGTGCTTCCAGTCCAATACATGTGTCATTCTGTGTGCCACGATAGGTCACCAACTTCATGAACAACATGATCACACACCTGTTAGCAAACGTCCGTGTAACCGCGAGGGTGAGCTCTGATACCAACTTGTAACGCTCCGGACACACCCTGCGGTAGTCGTTACTCCTAGCGGGATCTAGATTGGCCTCACAGATCAATACTAGTCTTTTCTGCGCACTTTGTCCTCACTCATGCGCACTCGGGACCAACTTCCCGGTCGGTCACCCATCCCAGTACTACTTCAAGCCAAGCACGCTTAACTTGGGAGTTCTGTTTGAATGGGCTTCCATAAAAGAAGGAATTCCTTATTTATATTAGTAGTCTACCATCCCTAATATGTCATGCTATCACATATGGTATCAGAGCCTTTACCGACCTAGGAGCCCCATTGATTGATCGAACATGGCCGAGTCGAGTCTAGTGAAAAACTATTTTGAGTCTAGTTATATATCGGAGAGTAGGATTCTTTTTACTCGTCTTCTATGCTCTGGTGAGGAATTACGACTTAGGAATTTTGATTCTACCCTCTTCTCACTCAATTTTTAGGATCATGCGGGTATTTTGGAATCTCTATAATGCCGATGTGATGGAGTTCTGTCTTGGTGCCTCCTATCTTATTTGATTTCTTCCAAGGAGTTGAGCTCCAGGGGATTCTTGACACATCGTTATCGTTCAGTTTCCCTAGTATCTCATGATGGAGGATGTTCGAAATTACTTCAATAATTTTCATGGCGAGATAAGGTCGGAGTCACCCGGTACTGGGGAGGCATCCGGGGTACTGCCATGTTTGGTATCGTTGTGTTTTTGAGGGTCCGAGATAGATGAGTTTCCGAGACCTCTGGTTATGTGTTGACGGATGGATACATTTGGAGTGTAGGGCTTATTAGTTGTGCGAGATATTTTGCCTCCCTGTATCCCCAACACCCGATTGCATAATCGGAAGATTTCGGGAGTTCTTAGGTGGGAATTCAAGTAGCTACCTAGGTTATCTTCCAACAGATCATGATATGAGGTTGGGGTTCGACATCTAGTGGATTCGTTTGTTCACGGTCTTTCTTACAAAGGACAGTCTTGATATATGTCATGAGATATGCTTCATCAAGCCTTGTAGTTCGCTACGCCTAGGGAGCATATTCGAGCGTCATTTCAATATGACAACCAAATGCACGATCGAGCCCGTGCGAACCTTACCACGAAAATATCGAGCGGAATCTCTGACATGTATTTGTTCTGGCTTGTTTTGTAAGCCCCATCCTTTGTTCTGTTGGAATATGGTAATTCGAGTTGCTTCATTGTCAAGTGGTGATTTCATATTTCCTAAGCGGTGTTCTCATATTTTTGTTGGAATGCTAATTCTTTTGCTCAATCATGTTGTCATATCAATTCTTTTTATCCGGTGTGCTTGTCTTCAAGATTATTCAATTCTCTCTAATATTTGCAGGATCAATCCTCATACTTCTTTCCGTAGTTCGTTTCATCCGTCCCAAGTTTTCTTGGTTCTCCCCACCCTCCCGCCCTTTTTCTTCAATGATTAAATCTTATCCAAGTGCCTTTCTTTTCATCGATGCTAACACTATCTTTTCTTTTGTATTGTATCCAGTGAGTCAGTGTGAAGATGCTCAGAAGCTTCAAGTTCATCGTTCTCCATTCTGGTTTTCTTACGGTGGATTCAATTCAAGATCTCGGTGTTCTTCATATCCTTTCAATCGCTAAATGCTTCCCCATGTCAGAAATTCTGTCCAAATATCTGTTGTTTTTCGTCTCTCTCTATTCTATCTGGAGTGCATGCTAAAACCATTTTTGTCATAGCTAAGTAACCATAGCTCCATATTAAATGATTGTTATGTGAACCTTGACTAGAAAAATGTATAGAATCACACGGTGACATTACTTTTGTTGTTTAACAACTCTAAAATTGAGTTAGGACAGCTCTTCACCAAATTCATATTATGCTTATGAGGACGTTTCAGAAATGCTATATGTTGCATTCGGCCTCATTTAAAATGCCTAGATGTTGTAGTTGTGTTTGCTTCACCGTTTTCCATGTTGACCAACACTTAATATTGTAGTGTACCTAATGAGAGTGAACTAAATAATTCGAATATGAAGTTTCGTCAATATGCAACTCGTTGCATATTGAGCTTCACTTATTGTGTAGAAGTTGATTGTTGTGCTTGCCATGCCTTGCATAATTAAACTAGACATGCATCATATTTGGTTGCGCGTCATGTCATGAATATGTTGTGGTGTTTCTCGTGTGTTGATTGTTTGTTTACGGATTGCTTCTTCTCGATAGTGTTATGAAAGCATTCGGAGTGTGAGGATCCGTTTGACTACGTTGGATCGTCTTGTTCATGGACTCGTGCTTCTTCCAAGCGGGATCTCAGGCAAGATGACACATTTCCCTGGATACCACTACTATCATTGCTATGCTAGTTGTCTCTCTTTTATCGTTATGTCAAGCTACCTATCACTTTTTTTCAAGCCTCCCAACATTGCCATGTAAAGCCTCTAACCCCTCCACATCCCAACAAACCATTGTTTGGCCATGTTACCGCTTGCTTAGCCTTCTTATAGCGTTTCTAGCTGTAGGTGCATTGCTTCCATGTGACAACATGGACATTCTTTTGTTATCACAATATTATTGCTATTTAATTTAATGCACATATATATTTGGTAAATGGTGGAAGGCTTGGCCTTTTGCTCTGTGTTTTGTCCCACTCTTGCCGCCCCTAGTTACTTGTGAACCGGTGTTATGTTCCATAACTAAGTGCTCCTAACATGCTCGGGGATGTTATGGGTGCTATAAATATGACCTAGAGGCAATAATAAAATAGTTATTATTATATTTCCTTGTTCATGATAATCGTTTATTATCCATGCTATAATTGTATTGACTGGAAACACGTTGCACCTGTGGATACATAGACACAGCTATGTCCCTAGTATGCCTCTAGTAAACTAGCTCGTTGATCAAAGATAGTCAAGGTTTCCTATCCATTGACATGAGATGTCATTTGATAATGGGATCACATCATTAGGAGAATGATGGCATGGACGAGACCCAAACTATAAACGTAGCATATGATCGTGTCAGTTTATTGCTATAGTTTTCTGCATGTGAAGTATATGTTCCTATGACCATGAGATCATGCAACTCATGGACACCGGAGGAGTGCCTTGTGTGTATCAAACATCGCAACGTAACTGGGTGACCATAAATGTACACTTGTAATACAACATCACAATAAGCCTTGCAAGCAATGTGACTATGTGTTGGTCATGGGATCTTGTATTACATAACGAGTAAAGGGACTTGCCGGTAACGATGTTGAACTAGGTATGAAGATACCAACGAGTGAATCTCGAGCAAGTAACATACCGATAAACAAAGGGAACATTATATGGGATTAACTGAATCCTTGACATAGAGGTTCGACCGATAAAGATCTTCGTAGAATATGTAGGAACCAATATGGCTATCTAGGTACCGCTATTGGTTATTGACCGTAGAGGTGTCTCGGTCATGTCTACATAGTTCTCGAACCCGTAGGGTCTACACACTTAAGGTTCGGTGATGTTTCGGCAGTATAGAGTTATGTATGGTGGTGACCGAAGGTTGTTTGGAGTCCCGAATGAGATCCCTGACGTAACGAGGAACTCCGAAATGGTCTGGAGGTAAAGATTTATATATAGGAAATCTTGTTTTGGTCGCTGGAAAAGTTTCGGACTCATCGGTAGTGTACCGGGAGTGTCGGTAGTGTACCGGGGGACCATCGGGAGGGGTATTTCGACCTAAGAGGCTACATGGGCTCTGGGAGGATGAATACCAGCCCTTAGTGGGCTGGTAGAAGTCCCACAAAAGTCCCATGCGGCTGGGAAAGAAAAGCCCAAGGAGAAAAGCTGGAAAAAGGCAAAAAGGTGGAAATAAGGAAGGAGTCCTAATCGTACTAGGAGTGGAGGAGGAGGACTCCTCCCTCCCACTTCAGCCGAAGCCTAGATTGCTTGGCCCTTGGGTCAAGCCTCCTCCTCTCCTCCACTTATATATACTAGAGGTTTTAGGTTTTTTGCATATAGATTTCAACCACGTGCTACCCTCTCCTCTAGATCGTAGTTTCTCCTCTAGATCGGTTTTAGCGGTGCTTAGGCGAAGCCCTGCTGGAATAGCTCCACCACCATTGCCGCAACACCGTCACGCTGCCGGAGAACTCTTCTACCTCTCTACTCTTGCTGGATCAAGAAGGTGGACATCGTCATCAAATTGTATGTGTGCTGAACACGGAGGTGCCGTCCGTTCGGTGCTAGATTAGGATGGATCGTGATTGGATTGCGGGACGCTCGGCGATTTGGATCGCGAAGACGTTCGACTACATCAACGACATTTTTTAACGCTTCCCACTTAGCTATCTACAAGGGAATGTAGATCCACTCTCCCCTCTCGTAGATTCTCATCTCCTAGATTGATCTTGGTGTAGCGTAAGAATTTTTTTGTTTCCCATGCAACGTTCCCCAATAGTGGCATCATGAGCTAGGTCTATGTGTAGATGAGATCTCGAGTAGAACACAAAGAGTTTGTGGGTGTTGATGATTAGATTTCTTCCTCCCTTGTTCGTATTTTGGTTCAGCGGTATTGTGGGATGAAGCGGCCCGGACCAACATTACGCGTACGCTTACAAGAGACTGGTTCCATTGACTGACGTGTGACATTGTTGCACAAAGATGGTTGGCAGGTGTCTATCTCTCCTACTTTAGTTGGATCAGATTCGACAAGGGCGGTCCTTGAGAAGGTTGAAAAGAAATTTATGTATCATCATTGTGGTTTTGCATAGGTGGGAATCGTTCTTTCTGGATACCCGTAGCAGCCACGTAAAACTTGCAACAACAATTAGAGGACGTCTAACTTGTTTTTGCAGGGTATGTTGTGATATGATATGGCCAATTACATGATGAGATATATGTGATGTATGAGATGATCTTGTGTTGTATTGAATATCATGACTTTCATGTCGATGAGTACGGCAACCGGCAGGAGCCATAGGGTTGTCCTTAATTATAGTATGACATGTGTGTCAATCATTAAGCGCTATGTAATGCTTTACTTTATCCCTAAAAGGTAGCTATAGCATGAAGGGCACGAGAACCCCGATGGCGACACATTGATGGAGATCAAGATGATGGAGATCATGCCGGTGCTTTCAAGATGGAGATCAAAAGCACAAGTTCATGGCCATATCAAGTCACTTATGATTTGCATGTGATGTTAATCCTTTTATTCACCTTCTTTTTCTTAGGACGACGGTAGCATTATAAGGTGATCCCTCACTTAAATTTCAAGATAAATTGAGTTCTCCCTAAGCGTTCACCGTTGCGAAAGTTCGTCGTGTCGAGAGACCACGTGATGATCGGGTGTGATAGACTCTACGTTCACATACAATGGGTGCAAGCCAGTGTTGCACACGCAAAACACTCGGGTTAAACTTGACGAGCCTAGCATGTACATACATGGCCTCAGAACACATGATACCGAAAGGTCGAACATGAGTCATATCGTAGATATGATCAACATGATGATGTTCACCATTGCAACCACCTCAATTCACGTGATGATCGGACTTGAGTTTGTGAATTTGGATCATGTATCACTCGAATGACCGGAGGGGTGTCAGTTTGAGTGGGAGCTTTACTAATTTGATTAACTAAACTCATTATCTTGAACAATAGTCTAAGTAACCTTTGAATATTTATGTTGTAGATCAATGGCTCACGCAGTAGCACCCCTGAATTTTAATGCGTTCCAAGAGAAAGCTAAGTTGAAAGATGATGGAAGTAACTTTGTGGATTGGGCCCGTAATCTGAGGATTATCCTCACAGCTTCCCAGAAGGCATATGTCCTTGATGCACCGCTTCATGACCAACCCACTGTCCTGTCATCCGAACACGTTAGGAACGCTTGGGATACACGTTCTGGAGATTACTCAATAGTTCAATGTGCAATGTTGTATGGCTTAGAACCGGGACTTCAAAGCTGTTTTGAACTTAATGGAGCATATGAGATGTTACAAGAGTTGGAGTTTATCTTTGAGAAGAATGCCCGAATCGAGAGGTATGAGACCTCCGATAAATTCTATGCTTGCCAAATGGAGGAGAACGGGTCTGTCAGTGAACATATACTCAGAATGTCTGGGTATTCAATCCGTCTAGCGGAGTTAGGGATGCCCCTTCCATCGGAGGCGATCACTCACAGAGTTGTTCAATCATTGCCACCTAGATACAAGAGCTTTGTGATGAACTATAACATGCACGGGATGAACAAGTTAGTCGCCGAGCTGTTTGCGATGCTGAAAGTCGCTGAGTCTAAAATCCAGAAAGAACATCAAGTGTTGATGGTCAATAAAACCACTAGTTTCAAGAAGAATGGCAAGGGCAAGAAGGGTAAATGTAAGAAGGGTGGCAAAGCAGTTGCTACTCCAATGAAGAAACCCAAGGCTGGACCCAAGCTAGAAACTAAGTGCTTTCATTGCAAGGGAACTGGTCACTGAAAGCGGAACTGCCCCAAGTATCTGGCTGACAAGAAGGCGGCCAACAACAAAAAAGGTATATATGATATACATGTTATTGATGTGTACCTTACCAACTCTCGTTGTAGTGCCTGGGTATTTGATACCGGTTCGGTTGCTCACATTTGCAACTCAAAGCAGGAACTACGGAATAGACGAAGGCTGGCAAAGGGCGAAGTGATGATGCGCATGGGAAATGGTTCCAAGGTTGGTGTGATCGCCGTCGGCACGCTCTCTCTTCGATTACCATCGGTATTAGTGATGAACATGAATAATTCTTATTTAGTGCATGCGTTAAGCATGAACATTATATCTGGATCTTGTTTATTGCGAGATGGTTACTCATTTAAATCTGAGAATAATGGTTGTTCTATTTATATGAGTGATATCTTTTATGGTCATGCACCCAATTTGAGGGGTTTATTCATGTTGAGTCTTGATACACATGTCCATAACATTGAAGACCAAAAGATGTAGAGTTGATAGTGATAGTACCACTTTCTTGTGGCACTGCCGTTGGGGTCATATTGGTGTAAAATGCATGAGGAAGTTCCATGCTGATGGACATTTAGAGTCACTTGATTTTGAATCACTTAGCACATGTGAACCATGCCTCATGGGCAAGATGACTAAAACGCCGTTCTCTGGAACAATGGGACGGGAAAGTGACTTATTGGAAATCATACATACTGATGTGTGCGGTCCGATGAGCATTGAGGCACGCGGTGGATATCGTTATTTTCTAACCTTCACTGATGACTTAAGTAGATATGGGTATATTTACTTAATGAAGCACTAGTCTGAAATGTTTGAAAAGTTCAAGCAATTTCAGAGTGAAGTTGAGAATCATCGTAACAAGAAGATTAAATTCCTGCGATCTGAACGAGGAGGTGAATATTTGAGTTATGAGTTTGGCAGTCACTTAAGACATTGTAGAATTGTTAAACAGTTGAATCCGCCTGGAACACCACAGCGTAATGGTGTGTCCGAACGTCGTAATTGAACCTTATTAGATATGGTGCATTCTATGATGTCTCTTACCGATTTGCCACTATCATTTTGGGGTTATGCATTAGAGACAGCCGCATTCACTTTAAATAGGGAACCATCAAAATCCGTTAAGACGACGACATATGAACTGTGGTTTGGCAAGAAGCCAAAGTTGTCGTTTCTTAAAGTTTGGGGATATGACGCTTATGTCAAAAAGCTTCAGCCTGAAAAGCTGGAACCCAAAGCAGAGAAATGCGTCTTCATAGGATACCCAAAAGAGACAGTTGGGTATACCTTCTATCTCAGATCCAAAGGCAAAGTGTTTGTCGCAAAGAACGGAACATTTCTTGAGAAAGAGTTTCTCTCAAAAGAATTGAGTGGCAGGAAAATAGAACTTGATGAGGTTATTGAACCTTTACTTCAGCCTGAGAGTAGCGCAGCACAGAAAGATGTTTCTATGGAGCATACGATAGTTCAGGAGAAAGTTAATGATGATGACCATGAAACTTCGGATCAAGTTACTATTGAACCTCGTAGGTCGACAAGGGCGTGTATTGCTCCTGAGTGGTATGGCAACCCTGTCTTGGAGGTTATGTTGTTAGACAAGGATGAACCTACGAGCTATGGAGAAGCGACGATGGGCCCGGATTCTGAGAAATGGTTTGAGGCCATGAAATCCAAGATGGGATCCATGATCCATGTATGAAAACAAAGTATGGACTTTGGAAGTATTACCTGAAGGGCGAAAGGCCATTCAGAACAAATGGATCTTTAAGAGGAAGACGGTAATGTCACCATCTATAAATCTCAACTTGTGGAAAAGGGTTTTTCACAAGTTCAAGGAGTTGATTACGATGAGACCTTCTCACCCGTAGTGATGCTTAAATCCGTCAGAATCATGTTGGCAATAGTTGCATATCTCGACTATGAAATTTTGCAGATGGATGTCAAAACAGCGTTCCTTAATGGTTTTCTTAAGGTAGAGTTGTATATGATACAACCAGAAGGTTTTGTCGATCCAGAGAACGCTGAGAAAGTTTTCAAACTCCAGCAATCCAATTATGGACTGGTTGAAGCATCTCGGAGTTGGAATCTGCGTTTTGATGAGGTGATCGAAGCGTTCGGGTTTATAAAAGTTTACGGAGAAGCTTGTATTTACAAGAAAGTCAGTGGGAGTTCTATAGCATCTCTAATATTATATGTGGATGTCATGTTGCTGATTGGAAACAATATAGAAATGCTGGAAAGCATGAAGGAATATTCGAACAAGAGTTTTTCAATGAAGGACCTGGGAGAAGCTGCTTTCATATTAGGCATTAAGATCTATAGAGATTGATCAAGACGCTTAATAGGACTTTCACAGAGCACATACCTTGAGAAATTTTTGAAGAAGTTCAAAATGGATCAGTCCAAGAAGGGGTTCTTGCCTGTGTTACAAGGTGTGAAGTTGAGTCAGACTCCATGCCCAGTGACTGCATAAGATAGAGAGACGATGAGTGTCATCCCCTATGCTTCAGCCATAGGCTCTATCATGTATGCAATGCTGTGCACAGGACCCGATGTCAGCCTTGCCATAAGTATGGCTGGAAGGTTTCAAGGTAATCCTAGAATGGAGCACCGGACAACAGTCAAGATTATCCTTAAGTACCTGAAAAGGACTAAGGAAATGTTTCTCGTTTATGGAGGTGATCAAGAGCTCGTCGTAAAGGGTTACGTTGATGCAAGCTTTGACACTGATCCGGATGACTCTAAATCGCAAACCGGATATGTATTAATTCTTAATGGGGGTGCGGTAAGCTGGTGCAGTTCCAAGCAGAGCGTGGCAGACGATTCTACATGTGAAGTGGAGTACATCGCAGCCTCGGAGGCAGCGAAGGAAGGTGTCTGGATGAAAGAGTTCATGAGAGATCTTGGAGTAGTGCCTAGTGCACTAAACCCAGTGGATCTGTTCTGTGATAACACAGGTGGCATTGCACTGGCCAAGGAACCAAGGTTTCACAAGAGGACCAGGCACATAAAGTGATGCTTCAATTCCATCCGCGAGTACATCAAGGAGGAGGACATAAATATTTGCAAAGTGCACACGGATCTGAATGTTGCAGACCCATTGACTAAACCTCTTCCAAGGGCTAAACATGATCAACACTAGAACTGTATGGGTGTTCAATTCATTACAATGTAAATCAGATAGTAATGTGAGCTAGATTATTGACTCTAGTGCAAGTGGGAGACTCTTGTAAATATGCCCTAGAGGCAATAATTAAATAGTTATTATTATATTTCCTTGTTCATGATAATCGTTTATTATCCATGCTATAATTGTATTGACTGGAAACATGTTGCATGTGTGGATACATAGACACAATTATGTCCCTAGTATGCCTCTAGTAAACTAGCTCGTTAATCAAAGATGGTCAAGGATTCCTAGCCATTGACATGAGATGTCATTTGATAACGGGATCACATTATTAGGAGAATGATGGGATGGATGAGACTCAAACTATAAACGTAGCATATGATCATGTCAGTTTATTGCTACAGTTTTCTGCATATGTGAAGTATATGTTCCTATGACCATGAGATCATGCAACTCTCAGACACCGGAGGAGTTCCTTGTGTGTATCAAACATCGCAACATAACTGGGTGACTATAAATGTACTCTACAGGTATCTCCGAGGGTGTCTGGGTTGGCATGGATCAACACTGGGATTTGTTACTCCATCTGACGGAGAGATATCTCAGGGCCCACTCGGTAATACAACATCACAATAAGCCTTGCAAGCAGTGTGACTAAGTGTTGGTCACAGGATCTTGTATTACGGAATGAGTAAAGAGACTTGCCGGTAACAAGGTTGAACTAGGTATGCAGATACCGACGATCGAATCTCGAGAAAGTAACATACCAATAAACAAAGGGAACATTATACGGGATTAACTGAATCCTTGACATAGAGGTTTGACCGATAGAGATCTTCGTACAATATGTAGGAACCAATATGGGCATCCAGGTCCCGCTATTGGTTATTGACCGTAGAGGTGTCTCGGTCATGTCTACACATTTCTCGAACCCGCAGGGTCTGCACACTTAAGGTTCGGTGACGTTTCGGTAGTATAGAGTTATGTATGGTGGTGACCGAAGGTTGTTCGGAGTCCTAGATGAGATCCTGGACGTCACGAGGAGCTACGAAATGGTTCGGAGGTAAAGATTGATATATAGGAAGTCCTGTATTGGTCGCCGGAAAAGTTTCGGGCTCATCGATAGTGTGCCAGGGGACCATCGGGAGGGGTATTTTGACCTAAGAGGCTACATGGGCTCTGGTAGGATGAATACCAGCCCTTAGTGGGCTGGTAGAAGTCCCACAAAAGGCCCATGCGGCTGGGAAAGAAAAGCCCAAGGAAAAAAGGTGGAAAAAGGAAAAAAGGTGGAAATAAGGAAGGAGTCCTAATCGTACTAGGAGTGGAGGAGGAGGACTCCTCCCTCCCACTTCAGCCGAAGCCTAGACGGCTTGGCCCTTCGGTCAAGCCTCCTCCTCTCCTTGTCTTATAGATACTAGAGGTTTTAGGGGTTTTGCATATAGATTTCAACCACGTGCTACCCTCTCCTCTAGATATTAGTTTCTCCTCTAGATCGGTTTTAGCGGTGCTTAGGCGAAGCCCTGTTGGAATAGCCCCACCACCATTGCTGCAACGCCGTCACGCTGCCGTAGAACTCTTCTACCTCTCTGCTCCCTCTTGCTGGATCATCAAGCCATACGTGTGCTAAACGCGGAGGTGCCGTCCGTTCGGTGCTAGATCGGGACGAGTCGTGATTGGATCGCGGGACGCTCGGTGATTTGGATCGCGAAGAGGTTCAACTACATCAACCGCATTTCTTAATGCTTCCTGCTTAGCGATCTACAAGGGTATGTAGATCCACTCTCCCCTCTCGTAGATGTTCATCTCCTAGATTGATCTTGGTGAAGCATAGGAAATTTTTTGTTTTCCCATGCAACGTTCCCCAACAGTGGAATCATGAGCTAGGTCTATGTGTAGATGAGATCTCGAGGAGAACACAAAGAGTTTCTGGGTGTTGATGCTTAGATTGCTTCCTCCCTACTTTGTGGGTGATTATTAGTAGTTCACGTCCGTTATGCGTAGACCACCATACTTTACTTTCTATATTCGTAAGTTAGCCACTCAAATAAATGCTTAGTCGCTTGCTGCAGCCTCACCACTTAACCATACCTCTCCCATTAAGCTTTAATAGTCTTGATACCCTTGGAAATGAGATTGCTGAGTCCCCGTGGCTCACAGATTATTACAACAACAGTTGTAGGTTCAGGTAATGTGATGCTTTGACGAGAGCGTGATGCTTTTTTTGATTTGGAGTTCTTCTTCATGAATCTAGGATGGGTTCCACGTGGCAGCCTGGGACAGCAAGGATGGATATCATTTTATCGTTTGATTTTGTCCATAGTCTGAACCTTCTCTTTTGTATGATGTTTGAATATGGTGGTGTATTGATGTGATCTTGATGAAGCTTGTGGCGAGTGTAAGACAATTCCATATACTCATCTCTTCTGTACATGTACTTGTAATGATATCCATTCTTGCAACATGACGAGATGCGCTCCTATCCCTGTCGAGGCCCTTGAGCCAAAATAAGGATAGGCTCACATCTTGGGCGTGACATGCGATCTCGAGTTGACCCCCAGGCCAGTGCTATGTGTATTGTGGCCTGATAGAAATCATACGAGTTGCCCCGGGTTGGCCCCGCACAGTGCTCTATTTTGGACCAACACTCATGAGGAGCACTGGCCCGGGGGTTGATTAAGTTTTCCGCGGGTGCCGGCGGGTCCCTATGCATTTTATTAGTTATTAGTCAAATGTAGTACCAATGTTTGGCCTTGCCAGACAAGCTTTATCCTAAAATGAAAATCAAGGGGGTCCACATAACAACCACGAGCATATTAGGAGCGCTAAAATATGGAACATAACACCGGTACACAAGTAACTAGGGGCGGCAAAAGTGGAACAAAACACCTAGCAAAAGGCCAAGCCTTCCACCTTTTACCAAGTATATATGTGCATTAAATTAAATAGAAATAATATTGTGATAACAAAAGAATGTCCATGTTGACACATGGATGCAATCCCACCTGCAGCTAGAAACGTAATAAGAAGGGCTGAGCAAGCGGTAACATATCCAAACAAAGGTTTGCTGGGATGTGGAGGGGTTAGAGGCTTTTCATGGCAATGTTGGGAGGCTTGTCAAACAAGTGGTGGGTAGCATGACATAACGATAAAAGCGGGACAACTAGCATAGCAATGATAGTAGTGGTATCCAGGGAAATGTGTCATCTTGCATGAGATCTCGCTTGGAAGAAGAACGAGTCCATGAAGAAGACGAGCCAACGTAGTCGAACAAATCCTCACACTCCAAATGCTTTCGGAACTCTATCGAGAAGAAGCAAACCAAAACAAACAATCAACACACGAGAAACACCACAACATACGAATGACATGATGCACAACCAAATATGATGCATGTCCGGTTTAATATGCAACACATGGCATGGCATGGCAAGCACAACGAACAACTACTACATATTAAGTGAAGTTCAATATGCAACGAGTTGCATATTGACGGAACTCCATGTTCGAATTATGTAGTTCACTCTCGTTAGGTAAGCATCAATATCAAATGTTGTTTAACATGCAAGAGGTGAAGCACAAACAACTACCTCACCTAGGCACTTTAAATGAGGCATGTCGTAGTTTTCTTACGACAGATGCCATGGGGTGGCTTATCGAAGGTGTTGGGGCCAAAGGACGTCGATGGGCTCCGGGTGTGAGATTGGGCACAAGAGGTGATGACACACGATGTACCCAGGTTCGGGGCCCTCCGAGGGAGGTAACACCCCTAGTCCTGCTTGGTTTCATTAGATGGATGGGTATGTTTACAGGGATGCTCCTGGAGCTGTGTCTAGAGGAGGAAGAAGGAGTAGCCGGCTCGTCTTCCTCTGCTATGATGAGAGTATCGTGGGTGTGAGCGTGCGTGTCCCCCCCCCCCGCTCCCTCGCATTGGGGGCTCGGGGGGTTTTATAGGCCAACCCCCCCGGCTCTTACAATATGCTTTAAGTACCTAAGTGGAGGGACCCGGCTGGCAGCCTCTCCGGCCGGCCAGAAGGCCCCACTTCTTGCGTTGTCTCGTCGTGGGAGGGGTCCGCCGGCCGAGTGTTCCCATCTCCCGTTGGGGCCCACCAACCGGCTTTGCGATTGGCCCTTGCCCACCTGCCCCGACACGGGTTGCCTGGGGGAGCGTCGTGTAGCGCCAGCCGGCCGATGTCTCTGGTACGGTCGGCGACACTGTAGCCATGCCGGGACAAGTAATCGAGTGGCGAAGGCATGCCGGCACTGTTCCCCCGCCCGGTCGTGCTCACCGGGGTCAGCGGCCGGGACGGTCGGACTGTAGCCATGCGTAGCGTGGCGTAAGCGGCCACTGTAGCCACAGGGTCGCCCGTCATGCCAGTCGTGTCGCATTGTCGTACCCGCGGACAAAGGGACAGGACGGGGCACGTCTGTCCCAAGGTCAATAGAGGAGCCGGCCCGTGGGCGGCTAGCTACTCAACCAGTCGGTCGAGGGCCCAACCGGCTGCTTGTCCAGCCGGCCGGGGCGCCAGCCGGCGCTGGCCTGCGTTGGACGCCCTCCAGCCGGCCACGTCCAGCCGGCCACATGGTTTTTCTTCGAAGTGAAGGGGGGAGGACCCCGTTGCTTTGACCTACCTGGGGGTATAAACCCCGTCAAGGCCGGAAGCATCGGATAACAATTCCGGAACGACCTCATATGCAAATTAACATTTTGGTCCAGATCTGTCCTAAGCATATTTTTGAGTTGTCAAATAGTAAAATAAATGTCAGCATCTGATTCTACACTTTTTTTCTAGGCCAGTTTCATATATAAAAGATTTGCAATGGAGCTACGGTTATTTAGTTATGAAATAAACTGGTTTAGCATGGCATATCGCACAAATTCATACAAACAGAAGGCTTAAGCATTTTTAACATGTGTAAAAGCTTCAAATTGTGAATCTACACGAAATTGTAATCATGTATCATGTATAAAATATGTCCATTCGATGCACAGTTATTTAGATGTTCATGTTTTAAAAACAAGAGGATTTTTTGTAATTTATGCGTGTCCATATAATCACAAAATCACAGACAACAACAAAGAAAAATAACATTCGGGCCGGATTGCAACAGCTTGCAATGGCCTAGGAGGATTTGTCCCAAGTACGATGTGTGTGCATAACACAAGAAAAACAGAATAGATGAAAATATAGCACAATCCACTGCAGCCTTAGTATTTGTAGATCTCCCCTGCTATTTTATCACTCAAGCTGGCACAGCCGTACTGGCTAGCACTGCCCAAATCCATCCAGGAGATTTGGGGTTCGCGTTGGATGGTTCGGTGCGGAGGCAGGCCCAGGCATGGTCAGCGTGCTGCTGCTACTCGTTACCTAAAGAATAGAAATAGAGGCAGCAACAGTTGCCTGGCGATGCAGAAGATGGCGAGACGGGATGTCCTGGCGACGGGGTTGGCAGGAACCAGCCGGAACGGGGCGAGTCCGGCGATTGTGCGGCGAGTGAAGGAGACCCGGTCGAGGACGACCTCAGTTACGAACTCCAAGGTCAATGCTACTTCAGTCCTCCATGGCATCGGCCTCCTGCACACAGGACATGAAGCTTTGAGCAAGGAGGAGAAGAAGCACGAGGGAGGAAGAGGGCGCAAGGGCCCTTTGACAGATCTGCAAGGCTCATCGACGACATGGCTTGGCCGGAGGCACTCGGGAGCGGTTGTGGCTTCAGTCTTCTGGTCGCCCATGGCGTCATGATCGGCGGGCGAGGAGGAGAGAGGCTGATGAGGTCGGAGCATGTGGGCGAGGCGGGTGTCGGGACCCCGATCCTAAGCCATAAGAATCTAGCATGAAACACATCACATCACTTTGCGGCCTCACGTACGGTCATCTCAACGGCTGCCACCTTACCTGGGCTGGGACCGTTTGCGTCTTTTGGCTCATGTATGTGAATGTGTCGCTAGCATTCAAATCTCAAAGAACCCGGGCCGACATGACTAGTTGTAGAACCCAAGTGGCACATCCATACCGAAACAGGCATACATAACCCAGCAATGCAGGTGTCAATCATCAGCGTGTGTAGACGAGTTGTAGCAGGCTACAAGGACTCCAGTACACTGCGAGACATTTCCCCGAAGGGACAGACACAACAACAAAGAAGGATACATGTCGGTCAATCAATGTGTCCAAAGCAGTAGCAAGCTACCAAGGCTCGGTGGAAGCACAAAGAGGCAGTTCCCCGTAAAGAAGGCTACTAAAGGCACACAACTAGGTGTCGAATCCCACGCATACCAATTCATTCCAATCATACACGCACTATGCATGATATGCGCAGATACAACATGGCCTCACAACAAAACTCTACAACATAACATTTATTTAGGAGGCTTCGAGGAGCCATCATAGCATAATGTTACAACCAGAAAGGGGTCGCATGACCCAACATTCAGAGCATTCAAACAACAAGCAGAAGTTACATGTCTGAGTACAGACTTCTACAAAAGCAGCTGGAAGAGCCTGAAAAGCTACAACAACCCTACCATAGGAGCCAGACCTCTGTCTGGGTTACTAAGCTAATCCATCGATGTCAATGTCAGAAGAAACATAACTGAACAACGTCTATTTCTACAAAAATGTAAATAAGCAATAGTGAGTACGAAGGTACTCAGCAAGTCTTACATTAGAACTATCTACATATGCATCATGTATCAATAAACGGGATTGTGGGGTTTACTGCAGAATGCAAGCTTTGACCTTTGTCTATCCTAGACTATGACAAAGTAACCAATGTATCCACTACTCTCTCGTCTCCCTACGAGAGAGCACACACGAGTCCACATGTTCACCATCTCCATACACCATTATGGATCCTCTCTTGTCTTCTTACGAGAAGCCATCTATAGCACTCACACTTGTTTGGTGCATTTTAGAGTATCCACTTAAAATTATCTATGATCAATGCAAGTGTCCAAGTAGTCCATATATGTGGACGCGGCTATTCGAATAGATAATTTACCCTACAGGGGTGTACTTCGTCACACATGCTCCCGCAACTTATCGCCATGTTCACGTAAAAGGCACCTCGGCAACCTTCAATCGGAAGCCTAGCGAGGGAGTCGGCCACGGATGTTAACCTTCAACGACTCACGTCCAAGGCAGTCGCCTATCTGAGTTGGAACCCATAATGGAAGTCCGACCGAGGTTTCCAACATAGCCTTAAAAGTTGCGAGTAGGGCCCCAAGCTGGTCCCGATTGGGCCGTTCATCCACTTTGCAGGCCGTGCCACACCTATCAATGTTTCGAACTACTTCGACTCCTGGACTGAGAACAGGGTAGGCTAATAGGCCGAGAGAGCTCGAGTTACGGGAGCTCAATGTGCGGTAGTAGCTAGTCTTGGAACACAAACACGGAACTCAGCTCCTATGAGCGGCTTCAGTGAGATAACCCACCATGTACTCCTACATGGCCTCTCATCACTACCTTTACCAAAACGGTTCAACACTTAACCCTCATCATCAGGACACAACCATTTCTCTCTGGTTCATCACCCTGATGAATTAGAACTGACACAACTCTAAGCATAACAAGCATAACAAGGTTATAGCATACATGGCTCAAGCATCTACCAGGTATGCTAGGTTGTTTGGTTTACTATTTACTGTGACAATGACAGGTCATGCAAAGGAATGGGTTCATATATCGTAACACAAGTAGCAGTTGAAACGCTTTGTCCTAATGCATTGAAATGAGAGCAAGAGCGAGAGATGGGATTGTATTGAATATGCTCAAGGGGGTTTGCTTGCCTGTTTATAAGAAGAACTTAGTTGTTCTTCTATGTCATCGATAACTATGTCTCGCAAGTCTATCGGTAAGAACGAGCAAGGTACAAATTAAGCACGACAAATGCTTCACAATGATGCAAGTATGACATGTCAAAATGATGCTAGTTTGAGCTAAGGCACCTATCAACATGTTAAATGAAGATGGTTTGAACCCTAGGTTCAAATTCAACTCCATAAGTGGTATGGCATATTGTGATTTAAACAAAATGTCCATGTTTGCCTATTTAGCTTGCTCTAATATGCATGAAAATAGTACCATCAGATTCTTTGGATTTTTCTGATAAATTTTCATATAAAAAATATTTTAATCTGACTTATAGATTATTTTCTATGAATTTTTGAAGTTTATAATAATTTCTGGAATTTTTTGAATTATTTTTATTATAATTATTGATTATTGCGTCAGCCTGACATCATTGTGACGTCAGCAGGTCGGCTGACATGGTCCAGGTCAAACCTGATGTGCGGGGCCCGCACGTCAGTGACACAAGGGATAATCCCTGGGCTGCCCAGAGGTTTGACCCTCTGTGGGGTCCACTGTCAGTGGTTGTGGGTTAATTAGGGAGGGGTATTAACGCCTAATCGGCCGGCCGCGTCGGCTCCGGCCGGAGGGTAGTCTCCGACAACCATACGACGTGGCGGAGGCTCGCCGAAAATCTCTACGGAGCTCGGTTCGACGTGCGGAGGCCACTGGAGTGAACCTCGTGCTCGCGCGCATCCAGCGGAGGGGTCAGGAGGCGCAGGGTGATTGGGTTCGAGCTCGGCGTCGACTGCGGCGGCGCCCGGAGCTCGGCCAAGCTCATGATCAGCGACACGATGGGTGCAGCGAACAACTGAAGACCTCTATGTGCTCTACGTGTTCGTACGAACTGTTTGGGCTCAACAGTGCGGCCAACGGTCACCGGAGTGGCTCCCGGCGACGAGCTCGCATTGATTCGGTGCCTAGATCTCAAAATTGAGCGTGCGAATAGGGGGAAAGATCCGTGGCCTCACCTAGAACTCGTAGCCGTGCTCAGCGTGCTTGGGGAAGCTTTGTAATGGCGGCGAACGTCGAGACTTCGCCGGCGGCCAGAGGTTGAAGACGAGCTCGATGTCATCGCTATGAAGCTTCCGACGGGGCTTGGCTTGGCTTAGGGGATCAGGGCGTCAGGGCGGAGCTTCGGAGCTGCTCGGGTGACAAGGGGAGGCCAGAGGAGGCGGCGGCGGCTTCAGTTGCCGTCGACCATGGCGAGCGGCGGAGAGGGAGAAGCAGAGGAGATGGAGAGAGCGAAACCAAGAGGAGGAAGGGAAGAGGGTCGCGGCGACCTTATCCCGAGCCAGGCAGGCAAGGGAGCTGGTGGCATGGCGTCCAGGCACGCGCACCGTGCTCATCTCGCCTCTGCCTACTGGCAGAGGTTGAAGATGACCACTTCGCCCCTGGTGGGCTGGGCCATCTCCCTCCTGGGCCAGGGAGCCAGGTAAGCTTCTGCCTTTTCTTTTTTATTTCCTTTTGTTTTCTTCTGACATTTGTATTGGCTGAAATAAAATAGCTAGCCATTTTATAAAATCCTGAAATTTGTCATGTGATCTTGATATAAATAAATAGTGCCACATAATTTCAGAATTATTGAACTTATATTTTATATATAATAAATATAAATCCAATGCAATTACTATTTTATTAATTCAAATGTCCAAGATAAATATTTCTGTGATCCCGAAATATTGGTTGACAATTTTACCTCAATCCAATATTTTATTAGAGAACCAGGGACATTTTCCTGGGTTTGTTTGAAGCAAATTTTTATAATGCTTATTTGACAAAATTTTGAATTGTGAGGCTTGATCATCCCTCATTTCATTTTCATATGAAAATAAAAATGCATGCATGAATGCATTGGCAATCTTAAAGAAACTAGGGTTGTGATAGTGGGAGCGTCGGTGCTGCTACTCTTGTGCATCTCCGGCAGGTGGGCGGCGAGCAGCCGCTAGCTCGAGGTCGAGGAAGCAGGACCAAAGGTGAGGTGGATGCGCTCACGGTGGGGGGTCTGTGGCTGGCTCGGGTTGGGTGGCTGGGGAAATCGAGGAGGAGACAAGGTGGGGATCGGGAGGGATCCCGAGGAAGAAGAGTGGTGGCGGGGTGTAGGATTGGACGGGACATGTCTCCTCGATATTAGGGTTAGACTGCTATTTATAGCAGGTAGGTCTAAGGTTAGCTATTTTGCACCGATTCAAGCCGTACAATCGAGATCGGATGACTTTGATTGCGGGGATAGGGTGGCTGGGCTAGTGGGTTGTGTAGGAGGGCTAGGTGGGGATGAGAGCGAAGGTGACATGGCCCGTGACATGAGTTTTATAATCCGAAAACGTCCGACAAATAATCGATGACCGCACTGCTACGGTTGACCGTTCGGGTATCAAACGACCTCCGATTGCGACGAAATTTGGCAGGCGGTTTACTGACAATAAATTAAGACCGCCTGCCAACTTTCGACCCAATCTGAGAATATTTTCCTCGCACTTTAAAAACAATAATTTAAACAATGTCACGGGCGCGTGCATTTGTGGTTGGTCTCAAAATGGTCAGCGACACGAACGGAGAGAACCGACAACTACGAACAGATGCAAGTGTTCAAAAATGAGTGACGATGCTATGCAGATGATGTGAATGATGCAATGATGAATGCAATGACCAAACGAATCAAACGATGAGAATGGAATAAAAGGGGAATCTACTGGAGCGTCGGTCCCAGGCTGTTACAACTCTCCTCCAGTACACGAGGATCTCGTCCCGAGATCTAGAATGAGAAGGGGAAGAGAAGGAGCAAGAGGTAAACTTGGTTGCTTCTCTGACAAACGAGTGAAACCAATGATCATTGAAGGTTTCAACGAAAATAAGACTGACATGAGGAACAAGTAAGATTGCACAAGAAATTTCGGCTAGACTTCGGTAGGAAAGAGAGGCAAAACTTGATAAGAAGGAAAGAACTTGAAAAGATAACACAATAGTCCGGTTAAATGAATAAGCAAAGAAGGAACATGATCTTAATAAAACAAGATGATGGTTGAAAGAGCGCAACATGACAACGCCTCCGGAAGAGAAGAATAGAAACTAGATCATTGGTAGGAAAAGAACGGAGAAGAACATAACAAGTTCTACCACCATTGAACTTTTGAAGCATAGACTGAATGGAGTTGATGGAGAATCAACAACAAAAAGAATTTATTGTTATGGGCTTATGAAAAACATCTCAAAATTATGAGGTTACAACCTGCCACAACAGAAATAATTGATTGCTTGAGAGCAACAAGATATGTAAAACTTCTTTCACCAGGAGGTGGAGGAGACACTTGGATCATTAAAGACACCACGATCGCAACAATCCTGAGGAAATGCTTTAGGTGAAATCCAACCCATGATGACTCTGAGAAGACATGATGAGTTTACTTATCTCATTCTTGACTCCTCAAAATGAAGAATTTAATAACACCATCTCAAAAGACAATGGAGAAGGAATTTGACTTAGAAATCCAAGATAAAGAACACTTGAGCACCTCCAACAAGAATCTTGAAGAACACTTCGAGAAGAATTACATCTTTAACAACCCACCATGAAGAAGCATCGAGATGAACTCCGGAATAAAAGGATGATAGAAAAGAATTGAAGGTTGTGAAACGACAAGATTGAGGCGTTGCTATGCTTTAGCTGAAGTTTCGCAAAGAGATATTTGAGAATAACTTGGAACTTCAGAAATGAAAGCTGAACAACTTAGAATCGAGAATTCGATATCATGAACAACTCTAGAAGAAGGATTGAGACCACCTTGATGAAAAGAATAAGAATTATGTTATGCATATCCTTCATCAAGTTAAATTCATGGCATGCAACGGATTTCGCACACCACTTATTCTTGTTGCAAAGAATTGAAGAGAGGGAGATAGATCACAAACTCGAAGAAGTCTTGAACGAGAAGACCAGAATAATTGACATAAGAACGAAGGGACAACATTTGAGAAGAACTTGAGAACAAAAGCTGAAGGCTGAGAACAAAGAAATCTTTTGAAATGATGGCCTTCGGGAGGATCGAGAAATGGAAACAACTCTAAATGCACCAGATAGATATGGGAGAAATTTCTCATGAATAGAAACAATTTAAGAGGAAAGCATCTAGATGAGATGACAAATTCTCAAGAGAATGGACTAAGATTAAGAGAAACTCTCCTTCAGTCTTCAATACTGAGAATAATGACAAGAAGCAACACCATGAATTATTGAGACACTCTGGAATAATCAATAAAGAAGGTTGAGCCAACAATGAAAATGATTAGAAGCGATATTCGAGAAGGCATATGACTGATGAAATTCATTCTTACGTCATATTAAAAGAACCTGAGAACATCTCCGGAAAGATTAGAAGAGCCAGGTAAGATCCTGGGGAAAAACCTGTGGGTTATGGGCCCACTCAAAAGAACCACCGTAGACAATTGCATAGAAAGAGATATTGTACTAGAAAAAATTAAGAACATGATGAGGTGAGAACCTTTAAATAATTTAAGAGGATATTAATGGAAATGAAAGTCTTCTCAGTTATCTTCAGCACTCCGGATAGAATAGAGAGAGACAAAAAGAACAAGAGGGCTTGGATACGAACTTCTAACATGGGCAATCATTGAACGAATGAGAAAGGATATGATGAACACCAAGAGCTGAATTGAATCCACCAGGAAAGAAAAACCAAGATGGCGACTAAGAAATGATGAACTTGAGCACTGAGCATCTTCACAACGAATCACCTAATATAAAATGGAAGAAAAGATAGCAGAAACGTCACATGAATAGAAAAGGCACTCGAATGAGAATTTAATAATTGAAGAAAAAGGCCGGGAGGGTGGGGAAAAACATAGACAACTTGAGACAGATGAGACGAACTCCGGAAAGAAATGAGAATTGATCTTGCAAATATTAGAGAGGATTGAATTGTCTTGAACAGAAGCACAGCGGATGAAAAGAATTCATATGAAAACTTGATTGGGCAAAAGAATTATCATTCTCACAGAAATATGAGAACAATTCTTAGGAAAGATATGAAATCCCCACTTGACATCGAAGCACCACAAATTACCTTATTCCAACAAAACAAAGGATGAGGCTTACAAAACAAGCCAGAACAAGTTCATGACAGAGATTCCGCTCGATATTTTTGTGATAAGGTTCGCATGGGCTCGATCGTACATTGGATTATCATATTGAAATGACGCTCGAATATGTTCCCTAGGCGTACAAAATACAAGGCTTGACGAAGCATATCTGATGACATATATCGAGATTGTCCTCTGTAAGAAAGACCGTGAACAAACGAATCCACTAGATGTCAAACCCAACCTCACATCATGATCTGTTGGAAGATAGCCTAGGTAACTACTTGGATTTCCACGTAAGAACTCCCAAAACTTTCTTGGTTATGCAATCGGGTGTTGGGGATACAGGGAGGGAAAATATCTCACACAACTAACAAGACCTACACTCCAACTGTATCCATCCGTCAACACATAACCAAAGGCTTCGGAACTCCATCTATCTTGGACCCTCGAAAACACAACGATACCAAACATGGCAGTACCCCGGATGCCTCCCTAGTACTGGCTGACTCCGAGCTTATCTCGCCACGAAAAGTGTTGAAGTAATTTCGAACATCCTCCATCCCGAGATACTAAGGAAACTGAACGATAACGATGTGCCAAGAATCCCCTAGAGCTCAACTCCCCGAAACAAATCAAGTCAGACAGGAGGCACCAAGACAGAACTCCGTCACATCGGCATCATAGAGATTCCAAAATATCCGCCTGATAATTAAAAAAATTGAGTGAGAAGAGGGTAGAATCAAAATTCCTAAGTGGATTACCTCACCAGAGCATAGAAGAGGAGTTAAAAGAATCCTAATCTCCGATATAACTAGACTCAAAACAGTTTGTCACTAGACTCGACTCGGACAAGTTCAATCAATAAAGGAGGCTCCTAGGTCGGTATAGGCTCTGATACCAACTTGTCATGCCCAAGATGCGATCCTATCCTTATTTTGGCACGAGGGCCTCGACAGGGATAGAAGCGCATCTTGTCGTGTTGCAAGAGTGGATATCATTACAAGTACATTTACAGAAGAGATGAGTATATGGCATTGTCTTACACTCGCCACGAGCTACATCAAGATCACATCAATACACCAACATATTCAAACATCATACAGAAGAGCAGGGTCCGACTACGAACGAAATCAAACGATAAAATGGCATCCATCCTTGCTATCCCAGGCTGCCGCCTGGAACCCATCCTAGATCGATGATGAAGAAGAAGAACTCCAGATCAAACAAGCATCACGCTCACGTCAAATCATCACATTATCTGCAACTGCAACTATTGTTGTAGTAATCTGAGAGCCACAGGGACTCGGCAATCTCATTTCCAAGGGTATCAAGACTATTAAAGCTTAATGGGTGAGGTATGGTTAAGTGGTGAGGCTGCAGCAAGCGACTAAGCATTTATTTGAGTGGCTAACTTACGAATACAGAAAGTAAAGTATGGTGTTCTATGCATAAAAGACGTGAACTAGTAATGATCACTAACTGATCATGAACACCTACTTACGTCAAACATAACCCCACCTTGTTCTCTCTTGGATAAGGACTCACGAGAAGAGACAACCACGGTTACACACACGGTTGGTGTATTTTATTTGAGTTTACTTCAATTTTACTATGACCGGGTGTTAAACAGAGTTTCCATGTTTTCCACATAGCCGCTGCCATGACTTTTCAAGAGATTTAACCCTGCAGGGGTGCTCCAACTCATCCATCAAAAATTAACCACACGCAGCGGGAATAACCTCGACCACGAATCTCGTGATTTCTTAGGCAATTCCATTTGAAAACCGCAACCTCAAGATAGCCCGAAGTATTTTTGGAATTCCTCACTCAAGATGTTTGAGAAAGGTCAAACAAATCCATCAAGGCCGCCTGACATGCCGACAATCCCGATAGGAGCCGTGTATCTTGTTCTCAGGACAAGGCAGATGAGCTACAGGTATATTGGCCTGATAGAAATGTTCCGAGTGGCCCCAGGTTGGCCCTGCACCGTGCTCTATTTTGGACAAACACTCATGAGGAGCACTGGCCCGGGGGTTGATTAAGTTATCCGCGGGTGCCGGTGGGTCCCTATGCATTTTATTAGTTATTAGGAAAATGTAGTACCAATGTTGGGCCTTGCTAGACAAGCTTTATCCTAAAACTAAAATCAAGGGAGTCTACATAAAAAACCCGAGCATGTTAGGAGCGCTCAAATATGGAACATAACACCGGAACACAAGTAACAAGGGGCGGCAAAAGTGGAACAAAACAACAATCAAAAGGCCAAGCCTTCCACCTTTTACCAAGTATATATGTGCATTAAATTAAATAGCAAAAATATTGTGATAACAAAAGAATGTCCATGTTGACACATGGAAGCAATTGCACCTGCAGCTAGAAACGCTATAAGAAGTGTTGAGCAAGCGGTAACATAGCCAAACAAAAGTTTGCTGGGATGTGGAGGGGTTAGAGGCTTTTCATGGCAGTGTTGGGAGGCTTGCCAAACAAGTGGTAGGTAGCATGACATAACGATAAAAGTGGGACAACTAGCATAGCAATGATAGTAGTGGTATCTAGAGAAATGTGTCATCTTGCCTAAGATCCTGCTTGGAAGAAGAACGAGTCCATGAAGAAGACGATCCAACGTAGTCGAACGAATCCTCACACTCCAAACGCTTTCGAACTCTATCGAGAAGAAGAAAACATAAAATTAACAATCTACACACGAGAAACACCACAACATATAAATGGCGTGATGCGCAACCAAATATGATGCATGTGTGGTTTAATATGCAACACATGGCATGGCATGGCAAGCACAACAAACAACTACTACATATTAAGTGAAGTTCAATATGCAACTCGTTGCATATTGACGAAACTCCACGTTTGAATTATTTAGTTCACTCTAGTTAGGTACTCATCAATATCAAATATTGTTTAACATACAAGAGGTGAGGCACAAACAACTACATCACCTAGGCACTTTAAATGAGGCCGAAAGCATCGAATAACAATTCCGGAACGACCTCATATGCAAATTAAGATTTTGGTCCAGATCTGTCCTAAGCATATTTTTGAGTTGTCAAACAGTAAAATAAATGTCACCATGAGATTCTACACTTTTTTTTCTAGGCCAGTTTCATATATAAAACATTCGCAACGGAGCTACGGTTATTTCATTATGAAATAAACCGGTTTAGCATGGCATATCGCACAAATTCATACAAACAGCAGGCTGAAGCATTTAAACATGTTTGAAAGCTGGAAATTGTGAATCTCGAAACTCTAATCATGTCTCATGTATAAAATATTTCCATCCGATGCACAGTTACTTAGATGTTCACGTTTTGAAAACAAGAGCATTTTTTGTAATTTATGTGTGTCCATATAATCGCAAAATCACAGAGAACAACAAACAAAAAAAACATTCGGACCGGATTGCAACAGCTTACAGTGGCCTAGGAGGATTTATCCCAAGTATGTGTGTGCATAACACAAGAAAAATGGAACAGAGGAAAAAATAGGGGAGAGTCTGGGTTTCGAACCCCAAATCTCCTGGTTGGATTTGGGCAGTGCAAGCCAGCTCGGTTGTGCCTGCTTGAGTGATAAAATAGCCAGGGAGATCTACAAATACTAAGGCTGCAGTGGATTGTGCTCACCATGGGCTTCGCCCCAATCATTGAGGAGTTGGGCTCCGCGTTGGCTGGTTCGGCGCGAAGGCAGTCCCAGGCGTGGTCAAAGTGCTGCTGCTGCTTGTTACCTAAAGAATAGAAACAGAGGCAGCAACAATTGTCTGGCGATGCAGAAGATGGCGGCATGGGAGGTCCTGGCGATGGGGTTGGCGGGAACCAGCCGGAACGGGGCGAGTCCGGCGGCTGGGCGTCGAGCAAAGGAGACCCGGTCGAGGACGGCCTCAGTTACGAACTCCAAGGTCAATGATACTGCAGTCCTCCATGGCATCGGCCTCCTGCACATAGGAGAGGAACCTTTGAGCAAGGAGGAAGAGAAGCACCAGGGAGTAAGAGGGTGCAAGGGCCCTTTGACAGACCTGCAAGGCTCACCGACCATATGCCTTGGCCGGAGGCGCTCGGGAGCGGTCATGGCTTCAGTCTTCTGGTTGCCCATGGCATCATGACCAGCGGGCGAGGAGGAGAGAGGCCGACGAGGTCGGAGCATGTGGGCGAGGCGGGAGCGTCGGTGCTGCTGCTCTTGCGCAGCTCCAGCAGGTGGGCGGCGAGCAGCAGCTGGCTTGAGGTCGAGGAAGCAGGACCGAAGGCGAGGTGGATGCGCTCGTGGCGAGGGGGTCTGTGGCTGGCTTAGGTTTGGTGGCTGGGGAAATCGAGGAGGAGACAAGGTGGGGATCGGGAGGGATCCCGAGGAAGAAGAGTGGTGGCGGGTGTAGGATTGGACGGGACATCTCTCCTCGAAATTAGGGTTAGACTGCTATTTATAGCATATAGATCTAAGGTTAGCTATTTTGCACCGATTCGAGCCGTACAATCGAGATCGGATGACTCCGATTGCGGGGATAGGGTAGGCTGGACTAGTGGGCTGTGTAGGAGGTCTAGGTGGAGATGAGAGGGAAGGTGTCATGGCCCATGACATGAGTTTTATAAACCGAAAATGTCCGACGAATAATCGATGACCGCACTGCTATGGTTGATCGTTCGGGTATCAAACGACCTCCGATTGTGACAAAATTTGGCAGGCAGTTTACCGAAAATAAATTAAGACCGCCCGCCAACTTTCGACCCAATCCGAGAATATTTTTCGTGCACTTTAAAAACAATAATTTTAACGATGTCATGGGCACGTGCATGTGTGGTTGGTCTCAAAATGGTGAGCGACACGAACGGAGAGAACCAGCAACTACGAACGGATGCAAGTTCTCAAAAATGAGTGGTGATGCTATGCAGATGATGCAAATGATGCAATGATGAATGCGACAACCAAACAAATCACATGGTAAGAATGGAATAAAAGGGGAATCTACTAGAGCGTCGGTTCCCCCTTCTCTGCCGCAGGGAAGAGGAAGATGTGCCTTCTTGTCTGTTTTTATCGCGTATGGACCCCTCTCTATTCAGTGGCTGGCGCCTAGCGCAGTGGTAGCGACTCGAGTCAATGACCGCGAGGTCGCGGGTTCGACCCCCCCCCCCCACGCGCCCTTTTCTTTTCTTTTTAGTGCAGTGTGGTGTGGCGTGGGATTTGGTGTGGCTATACCAGGATCATGTGTGCGGTGTGCTAGTGCGTGTGTGTGCCAGTGTGTGTTAGTGTGTGGTGGGATCGGCTGTGGCCGATGGATCCCGTGGGAGTTGTGTGTGTGTGTCGTGTGTGTGTGTCGTGTGTGTGTGTGTGTGAGGCTGACAGTGGCCCCTGGCCCACATGTCAGCCTAAGAGGGGCCCCGGTGTCTATGCGAGGTGGGTCCCCTCCTTTTGTTTTTTTTTTGGTTTTTTTCTTTTCCTATTTGTTTTGTTTGTTTACTTGTTTTTCCCCATTTTTAACAAATGTCCATATCTGTTTATAGGCATTTTCGGAATGTGTATTTGTAGTAACTTTTGACTTATAAGTTGATGGGGATTTTGTTGCTAGTAGTAAGTTAGATTTGTGGGCATTTTATGTGTAGCAACCTATGTGTATGATATATGATTTGGGGGTAGAATTTCCCAAGGAATCCAGTGGTCCAATTTTTTTGGTCATTTGAGCAAGTTTTACAAAATGTCATTTTGTCCCAATATGCCATTTTGTCATTTTTGTTAGAATTAATCCATGCATGCTTTGATAGTGGTGTCAACATGAAAGTGGTAGTGTTTCATGAGTATTATGCCATGGTATTTTATGTTGACATGGTAAACTTGCATGTAAGTGGGAATATTGCTCCAAAGAAGCTAATAAAATGTTGTTGTTTTCCACATGCTAGATATGGCTAAGTCTGAGAATCTGCTATCATTTTTATACCATGTTGAGTGGATGCTACCAAGTGCTCTGTTGTGTTTTAGCTCAAGCTCAGTGCTAGTGTTTTTTAGTAGAAGTTGTCATGTACCATCCTTTTAACTTTCATGCCATGAGGTGGTATCTAGCACCATTATTTTCTGCTGTCAACTTGCTACCAGCTTAACTCAGATTCCAGAAAACTGTGATTTTCACCAAGTCCCTAGAATCTGTTTCATTATGCCATCTTGTGAGCTTCATGCTTAGTGATATGTGATTCCTTTCAAGTTTGTGTAGTTGGATGATTTGATAAGGATGTTGTGTAGTTTATCTTCATGCTTTGTTTGAGGTTGAAGACCTCCTGTAGCTCTAGATAATTGTTGTGAAAGTTGCTATGTTGCTGTTTTGGGCAGATTGTGTGCGGTAGTGTTTTGTGACCTATGGGAGCTATGCTCTATTTTTTTTCTTGATCTTTGGCTCTATTGTGGTTGGTTTTTAATTTCCTAACAAGTGGCTACCTTGGAATACCAAGGAATATCCCATGGCCTTCCTTGTCTCGTATTTTGCCTTCGTACCTTGCTGTGGGTGTTACATGAGAATCGTTACTCCGTTTCCTACGTTTTACATATGCATTTGCATCGATTTTGCATGAAGCATCCATATTTTCCATGATCATGCATGTTCAAACAACTTCACATGAGGTTCTGGCCAGAATTGTAAATAACTTAACTATTGCATGAGAAACATGACTAGCTTAGGATTGCCATGTTAAATTCTTCAAATGAATCATGCATCATCTTGTTTGTGCATTGCACTGTGGTTGTTTGTTTATAGTTGTTGTTTATCTTGGGTGGACATGAGTGTTGAACCTGAGTACGAGGATCCAGGAGAGTACCACTACGAGGACCCAGCTCTTTGTCCCTTTGAAGAACCTATAGGCAAGATGACCGTACCCGGATCCTGACACTATTTTTGCTTTGCTAGATGTCTCGCTCTTATCATTACGATTGCATTTCCTACCACTTGAATGTCAATCCTCCTACATTGCCATGATATCCTCTAACCCCTCCACCACCTAGCAAACCTTGTTTGGCTAAGTTACCGCTGCTCAACCCCTCTTCTAGCATTCTTAGATGCAGGTGCAGGTTGTTTCCATGTGATAACATGGATATCTGGAGATATCACAATATTTACTGCTATTTAATTTAATGCACATATATATCTTGGTATGGTGGAAGGCTTGGCCTTTTGCTCGGTGTTTTGTTCCACTTTTACCTCCATAGTTACTTATTACCAGTGTTATGTTTCCATATTTTGCGCTCCTAACAAGCTCGGGGTTGTTATGGGGACCCCCTTGATTATTTGTTTGAGATTAAAACTTGTCTGGCAAGGCTCAACATTGGAACTAAATTTGGCTAATAACTAATAAAAATGCATAGGGCTTTGCAACCCCGTGGATAATTAATCAACAACCCGGGCCAGTGCTTCTAATGAGTGTTGGTCCAAACAAGAGCACTGTGTGGGGCCAACCCGGGGCAACTCGGGAGATTTCTATCAGGCCTCCGTACGCGTGGCTTATCTGGTCGAGTCCTAAGAACGAGATACACGGCTCCTATCGGGTTCGTCAACACGTTGGGCGGTCTTTCTGGACTTGTTTTACCTTTCTCGAATATCTTGCGTGAGAAAATCCGGTCTTCTCTGGGCTATCTTGAGGTGTCGGTTTTCCTTTGGAATTGCCTAGGATGATCATGAGATCTTTGGTCAAGGTTATTCACACGGAGTGTGGTTAGTTTGTGATGGATTAGTTGGTGCACCCCTGCATAGTTAAATCTTTCGGAAAGTCGTGCCGGCGGTTATGTGGCAACTTGGATATTTTGTTCAACACCCGATTATAGTTAACTTCAAGTAAACTCCAATAAAATACACCAACTGTGTGTGTAACCGTGATTGTCTCTGCTCGTGAACCTGAACCAAGAGAGAACACGATGGGGTTATGTTTGACGTAAGTAGGTGTTCAGAATCACTTAGTGATCATGGTAGTTCTCGATCGTCTTTCGTAGTCCACTAAATTTACATTCATGTTCTCGTAAGTTAGCCACCATACAATGCTTAGTGTTGCTGCAAACTCAACACTCACCCCATCCAACCCAATAAGCTTACATAGTTTCGATACCCGGTTTACAAGATTGTTGAGTTCGTGTGGCTCACAGATTACTACAATAAATACAGGTGCAGGTGCAGATGAGACCGTGCCAGATGATGTGACCCAGATCCAGTGGGAGTATGATGAAGAACATGGCAGAATGTACATCACATATCCAGACAAGTAGAGAGGCATTGGTCGTGATCTTTGGGGCTAGCAAGGCAGTTTCATTGTTTCTTTTCTTCGTTTGTTTTCGTCCATAGCCGGACCCTGTCTTTTGTATGATGCTTGAATAAGTTTTGTGGACTTGTAATTTAGCTTGTAGCGAGTGTAAGACAACTCATATACTCATCTCTTCATACATGTATGCGATGTTACTGTACTTGCGAAACGACTAGGTGCGCCTCTATGCCTGATGCGGCCCCCGTGCCTAAATAAGGATAGGCGCGTATCTCGGGCATTACATCAACTCCATCATCACTCATGCTATTCGACTCCAAAGTTTTGAGAAAGGACTAAACCAAAATCTCATATGTATACTGTAGCAAACTCAAATATATCCCTATGTAAAAATCCTCGGGAAGCATACAAGATGTGAAGCTTGCATAAGACATTACAAATCCAAGTGCTCAGCTAATATATGCAAGGTCTAAGGTGTTGAATCTCTATGCTATGGAAACACGTAATAAAGCAATATGAGATCTTGTTTCCTTCCTACGAATCCAACTTAATCGATTCACGAATATCATCAGCTATTACATGATTCGTTACTGCTACAAATCTAGCTTCGATGGTCTCCCACATAAACTTCTCGACTTCATATAATCCACATATATTGCAAGGGCTATTATCACAGTATATCCATGAACTTCCAATCTCATGACCAACTAAACTCCAAGGTCAAGCTTATATAGATCCCTAAATTATCCCTAACATTATCCGATTCCTTCTACTTATCATCCACCGAGAAACATGGTATCATGATCAAGATCATTGGATTAAATCCAAATTACTCTGAACCATGTGGTTTAATTGACCTCGAGCAACTATTAGAATCACCTATTCAAATACAAGGTTTATATCTAGTAAGAATTCCCTGCTAGTTACTCTAGTCACTATTATATCACCATCAATCCACAATCAATCATTACTTGCCAAAGTCAAGTCATTAATCCACAAGGAATTTCAGCTTGTGATCATGGTTTTCCTACTAATCCAAGTTACTCAAGGGAGAAGTATGTTATGCTACTGTATCAACTTGGTCCATCCATCTCCCGAGCATCCTGAAAATCCCTCAATCCAATAAAGGGTCTCAACCGCTTCCTCAAGTTATCTACTCTAGCCTCGTCAAGTCATTAGTCCACTAATCATTTATCCTCAAGATGATATATCCCATGGCATCATCAGTAGAAGTGCTAGCTTAAGGATGAAAGGTGTTTGTTCACTATGATCACTAGTCCCATAACGAACCGAGTGGTAAACAGGGGTTATGGTGCTCAATAGGCGCTCTGGCAAACCCGTGTATCTAGAAGGTGATCAAAGGTTTGAGCTAGGGTAGTTTGTGCGGTCTAGGCTTGTCTAGGGAGGGGTTTCTAGTCTTGAGGGGAGAGCCTAATGATATGGGGTTGCGTCTAGTTGAGTACATTGTAGTCATAGTCTTCAACGCTAGCTGTCCGTCGATGTGAATCATTGGTGCATCTTGTCTTGCTAGTCTTCAGTTGACAACAGGGGAGAGAGGGAAAGTAGCATAGAGGGAAGTGGCTAAGGGGGTGGTATAGTACAAGTGCAATCAAGCAAGTGCCGAGAAGGCCAAACACAAACATCAAGGTAAGGTAGGTGATATAGTCGTGCACTTGTTGCCTAGGGAAAAGGTGTGACTAACACAAAAGCACAAACAAGCAAAACAAGCAACACACATCATGGTTCCATTTGAACCATCATACGGACTCGACTTCGCATAGGGGACACACGACCTATCCTACCCTAGGGGTTCTTGGACTCATTACTCGTGCTTGCTTCATGTCTTAGAGAGGAGTCTGCTCGGTCTTCTGGATCTTCTTTAGGTGTCACTATGCCTTTGGTTTTTGTTCATCAAAACAATCATGGTTATGCCTGCAGAGTCCTTGACGACTTTGGGCCTAGTGAGTTGACAATGAAGGTGATTCCTCATGGCTGTCATTGACAGGGTCTTCTGGTGTCTTCATAATTGTGATAATGCCTTCTTGACCAAGAGCGGGGGATGAGGAAAACCGTTTTCCTGCTCACTACAGTGAGGCGGACCAAATGGCGAGGTTCTCATCCACCAGTGGTTGCCGTCACAATAACGACAATGAAAAGTTTGCACTATTAGCGATGCATATAATGATCTTGCATATCTTACGCCCTGATTATCATAGGCCAAGGTTGCATCATCCCGGGGCAGTATCGAGGGTGTCACCATCTTCCTAGTCCTCATGCCTTGATTCCTCGAGGGAGTACCTTATATTGGTATCATTTTGTCTGGTGTCGTCAAACTTGTTTGAAGGTCTGGCAAGGTGGCTTCCTTCTAGGTTACCCACGAGGATTTTCAAGGAATACAGTTGTTAGGGGCACAAGGGTAGTAGTGACCGTTTGCAAAGTTTGAAAAGCGGATGAGGAGCGCTAAGATAAAAATGGTGGAAGTTATAAGGAAAAACATAATTATAGCGGTTTTGTGAGTAATTTTAAAGGGTCTAGAAATATAGTTTTGTCCTAACTAACACCCATGCTAACTAAGTGCCTCCTACAGTCAGGATGGCTCTGATACCAGCTCAGTGGGGACCCCGACTTATAAGTCATGATCATCGAATGCACGTGCATAGTGATCCCAGATATCAATGCTCACTGAACACACAGAAACTGGAATATAAGAGTCTTACATCCTTACATAATGTCTTACACAAATAAAGGCCAACTAGGCCAAGTCTTACATAGATAGGGCCGCAAGGGCCAAACACTTAAACATAGCAAGCAGTGGATATCTTGATCGAAAGCGTGAACCCATGCCATCTGCCTTAAACCTAGAGGCATTCTGATTGGGAGGCATCCTAGTTCGCATGTTCGTCACCAATGGACTCTTCACCATATCGCCGCTCTTCCATGCCTGGCATTTTAAATAACCAGTGGCAAGCCAATGAGTACTTTGAATGCATTCGCAAGCAACCCATGTTTGGAACAAGGTTCGACAGAGCATGACATAGAACTAATAGGTAATTTTGCAGAAAGCTAGTTTGATTGCAATGAAATGCTCAATCAACTTGTAAACGCATGCATCAACAGGTTGTAGATATCCATATGAACAAGCTACAGGTATCAACATGAGGAGGGTTTGAACATCACATGTTCAATCATTTCATCAAGTCTTCTGACTTAGCTCAAGTACCTCTTTGTCACACACACACACACACCAAGTTTTGTGAAAACATTTGGATGTAGTTTAAGCAGCACCACCCAACTGTCCCTGACCGTGGACACGGCTATTCGAATAGTTTTACACTCTGCAGAGGTTGTACACTTTGCCCACAAGACTCATGAAACTTCCTTGTCATACACGACTCGTGGTATATATCATACCCGAGGTAAGCACCCAAACAATGCCTTTTCCCTAGCGATACTAAACAAAGAGTCCACTCATTGGTGCCATCCCTCGTGATATACATCACACATATCTTCCATGAGGGCACGCAGGGGTGTGCCCGGTGCCTGTAAAGACAGTGCATGGTCGCCCTACCAAGCACGACCCCGTATCAAGAGTGACCACGTCACTCTCGCCACCAGTAATGCGGTCTCTCTGCTAGTACCCACCAAAGTATTCAACAAAGCCCCGTCCCATATGGGGTATTGTGGTTGTACATGTACGGTTGGGACAGTCGACAAGTCTTAAATCTAATCCAGTTTACGAAAACACACACTCACATGCTCCGGTACACCACTTCTTTATCAAGTGGTTACCTAGCTCATCATCATCTCCCCGGGCATTAGTGGCACCCGACAGGGTTTTCAAAAAGTCTTTGAGACACTTTTGTTTCCATCACCATGCATATTCCAGTCCCACTTTGTGTAGCATCTACTAAGCATCCTGTCTACTCCCACCCGCACCACCCTCATAACGAGGTAGGGTCATGCACGATGCAAGTATCAACAAGGAAGTATCATAGGAATCCCATCGAAGGGGACACCACATCAACATGATCAACATCATAGAAGAAAGTGCTATATGTCATGCATTAAAAAGGGTATCATAGTCATGGTCAAAGGGTTGCTTGTCTGGCTTATCCAAGTCTTTGACGTCTTCACACGCTTCTCGTCCACTCCGAGCACTTCATCTACTTTGTCAACTATCGCTAGAAACAACCGCAATAGGCAACACAACAAGCAAAAAATGAAAGTGCTCTACAAACAGGAGTTTTATTTTTCTTGGACACCTCTGGTCATGTGAAAAATAACCAAGGAGGTTTTGGTGGATGTGGGTTAAGGGAGAGTTTTGAATGGTGGAAATGAAGGAAACGATGATCCTATAAGTTGTCCACAGACAATATTTTTGTAAAAATGAGTGGATGGACCCAACAAGTAGGGCATGAGTTTAGAAACATTTAGGAATAGGTTCTGCTGGATTTCGAGTTGGCATGATTTCCTACGGATTTTCAAAGTAAGCCATTCATGAAGAAATGGTCCAATAATTCAGATAGCACAATAAGTGTAAGCAAAAATGCTCATATATTCGAGTATGAATATAGATCCACCCAGGAATTTGAATCACTACATTTGTAGTTGATATGAATGCTCTAGGATTTTTGCAACGGGGGTCCCTTATAGTCCAAATTTAAGTTTAAATTTGAACTATACAGAAAGGCTAGCAGGAAAAATATGTAGGATATATTTTTTTGGACAGAGAAATATTTTAGGGACCTCTAAGATTTCAAATCACTAGATTCGGAGTTAAAATGAATTTAATATTTATTTTTGAAATCCCTATAAAAAGAAAAAGAAGGGCAAAAGATTTACCAAAAGAAATGGGCTAAACTGCGCTCGTGGGCGCGATATAACTTTTGGGCCGGCCAAGTGGCTCGGCCTGGCGAGGGAGAGGCCGTTCCGAAGGCGTCCCGGGAAAATACACCTTCCCCGGGAGAAGGCGGCCTCGAGATGTTCTCGTTTCCACTTATGGGCGAGGCCCACCCGTCGGCCTCGCCGACCCACCGATAGGCGGGCCCGATGGCTGACGGGTCCTTCTTCTTCCTTCGGCCCGTGCTCGACAGAGGGGAACGGCTCCCTCCAGCGATTGCTCTGATGATGGGAGAGCTCAGGAGGGATAGGCGCACCTGCCTAGCTAGTCCATGGCTGCCGGGGAGCACTGGGGATAGGGGCTTGGCAGCAGCGGACACCAGCGACCGGTGGCGGTGGTGGCGGTGCTCTAGCCTTCGAGGAAGGGAAAATGGAGTGTGGGGAGGAATGCGGCAAATCTTGGGGGTCCTGGTGTGGTTCGAAGGAAAGGAGGGGTTGGGAGGAGCTCGATTCCGAGCGGTGGCCACGGCGGGCATGGTGGCCATGGGAGAAGGAGATGGACACCGGAGGGGAAGTGGGGATCCCCGGGAGGTTAGGTAGAGGGAGAGAGGGTGTCAGGGATCCAGTAGGAGCTCGAGGGCGAGGTATATGCAGGAGGGCGACGAAGGGGAAGCTCGGGTGGCCTCGGATGCACTTCGGGCACAGCAAGCATGTGCGCTACAGGGGTTTTGGAGGTTTGCACACGTTGGGAAGGGGCGTGAGAGGTCAAGGGGAGATGCCCGGCATGCTGGGGCACTCTGTCGCTGCCGGACGCGAGCTACAAGACAACCTTTATTGGGAGAGCACCATTTCTGCATGTTGTTTGTGTTGTCACCATGCCAAGTCTTGTCCATGATGACTTTTTTGGCCAAAGGTGTCTGGTGTGTGAGGCACACATGGTAAAAGGTTCTGGTGAGGTTTGGTATGACATGGGGCTGGCTAGAATTGGTTCTACTGAGAGTTAGATTGCAACAGAAAACTTGGGGCTTAGCAAAAGAGGTTTTAGTATGTTCCACTTGGCACAACACTATGTCTAGTGGCCTCAAGCATGGAAGGACTATATGTCCACCAAGATTTAGATCGGAAAGAAAAGAGGGCAAGGTACTTGTAGTACAAAGCCACATTTACTGCCATAATCTAGTTTTGGAGGTATTGCTCATATTTTCCACATGAGCATGCCATATTTGGGTTTGGCAAGAATGGGAGAGAGGAGGAAGAGGTCTTGCCATGGTAAAAAGAGAGGGGAATGAGGAAGTCAGCCCCCAATAATTGATCAGAGGCCATGAAAAAGCTACTGGAGATAGAAGGGGGGTTATAATATGTTGTGGTAAAAAAGTTGGGGACAAGGAGAATCTTCTTGGGCCACCTTTTCTTGTCCCCTAGTTTATAGCTAAAGGTGTTTGTGTTGTGATTGGGCTAGGTAGATGAATACTATGGACTTGATATTTACCAGGGTTAAATGATAAGTCCATTAGGTATTGATCACAAGTTTTGAGCTCAAATGAAGAAAGTTGATAACACAATCTTGGTAAACCCTACAAATCAACAGAATTAGGTTTCAGTAGATCTAGTCATACAAAACTATTCTCTTTAATGCACCACTTGGTGTGGTGTCATTATTTGGTGATTAGATCATGTCCACAAAGTTTGAGAATAAGGGGAGACAATTAGCAATGTAAAGTTGCTCAAATTTGGATTTGTACAGAGAGAGTTTTGGGATATTTTTGTGAACTAAAACAATTGGGATTGATATGAAACTTGGCAAGATCATCACATATGTCATATGTTACATTCTAGAATTTTCTTGGATTTATTTGAGAATATTTCTTATAGAAATATTTCAAATGCTAGAAATAGGAGGAAATGGTTTGAAGGGTTTTGTCCAATATTTTGAACATGACCATGTGTCTAAACTCTTATATGTGGACAATATATGTCCACTGAGTTTTCCTAAACTTTCTCAAATATTTTTAAAGCAGTTAAATAATATTTCCCTATAAAAGACCATTTCTGGTGTTACGAAAAAGCCTTTAAATAAAATAGGAAAATAATCTTTAAAAAATAATATTTGGTGTTTTTGGGAAGTCATATATATAGTAGGTTTCAAATAAAGCCTTTGGGGAAAAAGTATCCACCTAATTTGAGGACTTTCAGTGCAAACCTCAACTCGGGTTTTTTTTGAAAACCTACTTTGAATAAACCCTTTTTGGTTAAAATAAATTTTGATAAAAATAGTTTTAGGTCCTACACATGGTGTGATCATTGGACAAGATTTTAGATCAAGGAAAGAAGTTTTGAGAGTAGGAGGGAGTTTTATGAATATAGAGCACCAACAAGCAATCCAACAAGCAAGCAAATGACACACAAGTCAAGCATTCATATACACTCAAAAAGTTTTAATGGGCCCTAATTTTTGAGTCATGATAATTAGTCTGGAGGCAAAACACAGGGTGTGACACCATCACTTTGATCACGACATCTTGGCCCCATGTTGGGAAATCATGCCGATTTTCATGTACTTCATAGCATTTTTATTTATTTTCTGTGGTTACAAACCAAGAATATTCTCAATGCTTATGTCCAAACCGTTACTCAAGATGTCTGGAACTCCTTCAAATTTATTGCACGCGTCATATTGACGGAAGCACTAGTACATATATAAAAATGATTTCTGCTACAGTTTTTTGCTTCATATTGAACATGTTCATGTGTTTTATATTTGAATTATGACCACTAGATATCTAGAAACTTACTTCATGTACAAAAATGCTCATTGAACCATGAAAATGTCCAAATTTCAGGTTGTCAGATGTATTCGTGCATTGTGACAAATTGAAAAAAAGGTAGGCAAAATGAGACAACGACTAGCGGCTCGTCATCAAACAAAGCTCATGTCCCCTCTCGGAACCACGACCCTTCGTGTGATGCTACGTTTTGTGAGAGGCATGTCTCAAAGCTTATCTTGAACAAGTCGTTACTTTGACCATGACATCTTGGCCACATTTCGGGAAATCATGCAGATTATTATCATGTACTTTAGAGCATTTTTTTCACTTTTAGAATTTTAAAACCTAGATCCCTAATGCGTCCACGTGTGTTCAAACCGTTACCCAAGATATTTGGAACTCCTTAAAAACTATTGCAAGAGGCATATATATGGAAGCACGTAGTACATAAATATGATTTTTCTAGTAGTTTTTGCTTCATCTTGCATGTTCGTGTGTTACAAATTTGAATTTTGGTCGTAAAATTTGTACATAAATATGGAACCGTGTGTTACTAATGTATAAAAACATGAATTGTACCCTGAATATTTCCTAGTTTTAGGATGCCATCAGTGGATTTTCATGGTAGGGATCTTTTTCTTACAAATAAAACAATATCTGTTATCGCTATACCCAAAAATTGTTTTATAATTCAATACAAAAAGTGAATTGTGTACACACGGTTCCATACAGATACCATTTGTGATGTAAATTCATGGATGTATTTATGTCTTACGAGGGAAGCTTCGCCGGCTTTGTCTAGCTCGGATTCCATTCACCCTGGACCCCCATTCCCCCAACAAACCCTGTGCGCAAAGAATGACATTGTGGAAATGCTTTGTAAGGGTTCAACCGCCCCCTCAGCCCCGAGCTCTCCCGCCTCTGCTGAGAACGCGGCCGCCTCGACCGAGAGCGCAGCCGCATCCGCCTTAAGCACGGTTGCATCCGCCGAAAGGGCCTCTGCGGCGGCCGACGGCGCTTCTACGGTGGATGAAAGGGCGTCTGTAGCGGCGGAGACGGCAGTTGCAGCTGCTAAGACGGTGGCTGCAAACACCAAGGGCGCTTGAGCGGCGTGTCGTGCTGCCGAGGCCATCCAGGTCCATCGAGAACGCCAACGCCAAGATACTCCAAGCTTCACTGTAATCCAGCATGCACCACATGTCCAAAGAGGCGGCTACTACGGATGCGGAGATGAATGTCGATGATTCGGCGGCGGAGGCCATGGAGCCCCTTCCGCACGAGATCTCCGAGCGAGAGCTGGAGATGCGGGAGCCGTCCGAGAGCGCCGAGTGTTGGGGGGAGTTGTGCGTGGCTCAAGAGGAGGTTGTGAAGCGCCTGCTCATCGAGGAATCGGTAGTAGAGCACCAATGCGAGCTATGGTGGTGCCACTACTACGAGTACTATGAAGATGAGGGAAACGCCGATGACGAGGATAACGCCGAGGATGAGCACGTCGCCGCGGTCGATGTCAGCATGAGGGACGCGGAGTCCAGCACCAGCGGAATGTCGCCCGGACAAGTCGTCGACATCTCATCGAACAGCGGTCAGGCATATGGTGGCTGCTCGTCGGCGTCTTTGTTAAAATTATGTGTGTTACTAATATCCTTTGTTTAGAGAGCCGGTCTTTTGTAAGAGCTATGTCTAGTTCAAGCAGCTTGATTATTTAGTGGACTTGCTCGGTTTAGTAACGGTGAGATATGTGTGTCCGCTCTTTTCTATACCCAAGTTAACAGTTGATGTTACATTATGCACTGATGTGGATGTGCACTATATCCAGGGAATACTCGTTGAGGGGCGAAATTTTATATGTTATGTATCATCGCACACTATAAAAGATGAAAGACCGTGTGCGATGAATCTTTGTGCACCAAGATGCCCTACAACGAGCGAAAAATTTCTCTGACCGCTGAAATATGTGCCTCCCCCTCCCCCCGTACCAAAGGGCCACATTTCCCCTACAACCCCTCCACCTCCCCGCCCACCAAAGGGCCACATTTCCCTTGCAACCCCTCCACCCCCCCACCAAAGGGACACATTTCCCCTGCAACCCCTCCACCCCCCCTGCCGCCGCCGCCCACATATCTCCCTCTAGCATCCGACCACCGCCGACATGCCATGGTCTGCTCGAGTGCCCACTCAAGCGGTATCTCCGATGACGATGAATCTCTCACTATCCAGGTATTCAACTCTCTTCTCTCTATCTCAACTAGGCTTAGGGTTTTGTTTTCGAATTGGGGATTTTAAAGCGACAGGTCCATTTGCACCATTTCTTTCTCTTGTAGCTCCCTAGGACAATAACTTCAAACGAATGGAGAGGGGTAGCTGAAGACCTTCATGTTCATGGTCAACATCAATTTCAATCCATGAAGTTACGAGCTTTTGAATCTGGGTACAGTGGGAGGAAGTTTCTGTGATGTGCAAAGAAGGTAAGCCTAACTCTCGTTGTTAGAAATTATTTGTTATATTAGTTGTGATTCGGACTTCCCGTGTGCTATTTGATTCTGGATGTGATTAAGACACTGTCATAGTTTTAACCTTAAGGCATATTGACAACAAGAAAACTATATGCCACATGACTTATCATTGCATGAATAATTACTGAAAGGTAGTACACATGAAGCACTTCATTTCCTTCAGCACGAGCAAGGTCTAATTATGCACAAAAACATGGCTAGCATCAACACAACATGGAAATCTAAAATAAATAGATTCTCAGACTTCATGAAAAAACATGGTGCAAGACAATAGTTTTTAACATATTGGAATGTTTGACAGTAGAATGTACATAACTCTCACTATTAATTTGTTTTCATTCAAACACTCCCGATGTGCGTCCTGTACTACAAAGATTGTTGCATTTATTACCCATGATAGAAACAGAGGAGGGATGAGTACCAGAGCATCCTACTACGAAGACTCTTCGAGCAGAACCATGGCATTGCCGATGAAGACCCATGTAATCTCGGTTCTGATGAAGACCCATTTGAAGCACGCAAGTACAAGCATGGCCAGCCATTTCCTGTTGGTGAATACTTTGATGAGTGCAGTTCCAGTTGTCGCAAGTTACATAAATATTGCATGGACATAATGTCAAAAGGAGAAGACCATAACATTGTGGAACCGCAGTACGACCATCATCATTTCTGTCACGTTCTAGGTACCATAAGTGTGGAATTCGGGGACTTTCATCCCTTCTTCAACTTCGATCAGCTTGCTGCCACTCTTGTCAAATGCTTGATGTTGTAAGTACTTCACAAACTCTTAGCAACTTCTCCATACAAGGCTGTAAATCAAAAAAAACTAACGGTATAGTATTCCTCTCATGGGATTGACGGTGCAGAGAAAATGAAGGATGCATGCATATTTCATAGATCCTGATTTAGCAAACGGCATTCTGTTAAAAAAATTGCTCACCCAAGGTTTCCATTGATCGTGTCGCCAAGATCTTGTTCGACTTACAGATAGGAGAATTCTTCATGTGTCATATTATGAAGAGTAAGTTAAATATACAACCACACATACATTGATCGTCTATCAGTTTTATACATAGTTTTTATGTTCATGGTTTTCTTGAACTGTAGAGGTCACTGGATCTTGGTGGTCATTGTTCCAAAACACAACACAACTTACTACATGGATTCTCTTAGAGAGTCAAATGCGTCTCTGGTTCTGAGTCATCTTCAGGATTTCATGGATAAGTATTGAATTCTTTGATGTTAATGCGTTGTGTTCATATCTGGTTCCAGAATTGAGTGTGTGAAAATTCATCTTCATTGCAGTGTATTGTCAAGGTGCATAACTTTAGGGGGTAAGGTAAAACTGCCAGCTACCTCTGCAGCATGTGATCGTTTCTCCGATAAGACAACGAAATATGTTATTTTCAGAAAATGCTAGTCAGATGTTCAAGTTTCTAAGTAAACCACTTTCTATTTCTCTCCACAGAAAAAAAAACTTACACCAGTTAGGTTTTTCCTAGCAGGGCAAATACATGACTAATATTGTACAAAAAAATCAGTGTCCTCAGCAACAACATGGTACCAGCCTATGTCGATACTACGTTTGTGCACACACGATCAACCTATGCAGACATGCTCAATGAGGTTTCGATGCTGACAACATAAAACCAGTAAGTATGTTTCTTAATTACTATCTTCTACTCCACATGTACATCACATTCTGATCTAAAAGTCATGCAGCTGATCTTCGTAACGATGACTTCGGAACCGCTCGCCGCCGATGAATTGTTGTCTGTTAGGAAATTTATCAGCACCTTCTTTGTGAAACACTACATCAATCCCTCTAAAGACGACGGAGATTCCCGGAATCAAATCTCCTAAAAATATGTATGCATTCATAGTGTTATCAGCTAAACATATACACATGGATGCATTATTTTCCATGTGATCATGTCTTCATATTTCTTACACTATGATTATGTACTAGATATGTATGTTAAACAGTTGTGGAATTTAGCTAGCATTTTCTCAATTGCATATTGTCATGAATTATGATAAATCCTCTGCTTGTGGACACTATTCGTTCAATTGCATATTGTGGCGAATTGTGATGGACGTTCTTCATGTGGACACTATTTGTCGATTGCATATTGTGGCGAATTTGCTCTTTGCACGGTGAATTAAATGCAATATATTACAATAACCTGGCAATTTTAGCGCACACGATTCAAGCAACTAAGCGTGTGCGGTCCAGAACAGAAAGCACGCGCAACTCGTAGCGCAACCGCCTATGATACATAGGAAAACGACACGAGATATAACCTAAAATGTTGGTGATACATAAGAAATCGCGAATGGTTTGCAACCCTTGTACGTGTGCATAGGAGCTACTCAATCGTTTGCGGTAGCACCGCATCTCACACGTTAGCCAACAGGAAACCCTACCCGATGCAAAGACCATCCCACGCGTACATTTTTTGGGAAACGTTCCCGATCATGTTATACATGCACATTTGTTGGGTAACATTTCACAAATGGTCAAAGGTCAAACTCCGTTTGTTTTCCATCAGCAATTAGATGTGTTTCACTTGCCTTGGACGTGTGTGATTGATCCCAAATCCCACAAGTATGGCCAAAAGATTAGGTGCGGGATTTGTTCTTGCACCGCACATGATTATATTTGCAGATCGTTTGTGTTCGATGGCCACCATCGCCATCGGGTTTACGCTGTCATGTGGGATGGATCCCCCCATCTCCCACACATGTAAGGCAATGGTTTGGATCTACGCCGCGAAAAGGGGTTAAAAACCATTTGTATAGCATGTCGATGTACAAGTGAGTAACAGTTCATCAAAAACAGGCTATGCATCAGAGTGGGAGCTATCTATAAGAGTAGCAAAAACTAATGCAAGCATGAGGGATAAGAGAACTGGGTGATATTAGAATGATCAAGGGGGGTTGCTTGACTTGTTGCTCTACTGCAAAGGCCTGATAGTCAACGGTGTAGTCGTACCCGGAAGCAGTGTCAATCTCGAGGTTTACCGATAAGAAGAGGGGGAAACACTAAATATAAAGCATACAGATGCAACACGATGCATGACATGGCAAAATGCAGAGCTAGGCATGCACTTACGTAGTACTACACGTCACGGACGGAGCGGGAGAATATCTGACGATATTTCTTGGGTCTCTGGCTTTTACCGGACAGACGAATTCGATGGAAAAGTTCCATGTTTGTTATGATAGGAGCACGTGACATACGAACGGACTGCATATTCGGATTTGTGGGATTTTCTGATCATCTTTCATGTATAAATTATTTTTGTCCGCGTTACAGATTATTTAATATTAGTTTTTGAAGATTTAGTAATGTTATGGAATTAAAACAGATTATTTTATTTCAATAATGCATTTATGACGTTGGCGTGAGGTCATGCTGACATCAGCAGTCAACAACTGGTTGACTGGTCAAAGTGACCAGTGGGCCCCTCTTGTTAGTCACACGGGTTAATTAAAGTTTAATTAATATTAAGCGGAATTCATTAGGGGGGCCCACATGTCATCTCTGCTTAGGTAAATTAATTAAGATAATTAATCTTTAATACCTAATGAATGAATTAATTAATTTACTAATTAATGATTTTATTAATATATTTTTATTAATTCATTTTTTGAATGAAATTGTTCTGGGAGGTGGGCCCCCATTGTCATACACCCAGGGGGGGTAGCTAGTGGGGGGTTAATCCCCATGAGTAAACAGAGCCCCAACGAGGGCATGCATGAGCCCAACGGCACCGGTGGGCAGTGGTGGTGTTTAGGCCGGTGGCCAGGCCGACGGGAGGCGTCGTCCAGGGGCCACGGGGAGAGGGCCAGCACGGGGGGGGCTGCGAGCGGGCGTGGGACAGGCGGGGCCACGACCAGGGTGCGGCGGCGGCACAGAGCGCGCGGTGGTGGGGCTAAGCGGCGGGTTGGGCGCGGTCGTGGTGGCCAGCGCACGGCAAGGGGTGCAGGGCACGGCAGGGGCGGTTCTTCTTTTCTGAACTCTTCCGGTCGGCTCCCGATCTTACTTGTTGTGCTGACCACAGCTATTCGTTCGACAGAACACGATGGACGGTCCGCACCCCTAGATCTTCAAGGTGGAGCGTGCCCAGTACGACTTCGAGGACTACGAGCTGGGAGGCGGACCCGAAGAGGGGGTCGACTCCTCAGGGGAGGCCGAGACGATGGCCGACCGGGAGCCGGAGGGTCTAGAGCAGCTAGTGACTTCCCCCCCGGTCCCATGATCAAAGATTGGACTGATGACGACGATGACGATGACGACATCCGGATATTGAACGCGCCTCCCCCCCCCCCACAATTTAGTAGGGCTCACGCGGGCGGAGCGGGAGCAGCCGACGCGTGCCCTGGCGGCCGGGACGTCCAGCTGGGGGAAGAGGCCAGCTCAGGAGGAGCCGGCGGTCCAGCCGCCGTCTCGCAAGCAGGTGAAAGCGCCCGCGTCGAAGCTGCTAGCGCGCGCCAAGAGGGCCCTACCTGTCCTCACCGAGTTAGTGTTCCGTCTCTCGTGTGGGTTTCTCTCTGCGATTCGCGTGCCAATAGGCGTTTGAGTTATTTCTCCTCTAGAGTCCTTATCGATCTCCATGATGTAGAGTCAACAGCCGGCCCGGTGGAGGCTGCCAGCCGGCTAGACCAAGAGCACGCAGCCATGCTGCGTGAGGAGAAGAGGAGGCTCGCAGAGCTGTAGGCCTCGAAGTCCGGAGCCCAAGGCGGGCCCTCACGCTCCGGGGCCTTGAGCGGTAGGAGACGAAGGATGTCGGACTCGGCGGCGGAGTCGACTCGCATGTCGAGGCCCCCATCGAGCGAGCCGCGAGGGGCGGCCACGGAGCCGGCCGTGCCTCTGCCTGCGGAGGAAATGGCCCGACCGGGGGCGGTGGCTACGGAGCCAGCCCACGATGAGACCTGGCTGGTGGAGCCACCGGCGACGTCGATCGTTGCCGAGCAGGCCCAGGCCGATGTGCCGGAGGCCTTGGTGGCTCCAGAGGTGCCGGCCATAGAGACAGAGGTGCCGGCCGCCACGATCATCGTGCCGAGCCGGCTGGAGGAGGAGGTGGCGATGGCGCCGAACGAGAGACAGCCGGGAGCCGATTCCTGCGCCCTCGTCGTTCTCAGACGCCCCCTGGTAGCCGGTGCTGCGACCAATGCCGGAACGGGTAGCAAGGAGAGCCGGTCCCAGAGGTCCATGCTGGATGTGATCCGGGACTGGGAGGCGCTGGCGCGCATTGCCGCCATCCCGCCTTCGCCGACAGACGGCCCGGCCCAGTACTTGGGGAGCTGGGTATCGTCCTGGCGCAGTGCCGCGAGGAGCTGTTCCCGGTTCGCGGAGGTAAGCCTTGCTTGTATTCGCCGAATTTTCCACTGGGGCGCCCGAGTGCACCCACTGGGTGTAGCCCTCGAGATGCAGGGCAGCTAACCAGTTGTGGGGCAGCCGGGTCGGATCTCCTTTCACGTACTCTGTCTTGCTTCTGTTTTCTACTGGGGGTGCACAAGCGCACCCACTGGGTGTAGCCCCCGTGATGTAGGCCGGCTGACCAGCTGTCCGGCAGCGGGCTGGATCCTTTCGTGCATTCTCTTTAACTCTGGCTTCCTGGGGCAGGCGGGGAACGCCCAGCGGCAGGAGCTTTTTGACGAGGAGGCCACCATCCACAACCGTTGCAAGCACGGCTTCTACCGGTTGGGGGAGGAGCTGACGAGGGTCCAAGGTATGCTTGGTCCAGTGGGGGCATGTAGCCCTCGGGAGTCGGGTCGGCTGCTTGGCAGTCAGGCCGGGTCTTGTGTGTTTTAACCGTTGCTGGTTTTGTTTCCCAGGGGATTTGAACGCCCTCCAGGAAGGGAAGGCCGAGGCAGTCTCTAAGTGGGACCGGCTGACGCAGAGCGTCCAGGCGATCACCTTAGAAAGGGACCGGCTAGGCGCCCTGCTGGTGGACAGGCAGGCGGCTCAAGACCGCCTGAAGGGGGACGTGGCATGGTAGGTGGTGGCCAAGGAGAAGGCCATCAAGGAGGCGGCTGACGCCGCCCAGCAGACCGCCGCCCTCCAAGGCGAGGTGACCCACCTTGAGAAGACGCTTGAGGAGCACAGGGCTTCCCTCGCCGAGGCGGAGGCGGCGCTAGCGGGGGAGCGGGACTCATCGCTGCATTTCGCCCTCGAGCTGGAAGACTCCTTCCAACGTAAGTCTTGGTTTTCTTTTTCACCCGGGCACGTTCTTCTTGCCTTTGAGTTGCTTTTTTCTGATTCTCACCTCTCTTTTCCAGAACGCTTCCCGGACACCAGCGTCATGCTTAACGTGCTATGGCGGAACATTGGGAGTATCCCCGGGAGCGCGGGCGCGAGATCAAGGAGAACGCCGACTAGGATTTGGCGGAGCTTGGGGTAGCCATGGAGAACCGGCTGATCCATCTTGAGTGCAGCATGGAGCGGCTGAAGACGACCGGCAAGGAGGTGATTACCACCCTGTGGCCGGTTCGTGGGGCTCTGGAGAGCCGCATGGCATTGTGGCTAGAGAATGTCGTGGCCCAGCTCGAGGTCTGGAAGGCGTCAGCAGCTCGAGTCGGCACACAAATGGCACTCCAGTTCGTCACATCGTGGTACCATAGCATCGACCTGGACTGGCTGGCCACCATGCGGGACGTGCCGGAGGAGGAGCGAGCAGCTCGCGAGAGTGCCCTTGTCCACCGGGCCAACTTGCTTGCCTCATACGTCGACCCGGACGAGCTTCTGTCGGCCCTTGGCGAGGATGGCGATCCGGTCACCGAGGATTCCTTCGGCAACCCCCAAGGTATGGAGGACGAGGTGGTCACCGATGAAAGCACCGACTCCAGCACCGACAACGGTGGCGAGACTGTGGGAACCATGGAGGCTGACCTAAAGGCCGTAGCCAGTCGGCGAGGGTCGAGCCGGCTCCTTGGACATCCGGTCGCGAGCCAGCCGGCAACGTGCCTGCCGCCCGTGCACCAGCCGGCCGTGAGGCAGCCAGCAATGTGCTTTTTCTTGAAGAGGGGGAGAGAACCCCGTTGCTTTGGCCTACCCAGGGGTAATAACCCCATCAGTAGTCCCCGAAGCCGGTGGGGGCCGCGTCTGCTAGACGGAGGGGAGCCGACGGCTTCCCCTAAGCGGAGTCCACCTCCGGCACGAAGCCTAACGGCCGGCCGGGTCAGCGGCCGCCCCGGACGCCTTAGGTTCCGAAGCGCCGCTCCGAGTCCTGGGCCAGCCCGTAGCACACCACACGGTGAGTAATGAAGCTATGGGGCCGCGCTCATGGGCAGACGGGACATCGCCCTAGGCCTAGCCCGCCAGGACGTGGGCGTAGCCCAATAGGCCTCGGGGCGTAGGTCGAGATCTTCTGTGCCTCGGTGTGGCAGTTGCAGCCCAGGGTGCCCACGCACGTGCGGAGATCTTGGGGGAGTGGGCGCGGTTAATCCCCACCTTCCCCGGGCGTTGCCTCCTTATTTAAAAGGAGAGAGGATGAGGGGCGAAGGCAACCGCGCCCCATTTTCCCCCTTGGTCTTCTTCTTCCTCACCTTCTCAGCTCCACATGGGCTGCCGCTCATCTTGCTTGCTACTTCGCCTGTTCTCCCTCTCGTGCTGCCCTGACGTTGCAATGCCCGAAGGTCGCCCAGGGAGCTGGGCTGGCTCTATCGTCATGGAGGCGACCATCACGGAGCTCCGCCGCGCTCGCATGCTGCCGTCGGAGGAGTGCGTGGTCGCTCGCGCGCCGGCCGACGAAGTGATGCCCGAGCCGTAAGCGGGGGAGCACGTCGTCTTCTCCTGCCACTTCTCGCGTGGCTTCGGGCTGTCGATCAGCCTCTTCTTTCGCCTTTTGCTAGAAACATTCGATCTCCAGCTGCACCACCTCGGCCCCAACGCTATCCTCTACATCGCGGGCTTCGTGACCCTATGTGAGGGTTATCTGGGGATGCTCCCCTACGTGGAGCTCTTCAAGAAGCTCTTCTTCCTCAAGACTTTGAAGAACGTCGAGGAGCCGTACTCCTGCGGGGGCGCAGCGGTGTGCTGCCGCGGCTCGCGCTTCCAGCACTTCAGTCTAATCGATTTCGTCAAGGGTTGGCACCGTACGTTCTTCTATGCGAAGAACGCCAATCCGCAGTAGGACTATATCTATTTGTCGGCGTTTGTCAACGCCCCGTCCACCGCAGTGAACTGGTCGGGGACCGCCCCTAGCAGGGTCGGGCTTGAAGAGGTGGGCCGGCTCGTGGCGATGAGGAGCGGGGAAGGGCTGGTTGCCTCCGACCAGGTGGCCGCCTTCATCGCATGACGGGTGCTGCCTCTCCAGCTGAGGCCGCACCGGATCTGTGACATGTACAGCTGTCGGGACCCCTGCCGGCTGTCGTTCGTCGATCTGATGCCGGCTCGAGTGGTGAAGCGGGTGAACGCCATCATGGCCTTTTGGCTGGCGCCGGTGACTTGGTCCTTCTGCAAGGAGCCATATGACAGCACCACCTAGCACCCCGGGTACATACTGTCGAGGCAGTTCTTCTTTTCTGAACTCTTCCGGCCGGCTCCCGATCTTACTTGTCGGGCTGACTGCATTTGTTTGTTCGACAGAACACGTAGGACGGTCTGCACCACCAGATCTTCGAAGAGGAGCGCGCCCAGTCCGACTCCGAGGACTACGAGTGTAACATCCCAAAATTTCCATTTTGGAATGTTATGAAATATAGCTATGCATTCATCTGCATCATTGCTTGAATACATGTATTGTTGGAATGCTTTCTCTGAATTTCTGAAACCCCATTGTACTTTCAATGGGATGCTTTCACCTATTTGAAATTTTGGTAAAATGTTCAAAATAAGAGGGGAGTAACATGACACTCCACACCAGAGTCATCTTGGTGATCTATTTGAACAAAAATAACGAGGAGTTATTTTGAAAATATTTGCAAAAAGGTTTTAAAAACAATTAGACAATTTCTAAAAATATTATTTTTTTCAATTATTGAAATGACAGAATAAAAATGTTCATTCAATATCATTTATTATCCTGTTAATTTTGATATATAATACTCCTATATTTAGAGACGATTTGAATGCTATAAAGGTTTTTGAAACGCTCTGGAAAACATTAAACAGAAAACGGTAACGGTTACTGTATTTAATGGGCCGGCCCACGGGCAGTTATTCGCGTATGGATTAAAAGCCGGCCGACCGACGCGCATTAACCTCCTCCTCTCTCACTGACACCGGGTCCCACCCCCGACCGACCGTTAGCCCCGAACGGTCATCTCTTTCCTCCCCCGCACGCGCCGACGACCTCGCCGGCCGTTTCCTTTCACCTCCCGGATCTCTCTCCCCTCTCCTCCCCCGCACTCCCCAGCGCCGATATATAAGCCACCCACTCCCCACCTTCCATTTCCCCCCCAAACCCCCTCCTACCTCGCCGAGGCGCTGCCGCAATTCATCGACGCAGTAGCCACCACCACCGGACCTCCCGTCGACCGTAGCCATCGACTCCGTCCACCGTTCCACCCACACTTGTCACCAGTCGACTCCGGAGACCCGTCGCCATCGCCCGGACCACTCCACTACCTCCCTCGACAACTGGAGCTCCTTGCCGTCGTCTTTGCCGTTTCCGGACTCGCCGGAGATCTCCACGCCGGCGACCGTTCCTCCGTAAGCTCCCTGGACCCTCGGATCTAAAACCCACGGCCGAGATTAGATCGGGTAAATATCCGAATCATTTTCTTCTACCGACCGGTTGCCCGCCCGTAAGCTCTCGCGTGCACCCCCCCTAGCCAATAGGACAACGCCACGTAGCCCCCCTGGCCGTTGCTAATCAGTTTTCTTTTCAGTTTTGTTTTAATTAACAGAATGATTTCAAATTTTGTGTTGTGAATATCTTTTAAACTTTTTACTGTTTTGAGTTGATTCTTTTTGCAATAGCTCACATTTTTCATGTAGTTTCACCCTGAACTTTTAAATTTCAAATTTGAACTATAAAATTTGAATTTAATCAGATTTTCTCAAATCATTCAAATCTGAATAACTAGAGTTTTAAAATAGATTTTGTTATGAATCTTTTGCTACTGTTTGGTATTGGTTAGTACTATCTCCATGTTTACTTTGAGGATTTTTAAGATGATTATTGTTAGTGTTTTAGCTATAAACAGAATCTGCCTAGTATTACAATATAGTTTTATTTACTTAAGTTTTAGTTAGTTTAATTTAGATTTGGTTTTATTTGTTTATTAGGTTCTGTTAATAAACATTTAGTGTTTTTACTCACTGTTAATAAAAAAATATAAAATTGTTTAGTTTATTTCCTTGTTAAGATAGGAATCACAACTTCTTTTCCAATAGGTTTATTTTGATTAAAACAACTAGTTAGTAATAGTTTTGCTTTCAAACAAAGTTTTATATAATTTAATTTTGTTTTCTAAAACAAGTTCATTTGTAAATTATTTTCTGTTAAGAACATGTATAAATAATAAGTTTTGTTTTGCTCTCTTGTTAGTAAAACTATATTTGTTCCATTTTGTGCTTATCAAAACTTTTATAAACTTCACTAAAGTTTTCCCAAAACACTTAAATTGATTTTTCTCCTGTTATTTAATAAAATATTTTTTTATTGTTTCCTTGCTATCAACAATTGTTTTGTTATTTCAAAATAGTTTTATTATGTTAGTAGTGTTTTATCAATCACCTCCTAGTAAACAAAACTTTGTGTGTTTTTCTTACTTGTAAATTGTGCATTGTTTTGTCTTGATTGTTTACTAGTTCTTGGTTGATGTTTGTGAGTTACAATATTCTGTAGTATGCTTATTGAGTGCTTGTTTGTTTCGTTAGATTATCCGGAGTGTGAAGCTTGTTACTTAGAGTCACTCACGTACGAAGATCAGCAATCAGGCAAGTCACCTTGATCATGTTTTACCCATGTTTTATATGCATTATTTCTACCATCTCCCCAATTGCATGCAAGATAGGTTAGTTGGAAACTCGGTTACATTGTAGTAGTATCATGTGGTAGGTACCCCTCTCAACCCCTTTGACAACATTGGCCCCGGGAAACGTTGTTTTACTTTTGCTATGCTATTAGTAGACGGGGTTGGATGTGTGATTCATGAGAGTTGAGAGAGTTAATAATTTCAAGACCTACATAATGATCAAGATTCAAGACTCCGAGTTTTCAACATACCTCTGGGTGGATGATGGTTGAACGGCACCCTGGAGAAACCAGTGGATTTGCCTAGGTGATGCTGGAGATGGCCAGTATTCACGCGGAAAGATCCACCCAGGCACAAAGAGATGGATGGGTGCTTCAAGACCCAAGGCTTACCTGCACAGCCACAAGTCATTATGGGCTCTGGCTTGGTTGGATATTGTGGTGACCCTCGACAGGCGGTGCTACGAGATGTAGAAGAACGGTAGGAAAGGATGGGCACCGATAGAGTCGCAGGGAAACCCTTTGGAAGACCATGTTTTGGTCATCCGTTTCTCAAACACCCTGAAGTGCGAGAAATCAAACGGAGGCGACCAAATCTTGTGGGGAACGTGTGCAAAACTCTGCAGAGTATTCAAAACCTAATCGATTAGCCGTGTCCACGGTCATGGACGACTTGAGCCAAAGGAATTGAAACTTTCGGAACTCTCAACACAATTAGTGTGATGATGTGGGTATTAATAACTTGGGTATGAGAATTGGTTGGTGGAACCATCTCATTAATCAACAAACTTAGTAATATTTTGCTTAACCCCTCCCTTGATGTAGGAAAAACTTGGCTTTACGCAAAAACTTACCACCCCACCTGCCATATATGCATATAGACTAGATGTTTATCTTTTCATCCCTCTCTTGTGACTTTGCCGGCATATTCCATATGCTGACCTACATGGCTGCAACGTATCATGTTGCAGAGTACTTTTCCGACCAGGAGTGAGGACACGTTCTATGCTCAGTGAGATGCCCTTGGAGTCAGATGGACTCATCTACCTTCGACGCTTCCGCAAGCTTTAGATATTCTCATGAGTTGGCCTTCAGCCACTTTATTGTAATTTTATTGTAATAAAGGACTCGATATGAGATTTCGATTAATACAATGTTGTGTGATTTCCCTTTGATATATACATTGATGTACCGTGTGTGTATCAGCATGATCTTGGGATGGTACGGAAACACCGGAGATTCGACCTTTCAGGTCGGGTCGTTACCGAAATGGTATCAGAGCACACGCTGACCGTAGGACATAACCTCTAGGACTCGAAAGCCTTAGGATTGTTTCTCTTTGTCTTTAAAATTCTTATACTCTCATCTATTCGTTTCTGACTCCTCTCCGATTATTTCAAAATTTATAGATGTCCACCTTCATTCCAGTGTTGATCACGGAGTTTTGCCAGCCTGACGTAATGATGCCCTTTGGTAAGGAGCTGATGAGGATCGTCAAAGACGTAAGGATTGCATTGCCGAGCATCATCGGGATTCCTATCATGTCATTTCCCCAAGATGGACGCTACCGGATCGAGGTGCATATTGCAGGGAAGACCTTTGGGAATCGGAAGGAACCCATCGATCTCAAGTTCGTGGAACCCAGTTGGATACTTGGGAGAGACATGGCCATTCATCGTGCCCTTGGACGTATTCAGGAGGAATACAGAGGTGGAACCATTTCACCAGGACTCAGCGTGGTTTTTCACAGAGATGCCAATGGAAACATCATAACTCCTCCCACTTCAGACACTACTATTTCCTATATCCAGACCTTGGAGACTCACATCAGGACCCTGGAGCTTCGAGTTCGTGCTGATACGAAGACAATCAAGAATCTGATGAACCGTGAGATTGACCTTGAAGCTGACTTGCGGGAAGCCAACTATGAGCATGAATATGAGGTGAAGGATTTCTTAGAGAGGATCGACAAGCTGAACACTCGCATCGCCACTCTGGAGGAACAGATGGACATGGGTGAAAATCTTCATCCTGAGGGAGACTTGGCTCCTTTCATCAGCAACGATGATGACTATGAGGAGAGCACCACTGGAGGAGACTCAGTCACCATGTACTTCTAAGGAAAACTTTAGTTATGCCCTCCATGTATCTTTTATTTTCAACGTTAAAAGCGTAGGTCGATGCTTAGTTGATTGAGATTTGTATTCCTGATGTTTGATTGAATAAATGAATGAGTGTTTGATGTGATATGTTTGTTGCATTGCATATGGGTAGTGAATTTCTTCTTTTAGGCCCTTGTTCTATTCTAATTCTCACCCCTCTAAAAACAGCAAGATGCCTCCACGACGTGAGACCGACTTCACTTTCCCGCCGGAACTCACGCAACTCCTTTAGCAGCAGAACGCACAGATGCAGCTATTGATCCAGAATCAGACCAACAATCAGAACAACAACAACCACCATCCACCCCAGACTGACAATCTCACCCGTTTTCTGAGGTTGAAACCCTCCAACTTTTTCCAGCAGTACTGAGCCTATTGTGGCAGATGACTGGCTCCGCAAGATGGATAGAGAACTTGTCACCACTGGATGTACTGATGCTGAGAAGGTGCGCTTTGCCGCACATCAACTTGAAGGACCAGCAGCTTCATGGTGGGAGAATTACATCACCACCTATCCTATTGCTGATGTAACTTGGGAGCAATTCAAGCTTGCTTTTCGCACCGCACATGTTTCAGCTGGAGCCATGAGTCTGAAGAAGCGCGAGTTTCGTAACTTGTGCCAAGGAAATCGCTCTGTGGCCCAGTACGTGGACGACTTCAACACATTGGCACGTTATGCACCAGGAGACGTGGCCGATGATGCAGCCAAGCAAGAGAAGTTTCTAGAAGGACTCAACGATGAGTTGAGCATGCAGCTGGTAGTGGCTACTTTCAACAACTACCAAGAGCTGGTGGACAAGGCCCTTATTCTGGAGGGTAAACAGCAGCAAATTGAGAACCGCAAGAGGAAGTACACCCAGGGGAAGTTTAACTCTGGAGCTCATCAGAAGCTTCGCTATTCCCCATACTCAGTAAATACCGGATCACGGACCGGTAAGTTTGGAAGGCACACTCATGTGGTGCACAACCATGGAGGTCACAACCATGGAGGAAATGGGAACAATCGTCCCAACCATGGCAATTTCAAGACTGACAATGGGAATGGGAACAACAATCAGCACCGTCACGTACCTACTCAGAAGGATCTGAGCCACATCACCTGTTTCAAGTGCCAGAAGACAGGGCACTATGCTACTGAGTGTCCCTAGAGCAAGCAGGGAAATGGAAACGGCAACTCCGCAGCCAAGAAGCCAAACCCTTTTCCTCGTGCCCAGGTGAACCATCTCGACGTGGAAGAAGTTTATGATCAACCCAAGACTGTGGTTGGTAAGTTTTTACTGCATTCACGTCCAGTTATAGTACTTTTTGATTCCGGTGCAACTCATTCATTCATATCAAGGGTAGTTGTGGATAAGTATGGTTTGCCCACCAAAACCCTTAGTCAGCCCATTAAGGTCAGTTTCCCAGGAGGTATGATGATGGCAGGGATAGGATGCCATGCTTTGAAACTCAATATAGGAAACCATGTTTTTCCCACAGACCTCATCGTCTTAGAATCCCAGGGATTGGATGTAATCCTAGGCATGGATTGGATGACCAAGTATGAAGGAAATCTTGATTGCCTTAGCAAGTCTGTTTCACTCACCACCCCGGAGAATAAGAGGATTAAGTATGTGTCCCGACGCACACGTATGAGTGCTCGGTTAAATGCCCTCACAGGAGTTGTTCAGGAGGAAGTACCTGTGGTAAAAGACTTTCTGGATGTATTTCCGGAAGAATTACCAGGCATGCCACCAGATAGGGAGATTGAGTTCCTAATAGAGTTACAACCAGGGACAACTCCAATTTCCAAGAGACCCTATCGGATGCCCGCAAATGATCTGTTGGAAATCAAGAAGCAAATTAAGGAGTTATTGGACAAAGGGTATATACTCCCAAGTTCTTCACCTTGGGGAGCCCCAGTTCTTTTGGTGGAGAAGAAGGATAAAACCTTGAGAATGGTAGTCGATTATCGCGCCTTGAACGAGGTGACTATCAAGAACAAGTACCCTCTACCGATGATTAATGATTTGTTTGATCAGCTAGTAGGCGCCAAAGTATTCTCTAAGATCGATCTTCGATCAGGGTATCATCAACTGAAGATTCGTGAATAGGATATACCCAAAACAGCTTTGACCACAAGGTATGGCTTGTACGAGTATACAGTCATGTCCTTTGGTTTGACTAATGCTCCTGCCTACTTCATGAATTTGATGAACAAAGTGTTCATGGAATATTTGGACAAGTTTGTCGTGGTGTTCATCGATGACATTTTGATATTCTCCAAGAACGAGGAAGAACACAAGGAACATCTGCGTTTAGTTCTGGAGAAGCTGAGAGAGCATCAGTTATATGCCAAGTTCAGCAAATGTGAATTTTGGCTGACGGAAGTCGGATTCCTTGGACATGTGATTTCTGGAGAAGGAATAGCTGTAGACCCTGCTAAGGTTGAAGCCGTCACCGAGTGGAAGTCACCCACCTCAGTTAAGGAAATCCGCAGTTTCCTTGGACTTGCCGGATATTACCGGAGATTCATTGAGAATTTCTCAAAGATTGCCAAGCCCATGACAGAGTTGTTGAAGAAATAATCTAAGTATGTTTGGACTGAGGAATGTGAAGCCAGCTTCCAGGAGTTGAAGAAACATTTGGTCACAGCCCCAGTGTTGATTTTGCCCAATATTCGGAAGGACTTCCAAGTTTATTGTGATGCCTCACGTCAAGGACTTGGAGGAGTACTCATGCAATATGGAAAGGTTGTAGCCTATGCATCCAGACAACTACGACCTCATGAGTTGAATTATGCCACCCATGATTTGGAACTAGCAGCCGTAGTGCACGCACTCAAGACCTGGAGACATTTTCTTATCGGAAATAGTTGTGATGTTTACACCGACCATAAGAGCCTGAAATATATTTTCACGCAGAAAGAGTTGAACCTCAGACAGAGGAGATGGTTAGAGTTAATCAAGGACTATGACATGAGATTACACTACCATCCAGGTAAGGCTAATGTTGTAGCCGATGCCTTGAGTCGGAAAACTTATGTAAACTCACTCACAGCGGGAGGATTACCTCAAGAGTTAGTCGATGATCTCAGAGAGCTCAAGCTAGAGATAGTTCCAAGAGGATATGTTGCTACACTAGAAATTCAGTCCACCTTGACTGAAAGAATTCGTGAAGCCCAGAAATCGGACAAGGAGATAGCTGAGATAAAGCAAAGAATGGAAGATGGTAAAGCTAAAGGTTTTCGTGAGGATGAACACGTAACTTTGTGGTTTGAGAACCGAATCTATGTGCCCAATAACCCAGAGCTCAGGAAGTTGATACTTCGGGAAGCCCACGATTCCCCTTACTCGATACACCCAGGCAATACCAAGATGTATCTCGATTTAAAGGAAAGTTATTGGTGGACAGGTATGAAGAAAGATATTGCGGAACATGTTGCAATATGTGATGTTTGTCAGCGAGTAAAGGAAGAACATCAGAAACCAGCAGGGTTACTTCAACCTTTGCCGATACCCGAGTGGAAATGGGAAAAGCTTGGTATGGATTTCATCAGAGGATTACCCAGGAACAGTTCAGGTTATGATTCCATCTGGGTAGTGGTAGATCGCTTGACCAAGGTAGCTCATTTCATTCCAGTGAAAACCACCTATACCAGTGCTAAGCTAGCCAAGATATATATGACCAGAATCGTATGTCTGCATAGTGTTCCGAGGAGTATCGTGTCAGATAGAGGAACACAATTTACCTCAAAGTTTTGGCATCAGTTACATGAAACTTTAGGTACAAGGCTAGAGTTCAGTACAGCTTTTCATCCGCAGACCGATGGACAGACTGAGAGAGTCAACCAGATTCTGGAAGACATGTTGAGAGCTTGTGCGCTAGATTATGGATCTAGTTGGGATGACAACTTACCTTACGCAGAATTCTCGTACAACAGTTATCAGACCAGTCTGAAGATGGCCCCTTTCGAAGCTTTATACGAAAGGAGCTGCAGAACACCGCTGACGTGGGATGGTGTTGGAGACCGACAACTTTTTGGTCCCGACCTTATCCGAGATTCTGAAGAGAAAGTTAGGTTGATTCGTGACAGACTCAAGATAGCTCAGTCTCGACAGAAGAGTTATGCTGACAGCAAACGTAAAGAAGTGACGTATGAAGTGGGAGACCGGGCATATCTTCGTGTGTCCCCGCTTCGAGGAATCAAGAGGTTTGGTGTTAACGGAAAATTAGCACCCAGATTCATAGGCCCCTACAAAATTCTTGAACGTAGAGGCGAAGTTGCATACAAGCTGGAATTACCAGAAGGATTATCCGAAGTTCATGATGTGTTCCACGTGTCCCAGCTGAAGAAATGTCATGCTGAGATGGCTGATATCCCTTTGAGAGATACAATGCCCCTAGAGGCCATACAACTTGACAATGATCTGACCTACGAGGAGAAGCCTGTCAGAATCCTCGAGACTGCCAACAGAGTTACCCGCAGCAGGATCATCAAGTTCTGTAAGGTTTTGTGGAGTCATCACACCGAGGAAGAAGCCACCTGGGAACGCAAAGAAGATCTTCGTAGAGACCACCCGCACCTATTTTCTAGCCAACCCGAATCTCGAGGGCGAGATTCATCTTAAGGTGGGTAGGTTTGTAACATCCCAAAATTTCCATTTTGGAATGGTATGAAATATAGCTATGCATTCATCTGCATCATTGCTTCAATACATGTATTGTTGAAACGCTTTCTCTGAATTTCTGAAACCCCTTTCTACTTTCAATGTGATGCTTTCACCTATTTGAAATTTTGGTAAAATGTTCAAAATAAGAGGGGAGTAACATGACACTCCACACCAGGGTCATCTTGGTGATCTATTTGAACAAAAATAACCAGGAGTTATTTTGAAAATATTTGCAAAAAGGTTTTAAAAACAATTAGACAATTTCTAAAAATATTATTTTTTTCAAAGTATTCAAATGACAGAATAAAAATGTTCATTAAATATCATTTATTATCCTGTTAATATTGATATATAATACTCCTATATTTAGAGAAGATTTGAATGCTATAAAGGTTTTTGAAACGCTCTGGAAAACATTAAACAGAAAACGGTAACGGTTACTGTATTAAACGGGCCGGCCCACGGGCAGTTATTCGCGTATGGATTAAAAGCCGGCCGACCGACGCGCATTAACCTCCTCCTCTCTCACTGACACCGGGTCCCACCCCCGACCGACCGTTAGCCCCGAACGGTCATCTCTTTCCTCCCCCGCACGCGCCGACGACCTCGCCGGCCGTTTCCTTTCACCTCCCGGATCTCTCTCCCCTCTCCTCCCCCGCACTCCCGAGCGCCGATATATAAGCCACCCACTCCCCACCTTCCATTTCCCCCCCAAACCCCCCCCCCCCGTACCTCGCCGAGGCGCTGCCGCAATTCGTCGCCGGAGTAGCCACCACCACCGGACCTCCCGTCGATCGTAGCCGTCGACTCCGTCCACCGTTCCACCCACACTTGTCACCAGTCGACTCCGGAGACCCGTCGCCATTGCCCGGACCACTCCACTGCCTCCCTCGACAACTAGAGCTCCTTGCCGTCGTCTTTGCCGTTTCCGGACTCGCCGGAGATCTCCACGCCGGCGACCGTTCCTCCGTAAGCTCCCTGGACCCTCGGATCTAAAACCCACGGCCGAGATTAGATCGGGTAAATATCCGAATCGTTTTCTTCTACCGACCGGTTGCCCGCCCGTAAGCTCTCGCGTGCACCCCCCCTTAGCCAATAGGACAACGCCACGTAGCCCCCCTGGCCGTTGCAAATCAGTTTTCTTTTCAGTTTTGTTTTAATTAACAGAATGATTTCAAATTTTGTGTTGTGAATATCTTTTAAACTTTTTACTGTTTTGAGTTGATTCTTTTTGCAATAGCTCACATTTTTCATGTAGTTTCACCCTGTACTTTTAAATTTCAAATTTGAACTATAAAATTTGAATTTAATCAGATTTTCTCAAATCATTCAAATCTGAATAACTAGAGTTTGAAAATAGATTTTGTTATGAATCTTTTGCTACTGTTTGGTATTGGTTAGGACTATCTCCATGTTTACTTTGAGGATTTTTTAACATGATTATTGTTAGTGTTTTAGCTATAAACAGAATCTGCCTAGTATTACAATATAGTTTTATTTACTTAAGTTTTAGTTAGTTTAATTTAGATTTGGTTTTATTTGTTTATTAGGTTCTATTAATAAACATTTAGTGTTTTTACTCACTGTTAATAAAAAAATATAAAATTGTTTAGTTTATTTCCTTGTTAAGATAGGAATCACAACTTCTTTTCAAATAGGTTTATTTTGATTAAAACAACTAGTTAGTAATAGTTTTGCTTTCAAACAAAGTTTTATATAATTTAATTTTGTTTTCTAAAACAAGTTCATTTGTAAATTATTTTCTGTTAAGAACATGTATAAATAATAAGTTTTGTTTTGCTCTCTTGTTAGTAAAACTATATTTGTTCCATTTTGTGCTTATCAAAACTTTTATAAACTTTACTAAAGTTTTCCCAAAAAACTTAAATTGATTTTTCTCCTGTTATTTAATAAAATATTTTTTTATTGTTTCCTTGCTATCAACAATTGTTTTGTTATTTCAAAATAGTTTTATTATGTTAGTAGTGTTTTATCAATCACCTCCTAGTAAACAAAACTTTGTGTGTTTTTCTTACTTGTAAATTGTGCATTGTTTTGTCTTGATTGTTTACTAGTTCTTGGTTGATGTTTGTGAGTTACAATATTCTGTAGTATGCTTATTGAGTGCTTGTTTGTTTCGTTAGATTATCCGGAGTGTGAAGCTTGTTACTTAGAGTCACTCACGTACGAAGATCAGCAATCAGGCAAGTCACCTTGATCATGTTTTACCCATGTTTTATATGCATTAGTTCTACCATCTCCCCAATTGCATGCAAGATAGGTTAGTTGGAAACTCGGTTACATTGTAGTAGTATCATGTGGTAGGTACCCCTCTCAACCCCTTTGACAACATTGGCCCCGGGAAACGTTGTTTTACTTTTGCTATGCTATTAGTAGACGAGGTTGGATGTGTGATTCATGAGAGTTGAGAGAGTTAATAATTTCAAGACCTACATAATGATCAAGATTCAAGACTCCGAGTTTTCAACATACCTCTGGGTGGATGATGGTTGAACGGCACCCTAGAGAAACCAGTGGATTTGCCTAGGTGATGCTGGAGATGGCCAGTATTCACGCGGAAAGATCCACCCAGGCACAAAGAGATGGATGGGTGCTTCAAGACCCAAGGCTTACCTGCACAGCCACAAGTCATTATGGGCTCTGGCTTGGTTGGATATTGTGGTGACCCTCGATAGGCGGTGCTACGAGATGTAGAAGAATGGTAGGAAAGGATGGGCACCGACAGAGTCGCAGGGAAACCCTTTGGAAGACCATGTTTTGGTCATCCGTTTTCTCAAACACCCTGAAGTGCGAGAAATCAAATGGAGGCGACCAAATCTTGTGGGGAACGTGTGCAAAACTCTGCAGAGTATTCAAAACCTAATCGATTAGCCGTGTCCACGGTCATGGACGACTTGAGCCAAAGGAATTGAAACTTTCGGAACTCTCAACACAATTAGTGTGATGATGTGGGTATTAATAACTTGGGTATGAGAATTGGTTGGTGGAACCATCTCATTAATCAACAAACTTAGTAATATTTTGCTTAACCCCTCCCTTGATGTAGGAAAAACTTGGCTTTACGCAAAAACTTACCACCCCACCTGCCATATATGCATATAGACTAGATGTTTATCTTTTCATCCCTCTCTTGTGAATTTGCCGGCATATTCCATATGCTGACCTACATGGCTGCAACGTATCATGTTGCAGAGTACTTTTCCGACCAGGAGTGAGGACACGTTCTATGCTCAGTGAGATGCCCTTGGAGTCAGATGGACTCATCTACCTTCGACGCTTCCGCAAGCTTTAGATATTCTCATGAGTTGGCCTTCAGCCACTTTATTGTAATTTTATTGTAATAAAGGACTCGATATGAGATTTCGATTAATATAATGCTGTGTGATTTCCCTTTGATATATACATTGATGTACCGTGTGTGTACCAGCATGATCTTGGGATGGTACGGAAACACCGGAGATTCGACCTTTCAGGTCGGGTCGTTACAACGAGCTGGGAGGCAGACCCGAAGAGGGGGTCGACTCCTCAGGGGAGACCGAGATGGCGGCCGATCCGGGAGCCGGAGGGTCCAGAGTGGCTAGTGAGTTCCCCCTCGGTCCCGCGATCAAAGATTGGACTGATAACGATGATGATGATGACGACATCCGGATCCTGAACGCGCCTCCCCCACAGTTCAACAGGGCTCGCGCGGGCAGAGCGGGCGCAGCCGACGCGTGTGTCGGCGGCCAGGACCTCCAGCCGGGGGAAGAGGCCGGCTCAGGAGGAGCCGGCAGTCTAGCCGCCGGCTCGCAAGCGGGTGAAATCGGCTGAGTCGAAGCCGCCGGCACGCGCCAAGCGGGCCTTGTCCGTTGTCACCGGGTAAGTGTTACGTCTCTCATGTGGGTTTCTCTCTATGAATCGCGTGCGGTAGGCGTGTGAGGTCTTTCTTCTCCAGGGACCCTATCGAGCTTCATGATGTGAGTCGATAGCCGGCCCGATGGAGGCTGCCAGTCGGCTGGCCCAAGAGCATGCAGCCACACTGCATGAGGAGAAGAGGAGGCTCGTGGAGCTGCGGGCCTCCAAGTCTGGAGCCCAGGGCGGGCCCTCACCCTCAGGGGCCTCGAGCGGCAAGAGAGGGAGGAGGTCTGTGGACCCCACGCGGGCATCGGACTCAACGACGGAGGTGACTTGCATGTCGAGGATCCCGTCGAGAGAGCCGCGAGGGGCGGCCACGGAGCCAGCCGTGCCTCCGCCTGCGGAGGAAACAGCCCGACCGAGGGCGGCGGCTACGGAGCCAGCCCACAAGGACACCTGGCTGGTGGAGCCGCGGCGACACCGCATGTTGCCGAGCTGTCCCAGGCCGACGTGCCGGAGGCCCTGGTGGCTCCGGAGGTGTCGGCCATGGAGATGGAGGTGCCGGCCGACGCGATCGTCGCGCCGAGCCGGCTAGGGGAGGAGGCAGCGATGGCGCCAAACAAGGGACAGCCGGGAGCCGATTCCTATGCCCTTGTCGTACTCAACCGCTCCCAGCAGCCGGTGCCGCAACCAATGCCGGAATGGCGGCGAGGATAGCCGGTCCCGGAGGTCCCTGCTGGAGTGATCCAGGATTGGGAGGCGCTGGCGCGCATCCCGGCAGGCGGCCCAGCCCCAGTACTTGGGGAGCTGGGCAGCGTCCTGGCACGGTGTCACGAGGATCTGGCCCGGTTCACGGAGGCGGCTGACAACGCCCTGCGGCGTGCGGAGGTAAGCCTTGCTTATCTTTGCTGAATTTTCCAGAGTGGGCGCGAGAGCACACCCACTAGGTGTAACCCCCGAGATGCGGGCCGGCTGACCAGTTCTGGGGCAGCTGGGCCGGATCTCCTTTTGCTTATTCTTTCTTGCTTCTGTTTTCCAGTGGGGCCGCGCAAGAGCACCCATTGGGTGTAACCCCCGAGATGCAGGACGGTTGACCAGCTGTGGGCCAGCCAGGCCGGATCCCTTAGTGCATTCTCCTTAACTATGGCTTCCTGGGGCAGGCGGGGAACGCCTGGCGGTAGGAGCTTTTTGACGAGGCGGTCACCATCCACAACCGCAGCAAGCACGGCTTCTACCAATTGGGGGAGGATGTTGGGACCCCGACGCTAAGCCATAAGAATCTAGCCTGTACACATCACATCACCTTGCGGCCTCACGCACGGTTATCTCCACGACTGCCACCTTACTTGGGCCGGGACCATTTGCGTCTTTTGGCTCACGTATGTGAATGTGTTGCTAGCATTCAAATGTCAAAGAACCCGGGCCGACATGACTAGTCATAGAACCCAAGTGGGACATCTAGGTGTCGAACCCATACATACCGTTGCACGTCACACATACGCACGACATGGTCGATATGCATAGATACAACTATGGCATCACAACATAACCGTACAACATTACAAAATTTATTTAGAAGGCTCGGAAGAGCCAACATAATAAGATGTTACAAGCAGGGGTCACAAGGCCCAACATTCAGAGCATTCAAACAAATAAGCGGAAGTTAAACATGTCTGGTTACAGACATCTATAAAAGTGGCTCGAGGAGCCTAAAAAGCTACAATGACCCTACCACACGAACCAGACCTCTATATGGGATTCCCAAGCTAGTCCGGTCAACATCAAACTTCCCGTCATAAGGGTCACTAATGGGACTGACATCTCATGTGCAAAGACATAAATTAAGAAACTGTGAGTACAAAGGTACTTAGCAAGACTTACATCAAAACTATCTACATATGCATCATTGTCAACAAAGGGGGTTGTGGAGTTTGTTGCAGCTAGCCAGCTTTGACTCTTGGCTAACCTATACTACGACTACAGGTACTTTCATTGAGATGGGATAGCGCACACGAGTCCACATATTCACCAAATCAATACACCACTATGGATCCACTTCCGTCTCCCTACGAGAAGGCCATCCATAGAACTCACGCTTATTTTGCGTATTTTTGAGGTATCCATTTAACTTTTCTATGAACCACATAAGTTCTCCAAGTACTCCATATCCAAGGATGCGGCTATTCGAACAGATTCATAACACTGCATGGGTGTACTTCTTCTCACATGCTCCCACCACTTATCGCCATGTGCAAGTAAAAGGCACCTCGGCGACCTTCAAGCGGAAGCCCAGTGAGGGAGTTAGCCATGACCGTCAACCACACAAGACCCCAGTCCATGTTTATTGACTATTTGAGACTGAACCAGCATGGAAGTCCAGTCGAAGTTTCCGCTATGGCCTCAAATGATGTGCGCAGGGTTCCCAAGCCCACTGTTCGGGTGCCACTTGGTACACCGTGCCACTGTGCATCTACCGCATCGAAGCCCACCCCATCGGGCAGCGCTAAGCATGGCTGCCAACACTTTTCCTACAAACACCAAAAACTAGTTGCAACTCCTAGACAGAGATCTAGGCGATTAATAAGTCGAGCGGGGTCATATATCAGGTCCCAACGTGTGGTAGTAACTGTCTTGGATCACAAACACAGAACTCAGTTCTTAAGGATGGTCCCAAAGAGACAACCCGCCATGTACTCCTACATGGCCTCTCATTGCTACCTTTACCAAATCGTGTTCACACACTTAGCTCTCACACAAAAGGACATGAACACTGCCATTCCGATTCATCGCACAGATGGATCAGACCCGACACGACACGACTCATAGCAGGCACAGTAAGCAAGCATGGATGAGTAAGCACAACAAGGCTCAAGCAGTTACTACGCATGCTAAGTGGTTTGAACTATTTACGGTGGCAAAGACAGGTCATGCAAAGGAATGGGTTCAACTACCGATGACATGTAACAGTTGAATCGTTATTGTCTTAATGCAGTAAGAGAGAGCAGGAGCGAGAGAATGAGTTCATATCAGTATGCTCAAGGGGGGTTGCTTGCCTGACACTTCTGAAGATAACAATGAGTCTTCATCGGTGACAACGATCTCAACGTCGGAATCATCGTCTACCGAGAAGGAACAACACCAGCAAACAGAGAAATGAACACATTCAATACAATGCAACAAACATGATGCATGATATGGTATGTTAAAGCATTGAATTGACCTAGCGCAATATTTAGTCATATTAATTTAAGTGGAATTCAAATAGGCATCAAATTCCAACTTCAAATTATTTATCTAATTTGTCCTAATCATCAAATGTCCTACTTGGTGAGTTTAACTTGCTCAAACATGCATGAACATGGCATAAACAGATTCATTAGATTTTTCTGATCTATTTTCATATATAAATTATTTTCATCTGAGTTATGGTTGATTTTCTATGTTTTTTAGAAGTTTTAAACATTTTCTGGAATTTCCTGAATTATTTTATTACTAGAAAATCAATTAATGTGTCAGCAATACGTCAGCATAGCATCGGCGGGTCAAAATCCCCGGGTCCATGTCATACCTGACGACCGGGACCCACACGTCAGTGTCACAGGGTTAATCCCCACGCTGACCAGAGGTTTGACCCACCCTGGGGCCCACTATGAGTGGTTAGGGGGGTTATTAGCGGGTTAATTAAGCCCTAATGGCCAGCTAGGTCAGCGCTCGCCGGAACTTCGCCGGCGGTGACCAAAACCACGGTGGCAGGGCGCCGGAATTGGCTACGGGGCTTGGCTCGATGTGCGGTAGCACCAGGGGATAGCCATTGCTCGTACCAATCCATTGGGACACCAGAGAGGTCGTGGGATTGCCGGAGCAGTGGTCGACGATGAGTTGTGCGGTGGCAGTGACTCGGGCATGAGCGGGAGCTAGCTAGGGGGGCGCTCGGGCAACGGGAGAAGAGGGGGAATGAAGAGGAGCTCACTGGGAGGCGGGCGGGCTGGTCAGCGGGCTCGCGGTCGGGCGGAGCGTGGCGAATTGACGGTGATGCTCCGGCGACCGAAGCAGAGATGACGAGCTCGATGGCGACAATGGAAGGCGCCTCAGCTTGATTCCACCGGCGAGATGGACCAGGGCATCGCGGAGGATTAGTTGGGCTCGTTAGAGGTGCTGGAGGGGGGCGGTGGCCGTGGTGGTTGCGAGCGGCGACGGCCGTGGCGCTCGGGAGTCGAGGTGGAGTGGAGGGAGAGGACAAGGGAAAGAGAGAGGGCGTCGACTCGGTCTGGATAGAACCATGCGCTCATTCTTCTGTCACGAGGAGGACGGCGACAGAAGGGGGAGGCTGCGGTGGGCTGGCTACAGTGTTGGGTCAACAGGTAAGTCATCTCTCTCTACTTTTCTATTTATTTTTGTTTTTCATTCCTTTTATTTATTTTTATGTTTTTTTAGAATCAAATCATGTTTGAAAATCTTCAAACTTGTCCCTGTCATCGAGGGGATTATTCCACCCACAGTGGACATTTTGTTTTCCTATAGTGGGCAACTTTATTTATTCAAATAAAGCAAGCAGCTGAAATAATTCCAACAATAATTTTCCCTGGGTTGAAATATTTCTTTTGAAACCTAAAATTTTATTGGTTTAGGCCAGATATTTGATTTGAGGCAATTCCCATTTGTGAGGGGTTTATGAAAGCCATTTTGGTTCATTGGTTCAATTTTGTATTGGATTTTGGTTTAATCTTTGAGGGGTTGGGTTGGGTCATCCCCATTTCATGTTTAAGGGAAAAAATAACATGATGACATGATATACATGCAATAACAAGTAGAGCCTAAGCTAGGGATGTGACAACTCACCCCCACTAAACAAGAATCTCGCCCTGAGATACATGCGTAGGGTAAGAGGACAAAAGGGAACACTAACTACCACAATCTTCAAGATCCAAGTGCCCTCCTCGTAGATGTTGATTCATTTCATCAAGCTGATCTTGAATTCTTTCCCTTCGGAATCTTCTCCCAAACATGATGACAAGAGGAACAGGAAAACTCTACGAGAATCGATCTTCACAAGGACCGAGCGACTCATGATCAACTCATGGAATGAGATGTGATAACATCTCTTGAGCTGAGACACTTAGAGAAGAAGGCGAAGCTTCAATTTGGTAGGCAATAATTCCACGCTTAGAACAGATGGAGAAGAGGTTTCAAAGTAACAATGAGTTATTTTCCATGATTCCATGACGAGACATCTCAGGGTGGGTGACACGTAGGATTATCCCTTAAGTGGCAAAAGAATTACTTTTGATCCGAAGATCATTGAAACTCTTCATACCTGTGGGTACGCCAACTCATAAGTCGTGATAACCGAATGCACGTGTGCAGTGATCCCAGAGATCAATGCTCACTGAACACACTGAAGCTGAATAATACAATTCTTACATCCTTACATATCGTCTTACACAAATAAAGACCATGGAGGTCAAGTCTTACATAGATAGGTCCACAAGGGCCAAACACTTAAACTTAACAAGCAGCGGAAATCTTGATCGAAAGCGTGAACCCATGCCATCTGCCTTAAACCTACGGGCATTCTAACTGGGAAGCATCCTAGTTCGCATGTTCGTCACCAACGAACTCTTCACCGTACTCCTGTTCTTCCATGCCTGGCCAATTAAATAACCAGTGGCAAGCCAATGAGTACTTTGAATGTACTCGCAAGCAACCCATGCTTGGAACAAGGCAATAACAATGCATGAATTAGCACTAAGTAGGTATTTTGTGGAAAGCCAATTTTGAATGCAATGTCCTGATCAAGCAACTATGTGTAAGCATGCATCAACAGTTGGCAGATACCCATAAGAACAAGTTACAGATATCATCATAAGCAAGGGTTGAATATCTCATGTTCATTCATCACATCAAGTCTTCAGACTTGTCTCAAGTATCATCGTGTGTCACCCACACACATCCACACACACCAATTTTTAGGGAACATCTAGACGTGCCTTAAGCAGCACCACCCAACTGTCCTTTACCATGGACACAGCTATTCGAATAGTTTGACACTCTACACAGGTTGCACACTTTACCCACAAGACTCGAGGAACTTTTGTGTCATCCACGACTCTAGGTACATAACATACCCGAGATAAGCACCCGAACAATGCCTTTCCCCTGGCGATGCTAAACAAAGAGTCCACTCGATTGGTACCCAGCCCACATGATGTACATCACTCGTAGCATCCATGAAGGGACCAACGGTGTGCCCGGTGCCTATGAAGACAGCGCATGATCATCCATACAGGACGACCCCATATCGAGAGTGACCACGCCACTCCCGCCACTAGTAATGCGGGCTCCTTGCTAGTACCCACCAAAGTAATCAACAGAACCCCGTGCCATAAGGGGTATCGTGGTTGCGCATGTAAGGTTGGGACGGTCGACAAATCTTAAACCCTCTGTTTTCGAAAACACACACACTCACTTCCTCCGGTACACCACTTCTTTCTCAAGTGGTCACCCCAACTCATCATCATCTCCCTCGTGCATTAGTGGCACCCAACGGGGTTTTTGAAAAGTCTTTGAAATCATCTCTTTATTTCCACATAATACCGATCCCACTTGTGTAGCATCTACTAGCATCCTGTCTACTCCCACCCGCACAACCCTCATAAGGATGGTAGGGTCATGCACGATGCAAGTATCAACGGTAAAAGTAACGGAGGCATCCCACCGAAGTGGTCACCACATCAACATGATCAACATCAAGGAAATAAGTGCTATATGCCATGCAAATAAAAGGGTTCTTAGTCATGGTCAAAGGGATGCTTGCCTGTCTCAACAAAGTCTTCAGGGTCTTCAAAGTCTTCGGGTCCAACTCCCTCGTCAACAACGCAATCTATAGTCATGATAAATAACGATAATAATGAGCATCACACAAAAAACAGAGCACACAAATGAACTACTAAAATACTACCCTACTCTGATAAATACTAAAAACTATACTAAGAATATTTGTTTAAGGTTTGGCTGTGAAAACATTTTTTTAAACTATTTAAACAGAGGCAAAAAGATGCCTAAATAGGTTTTAAATAAAACAGTGCATAAAAAGGTTTTCAACATTTTTCACAAATGGCACTATTAAATTCTACATATTATTCTAAGATTTATGGTGTAGAAATACCTGGCTTAGGATTTATTTTTTCCCTATGGGATTTTTGGAAAACAGGAAAGAAAAAGAAAAGGAAAATGGGCACTGTGCCCTACGCCCTAAGGAGGCTAGCAGCTGGGTTGGCCCAGCCAGCCAGGCGTGTGCGCCTCATCCGTTCAAACCCGACAGGCGGGCCCCTGGCACCAGCGGCACAGAGAGGGAGTAAGAGGCGAGGAGAGGCCGACAGGTGGGGGCCCCTGCCGGCTCCTTCTCCCAGCTTGGGACAGAGAGGAGAGGGCCTCACCGGCGGCAGTGTAGGGCACGACAATGATGCGCGAGTGCGGGAATTGGCTCGGGGTCGAGTCGGTGATTCCCTGGATGTCGAAGGAGCGGTGGAGGTGGCCGGAGTCGCCAGCGATGAGAAGGCTGCGGCAGAGGGCTTTGGCAGGAGGTCGTCGGGGCCGTCCCGTGCTGCAAAAAGGACGGGGGCAAGGGGAAACACGTCAGGAGGGAGCACGGGTTCCGGATCGAGGCCAAACGGGGGCGGAGGAGGCTGTTTACCTCGCGGACGCTGATGGCCCGATGCGGCGGCGACCGGTTTCATCCCATGGGCTTGAGCTCGGGGAGGTCGAGCTGGGGCTTCCGAAGCGTGTTTGGAAGGAAGGAGAGGTGACCCGAAGGGAGAGGGAGGCACAGGGTCCTTTATGTAGTGGTGGACAAAGCTCACCGTGGGCGTGGCGCATGGCGAGCTCAGGGGCGTCGTCACGGGCCTCAGGGGCGCCCTGGGTTGTGTGTGCAGTGGTCGTGGACTCGGTCCGTGCCTGCAGATAGGAGGAGGGGCAGCTAGGGGGCCAGAGGTGCGTGTGTGAGCTCCGTCATTGGAGCTCTCGGGGGGTGCCATGCGCGTGTGAAGGGGGCAGCAGGGGAGAGAGAGAGGAGGGGAGACGACCGGCAGGGAGGCACGGACATCGAGGGGGGCCCGGTGGCGTGCTCCCATGGGCCGAGGTGGTCCGGAGCATTGGGATGGGGGCGGCTACAGTGCGGGAGCGCACTGTAACATGCTCTAGAGCGCCAATATGGTCGGCAGCATAAAAATGGGCACCTGCGTGTCCATTTGTGTCTTGGAGGTTCCGAAGATGCCCATGAGCTACCAAGAGCTAGGGGATAGGCAAGGGTGAAGAAATAGAGTAGGGGAGAGGTTGAAATTTTGCTGTCCTTGCTATCCAGACAGGTAAATTTGGGTTTTACCCCACTTACCCATTGATTCTTGGCCAGAGAAAATTACTAGAGGTGAAATACGATACTAGAAAGTTGTGGTAAAATTTTCGAGGCAAGGGGATTAGAAGAAGGGGGGCAAATAGGGTTTTTGCCATCCTAGCAGAAGGTGTTTGATGGGGATTAGGGCAAGCAAATGGGATTTGCTTGTCATAGAAATTGACAGGATCAAATGGTGATTAGAATTAGGCCTCATCACCAAGTTTGAGCTTGATTGAAGAAAGTTCACAATGTAACTTTGTGAAACCCTAGAAATCAACAGAATCTGGTTTCTATAGATCTAGTCATGCTAAGCTAATCCCCTCGATACACCACTTAGTGTAGCATCATTATTTAGTGATTAGAACATGTCCACAAACTTTGGGGTCAAGGGAAGAAACTTCACAATGTAAAGTTGCTCAAATTGGAATCTAGACAGGGAGAGTTTGTGAATAGTTTGATAACCAAAACAATTTGGATTGAGATGAAACTTTTCAAGATCATCTCCTATGCCAATGTTGACTTGCTGGAATTTTCTTTCAATTTATTGAGAATATTTCTTATAGAAATATTTCAAAAGCTTGATTTGGACAGAAAGGGTTTTGAGGGGTTTTTCCCATGATTTTAAACATGATCATGTGTTGAAACTCATATATACGGAAAATATATTTCCACTGAGTTCCCCTAAATTTTCTCAAATATTTTCAAAGCATTAAAATAATTTTTCCCTATGAAAAACCATTGCTGGCCTTAAGAAAAAACCTTTTAAATAAATAGTAAAATAATCTTTAAAAATATTTTTTATGGTCTTGTAAAGTCATATATATAGTAGGTTTGAAGTAAAACCTTAGGGGAACAAGGATCCACCCAATTTAAGGACTTGCGGTGCAAAACCTCAACTCAGGGGTTTTTGAAAACCTAATTTGAATAAAACCCTTTTGGTTAAAATAATATTTGGTAAAAACAGTTTTGGGTACTATTCACATGGCATGATCATTGGGCAAGAAGTTTGGGTCAAGGAAGATGAATATGGAGAGGGATAGAACCTAAGAGTGTCAAACAAACTCAACAAACAATCAAGCAATAATTCAAACAAGCATGCACTCAAAAAAAGTTAATTGGTTCCAATTTTTTGTAAAACCAAGTATAACAAAGTGATACAAACACAGGGTGTGACAGACCTACCCCCTTACAAGAATCTCGTCCCTGAGATTCCTAGGCTAAGCGCTAAAAAGATAAGGGAACTTAGATCTAAGATAATCTTCATGCTCCCAGGTCGCTTTAGATTCAGTGTGGTTGCTCCATTGGACCTTGAACTACTTGATGGTGCGGCTTCGGGTGCAACGCTCTGCTTCATCCAAAATGCAAACTGGCCTCTCACGATAAGTGAGGTCTGGCTGAAGATCGATGGCTTGATGGTCGATGGCCTTGTAGAGGTTGGGGCGGTTGGGAACTTGTAGACACTTCCGGAGTTGTGACACGTGAAATACGTTGTGCACATATGATAGCTCGGAAGGTAGCTCTAGCTGATAGGCAACTTCCCCTCACATTGGAGTGATCTTGAAGGGGTTGATGTATCTTGGTGCCAGCTTTCCTTTGACGTGGAAACGCTTGGTTCCTTTGAGAGGCGTGACTCGGAGGTAGACATGGTCACCGACACAGAAGTTCACTTCTCGGTGGTGGGAGTCAACGCAACTCTTTTGTCTTGATTTGGCGGTCTCCACACGTTCTCGGATGAGTTGTACCTGCTCTTTTGCCTCGCGAAGGATATCTGGTCCAAAAACTAATCCTTATCCGGTTTTCGACCAGTTGAGGGGAGTACGGCACTTGCGTCCATACAACACCTCGAATGGTGCTATCTGAAGACTCAACTGATAGCTATTGTTGTAGGAGAACTCGGTGAACAGTAGGCAATCTTCCCACTTGGCTCCATACATAAAAACATAGGTACGGAGCATATCTTTGAGTATCTGATTTACTTGTTCCATCTGCCCACCAGTCTGGGGGTGAAAGTAGTGCTAAAGGAGAGCTTGGTTCCCAAGGCTTCTTGGAACCTATTCCAGAACCTAGAGGTGAACTGGTGCCTCGGTTCAACACTATCTCCTTAGGAACTCCATGGAGGCTTACAATCCGGTTGATGTAGAGGTTGGCCAGTTGGTTCCCATCATAGGTGTTCTTGACGGGAATGAAGTGGGCTACCTTGGTGAGGTGATCGACAATGACCCAGATGGAATCATGTCCTTTCCTTGACCTAGGCAATCCGATGATGAAGTGCATCCCGATATTGTCCCACTTCCATTCAGGCACTTTGAAAGGTTGCAATAGTCCAGCGGGTCGCTGATGCTCAGCTTTGACTCTCTGGCATATATCACACTTGGCAACAAAGGTGCCTATCTCCCGTTTCACGCCATGCCACCAGAATCTTCCCTTGAGGTTTTGATACATCTTGGTTCCCCAAGGATGGATTGGGTATGGAGTGTCATGAGCTTCTTGCAAGATCAAGTTCTTGAGCTCATGTTTGTTGGGTACGCAGATTTGATTCCCGAACCATACAACTCCGTGTTCGTCCACTGAGAATCCTGGGTTCTTTCCTGCCTTGATCTTCCTCTTGATGCCTTCAATGCTCTCGTGTCCCTTTTGAGCTTCTTTGATATCATCCATCAAGGTAGGCCTCGCTTCGATGTTGGCAAGAAATCCAGGTGCAACTAGTTCCAAACCGAAGCTTCCAAGCTCTTCAAACGGGGCGGGTAGCCTTTCCTTAATCATAGCATTCAAGGAAGAAGCCTTTCTGCTTAAGGCGTCTGCTACCACGTTAGCCTTCCCAGGGTGGTATTGAACACTGAGGTCATAATCCTTGATCAACTCCAGCCATCTTCGCTGGCTCATGTTCAATTCTCTTTGGGTGAATATATATTTCAAACTCTTGTGGTCTATATATATCTCACATCGCTTCCCCAGAAGGTAATGTCATCATGTCTTCAAGGCATGAACTGGACGTAACTGTCTGGATAGATTTGCTACAACTCTGCCTTCTTGCATCAGAACACCTCCAATATATCACAATATATCACAATATATCACAAACTCCTTGTGAATATCGGGGGTGGCCAAAATTGGGGCCGTAGTCAATCTCTTCTTGAGCTCCGGGAAGCTTTCCTCGCACTTAGTTGTCCATTCAAACTTATTGTCCTTCTTCAAAAGCTGGGTCATGGGTCGGGCAATGCTCGAGAACCCTTCTAGGAACTTGCGGTAATATCCGCGAGTCCGAGGAAGCTCCTGACTTCCTTCACGGTGGTTGGGGATTGCCATTCAGTCATGGCTTCAATCTTGGCAAGATCCACTGACAATCCTTCTGCAGTCAACACATGACCGAAGAATCCAACTTCATGCAGCCAGAATTCACACTTGCTGAATTTGGCGTAAAGATGGTGCTCTCGAAGCTTGTCTAGGACCAATCTAAAGTGTTACTCATCCTCTTCTTCGGACTTGGAGAAGACGAGTATGTCATCAATGAAAACGACGACAAACTTGTCCATGTACTCCATGAAGACCTTATTCATGAGGTACATGAAGTAGGCAGGGGCATTGGTTAACCCAAATGACATGACAGTGTATTCATACAGGCCATACCGGGTTACAAATGTCGTCTTCAGAATCTCCTGGGGTCTGATCTTCAGATGGTAGTACCCAGACCTAAGGTCGATTTTGGAAAACACCTTGGCTCCGTTCAGCTGATCAAAAAGGTCTTCAATCTTGGGGAGTGAGTACTTGTTCTTTATTGCGACTTCATTGAGAGAACGGTAATCAATACAGAGTCTGATAGTTTCGTCCCACTTTTACACAAATAGAACAAGTGATCCCCAAGGAGAGGCACTAGGGCGAATGAACCCTTTCCTGAGCTCCTCTGCCAGTTGCTTCTTCAACTCAGTCAACTCTCCGGATCCCACCCTATAGGGCTTCTTATAGATGGGCCTTGATCCAGGCATTATCTCAATGATGAACTCGATGTCGCGGACAAAAGGCATTCCGAGCAGCTCATCAGGAAATACATCCGGGTATTCACATACCACCCACACTTGATCCAACTCAATTCCCGATAGACAGTTAGCCTGAGGGGCTTGAGTGGAGGCAGGGATGGGAACATACTTGACTTCCACTCCTTGGCTATTGGTCATGGTGGCAATCCTCTTGGCACAGTCTGGCAAGCCTTGGTGCTTGGTTAACAAGTCCATACCTGGGATCACATCCAAGCCCTCTGACTTCAGAATGATGAGGCCTGCTATAAAATCTACCCTGTTGATGTTAATCTCAACTCCCTTACAACCTATCCCAGACTTCATAACTAATCCCGGGGTTTGTACCAACATACGACTACCTAGGGGTGTAGGCTTCATGCCACTCTCTAGTGCAAAGTTTTGGGTGACAAAAGAATGCGAAGCTCCACAATCAAATAGTATTGTTGCTGGGGTTGAGTTGACGAGGAACGTACCTAGTATGATGTTCGGGTCTTCCTGGGCTTCCTCTGCGGTGACGTGATTCACATGACCCTTGCCATTGTTGGGCTGGTTGTGGGGACCGGGGTTCCTTGGTGGTGCTCCACGGCCTTAACCTTGGTTTGGCGCATTGGGGCGTGGTGCATCTAGCTTCTTGTTGGGACACAGCCTAGAGATGTGCCCAGCCTGACCACATCCAAAGCAAGCGATTTGCCTAGGGTTGTTGTTGTAGTTCTTGCTGCCATTGTTGTTATTGGGGTTGTTGTATTGTAACGCCCCGGTGTCTAGACTGGCCTCACAGATCAATACTAGTCTTTTCTGCGCACTTTGTCCTCACTCATGCGCACCCGGGACCAACTTCCCGGTCGGTCACCCATCCTAGAACTACTCCAAGCCAAGCACACTTAACCTGAGAGTTCTATTTGAATGGGCTCCCGGAAAAGAAGGAATTCCTTATTGATATGAGTAGTCTATCATCCCTAATAATCGAGGCTATCACATACACCATCACTCAGAGGAACCGACGTCCTCGTCGGGTCACAAGAACGTTCTCACTTGGCACAAACGTCTGTGCTTCCAGTCCGATACATGTGGCATTCTGTGTGCCACGACGGGTCACAAACTTCATGAACAACATGACCGCGCACCTGTCGGCAAACATCCGTGTAACCGCGAGGAATGATGAGGCCTGCTAGAAAATCTACCCTGTTGATGTTAATCTCAACTCCCTTACAACCTATCCCAGACTTCATAACTAATCCCGGGGTTTGTACCAACATATGACTACCTAGGGGTGTAGGCTTCATGCCACTCTCTAGTGCAAAGTTTTGGGTGACAAAAGAATGCGAAGCTCAACAATCAAACAGTATTGTTGCTGGGGTTGAGTTGACGAGGAACGTACCTAGTATGATGTTCGGGTCTTCATGGGCTTCCTCTGCGGTGACGTGATTCACACGACCCTTGCCATTGTTGGGCTGGTTGTGGGGAGCGGGGTTCCTTGGTGGTGCTCCACGGCCTTGACCTTGGTTTGGCGCATTGGGGCGTGGTGCATCTAGCTTCTTGTTGGGACACAGCCTAGAGATGTGCCCAGCCTGACCACATCCAAAGCAAGCGATTTGCCTAGGGTTGTTGTTGTAGTTCTTGTTGCCATTGTTGTTATTGGGGTTGTTGTATTGTAACGCCCCGGTGTCTAGACTGGCCTCACAGATCAATACTAGTCTTTTCTGCGCACTTTGTCCTTACTCATGCGCACCCGGGACCAACTTCCCGGTCGGTCACCCATCCTAGAACTACTCCAAGCCAAGCACGCTTAACCTGAGAGTTCTATTTGAGTGGGCTCCCGGAAAAGAAGGAATTCCTTATTGATATGAGTAGTCTATCATCCCTAATAATCCAGGCTATCACATACACCACCACTCAGAGGAACCAATGTCCTCGTCGGGTCACAGGAACGTTCCCTCTTGGCACAAACGTCTGTGCTTCCAGTCCGATACATGTGGCATTCTGTGTGCCACGACGGGTCACAAACTTCATGAACAACATGACCGCGCACCTGTCGGCAAACATCCGTGTAACCGTGAGGACCTGGCTCTGATACCAACTTGTAACGCCCCGGACACACCCGCCGGTAGTCGTTACTCCTGGCAGGATCTAGACTAGCCTCATAGATCAATACTAGTCTTTTCTGCGCACTTTGTCCTCACTCATGCACACCCGGGACCAACTTCCCGGTCGGTCACCCATCCTAGAACTACTCCAAGCCAAGCATGCTTAACCTGAGAGTTCTGTTTGAATGGGCTCCCGGAAACGAAGGAATTCCTTATTGATATGAGTAGTCTATCATCCCTAATAATCTAGGCTATCACATGTATGTTGGCCTGGGATTGGCCTACTGCTGATGCTGGTAGCTCGGACGAGGCGTAGGAGGCCTAGCCTGCTATGGCTGATAGGTCGGCTTGGCTGGGGCTGGCTGCCAGGGGCAAGGATTCTGGTTGCTGGAGCTACCCTTGCTGATCATCTTGCGCTTGCGAGTGTCGTCTATGGCACGATGCTTGTCTTCTAGCATGAGGGCCTTGTTCACCAGGTCGAAGAAGGTACGACAATCGTAGAGGATGAGCTGATACTGCAGGGTCCGTTGAAGTCCTTCCATGAAGCGTTCCTTCTTGGCATCCTCCGTGTTGACATCTTCAGGTGCATACCTTGACAACAGGTTGAACTTCTGCAGGTACTCCTTGACAGAGCCACTTCCTTGCTTCAGCACTCGGAATTCTCTCTTCTTGATAGCCATGATACTAGAAGGAATGTGGGCAGTGCGGAATCCTTCCTTGAAGGCATCCCAAGTGATCACACGATCGCCTTGCATGACCTTGAATCCATCCCGATGGCACTACGTCGGTGGGTCAGAGAAGAGCTCACAGTACTCCTTCGCACTCATGCGACGACGCTGTGTGGGAGCATCTCTAGCTAGGTGTGCTCCTCCTCTATAAGCGGCAGCTGGTCGTCCCTCGGGGGCTCCATCCTTCTTGATCCTGTCTGTCTTCGTCTTGGCTTGTCAAAGTAGTTCTCGGGTGTGGTGAAGGTCCTCGCGGAGCTTCACGAACTCCTTAATCATATGGTGAGCCAAACTATTGGCGGAGAGGTTGAAGTAGGTCTGGAATCTTAGTGGTGTCCCATCCTCCTTAGATGGAACCAAGGTCTAACTCTTGCCGATATCATCCCTCCTGAAGGGTAGATAGCGAGTAGCTGGTTCGTCAGCCATCTCTGGGATGATCCCTCGAAGGTGGATGAGTGCCTTCCATGCAACTATCTTGACTGCGAGTGCCAGGGTCTCCATATGTGGTCCTTCAAAGAACCAACTAGTCGGGGAGTCGTTTGCCTTCATGACCACATCCATGTGGTACTCCTTCATGATGGCATTGACTCAGTGCTCGTGGTAGAGGAAAACGGGTGGTCGGCAAAACTGGCACTTCTCCAAGCTATCCCCAAGGAGTAAGGGAAAGCCGAATGCTAGGAGGGCTTCGGGTACGATGGCCATCTACAAAGGTTTGAAGGGAGGAGAGTCAGCAGAGTGTTGTGTGGAGGATATAAGAGGTAAATAGTGCAAAAATCCTAAGTACAGGTGCTAGGTGTAGTTTTGAAAGTGGTTTTATCCTAACTAACGTCCACGCTAACTAAGGGCTTCCTACAGTCAGGATGGCTCTGATACCAACTTTGTGGGGAACCCGACTCATAAGTCGTGATCACCGAATGCACGTGTACAGTGATCCCAGAGATCAATGCTCACTGAACACACAGAAGCTGAATAATAAGAGTCTTACATCCTTACATATCGTCTTACGCAAATAAAGACCATGGAGGTCAAGTCTTACATAGATAGGGCCACAAGGGCCAAACACTTAAACTTAACAAGCAGCGGAAATCTTGATCGAAAGCGTGAACCCATGCCATCTTCCGTAAACCTACAAGCATTCTGACTGGGAAGCGTCCTAGTTCGCATTTTCATTATCAATGAACTCTTCACCGTACTCCTATTCTCCCATGCCTGGCCAATTAAGTAACCAGTGGCAAGCCAATGGGTACTTTGAATGTACTCGCAAGCAACCCATGTTTGGAACAAGGCAATATCAATGCATGAAGTAGCACTAAGTAGGTATTTTCCGGAAAGCAAATTTTGAATGCAATGTCATGATCAAGTAACTATGTGTAAGCATGCATCAACAGTTGACAGATACCCATATGAACAAGTTAAAGATATCATCGTAAGCAGGGGTTGAACATCTCATGTTCATTCATCACATCAAGTCTTCAGACTTGTCTCAAGTATCATCTTGTGTCATCCACACACATCCACACACACCAAGTTTTTAGGAAACATCTGGACGTGGCTTAAGCAGCACCACCCAACTGTCCTTGACCGTGGACATGGCTATTCGAATAGTTTGACATTCTGTAGAGGTTGCACACTTTGCCCACAAGACTCGCGGAACTTCCGTGGCATCCATGACTCGCAGAATATAACATACCCGAGGTAAGCACCCGAACAATGTCTTTCCCCTGGCGATACTAAACAAAGAGCCCACTCGATTGGTACCCAGCCCACATGATGTACATCACTCGTAGAATCCATGCAGGGTCCAACGGTGTGCCCGGTGCCTGTGAAGACAGCGCATGATCGTCCATACCGGCAGGACACCGTTTGAAGAGTGACCACACCACTCCTGCCACTAGTAATGCGGGCTCCTTGCCAGTACCCACCAAAGTAATCAACAGAGCCCCGTCCCATAAGCGGTATTGTGGTTGCGCATGTAAGGTTGGGATGGTCAACAAATCTTAAACCCTTTATTTTCGAAAACATACACACTCACTTCCTCAGGTACACCGCTTCTTTCTCAAGTGGTCACCCCAACTCATCATCATCTCCCTTGGGCATTAGTGGCACCCGACGGGGTTTTTGAAAAGTCTTTGAAATCATCTCTTTATTTACATCACCATGCATAATCCCGATCCCACTTGCGTAGCATCTACTAGATCCCTTTCTACTCCCACCTACACAACCCTCATAAGGATGGTAGGGTCATGCACGATGCAAGTATCAACGGTAAAAGTAACGGAGGCATCCCACCGAAGTGGTCACCACATCAGTATGATCAACATCACAGAAATAAGAGCTATATTCCATGCAATTAAAAGGGTTCTTAGTAATGTTCAAAGGGCTGCTTGCCTGGCTCAACAAAGTCTTCGGGGTCTTCAAAGACTTCGGGTCCAACTCCCCCGTAAACAACGCAATCTATCATCACGATAAATAACGATAATAATAAGCATCACACAAAAAACAAAGCACACAAATGAACTAGTAAAATGCTACCCTACTCTGGTAAATACTAAAAACTATACTAAGAATAATTTTTTAAGGTTTTGATGTGAAAAGATTTTTAAAAACTATTTAAACAGAGGCAAAAAGATGCCTAAAACAGGTTTTAAATAAAACAGTGCATAAAAAGGTTTCAACATTTTTCACAAATGGCACTATTAAATTCTACATATTATTCTAAGATTTATGGTGGAGAAATATCTGTCTTACAATTTAATTTTTTCCCTGTAGGATTTTTGGAAAACGGGGAAGAAAAAGAAAAGGAAAATGGGCACTATGCCCTGGGCCCTGAGGAGGCCAGCAGCTGGTCGGCCTAGCCAGCAGGCCAGCCAGCTAGGGAGGCACACGCGCCTCGTCGGTTCAAACCCGACAGGCGGGCCCCTGGCGCCAGCGGCACAGAGAGGGAGGGAGAGGCGAGGAGAGGCCGACAGATGGGCCCCCCTCTCGGGTCATTCTCGCACCTTGGGACAGATAGGAGAGGGCCTCACCGGTGGCGGTGTAGGGCACGGCGACAATGGGCGAGTGCGGGAATGGGCTCGGGGTCGAGTCGCTGATCCCCTGGAGGTCGAAGGAGCGGTGCGGGTGGCCGGAGTCGTGGGTGACGAGAAGGCCACGGTGAAGGGCTTCGGAAGGAGGTCGCCGGGGCCGTCCCGTGCTGAAAAAAGGACGGGGACGAGGGAGAAACGCGTCAGGAGGGAGCAGGGGTTCTGGATCGAGGCCAAACACGGGCGGAGGAGGCCGTTGAGCTCGCGAACAGCGGTGGCCCGATGCGGCGGCGACCGGTTCGATCCCGTGTGCTTGAGCTCTGTCGGACCGAAAGTAGGTCTAGAGAGGGGGTGATTAGACTACTTGACCAAATAAAAGTTTTGCCTTTTCCTAATTTTAATTCTGGGCAAGTTTTAGCATTCATAGCATATCAAGTAACACCCTACACATGCATGTCTAAGAGTGTAGCAGCGGAAGATAAACACACTGCACATGTAAGTAATGAGAGGGTTAGGAAAGCAAACACAAGTGTTGTCACGATGATTTTTCCCGTGGTTCCGATCGGTGGTGCTATCGTACGTCCACATTCATGGAGTCTTCAACCCACGAAGGGTAACGGTCACGAGAGTCCACGGAGGGCACTACCCACGGAGGGTTCCACGAAGAAGCAACCTTGACTATTCCCTGCGGCTTTCATCCACGAAGGACTAGCCTCACTATGGGTAGATCTTCATGAAGTAGGCGATCTCCTTGCCCTTACAAACTTCTTGGTTCACTCCACAACACGAAGTAGGAGACTCCCAAGCGACACCTAACTAATCTAGGAGGCACGACCCTCCAAAGGGTAATAGGCTTGGTAATGACAATGAAATCCTTGCTCTTGTGCTTCAAGATGATAGACTACTCAACACACAATCACTCTCTCACATATTTGTCTTGGTAGAAGAGATGGGATTGGTGGAAAGCGACTTGGGGAGGCTAGAAATGAAGATCCATATGGTTGGAGTGGAAGATCTTGACCTCAACACAAGGGTAGGTGGTTCTCTCTCAGAAAACTGAGTAGGATAGGTATGGAATAGTTTTGAGTGCTTCTCTATCGAGTGGGTGGTGGTGAAGGGGTATATATAGGCATCCCCAAAAATCCAAACATTACACACAAAATGACCAACTCGGTGACACCAATGTGTAAATCTCGGTGGTACCGAAGTGACCAAAAGTGGCAACTTTTGAATCTCGAAGGGACCGATATACAATTCTCGGTTGCACCGACAAGGTGACCAACGGTCAGATTTGCCAATCTCGGTGATGCCGATTCACCATTTTTGGATGGATTGAAAATGTGAACTTGCATAACAGAATCTTGGCAACCCAACTCGATGGCACCGAGTGCAGTGTCGGCTGCACCAAAGTGTTAGGGTTTGGCTGAGTCTGTCTAGGGTCTAGAATCGGTGGCACCGAGATAGGAATGTTGGTTGCACCGATTTTGCATATTTGGCTGTGGACAGACTTTGATGGGAGAGTTTGTGGATGTTTTGGTGATTGTCACTTGTGCACGTTTCAGCATATTGTTCACCATCAAAACTTTACCCCCTTTTAATAGTATTGGCTTTCCTATGGACTCAAAGTGATTTATCACAAATGTAAAATGTAGAGTCCTCTTGCTTGAAGCTTGGCCAACCTATTTTCTTGCATCTTGGGGTAATTCCACAATCCTTTGGCCATCCCTATCATTGAACTTGTCCTGAGATATACTTGGTAAAAACATTAGTTCAATGACTTATATGTTGTTATTAATTAGCCACCAAGGGAGCAAATGTGCTTTCAATCTCCCCATTTTTGGTAATTGATGACAACATATAGATCAAAGATTCGACAAAGATATAATCATGGAATATAATCGTTGCTTTGAGAAGTATGTGATAAGCAAGAGCTCCCCCTAAATTTGTGCATTATTTTTAAATTTGTGTTTGAATGCAAATGCACAATCAATTAGGTGCATGGGTTACTTCTTACATGTCACGTACCACTTGGTGGTGTGCAAGAGTAATTGGAATGAACATCATAGCACAACACAATCAACCAAAGATGAATGATCATCACATAAGCATTAAGATGATAGGAAATAGTAGCATCACACATCAAAGTGTATGATCAAACATCATCAAGCGTGTATCACAAGCAAAATAAAATAATAGCACGGCAACCAAAAGCAATTATTTTTGAAAAAGCAACAAACACCAAACGCTCTCTCACTCCGGGCCTAAAGATCTATATACACTTCTCCCCCTTTGGCAACAAGTTACCAAAAAGTTCAAAGGCATATACCTAAGCGTTCTTGGGCTGATCTCCTCTGGTTGTTGATGAAGGAGTCGAGAGAACAGCATCGGCGAAGATCTCTACAGATGTCGTGGATGGAACTGGAGTGGTCACGGGAGGAACAGGAGCTGATGGAGCAGGAGTTGTGCTGGCAGTAGCAGGAGCTGATGAAGAAGGCCTCAAGGCTACTGCAGGCACTGTGGCTGATCTATCCTGAGTAGTGAACTAGGTGCCTGGCCTAAGAGGTGATTCATCCTCATCATCATCATCATCTGAAGAAGAAGTAAAAGAGACCCGAGGATGTGCACGGAGTCAACTCCTTCTGAAGCTCTATAACTGTCTTTGACAACTTGTCCACCTTATCACCAAGAGACTTGATCCTTGTCTCAAAGATCCTCACAAGACTGTTCTGGTTGTCCAGAATCCCCTTGATGTCCTTCTACATGCCCTGGACTACTGAGATCAGAAGATCCATTTGCTCGTTTCTGGATCTGGGGGCTTGAGCACTAGCGGCTCGAACTGCTTCTGCCTCTGCATGTGTTGTAGCAGATGTGGGATGATCTGGGTCCATCACCACAACATTATCCTCAAGTTCTGGCTGTAGGTGTGGATGTAGACGATCTAGAGCAAAAATGTGTGTCTTCAACTGAGAGTTGATAAGCAACTGGATGTAGGGTGCGTAGCAGCAAGAGCGCTTTTGATCAGCAGCAACCCTCTTGATTATCTCAACAATCAAATCCATGACTCTAATCCTGGTGTTCCTGGCAAGGTGGATCAACAAGTTGATGGAGTAGCCTCGGATCATCTTGTCATCTCCTGACTTGGGCATCAAGGTGTGCCTCAGAATAGTGTTCATGGTACGGAGGCCTGCTTGCAGATAGTAGATGGATCCTAGCTTGTGAGATTGCTCCTTGTCTGCAGGGATAGGAGTATACATGTCCTTCATGGCATTGTGACTTGCCTTGGATTCTAAGTATACATCCAGATCACCTTCCTGAGCATCTGGAACTCCTAGAAGTGTAGCCCACTCCTCAACAGTGGATTCATACCTTGCTCCTTCGGTCATCCATACAATTCTACTATCTCCATAGAAATGTGCAATGGAGTAGAATTGCATGATAATCTCGTCGTTCCGTGCAGTAAGCTCTCTGCCAATGAACTCATCCAGACCAATGCAATGGAAATTATCTTGGACACTTGGGAAGTAGTCCACATTCTCCTTAATGAATTTCCAATCGACATATCTCATATCACTAACAGCTGGGCTCTTGTTAAGCAACACTGTCTCATAAAAATCCTGTTGCTCTCTAGTGTAGAACATGTAGTCAACAGCAGTTTTCTTCCTCTGAGCATAAGGATCTATGGCTCTCCAGGCTCTCAATCCTGAGTCTTTCCTCTTCTTCATGTCTTCAGCAACTAAGTGGCTGGCATCATGTACTGGAAGATGTGGTCTGAGCTTCATCAAAGCAGTCAAGTCATCATCATCTTCAACTTTGGAGGCAGTCCCCTTGTTCTTCTCAGAAGCTGGAATGTCTTTGGTAGTCCTCTTGGACTTCTGTGTAACAGCTTTCTTAGATGTAGGCTTGGTGGTCTTGGAAGTGCTAGTCTTTGGCATAGAATCAGCCATCAGCTTCTTGGCTTTCTTCTTGGGAGGGGCTCTCTCAACATGTTCTTCCTCCTCTTTCTCAGCAGCAGCACCAGCAACCTCCTCTGGATCTTCATACCTAGAGGTAGGCCTGCCAATCACATGGATAATCCTCTTCCTGGAGTTCTTCTCCCCTAGCTTCTTAGGCATTGGCTTCCTTAGGGGATCAACAGATATTGTGTCTCTAGCACTCTCATGTGCTTTGATAGTCTCTGAGCTGGCATAGATCTTGCTGACAACTCTTCCGGAAGAAGTAGCTTCAGTTGCTCACTTCTTAGCAGCCTTTTCTTGCTTCTTGGCAAGAATCTCCTCGGGAATAAATTCTGAATCTTCTTCATCAGAGTTTAGCTTCTTCCTCGTCCTGGTGGCAGCCTTGGGCAACCCATGAGAGCTGGAGGTGCCTGGATCTGAAAAAGAACTGGGCTCTGGGCTTGTGCCTGAACTCATATCAACTCCCTGCTCTGCCAAATTTTGACTGTCCTCTGTATCTGACATCCCTGTGAATAGAGTAATGGAGAGCAGAAGTAGATGAGTCATCACAAAATGAGGCTGGTTTTTGAAATTTGAACAATAAATTTTCAAGATTTTTGCATTCTGTCAAATAAATATCGGTACAGCCGAAACAAACTTTTTGGTGGTACCGAGACAGACTGACTCACTTAACCGAACCTTGGCACCCTTTTCGGTCGGACCGAAAAGAAGAACTTGGTTCCACTGAGTCAGTTCTCAGCAACACAGAAGATCACATCGGTGAGACTGATATGTCTGTTTCAGTTCCACCGAGATTTATCGGGCGGACGGCAAAACCCTAGAAAATTCACCATTCGCTAGACTATGGAGATTTTGTGGATAGGAATACGTGCAGAGGGTGTATTGTAGATAAACTTGAATCAAATGCGCAAGAATCGGGCGAGGAGCGCAAAAGAGATTGAATCCGTACCCTAGCTTGGCACAGATCCTCTACGGCACCGACGAGGGAGAGGATTTCATCGACGACGGCGATTCCCAGTGGCAGAGGAGCGCAGGGTGACAAGGGCGACGACCAGGGGTCTCATAGGTGGTAGCTTAGGGTTCTGCGATGCGGCGAATGAGATTGAATTTCAAACCGTTGGGGTCCACAACTTATATACCCACCACTGTTGGTGACACCGATTCTAACTTTTTGGTGTCACCGAGTTCCTCAACTGTCAGTTGACAGGAAACTCGGTGTATCTGAGAAGATGGAATCGGTGGTACCGAGATTGAAAACCAGATCAACCCTAGGCATTCGGTGAGACCGAGATTTTGTTGTAGGTTCCACCGAGATGCACTTGGGAGGTTTTAATGGTCAGTCCTTGTCGATACGGAACTCCAAGTGCTCAACACATAGAGGGATCGAAAAGCACTTGTTCAAATTTTGTGATGCATCATGAATAGAGTATGAGGTGAGAAAGCATAGATAGCTAAAGAAGTGGCCCTAGGCATTCTTGTATATCCAATTGGCGAAAGATAAATAAAAAGCCAAATAGCAACTATTGGATATACTCGAATGAGAAAATAAATGCAGACCAACATGCTCACACAATAAGATGTCAAATGAAATCATGGCAAACATGCACAAACACTATAGCATCTAACAAGCACTTGGGCGATGACAAAGTCATCTATATATGAGTATTTAACTTAGGATCCAAGTAAGAGTACTTCATCATAGGTCATACTCATCGTTTAAACACAAGCGGGGTTACCACTTCTACATAAAGCATTTAATGTTGTCACATACTAAGAGATGCTTTGGCTCAAATCTTAGAGTAAAGCTCCCCCTTGATGTGACATCCCCCCATAAGAGGTATAAACTAACCTTGGGATTTGTTGATGAAGACTTCATGTTGGTGAGGTAGTGGTGGATGCTCAAGGTTGATGAATATCACCAAGAGTTGGGAGCATCCTTGATGTTTCCTTACTCTTCTTACCTACATGGGTTAGTCCCAACCCACAAGAGACAAATACAAGGATATCTATGGACATAGAGTGCAAAGCATGTGTAATGATGTCCATTGATTTGTTGATTACCTTTTCTCTTGCTTACCTTTGAGGGAATGTGTGACTCCTTGATCTATTGCATAGGGTTGATGTTGATTGCAAATAGATCCTGCCAATAATGAATATGAGTGAATTTCATTGGAGGAGTCACCCCTCAAGAACTCTCTAGTTCTTCTTCTTGGGAACCAACATCAAGTTGATGGGGATCCTTGGTGTTGAAATAGAATTTGTAGAAGTTGAGCTTGTGGTAGCCTTGGGAACCCACTTCACCAAAGCTTGGGTTTCATATTCATAAGAGTCAAAGTCCTCTTGGAGCTTGTTCTTGCCCTTGAGCTTGGTGTCTTGTGGTGGAAGCTCATCTTGAGTGTTTCTCCCCTTGGGAAGACTATTTTCATACTTATCCTTTTGAGGAACAAACTTGGGCTTGGGATATTGACCTTCTTCCCATTCAACTCCATTAGCTTTGAAATAGCCAACACCGCGATTCTTCCGGTATCCTCCATGCTTGTGTACAATCTCATCAAATTGTTTGTACCCTTCAAGACTCTTGTAGATACCTTTTTCTATAATCCCTTTCAATAAAGCATTTTCTTGCTCAAGTGTAACTTGGCTAAGAGAATCATCATTAGTGGAATCAATAGAACTACTAGGAACAACATCATTGGGTTTAGCATTTTTATTGTTGCGACTAGATTAAGAACCTTTCTTTCCTTTGTTACTAGTTTGCTTAGGTTTGACTTGTGGCATAAATGTAGACAAGAGTAGTCATTTGGCAATATAAGACGAAGTCTTCTTTCGGAGCTTGTCCTTGATAGTTTTAAGAAATTCATGTTCTTGCTCCAAATTGAGCTTCTCGAAGCGTAGATTCTCATGAGTTCTTACAAGCTCTCTATGATCTTCAAGAGTAGATTCATGAGCTAACTTCAGAGTGTTGAGTTGTTTAGTTAGTTCTTCTATTTTCATCTTATCATCATCAATTGACTTATCTTGACTAGTATGAGAAATATCAAGTTCATTATGATTAACCTCACTAGTTTTATCACATAGCAAGTCATCATCGTAAGCAAATCATCTTCATCACTATCGAAATCAAGATATTCGGGGTATGATACCTTGGGGCCTTTAGCCATGAAGAAACTTCCACCTCCTTCATTTGGTGAATCAAATAGATCATAGGAGTTGGTTGTCACTAGTGCAATTCCAAAAACACCATCATCTTGACTATAGTCGGAGTTGGAGTGATAGCTTCCCTCGGAGTGGTTGTCGGAGTTGGAGCCGGAAACCCATTCACCAACATGAGCTTGATGCTTTCTTCTTGAGTAGCTCTTGGTGTGCTTGTCCTTCTTCTCCGAGTCCCTACTTCTCCTTGAGGTTCTTCATTCATAACGATCATCTCTACTCCTTCTCTCTCTTCTAGGTGATTCATCTCTTGAGCTTCGTCTTCTTGGTGACTCTTCTCTTCGTTTGTAGGGAGCCATGCACTCATTGGAGTAGTGTCCGGGCTTCCCACAGTTGTAGCAGTTTCGGTCACAACTTGACGAACGCTTCTCTTCATATCTTGAGTTGGAGCTGTGATCTTTGCTTCTATTCTTGTAGAGCTTGTTGAATTTCTTGACCATGAGGCTTATCTCTTCATTTGTGACAAGGTTGTCGCTTGAGGTAGCGGGAGCATCACTTGTGGCTTTGTAAGCACTGCTAGACTTGTGGTGAAGCTCTTCCTTGTCTTTGAGTGTCATCTCATGAGAAACAATTCTACCAATCACTTCCGTTGGTTTGAGATCTTTGTAGTTCGCATCAGGATCAATGTGCACACGGTGTCATATATCTCATCCCAAGCTCGAAGTATCTTCTTGATGATGAACTTGTCAGTCATTTCTTCACTTCCTAAGCCGGCGATCTCATTGGTGATGAGAGCTAGACTAGAGTACATTTCAGCGACTCCTTCACCATCCTTCATCTTGAACTTGTCAAGTTGACCTTGAAGAACATCTAACCTGGATTCTCTCACGGACTCAGTTCCTTCGTGCATATCAAGCAAAGTATCCCAAATCTCTTTTGCGTGTTCAAGACGGCTGATTTTGTTGAATTCTTCAGGACATAGGCAGTTGAAGAGAATGTCACATGCTTGAGCATTGAGTTGCAACATCTTCAATTCATCCACAGACGCTTCATGATCCGGTTCCTTTCCATCCGCAAAGAATTCACTTGCAAGCCAACACGAACAATAGCCCAAACGGCAGGATTATGACCAAGCAAATGCATTTTCATTTTCTGCTTCCAACTAGAAAAATTAGTGCCATCAAAGTATGGACCTCTACGGTGATAATTTCCCTCACTAGATGCCATACTTCTCCTAGGTTGTGACACCAATACAATTGAGACCAAAGCTCTGACACCACTTGTAGGACCGAAAGTAGGTCTAGAGGGGGTGATTAGACTACTTGATCAAATAAAAGTTTTGCCTTTTCCCAATTTTAATTCTTGGCAAGTTTTAGAATTCATAGCATATCAAGTAACACCCTACACATGCATGTCTAAGAGTGTAGCAGTGGAAAATAAAGACATTGCACATGTAAGTAAAGAGAGGGTTAGGAAAGCAAACACAAGTGATGTCACGATGATTTTTCCCGTGGTTCCGATAGGTGGTGCTATCGTATGTCCACGTTCATGGAGTCTTCAACCCACGGAGGGTAACAGTCGCGAGAGTCCACGGAGGGCTCTACCCATGGAGGGTTCCACGAAGAAGCAACCGTGACTATTCCATGCGGCTTCCGTCCATGAAGGACTAGACTCACTACAGGTAGATCTTCACGAAGTAGGCGATCTCCTTGCCCTTACAAACTTCTTGGTTCACTCCACAACACAAAGTAGGAGGCTCAAAAGCGACACATAACCAATCTAGGAGGCACCACCCTCCAAAAGGTAATAGGCTTGGTAATGACGATGAACTCCTTGCTCTTGTGCTTCAAGATGATAGACTCCTCAACACACAATCACTCTCTCAAAGATTTGGCTTGGTAGAAGAGATGGGATTGTTCGAAAGCAACTTGGGGAGGCTAGAAATGAAGATCCATATGGTTGGAGTGGAAGATCTTGACCTCAACACAAGGGTAGGAGGTTCTCTCTCAGAAAGCTGAGTAGGATAGGTATGGAATAGTTCTGAGTGCTACTCTATCGAGTGGGTGATGGTCAAGGGGTATATATAGGCATCCCCAAAAATCCAACCATTACATACAAACTGACCAACTCGGTGACACCGATCTGTAAATCTCGGTGGTACCGAAGTGACCAAAAGTGGCCACTTTTGAATCTTGGAGGGACCGATATACAATTCTCGGTTGCACCGACAAGGTGACCAACGGTCAGATTTTCCAATCTCGGTGACGCCGATTCACCATTTTTGGACGGACCAAAAATGTGAACTTGTGTAACAGAATCTTGGCAACTACACTCGGTGGCACCCAGTGCAGTGTCGGCTGCACCGAAGTGTTAGGGTTTGGCTGAGTCTGTCTAGGGTTTAGAATCGGTGGCACCGGGATAGGAATGTTGGTGGCACCGATTTTGCATATTCGGCTTTGGACAGACTTTGATGGGAGAGTTTGTGGATGTTTTGGTGACTGTCACTTGTGCACGTTTGAGCATATTGTTCACCATCAAAACTTTACCCCCTTTTAATAGCATTGGCTTTCCTATGCACTCAAAGTGATTTCTCACAAATGTAAAATGTAGAGTCCTCTTGCTTGAAGCTTGGCCAACCTATTTCCTTGCATCTTGGGGTAATTCTACAATCCTTTGGCCATCCCTATCATTGAACGTGTCCTGAAATATACTTGGTGAAAACATTAGTTCAATGACTTATATGTTGTTATTAATTACCAAAACCACCAAGGGAGCAAATGTGATTTCAAGCTCGGGGAGGTCGAGCTGGGGCTTCAGAAGCGCGTTTGGAAGGAAGCGAGAGGGAGGCATGGGGGCCTTTATGTAGTGGTGGCCGAAGCTCATCCCGGGCGTGGCGCATGGCAAGCTCGGGGGCATCGTCACAGGTCTCAAGGGTGCCCTGGGCCGTGTCTGCTATGGAGGTGGACTCGGTCCATGCCCGCGGATAGGAGGAGGGGGTTGAAATGTTGCTGTCCTTGCTGTCCAGAGAGGTAAATGTGGGTTTTACCCCCACTTACCCATTGAGTCTTGGCCAAATAAAATTACTGGAGGTGAAATTCAATACTAGAAAGTTGTGGTAAAATTTTGGAGGCAAGGGGATTAGCAGAAGGGGGACAAACAGGGTTTTTGCCATCCTAGCAGAAGGTGTTTGGTGGAGATTAGGGCAAGCAGATGGGCTTTTCTTGTCATAGGAATTGACAGGATCAAATGGTGATTAGAATTAGGCCTCATCACCAAGTTTGAGCTTGATTGAAGAAATTCACAATGTAACTTTGTGAAACCCTAGAAATCAACAGAATCTGGTTTCTGTAGATCTAGTCATGATAAGCTAATCCCCTTGATGCACCACTTAGTGTAGCATCGTTATTTGGTGATTATAAAATGTACACAAAGTTTGGGTTCAAGGGAAGAAACTTCACAATGTAAAGTTGCTCAAATTTGAATCTGGACAGGGAGGGTTTTGGAATAGTTTGATGAACCAAAACAATTTGTATTGAGATGAAACTTTGCAAGATCATCACCTATGACAATGTTGACTTGCTGGAATTTTCTTCGAATTTATTGAGAATATTTCTTACAGAAATATTTCAAAAGCTTGATTTGGACAGAAACGGTTTTGAGGGGTTTTGCCCATGATTTTGAACATGAACATGTGTTTAAACTCCTATATATGGGAAATATATGTCCACTAAGTTCCCCTAGATTTTCTCAAATATTTTCAAAGCATTAAAATAATTTTTCCCTATCAAAAACCATTTTTGGCCTTAAGAAAAAGCCTTTTAAATAAATAGTAAAATAATCTTTAAAAATAATATTTTGTGGTTTTGGTAAGTCATATATATAGTAGGTTTCAAGTAAAACCTTTGGGGAACAAGTATCCACCCAATTTAAGGACTTGGAGTGCAAAACCTCATCTCAGGGTTTTTTGAAAACCTAATTTGAATAAAACCCTTTTGGTTAAAATAATATTTGGTAAAAATAGTTTTCGGTACTATTCACATGGCATGATCATTGCGCAAGAAGTTTGGGTCAAGGAAGATGAATATGGTGAGGGATAGGACCTAAGAGCGCCAAACAAACTCAACAAACAATCAAGCAATAATTCAAATAAGCATGCACTCAAAAAGTTTTAATTGGTTCCAAATTTTTGTAAATCCAAGTATAACAAAGTGATACAAATAGAGGGTGTGACAATACCAGCCTAAGGCAATTCACAATTACCTTTAGGAGCGATTCAAAAGAATGGCATACTCAGTTCGAATGGGATCTAAAGTTATAAAACAACTCGGCAATGGATGGTACATTCCAATTGATACCGAGGGTGTAACCCGGTGTCTAAGCGTGCTCTCAAGAACTCGAGCATTTCCATATTCATCAAGGTTTTACCAACATCCATGCCAAGGATTTTGGCAACACATCGCACTACCATGATGAATAGTGGTGGAGGATGCAGGTGCAAAGGAAGGCAAACACTTCCTCGAATTTCACCTTAGCTATGCGAAGGAAGCAAAATCTGGATGATCGATCGAGAGACATTTAGCACTCCGCTTCTAATGTTCTCCATTATGTACTAGCATAAACAAAAAAAACAATGTTTGGTATGTAGAACATCAAGTATAGGTCGGACTTCGGTAGGATGAGAAGGTCCATGAGGAACAACTTCTAGAATAAGTCATATGAAATCCTCATGGGGAAGTGGCTAAATTGTTGATGCAAGATATTATAATTATAGATGTTCCGCCAAAGTGTGTTGGCCACAACATCCACTCCTCCTATTTAGTAATACCAATGTTATAATTCTTGGGCAACTTTCCAACCATCATACCCGCGTGAGATTCAGATACGGCTGGTATCGGGATATTCCAGACTCGGCATGTGTGAAAGTTTAAGGTTGCAACACAGATCAAAGAGATGACGTTGCGAGATTCTCGGGAAATAAACTGCGAAAGACAACTCCAAGACATGAGCTGGATTGTAAGACCCACATGAACATGGAGTCCAAAACAATTAAGGTCATATGGAGATCTTACAACAAAACAATATCAAGTTCAGGTTAGGAACCATCATTAGGAATTAGCGAAGTCCTTACATAAGTCCGGATTAGCTCTTAAGAAAGAACTTATTTTCCTTTAACAACTCAATCAGTGGCTTGGTGTGCTAGGAGTTACATATGGATTGGAGGCTGCAAGTCGACAAACCCATAGAACACTTCGTGCGTGCATGACTGACTTGGGATGATTCCAATGGAAGCAAAATGAACTTTCCTCGAATTCACGGCGACAACTTGCATCCAGTACACATGAATTAAGAGGGAGTCACTTCTTACACCATACACATACTTCAGGTGCAAGACCTGAAGATAATACCTACAAAGTTTCCAACATTAGCTTTATGTTCATCATGAATCATGGAGAGTATAAACAATGTTGTCGATGGGCTCAACAACAGTTCCTCGAGATTTCCATGAAGATGGAAGTACATAACTATGTGAACAAGGTGATAGCATTGGTTAGTACAAAAGATATAATGGCGTATGCCCGAGGATATATCCAAGAGTAAAACAACATTAGGAAGATCTTTGGTTCTGATTTTGATTTAACGATAGCCCACGCTCAAATCAAAGATTGGATAAGACAATAGGTGCAATAATTGATCACGAGGATCAATTGATGAATATATCATATTTCTTAAACACCCACACGAGATATCCCTTTGGAAATAACTAAGTCAGGCAAAGTTTTTATCTTCCAACTCTCCAAGTTGTTGTTTAGCTTAACCAACTAGATCAGGGGTATCCAACACGAATTCTTGGAGAAGGGATGGTTTATAAAAAATCATCTTTATCACGAACTCAACATAACGGTCAAGGAACACCTTGGTAATACTTCCAAGAAGATATTTGGAAAATCACGATCCACCGATATGTTATCACACTCGAGAACAATCTTGCTTTTCAAGGCAAGATGATACGATCAACAGAGCGAAGGATTGACACAATCCTAGCTCATTGAACAAAGAGTGCACCATGGAAAAATGGACTAGGTAGCACGATCAATCTTAGAATGGTGATAGAATAACCAACACTCTAAGAATGAGCTTATTGCCCATTAACCTCCAAGCAATCAGATTGCTAAAAGTTCTGATTTTCATGCATCACGATTCACTTGTCAGTATTCCGGTTACAACCAACTCAGGTACTAAGGAATGAACAATGATGGTGAGAAGTATCACTGCATCAAGATTTCATAACAGGGAGTGCAGTTCTCATGACAATCTTGACATGAAGAGGGTAATACCTCAAGGTAGAATAGAACAAAAGCTGGATTGGCATTTTGATCTGCAGAATACAACTTCTTTGACCCAATCCAAGAAATGGATGAGGTACGGGAGTTTGTTTATCCTAGTCATTAGGAAATAGAATGGCTTGACGGACCACAAGAGTAGTCAACATTGATAACACAAATGCATGACGTACGCTTGACTATCCACTGATAGCTGAAGGTCAGAATACAATTGAGGAGGGGCAACTCAAGAGCACATGATTTTTCCTGAGTTGTAGATGCATAGGTTAACATGTTGAACATAGTTCAACATAGTTCTTCCAGATAACCCATGCAGAAGGATAGGATTGGCAGAGTCACAGCTATGGAATGGAGAACTCATCACGAGCAATCATGTTGTGATCTTTCGTCCACAAAGAACTTCTGTCGGGGTTGGTTCATGGTATTGGAAGAATGACATACCACGGACCCTGAAGAATATAACAAACTTACTAAACATCCTAGAGGAACGAGCAATTACTATCAACAGAGGTGAGCAGAATGACTCTTTGGTTGATGAAGCCATAATTCGAGTACCTAATGACTAAGTAGCATCACAGGATGCTTTTGATAACGATGGCCAGAATTATCACACTGGAAACACAATTGACAACTAGACTGTTGGGTGGTTCACTAAAACAACATGGTTTCCTAACACTTCAACAAACACGTCGAGGTAATAGAGTACCTCAACTCAACAATTAGTGTGCTTTGTCTGGCCCAAAAGACATTGACTCGATGTGAAGAGTTTGCAATTGCATCAGATTATTTAGAAACCTTGGACAACTCGGACAGCATAACGGCTGTACGGGCATGAAATATGAGACAATCTGCACAAGAAAATTAACAACATAACACTGAATTCTTAAGGATACATTGATCCAGGATGACATCAACTTTCATATAAGTCTCCAGAATAGTAACTCATCATCCTGATAGATAGATGAGAAGGTCAAGTCCTTAAACCCCGTAGAAAAGAAGAGGGTGACTCAGAATTAGAATGACACGAGAAAAGGAGTAAAATAGCCTTATGTTCGCTTCCACAATCAACTCCCTTATATAACTAAAGCAGATCTAGACTCAACATTGACCAGTTTGGCTTGGTAATCCTACAGGCAGTCAAGCTCTGATACCAAAGCTATCAGGACCCCGATCCTAAGCCATAAGAATCCAGCATGTAACACATCATATCACCTTGCGGCCTCACGCATGTTTATCTCCACGGATGCCACCTTACCTGGGCCGGGACCGTTTGCGTCTTTTGGCTCACGTATGTGAATGTGTCGCTAGAATTCAAATGTCAAAGAACCCATGCCGACATGACTAGTCATAGAACCCAAGTGGCACATCCGTACAGGGACAGGCATACGTAACCCAGCAATGTAGGGGTCGATCTCTAGCATGTGTAGACGAGTCATAGCAAGCCACAAGGACTCCATTACGCCATGGGACATAAATGTCATCACTGCACGTAGACGAGTCGTAGCAGGCTACAGGGACTCCATTACACTGCGAGACATTTCCCCGAAGGGACAGACACAGCAGCAAAGAAGGATACACGCCGGTCAATCAATGTGCCCGGAGCAGTAGCAAGCTACCAAGGCTCGGTGGAAGCACAATGAGGCATTTCCCCATAAAGAGTACTACTAAAGGCACACAATTAGGTGTCGAATCCCATACATACCATTGCACATCACACGTATGCACGACATGCTCGATATGCATAGATAGAACTATGGCATCATAACATAACCATGCAACATTACAACATTTATTTAGAAGGCTCGGAAGAGCCAACACAATAAGATGTTACAAGCAGGGGTCACAAGACCCAACATTCAGAGCATTCAAACAAACAAGCGGAAGTTAAACATGTCTGGGTACAGACATCTACAAAAGTGGCTGGAGGAGCCTGAAAAGCTACAACGACCCTATCACAGGAACCAAACCTCTGTCTGGGATTCCCAAGCTAATCGGGTCAACATCAAACTTCCCATCATAAGGGTCACTAATGAGACCGACATCTCAGCTGCAAAAACATAAATTAAGTAACCGTGAGTACAAAGGTACTCAGCAAAACTTACATCAAAACTATCTACATATGCATCATTGTCAACAAAGGGGGTTGTGGAGTTTATTGCAGCAAGCCAGCTTTGACTCTTGGCTAACCTATACTGTGACTACAGGTACTTTGATTGAGGTGGGATAGCGCACACAATTCCACATATTCACCAAATCAATACACCACTATGGATCCACTTCCATTTCCCTGTGAGAAGGCCATCCATAGCACTCACGCATATCTTGCGTATTTTAGAGGTATCCATTTCACTTGTCTATGAACCACATAAGTTCTCCAAGTAGTCCATATCCAAGGACGCGGCTATTTGAACAGATCCATAACCCTACAGGGGTGTACTTCTTCACACATGCTCCCGCCACTTATTGCCATGTGCACATAAAAGGCACCTCGACAACCTTCAAGCGGAAGCCCAGCGAGGGAGTCGGCCACGACTGTCAACCACACAAGACCCTAGTCTAGGTTTATCGCCTATTTGAGACTAAACCCGCACGGAAGTCCGGCCAAAGTTTCCGCTACGGCCTCAAATGATGTGCGTAGGGTTCCCAAGCCCACCGTTTGGGTGCCACTTGGTACATCGTGCCACTATGCATCTACCGCATCGAAGCCCACCCCGTCGGGTAGCGCTAAGCACGGCCACCAACACTTTTCTACAAACACCAGAAACTAGTTGCAACTCCTGGACAGATATCTAGGCGATTAATAAGTCAAGTGGGCTCATATTTTAGGGCCCAATGTGTGGTAGTAATTGTCTTGTATCACAAACACAGAACTCAGTTCTTAAGGAGGGTACCAATGAGACAACCCGCCATGTACTCCTACATGGCCTCTCATTGCTACCTTTACCAAATCGTGTTCACACACTTAGCTCTTACACAAAAGTACATGAACACTGCCATTCCGATTCATCGCCTAGATGGATCAGACCCGACACGACATGACTCTAAGCATAGCAGGCATAGTAAGCAAGCATGGATGAGTAAGCACAACAAGGCTCAAGCAGTTACTACTCATGCTAAGTGGTTTAAACTATTTACTGTGGCAAAGAGAGGTCATGCAAAGGAATGGGTTCAACTACCGATGACATGTAATAGTTGAATCGTTATTGTCTCAATGCAGTAAGAGAGAGCGGGAGCGAGAGAATGAGTTCATATCAGTATGCTCAAGGGGGGTTGCTTGCCTGACACTTCTGAAGATAACAATGAGTCTTCATCGGTGACAACGATCTCAACATCGGAATCATCGTCTATCGAGAAGGAACAACACCAGCAAATAATGAAATGAACACATTCAATGCAATGCAACAAACATGATGCCTAATATGGTATGTTAAAAGCATTGAATTGACCTAGTGCAATATTTATTCATATTAATTGAAGTGGAATTCAAATAGGCATCAAATTCCAACTTCAAACTATTTATCTAATTTGTCCTAATCATGAAATGTCCTACTTGGTGATGTTAACTTGCTCAAACAAGAATGAACTTGGCATGAACAGATTCATTGGGATTTTATGATCATTTTTCATATATAAATTATTTTCATGTGAGTTAAGGTTGAATTTCTATGGTTTTTAGAAGTTTTAAACATTTTCTGGAATTTCCTGAATTATTTTATTACTAGAAAATCAATTAATGCGTCAGCAATACCTCAGCATAGCATCAGCGGGTTAGCCGCCCCGGGTATAGGTCAAACCTGACGACCGGGACCCACACGTCAGTGTCACGGGGTTAATCCTTGCGCTGACCAGAGGTTTGACCGACCCTGGGGCCCACTGCCAGTGGTTAGGGGGGTTATTAGCGGGTTAATTAAGCCCTAATGGCCAGCCAGGTCAGCACTCGCCGGAGCTTCACTGGCGGCGACCAAAACCATGGCGGCAGGGCACCGGAATTGGCTATGGGGCTCGGTTCAACACGCGGGTAGCACCCGGGTGTAGCCCTTGCTCGCACCGATCCATCGGGACACCAAAGAGGTCGTGGGGTTGCCGGAGCAGTGGCCGGTGATGAGCTGTGTAGTGGCAGCAGCTTGGGCACAAGCAAGAGCTAGCTAGGGGGCGCTCGGGCAACAGTAGCAAAGGGGGAATGGAGAGGAGGTCATTGGGAGGCGGACGGGCTGGTCAGCAGGCTCGGGGACGGGTGGAGCACGGCGAATCGACGGTGATGCTCCGGTGACTGAGGTGGAGATGACAAGCTCGATGGTGACAATGGAATGTGCCTCAGCTTGATTCCATCGGCGGGATGGACCAGGGCATCGCGGAGGATCGGTTGGGCTTGCTAGAGGGGCTAGAGGGGGCCGGTAGCCGCGGTGGTTGCGAGCGGTGGCGGCCGTGGTGCTTGGGAGGTGAGGAGGAGCGGAGGGAGAGGGCAAGGGAAAGAAAGAGGGGGTCGGCTCGATCTGGACGAAAGCGGCGATGTTATCCCTGGCTTCCACGCAAGCTAGCAGGCAGGAGGTGGCCGGGGCACCTGCCCACGCGCGGCGACCACGCGCTCATCCTTCTATCCCGAGGAGGACGACAACACAAGGAGGAGGCTGCGGTGGGCTGGTTACAGTGCTGGGCCAACAGGTAAGTCATCTCTCTCTCTCTCTGCTTTTCTATTTATTTTTGTTTTTCATTTCTTTTATTTGTTTTGATTTTTTTCAGAATCAGATCATGTTTGAAAATCTTCAAACTTGTTCCTGTCATTGAGGGGATTATTCCACCCATAGTGAACATTTTGTTTTCCTATTGTGGGCAACTTTATTTATTCAAATAAAACAAGCAGCTAAAATAATTCCAAAAATAATTTTCCCTGGGCTGAAATATTTATTTTGAAATCTAAAATTTTATTGGTTTAGGCCAGATATTTGATTTGAGGCCATTCTCATTTGCCAGGGGTTTATGAAAGCCATTTTTGTTCATTGGTTCAATTTTCTTTTGGATTTTGGTTTAATCTATGAGTGGTTGGGTTAGGTCATCCCCATTTCATTTTTAAGGGAAAAATTAACATGATGACATGATGCAATGCAACAACAAGCAGAGCCTAAGCTAGGGCTATGACAGAGGAGCTGACGAGGGTCCAAGGTATGCTTGGTCCATTGGGGGCGTGTAGCCCTCGGGAGTCGGGCCGGCTGCTTGGCAGCCGGGCCGGGCCTTGTGTGTTTTAACCATTGCTGGTTTTGCTTTGCAGGGGAGTTGAACGCCCTTCGGGAGGAGAAGGCCGAGGCGGTATCTAAGTGGGACCGGCTAATGTAGAGCATCCAGGTGATCACCTTGGAAAGGGATCGGCCGGGCGCCCTGCTGGTGGACGGGCAGGCGGCTCAAGACCGCCTAAAGGCGGACATGGCGCGGGAGGTGGCGGCCAAGGAGAAGGTCGTCAAGGAGGAGGCTGATGCTGCATAGCGGACCGCCGCCCTCCAAGGCGAGGTGACCCGCCTTGAGAAGACGCTTGAGGAGTGTAGGGCTTCCCTCGCCGAGGCGGAGGCGGCGCTGGCGGGGGAGCGGGACTTGTCGCTGCACTGTGCCCTCGAGCTGGACGACTCCTTCCAACGTAAGTCTTGGTTTCCTTTTTCAGTCGGACGGGTTATTCTTGCCTTTGAGTTGCTTTTTTTATTCTCCCCTCTCTTTTCCAGAACGCTTCCCGGAAACCCAGCGCCGCGCTGAGCATGCTGTGGCGGAACATCAGAAGTATCTCCGAGAGCGCGGGCGCGAAATCGAGGAGAATGTTGGCTGGGACGTGGCGGAGCTTGGGCTAGCAATGGAGAACCAGCTGATCCATCTTGAGCACAGCGTGGAGCGACTAAAGTGTCATGCCCTGTGTTTGTATCACTTTGTTATACTTAGATTTACAAAAAATTGGAACCAATTAAAACTTTTTAAGTGCATGCTTGTTTCAATTATTGCTTGATTGTTTTTTGAGTTTGTTTCGCACTCTTAGGTTCTATCCCTCCCCATATTCATCTTCCCTGACCCAAACTTCTTCCCCAATGATCATGCCATGTGAATAGTACCCAAAACTATTTTTACCAAATATTATTTTAACCAAAAGGGTTTTATTCAAATTAGGTTTTCAAAAACCCCTGAGTTGAGGTTTTGCACTTCAAGTCCTTAAATTGGGTGGATCCTTGTTCCCCAAAGGTTTTACTTCAAACCTACTATATATATGACTTTCCAAAACCAAAAAATATTATTTTTAAAGATTATTTTAGTATTTATTTAAAAGGCTTTTTCTTAAGGCCAGGAAAAAATCATAGGGAAAATTTATTTTAATGCTTTGAAAATATTTGACTCAGTGGACATATATTTTCATTATATATGAGTTTCAACACATGGTCATGTTCGAAATCATAGGAAAAAACACTCAAAACTCTTTATGTCCAACTCAAGATTTTGAAATATTTCTATAAGAAATATTCTCAATAAATTCCAAAAAATTCCAGCACATCTACATTGTCATAGGTGATGATCTTGCAAAGTTTCATCTCAATCCAAATTGTTTTGGTTCATCAAACTATTCGAAAACCCTCCCAGTCCAGATTAAAATTTGAGCAACTTTACATTGTGAAGTTTCTTCCGTTGATCCCAAACTTTGTGGACATGTTCTAATCACCAAATAATGGTGCTACACTAAGTGGTGCATCAAGGGGATTAGCTTAGCATGACTAGATCTACAGAAACCAGATTCTGCTGATTTCTAGGGTTTCACAAAGTTACATTGTGAACTTTCTTCAATCAAGCTCAAACTTGGTGATGAGGCCTAATTATAATCACCATTTGATCCTGTCAATTCCTATGACAAGCAAATCCCATTTGCATGCCCTAATCTCCATCAAACACCTTCTGCTAGGATGGCAAAAACCTTGTTTGGCCCCCTTCTGCTAATCCCCTTGCCTCCAAAATTTTACCACAACTTTCTAGTATTGCATTTCACCTCCAGTAATTTCTTCTGCACAAGACTCAATGGGTAAGTGGGGTAAAACCCACATTTACCTCTCTGGACAGCAAGGACAGCAACATTTCAACCTCTCCCCTACTCCATTTCTTCACCCTTGCCTATCCCCTAGCTCTTGCTAGCTCATGGGCATCTTTGGAACCTCCAAGACACAAATGGACACGCAGGTGCCAATTTTTATGCCACTGCCAGCCATATTGGCGCTCTGGAGCGTGCTACAGTGTGCTCCTGCACTGTAGCCGCCCCCATCCTAACGCTCCCGACCACCTCAGGCCAAGGGAGCATGCCACCAGGCCCCCCTCGACATCCGTGCCTCCCTTCCTGTCGTATCCCCTCCTCTCTCTCCCATGTTGTCCCCCTTCACACGCGCATGGCACTGCCTGAGAGCTCCAATGACGGAGGTCACACGCGTGCGCCTTTGGCCCCCCTAGCTGCCCCTCGTCCTATCCACGGGCACGGACCGAGTCCACGACCACCGCAGACACAGCCCAGGGCGCCCCTGAGGCCCGTGACGATGCCCCCGAGCTTGCCATGCGCCACGCCCATGGTGAGCTTCGGCCACCACTACATAAAGGCCCTCGTGCCTCCCTCTCACTTCAGGTCACCTCTCCTTCCTTGCAAACGCACTTCCAAAGCCCCATCTCGACCTGCCCGAGCTCAAGCGCACGGGATCGAACCGGTCGCCGCCGCATCGGGCCACCGGCATTAGCGAGGTAAAGGGCCTCCTCCGCCCCCGTTTGGGCTCGATCCGGCACCCCTGCTCTCTCCTGACGCGTTTCCCCCTTGTCCACATCCTTCTTGCAGCACGGGACGGCCCCGGTGACCTCCTCCCAAAGCCCTTCCTCGCGGCCTTCTCGTCGCTGGCGACTCCGGCCGCCCCGCCACTCCTTCAACCTCCAGGGGATCAACGACTTGACCCCGAGCCCATTTCCGCACTTCCCCATCATCATCGTTCCCTACACCGCCGCCATGCCCTACACCGCCGCTGGTGAGGCCCTCTCCTCTCTGTCCAAAGGTGGGAGAAGGAATCAACAGGGGGGCCCCACCTGTTGGCCTCTCCTCGCCTCTCCCTCCCTCTCTGTACCGCTGGCGCCAAGGGCCCGCCTGTCGGGTTCGAACCGACAAGGCACGCGCGTCTGGCTAGCTGGTTGGCCTACTGGCTGAGCCGGCCCAGCTGCTGGCCTCCTCAGGGCCTAGGGCATAGTGCCCATTTTCCTTTTATTTTTCTTCCTTGTTTTGCAAAATTCCCACAGGGAAAAAAATAAATCCTAAGCCAGACATTTCTCCAACATAAATCTTAGAATAATATGGAATTTAATAGTGCCATTTGTGAAAAATGTTGAAAACCTTTTTATGCACTGTTTTATTTAAAACTTGTTTTAGGCATCTTTTTGCCTCTGTTTAAATAGTTTTTAGAAATGTTTTCACAGCAAAACCTTAAGGATATAAGACTCTTATTATTCAGCTTCTGTGTTCAGTGAGCATTGATCTCTAGGATCACTATACACGTGCATTCGGTGATCACGACTTATGAGTCGGGGTCCCCACATGAAGACGGTCGGCAAGGAGGTGATCGCCGCCCTGTGGCCGGGTCATGGGGCTCCGGAGAGCCGCATGGCGTTGTGGCTAGAGAATGTCGTGGCGTGGCTCGAGGTCTGGAAGGCGTCAGCAGCTCGAGCCGGCGCGCAGATGGCGCTTCGGTTCGTCATATCATGGTACCATGGCGTCGACCTGGACCGGCTGGCCACCATGTGGGACGTGTCGGAGGAGGAGCGAGCTGCTCGCGAGACCACCCTTGTCCGTCGAGCCAACGAGCTTACCTCATACGTCGACCCAGATGAGCTTTTGTTGGTCCTTGGCGAGGATGGCGAGCCGGTCGCCGAGGATTCCTTCAGCAACCCCAAGGTCCGGAGGATGAGGAGGTCACTGATGAAAGCACCGACTCTAGCACCGACAGCGATGGTGAGACTATGGGAACCATGGAGGCGGACCCGAAGGTCGCAGCCTCTTCTGGGCGGCACGTCAAGCCGGCTGGCGACGCGTCGACTGGTGACGTGCTGGCTGGTGACACGCTAGCAGCCTGAGCCCCCTACTTGTTTCTACTTTCGCTGCATGTTACTTTAAAACTCATTTCCACCCACTGGGGTTGTATTGTAATGAACATATGGCCGGCAGCCTCTATCATTTTAACTTGTGCTTTGGTTGTTGAAGTGTTGCTATTATGCGTGCCAGTTCGTCCTTACCCTTTTTTGCCCCCTTGGTTCCGTCTGCTCAGGCCCTTTTCCCCTTTGGTATCGACCCCGCCAACCTGACAGTCGGGAGTCGGTCTGTAGCTGGGATGGGGCGTCCGCCTCGAGGGAGCCGGTTCTGAGTTTGGGAACCGCGAGAGTCTTTTGGGTAAAGTGAGTGGCATAGGAGAGAAAGTGGTCTGGCTAGACCTAGCCGGCGCCCCCCCCCCCTTGCGATTAATTTTTCATGTGCGCTAAGTTTCGCCGTCCCGAGGACCCATCATGCGGACAATCGGGAGCCGGTCTGTAGCTGGGAGGGGTGGGAGAGCTCGTTTAGCTCACATTACTTGGTCAATTTTGGGGGAGGATGCCTAGGACCAGCCGGTGAGCCCCCGGGCCTGGGAACCGGGTCCGGGAGCTGGTGAGTGGGAAAGCCTTGGAGGGAAACGAAAAGGGCATGTCCCAAGAGCCGGCTTGGGGCACCCATTGCATTCATAAGCCCCAAAAATGGAAGGATACATAAATACACTGGTTTTTCAGCAGTAAAACAGGCGGAGGAGCGCCGCGTTCCACGGGCACTCTGTCTCCTCGCCGGAGGCGCCTCTCTTGCGCTTCTGTGGCTTCTGGGCGTCTATCAGGTAGTACGCGTTGTTGTGTGGCGCCTTGATGACGATGAACGGGCCCTTCCATGGGGAGGATAGCTTGTGTTAGCCGGCTGTTCGCTGGATCCCCCTGAGCACCAGGTCCCCTTCGTGGAAGGAGAGTGGCCAGATCTGCTTGTTGTGGTAGTGCCGGAGCTTTTGTTGGTAGATGGTCATCCGACTCAAGGACACTCACGTGCTTCCTTGAGTAGGTCGACGTTGCCTCCTTTGTGTCCTTCTCCATGTACAGGGTGACCCGAGGCGAATCGAACTCGATGTCAGTGGGGATGATCGCCTTGGACCCGTACAGGAGAAAGAAAGGGGTGTAGCCGGTTGATCGGTTGGGGGTGGTCCTGAGGCTCCAAAGGACAGCCGGCAGCTCCTCGATCTACCAGTCGGCTGACCTGACCAGTGGCACCACGAGTTGGGGCTTGATGCCGGCTAGGATTAGGCCGTTTGCCCTCTCGACCTGGCCGTTTCACTGTGGGTGAGCGACGGAGGCCAGGTCGAGCCAGATGCCCTGCTTGGTGCAAAAACGCGCTAGCGCACCCTTGGCGAAGTTCGTGACATTGTCAATGATGATGTTGTGGGGAACATCGTAGCGTACTGTGATATCTTCGATGAACTGGACGGCCGTGGGGCCGTCCAGCTTCTTGATCAGCCTAGCCTCGATCCACTTGGTGAACTTGTCGATGGCCACCAGCAGATGCGTCATGCCACCTCATGCGGTCTTGAAGGGACCCACCATGTCCAGCCCACAGACGGCAAAGGGCCATGAGAGGGGGATCGTCTGGAGGGCTCTAGCCGGCAGGTGGCTCTGTGTGCTAAAGCGCTGACAGCCCTCGCACTTGTCGACCAGCTGCTTGGCCTCCTCCAGAGCGGTCGGCCAGTAGAAACCGTGGCGGAATGCCTTGGCCACCAGGGTCCTGGAGGAGGCATGGTGCCCTGGTGGATGTCGAGGAGGATCTCCTGACCCTTTTTCGGCTCGACGCATCGTTGGAAGATGTCGGTGGTGCTGTGATAGACGAGTTCGCGGTTGATGATGCTGTAGGCCGAAGCCCGGCGCTGGATTTTCCTTGCCGCAGCCTCGTCAGGAGGGAGCTCGTCGCGTAGAAGGAACGCTGTGATGGGTTGGGCCCATCGGGGAACCGAGACGAGGGACAGATCAGGGGCCCCCGGGCCTGGGTGATCAGCCCCCGGGACCGGCTCGCCAGCCCCGGGACCAGCTCACCAGCCCCTAGGGCCGGCTCGCCAGTCCATGGGATGGAGACGGTGGGAGGGGCGTCGATCATCATCATGACCATCGCGGTGTCATTGGAGTCGGCAACTCCGGGAACGGTCGGCTTGTCGGTTGGGGCTGATGACGCTGGTTGGTCAGTCGGCACGACAGCCGGAGTCGATGGAGACGCTGCGGCGAAGATGCCGATGGAGCAGCCGGAGCTGCTTTCGGGCCGGCGGCATTGGCCGGCATGAAGATGGAATCTGATTTGTGGGAAGGCTTGATCGACGGCTTGAGCAGCCGTTCGAGGGAGACGCCGGCTGGGATGGCCTGCCGAATGGAACCAATCTTTGCCAGCGTATCGTCCGCCTCGTTGTCTGCCCACGGGACATGGTGGAACTCACATTCCTCGAAGGAGTCGGTGAGTTCCTGCATGAGGAAGCGATAACGGGCCATGTTGGCGTCTCTGGCATTCCATTCGCTAGAGACCTGCTACACCACGAGGTTGGAGTCGCCGAAGCATAGGATGCGCCTGATGTCGATCTCCTTGGCGAGATGGAGGCCATGGACGATGGCCTCATATTCGTCCTCATTGTTGGAGGCGGCAAAATGGATCTGGAGAGCATACTTGAGTTGGTCGCCCTTTGGGGAGGAGAGGACTATGCCGGCACCCAGGCCGGTCTTAATCTTCGAGCCATCGAAATGCATGTGCCAATGCATGGAGTCTGGGGGAGGCGGCAGGAACTCGGTCTCCGCCCAGTCAACGAGGAAGTCGGCCATCGCCTGTGACTTGATGGTGATACGCGGCTCGTACCGGACTTCGTGGTCGGCAAGCGCGATGATCCATTTGGAGATCCGGTCGCTGGAGTCCCGGCCACTCATGATCTCGCCGAGCGGGGCCATGCTCACCACAGTGATGGTGTGCTCCTGGAAGTATTGCTTGACCTTCTTAGCGGCGAAGTAAATGTCATAGCACATCTTCTGATAGTGGGGGTAGTTTTTCTTGGAGGCGGAGAGGACCTCGCTGAGGTAGTAGACGGGGTGCTGGACCGGAAGGGACTTTCCCTCCTCTGGTCGCTCGACCACCAGGACGACGCTGATGACGCGTGTGGTTGCCGCGATGTAGGCGAGCAAGGGCTCCTTCTCAAACGGCGCGGGTAGGATGGGTGTGTTGGTGAGGGCCCGCTTGAGGCCGCGGAAAGCTTCGTCCGCCTCGTCGGGCCAATCAAACCGGGCCAGCCTCGTCGAGGAGCCGTGGTCTGGCTCGGCCAGGGTCATCTTCCACAGCAGGCCGTAGAGGGGTAGGGCCTTCTCCCCCAGCCGGCTGACGAACCGGCTGAGCGAAGCAAGGCATCCAGCGAACTTCTGGACGTCGCGGAGCCGGGTCAGCTTGGGCATGCGCTCGATCGCACGAATCTACTCTGGGTTGGCTTCGATGCCGCGAGCGGACACAAAGAAACCCAGGAGCTAGCCAGCTAGCACGCCGAAGACACACTTCTCCGGGTTGAGCTTGATCTTGTACTCGCGTAGGTTCACAAACGTCTCCCGGAGATCGTGGAGGAGGCTGAAGTGCTTCTTGGTCTTGAGGACAATGTCGTCAACGTAGACGTGGACGTTCCTGCCTATCTGAGGCAGGAGGCACTTTTGCATGTAGCACTGGAAGGTAGCACCGGCATTCTTTAGGCCTAAGGACATGGTGATATAGCAGTAGGCCCCAAAGAAGGTGATGAAGGAGGTCTTGAGCCGGTCCTCCGGGTCCAGCTTGATCTAGTGGTAGCCGGAGTAGGCGTCCTGGAAAGATAGAAGATCATAGCCAGTCATGGAGTCAATGACTTGATCGATCCGTGGCAGGGCAAATGGGTCCTTGGGGCATGCCTTGTTCAGGCTGGTGTAGTCAATGCACATGCGCCAGGTCATGTTCTTCTTCAGCACCAGGACTGGGTTGGCCAGCCAGTCCAGATGGAAAACCTCCATCATGAAGCCGGCTGCGAGCAACCGGGCTATCTCTTCTCCTATACTATGCCGGTCAGAGAAACAACGTAAGGGTTGCTTAACTGGTTTAGCGTTCGGACAGACATGAAGCTTGTGCTCGGCGAACTTCCTCGGGACACCCAGCATGTCTTTGGGGGACCATGCAAAGATGTCCCGATTCTCACAGAGGAAGTCGACGAGCTCGCCTTCCTATTTGCTGTCGAGGCGGGAGCCAATGGTGACGCACTTCTCGGGATTGGCCGGGTCAAGTGGGACCTTCCTGGTGTCCTTGGACAGCTAGAACAAGGCCTTGTCGACCGACTGCGAGGGAGGGGCCGGCATGGTCGGTTGTCTAGCGGCAAGGGCCACGAGCCGGTCGAGCTGGCGCTTCTCCTCGGCTATTTCTAGGGCCTCAGACAGCTGGCTGCCGTCTCGAGCGCACTCGATCGACATCTTGTAGTCGCCGGCAATGGTGATGATCCGCTTGAGACCCGGTATTGTGAGCTTGAGGTAGGCATAGTGGGGGACCGCCATGAACTTGACGAGAGCCGGCCGGCCGAGCAGTGTGTGGTAGGGACTGTCAAGGTCCACCGAAGAGGGCATCGAAACGGAAATGGCTGGGACCGCCAAAGAGGACGTCAAGCTTGATCTTGCCGATGGGAGAGTAGGACTTTCCCGGCATGATGCCATGGAAGACCGTCCGGCTCGCCTGCAGATCTTCTGCTTTCGGCCCTAGCTTGCGCATCATGTCGAGGTAGAGGATGTTGATGCTGCTGCCACCATCGATCAGCACCCGCATGAAGCGGTAGGTACGCTTCTCGGAGGCGGTGGTGGGGTCTAGGACCAGAGTGTAGCTGTCGGGATTTGGCATCACGGCCAGGTGTTCAGCCAACTCCAAGTGACCGGCTTCTCCAACCAGTGCATGAACTAGGGAGTCACCAGCATAGTGACATTCACCTCACGGTGGAGCCGGCGCTGAGCATGCTTGTCGGTCTCTTCACTGGTGAAGACGACGTAGCAACCGTCCTGGTTGGGGAACTGGTCGTGTAGGCGACTGTCATTCTGGGCCAGAGTCGGAGCCGGCATAGGGGCAGCAGCTGGGGCCGGGGCCAATGCGTGGGCAGGCGGCGGGGGAGGAACCGGAAGGTCATCCCCCGGGGCAACCACTATGAGAAGCTGCACTGCCGGAGCGTGTGCATAGAGGGCTTGGCCCCAGAATGGTTCTTGTAGGGGAGGTCGAGCATCTACTTGAACATGAGCTTGGGCTGCCAGGCAGCCTTGCCGCTGCGCTGATGCTGACCGGAGGGTTGGGCAGCCAGCTCCTGCTCCTCGATGGTGGCGACCTGCCGGCTCCAGTAGCGGGAATCGGGCTAATCGTTCTTGTGCTTGTTGTTTTGCGGCTTCCGGTTGTCGGCAGCCGGTCGTGACGCGGCTAGTGTCGGTGTTGCCTTGGCAGGCAGGGTCGTCTTGACCCGGATCATGGAGTCGGTCGTGGCGTACTTTTCTGCCTTGGTCATGAGCTCAGCCAGCATGGCCGGCTCAGAGCACAGGAGCTTGTGCTTGAGATGAGTGCCATCGCAACAGCCTTCAATGAAGTATTGTATGGCCTGCACCTCATGCACCCCTTTGCAGGAGTTGCGGAGCTTGGTCCACCAGGTGAGGTAGTCATGGAGGGCCTCGTCCGACCCCTGAACACACATGGCTAGTTCGCGGGGATGGCCAGGCCGCTTGTAGGTGCCGGTGAAGTTATGGATGAACGCCTCTTCCAAGTCCGTCTAGGTGTTGATGCTGCCGGCCACCAGGCTGTTCAGCCAGGTGTAGGCCGAGCCGATCAGCATGAGGGGAGCGTAGAGGACGGCTACGCGCTTGTTCCCCCTGGTGACGCCGACTGCGGTGGTGTAGTCGATCAGCCAGTCCTCGATCTGGCGGCCCCATTGTACTTTGGGGTGTTCTGCGGAAGCGTGAAGCTGGGTGGGAACGGCTCGTTGCGGATCCGAGGACCGAAACATGTCGGGTCGATCGAGCCCTCCTCCTCGAGGAGGGCCGACTATGCAAGTCGGTCGATGCGGAGAAGGGCATCTTTCTTGCTGTGGGGAACCCTCGGTCCGAGCCGAACCGCGAGATCAGGACGGATGGTCAGGGGGACAAACTGGGCCGGCTCGTGTCGCGGAGGCGGCGTGTGCCCACGACTGCACCGGCTACCGCCATCTGACGCTTCGTTGCGGCGGACGCTATGAGCCGGGTTGTTGTTACGCCGGCTGTTCATAGCCGGCTACTCGTTCCCCGGCAGCTGGGAGCGTCGAGGGTTTCTTACCTTGGCCCGCCGGCCAGAGCCACAAGGGGAGCAGGAGTACTGAACCGGCTGGCGGCCAGCAGTCCCAATGCCCTCGCCCTCGGGTCGGGGGCCTTCGGAGGCGGCTCCGCCGGGGGCAAGCTGGTGTGTTGTGCGTCGGCGGCATCGATGAGGTCCTTGATGTGGCGCTCACAGGCGGCACGCTCTTTGCCCTCCAAGGTAGCCAGATCCTCATAGGTGACCTTGGCGGCCCGCAGGTTGGCCGCGGGAGTGTTGTGGACGGGTATATTGCAGCCGAGGATTTCTGCGACCATGCGGCCGCGGTCGCGCATAGCCCGATGCCGGTTGGGCTTGGTGCCAGCAGGGGTGAGACCGTAGGCAGAGGCGTACTCCCGCTGAGCGGCCTCCATGCAGCGTTGCATGGCCACAAGGGGGTTGGCGTCCTCGAAGAGCAGGCGGCAAGCTGCCTCCAGCTCGACCGTGGCGACGTTGGGGTCCGTTGTCGGAGCGATGGGGGTGCTTAGGCCTCGGAGGGCCACGCCGAGCGGGTCAGAGGTGCCGACGCAGGTCGTGGCGGAGCCGGCCTTGGCCCGTGCCCGGCCAGAAGAGGTGGCGGAGATAATGTCCATCTCCCCGGCGTGGGGGCCGTTAGACTTGGTAGCCACGAGTGCACCCGCGGCCGTGGGTGGGTCGGTGCAGTCGAGCACCTAGCCAGGGTACTCGTTGGCGGCAGGTGCATCGGCGAGGCTTAGCTTGCTGAAGCACTCGACGAGAGCATTGATGTCGAGCCTAGGGTTGACAGCGCTGCCCGCAGGGCTTGCCGGAGCAAGCCCCATGAGCATGTGGTTCCGCCTAGACACGCGGCAGACGAGGGAGGTGGTGAAGGGTCCCGCCCGAAGCGTGACTCCGGCCTGCACCGTGGGCGGCCCCATGGTGGGCGCCAACTGTCGTCGTCTTCTCACGGCAGATGCCATGGGTAGGCTTATCGAAGGTGGTTGGGGCCAAAGGACACCGACGGGCTCCGAGAGCGAGATTAGGCACAAGCGATGTTAGACACACGATGTAGCCCGGTTCAGGGCCCTCCGGGGGAGGTAATACCCCTAGTCCTGCTTGGTCTAGTTGGTAGGTGGGTAGGGTTACAAGGGTGCTCCTGGAGCTGTTGTCTAGAGGTGGAAGAGAGAGCAGCCGGCTCCCCTTCCCATGCTACGTGGGTGAATATGTGGGAAGTGTCTCATGGGTGTGGGTGCGTGAATCCGTCGTCCCCTATGCATGGGGGGGCTCGGGGGGGTTTATAGGCCAACCCCCCGGCTTACAATATTCTTAAGGTACTGAGTGGGGGGACCCGGCTGGTAGCCTCTCCAGCTGGCCAGGGGGGCCCGCCTCTTGAGCCGTCTCGTTGTCTATAGGGTCCACCATCTGCGTGGTCCCATTGCCCATTGGGGCCTGCCAGCCGGCTCCACGATTGGCATGCGCCCACCTGCTACGGCACAGGCAGCCCGAGCGGCGTCGTCTTGCGCCAGCCGGCCAAAGTCTCTGGTGCGGCCAGCAGCACTGTAGCCACGCTGGGGCAGATAATGGAGTGGGCGGAGACATGCCGGCAGTGTTGTCTCGCCCGGTCACGATCGGCCAAGGTCAGCGGTACGATTGGCTGAACTGTAGCCATGCGCACCCGTGCGTCAGCGGTCACTGTGGCCACGTTTGTGCCCATCATGGGGGGTCTCGTCTTGTCGTTGTACCCATGTGCAGAGATGGGACGGGAGCTTATCCACCCAGGGGTCAGCGGGGGAGCCGGTCTAGAGGAAGTCGGCCGCGCCCAGCCAGCCAGGGCCGAGCCGGCTCCTTGGACAGCCGGTCGCGAGCCAGCCGGCAATGTGCCTGCCGGCCGTGCGCCAGCCGGCCGTGAGGCAGCCGGCAATGTGTTTTTTCTTGAAGTGGGGGAGAGAACCCCATTGCTTTGGCCTACACAGGGGTAATAACCCCGTCAGATAGGATCCTTGAAGCAGTGACGAAGTTGTGACACATGGAAGACATCGTGAACCTTAGAAAGGTTCGATGGTAGTTCCAACTGATATGCCACTTTACCATGCCTCTTGAAAATAATGAATGGATCGATATATCGGGGAGCTAGCTTGCCCTTGATCCCAAAACGGTGTGCACCTCTCATTGATGTGACACAAAGATAAGCCTTCTCGCCAGGTTGATAGACCATATCTTTGTGATGAAGGTCATACTAACTCTTCTGAGAAGACTAAGCAGCCTTCAGTTTTGCATGAATAATGCGGACTTGATCTTTGGCATGTTGGATAATATCTAGACCGATAAGTGTACGTTCCCTAGTTTGTGACCAATTCAGAGGAGTCCGACACTTTCGTCCATATAACACTTCAAAGGGGGTCCATCTTCAGACTAGCTTGATAGCTATTATTGTAGGAGAACTTAGAATACGAGAGAGACTCCTCCCATTTTTTGCCAAAAGAAATGACACAAGCTCGAAGCATGTCTTCGAGAAGCTGGTTGACTCTTTCAACCTATCCCTAGGATTGAGGATGAAAAGAGGTGCTAAAGGACAAATGAGTTCCCATAGCCTCTTGGAAACTTGTCCAGAATCTTGAAGTGAATAAGCTGTCATAGTCTGAACTAATCACCAATGCAATACGGTGGAGCGATACAACTCTGGACATATATAGATCTGCCAGTTGACTAGCAGTGATAGTTTCCTTGATGGCGAGAAAATGTGCAACTTTGGACAGCCGGTCAATGACGACAAGAATAGCATCATTACCTTTCTACGATCCGGGAAAACATGTGACGAAGTCCATTTCAACATGGTCCCATTTCCACTCAGGAATAGAAATAGGTTGCAGAGTTCCAACAGGCCTTTGATGTTCTGCCTTGATTCAACGGCAAATGTTGCATTCTGAAACATAGCGTGCAATGGCTTGCTTCATGTTTGGCCACCAGAACCTTTGACGGATGTCTTGGTACTGCCCGGATATATGGATAGAGGTGTATCATGAACTTCTTTCAACATTCTATCAGTCATATTCAGGTTTTCCTCCCTCATTGGAATGAATAAGCGACCCTTGAAGTACATGGCGCCATCATCAATAACAATGAAGCATCAGGGTCTACCTTCCGCAACATAGCGTCTAATCTTTTTGACTACATTGTCATAGTGTTGCATGGTTTTGATGCTGCCCTCGAGATCTAGTATAGCAACAAGTTACAAAGGGAACCATTGTTAACAACATGGAGGTGCATCTTGCGGGCCTCTTCAGGAGGGGGAACGAGATAAACCCTAAGGAACAATATGGAGGTTCAAATAATAACCCACAAGTGTAGGGAGTCGTTTGTAACCTTTTTTGATAAGTAAGAGTGTCGAACCCAATGAGGAGCTAAAGGTAGAATTAATATTCTCTCAAGTTCTATCGACCACCGATACAAATCTACGCACGCTAATGCTTGCTTTACCTAGAACAAGTATGAAAGTACTTTGCGGGAATAAAACTAGAAGTACTTTGCAAGAAAATAAAGAACATGGAAATAAAAGTTAGGTCCTGTTTTAATAAAAGAACAATAAAAGTAAAAAGTTTAGTAGAAAGGTTTTTGTGTAACGCAAGATAAAGATTGTCCATATGCAATTGAATATAATACGATAGATACTTGTTTTATGCAATGAGGGAGAGGCATACGCTAACACACTTTCCATACTTGGATCATATGCACTTATGATTGGAACTCTAGCAAGCATCCACAACTACTAAAGAGCATTAAGGTAAAACCAAACAATAGCCTTAAGTATCAAGTCCTCTTTACTCCCATACACAACAACCCACCTACTCGGGTTTATGCTTCTGTCACTCAAGCAACCCACCATAGGAAAGTCATGAACATATTGCAACACCCTACAGTGGGGATCCCTCATGCTTGCATGACATGGTGGTCACCATAGGACAGGACCACGTCAACATAAAAGTCACATCCATAACATCATACCACAATTAACCTGTTGGACAAAACAGATCTACTCAAACATCATAGGATAGCCAAATACCATTGGGAAATACTATATGGAGTTGAGCACCATGTTTAAGTAGAGATTACAACAGAGAAGAGAGGTGCTACACCTTTGCATAGAGGGGGAGAGAGTTGGTGTCGACAGCGGCAAGATTGTTGATGTAGATCTCCGTCATGATGCTTGCCCCGGCGGCGTTCCGGCGCCACCTGGAGAGAGGGGTAGAGAGACCCCCCTCCTTTTTCTTCTTCCTTGGCCTCCCCCTAAATGGGAGGAGAGTTCCCCCTCTGGTCCATGGCCTCCATGGCGGCATAGGGCGGGAGCCCCTTCGAGATTTGATCTCCCTCCCTATTATCTTTTGTTTTTCGTTCTTGTTTCTGGCCAAAAACCATTTCTTATATTCCCGGAGATCTGTAAATCCGATCGGACTGAAATTTTGATGAGATTTTTATCCAAGAATTAGCTTTCTTTTGGACTAAGGAGAGATCAAACCGACAAACGAGGTGAGCACCACCCATAAGGGCGCGTTTGGGCCCTGGCCCACGCCCTGGTATCTTGTGCTCACTGTGGGCCTCCGTTTGTGTTGATTCCACTTATCAAAATTCACAAATATTCCAAAAAAAACTCAATAAATTTTTATCGCATTAGACTTTGTTTGATATGGAATTTCTATGAAACAAAAAACACACAAAAAACAGGAACTGGCACTAGGCACTAGGCACTAGATCAATAGGTTAGTCCAATAAATGATATAAATTTTTGCCAAAAGTATGTGAAAGGTGTATAATATTGGCATGAAACAATCAAAAGTTATAGATATGATGGAGATGTATCATCAGCTTGCGGAATTCCTTTTGAAGAAGGGGGTGAACCTTACGAACCTCGAGGTGGTTGTAGTATGACTTGCAGCCTAAGGCATCATCCATTACATTAGCCTTGCCAGGTGTATAAGAAATTTCACAATTGTAATCTGCTATGCATTCCATCCATCTCTGTTAATGGAGGTTCAAATCTGGCTGAGTAAACAGGTACTTCAGACTTTGGTGATCGGTGTAGATCTCGCGAGGTTTACCAATAAGGTATTGTCACCACTCTTTCAGTGCATGTATTACTGCAGCAAGGTCGAGATCATGAAATGGGTATTTCTCTTCATGAGGACACAATTGACGTGAGGCATAAGCAATCAATTTGCGTTCTTGCATTAGGACACAGCCTATTCCGTGACGCGAAGCGCCACAATAAATGACAATGTCCTTATGAGTATCCGAGCGAGCAAGCACTGGAGCAGATGTCAGTTTGTCCTTAAGTGCTTGAAAGCTCTCCTGATATTTTTCTGTCCACTCATATTTAACACTTTTGTGAAGCAAATTGGTTAAGGGCTTTGCAATCGTGGAGAAGTTCTCGACGAATCGACGGCAATAGCTAGCGAGTCCGAGAAAACTTCTGACTTGCTTGACATTCTACAGGGGAATCCAGTCAAGAATAGCCTGAACTCGTTCAAGGTTGACCACAGTACCATACTTGGAGATCACATGACCAAGGTAGGTCACTTTGGGCATCCAGAACTCACAATTGGAATACTTGGCATATAGATAATGTTCCCGAAGCCTCTCCAGTACAAGACGAAGATGTTCAGCATACTCTTATTTATTCTCAGAAAATACCAGAATATCATCAAGGTAAACCATGACGAATTTGTCGAGGTAGTTCATCAGACGAGAGAAGGTTTCTAGAGCATTCGTTAAACTGAAATACATGATGGTGTACTCGTATGAACCATAGCGAGTAACAAATGCGTTCTTGGGAATATCGTATTCACGAACATGAATCTGATGGTAACCCAACCTCAAGTCGAGCTTAGAGAATATCAAGGAACCAGCAAGTTGATCATACAAATCCATGATCCAAGGAAGCGGATATTTGTTCTGAATTGTAGCTTGGTTGATGGGTCGATAATCTTGGACCAGATGGTTTATCCCATCCTTCTTCTTAACAAAGAGAGAAGGTGCTCCCCAAGCGGAGGAACTTGGATGGATGAACCCCAGACGAAGTGAATTGTCAATTTATTTCTTAAGTTTAAGGATTTCATGTGGTGGCATCTTATAAGGACGCTTGGCTATAGGAGTGGTGCCCGGTACCAAGTCGATGACAAATTTGAAAGCTCTAGCAGTGGGAATCCCTGGGAGTTCTTCTTGAAAGACATCTTGGAAATCCTGAACAACTGGAATGTTTTCAATCCCCTCAAGGGGTGACTCATTTAATGCATGCAAGGCATATAGCCAAGCTTCAGCATTTCGAACAAGATGAGCATGATAGCTTACTATCTCATTTGAAGGATGCAGGAGGTGGACGGTTTTGGTGGTACAAATGACGGAAGCGGTATGAGACTTCAACCAATCCATTCCAAGAATGAGATTGATATTGCAAGACTTCGGCATTATGGGGGGAAAAGAATTCCAACCCTTCAATGTCAATGGGGACATTGTGGCTATTCACTTAGGTTCGACATTGGCCCGCGGGGGTGTTTACCACTATTCAAATGTCCATCTCATCACTCTTAATGTCATGCATGTATACAAAAAAAATCGACATGAAAGAATGCAATGATCATGTATCAAACAATACAGAAGATGCTACTGAGTTAACAAGAAGTGTACCCATCATAGTAGCAGGCTGGCCATGACCATTAGCAAGCCTGGCATTGTTGTTGTGGGGCTGGTTGGAAGGTAGTGCAAGTTCATTCGGATTCTGCTTGTAGTCTCTAGCATGGTATCCTAGACGCCACACTTGAATCATAAACCATCCTCACAATGAGAACGGGGAACAGTAGCTCATGGTGGCGAAGCTGGAAGTCTAGGCTGCCTTGGTGGTGGAGCAGGCAGACGAGGTGCAGCATCGGACGGTCTTGGAGTAGGAGCAGGTGCATGGTACATGTTGTGGGGAATCGAGATCTTGCGCTTCTGAGTTGATGAGCCCGAAGATGAGCCCGTGTCACGGTTGTGCTTGTTGCTGTCCTTGTAATCCTGCAGACATGTTTCCACTTGAATGGACTTATTCACCAAGGTGGCAAAGTTTTCAAAGTCCTGAACAAGGAGTGTGAGCTTGATATCTATGTGGAGGCCTTCCCGAAACTTTTCCTGACTACGAGCATCAAATGAAACATCTTCTTCAGCATAGCAGGACAAGTCCAGAAACTCCCGTCAATAAGCATCAACGGTCTTTTTGCCTTGGACGAGATTGCGAAACTCATGCTTCTTCTTGTCCATCATTCCTTGACGAATATGGCGAGCACTGAATGCAGCTTGGAACTCCATCCAGATGATGATTGTTCCAACAGGCTGTGAGCGCCTATGAGTGTACCACCATTGAGAAGTGTGACCCTTCAGAAAGTACGATGCAAAGGTGACGTAGCTAGCCATTGGGGGGCCTGTAGACTCTAGTTCATAGGTGATGTCACGAAGCCATTCATCAGCATCAAGCGGTTGAGTTGAGCTGCGGTAGGTAGCAGGGTTGAGACGCATAAAGTCCTACAAAGTCATTGGGGCTGGCTGCTGATTCATGTTCGGCTTTGGTAATTGATCAATGATCCCTTGCATAAACTGGCGATTCAGTTCAAACTGCTGCATCATACCATTCATGTATTCAGGTGGAGGTGGGTGATCGGCACCACCACCACATCTAGCTAGCATAACCATTCTGTTGAAATAATTAACAGTGGTAGTTTAGCATTGGGAATTGCAGGGCCAATGAATCATTCATGAAGTAAATTGTGCAAAGAAGGAAGTGCAATAGATATGACATGGTAGTTCAAATTCAACATAAAATCCATACATAGGTCTATTACAGACCATAAATCTGTTACAGCATAGACGATAAGTATGGCATGAAAATAACTTAGACAACTAGGCGGCACTGTAACGCCCAAGATGCGATCATATCCTTATTTTGGCACGAGGGCCTCGACAGGGATAGAAGCGCATATCGTCGTTTTGCAAGAATGGAAATTATTACAAGTACATGTACAGAAGAGATGAGTATATAGAATTGGCTTACACTCGCCACAAGCTACATCAATATCACATCAATATAATAGCATATTCGAACATCATCAGAAGAGCAAGGTCCGACTACGGATGAAAACAAACGATAAAATGACATACATCCTTGCTATCCCAGGTTGCTTCTTGGAAATCATCCTAGATTGATGAAGAAGACGAAGAAGAAGAAGAAGAAGAAGAAGAAGAAGAACTCCAATCAAACAAGCATCATGCTCACGTCAAAAACATCACATTACCTATACCTGCAACTGTTGTCATAGTAATCTGTGAGCCACAAGGACTCAGCAATCTCATTACCAAGGGTATCAAGACTATTAAAGCTTAATGGGTGAGGTATGGTTAAGTGGTGAGGCTGAAGCAAGCAACTAAGCATTTATTTGAGTAGCTAACTTACGAATACAGAAAGTAAAGTGGGTGGTCTAGGTATAACGGACGTGAGCTAGTAATGATCACTAAGTGATCCTGAACACCTACTTACGTCAAACATAATCCCATCGAGTTCTCTCTCGGATAAGGACTTACTAGAAGAGACAATCACGGTTACGCACACGGTTGGTGTATTTTATTTGAGTTTACTTCAAGTTTGCAATGACTGGGTGTTAAACAAAGTTTCCAAGTTGCCACATAATCACGGGCACGGCTTTCTGAAACATTTAACCCTGCAAGGGTGCTCCAACCCGATGTGTCGACGAACCCAATAGGAGCCACGTATCTCATTCTCAAGACACGACCAGATGAGTGCGGCGTACGATGGCCTGATAGACATCACCCGAGTTGCCCCGGGTTGGCCTTGCACATGACTCTAGTTTGGACCAACACTCATGAGGAGCACTGGCCCGGGGGGTTGATTAATTCTTCGCGGGTGTTGGCGGGTCCCCATGCAATTTTTAGTTGTTACTAGGGAAATGGTAAAACCAATGTTAGGCATTGCCAGACAAGCTTTATCCTAAAAGGAAAATATAGAGGGTCCCCATAAAAAACCCGAGCATGTTAGGAGCACTCAGTATAAACATAAGACCGGTACACGAGTAACTAGGGGCAGCAAAAGTGGAACAAAACACCGAGCAAAAGGCCAAGCCTTCCACCATTTACCAAGTATATATATGCATTAAATTAAATAGCAATAATATTGTGATATAACAAAAATATCCATGTTGTCACATGGAAGCAATTGCATCTGCAGCTAGAAACGCTATAAGCAGGCTGAGCAAGCGGTAACATAGCCAAACAAAGGTTTGCTGGGATGTGAAGGGGTTTAAGGCTTATCATGGCAATGTTGGGAGGCTTGTCAAACAAGTGGTAGGTAGCGTGACATAGCGATAAAAAATGAGACAACTAGCATGGCAATGATAGTAGTGGTATCCAAGGAAATGATCATCTTGCCTAAGATCCTGCTTGGAAGAAGAACAAATCCGTGAAGTAGACGATCTGTGAATAGACGAACGAATCCTCACACTCCGAACGCTTTCGGAACTCTATTGAGAAGAAGCAATGCGAAACAAACAATCAACACACGACAACACCACAACATAAGCATGACATGATGCACAATCATATATGATGCAAGTTATGCATGGCATGGCAAAGCACAACAATCAACTTCTACACATTAAGTGAAGCTCAATATGCAACGAGTTGCATATTGACGAAACTCCACATTCCAATATTTAGGTCACTCTAGTTTAGGTACACATAAACATTAAATGTTGTTAAACATGGAAAGAGGTTAAGCATAAATAAACTATCTATGCATCATAAATGAGGTTGGAAACAACTTATAGCATTTCCGAAATGACCTCATATGCATATTATGATTTTGGTCCAGATATGTCCTAAGCACATTTTATATTTGTTAAACAACAGAACAAAGTATAACATGCAATTCTACATGTCATTATAGTCGATTTACATATATGGAACATCTCAAATGGAGTTACGGTCTAAAAGTTATGACACACACAAGATTAACATGGCATGAATGAAAAATGCATGAAAATGACAACCACAACATTCCAAATCATGAATGCAGCAAGATATTATGAAACTAAATAATATTCTAGTAAAGTTTCATATATGGCATGCCCAAAACAGAGCTACGGTTCAACCACAACAACCAACACAAGTTTTAGTATAATCTGCCCAAAAACAGCAACATGGCATATTGCAACCCACAAATCAGCAAGCTACAGCCACCTAAAATACACAACAAGGATATGGTGGTTAAGCCTACATAATGCTCAACAATTCATCTATTAATAGCAAGTTTTATTATAAGCATGGATCAATAGGAAATGAGCTCACAAGAAGACGTATTAAACTAAGCAGTTTTCACACAGTGAAAATCTCAGTTTTTTAACATAGCAGTTTTATCACTAACGCATATTGGTAGTAGCAAAACTATATGCTACAGGGCATATAATGGCATGAAACTTAACCACATGCTAGGGGACATTATCAGATACTAATAACTCCATTACACCAACAACAAAGGGGTTCTAGATCACTAGCAAAACACATGGCAAGAAAGCAACAAAATATTACAGATTCTAGACTTAGAAATATTTCAGCAACATTGGTTAAGCATGTACTCATGATGAAATCTACAGATAAACACAAGATTCATGGCATGGCAAACCTATCAGCAACAAGTAGACATGACATACTACAACACACTCCAAAGACTCAACTATAAGGAGGCATGGATTACTTAATACGAGCACCGCAAAATGGAACTTAACATTAACATATTTCAGTTTTAACACGATAGCAACTTGAGAGCAATAAATACACATGAGAATGAACTTCTACCTAGCAACCAGAGGCATGGCATCAAAGTAGACATATCCTAGAGCAATACTCATGAAGACACTGTATGCAAAAGACCTACGGTTGAGATGCAATCATCCACACAACATCGAATAAAATAACAGATTCGCACGTTACGATGAGATGCACTTTTGCAACACAGATTTGCACCTACTGATGAATCCTCTAATTCATGCAGATGATGCTATCATGTAGATCACATCAAGCAAAACATTTTTCATATATAACGCATTCTCATCGGATGCACGGTTCACGAGATACAAGTGTTACAAAATGCAATAATGTTGAAAAATAGGCACACGCTTAGGGACTTAGAGAAAATATACCCTCGCGAGAATCTGGACGGGGAGGACCTGGGACGGGAGGATCCCGGGCTGCATCTCCATTTGGATCGGGGGCGGGGCCGGTATCGGGACGACCTCATCTCGATCTGGAGCCTGGGGAAGGCATGACCATGGCAGGGCGACAGTCGACGACGACGTGGTCGGAGGGAGGCGGGGCGGCGACAGAGAGGCGCGGACCGACCAGATCTGGCCGCGGGGGCATCGGATCCGGCCGTCCCGAGGCAGCAGCGGCCGGCGAGGAGCTCCGAGGCTGGCGGTGGGGCTTCGAGCCTTGGCCGACAGGGAGGCGGCACCGCGCGGGCGCGACGGCGGCAGGGGTCGCCGGAGGGCATGGCTGGCAAACTAAGGCGGCGGCGGCAAGGACTGGCAGTGGCGGCACGCTCCAATGCGAGGGCTCTGGTGGCGGCGGGGCAGAGCGTCGCCCGGGAGCACGGTGAAGACTAGCGGGGCGCGCTGTGGGGAGAGGTTTGGGCACGGGACAGTGGGCAGGCTACGGGCTCCGTAGGGCCGCGGTGGTTGGAGGCACCTGGGAGGATACGTGGCGGCCTCCCATTGGCTGCAGGGCTCTCTTGCGGTGCCAAGTGGCGGCACGCATGTGACCGACACGGAAAACATGGGCAGTGGCACCTGCTGCGAGGTGGGTGCACGGATTTCGAGGGAGGAGGAGGGAGAAGGCTAGATTTGGAGGCTATGGGGTCTTATATAGGGAAGGCTAGGGTTACAGGGGGTTTATGTGGTTTTTGACCCTCCGATCGCGATCGGACGGTCCGGCGGAAGGGGTCAGGCTAGGGTGGGTTGTGGGTTGTGTAGAGGGGGTTGTGGGTTGAGGAGAGAGGGAGATGTGAGCACGTGACAGCAGTTTTTCAAACACCGAAATGTTTGACAGTTAACTCTTTGACGGTGCCGCTATGTTTGACCGTTGGGGTATGAAATGACTTCCGATTGCGACGAAATTTGGTAGGTGGTCCACCTACAATATAAGTTTTGAACCAATCCGAGAATATTTGTGCGCACATTTAAAAACATATCTTGTTTGATGTCGCGGGTGCGTGCATGTGTGGTTTGTCTCGAAATGGTCGACAACACGAATGGAGAGAACCAGCAACTTCAAACGAATGCAAGTTTTTGAAAATGAGTGATGATAATATGCAGATGATGCGAATGATGCAATGATGAATGCGATGACAAAATGAATCACACGATGACAACAGAATAAAAGGGGAATCTTCTGGAGCGTCGGTCTTGGGTTGTTACAGGCACGCATGCACACGATAGAGGGATACAACGACGAGGCATAGAGATATGCTACATCAACGTCTGGGACAACCACTGAAGCCAGGTAACTACCGATGATCACGTATGCTAAACATGGGGATGGGATTCTGCATCCCATGAAGACTCTCATGCAGCAACTGGTGCCCGGTAGGGAGAGCAGGTCACGTGCAGGGGTACGACCTCCAACGGTAGGCCACTAAAGACGTGGTGGTAGATCTGTCCTGCACGGGTAAAGGATGTACTCCGGATACATCCCCGCTCTGACTGTCGGCATCAACTGCACCATAGCATCATGAAGACGAATACGGGTGGCGTACAGCTCAAAAGTCAGAGCTCAGATAGTACGATCCAGTGCATCAGTGTACTGAACCAGCAAGTATGGGTCGTAACGACGAATCACATAGGGAGTAAAGACCGTAGTGTAGGATCGGTCACTGCGCTGCCGTACAAAATGAGTAAAGGCAACAGTATCGGATCCAGAGTCATCCCCAGCAGGGACATCGGGATGTATCTGAATCTGGTCTCCTCCAAGCAGGGGTGCTCTCTGCGGAGGCGAGTGATAGTAGTGTAGGTAGCATCATGGACTGCCATCTCAACGGTCAAACCAACACCACAGTAGGTGTGCAGCTCCCTGATGGAGAGATTCTGTCGATCCCAGATAACAACCTCTGCTTGTTACTGCTATTGGTTTTACTCATGGTAGTCCTCATAAACAGTGTACCCGGGGTACTAGCGATATCCCAGCCTGGCCAAGAGCTCGACCAGAATGGTCGGGAACCCATGGGTATCGATGGCCATAGTCAAGCAAACGAGATGCCTTGAGGGATGCATTTGTAACAAGGAGATTCAAGATGTCAAATGATAGTGTGTCTATCATAACTTCAAAGGAAAACATTGTCGATAAGCAAACTCTCCGGTGGATGTGATCACGAGAACCTAATGTTAGAGTTAGCAAAAAAATAACCTAAAAGAGAAGAGAGATCAGAACCCAGAATATAGACGAGGAATAAAAGATCCTAATACCACCTGATGAGGTCGTCTACCATGGGTAGGGTCACAAGGCTGAATTCTAGGCCCACCTATGGACCCTCATTGGCATTGAAGCTTGAGAATTAAAAGTGCATTCGGACGCACCTGAAGAGTCACTCGGACACACCTGAAGAGTCACTCGGATGGCCATAGCCACACTCGGACAACAGGAGTTCAATAGTTTAGGAGGCGTAGCATTGGAAGGATCTGAAGAGACGTTCACTGAGCTAGTTAATCGCGTGTTACCAGTAATGCTCTGCTTAAAGCGGCAGTTCCTGTAACGTAGCTTTAAGTAGCAGTTATTGCAGCGATTTCCTGGTGGTGACGCACTCTATATAAGCCACTACCGGGCGCCGTAGCAAGGTTCTGACATCCTGTATTCCTCTGTTTCCCCCTAAGAAAACAAACAAGCCCCCGGGCTCGAGACGTAGGGCTTTTACCACTTCCGAGTGGGGCCTGAACTCGTACACATCCGAGTGAACACCTGAGCCGTAGCTAGACTTCACCCCTCCTTCCGTATCCCTGGTAGAATTGTCAGGCTAGTTCCCTTGACACCACCCGATTGACATGTGGGCCCGTAAGCCACACAACAATCTTACTAAAAGTTTTTCAAGTACTAGCCGCGAATTTGGCCAAGGAGTTGGAAAGGGGGGTAGCTATAGGCAGTCGGCTCTAATACCAACTTGTGACACCCACAACTTGACCGTACGCTAATCATACACGCAAATGTGCATGACAAAGATTAGGGACTCACTGATCGATATCACAACACAACTCTAGACACAAATTAAAAGTCATACATCTTTATATTACAAGCCAGGGGCCTCGAGGGCTCGAATACAATGCTCGACAAGCACAAGTCAGCGGAAGCAAATAATATCTAAGTACGGACATAAGTTAAACAAGTTCTGCTTTAAGAAGGCTAGAACAAACATAACGCGGGTCAAAAGAGGTGAGGCCTCCTGTCTGGGAACCTCATATCCTACTGTTGGTCGGGGGCAGCATCCACGTAGTATTAAGCTCCAGAGGTGGTGTAGTAGTCGTCTCCGGCGTACTCCATCTCTGGGGCTTCATCGTGTGAACACAGCAACCATATCGAGGGGGAAATAGAAGGCAACGCAGCGATGAGTACTCATCCAAAGTACTCGCAAGACTGACATTAGAACTATGCTAAGTATGCAACATTATCAAGGGGTGGGGTTATATATGGACTGGCTGCAGAAAAGCAAGAATGAGGGGAGGCCTAGTCCTATCAAAGACTAGCATCTTCAACATCTTGCAGCATTAGAAGAGAGTAGACTGGTGACTCATATATAGAAAATTTTATTCAGTAATCATGCCTACAGATTCTTCCTCAACTCCCTGCGAGAAAGCAATCACGGAGCCAACATTCATTTCAATTTTAAGTCCCGGTTATAGTTGTAGTAGATCAAGGTACAACTCCAAGTTGTCCTGTTACCGTGGACATGACTATTCGAATAGTTCAATTCATCCCTGCGGGGGTGCACCACATTTCCAACATGCTTGATCACCTCTAGCCGGACACACTTTCCTGGGTCATGCCCAGCCTCGGGATATCAACATATCGTCACCCCACCTAGGCTCAACAAAGAGGCTAGCCCGCCAGTCTAAATCCTAAGTGCATAGGTATCATGGGCCCACTCATCCTTTGCACTCTTGCACGATGCATGGGCGGCCGAGGTCAGTCCTAGCACCTCTTATACAAGAACAATGCCATCGCGGACCACTCGGGTGCGCGCCGCTCCATTGCTGACGTCCGAAGAGCTTCGGCTGATACAACGACACTGAGTACCCATAACTTGTCCCATGTGCAGGTTAGTGTGAAAAAGGTCAAACGACCAACTTAGATCAAATACCCAAACCCTTGCCATTTTATTAAGTGTGGCGACGAGCGCAGCCCAAAATGTGCAGCCCCGTTGACCCATCTTGAGGCCATGTGGCAAGGGCCTCACCTGCCCGGCCACGCCTAGTCGTCATCAATCCGTGGGTATCCTTTAGGGCCGACCCATTCTCAACATCTTTCTGTAACCAAGTCATAGTAACCATGTGTATAAGACATCAAGGCGGGACCTGAGGAATCACCATCAAAGGTTTGCACTCGATGTAACCGTCAAGGTGGACTTAGAGGAATCACCCTCGGGGGTCCCACACTTGAGGGGTTGCACGACAGAGTCGACAACGGTAGTGGCAGAGAGGTATCACCCTTTGTTTACCATGACCCACTAATTACACTACAGAGCTAACATCATGAGTACTTCACGAGGTGTCACCCTCGGTACTCGATAGTAGTTCTGCAGAGTTGTACAACTAAGGGGGTGCGGTGCTATGCCAGGCCTGGCTCGTCGATCATGATGATCGAGTAACTAATAATTAAAGCGGGGCAACTGAGACTAAGGGGGTCACAGGGGTCACTAATCAACCTATGCTAAATAGTTTATTAAAGCAGTAGGTACAGTAGCAGTTCATCAAAAACATGCTATGCATCAGAGTAGGAGCTATCTATAACAGTAGAAAAAACTAATGCAAGCATGAGGGAGAAGAGAACTGGGTGATATCAAAATGATCAAGGGGGAGTTTTTTGCCTTGCTGCTCTGCTGCAAGGGCCTGATCGTCAGCGGTGTAGTCATACCCGGCAGCAGCGTCAGTCGCGGGGTCTACCAGTAAGAAGAGGGGGAGAAACAATAAATATAAAGCATACAGATGCAACACGTGCATCACATGGCAATATGCAGAGCTAGGCATGCACTAACGTAGTACTACACGTCAAGGACGGAACAGGAGAATATCTCACGATATTTCCCGGGTCTCTGGATTTTACCGGACAAACGAATTCGTTGGAAAAGTTCCATGTTTGTTATGCTAGGAACACGTGACAGACGAACGAACTGCGTATTCAGGTTCGTGGGATTTTTCTGATCAACCTTCATGTATAAATTATTTTCATCCAAGTAACGAACTATTTAATATTAAATTTTAAAGATTTAATAATATTCTGGAATTAAAATAGATTATTTAATTCAACAATGCATTTATGACGTGAGCATGAGGTCATGCTGACATCAGCAGTCAACAGCGAGTTGACTGGTCAGACTAACTAGTGGGCCCGTGTTGTCACTAACACAGGTTAATTAAAGTTTAATTAATATTAATCAGAATTAATTAGGGGGGTGGGACCCGTATGTCATCCTCTGTTTAGGTTAATTAATTAATAGAATTAATCTTTAATACCTAAATAATTAATTAATTTACTAATTAATATATTTTATTAGTTCATATTATTAAACAAAATCGTTCTGGGTGGGTGGGCCGCCATTGTCATACACCCACCAGGGTTAGCTAGTGAGGTTCATCCCCACTAGTTAATAGAGCCCCGGGGAGGGCACGCACGGTCCCAAAGGCGCCGGCGGCCAGTGGTGGTGTTTAGGCCGGCGGCCAGGGCGACGGGAGGCGACGGCCAGGGGCGAAGGGGAGGGGGCCGGCGCGCGGGGGCTGTGAGCGGGCGCAAGGCAGGAAGGGCCAAGGCAAGGGTGAGACGAAGGCACAGAGCGCGCAGCGGCCGGCGGGAGGCGTAGGGGGCTAAGCAGGATGTTGGGAGTGGTCGTGGTAGCCAGCGCGTGACGAGGGGTTCAGGGCATGGAGGGGACGTGGTGGCCATGGCGAGCAGGAGCGCGAGCGGTGGCGCATGGCAGGCGCAGGCACGGCAGGTGCGAGCGGGGATGGGTCGGGGCACGGCGCGCATGGGTGGGGCTGCGGTGAGCGCGGCCGACCAATGGTGCGCGCCGAGGGAGGGGAGGGAGGGGAGGCCGACCGGAGCCTCACAGGCGTTCATGGGAAGGGGACGGCGAGGCGCGATTGAGCGGCTCGGGGAGGAGGTGAGGGGGCGTCCGATGGTGGCGGGGCATTGCGGTGGCGGCAGAGGGGCACTGGCGAGGGGCGTCAGGGTCAGGGCAGGTCCAGCCTCGATCTAGATCCAGTCGGGGGAGGGAGGGAGGATAGGGTCGGGGTGGTGGAATGGGGCGATGGGGTGTAGGTGGGGGTCGTAGGGGGTTTAGTGGCCCCGGGTGGGCCGACCGGCTGGATGGCCCAGATGGGCCATGGCCTAGTTGGGTCGGGGGGTTTGTTTCCTTTTTTATTTTTGTTTGTTACTATTACTTTTAACTTTTTTATTTAATTTTCTTTCTGTTTTTATTTATTTTATTGATAAATTACCTTTTTAAAATTAGCCCATCTAACCCAATAATTGTGAACACAATAATTGTTACTAGCACAATAATTTTCAAGTCCTTTCGTAGACATTAGAGAATTTTATAATCTGAAAGTAGTTTAATAAATGTTTTGGGCATCTGTTAAATTGTTTTAGAGGCACCTAATCAATTGATAAAATGTTTCTTACAAATTTAAAATAGCTTAGGAAATATTTGCAACCTAAGCATGATTTTTATTTGGAAGTTTGCAAAACTTTTAATCCCACCTTTAAAATCAATTTGAATTGCAAAAGAATTTGAACTTAGAATTGATTCCAGCAGTGATCATAATTGGATTAGCAAAATGGATTAACATAATCCTCAGGTTACTGTAGCTTGATTACACAGATTACTGTAGCACTTAATCCAGGGTGTCACACACACCCATGCCAACAAATGGTTAACTTAATCTTGATCCCAATGGTAAAGTCGTGGATTAAAAGGTATAGTGCTCCATGATCGGTTCTTTGCTTTACGTTTGTGCATCTAGACTGGATATTATGTTGAGTGTGTGCATGTGTGCAAGATTTCAATCCGCTCTCAAGGAGAGCCATTATATGGCGGTGAAAAGAATCCTTCGATATTTGGTTCATATCCAAAACTCGAGCCTTTGGTATCCCAAAGGATCATCATTCAAGTTGATAGGATATTCGGATTCGGATTGGGCCGGGACAAGGTTGACCGCAAATCCACATCTGGTTCTTGCCAGGTCCTTGGAAGGTCCTTATTAAGTTGGTCCTCGAAGAAGCAAAATTGTGTGTCTCTTTCAACCTCCGAAGCCGAGTATATTGTCGCCAGAAGTTGTTGTGCACAATTATTATGGATGAGGCAAACTTTGATGGATCATGATGTCAAATGTGACAAAGTGCCTCTTTTGTGTGACAGTGAAAGTGCAATCAATATTGTGGCCAACCCCGTGAAACACAATCGTACCAAGCATATTGATATTCGTCATCATTTCATTTGGGATCATGTGGCAAGAAAGGACATTGACTTATTCCTTGTTAACACTGAGGTGCAACTTGACAATATTTTCACAAAGCCACTTGATGAAGCAAGATTCCGCGAGTTAAGGCATGAGATAAAATCGTGGATTTTAGTAACTTGGTTTGAGAACCTTGCATGCACTCACATACTCAACTTGTATGTTGTTTAGATGTAGGCACTTATGTATGGGGAGCTAGCACAACGCATGGGCTATCTTATCTTACTAGTGCATAAATTAAACCAAATCTTTCACACTCGCCATTTCTTGATGGTACATGTGCTTCAAAGATAAGTATTGGTCTTGGGCCCAAGGTTCATATCTTTGTCGTGCCATGCCAAATAAACTCAAACATGGTGGCTACGGCCACCACCCATGTGTCAAGGTTGGTTTTGACGTAGTTTAGGTATTTATAGACCTTGTGTTCAAAAAATTGTAATGTGCATGTTGTTTTTCATCTAGGGCAAGTGTCCCTATTTTTCCTTCCTCGTTGTTGTTTTCTTTATTGTGCGACTTGTCTAGAATTAAGACCAATATCTTTTCTTCTAGATACCCCATGCGCACGACCATGTATCGTATGCATGGGGGGCGTGTCCATGATACATCTCCAACGTATCTATATTTTTTTATTGTTCCATGCTATTACATTATCTGTTTTGAATGTTTTATACGCATTAATATGCTATTTATATTATTTTTGGGACTAACCTATTAATATAGAGCCTAGTGTCAGTTTGTGTTTTTTCCTTGTTTTTGAGTATTACAAATAAGGAATATTAAACAGAGTCCAAACAGAATAAAATCTTCGTGATGATTTTTCTTGGACCAAAAGAAATCTACCAGACTTGGAGGGGAAGGCAAGAGACCTTCTAGGAGGTCACAAGCAAGGGGGCACGACCACCACCCTTGGCCGTGCCTGGTAGGCTTGTGGCCCCCCAGCAGGTCTCCTAACCCTATTCTTTGGCATATAAAACCCCAAATGTTCCCCAAATACCAAAGGGAGCCACGAAAATACTTTTTCAACACCATAAGCCTCTGTTCCTGAGAGATCCAATCTGGAGCCCTTTCCGGTAATCTACCGGAGGGGGTTTCGATCACGGAGGGCATCTACATCAACTCCATTGCCCCTCCGATGATGCGTGAGTAGTTCACCACAGACCTACGGGTTCATATCTAATAGCTAGATGGCTTCTTCTCTCTCTTTGTGCTTCAATACCAAGTTCTTCATGATCTTCATGGAGATCTATCCGATGTAATACTCTTATGTAGTGTGTTTTTCGAGATCCGATGAATTGTGGGTTTATGTTGAGATTATCCATGAATATTATTTGAGTCTTTTCTGAATTCTTATATTCATGATTGCATATATTTGCAAGTCTCTTTGAGTTATTGGTTTGGTTTGGCCAACTAGATTGGTAATTCTTACAATGGGAGAAGTGCTTAGTTTTGGGTTCCATCTTGCGGTGTCCTCACCAAGTGACATAGTAGGGGTAGCGAGGCACGTATTTGTATTGTTGCCATCAAGGATACAAAGATGGGGCTTTCATCATATTGCTTGAGTTTATCCCTCTACATCATGTCATCTTACCTAATGTGTTACTCTGTTCTTCATGAACTTAATACTTTAGATGCAGGCAGGAGTCGGTCGATGTGTGGAGTAATAGTAGTAGATGCAGAATCATTTTGGTCTACTTGACATGGACATGATGTCTATATGCATAATCATTGCCTTGGATATATTCATAATTATTCGCTTTTCTATCAATTGCTCGACAGTAATTTGTTCACCCACCATATTATTTTCCTTCAAGAGAGAAGCCTCTAGTAAAACCTATGGCCCCCGGGTATACTTTCCATATTATATTTTTAGATCTATAAACCAAAAATACTTTGCTGCAATCTTTTTACTTTTTCGTTTTAGTAATCTTCTATATCTATATCTATCAGATCTCATCCTTGCAAATAATCGTGAAGGAATTGAAAAGCCCTTTATAGTGTTGGGTGCAAGTGTTTGATTGTTTGTGTAGGTGCGAAGATTGGGGACTTGCTTGTATCTCCTACTGGATTGATACCTTGGTTCTCAACAACTGAGGGAAATACCTATCTACTTTGCTGCATCACCCTTTCCTCTTCAAGGGAAAACCAACGCAAGCTCAAGAAGTAGCAGTCCATGGGCTAAGTTGGCCCCGTGCACACAGCGGTGTGTGGTTCCGGGCCCTTTTGGGTGGGGTGCGGGGGGTGCTGATGACTCACAAGTATAGGGGATCAATCATAGTCCTTTCGATAAGTAAGCGTGTCGAACCCAACGAGGAGCAGAAGGATATGACAAGCAGTTTTCAGCAAGGTTTTCTCTGCAAGTGTTGTGAGTAACAATAGTAGATAGTTTTGTAGCAAGAAAATTCGTAAAAACTAACAAGCGACAATAGTAAAAAAGGTGCAGTAAGGTAGCCCAATACTTTTAGTAGCAAAGTACAGGCCCGAAAGTACTCTTACATTAAGTAAGTGCTCCCGAGGACACATGGGAATTTCTATGTAGTCATGTTCATCATGTTGAGTTGATTCGCGTTCGCTACTATGATAATTTGATATGTGGGTGGACCGGTGCTAAGGTGATATTCTTACTTGAACTAACAACCTACTTATGATTACCCCCTCCCGCAAGCATCCGCAACTACGAAAGAAGAATTAAGATAATTTAACCATAGCATGAAGCATGTGGATCCAAATCAGCCCCTTATGAAGCAACGCATAAACTGGAGTTTAAGCTTATATCACTCTTGCAACCCATCATCTACTTGTTACTCCACAATGACTTCCCTTAGGACCATAGCATGGTGAAGTGTCATGTAGTCGATGTTCACATGACACCACTAAGAGAAGTAACAACACACATACCATCAAAATATCGAACGCATACCAACTTCACAAGATTACTTATAACAAGACGTCTCCCATGTCCTCAGGAACAATAGTAACTACTCACACATCATCAAAAATTTAAAAATTAGAGGTATAATAATGACGATTAAGGATCTGAACATAATCTCTTCCACCAAGTAATCCAACAAGCATCAACTACGAGATGTAATCAACACAACTAGTAACCCACAGGTACCAATCTAAGATTTTGGGACAAAGATTCAATAGAAAGATGAACTAGGGTTGGAGATGAGATGGTGCTGGTGAAGACGCTGATGAAGATTGGTCCTCCCACGAAGGAGGAAGCATTGGTGATGACGATGGCTTCGATCTCCCCCTCCTGGAGAGGAATTTGCCCGGTAGAATCTGATTGTCGTAGTGCAAAAGGGCCTCTGCCCAGGTTTCCACCTCGAGACGGCGGCGCTTCATCCCGAAAGGTTGCTTATGATTTTTTTTCTAGGATAAAACACACCATATAGGAAAAGAGAGGCATCGGAGTGCCAGCACGGGTGTGTCCTATTGGCTTGTGCCCTGTCGGTGGCCCCCCTGTGGTATATTTTGGTTCGAGAAATTCCCAAATATTCCAAAAATATTCTCCGTGAAGTTTGAGGTCATTTGGAATTTGGTGATTTTCTGCCTTTTCTCGGTTTTCCGGTCCAGAATTCAAGTTTCCACATATTTCCCTCCTTGTGATGTACCTTGCATATTCAGAGAGAAAAGGCATAAGAATTGTATAATAATGTGGAATAATGGACAAGAATGAAGTAAATAGTAACAAGAATTCATGATGCAAAATGGACGTATCAATTCCCCCAAGCTTAGACCTCACTTGTCCTCAAGTGAAAGTCGAACTCTAAAATAATGACCACATAATTTGAGAGAGAGGTGTCGATAAAAACATAATACGGACATGAGAGCATCATGAATATCATCATAGCAGCAAGCTTTTCATCATATAACTTCTCATAAACAAGCTTTTCATCATGAATATGAAGCATAATCTTTCTTAAGAACCAACAAGCAATGCAATTAGTCCTTGAGATAATCATAGCTATTGTAATCTAGAGAAGAGTCTATGTAAGAGCTTTGTATTTCTAGCAAGTTCACATATTCAACAATAATGTATCCTGTTATGATTGTTAACACACATTGCATATTTTTGGAACAAGGGATTCTGTGGGACACATAGGAAGATGGGGGTTTTATTGTTCTCGCCACCCAACTTATTTACCTCAAGGATAATGTCAACAATAATCGGATCATGATCATCTACATTCAACTGGATATATTTGTTTCGATCTTTCCTTAACACAATGCTTGCCACTAAAGAGTTTAATAATAGGAACAAGGGGAAATATTATTGACTCTTGCATGAAAATAAAATTTGTAAGAACGTAAAAGATAGGCTCTTCGCAGAGGGAAGCATAGGTTGTCATGAGCTTTTATTTTTTGATATGTTCAATCTCTTAATGCAAAAGAACATCACTTTATATTTCCCCATGCGATAGTGAACTTTATTATGCACTCCATCGCTTTTATTTCTTCACCATCACAAGATCGTACAAATCTTACTTTCCCTTACAATAAAAGATCTTACATGATTAGAGGCAATTTTTATTGCCTTGATCAGCAATGACAACTTACTTGAAGGATCTTATTCAATCCATAGGTAGTTATGGTGAACTCTCATGGCAAGAAACTGAGTTTATGGTTTATGGGTGCACAAGTGGTATCTCTACTTAGTGTGAATCTTTGGGCTAGCAAAAGATCTTAAGCAAGCATCACATGTTAAGGAATCCAATACCATATAAATTTTCTACAAATGTAAACAACCATGACCATTATGATGTCTTCCATGTCCTTCTTCAACACTTGGTCATTATGTAATATTTTGATGGAAGCTCACAATCATAGGAAGTGTCCAAGATAGTATATTTATATGTAAATCTCCTCTTCTCTACCATACTTTTGCATATATCATACCAATTACTAACATTATGTTTGTTGGTTTTCAACACTTTTTATTGCTTATACCTCTTTTCTATGTGAAGTCATTACCTCTCATGAGATAAGCATATGGTCTTTTTCTATTCTTTTTATTGCCATGCTAATATGATGGGTGCAAGTGAGGGTGAGGCACACAAACTCAACTAACTTTATTATATTACTCTCACACTCAGTTACAAGGATAGGTAGAACTCAAAGCAAAAACACTAAACAAAGCAAATCTGAAATTTTAACTCTCTCTAAATAACAAAAAACTAAAGATCGAACTAAGATAGATAATGGTGATACGATACCGAGGCACCTGCCCCAAGCTTGGGACAAGCTAAGGCTGGTGCCCATACCCATGTGCCCAAGAGTTCTTTGGTGATGGCGGTGGTGTGTGGTGATCCTCCTTCTTCCAAGGCATAGGTTCCCAATCAAAGAAAGAAGCTCTTGTTTCCGGAATCCTAAAATCGGCAGCGAGGCTCATCCTTTTAAACCTAGATTCATTCTCACGTTTTTGGAATTGAACTTCATAGATTTTGTCTTGGAGGTGCTCGATCCGCCCTTGAAGCTTGGAGAGAGCCTCCCCCATGCTCTTTGTGTCCATCTTGTTTTCACGGATCAAGTCCGTGATAATAGAGTGATTAGCACTGAGGCCATGTTCAACCATCCCTTGACACTTGAAGATCTCTGGCTCCACTCCTGCAAGCCTGGCCTTCTCTCTTCCCTCCTTCTTGGGGCCTTGAACATCCTGGATGTGAAACACCCACTCGCACATCTCAATGGACTGAGGATGCTTCATCACCTCCGGCAAGTAGGGTTGATGAACTTCTCGAAGAACTTGTCCTTGGATGGCCTCGGGGAAGTCATGGCAATCTAGATCTGTCAGGAAATAGCCTAAAACAAGAACAAAGGAGAAACTCGCGATGCGGTGGTCAAAACGTAGGGGAGTATATATATAATGATTTTTTTAGGTCAAAATACGTGTTCTGGAAGAAATCGGAGTCCGTAGGGCACACTAGGACCCCACAAGCCATCAGGGCACGCCCTAGGGGGGCATGGCCTATTGGCTTGTGCCTCCCTTGTTGGTCCTCCTGAATCCGTTTTATTTTTGTAATTTTTCTAAAATACGAAAACCAACTGAAATTATTATTTTGGAATTTTTGGAGTCGGTTTACTTACCGTGCCACATACCTACCCCTTTTTAGGTTTCTAGAGTGTTCTGGAAGACCTCCTTGATGTGTTCTTCTGGTGTCATAACTTGGATGACATTTGTTTCTTCATTAATGGGTGCACCTGAAATATAATTCTTGATTCTTTACCCATTCACCACTCTCGGGTTCTTGCCTTCGAAGTTATTGATTTTTATAGAACCGGAACGATAAACCTCCTCAACAACGTATGGGCCTTCCCATTTGGAGAGAAGTTTTCCTGCAAAAAAACTGAAATGAGAGTTCTACAAAAGCACTAAGTCTCCTACATTGAATTCTCGTTTTTGAATCCTCTTGTCATGCCATATTTTAACCTTTTCTTTAAACAACTTAGCATTTTCATATGCTTGTGTTCTCCATTCATCAAGTGAGCTAATGTCAAATAACCTCTTTTCACCGACAAGTTTAAAATCATAGTTAAGTTCTTTAATTTTCCAATAAGCTTTATGTTTTAGATGAAGAGGTAAATGACAAGCCTTTCCATAAACTATTTTGTACAGGGACATACCCATAGGATTCTTATAAGCAGTTTTATAAGCCAAAAGCGCATCATATAGTTTCTTAGACCAATTCTTCCTAAATCTATTAACAGTCACTCAATTCAACTTGACCACTAGATTGAGCATGATAAGGGGTTGCAATCCTATGGTTAATATCATATTTGGCTAGAAGTTTACAGAAAGCACCATGAATAAAATGTGAACCACCATCAGTAATTAAGTACCTAGGGACTCCAAACCTCGGGAAAATGATGTCTTTAAGAATTTTAATAGAGGTGTTATGATCAGCACTACTAGTTGGAATAGCCTCTGCCCACTTAGTAACGTAATCGACAGCAACTAAAATATGAGTATACACATTTGTGGAAGGAGATGGTCCAAGTCAAAACCCCAAACATCGAATGGTTCAATAGCAAGTCAATAGTTCATAGGCATTTCCTAACGCTTACTAATGTTACCAACTCTTTGTAACTAATTTCATGAAAGGACATACTTACTAGCATCATTGAAAAGAGTAGGTCAATAGAAACTAGATTGTAATACCTTGTGTGCAGTTCTGTCACCGGCATGGTGTCCTTCGTAAGATTAGGAATGGCACTTCCGAAGAATTTGTTCCTGTTCATGCTCAGGTATACATCGTCTAATAATACTATCTACACCCTCTTTGTAAAGATGTGTGTCATCTCAACAGTAATATCGTAAATCATACAAGAATTTTTTTTCTTTTCTTTTGTTGATAGGTGAAGCTAGGTGGAATGTACTTGGCAACAATATAATTAGCATAATCAACATACCAAGGGGCAGTACGTGAAGTATTTATAGCAGCAAGTTGCTCATCGGGAGAACTATCATCGATAGGAAGTGGGTCATCAAGAACATTTTCCATACTAGACAAGTTATCTGCTACCGGGTTTTCAGCTCCTTTTCTATCAATGATATGCAAATGAAACTCTTGAACTAAAAGTACCCACCTAATGAGTCTAGGTTTAGCATCTTTCTTTTCCATAAGGTATTTAATAGCAGCATGATCGGTGTGAATAGTTACTTTGGAATCGACAATGTAAGGTCTAAACTTATCACAAGCAAAAACAACTGCTAAAAATTCCTTTTTAGTGGTAGCATAATTCCTTCGAGAAGAGTCTGGAGTATTACTAGCATAATGAATAACATTTAATTTTTTTTCTACTCTTTGCCCTAGAACAGCACCAACAGCATAATCACTAGCATCACACACAATTTCAAATGGTAGGTTCCAATCAGGTGGTTGCACTATGGGTGCAGAAATTAAAGCCTTCCTAAGTATTTCAAAAGCTTCTACACAATCATGATCAAAAACAAAAGGAACATCTTTTTGAAGAAGATTAGTTCACGGACTAGAAATCTTTGAGAAATCTCTCATAAAACGCCTATAAAAACTAGCATGACCAAGGAAATTTCTTATACCTTTGATATCTCTCGGGCATGGAAGTTTCTCTATTGCATCGACTTTAGCTTTGTCCACCTCAATGCCTCGTTTAGAAATTCTGTGCCCAAGTACTATACCTTCATTTACCATAAAGTGGCACTTCTCCCAATTCAAGACAAGACTAGTTTCTTCACATCTCTATAAAACTCGATCAAGGTTGCTCACGCAATCATCAAAAGAAGTCCCATAAACGGAAAAATCATCCATGAAAACCTCAACAATCTTTTCACAAAAAATCAGAGAATATAGTAGTCATACATCTTTGAAATGTAGCAGGTACATTGCATAAACCAAAAGGCATTCGCCTATAAGCATAAGTTCCGAAAGGACATGAAAGGTACTTTTCTCTTGATCTTCTTTTGATACAAGTATTTGAGAAAATCCAGAATATCCATCAAGAAAGCAAAAGTGTGTGTGCTTACACTACTATAGAATGGTCCAAACACGACACATCAATTAGAGACCCTTCAACGAAACTGTGTGCAATGGATGATTCGCGAACGGTATAGTTCAAGCTTTGTTGCCAATGACAAGAAATGTGTGCGAAGGTGGATCCATCAAATACGATTCAGAAAGTAGTTGCATGTGTGATCCATGGCAGACAGTTTGTTCGTATGAGCCGTTTGTGATTAGCAAAGATAACATAAACTATTAGAAAAACTAAATATGTGTGCGAAGTACGGCATACAGTTCATTCAGATAAACTGTGTGCTTTTATACAGCAGAACACAAACGGCTCGGCATAACACGATGTGTGCGATATATAGAAAACAGGTGAGTAATTAGGATCGTGTGCGAACACCAGAAATAACACAGACGATTCATACTGGCAAGTTGTGTGTGTTGTGGGCAGACAGTTGTTGCCAATTAATTGTCAGCGATGGATGAAATCATTACACACGCTACGTTGGGAAGTGTCGTTTGCCTGTATTAATATCGCATGCGTTTTATTATTTTGACGTGTGTGCCTCCGCATCAGTCCATCCTCCTCTCTCGCGTCTTGTCGCTACGTTGCCGCCCGAGTATTCTAGTGCATGCTTCGGCACCGCTTTTGGCCACGCGCCCGCTCGATGATCCCGTTCCCGCTCAGAACCGCGCAGATTCTCCCCATGAAAAACCGTGCTACGGCTCTGGCTTCCCGCCATGCTCGGTGAAACCCCAATGCTTGTCGGACTGCTATATAAACCCTCATGGCCGATGACTCCACATTGCCTTCGTCCTCCCTCCCCGTAGCTTGTCTAGTTTTCTTCTCCCCCAATAGCCAATGGCACCGGCCCTTCGTCGTCACCCAGCCACTCCGCCAGAGGACAGCTCCAGCTCAGAGGCTTCACCGCATCGGTGCGGTAGTCCTCTGAAGTGTGTAGTGCACGTGGCGTCCCTGGCGGGTGTGTGCACACCACCAACTACACGCTCCACCACCGCTACTCGAAGGAAGCTGCTGTCGGTAGCTGTCGTGGCTGCCACCATGCCGGCCGCCGTCGGGGCCATCACCCCACTGTCGTCTGTCTTTGCCAAGACCCCGCCGTCAGGCGGCGGGGTCATAACCCGCACCGCCACCAAGGCCCTAATGCGGGAGGTGGAGTCTGCCAAGGGCCCGCCGCCGGGCTTCTATGTCGCAACCCTTGCGCGCTACATCTACTTCCTGGAGAAGGAGGTGGAGTGCAAGGTCGCGCGCGCGAAGAAGTTCACCGACACTGTGGCCGGAGGAGAAGCCACAGCGGCGGCAAGGAATGCGGAGATCTACTCAGAGTCCCATCACTTCGAGGAGGTGCATCTTGAGCTCCGGAGGGCAGCACTGGCAGGCAATGGACACGTCTCCGCCAACTCGTCGGGAGGCTCCTCCTCCACTTGCTCTCACTGAGCGTGCTCGATTCTGCTGGAAGTAGCACAAAGCCCCTCCATAGTACTAGTATTTAGGGGCTATTTTGTTTAGTTCATCTAACTATATATATGGTTGAACTATACCATGTATTTTAATTAGCTAGTGTATAGTTGAACTAGCTAATTCAGTACGTGGTTGGCAATAATTAGGGAAAAAATTGTTCCGTTTAGCTGTCGAGTTGAACTGTATTGTACAAAGATTGGTGATTAATGTATGAACAAAATCCATGATTAAAGTGAATTTCAGTTGCAAGATTACACCCTAATTGTGATTTGTTTCTCCAATACTTGAGAAATGTCAATCCTACAATGTTGACAAATGCCAATGTTACTAGATCGACAGATGCCAATGTTTCTGATTTGACACATGGCAATTTACCCAGTATGATAGATGCAAATCTTCTCAGATTGTCTGCACTAGGCACATAGATCATATTTGACAAACGTTTGCGATGACGCATTGGACCAATCCTTCGTGCCAAAATTTTCACTTGGCTTACGGGCAAAGGAAAGATAGTTGTCGATCTTCAAACGGGTATTCAACTTGAACCGTTTGTGATGTGTGTTCATTCAGATAAAACTATGATGGTTTTCTATTTGCTACATGAATTCAGAGATAAATACTTAGTTCATCAAACCATAGATTTCATTCAGTCAAGATTTCACTTTACATTCATACAATCGAGATACAATATAAAGAATACTAGTTGCAGCGGCGGTGATGGCCTCTTGTGGCGGCGTTCTCATGCTCCGGGGCGCAGTTGTATAGTTCTTCAACCGAGACAAAAATGTTATGGACTTCACAATCAAAGAGTCGGTCGTCGCGCGATCGTCGGGCGTGGGGCTGGGGGGCGGCGACAAGCAGCACTACAAGAAAGTTGTTGATGGCAGTGGCCCAATCCACTGAGGGGCCGTGACAGGTGTAGGTGCGCGCACGGGGACGGGCGCGGTGGGTGCAGGCGCGCACAAGGGGTTGGGCGCCGTCGGTGCGGGCACGCGCACTGGGACCGGCGTGGCGACTACAAGGGCGCGCATGAGCACGGGGGCGGGAGGAGGCGCTAGCGCTTGCACGTACACGAGCTCATGCGGGTCGTCGCGAACCTCCCTGACGCCTGCTTTTTCAAGCGCTGCGATGATGATGGGCAACCATCCCATCAATGCCACAGGGATGGTTGCTAGCGCGGGCACAGTGATGGTTGATGGTGAGTGCATCGGGGCAGCATTCGCTGTGGCATGCAGCTCTTCCAGGGCCATGTCCATGGCATCCCATTCGTCTTTATGTTCTATCTCTTCTGGCTCGGTGTCAACTTCACCAAACCGGAAGACTAGTGGCATATGATCCTTCTGCACCATGGCATAGGTCGCCGTGGAGGTATGAAGATGGAGGGGAATGTGAGGGGAAGATATATGGAGGATTCTCAGTGAGTGGGCAGTAAAGCCGCCTATTAAACAGCGGCTCACACACCATTGATGGACAGGTTGGAAGCGAGGAGGGTAGACACGGAGGTCCAAGGGCTCGATTCCCGATGAGCCTTCGTCGTACTGCCCGCACGCCTCTCGGTGAGCCTACACGGTGGATGCCAGCTGGCACACCTCCTGTCAACTCAAGTAGTTGCTCACACGACACCTCCTAAGCCCTATCCAATAAAAGAGTGCGACCCTTGGCAACACCTAATGGACAGTAGAATGCCAAGGGTTTGAAAATAATGCAACCATTTGCATGGAAACGTGATTGTTCTTTGTTCCAAGAAGCTTTTATTTGCTATTAGTGACACTAAAAATACCACAGCATATTTGTGCTATATAATGTCGTCATGCCAAATTTCTTGAATTTTGTGTGAGTTCTAGATTTACTATAATTTAACTAATATTCTCAATGTTGGCTCTAAAAGAAAACATATATTAAAAACGAGTCTCTGATAGGAAAAGAAAATGCTATGATGTCTTTATGTGCCATGTTCATGAAACCATGCCAAGTTTCATGAATCTTCTCGCGATTTTTTGATTTACATGATTTAAAACCCTAGTTTTTCAATGTTTCTGTGGTCGAGCCAAGACCCCGGGATGTTTGAAATTCATACACATGTCTTGCATGGGACCTAAAGATGCATGCACACTAATATGGTTTTCAACCCATTTTGATGCACTAGACCTTCTGACTGTGGTTCGTATTTTAATTATGCTCGTTAAATAATGCATATAAAAGTCAATTAATGTATAAATAGGCCAAACGAACCATGTATAATTGCATATTTTGGCATGATACTCTCATTTTGCTATATGTTTCCTATAGAAATAGTTCAAGACGAGAAGAGGCAACGGATGTTGATTCGCCCACATAAGGTGATACATTCCATATCGAAACAACAAAGCTTCACGTGATAATTAATCTTTGGTTTGTGTGGGGCTTGTGCCAAAACTTGTCCCAAATTGGACATTATGCACCGACATTGGGACGATAGTTCAAATTTGAATTGTACACATTAAATGTCTAGAAAACTCAATTAATTTAAAAAAATACCAAACAGACCATGAATAATTCCATATTTTAGCATGACACAGCTATTGGTAAGTGTTCACTGCAGATAAATCTTATTGCAATCCAAACATCGTCCTTTGTCGAATTAACCTCATTTTTGTTTTTAAAACATTTCGAAAACTAAGTCTTTCACAAACAGTTGATGTTCATGAATCATGTGTAATGCAGTCCAAAATATCTTGGGCCAATCCTCGTAATGCATGGCTTAGGCCGAAAGCGTCATCGGCTGTAGTACACCGTCGGCCAGTTTACCGCACTAACTCCTCTGATCAATTTACTTTTCAATCGTCGTCGGTGAAAGATGGGGACATGGATCCCCATCATGAGGGAAACTTCTGCAACCGACTCCGACTCGAGCGCGGCCACATTAGCCATGAGCGCGCTCTCAGCATGCTTGAGCGTGGACGCTACCTCCGATAAAGCGACTGCAGCAACCAAAAGGGCAGCTGCTGCAACTGAGAGGGCGGCAACAACAACCGCAACGGGGATAGCAAATGGCGAGAACGACACATTAGCTGTCAGTTCCTCGATGGTCGTTGTAGCCCTGATGGCGGATACCCAGTCCCATCTCGAGGCCACCCACACCCATCTCGTGTCGGTCGTTGCACAAATCACATATGCCTTCTCCAACACCGGTCAACAACCCACCTCCTTTGAGTTGGTAATCGCTTAGTGTGCTCGATTAGGCGTCCGTTTGTCTGTGGCCTCCCTAGCAAAGATTGTGGCCGTCCATGCCCGGAGCAAGGCTGCCCACGCCCGGCTCATGGCGGCCTTATCTAGAGAGATGGTGGACGAAGAATGCAAGATCTCGGAGTATGTGGCGATGGATCCCATGGATCTCCTTTTCCAGAGTTCGTCGAGCGGGAGCTGGTCCTCGAGGAGGCGGCATAGATCAACGAATGTCAGGCGGAATATTAGTCTCTGTGTAGAGCGATGGTGTTTTGTTAGAGTAATGTTTAAGTCAATTCACTAATGTTTATTAGTTGCTCGATTAGGTAAGTGCGGGCAGTGTTGTAGGCTCTTCTGTGTAGTACTCAAATCTGCAAGTGTTGTTAAACTAAGCAATGACCAATTTAACAAGGGAAATTCGTACCAAAATTTGCCGTCATAACCCCATTTTCTCTTCCAAATGAACATGAAATGCAAGTACCGTGTGCAATGTAGTATCCGATATCTTATGCCGAAAACTTGGAGACCAAAATTTCCACGTTCAGGCTCATCTCACACGGGATAAACTATAGGATATGTTTGTGTTGTTCAATATCGAACACAGTTATGGTAAACGTATTGTGTCCGATTTGACTGTGTGCACTACTTTTTCGCCGTACCGAATGAAATTTTGGGTTGTCATGCAAATATGTACCCCCCAGCGCCCCTCATACCAACCAAAGGCCACATTTCCCCCCCCCCTTCATTTCCTAAGTTCAAATCTTCACTTCTTGCTTGCAGCGCCGCCTCCTCGTCGGCGACGCTCCTTCCTGCTACTCGGCCTCATCCATCTAGTCATAGTCAGGTAATCCAAACCTTCCCCATACCCCCTCCCCCCCTCCACCCCCTCCTCCATTCCACATGGCCTAACCATCGGCGTGACACATTCCACCAAAATCACCAGCCCACCCCCCACATAATCGCCGCCGAAAGACATGGTGCACGCAGTATAGCCAGGATCTCAAGGAGCACCTGCCAGCGGAGAAGCAAATCGCGAACGCACACGCGGGTGAGGCCGCAATGGCTGCCATGTGTGCTGACCCCTAGATCTTGGAGCGACATCTAGACATCGAGGCCACCATCGATGCCTCACGCGCGGACGCTTCCACACGGTTGGCTGCTTTGAACAATAGCTCGTTGTTTCTCCAGGGCTCCATTGTTGCCTTTGATGACGACTTTGAGTTTTTTTATCAGCGTACCTGTGCTTTCCTCAACTCCATAGTAGGCACATTGGTTCCCGGACAGGCTGAGGCAACTCACCACTATGAGGAGGGCACCCACGATGTGGAGGCCTCGCCCTCGTCCAAGCGCATCGTTATCGATATCTCCAACGACGAGGAATATCTTGTTCTTAAAGCTTAATTACTAATGACTTGTGTTCAGCTAGCTACGCCTGCTACGCATGTTTGTTTTACCTGTTGCATGTGTTGCTCCTGCCTTTCCTTAAGAAACTCTAGTGAAATATGCAGTGTAATGCTACTATGCAATCTGACCTTCTACTACTATGTTGTATTGTGCAATGTGATGCTCAGTTAACTGTTTGGTTCAGTTGTCTTGGTGATCATCTCCAATGTGATGTTCAATTATTGTTGGTACAATTTTGTTTTGTTATGCACGTGAAACCTACAATTGTTATATTGCATAGTTCTTAGTACGCTTGGCTTTTCCATGTGGCTTGAATTCATATATTGGATATGCAATGCGTTTATCTTTGATTAACATATTTTACTGATAGCACGCCAAATCTCACTTAAAACCTTATCAATATCTATTCATAAACATGTTACAGGGGGGATAATTGTAGACACTAAGGTTTAACATCTAGGTTTGCACTTTCATTATCCTTTGGCTAATAACACATTATTGTGCAATTGCAGGAACCATTCTAATATTTAGGTTTCTAACAATAATTTGGTATTGCACATGTAGGTCCTGCGTAAGAGGTTTAGACCCACTGTTCGGCCCATGTTGCATGTGGGGAAATGATGTGTTAATGAATATCAGTCAAATCAAGAAACTCGGAAAGATTGTTAAGATAAAGTAACTTGCGACGAAAAACAACAAGATGTTTGTCTGCACAATGAAGAAGACATCCGTGAACTATAGGATGGTACTATCTCTTTTACCTTGTCTTTTTTCCCTTTGTGACATTTCAATTTTTAGAAACGAAATTTGTGCATATCTGTGTTTCCAGTCCTTTCCAATGCAATTCATCGGTGAGTACGTATCAAACCACCTGTATGGTCAAGAGGCGAGGAAGGTATTCATACAGCACCCACGGTATAATCTTGAAGTCTTCCTCAAGAGGGTGAAGGATGGGTGGGCAACCATCCACAGGCACTGGCATAAAGTTGCAACAACCTTCGACATCAGTGAAGGCTCAATATTTTCCTTCCGCTTCAATAGTTTTATAGACGAGATTCATCTGTCTATTTACCGTATATGATGCTATTTTCCAAAGGTTTTAGATGTTGCATGTGAAACTCGGTCTTGTCGTGTAGTTGTGTAGCTAGGTAGTATATGCCTATATGATGTTGTACTCTGATGTATTTCAATTATGAAATCCTGGTTGTCGTAATACGAAATGAAATATATTGTGTGCTTGATATGAAGTATCAATTTGTTTACTAGCTGGATTATAAATAATAGAGCAATTAGACTAATTATTTGGGTTTCATATTGCAGACGGTTTCTCATAGAACACCATCAACAATGACCTCAACAAACCCACATGCTTGCTGGAAAATTGGCGTGTTGGATCTGTGAACAATCACACACGGTTTCCAGGCACAAACTGTGTGTGTTAGGAAACCATTCGCAAACATTTTCACATGAAACGTGTGTGTGATGGACAGCCCTATGCCAAACAGTTTCTTCTAGGCATCGTGTGTGATGGCCACCCCTAACACAGACGATATTAAGCAGAAAATTGTGTGTGATGTACAATACGAACGGAAACGTATGTTTGGGATTCATTGTGTGGGATGGTATGCACATCTCACACGATTTCTCCTAAATACCTGTTTGTGATAGTCCTTCCAATCGCACACGACATAATTTTGCCTATCGTGTGTGATCGGGAGCAGGCATCACCAACGGGTTTTCCGTGTCGTGTGCCATAGCCCCCCCCTATCGCCCACACATGCAAGGTGATGGTTTGGGACTACGTCACGGAAAGGGGTTAAAAACCGTTTGTATAGCAGCCGCCTGCACTAGTGTTAGATAATCTTTCTAGCATTTGATCAATAAAAGGCAAGGGGTAGTGATCTTTCTTAGTAGCTTTATTAATTTCCTGAAATCAATTACCATCCTATAGCCAGTTATGACTCTTTGTGGAATAAGCTCATTTTTATCATTAGGGACGATAGTAATACCACCTTTCTTAGGAACACAATAAACATGACTTACCCACCTACTATCAGCAATAGGATAGATTATACTTGCATCCAGAAGCTTTAGTATTTTAGTTCTTACCAGTTCCTTCATCTTGGGATTTAAGCAGCGTTGGTGATCGACAACAGGTTTAGCTTCTGGTTCCATATTAATTTTGTGTTGACATAGAGTGGGGCTTATGCCCTTTAGATCATCGAGAGTATATCTAATAGCATCCATGTGCTTCCTTAGAGTTTTAAGTAATCTACTTTCTTCATGCTCAGAAAGGTTAGCACCGATAATATCATGATATATCTTATTTTCATCAAGATAAGCATATTTCAAAGTATCGCGTAAAGTCTTTAGTTCAAACATAGGATCTCCCTTGGGTGGAGGAGGATCCCCTAAAATATCGACTGGTAAGTTGTGATTAAGAATAGGTGTTTGTTTAAGGAATATGTCCTCTATTTCATTCCTTTCATTCATATGCATGTCATTCTCATGGTCTAGCAAATATTGTTCTAGAGGATCAGTAGGAGGCACGACAATAGAAGCAAGACCAATTATTTCATCCTTACTAGGTAACTCCTCCTCATGCGATTGATTAGTAAACTTGGAGAAATTAAATTCATGAGACACATCACCAAAGCTTACTCTAACCTTCTCAGTAACACAACTAATTTCAGCATTAACGGTGTTTAAGAAAGGTCTACTGAATATAATGGGGCAAACATTGTCTTGTTTTGAACCAAGTACCAAGAAATTGGCAGGGTACTTGACTTTGCCACACAGAACCTCAATATCTCTAACAATCCCAAGTGGCAAAATAGTATCTCTGTTTGCAAGTTTAATAGTAACATCAATATCTTCCATAGTCGAGGGTGCTATGTCGTTCATAATTTCTTGATATAAGGTAAAAGGTATAGCATTGACACTAGCACCGAGGTCACATAAGCCATGATAACAATGATCTCCAATTTTAACTGAAACAATAGGCATGCCAACTACTGGTTTATTTTTGTCTAATTCATCATGTTTGTTTCTAGTAGGTTTCACAATCCTAGGAGCTTCCCACCGAAAATAAAGAACTTGACCCTCAATGTCATTATCTAAAAGATCTTTAACCATGCCAACCTTAGGCTCAACATTTATTTGTTCAGAAGGTATAGGTGTCCTAACATGACTTTTATTAACCATAGTTGTAGTCTTAGCATGTTCCCTAATTTTAACAGGTAAAGGAGGTTTCTCAATGTAAGCAGTGGGAACAATTGGATCAGCATGACTAACAATTATGTCTTCCTTCTTAGTATTAATAGGTTCCTCTAATGGTTGTTGAATGGGAGGATGATATTTAAACCACTTCTCTTTGGAAGATTAACATGCGTAGCAAATGATTTACAGAAAGTAGCTACTATTTCAAAGTCAAGGCCATATTTTTTGCTAAACTCGTGGAAGGTATTAGTTTCCATAAAATATTTAACACGGTCAAAATTAAGCTTTATACCTAACTCTTTACCTTTGTAGAGTTCCCAATCTTCAGAGTTGCGTTTAATTCTTTCCAGAAGATCCCATCTGAACTCAATAGTTTCATTCATATATGAGCCTGAAGAAGAAGAATCTTTCTTCTTAACTTTGTCCCTAGACAAACCTGCAAGCTGAAATAATCCACAAACCTCGTTGACGAATATCAAATGGTAATCAGGATGAGTCGTTCCATCATATGGAATAGATAATAGTTTTTCAAGCATACCCGAAGGAATCTCATAATAAATATTTTAGTAGGTTCAGTAGGTTGAGGAAAAATTTCCTCATCTTCAGTTCGGGGTGAAGATGCCCCGAACAAGCCACTCAAAGGATGACCGTTCATAGCAACAGTAAATTTCAGCACATATAGAAAAATTTCCTTATCAATTTCCACTTACCAAATGCGTTTCACTCCCCAGGAATGGCGCCAGAAAAGTGTCTTGATGACCCACAAGTATAGGGGATCAATCGTAGTCCTTTCAATAAGTAAGAGTGTCGAACCCAATGAGGAGCAGAAGGAAATGACAAGCGATTTTCAACAAGGTTTTCTATGCAAGTGTTGTGAGTAACAATAGTAGATAGTTTCATAGCAAGATAATTCGTAACAAGTAACAAGAAACAATAGTAAAAAATGTAGAAAGGTAGCCAATCCTTTTTGTAGCAAAGGACAGGCCTGAAAGTACTTTTATATTAAGCAAGTGCTCCCGAGGACACATGGGAATTTCTGTCTAGTCATGTTCATCATGTTGAGTTGATTCGCGTTCGCTACTTTGATAATTTGATATGTGGGTGGACCAGTGCTAAGGTGTTGTTCTTACTTGAACTAATGGCCTGCTTATGTTTACCCCCTCTTGCAAGCATCCGCAACTACGAAAGAAGAATTAAGATAAATCTAACCATAGCATGAGACATGTGGATCCAAATCAGTCCCTTATGAAGCAACGCATAAACTGGGGTTTAAGCTTCTATCACTCTCATAACCCATCATCTACTTTTTATTACACAATGACTTCCCTTAGGACCATAGCATGATTAAGTGTCATGTAGTCGACGTTCACATGACACCACTAAGAAAAGTAACAACATACATACCATCAAAATATCGAACGCATACCAACTTCACAAGATTACTTATAACAAGACATCTCCCATGTCTTCAGGAACGATAGTAACTACTCACACATCATCAGCATGTTCAAGATCAGAGGTATAATAATGATGATTAAGGATCTGAATATAATCTCTTCCACCAAGTAACCCAACAAGCATCGACTACGAGATGTAATCAACACGGCTAGTAACCCACAGGTACCAATCTGAGGTTTTGGGACAAAGATTGAATACAAGAGATCAACTAGGATTGGATATGAGATGGTGTTGGTGAACATGTTGATGAATATCGGTCCTCCCATGAAGGACGAAGCGTTGGTGATGACGATGGCTTCAATCTCCCCCTCCCTGAGAGGAATTTCCTCGACACAATCTGACTGTCGGAGTGTAAAAGGGAGTCTGCCCAGGTTTCCTCCTTGAGATGGCGGCTCTCTGTTACGAAAGGTCTCTTATGATTTTTTATAGGGTAAAACACACCATATAGGAGAAGAGGGGCGTCGTAGGGCTAGCAGGGGGGCCACAAGCCATCAGGGCGCACCCTTGGGGGCGCCCTGTTAGCTTGTGCCCTGCTGGTGGCCCCCCTCTGGTATATTTTGGTTCCAGATATTCTGAAATGTTCCAAAAATATTCTCCGTGAAGTTTTAGGTCATTTGGAGTTTGGTGATTTTTTTGCCTTTTTCTTGGTTTTCCGACCCAGAATTCCATTTTCCAGATATTTCCCTCCTTGTGATGTACCTTACATATTTAGAGAGAAAAGGCATAAGAATTGTATAATAATGTGGAATAATGGACAAGAATGAAGTAAATAGTAACAAGAATTCATGATGCAAAATGGACGTATCAAGGGCTAGGGTTCATTCCATCCCTTTGTCATCCCCACGCTCCTGTCGCCTCTGGAGTCGTTGTCATTGCCCCTTGCCTCTCCTTCCCCGTGTGCATCTGCCTTTGGTAGTGAGGAGGATGGGATCCTCCTTTGGTATGTGCCTTGGTCCTTCTCTCCTCCTTGAGTGTGTATCCCTTTTTAGGTGATAGGGTTTCTATCTTCTAGGTTTGCTTGTTTTTTCTTTGCTGCTTTAGTCTAGTTGTCAGCATTGATCCCTGGTGTATTGTCAAATCCCGTGCTTGATCTATTTTTGGTCACCACTGGGAGCACCCGTGTCCACAGGCCTGTCCCATTCGCGTGGGCCCCCCATGTGCACGGGCATGTACGGTGCGCACGGGGTTGGCAGTGATTTCCTCTGCTAGATTTTTGTTGCCTTTTCTCTTTAGGGCACCTGCACTCATTCTTGTTGCATATGTTGTTTGGATGTTGTGTTTCTCAGACTCCATTGACAAGGTGGATGCCGCTCGTAGCAAACGATCAAAGACGGGTTCTTCTCAGTTCACTATCGCTCGTCGTCAGCCTTCAGAGGGAGTTGGTCAAGGCTCTCAGAGTCGTGCTCCTCGTGTTGCTGCATCCAAGAAGCATGTGATAGAAGCCTTTGATGACTCTGAGGAGTATGATTCTGTGGAGGATGAACACTATGAAGAAGAAGAAGAAGCAGGGGCAAAGGAGATTGCAGATGATGACGATGATTAAGAGGATGGTGGCTCTAGTTCTGGTGATCGGCCTATTGCAGGTGGCCGTAACCTTCAGAATGTTCCTCTGTGTGATTGGCACAAACCAGGAATTTGGGAAGCCAGGCAGGCGCACCCCTATGTTTCTGCCACCAGTCCAGGCGTGGATCCTAGGTTCAAGAATGATCTTCAACACAAGATTTACTCGGAGCTTCTCATGACCAACGGCAAGAAGTTTGCTCCGCACAAGAAAGTTGATGTGGAGGCCCTCCGCGACAATGATCACATCTATCCCGGGGTCTCTGCTACTCTTGGCAGGTTGGGTCTCGTTCTGTTTGTCAGTTTCAACCATTCATATAATGAAAATCTTTTCATGCAGTTCTTTGCCACTGTTTTCTTTCATAATGACACTACTCGCACTCTCTCCTGGTTGTCTAGGAGTCGCCAATGTTTAGCTTCTATGGCCAAGTTTGCTGAAATTATTCCGTATCCGTTCTTTGAGGAGGAACATGATGACTATGGTCGAGTTCTTGATGTTGGGCAGCGCCACAAGGATGATATTGCGTTTGCATACAAGCAAGAGAAGTATTTTGTCACTGGCTCGATCAAGGACTTGCTCCTAGTATATGATACGATGCACCACATTCTTCGGTACACTCTCACTCCCAAGGTTGGTGACTCACATAATATAAGGAGCTCTATGTTGGATATCTTTGTGTATCTACATAACTAGAAGAAGGTGGATGTTCTGGATTTCATGTTCTATGAGTTGTGTCAGTGTGTGCAGGAGGTTAAGTATTTGATCTATGCTCCATTTATCTAGGCCCTCATTGAGTTTGTATGCCCTGCACGGTACATCTCTCAGTACAAGACTACTACTCCTAAGCGCAGTATTTGTTGGTCCCCTCAAGCTTCTGCTCCTTATCAAACTCCTAAGAAAGGGTGCAACCCTAGAGCTGATGAGCGGATTACCTTCACTCTGGGGTGCTCCTCCAATGCCCAAATTCTTCTTGGTCCTAGCAAGAAAAGTCCCGAGGCGTGCTTTACTCATGATGAGAAGAAGTCCTTGTTCAAGACTCTGCATAACATATTTAAGATGTGTTAGTGCACGCAGTGCCGTGAGGTCAAGGAGACCAACAGGCGGAACTTGTGCGTCATCAGGAGAAGGCTGAGCATGCTGTTGCTGGTGGTGAGGATGTTGGCCCAGGGTCTAAGGACAAAGATGGTGTGGCAACGGCCCATTCCTTCTCGATAGCAAGGTGGCGTTTTTATGATCATGATGCTTCGACCATGCCTCCCCTTGTCTAAGTGTTTTATTTGCATCGCCTTTTCCTTTTTTGTTGTCTTGATGACAAAGGGGGAGAAGTGGTTTAGGAGTTTCAGTTTCTGAGATCTCAAGGCCTCGTGTTCTTTATGGTGTTTATTTGGATTGAGATACTCTTATTTGTTTTCATAGTGTGCTTGTGAACCTTTATATCTCTATGTGTGAGACAATGTCTTATGGATCATATATGGTGCTTTGGACTATCTTATGTTGTATGATCCTAGTTATCATGTTTTGTCTCACCACTCCTGCTCACCATGCTCTGTGCATGTGTTCTAGGCACCATACAGGTTATATTCTCTATATGATCACATGCTCTTGACCTCATTGATCTAGGGGGAGCCTCTTATGTGTGTGCTTGATGCATACTCAAGCAAATCGTTATCCGTGCACACATATAGGGGGAGCTCCAATGATCAAGTGTTGTCTTGTTTTATGGCCTTAAAATTGATATATCTTTTTTCCATGTCCTAACCATGTTGTCATCATTGCACCAAAAAGGGGGAGACTGAAAGTTTAGCTGGCACTTAGTAGTGTTTTGGTGTGATGGTAATATGGTTAGAAGATCTAATATCGGATGGTAGTTTATCTCAGGTGATTTGTTCCATGCAGTTATCTATGGAGGTGTGTGACCCCCCCCCCCCCAATTCAAAAAGGTTAAAGGTGTGGTGTCCTCGACGACTCAAAGGTTTTCATTTTTGAGTCAAAGGGAATGTCGCACTATTAATAGGGGTCGTGGTGGATTTGTGTTGTGTGGGAATACCTCCAAGACTTTGCTTCAGCCTTCCTACCACTACCTACATCCACTAGGGTCTGTTAGTGTTGTGCATGGGTACTTTGTGATGTTTCCAGAGACTTTGTGGACACCTTGTGTGCACGGGTCTTTTGACTCTCGTGCGCACAGGGCGCCCCAAAACTCCTTGAGTAGCCCGTGCGCACGGGGTACCCCAGTACTCCCTGAGTAGCCCTGTGCGCACGGGGCTAACTTAGCCCGTGCACACGGGGTTCAACGGTCAAATTTCCTCACTTAGCCCAGAACACTATAAAAGGACCCCTTCTTCCTCCTCCATCTCTAACCCTAATGTCTTGTTGAGCTCCACCATTGCTACACCTCATTTTTCTCAATACTCTCAATCCCTCCACCCAAACTTGTTGATACTTTGGGGATTGGGAGAGCAAGACCCGATCTACACTCTGACCAAACAAAATTCATGTTCCCCATAATATTTGTTCACCATTGATTTGTTACTCTTGGAGATTGGGCTCCTAGGTGGTTAAAGGTTCCTCCGGAAGTTTCCTTGCTTGTTGTGTGCTCCGGAGAAGTGTGTAAAGGTGTGGTGGTCGCCTTCAAGACAAACCCCGAGTGATTCGAGGCTCATCCGCTGGGGGTGACTCGAAAGAGATATGGTGAGCCTTCAGTGACGTTCTGCAAGCTTTGGCTCCAGCGTTGCTCTAAACGGAGGGTAGCCCTTCCCCAAGGAAGAGTGAACTTCACGATAAAATATGTGTCATCGTCTCACTTGTGGTTAATCCTTTCCCGCACTTCACCTTGCTTTGTATACTTGTTGGCTTGTTAGTTATCTTGTTGCCTGGCATATTTAGTACTACTAGTGTTTGTCATATATGTTTTGTTCACCTAGTTGCATATCTAATGAACCCTATTTTCCATTTATCCCTAAAATTGAAAAACAAGATTAAAATTTGTAGTCTCCCATCCCCCTCTATTCGACCGTATCGGTCCTTTCAGCTATTGGGAAGATGTTGTTATTCCCATCCCTACATGTAGCTATCAATATCTGATGTCCAGTGCTGAACTTGATGAAGCAACCATCAAAACCTGAAGATATGATCACATTAGTGCTAAATAACATGTATGCAACTATCTTAGATCAATGTGTATGATTCAATACCTATAAATGGCATGTAGCCATTGAGGAAACTCTCCTTGCATGCATACAAGCAGTAGAACATGTAATGAAACCTGGGTCCACCATTGTTGTCACTATGCACCTACTGTCAGGGTTAGTATTTAGCACACACTACAGGTAATCCCTTATTATGTGGTACTGTAGTTTGTGATCTCCTTGCACAACTTCCATTGCTTGCTTCCTTGCCCTATATGCCAAGCTTTTGGGCACATGCACACCAAACTTTTCTTTGCGTATGTCATAACTGTTTCAACACCAGCTCCAGGGTTGGATCTCATTGTGTCCTCACAAACCTTGGCATCCAATGACTATAACCTTGGTGTTCTCTACACTAGCTCCACAAGTGAGATCCAAGTTCATCTTCTTGATGTTGAAAGTTGCCTCATGAGCTATCATGTATGCTTTCTCTCAGAACACCAAGAAATAACCCTACTTGGTTCATTTATGTGGTACTCAAAATTCCTAGGAGTCCTAACATGGAAATTTCTAACTGCTTCCCTGAACTCTACAACATTTTGGAAGTATAAATGCATTGAAAACTGCTCATCTGCATCAGGCAGTGATGGATCATACCATCTCCTCTCCTTCTTATTCTTCACACTACTCTTCCTTCCAGAAGGAAACCTTGGAACTTGTTCTTCATCACTAAGGCCTAAATCACTCGGAAAGTAGTATTCATCAGGTTCAGGCACATAATCTGCAAACTTGATGTGCTCAGGCTCACTATGTGACTTGCTAGTTGGGCCTGGTTTTCTGACCGCCTTAACCTTCTTTGCTCCTTTATGTAATACAGTTGAAGGTTCCTCTGCTTCTTCCTCGGAAATGATTTGATCTTCCTCAAAAACTCAGAAGGTTCTGAGTTAGCTCCACAATAGTGCTCTACAGTATGTTCCTCTTCCCTCTGCTTCTGGCTTGTCCCTGTGCCGTCCTCATCTTCACCCCTAGCCCAAGCCTTGTATGATATATTTTGCCCTCTGTGATCATACCTGAAAAACTCAAAATCTGAAGAGGATTTGTCCATCTCATCATCATCTTCATATTCTACTTCTACATCTTGTTCATCTTCCTCCACACAAAAAATTCCCTTGTTGAAATTGCAGCTTTATTGTGTGTTAAGAGAGGGCTCATCAGGGTTTACTGCTGGCAAAGTTGAATTAGAGGCAGGATAGAGGACATCTTCTTGGGAAACCCAGTAAACAACTGGCTCACCAACATTATTAATAGGAATTGTTTCCTCAAGGAAGATGTGATCCATATTAACATATGCTGGGCTAGGATCAATAGCTTTTCTCAGAGAGATATTGAGGAGCTTCTTATCAACAAATAGGTCAAGCATTTTCTCTACTTTCTCCTCACTATCCAGAACCTCCACCCCCTCCAAGTCATTTCCCTCTTCCTTTACATAAGTCAGCAAAACATCCATTCCATAACCCTCCAACTCAACCAATGCTAAATTTGGTTGACATCTGAAGAAACTGAAAATACTTTCTCTTCATATTATCTGTTCCTTGAAAATGTAGCCTCATGTCCCAAATCTCATCATCTAAGTTGTAGGAGATTATATTGAAAAAAAGAAGCAAATTTATTATAAAGCATTGAAACTCATTTGCAATACTGTGCTAACTAAATATAGTGACATAACCAAAAACATGTAGTTCCATGCCAACGAAGAGTTACATTGCTCATTTGCATACTGCACTAACTTCTAATGCTGATTACATTGCTCATTTGCATACCGCACTGTCTTCTAACCCTCATTCCAAAATTAGTACTTAAACTATGAATGCTACTGGAAATGTTTATCTCGCTCCACCAAACGACGACGACCACCTATGGCCGCATGCCGCATCCGCGTGAATGCACTTCGCCACTACCCTAGCCGCATGGAATGCCGGATCCCATTGGACCTCAGGTGGTGACGACTTCAGCGACCGCTGCATCGGGAAACTCGGCCTGCCCAGTCATTTGTCAACCTCTTCATACCCACCGCCCTCATCGTCGGTGCTGCCTTGGCCCAGAGGCTCGCCGTCGTTGACATTTAGCTTTGCCGCCGTCATCGCACCTAGGTCACAAAGCGGGAGCAGAGGTAAGGGAAGGAAGGGGGAGTGAGAAGAGGACGGCGCGACCAGCGTCTTTGGTTCCGACCGCACCAGTCGGTCTAACGGTCGTTAACGGTCGCGTTGTGAGCGTTGTGGGGCACGTGGCCTGACCGGTGGGCCCATTTGGTCAGAAAAACGGTTAAAACGCTAGTCACTCGAGTTTTGGGTTTTTTGAAACGGTCGTCCCTCGACTTGATAGTTATCAATGGGAAAAAAAAGTTGGTTGTTTTTCGGTACAGTTGGCCAAATTGTAGTAGTTTTATGTTATTTACTCACAAAGTTGGCATCCTTGTCAGCGACATTAGGAAAATTGGGTCTTGTTTCCTTGAGTGTTGTTTTATTCATGTTAATCGTTTGTCACTTCCTTGCATGTTGTTTTATTCATGTTAATCATTTGTCGCTCGTCGGAGTTCGCTGGCTCGCTGTTCACAAAGCTGGCATCCTTGCTAGGGACATCACAGTCAGGCTCGATGTGCTGTTCGGAGTCAGGCTCGATGTGCTGTTCGGAGCACCTCGCATTGCATCCAGGAGATGCTACGTACTCCTTTCGTTCGGAATTATTTGTCATTAAAATAAAAAAAATTGAATGTATTTAGAATTAAAATACGTTTAGATACATCCGTTTCTATGACAAGTTACTCGAAACGAAAAGAATATGTTATTTAATCAATGACTTACCGTATTTGACTCAAAAGAAAAACACAGTGCAGAACAAGTTCCAAACCACGTTTCAGCCTGGGGACATACTCCCTCAGTCCAAAAATACTTGTCATAAAATGAATATATCTAGATTTTAGTTCTAGATACATTCGTTTTTATTAATTTATGTGAACGGAGGAAGTAAATGGCAAATAAGCGGCATTTACAAGTCCCGTTTAGCTAGTTTTAGGTAGCTCCATATCTTTGAACTATTAGATTATTATAGTGGGTTTAAACACGATTAAACAGGACCCGATTAACATCCCAACATAACCAAGCTCGCACGGGGGGCTAACACGGCACAACGCATGTGTTGTCGCACGCTGGAATGCCAGCGAGAATATGCAGCAGACATGGCAAAGCTTGAAATTACATCATTGTTTGCCAACGCAATTTCTCAAATTCAGGGGCGTGTAATAAAGGAGAAAACAGGACCCGATTAATACATTGCGAGATTTGCTCTTTGCGCCTGCAGCAAAAGACCCAAACATAGTTGCACAAGGGCAAAAAGAGTGCAGACTTTGCAGTCATCTGGTCAGGCTACCGCTGAGCTTTGTTAAATTGTACACATAGCAAAGGTTCAAGCTAAACATGACAAGTTGCACACTTTATCAGGTTCGTGTCCAGCCACACAAAGATACATCAGCAAACAACATCAGTTTTCGATAAAACAGTGAAATGGCATGCGCAATAGCATTACACTGATCCAGCGCTCACCCAGTGTAGTGGGCAAAACAAGACCTGATAACCATCTTGATTAATTGCAGGGAGTGGTTTCTTATTCAGGACACCTGCACAACAACAACAAAAGGGCAAAATGTATGACTTAACCATTCACTTCAAGAAAAGGCACCAGTTTAACTCAATGCCACCCTAATGGTACAACAATCTCCAAAATCAAAATAATTGACTGAAATCTTTCAACATACAAAATTAGCTACGTATTATTTGGAACAACTTTGACTAGTAAATCATTATACCTTCCTGTAGGTCATCATGCATGCTTCAGCATCTTCAGGACAGTTGATACAGCACCAAATAGCCTTCTGGATTGGTGCATACTTGCTAATTTCGGTTTACTTGTTAATTTTCGAGAGCTTCTCTCCAACAAGCCCAACAAGCCAACACGAATATGAGAGGGCCTTGGAGCGCTCAATTTCTGGGTGCCGTCTGGTTGAATATATGGCAACTCTTCCTTTGGTACATAAGATGGAAACATTCTCGTAATAAACCGGGATTTTAACACTGATCTCCATACTGGGATGAACTGATCTCTTGCATACCAGAGGTTCTGTCCTCTACGTGGTTCATTCATCACAGCCTGGTTAACACGTAAAAAATCAAAATAGCGATGTCAATAAAACATAAAACGTATATATTTCAACACGATCAAACATGTACAGGCCCTTTTGAGGTTTAAAACAGGCTATTTTCATTGAGCTGTCGATTAGCAGCACAAATAATATTCAACTCATCATGTGTAAAAGCCTGCACATGGATTACTATGTCAAGAGCAATCAAATGAAAAATAGACTTGGTTAAGTTCTTTGACGAAGAAGGGAAGGGGAATTGCCGTTTGGTGTGCAAGAATAACATGATTAACGGCAGGTGCAGACAACTACAAACTACAGTTCCTAAGCACCCCTAACCCCATTGCCTTGTCCTTAGCTATTCTGTTTGATTTAGACTGCAAAAAGGGAACTAAAAAGCATATCTGTGATCTTATACATAAATTTTGACCACAGGTTATTATCTTAAGAAAAATACAAATCAAGAGTGTTTCAGCTGTAGCCAATAAACATGAAGAACCAAAATATGGGATGATACACTGAAGATCTCAACATATAAACATCAGGAAGAGTTGAAAAGAGAAATACAAAATTCCTTAAGAAACAATAATCAGCATGCAGCAAGAAAAAAATTCAATAGGCACTCCATTCATATGTGATATGTCCTTACATATTTTGCATCGACATCCACAGCGGGCGATCCTATGGCTGCCTTGGACAAACCTGTGTCCCCTGTTTCCATTACAGAATTATTGTGGCTTGTTTTAGAAAATTTGTTAAGTATAATAAAAGTACCAGGTTGTGAAACGCATATGCACCTTGTGTGTGTGAGAAACTGTCTGGAACCCCACAGTTATACGGGCGGCTTCAAGAGATAATTAAAAGATTGTTAGATAAATCATCTATATGTGCAAAAAGGTAGCGAGCATAGATGCAGAAGGTAAGAAAAAATCAAACCAGTCAAGGTCTTCAATGCAAATTCCTTTTCCACTAGGACCAACATCATAATTTTGGAGAGTTGCTGACACTTCCCCAAGGACCTCCTGATGAGAAGCCTGTGTAATATATTTCTTTTGTGAATACAGTAACAAAGTTAAATAAGTTTGCCTTTTGTTTTATTACTTGATAAGCATGCAAGCCGACTCAACTCATGCGCTATGCTGCTATCTACCGACTTGTAACATAAACCAAAAGGTCATCTTTACATATAAATGTTGCTGAGATTCTGAGATTTTGATTTTCCACATGGCCACACTTTGCCCATCAGAATTCTAGATTTGCAAACTGCAGCTGTCTGATCAAGTCCAGCAATTGAGAAGCTTCAGCCCGGCAAAATCACTTGGGCTGAAGGATGAAGTGGGCCATGAATGGAAGAAGTTGGATCCAAAAGGCATGATAATGAAGTTCAATGAGTTGGAATAGTGAGGGATGGTTGTACTGTTTGGCTTTTCCCTAAAAAATTATATGGCAGATTACACTCTACCGTCATCTATCAATATAATATGAATAAGAAATTTGGTCTAAAAAATAATATCAATATGGATGTGAATATGTGTGTCCATCAAACCACTAAGTAAGAGTATATATTTAATTCCACAATAAGATGAAGCACACGGGTTGTACACACCACCACAAGCACACACACTCGCGTATGCACCTTTTCTAACCACACACTAAAACTGACCGTGACCCGAGGATAAATCTTCACAGCTCAACAAGCATGTGTAAATGCAAGCACTGAAATTTGAACACTTCTGAGTTAGAGCAATGACCCCACCACTACGCCACCCTAATGCTTCTTGGTCTATTAAGTATATTAGTTCCTAAAATGAGGCTTGGAGGCAAGGCACAACGAGATTGCAACTACTACCTCCGTCCTGGTTTATTGGTCCCCTTCGTATTTTATGCCAAATTTTGACCTTAGATTTAACTAACAAAATGTCAATGCATATTACCAAAAATAATATCATCAGAAACTATGTTCAAATACAAATCCAAAGATATAGTTTTTGGTGACATGCATTAATATTTTGTTAGTTAAATCTATGGTCAAAATTTGAATCAAAATACAAAGGGGGCCAACAAACCAGGACGGAGGTAGTACCAATTATCTCTAAATTATTCCACCCCAACGGCACAGACAGCTGTCATGTATTACTACATCAACATTGATCAATACAAATATGCATATTACAAATAACAGTGTAGTTTGCATCTAATAGCCACAACTTGGCTCCAAGTTGCAACATTTTGTCCCCTGGCATGATTGTACCTTAAAAAGAATTAGTCAGGCATATAAGACACATAGTGCATCTCCCTCCCTCGCACATGTAGGTGATACACACTTCAAATTTTGTCACCTAAAATAAAGAAGATGATGCATGTAATCCGATTTAAAGTATTATGAGGGTTAGTATCAGGTGTTTTTAACCTTAGCATTGTATCCTTGAATAACACAGTGATGGTTCGGGCTATTTTTTATTTTTAGCACGCATGAACATATAGGTTTTGGCAGTTAAAGATGCACTTTGGATCGTGCAATCAGACAGAGAGTTGTCTAGTGTATATAGGAGTTCAAAAGACCTACGATACTGAACTACCTGTAACTTCTACCCTTATTACTATTAAGTCATCATGTCTTGTAATCAGAAGACAACAATCAAGATAAAGTTTACTAAATGACAATTGCCTTACATGTCATGATTAAGCATCATGGACTAAATTTAACAACATTACAGTACGAACAGTCATCTTAACACATATCAATTCAAGTCGCTCTCGCTTCTAAGAAACAAGACTAGACATCTTATGTGCCAACGGACCACTATATTATCCATTCCAATTGCACATCATGGGTAATATGGACATGGGCGGGTTGCTGCCTATCATAAAGTGAGGGGTCCAGGCCATCCTGAGGTCTACAAGGATGTATGCAAGTAGGGGAAGAAACATGGATGCATGGTCAGATAAGAGGTGTAGACTAGGAGGTGTAAGCACTTGATCGGCTTTCTTGAGAATGGTATGGAGAGAACATTCTTCCTTCTTGGAATATTAATATATCAAGAGAACCTTGATGCGGCTAACTTGGTTGACTTACATGGGGAGATAATTAATGAGATCAGTGTGCTAAATGTTGCTCAAATTATCAGACAACGGGAAAAAATGAGGTAACGGAATGTTCAAATCATCACACAACAGGGCAAAGATGAGCCAATGAAAAGGATGCTAACTGACAAGCATCCTAAGTTATATTGGACCCCTATGGCTGCCAACTGTTTGGACCTAGGCACAGTTCTTTTGGTAACTTTTTTGGGCTTCTAGAATAAGCTGCACCCTACCCAGCTTATTCTAGAAGCCCAACCAATTTTTTTTAAAAGCTGGGTAGGAGGCAGCTTATTTTAGAAGCCAACAAAAGAACTGGCCCCTAATGCTTGAGGCATTGCCAAGATGAAGCTTAAAGAGTGTGATCAAACTTCATGACAAGACGAGGGAACAAAAAAGCCAGAAAGAGCTTGTGAGACCGGAGATCTCTGGGAGGCAAGTTAGCAAGATTAATTGTTTTGAGGAAAACTGCTTGTTGGTGATTTTTGGACAAGAAACAAGTTAGCAAATACTGAAACCAGCAATCAAGTGACATTTATGAGGTTGTCATGTAAACGAGGAATTGAATATCATAAAGATGAATAAGAGCATCATATCCTATTCTCACCGAGTCAAGGCTAATTGATGGTGATGAGAGGCTGAAAATCCCAGAGCTTATCATAGTTATGGACTTTTGCAAGAATGAGCTTGAGGCTTCGCAAGAAAACCATAACTATTGGAGAGAATGTGATGGAGCTTTAGGACAAACTCTGGGAGGATCAAATGGTGAAGGACAGGCCTGGAGCAGTGGTCAAGTAATCCACACTTGTGCCAAGAGGTCCTGGGTTCGACACAGCCTCTCTGCATTGTACTGTGCAGGGGTATGGCTTGCCTCATTTAATCCTTCGCCAGACCGCACCAGGTGTGGGAGCTTCTAGCACTGGGTCTGCCCTTTTTGGGGGGAGGATCAAATGGTGCAAAGTGCATATCCTTTCTTTCTTAATCCTACTAGTCGATGCTTTGACACAACAGAGGACTGTTGTCTATGCTCATACCTTAAGGGTACTCCCTCCGTTCACAAATGTAAGATGTTCCAAGTTTTTCCTGAATCGGATTTATATAGAAACGTTTTAGTGTGTTTGTTCACTCATTTCAGTCCGTATGTAGTCCATATTAAAGTATCCAAGACATGTTATATTTGTGAACGGGGGGAGTAGCATTCAAGTGATGCTTGAAATGCTTTCCATGTGATGAAGATTGCTATCTCGTAATCCCTCCTTACAGGTTTACTAGGCCCAGAACCAAAACCAGATTTTTCACAAATACAAGGCCCTAGTAGCTATGTCCCATTCATCACTCCTCATTTTCTTCTCCCCAATTAAATGTGAAGGGTGCAATAGTAATTAAGAGGAGGTGGGCACGCATGACCAGCACACAAGGAATCGGGGAAAAGAAACAAGATTAAATAGAGTTGTTCAGTGCAAGTTAAAGAGTGTCTTGATTGTTGTGTTTTTGTGAGGGGCCTAGTAAACCTGGAAGGAATGAGTACCTACTGTAGATGTTCTGGCCAATGACTATCAACAAGTTCGAGGTGATAGCTTCAGTGCCTACATAGCCATCATAGCATGGGAAGCAAGAAAAAGAGGGCTCTTGCTGAGTTTCCTCACGTTACCATCTCTGAAGCTATACTTTGTAAGCTAAACAACATAGAGGCTTTTTTTCTGTTTAGTGTTTACTATTTTGGCTAGTTCATTCGTGCAAATGGTGACCTTTAGTGCTCACTAAGGTTGCAGGACATAATTAGCTAGCCTTTGTCTCTTTGTTGTTCATAGGCATTGGGGTAATTTCTATTGCTAACTAAATAGTCTTATGTGGCGCCCGTTCTTCAGTTTGAGCCAAATAGATTCAACTATCGGTTAAATGAATTATGGATGTAATTTTAGATCAATGGCATGAAACGGCAGAGGTTTGATCACTAAGAGATCGGACGACTTTGTATACATCTCATACCATACAACACCAAGAACCTCTTTAGTCTGATAAGATCCACAAGGTAATAACCCTTTCTTCCTACAAGATCTCCAATGGGACAATGAGAGGCTTCAAAACTCACACAGATGCCAAGAGACAAGTGATAGTAAATGCAAACAAGGATGATTCTTCATGGAACTAAGTTGATGCCAAGCGTAAATGCATCTTGTTCCTTAGTAAAAGTTGTCCTAGGGAACTCGTGGAGATGTCCAAGTTTAATCATGGAGATCCATAAAACATAGATAAGTTAGATCAAACTATCTCCATGTGTGATTATAAAGTTGACGAAGATCATTCATCTCATCTTGTGGTGATGAAGAGATTAATGAGGTTGAGGGGAGGAGCACTTCACGAGTTAATGATGGAAGACGAGAGAGGGTGGGAATGGAGTGCATCATTGGAATGGCTTTTGGCACATGGGGTACTTCTTTGTCAACTGTCATGTCATACTAGATGCTACTATCACATTGCACTATCGTTCTATCATTTAATGCAATGGACTTGGTAATTGCTAATTGATGTGGCGTACTTGTGTTATACTCCCTCCGTTCCCTAACATAAGACATTTTAGCTATTTCAAAATATTGACTACGTACATACTAAAATGAGTGAACATACATACTAACATGTGTCTAGATACATACGAATCAAGAAAAAACTAAAAGGTCTTATATTAGGGAACGGAGGGAGTACTTGTTATTTATGTCACTAGATCTTCTAATTAGCTGTCACACGAGGTATACTACAGAATACCCTGACATATGATATGGTATTTTTTTTATACAACCCCTTGGGACTCAACTTGCTGCAGAGCCATGAGAAATTTACTAGTTGGTTCGAAACCAAAGAACAAACGTCCGAAGTTTGACAATGTAACTGGATCAAAACTAAACATTCTTGTTTTGCAGATTATTGGCCATGCTTGAGTTTTTGACTATTGTCAACACCAATATTTGGTTAGATTTGTTAAGCTTCATGTACTAGCCAACGCAACCAAAAGTCCGAACTAATGGAAAGGGATAGTGCAGTCCACATATACTGTAACACCCCCTCTCACGTGTGACGGGGAAGACAAGTCAACACGTGCAACCGGAAGATAGCGACGGCACGCGAAACTCACGTATGACTCAAGAGGCCTCTACGTGGACACAAAGGGGGGCTACCACCAATTTCTTAAATAAATTGCGAAAGCCAGGACTTGTACTCAAGACCTTAGCTCCGATACCATGTTAAGCTTCATGCACTAGCCAACACAACCAAAAGTCCAAACTAATGGAAAGGGATAGTGCAATCCACATATACTGTAACAAGATTAATTAGGCAAGCAATCAAACAGCTCAAAATGAATTAAATTAAACTGAAATGGTAACAATAACCATTATCAGGTCATGACTGGTTGTACCAACTACCATGGAAATAGTATAGTGTCTCCATGGCTTCCCAAGCATGATCAGTTTATTGCTACCGGTACAGCAAGTACTGATACTGTACATTTTCAGGATATATTGATTTAGAAAGATTTCAGGAAAGGAGGAACCAAACCATTGGATTGAAGTTCACTGGATATACTTTGTTCTATTCCTATTGGTCAGCAAGAGAACTATTGTACAAATATTCTCACTACAGTCAATGTCACAAGTTCTCAGAAAGTCAAAAGTCAAATCTTAACATATTAAATTATTAAAATTTGACTGAAAAAAACAGATACCAAAGACATAAAAGCTGTGATCTAACGAAAAATGTGGTACCTCTGAATGAGATTGAATATATGCGTCAAGAGCTTCGCCAGCTTTGAGAATTATCCTCACAAGCACCAATGCATTACTAAAATGTACTTTCTTCTCCTTCAGCTCCTTTTGTGCCTTGGTATTTCTATCACTTTCTAATGCACACCCCTCCCTTTCTAGGGCAAACACAGAATCATCAATAAGAGTCTTGATAATATCAAATCCATTGAGGTTGCGAAAATGCCTTTGTGCTGAGAGGAGCAAAATAGCTGCAGGGACAAGCTTCCCATTTTTTATGTAATCCCAGAGCTCATCGACTACATTATCCGTTTGAGTTGCAAGCAATCTAGTCGTGTCCAAAAAGATCTTCTGCATAAGTTGGCAATATAGAACAGTTTCAACTTAAAGTGGTTACAATATATGTAATAAAGATTGACATCAAACTTTATCAGCAAGAAAAGTTAACAAAAACTTGATTTCAGAGAAACTTGACTCATTTCCCCTTAATTAAGAAGAAATGGTGCCTCCTCAGAGAGCAAAATACAGAAGAAGATAAATTACAGAGCCAAACTACTGTCTCTGTCACACAAGTTGAACTATACAAAGTAACAAATTGTCAGTTCTTAGGCCCAGTTAGAACAGTGGATGCAAATATCTGGCATGATCTTAACTTATTTACTGCTCTTACACAACCAAAGTAGTAACTGATGCAAGGAGGGATTTAACACAAACCATCTCAGGCAGGCAAAGCAGATGTATGAGCTTGTAGATGTACTCAACATTCCCCTTCCTATAGCTCTGGTCAGCCAATAGATTGTCCTCCAGATACTTATGCTGGCAAGTGTTCTCGATGGCGACATGGAGTGGGAGGAGACCCTCAATGATTCTATCGCCTGAGGTGCGTAAATTGGCCAATGCACCATAGCGTAGCAGTAACTCCACCATGTCAGCCGAGAATATCTCGGCGGCTTGGTGGAGGGGGAAGTGCCCAAAAGAGGTAATGTAGTTGGGGTTGGCACGCATCCCACGGAGCTTAGGGTCCTTCCCCTCCAAAACAAACTCTGCACAGCGCAGGGCATTCTCTGTAATCATCAGGTTGAAGGCTTGTGGAGTGATGACATAACCAGAAGCAATGTGTGCTCTATATTTTTCAAAGAGGTGGAGGAAGCACGGGACACTGTCTTTCTGGAGTGCGGTCACCATAGGCCCGTATATATTATAAAATTGTGCATATGTCTCCTAGATGATCCATCCATGTTTAAACAAGGTGAAGAGCGATCAGCACAGCTATCCAACTAACAAAGCATAACAACAAAAGTAGTCTCTAAAGACATGTTATGTTACTGAAATTCAAAAAAAAATCATCACTATTGCCAGAGTGGAACTTTCATCCTTAACTTTTAAATCATCCAAAGTAGACCCCTCAACTATTAATACCATGCAATTTTCAGCTCTGTAATGGTTTCATCCATTTGAAAGCAGTTTTAAGTTTACTTGCACTTGTGAGTATGTCACATCATCATTCAGCATATCTTTGGCACGTCGCAATTTCTTCATGATATTCATCAACTTATTTGAAAACCTAAATCTCTGAAAATACTATTTTAACAAAATGTTAAATTTGGAGAAAACAAACAAACATATATCTGTTTCCTTGGTATTTCTTTTTTCGTGAATATTGAGTTCTTTGAAATGCCCTTTTTGGTTTGTGCAAGTTCTCATACAAAATATGTGTGAATGCTTTCAGCCCATTTTCTAGAATAATTCTTATTTCTTCACTTCTTAACGTTTCTGAATTTCTAGTTAATTCACAGATTATTTTACGAGAATTGGCTGTGTGGGAGGCATATGGCAGTTATGTGTTAGACATGTAGGCACCATGTCATTCAAAAAGAATTTTAGATTGGACAAAAATGCTCAGAGAGATGAAAACTGAAAATTACACCATACTGATAGTTGAGTGACCCACTTTGGGTGGTTTAAGAGTTTAGGCGGAAGTTACACTCATATAATACCTGAAATGAAAAAGCACGTTTTTTCCTTCAAATTGTAATTTTACAACATACAGGATAATTACAGAAAGTATTGCGTGAAAAAATATGAAAAAATAGTTAGATGTCAAATGATATGTCAATCACACAAAATGGAAGTATAAAGAACCTTAGGAGTGCGGTCTGGGACAATTATACTGGTACCCCTGACTTCGGAAAGGAAATCTGCAATTTGACGCAGGTACTAAAAGAGAAGAATTGTCAGTCAAGGAACCACTACCAAAATTAGTGCAATAAGAAGAGGGAGGGAGGGAGATGTGTATCATGTGAGGGGGGCAAGTTATTTTACCTTCATATTATATTGATGAGGGCACGTTAAGGCCGCTATTGAGGGATGAGGAGGTGGGCGGGGAGGGTTCCATGGATCATACTTATCTGCGGATGATACATCAGTAGTACTTCTACTATTATCTTCATGATAAAGAGTTTCCACTGCCTCAGTTTGGTGGACTGTTTGTTGTGACATTGGCTGAAAGAAAAGGGAAACATAACATTGAATTACTATGCCTATCCAATTTGGAGATGCCAACTTTTAGTGTGCTGCTACTAGACAGTACGAAAGAATGCAGAATGTTTGAATCATATTTAGCAGAGGCTGTTGGGACCTAGTCATCATTCAGTGGGATACCTCCACAATTCTGCATCAAACAAGGAGAATCTGCTCTGCCTTTGTCTAAAGGTGCTATTTGATTCAGATACAAAGGAACAAAACAATTGAAACCAGTGCAACAATAGTAAGAGAGTGTTTCTATATGAATTGGATCTTACGAATGACAGGATCTCTCTAGAATGCTGGAACCTCTTTTTGGTTCACCATTCCTGTTAAAGCTGGGAACCTCTTTTTCATTTGTTTTCTGATCGGATCTTGAAAGAACTACTGATTCCAACACCCAAATCCAAGAAAGTTACAAAGTACTGATTCCAACACCCAGGCGCTAACGATGGCAAGGAAAGCTGAAAAGTACTGATTCCAACACCCAAGCGTTAACGAGGGGAAGGAAGCTGCAAAGTATACTGATTCCAACACAAAGCGTTGGTGATGCCAGAGGCAACAACACAAAGAGCAGCAGGTACCCTGGCAGAAGAATGGACAACGAAAAAGAAGAACTTAATTCAAATCACCACTGCTGGTGAACATTTTTGCTGGTAGACTCTCACTGCCTGAGAGAGGTATATTGACCTAATCAAGTGACAGAATTTATGCGTTTGCTAAAAAGGAAAAAAAATCCCTCCTTTTCAAGATCATTAACAAAAAAGTTCGATTGGCTGTGTGTGAGGGGGGTACCGTCACCGCTATCCACACCGGTTAGGGGTGCGCCTAACTGCCGCCGGGGCTCGATAGGGAGGCGCGGCGCATCTAGGGTTTCAGAGATGATCCGAGAGAGAGAGAAGGGGTACCGTCACCGCTATCCACACCGGTTAGGGGTGCGCCTAACTGCCGCCGGTGCTCGATAGGAAGGCGCGGCGCATCTAGGGTTTCAGAGATGATCCGAGAGAGAGAGAAGAGAGGGGGGTGGGGCAGAGAAGATGCCGAGGAGCGGGCTGGGTTGATCTGGCGATGATTTATCAGGTTATTTTTCTCTCCATTCTTTATTACAAGGGAAACATTTTCCTCCCACCGGCGGATTACACACAAAGCATCCACCGCCTTGTACGTCAGTCACGATGACATGCTAATTACAACCTTATCTTTTTTAGTCGCTGCCTTCTTATACATGGATTCAGCCACAACCATCAATGCCATGCACAGTAAACGATTCCTACAACATGATCTTGTTACAAAAAAAATAGTAACATGACCTATGTTGCAAGCGGATATTTCTGTATCATGTTCTCATCTGCAAAAAAAATCTATAAATGTTTCTGCAACATTGTCTATGTTGTAAAAAAAATCTGTAACATGATCTCTGTTACAAAAATTTCTACAGCAAAGCGCTTGTTTATGCAACTCGGACGTTGTTTCAAGAATTAATGGGTCGGAGGAGGCGACCATGCCGCATGCCAGGAGGTAGATCGGACGGTTGCGCGCGTACATCGAACGGCCATCGAGGTGGCAAATGTTTCATACGGATCGTCCGATAGATGCGTAGCAATCCCCTTATTACAAACGTTCGTAACGTATAACAAAGCACGAATCGAACTTCCTTAAATTGTCCAAATCAAACGATTCCTCTTATTAATGCAATTTCTTTTAGAAAACAAATAACAGAATTTTAGGAAATAAATAATAGTTTTTAATCTAACTTTTCTAACGTATCCAAATCAACTTATCCCTCTCATTAATGCAATTTATTTTAGGTAACAAATAACAGACTTTCAGAAAACAAAGAACGGATTTTAAGGATATTAACATCTAAATCATGACAAACAGATCCTCTTCCTGCTAGATTTTCTCCCTCCTATTAAAAACCAAATCTCTACTCTAAATGAGGAGTTGGTAGACGGTGTTCAAGGGTTTTTTCGTCTTCCGTCTCATCCCCTTTTGTGTTTTTTTCGTCCCTCTTCCTAACGATCCCCTCATAACGATCTGGTCGCACCTAACGGAAAAAAATGGATGACAACAACAAATGCCTCCCTCGCACGAAACAAAATCAAACGGCGATCGAGGCCCCGTCGCACGAATAAGTCCGAACGAACCGGATGAGCGAGGCCCTCTCGGACGACCTTGGGATCGAGGACCACTCGCTACGACGACTGGAACCATGCCCCGGCCACCGCCACGGATCTGTTTGTCATCGCCGATCTATTTGGTATGTCGACAAAAACCAAGCCCTAACGGTCATCGTCGAGGAGGCGGCACCGAGGTCCTGGAGGAGGCGATGTCGCCTTCGTTGCGGACCCCGTGGTCACCGTAGGGACACCGCTGCCAAGGTGAAAGCACATTTGCTCCCTTGGTGGTTTTGGTAATTAATAACAATATATATATCATTGAACTAATGTTTCCACTAAATATATTTCAGGAAAAGTTCAATGATAGGGATGTCAAAAGGATTGTGGAGAAACCCCAAGATACAAAGAAATGGATTGGCAAAGCTTCAAGGAAGAGAACTCTACATTTTACTTTGTGAGAAATCACTTTGAATCCATAGGAAAGCCAATACTATTAAAAGGAGGTAAGGCACTGTTGGTGAACAAGATGCTCAAACATGCACAAGTGAAATTTACCAAAAACACCCACAACTCTTCCACAAATACTCTGTCTAGAACCCTACCACTCAAATCGGAGAGACCAACAATTCCTATTCGGTCTCACCGAGATTCAAACCCTAGACAGACCCATGCCAAACCCTAGCCATTCGGTGCAACCGATTCTGCATCGGTGCCACCGAGTTCAGGCTGCCAACTTTCGGTTGCCTCGATTCATAAAATTGGAATTTCCGAGTTTTTGGATCGGTGTCACTGAGATGAGGTTTCTGACCGTTGGACACCTGATCGGTACCATCGAGAATTATATATCGATATCACCGCAATTCGAAAAGTTGCTACCTTTGGAGCAACTCGGTACCATCGAGATTCACACATCGGTGTCACCGAGTTGGTCACTTAAGGTGTAACGGTTGGATTTTTGGAGATGCCTATATATACCCCTCCACCACACCACCACTCACTCGCAAGTGAAGCACTCAAAACAGATCCCCACTTATCCGAACTGATTTTCTGAGAAAGAGACACCTATTCATGTGTTGAGATCATGCCATTCCATTCCAAACATATGAATCTTGATCTCTAGTCTCCCCAAGTTGCTTTCCACCCAATCAATCCCTTCCACCAAAGCCAAGTCTGGGAGAGAGTGGTTGAGTGTTGAGGAGTCTATCATCTTGAAGCACAAGTGTCGGTGTCAAAAACGGCGGATCTCGATAGGGGGTCCCGAGCTGTGAGACTAGGATCAATGGTAACAAGGGACGAAGGAGACGATGTTTACCCAGGTTTGGGCCCTCCTATGAAGGTAAAACCCTACGTCCTGCTTGATTATATTGATAGTATGAAGGTTACACAGTTGATCTACCTCGAGATCGAATAGCTAAACCCTAAACAAGTTTCTCTGCCCTACAATCTAAAACCCTCTGGCTTATATAGACGCCAAGGGTACCTAGGGTTTACATATGGTCGGTTGCACATCGAAGGGAAAATACATACCTATCTACTATTTCAAACTTGGAGGACACGCCATGACTCCTGAAGCTTCCTCCCTGGCAACGGGGCCTTTGATCAATCTGATGCTTAGCAAGTGGCCCATATAGTCCGGCCCATGAGAAATAGGTCAGCCGTCCGAGGACCCCCTTAAACCAGGACTCCCTCAGTAGCCCTCGGACTAGCCTCCAATGCCGAGGTAAATATCTGGACAATCTTGCATGTCGAAGTCTTCAGCTTGCGAGGCGAGTCCCTCTATCCCTTCTTGTTCGGCAACCATCCTATCATCGGTGAAATACCAAGCGTTACAAACTTGTAGGGTCCATTGTAATAACTGTCAGCGCTTCTCGATCCTTGTACGCCTAGGGGAGACGAGTGGTCCAGCAGCTTTTTACAAGACTGCCCCTCCCACAAAGGAGGCACCACCCATTTAAACAAATCGAATTGTGGTCTAGGCCACATCTTCTTCTTCCTCCCCATCAGAAAAAACCTTCAGCGAGAGATAACCACAAGAACATGGTGAGCGCCCCCAGCTCTTCCTCGCGCCCTTACGGCTCTCGTCTCGTGGATGGGACAAGCTGCTCTATATCCCTCCTTCGACTACGTAACCTCGAGACCCAAGGGTATCTTCCTTCCTCGGATCTAGCCGTTACCCGCGTCGGTTTGACTTCTTTCAATGGCAAAGCCTTCGTGGAAAACTTCCCTAATCCTCAAAAGGGAGAGCGAGTATGCTTCGTGCCCTTCCTCTTGTGGGGTCTCGGGTTCCCCATTCATCCTTTCCTGAGGGGATTATTGGAGTTCTATGGGATCCAGCTCCATCATCTTACCCCTGGGTCCATTTTGCATATCTCGGGTTTCATCGCCCTTTGTGAGATGTTTCTGGGCTGCAAGGCACACTTTGAATTGTGGAGGAAATACTTCTGCCTCGTCCTTCGTACTCGGGGTAAGACAATTCTAGAGGTTGGAGGAGCCGAAATATGCCGCATAGCCGAGACGGGGTATCTAGTGGGGACACCGAAGAAGGAGTCCGAAGAATGGTCTTCGGAATGGTTCTATATCGAGGACGTTCCCCTATTCGATCCAGCTCGGAGGGGTTTGACCGAATACTCCGACGCCCCCTTGAAGAAAAGGTACAATTGGCGACCGAAGAGCTCATCCCAGGAGGACTGCACCAAAGTGCAATGCTTGGCTGCCCATGTGAGGCTACTAGCTCATCACAAATTGACCATGATAGACGTGATGGCCGCCGCCATCACCCGATGTGTTCAGCCCCTTCAGCAAAGAATACACCCCTTGTGGTGCTACAATGGAACAAGCGACACCACTCGCTCATGACGGCTGGGCCCTGCCAATCAAGCAGCATTGGCAGCTGCATTTGCCGACCTATACAAAGGGGAGCCAGAAGAATTTGTTCGGCCACCGACCAAGGAGAGCTACTCAAATCATAATCCCATCCAATGGGTGAACTTTTCAACTCTGTGACCCGAATTCGGCTTTTATATTTATCCCTTTTATCCGAAGCCTTTAATCTGTGTGAACAGGAATGAAGGAGCTTTGTCGAGACAGTCAACTATCCGGCCCTCCAACCGGAGAACTATTCTCGTGACGACGATCCAGGATTTCATGATGACCCGGAGCTATCAATTGAGTTCGAAGACAGAGTCTTCTACCAGGAGAGCCTCGACCGCTCCAAGGTGGCTATCATAGCTGGTTACCCCGGATCATCCCCTTCCCCTGCTACAGGCAAGAAGAAGAAAAATTCGTCCCGCAAAAGGCAAGTACCCTCCGTCGACCCAAGCACACCGACTCCTGCTCCCAAGCGTCGTCGGTCCACGCGACAAACATCGACTACGACGGTTATGCCCGGACTGGGTAGCAACGGGGATCCGTCAAGTGAGCCAGTCGTGGGGACAAGCTCGACCACTCGTTCAGCTCAAAGGTACTTTGTTCGGCTGCTTAATTTATTATTATGATCAATAGAGCCTCACAAGATATCTTATGTTGAAATACTCAGCCAATGAGTTCAACCATCTTTTGACGAGGATGTTGTCAGGGTGTCCGACAGTGCTCACAATTCCAAATCTTCTGCTCATGTTGAACCCGCTGCGGAGGTCTCTGTGGTCAATCAGGCCCCCGAAGACTTCGAGGACGCGGTATCAGTTACTAAATCTGAGGTGGAGAGCGCTATGAATCATCGGCGGCGGCGAGAAGCCCTGCGCCACACGGCGTTCTCCGAACAAGAGTTCAATGTTCTATGCTCGGCTGTCACACACATCAGAGCTGCCCGAGCTGGGTTTAGGGAAGCCATGAAACTGATATCGTCCAGCCTGCAGGTGAGTGATCGGCTATAAGAATCCGAACACCCATGTAAACCCAGTAGACCTCGAGCCTTAAATTTGTCAGAACGACCGAATTAAGCGTCCGCGTATTGTTTTAGTAATGATGCAGGCCTCAAGGCAGCAGAACGAGGAACTGATCAAGGAACTAAAGGCGAGCCGAACACAGGTGGAAACCATGAAGGCAGAACTTGATCAAGTGAAGAATTTTACCCGGGAGGCGCATGGTGAGTATATCTGTTCTACTGATCTTAGTATATAATCTCATGCTAATGCAAGGGTACTTTGTAGTAGATGAATCCATGGGGCAGTTGCAAAAAGATTTAGATGCAGCCCAAGAATCTCAGAGGTACGCCCAGTCCTAGCATGAGGTCAGTCGCCTTTCGTTGCAACGAAACCTAGAAGAGAAGAAACACCTCCAGGCGGAGAACAAGCAGTAGGTCAAAGAGATCGAGAGTTTAAAAGGCTCAATTGGCCCAGACCCAAAAAACGAACCAAAAATTACAGAGGGGCATGTTCAGTAAGTGCAATTATAACATCCTTGAATACCTCTTATGCATTAGGTGTAATGGATATTCCTTATCTCACGTATAGGTCTCCTGACCGGACACCCTGAAGAAGAGATCGGATCCGACCGGGGAAGCCTTCTGAAGAAAATGTCCACCCTTCATGATCGGGCTCGGAAGGCCATGAAGAGCATGATAAAAGCGTTATGGCCTATCGAGCAACCTCCGGAGGGGATGACCGAACTGGTTGATCGATTCAAGGGAGCCCGAAGTCGGTTCAAGTTATGGAAGAGATCGGCCTGCCGGGAGGGAGCTCAAGAGGCATGGGCGATGATCAAGACTCGGTATACTGGCCTTAACCCTGAGCATATGGCTCGGGTTGGGCCAGCAAGGCCTGATGGGCAAGAAGTGCCACTTCACTTGGTGTATGACCAAGTGATGCCCGCCGCTCGTCTCTCGCAGGAAGATTGCACCCTAGATGTATTAATAGACAATCTCAACCAGCAGCCAGATGAGTGTTTTTTTGTAACTATGTACTTGAAATCAAAAATTGCTCCGTTTGTGCTGTAAACTCTGTCTTAACCAGCCATCGGCTTCGACCTCCCATGCAAAGATCTTGGAAGTGTTCCTTATGAAATATCCCTTGCTAGGAAGGAATTCCTTTAAGGAACCGGGCAATCTGGCCATTTGGTGCGAATAGACAGAAAAATGCACAGGGAGATATGTTATATTTCATTTTAGCGTGAGAAACATCTTTCAAAGAAAATAGTACCTCTATCCATACCTTTCTTTAGGCTGCTATGTAAATTGTAGATAATAAGGGCGTATACTACTAGTATGCGACTAATTGCTCTTTTTGGAAAAAAGAAGCCCGAATAATGGCGATAACAACCATAATTTTTGTTGTTTCCGTCGTAGCTGACCAATTTTATGCTTAAGATAGCTAGCTTTTGGCTTCACCCGTCTAAGGGACATATCCGGATGACCCAGTCGTAACAATCGTAGAGGTGCTCCCTTTACTCTCTAGCCGAACAATCGGGAACATAGAGGGTAAACACATGAGTGAGGCAATCTAGCTTGGCAAAAAATTTAGTTCGAATTGATGCATAGAATGGCTTAAAAATCAACAAGGGAAATGTGCAAACACGATGAATGTGAATATATGCTTTCGAGTATAAAATTATTGGCTTCGGGAAGAAGCCCCTAGGTGTTGTGTTCGGATTTAACACTTAAGGATGTGTGCCGAAAATCTTAATACAAGATCGGTTTAACCGAACATAGACTTGGTAAAAAAATCCAATCCTGCCGAAAATCAAGGTGAGAGGGAAAGGAAAAAATAAAGAAAAAGGAAATAAAAGGAAGTACAGGGTAAAGATTATGACGACACCGATCTATCTGTAGAAGCGCCGAAGACGAGCTGCGTTCCATGGGTTTGGTTCAAGGCGATTGTCCGATGGGTTTAGAAGTTGTTAAGCCCCTCCTGCGAGTACTTCGTCAATTATGAAGGGGCCCTCCCATTTGGGGTTGAGTTTGTGCTTTTGCTTCTCCAGGAGCCGTAAGACGAGTTCACTCACATTATATGCTTTTGCCCTGACCTCCCTACTCTGGTAACGTTGGGCCTGTTGTTGGTAAAAAGTAGAAGGAGCCCGTGCTATGTCGTGCTCTCCTTCTAAGGCGTCCAGGTCGTCCTACCGATCTAACTCGACCTCCTTTTCCTCGTACATGTGCACCCTTGGTGCATCGTGAATAATATCACAGGGGAGGACTGCTTCGGCCCGGTAGACCATGAAGAACGGTATGTATCCCGTTGATCTATTCAGGGTGGTGCGTAGGCCCCACAGAATGGAGTTAAGCTCCTCTACTCAATGACAGTCGGACTCACGCAGAGACTGGACCAAACGTGGTTTAATACCACTCATGATGAGGTTGTTTGCCTGTTCGACTTGACCATTGGTCTATGGGTGATACACCGATGCGTAATCGAGCTTGATGCCCATTTTTGCGCACCAGTCTTTGACCTCTTGGGCTGTGAAGTTGGATCCATTATCCGTAATTATACTATGCGGGACGCCGTAACGGTGTACCACGCCGGATAGAAAGTCGATTATTGGTACGGACTTAGCTGATTTGACAGGTTTTGCCTCTATTCATTTGGTGAATTTGCCAACCATGACTAATAGGTATTTATTCTTCTTGGTCCCCCTTTAAGTGGTCCAACCATATCCAGCCCCTAGACCGCAAGGTCCAGGTAATCGGAATAGTCCAAAGAGTTGTTGGGGGCATGTGACTTTGATTTGCAAAGAGTTGACACTCCACACAGTGCTTGACAAGTGATTGGGCGTCCGCTCAAGCAATGGGCCAGAAGAAACCAGCCCGAAAGGCCTTGCTTACTAAGGCCCTTGCCGCAGCGTGATGGCCGCCCATCTCTGCGTGGATTTTGGCTAAGAGCTGTCGTCCTTCTTCCTCGGATATGCACCACTATAGTACTCCGGTGGTGCCTTTCTTGTATAACTCACCCTCGTGACTTTATAGGCTTTCGATCGCTGAGTTATGCGTCGCGCCTCTGTCTGATCATCGGGAAGTTCTTTGTGAAGAAGGTAAGCAAGGAAGGGCTCGTTCCATGGCAGGATTACTGCCATAACCTCATGAGCCGAGGGCGTTTCGTCCATTACGGAGCCTCCGATGATTTGGTCGTCTGGTTCGTTTATAGGGGGAACAACCTCCTCCACGCTGGTGAGACCGGCGCCCTTATTATCGTCCTGCCAAACCACTGATGGCTTATAGAGCCATTCCAGAAAAGTGTTTTTTGGGACAGGGTCGCGTTTGCCCCCCATGCGGGCCAGTATGTCAGCGACTTGGTTGTTGTCTCTAGTGACATGATGAAATTTTAGCCCCTCGAACCGTGTAGATATCTTGAGGACAACGTTTCTGTATGCCGCCATCTTCGGGTTTTTGGCATCGAATTCGCCGTTGATTTGGGAGATGGCCAAGTTGGAGTCTCCCCGTACCTCCAACTGTTGTATGCCCATTGATGCTGCCATCCGAAGACCATGCAGGAGTGCTTCGTATTCGACTACATTGTTGGAATCGGCATACATGATCTGCAAACGTATCGAACGTTGTCGCCTATGGGGGATGCGAGAATAACTCCATCCCCCAGTCCGCCCAATGTTTTGGATCCATCGAAGTACATCGTCCAATGGGAGTATGTACTATATTCCCTGGGGAGCTCGGCCTCTATCCATTCGGCAAGGAAATCTGCTAGCACCTGAGATTTAATAGCTCGTCGTGGCTTGTAGGCAATTTCAAAAGGAAGGAGCTCAATGGCCCATTTGGCTATGCGGCCGGTGGCGTCCCTGTTGTTGATTATATCGTTCAGAGGTACTTCGGATGCCACCGTAACCGAATACTCTTGAAAGTAGTGTCTTAGTTTCTGTGATGCCATAAATAATGTATAGGCTATCTTCTGGTAGTGCAGGTATCTAGACTTGCACTGTGTTAGTACTTCTGACACATAATAGACCTGCTTATGTATCCGGAATTTGTGTCCCTCTTCCTCTCGTCCGACGACGAGCACTGTGCTAATGACTTGGTTGGTGGCCGATATGTATAATAACATGGGTTCACTAACGCCTGGTGCTGTGAGTATGGGATTACTTGCTAGAAGTGTTTTAATTTCTTCTAACGCAACCGCTGCTTCATCGGTCCATTCGAAAAAAATTGTCCGTTTCAGCAACCTGTAGAGCGATAAAGCCTTTTCACCGAGGCGGGAGATAAAGCGGCTTAGTGCTGCCACGCAACCTGCCAAGCTCTGGACATGCTTTAGCTCTGTGGGAATTGCAACTTCTGATAGGGCGCGGATCTTAGCCGGATTTTCTTCTATTCCTCTATGGGAAACGATGAATCCGAGCAGTTTGCCAGCGGGAACTCCGAATACACATTTCTCTGGATTGAGTCGTATATCGTACTCATGTAGGCTGGCAAAGGTTTGCCTTAGGTCGTCAATCAGTTGGCTGGCGTGTTTGGTTTTGATTACCACATTGTCCACGTATGCCTCGACTATTTTACCGACTTGTTTTGCGAGACAAGTCTGGATCATGCGCTGGTACGTAGCCCCTGCGTTTTTTAGCCCAAAAGGCATCGTGTTGAAGCAGAATGGCCCTCTAAGGGGTGATGAATGTGGTTGTGGCTTGATCGGATTCCTTCATTTTGATCTGATGGTATCCGGAATAAGCGTCGAGGAAACACAATGAGTCGTGTCCGGCTATGGCGTCAATAATCTGGTCTATGCGTGGTAAAGGGAAAGGGTCCTTAGGGCAGACCTTGTTGAGTCTTTAAAGTCGATGCACAACCGCCAGGATTTGTCTTTCTTTGGTACCATTACGAGGTTTGCCAACCATTCAGGATGCTTGATCTCCTGTATGAATCCGGCCTCTAGCGGTTTGGCTAATTCTTCACCCATAGCTTGTCGTTTGGGCTCGGAAAAGCAGCGCAGAATCTGCTTAACGAGATTGAAGCCTGCGATGATGTTCAGACTATGTTCTGCTAGCCGCCATGGGATTCCAGGCATATTGGAAGGATGCCAGGCAAAGATGTCCCAGTTTTCTCGTAAGAATGCTCTTAGTGCTTCCTCCACCATGGAGTCTAGCTGAGCTTCGATGGACGATGTCTTATGGGGTCCATTGGGTGTACCTGAAATTTAACGATTTCGTCTGCAGGTTTAAAGGACGTGGGTTTGGGCCTTTTGGTAATGATCACATCGTCCTTGTCTACTGTTGACCGGAGTGTAGTCAGTTCTTCTGCGGCGAAGGTCCCAGCTAGTGCCTTGAGGGGGAGTGCTGCTGTTTTCTTTTTCAGCTCGGAGGGCTATATTCGGATCACTGGCGACTATGATTACCCCATTTGGGCCTGGCATCTTGAGCTTCATATACCCATAATGTGGTATAGCCTGGAATTTTGTGAAGGCGTCACATCCCAGTAGGGCGTGGTAGCCGCTGGGGAAGGGCACAATATGGAAGAGAAGTTCTCCAGATCGGTAGTTTTTGGGCGTGCCGAACACTATGTCCAGGGTGATACGTCCTGAGCAACGCGCCGCTTTCCCAGGAATGATCCCCCAGAATGTTGTGTTGCTATGCTCGATGCAAGATCATTCGAACTGCATTTTTTCCAGGGCATCTTCGTAGATAAGGTTTAAACCACTGCCGCCATCCGTTAGCACCTTATGCAGCCTGAAGCTGTCGAAGATGGGGTTTAAGACTAGTGCGGCCGGTGTATGAGTGGGACGGATGGCGGGTTGGTTAGTATCTCCGAAGGTGATGGGTATATCTGCCCATGAACTTGTTGCTCCCACATGATAGACCTGTTCGAGTTCTCTAAGAGATCTTTTCCTCATGTTCCTTGAGGGGAACGTTTCGTAGATCGTCAGGACTTCGACGTTGTATTCTGGTGGCGATGTGGAGCACCTATTCAGCGGTAGTGCCTCGAGGATGTCTTCACCACTCTTTGCGACCTGCCTGACGACCCAACAATCTCTAAGGCTGTGAGTCAGGCTTGTGTTTAGCAATACAGAATGTGTAGGGCATGGTTTATCCAATAGTCCGTCAAGGACAGTTTTGGCCCCTGTAAGGGGCCTATTTCTCTTTTCTATGGGTTCGAGTTTGGCTAGCCGCTTCAGAGGTATCCTGTTTTTCCGATCTCCTCTAGGGTACTCGGTAAAAGTTGGTTCCGAGAGTAGCCATTCGGCTTGCCAGATGCTCTCCATGGCACAATGTTTTTGTACCAAGTCCGATAACTCGGTGAAGTCATGAATGTGCCGACGAGCCAGGGCGTTGAGGATCCCTTCATCATGACAATTGCGGTTGAAGGTCGCCATTATCTCCTGGTCACTAGAACCTCCTATTTTGTTTCTAGCGAGGAGGAGTCTAGCCCAAAAATGATGAACCGACTCTCCTGGTAACTGTTCAACATCTCGTAAGTCTGAAGACTTGGAATCTCCTGTGATGCTTGAGTGCTCGACTTGGGTGGTGGGTGGGAAAACCTTGATTCCACGCCACGATGTGAGTGCGAAATCATGGGTTCCGAGTTGCGCGCTAGATCGGGGACCGATTCTGATCTATCTTCGGAGCAAACTCTAGGGTCTGGATTACAAGCAAGGTCTCGATGATCGGAGATTGGGTTATAAACCGTTTTTAATTCTGGTCATTGGGGGACAAGCCCCCAACCAGACACTCAACAGTGGCGACTAAGTGAGTGATCGAGGGGGTGCGAATCTCCCTATCGTCGGGTTTAAGGCTGATCCGGTCAAAGACCGGGGTCTGGTCGTCAGTCATATGCATGGTCTGAATCCTATCAAACAACTCGTTTAGGGACGAGGCGTTGGTAGGATGCGTGTCGTTGAAGTGCGCAGGGTCGATTTGCGGCGTCGTGGTTCCGGAGTCGCTTGACAGCGAATCCGGGTCGTGTTCAGATCCGGGCATGACGACTGGATTGGGCGCTCTATACAGCCCGAGGGTGAAGGCCACCTCAGAGGTGGGGCCCGATGTCTTTGGCATCGAGGTGTCAGGATCTACGGGCTCCTCCATGAGAGTTGAGGGTTCCATCAAGACAAACTCTCCTCGTGAATCAGCGACGAACTCTAGGGTTCCGAATCTGATTCCTTGCTCGGTGGCGAAGCTTCCGATCTGGCCAAGATGGCCGGTCGGGTCGGCGTGCGACAAGACATCGCCGCCTGTGGAGATCTGACCAGGGATGAGAACATCCTGGCTACAGATCTCACTGCTTATGATGGGGGAGCCATCGATCCCTTTAGCAATCATAGCGGAACTCTCAATGATAGCACCAATGTCGGTGTCAAAACTAGCGGATCTCGGGTAGGGGGTCCTGAGCTGTGAGACTAGGATCGATGGTAACAGGGGACAAAGTGTTGGGGAACATCGCATGGGAAACAAAAAAATTCCTACGCACACGCAAACCTATCCATGGTGATGAGCATCTACGAGAGGGGGAGTGGATCTACGTACCCTTGTAGATCGCTAAGAGGGAAGCGTTAAGAAACGCGGTTGGTGTAGTCGAACTTCTTCGCGATCCAAATCGCCGAGCGTCCCGCGATCCAATCATGAACCGTCCCGCGATCACATCATGATCCGTCCCGCGAACTCATCACGATCCGTCTCACAATCTTGATCACGATCTGTCCCGCGAACTCATCACGATCCGTTCCGTGATCACATCACGAACCGTCTCGCGATCTCGATCACGGTCCTTCCGATCTAGCGCCGAACGGATGGCACCTCCGCGTTCAGCACACGTGCAGCTTGATGACGATCTCCACCGTCTCGATCCAGCGAGAGGAGGTGGAGAGGAGAGAGAGTTCACCGGCAGCGTGACGGCGCTCCGGTGATGGTGGTGGAGCAATTCCGGCAAGGCTTCGCCTAAGCGCTGTAGAAAACCGATCTAGAGGAGAAACTATGCACCGGTGGAACGGGTAGCACGTGGCCGGAAATTTTGTCCAAAAACCACCCAAACCACTAGTATATATAGGAGGAGAGGATAGGATAGGCAGCCAAGGCCTTTGGGTCGGCCGAAATAAGAGGTGGGAGCAATCCTACTTCACCTCCAATCCTAGTTGGAGTAGGATTGCCTCCTATTGGCTGATTTTCCACTTTTTGCTTTAGGACTTTCTCTCCTGCACCATGGGCCTTTGTGGCTGTTTTCCCAGCCCACTAAGGGCTGGTTATTATTAACCCACAGCCCATGGACCTCTTGGGGTCGAAATACCCCTCCCGGAGGCCTCCCGGTACACTACCGGCACTCCCGGTACACTACCGGCATTCCCGGTATACTACCGATGAGCCCAAAACTTTTCCGGAAACCAAACTGGGACTTCCTATATATGAATCTTTACCTCCGGACCATTCCGGAGCTCCTCGTGACGTCCGGGATCTCATCCGGGACTCCGAACAAACTTCGGTCACCACCATACATAACTCTACACTATCGAAACGTCACGGAACCTTAAGTGTGCAGACCGTGCGGGTTCGAGAACTATGTAGACATGACCGAGACACCTCTACGGTCAATAACCAATGGCGGGACCTGGACGTCCACATTGGTTCCTACATATTCTACGAAGATCTTTATCGGTTGAACCTCTATGTCAAGGAGTCAGTTAATCCCGTATAACGTTCCCTTTGTTCTTCGGTATGTTACTTGCCCGAGATTCGATCGTCGGTATCTCCATACCTAGTTCAACCTCGTTACTGGCAAGTATCTTTACTCGTTCCGTAATACAAGATCCCATGACTAACACTTAGCCACATTGCTTGCAAGGCTTGTTGTGATGTTGTATTACCGAGTGGGCCCTGACATACCTCTCCGTCACACGGAGTAACAAATCCCAGTCTCGATCCATGCCAACTCAACAAACACCATTGGAGATACCTGTAGAGCACCTTTATAGTCACCCAGTTACATTGCGACGGTTGATACACACAAGGCACTCCTCCGATATCCGTGAGTTGCATGATCTCATGGTCATAGGAACATATACTTGACATGCAGAAAACAGTAGCAATAAACTGACACGATCATATGCTATGTTTGTAGTTTGGGTCTTATCCATCACATCATTCTCCTAATGATGTGATCCCATTATCAAATTACATCTCATGTCCATGGCTAGGAAACCTTAACCATCCTTTGATCAACGAGCTAGTCCATTAGAGGCATACTAGGGACATGGTTTTGTCTATGTATCCACACATGCATTTAAGTCTCCGATCAATACAATTATAACATGGATAATAAACGATTATCATGAACAAGGAAATATGACAATAACTAAGTTATTATTGCCTCTAGGGCATATTTCCAACAGTCTCCCACTTGCACTAGAGTCAATAATCTAGTTCACATCACCATGTGATTCGCATTGTTATGAATCTAACACCCAATGAGTTTTGGGGCTTGATCATGCTTTGCATGTGAGAGAGGTCTTATAGTCAACGGGTCTGCGATATTCAGATCCGTGTGTAGTTTGCAAATCTCTATGTCAAACCGTAAACACTGCTACCACACTCCACTTGGTACTATTTCCAAATGGCTGCTCCACTATACGTATCCAGATTGCTACTACTAGTCATCCGGATAGGTGTTAAAGCTTGCATCGACGTAACTCTTTACGACGAACTCTTTATCACCTCCATAATCAAGAAACATTTCCTTAGTCCTCTGGTTACTAAGGATAATTCTGACCGCTGTCCAGTGATCCACTCCTGGACCACTCTTGTACCCCTTGACAGACTCATGGCAAGGCACACATAGGTGCGGTACATAGCATGGCATAATATAGAGCCTATGGCTAAGGCATAGGGGACGACGTTCGTCCTTTCTCTTTCTTCTGTCGTTGTCGAGCTTTGAGTCTCACTCAACTTCACACCTTACAAATCAGACGAGAACTATTTCTCTGGCTGATCCATTTTGAACTCTTTCAAAATCTTGTCAAGGTATGCACTCATTGAAAGTCTCATCAAGCATCTTGATCTATCTCTATAGATTTTGATGCTCAACAATTAGGTAGCTTTATCCAGGTCTTCCTTTGAAAAACACTTTTCAAACAACCTTTTATGCCTTCCAAAAATTCTACATTATTTCCGATCAACAATATGGCAACCACATATACTCATCAGAAACTCTATAGTGCTCCCACTCACCTTTTTGCAAATACAAGTTTCTCGTAAACTTTGTATAAACATCAAAACTTTGATCACCTCATCAAAGCGTATATTCCAACTCCGAGATGCTTGCTTCAGTCCATGGAAGGATCACCGAAGCTTGCACACCTTTTAGCATCCTTAGGCCTGACAAAACCTTCTGGTTGTATCACATACAACCTTTCCTCAAGTAAACCGTTAAGGAAACGATGTTTTGACATCCATCTGCCAGATTTCATAATTGAAAACACAGCAACTGCTAACATAATTCCAACAGACTTTAGCACCACTACGAGTGAGAAAGTCTCATCGTAGTCAACTCCTTGAACTTGTCACAAACATCTTTGCAACAAGTCGAGCTTTACAAATAGTGACATTCACCATAAGTGTCTGTCTTCATTTTAAAGATCCATTTGTACTCAACGACCTGCCGTCCAATGAGCAAGTCTACCAAAGTCTATACTTGGTTTCATACATGGATCCTATCTCGGATTTCATGGCCTTCAACCATTTGTGGGAATCCGGGCCTCATCATCGCTTCTCCATAGCTCGTAGGTTCATCGTTGTCCAACAACATGACCTCCAAGACAGAGTTGTCGTACCACTTAGGAGCAGTACACATCCTTGTCGACCTACGAAGTTCGATAGTAACTTGATCCTGAAGCTTCATGATCATCATCATTAACTTCCTCTTCAACTAACGTAGGCTTCACAGAAACATCTTTCTGCGCTGCGCTACTCTTTGGTTGAACAAAGGTTTAACAACCTCATCAAGTTCTATCTTCCTCCCACTCAATTCTTTCGAGAGAAACCTTTCCTCGAGAAAGGATCCGTTTTAGTAACAAACACTTTGCACTTGGATCTGAGATAGAAGGTTCACCCAACTGATCTTAGGGTATTCTATGAAGATGCATTTGTCCGCCTTGGGTTCGACCTCATTAGGTGAAAACATTTTTCACACAAGTGTCGCAGCCCCAAGTATTAAGAAATGACAGCTTAGGTTTCTATCAAACCATAATTCATATGGTGTCATCTCAACGGATTTAGATGGTGCCCTATTTAAAGTGAATGTAGTTGTCTCTAATGCATAACCCCAAAATTATAGTAGTAAAACGACAAGAGACATCATAGCACGCACCATGTCCAATAGAGCATAACTATGATGTTCGGACACACCATCACACTATGGTGTTCCAGGTGGCGTTTAGTTGTGAAACAACTTTCACATTGTCTTAAGTTGTATGCCAAACTCTTGACTCAGATATTCACCTCCACGATCATATCACCGTCATTTTTATCTTCTTGTCACGATGATCTTTAAACTTCACTCTGAATTTGCTTGAACCTTTCAAACGATTCATACTTGTGTTTCATTAAGTAAATATACACTATATCTACTCAAATCATCAGTGAAGGTAAGAAAATAACGATATCCACTGCACGCTACAAGACTCACTAGATTGCATACATCAACATGTATCATTTCCAATGAATCACTTGCCCGCTCCATCCAACGGGGTCCTTTAGTCATCTTGCCCAAGAGGCATGGTTCGCATGTCTCAACCGATTCGAAATCGAATGAGTCCAAATATCCATCAGCATGGAGTATCTACATGCGCTTTATACCAATATGACATTTAGCGGCAGTGCCACAAGTATGTGGTCCTATCATTATTAACTTTGTATCTTTTGACATCAATGTTATGAACATGTGTAATACTACGATCAGGATTTCAACAAACCATTCTCACTGGGTGCATGACCATTGAAGGTATTATTCATGTAAACAGAATAATCATTATTCTCTAACTTAAATGAATAACCGTATTGCAATAAACATGATCTAATCATGTTCATGCTCAACGCAAAACACCAAATAACATTTATTTAGGTTCGTCACTAATCCTGAAGGTAGAGAGAGCATGCGATGTTGATCACATCAACCTTGGAAACACTTCCAACACATATCGTCACCTCACCCTTAGCTAGTTCTCCGTTTATTTCGTAGCTTTTATTTCGAGTTACTAACATTTAGCAACCGAACCGGTATCCAATACCTAGGTGCTACTAAGAGTACTAGCAAGGTACACATTAATAACTCGTATATCAAATATACTTCTGTCGATGTTGCCAGCCTTCTTATCTACCAAGTATCTAGGGTTGTTCCGCTTCAGCGACCTCTCACCTCATAATAGAAGCACTTAGTCTCGGGTTTGAGTTCAACTTTGGGTTGCTTCACTGGAGCAGCAACTGACTTGCTATCCATGAAGTTTCCCTCCTTGCTCTTGCCCTTTTCGAAACTAGTGGTTTGATTAACCATCAACACTTGACGCTCCTTCTTGATTTCTACTTTCGCGGTGTCAAACATCGCGAACAGCTCAGGGATCAATACTTCTATCCCTGGTGTATTATAGTTCATCACTAAGTTCTAGTAGCTTTAGTGACAGTGACTTGGAGAACTATATCAATCACTATCTTATCTGGAAGATCAACTCCCACTTGATTCAAGCAATTGTAGTACCCAGACAATCTGAGTACATGCTCAACGATTGAGCTATTCTCCTTCATCTTACAGGCAAAGAATCTTGTTGGAGATCTCATATCTCGCAACACAGGCACGAGCCTGAGATCACAATCTTTGCTCCTAGAACATCTCATATGTTCTGTGACATTCAAAACGTTTCGGAGCCTCAATTCTAAGCCGTAATGCATGACACACTAAACTATCAAGTAGTCATCAAAACGTGCTTGTCAGATGTTCACCACATCTATAGACGACGCTAGAGGGGGTGGCGCACCGAGCGGTGCATTAAGGACATAAGCCTTCTGTGTAGCAATGAGGACAATCCTCAGATCATGGACCCAGTCCGCAATATTGCTACCAACATCTTTCAACTCTATTTCTCTAGGAACATATAAAAATTTAAGGGAGCTTCAGCACGAGCTAGTAATCTACAACATAATTTGCAAAAACACTTTGACTATGTTCATGATAATGAGTTCAATTAATCATATTACTTAAGAACTCCCACTCAAATTGACATCCCTCCGATCATTCGAGTGATACATGATCCAAATTCACCAACTCAAGTCCGATCATCACGTGAGTTGAGGTGGCTGCAATGGTGAACATCATTATGTTGATCATATCTACTATATGACTCATGTTCGACCTTTCGGTCTCTCGTGTTCCGAGGCCATGTCTGTACATGCTAGGCTCGTCAAGTTTAACCCGAGTGTTCTGCGCGTGCAAATCTGGCTTGCACCCGTTGTATGTGAACGTAGAGTCTATCACACCCGATCATCACGTGGTGTCTCAACACGACGAACTTTCGCAACGGTGCACACTCGGGGAGAACACAGTTCATCTTGAAATTCAAGTGAGGGATCACCTTATAATGCTACCGCCGTACTAAGCAAAACAAGGTGCATAAAAGGATTAACATCTCATGCAATTCATAAGTGACATGATATGGCCATGAACTTGTGTTTAAGATCTCCATCTTCGAAACACCGGCATGATCTCCATCGTCACCGGCACAACACCATGATCTCCATCATCTTGATCTCCATCAATGTGTTGTCATTGGGGTTGTGGCGCCAGACCTGCTTCTACTTCTATTGCTACCGCTTAGCGATAAAGTAAAGCATTACATAGCGCTTAATGATTGACACGCAGGTCATACAATAATTAAAGACAACCCTATGGCTCCTGCCAGTTGCCGTACTCAACGACATGCAAGTCGTGGAATTCTATACATCACATGATCACCTCATACATCACATATATCTCATCATGTAATTGGCCATATCACATCACAACATACCCTGCAAAAACAAGTTAGACGTCCTCTAATTGTTGTTGCATGTTTTACGTGGCTGCTACGGGTACCTAGCAAGAACGATTCTCACCTACACATAAACCACAAAGGTGATACATAGATTGCTTTTCAACCTTCTCAAGGACCGCCTTTGTCGGATCCGGTCCAACTAAAGTGAGAGAAACTGTCACCCGCAAGCCATCTAAGCAACAAGTTGCGTCGAGGGAACCGGTCTCTCATAAGCGTACGAGTAATGTTGGTCCGGGACGCTTCATCTCACAATCCCGCTGAACCAAAATCCGACCAAGGGAGGAAGCAATCTAAGCATCAACGCCCACAAACCTTTTGTGTTCTACTCGAGATCTCAAAGAACCATCGACCTAGCTCATGATGCCACTGTTGGGGAACGTCGCATGGGAAACAAAAATTTTCCTACGCACACGCAAACCTATCCATGGTGATGAGCATCTACGAGAGGGAGAGTGGATCTACGTACCCTTGTAGATCGCTAAGCGGGAAGCCTTAAGAAACGCGGTTGGTGTAGTCGAACATCCTCGCGATCCAAATCGCCGAGCGTCCCGCGATCCAATCACGAACCGTCCCGCGATCACATCATGATCCGTCCCGCGAACTCATCACGATCCGTCTCACAATATTGATCACGATCTGTCCTGCGAACTCATCATGATCCATTCCGTGATCACATCACGAACTGTCTCGCGATCTCGATCACGGTCCTTCCGATCTAGCGCCGAATGGACGACACCTCCGCGTTCAGCACACGTGCAGCTTGATGACGATCTCCACCGTCTCGATCCAGCGGGAGGAGGTGGAGAGGAGAGAGAGTTCACCGGCAGCGTGACGGTGCTCCGGTGATGGTGGTGGAGCAATTCCGGCAAGGCTTCGCCTAAGCGCTGCAGAAAACCGATCTAGAGGAGAAACTATGCACCGGTGGAACGGGTAGCACGTGGCCGGAAATTCTGTCCAAAAACCACCCAAACCACTAGTATATATAGGAGGAGAGGAGAGGAGAGGCATCCAAGGCCTTTGGGTCGGCCGAAATAAGAGGTGGGAGCAATCCTACTTCACCTCCAATCCTAGTTGGAGTAGGATTGCCTCCTATTGGCTGATTTTCCACTTTTTGCTTTAGGACTTTCTCTCCTGCGCCATGGGCCTTTGTGGCTGTTTTCCCATCCCACTAAGGGCTGGTTATTATTATCCCACATCCCATGGACCTCTTGGGGTCGAAATACCCCTCCCGGAGGCCTCCCGGTACACTACCGGCACTCCCGGTACACTACCGGCATTCCCGGTACACTACCGATGAGCCCGAAACTTTTCCGAAAACCAAACTGGGACTTCCTATATATGAATCTTTACCTCTAGACCATTCCGGAGCTCCTCGTGACGTCCGGGATCTCATTCGGGACTCCGAACAAACTTCGGTCACCACCATACATAACTCTACACTACCAAAACGTCACCGAACCTTAAGTGTGCAGACCCTGCGGGTTCGAGAACTATGTAGACATGACCGAGACACCTCTACAGTCAATAACCAATGGCGGGACCTGGACGTCCACATTGGTTCCTACATATTCTACGAAGATCTTTATCGGTTGAACCTCTATGTCAAGGATTCAGTTAATCCCGTATAACGTTCCCTTTGTTCTTCGGTATGTTACTTGCCCGAGATTCGATCGTCGGTATCTCCATACCTAGTTCAACCTCGTTACTGGCAAGTCTCTTTACTCGTTCCGTAATACAAGATCCCATGACTAACACTTAGCCACATTGCTTGCAAGGCTTGTTGTGATGTTGTATTACCGAGTGGGCCCTGACATACCTCTCCGTCACACGGAGTAACAAATCCCAGTCTCGATCCATGCCAACTCAACAAACACCATCGGAGATACCTGTAGAGCACCTTTATAGTCACCCAGTTACGTTGCGACGGTTGATACACACAAGGCACTCCTCCGATATCCGTGAGTTGCATGATCTCATGGTCATAGGAACATATACTTGACATGCAGAAAATAGTAGCAATAAACTGACACGATCATATGCTATGTTTGTAGTTTGGGTCTTATCCATCACATCATTCTCCTAATGATGTGATCCCGTTATCAAATGACATCTCATGTCCATGGCTAGGAAACCTTAACCATCCTTTGATCAACGAGCTAGTCCATTAGAGGCATACTAGGGACATGGTTTTGTCTATGTATCCACACATGCATTTAAGTCTCCGATCAATACAATTATAGCATGGATAATAAACGATTATCATGAACAAGGAAATATGACAATAACTAATTTGTTATTGCCTCTAGGGCATATGTCCAACACAAAGGAGACAATGTTTACCCAGATTCAGGCCCTCCTATGGAGGTAAAACCTATGTTCTGCTTGATTATATTGATAGTATGAAGGTTACAAAGTTGATCTACCTCGAGATTGAATAGCTAAAACCTAGACGAGTTTCTCTGCCCTACAATATAAAACCCTCCGGCTTTTATAGACGTCGAGGGTACCTAGGGTTTACACATGGTCGGTTGCACATCGAAGGGAAAACATGCATATCTACTATTTCAAACTTGGAGGACACGCCACGAGTCCTGAAGCTTCCTCCCTGGCGACGGGGCCTTCAACCAATCCGATGCTCAGCAAGTGGCCCATATAGTCCGGCCCATGAGAAACAGGCCGGCCATCCGAGGACCCCCTTAAACCAGGACTCCCTCAACAAGAGCAAGGAGGTCATCGACATTATCGAGACTATTACCTTTTGGAGGGTGGTGCCTCCTAGATTGGTTAGGTGTTGCTTGGGAGCCTCCTACTTCATGCTGTGGAGTGAACCAAGAAGTTTGCAAGGGCAAGGAGATCGCCTACTTCATGAAGATCTACCCCAAATTAGGCTAGTCCTCCGTGGACGTATGACATCATGGTATAGTCAAGGTTGCTTCTTCGTGGAACCCTCCGTGGGTAGAGCCCTCCATGGACTCTCACGACCGTTACCCTTCGTGGGTTGAAGACTCCATAAACGTGGTACGATAGTACCACCTATCAGAACCACGGGAAAAATCTTCGTGTCTCCAAATTGCGTTTGATCTTCCTACCCTTCCTGTACTACTCATGCTTGTCTTTACTTTCCGCCACTATACTTGTAGACATGCATGTGTAGGGTGTGCTTGACTTGATATGAATGCTAAAATCTACCAACATTTAAAATTGGGAAACAGTAGATTTTTATTTGGTCAAGTAGTGTAATCAGCCCCCCTCTAGACCTGCTTTCGATCCTACGAGTGGTATCAGAGCCTTGGTCTCCATAGCATTGGTTTCACAACCTAGGAGAGTATGGTGTCTAGTGAGGGAAATTATCAGCATAGAGATCCATACTTTGATGGCACTAATTTTGCTAGTTGAAAGCACAAAATAAAAAAGCATATACTTGGTCATAACCCCATTGTTTGGGTTGTTGTTCATGTTTGATTGCAAGGTGAATTCTTTGCGGATGGAAGGGAACCATATCGTGAATCGACTGCAGATGAATTGAAGATGTTGCAATACAATGCTGTCACATTCTCTTCAACTGCCTATGCCCCGAAGAATTCAACAAAATCAGTCGTCTTGAGAATGCAAAAGATATTTGGGATACTTTGGTTGATATGCATGAAGATACCGAATCTGTGAGAGAATCCAAGTTGGATGTTCTTCAAAGTCAGCTTGATAAGTGATAACCCGAAAGTGTAGGGGATCAGTTGTAGCCTCTTTCGATAAGTAAGAGTGTTGAACCCAACGAGGAGCTAAAGGTAGAAAAAATATTCCCTCAAGTTCTATCGACCACCGATACAACTCTATGCACGATTAATGTTTGCTTTACCTAGCACAAGTATGAAACTAGAAGTACTTCGTAGGTGTGACAGGATAGGTTTGCAAGATAATAAAGAACACATAAATAAAAGGTAGGGGCTGCTAAGATAAATAAACAACTAAGTTAGTTTAGCGAGTATGGAAAAGTGGTGGTAGGAGTTGCGGAATTGTCCCTAGGCAATCGATAACTAGACCGGTCATCATTATTGCAATTTTATATGAGGGAGAGGCATAAGCTAACATACTTTCTCTACTTGGATCATATGCACTTATGATTGGAACGGTAGCAAACATCCACAACTACTAAAGATCATTCAGGTAAAACCCAACCAGAGCATTATAAGGTATCAAGTCCTCTTTACTCCCATATGCAACAACCCACCTACTCGGGTTTATGCTTCTGTCACTCACGCAACCCACCATAGGCAAATCATGAACACATTGCTGCACCCTACAACGAGTATCCCTCACGCTTGAGCGACACGGAGAGCACCATAGGACAACACCAATAATAAAACATGCAACTCAACCCAACCATGATCACCAATCAACCCATAGGACAACAAAAATCTACTCAGACATCATAGGATGGCAACACATCATTGGATAATAATATGAAGCATAAAGAACCATGTTCAAGTAGAGGGTACAACGGGTTGCGGGAGAGTGGACCGTTGTAGATAGATGGGGGAAGGTGATTGAGGTGTTGGTGAAGATGACGGAGTTGTTGGAGTAGATCGCCGTCATGATGATGGCCCTAGCGGCGTTCCGGCGCCACCAAGAGAGAGGGGGAGAGAGCCCCCCTCCTTCTTCTTACTTGACCCCCCTAGATGGGATGAGGGTTTCCCCTCTAGTCCTTGGCCTCCATGGCGGCGGAGGGGCAAGAGCCCCTCCAAGATTGGATCTCTCTCTCTCTGTTTCCTTCTGTTTTTGTGCTCCCAGATTCTGGCCTTTCACCGTTTCTTAAATATCCGGAGATCCGTAACTCCGACCGAGCTGAAATTTTGAGGGGACTTTTATGCAGATATTAGATTTCTTGCGGCGAAATAAGGGCACCAACCGCCGTACGGGGTGACCACAAGGGCCCAGGGCGCGACCAGGGGGTAGGCTACGCCCCTGGCTTGTGGTCACCTCGGGCATCGTCTCGCGTTGATTCTTTTTCCCAAAAATCACATATATTCCAAAATAAATCCCTATAAGTTTTTATCACATTTGGACTTCGTTTGATATGGATTTTCTGCAAAACAAAATACATGCAACAAACAGGAACTAACATTGGGCACTGGATCAACATGTTAGTCCCAAAAATAGAATAAAAAGTTGCCAAAAGTATATGAAAGTTGTAGAATATTGGCATGAAACAATCAAAAATTACAGATACGACGGACACGTATCAGCATCCCCAAGCTTAATTCCTGCTCGTCCTCGAGTAGGTAAATGATAAAAAAGATAATTTTTGATGTGGAATGCTACCTAGCATAATCTTGTTCATATAATCTAATCATGGCATGAATATTAAGACACGAGTGATTCAAAGCAATAGTCTATCATTTGACATTAAGAGAATAATTGTTCAAGCATACTAATAAAGCAATTGTATCTCTTCGAAATATAATGGCAAAAGAAAGTTATCCCTACAATATCATATACTCTCGCTATGCTCCATCTTCCCCACACAAAGTATTTATATCATGCACAACCGCGATGACAAGTCAAGAAATTGTTTCACGCCTTTTATGTTCTCAAACTTTTTCAACTCTCACGCAATACATGAGCATGAGCCATGGATATAGCACTATAGGTGGAATAGAATATGGTGGAGGTTGTGATGAAAAAGGAGAAGATAGTCTCACATCAACTAGGCATATCAACGGGCTATGGATATGCCCATTAATAGATATTGAGTGAGTGAGTAGGGATTGCCATGCAACAGATGCACTAGAGCTATAAGTGTATGAAAGCTCAAAAAGAAACTAAGTGGGTGTGCATCCAACTTGCTTGCTCATGAAGACCTAGGGCAATTTGAGGAATCCCATCATTAGAATATACAAGCCAAGTTATATAATGAAAAATTCCCACTAGTATATGAAAGTGACAAAATAGGAGACTCTCTATCATGAAGATCATGGTGCTACTTTGAAGCACAAGTGTGGAAAAAAGATAGTAGAATTGTCCCTTCTCTCTTTTCTCTCTTTTTTCCTTTTTTATTTTTTTCTTATTTTAATTTTAATTTTGGTGGGCATCTAAGGCCTCTTTTTTTATTTGGCCTTCGCTAGCCTCTTTTATTGTTAATAAAGTCTGGAGTCTCATCCCAACTTGTGAGGGAATCATAGCTTCCATCATCCTTTCCTCACACGGGACAATGCTCTAATAATGATGGTCATCACACTTTTATTTACTTACAACTCAAGAATAACAACTCGATATCTAGAACAAAATATGAATCTATATGAATGCCTCCTGCGGTGTACCGGGATATGCAATGATCTAGCATAGCAAATGACATCAAAAAATGGACAAGCCATGAAAACATCATGCTAGCTATCTTACGATCATGCAAAGCAATATGAAAATGATGGTGCGTGTCATAATAAATGGAACGGTGGAAGTTGCATGGCAATATATCTCAGAATGGCTATGGAAATGCCATAATAGGTAGGTATGGTGGCTGTTTTGAGGGAGGATATATGGTGGGTTTAATGCACCGACGAAAGTTGCGCGGTACTAGAAAGGCTAGCAAAGGTGGAAGGGTGAGAGTGTGTATAATTGTGGGGACCCCGACTCATAAGTTGAGATCACCGAATGCACGTGTATAGTGATCCCAGAGATCAATGCTCACTGAACACACAGAAGCTGAATAACAAGAGTCTTACATCCACATTTAGCATCTTACACAAATAAAGATCATGAGGGTCTAGTCTTACAGAGATAGGGCCACAAGGGCCAAATACTTAAACTCAACAAGCAGCGGAAATCTTGATCGAACGCGTGAACCCATGCCATCTGCCTTAGACCTACATGCATTCTGACTGGGAAGCGTCCTAGTTCGCATGTTCATCAGCAACGAACTCTTCAACGTACTCCTGTTCTTCCATGCCTGGCCAATTAAATAACCAGTGGCAAGCCAATGAGTACTTTGAATGTACTCGCAAGCAACCCATGTTGAGGAACAAGGTATAATAATGCATGATATAGCACTAATAGGTATTTTGCAGAAAGCTAATTTTGAATGTAATGACACGATCAAGTAACTAGGTAAGCATGCATCAACAGCTGGTAGATATCCATATGAACAAGTTATAGATATCATCATGAACAGGGGTTGAACATCTCATGCTCAATCATCACGTCAAGTCATCTGACTTATCTCAAGTGTCATCCCCATGTCATCCACACACGCCCATACACACCAAGTTTTCAGGAAACATCTGGACGTGGCTTAAGCAGCACCACCCAACTTTCCTTGATGATGGACATGACTATTCGAATAGTTTTACACTCTGCAGAGGTTGCACACTTTACCCACAAGACTCGGAGAACTTCCGTGTCATCCATGACTCGCGGTATATAACATACACGAGGTAAGCACCTGAACAATGCCTTTCCCCTTGCGATACTAAACAAAGTGTCCACTCGATTGGTACCCAGCCCACATGATGTACATCACTCGTAGAATCCATGCAGGGACCAACGGTGTGCCCGGTGCCTGTGAAGATAGTGCCTGATCGTCCATACCGGCACGACCCCGTATCGAGAGTGACCACGCCACTCCCGCCACTAGTAATGCGGGCTCCTTGCCACTACCCACCAAATTAATCAACAGAGCCCCATCCCATAAGGGGTATCATGGTTGCGCATGTAAGGTTGGGACGATCGACAAATCTTAAGCCCTACATTTTCGAAACACACACACACACACTCACTTCATTTGGTACACCACTTCTTTCTCAAGTGGTCACCCAACACATCATCATCTCCCTCGGGCATTAGTGGCACCCGACGGTTTTTTTGAATAGTCTTTGAAATCATCTCCTTCATTCCATCACCATGCATAATCCCGATCCCACTTTCATAGAATCTACTAGCATCCTATCTACACCCACCCGCATAACCCTCATAAGGTGGTAGGGTCATGCACGATTCAAGTGTCAACGGCAAAAGTATTGGAAGCAACCCACCGAAGTGGTCACTGCTCCACATGATCAAATACAATGAAAGTAAAGTGCTATATGTCATGCAAATAAAAATGGTTTCTTAACATGGTCAAAGGGTTGCTTACCTGGCTCAACAAAGTCTTTGGGGTCTTCAAAGTCTTCGGGTCCAACTTCCTCGTTAGCACAATCTATCGTCGTGACAAATAGCGATAAAATAAGCATCACCCAAAAAACAGAGCACACAAAGCTACTCTTAAAATGCTACCCTATTCTGGTAAATACCAAAAACTATAATAAAAATATTTTTCTAAGGTTTTGCTGTGAAAATATTTTGGAAAACTAATAAACAGAGGCAAAAATATGCCAAAAATATATTTTTAAAATAAACACCGTATAAAAAGTTTTCAGTATTTTTCACAAATGGCACTATTAAATTCTATGGAATATCCTAGGATTTTAGGTGGAAAAATAATTGTCATTGGATTTTTATTTAATTCTGTGGGATTTTTGGAAAACCTATAGAAAAAGAAAAAGAAAAGGGGCACTGTGCCCTGGGCCAAATGCCCAACCGCACTGGGCCAACCGGCCAGGTCGGCCCAGCTGAGCTGCGGGCGCACGCGCGGCCAGGTTTGAACCTGACGCGTGGGCCCCAGCGTCAGTGAGAGAGAGGGAGAGGGAGAGAGGTGTGGGGATGATAGGGGGTCCCACCTATCATCTCCCACCTCTGGACAGGAGGGCAGCGAAGCTCACTAGCGGCGAAGGAGGGCACGACGAGGGAAGCAGAGGGCTGAGATGGACCCAGCGTCGAGCCGTCGGTCTCCTAGAGGTGGAAGGGCGGTTGGAGGTGGTCTGGTTTGCCAGCGACGAGCACCTGCGGTGGAGGACGTTCTGGAGGGGATCACCGGCGGTGCTCCTCTATCGGAAATGGACGGGGAGGAAGGGGTGAGAGGTCGGAGGGACCCTACGGGCTCGATGGAGGAGAGAAGAGCGCCAGAGCGGGCCTGTCTCCCGAGATCGACGGAGCTCCGCCGCGGCGGCGCCTCGGTCGATCTCGAGCATTGGCACTCGGGGGGCTCCAACAGGGGCTCAGGATGGACTAATGGGAGAGAGAGGGAGGTTCCAAAGGGGAGAGGAGGCACGGGGAGGCCTTTTATAGGCCCGGTGGTCCACCGAGATCGGGTGCGCCGGCAATCTCGGGGACGAGGCGAGGGGGAGGAAAGAGAGAGGGAGAGGAGCGCGCGCGTGTGAGGCAGCTCACTGGCCGAGACAGGCGGCACTCGACACACGCGGGAGGAAGGAGAAAGAGGGGGAGAGAGGAGGGGGCCGACACAGTGGCATGGCGCGGACGCCGAGGGGGCCAAATGGCAAGAGGGGGAGGCCTGAGGCCGCCTGAGCCATGCAGTGGGCAACGGCTACAGTGCCGACAGGCACTGTAGCATGCTCTAGAGCGCGCGTATGGCATGCCAAGGTATGCCAACGACATTTGTGCGTGGCCAAATGTGTCTAGGGGGTCTAGGGGCATCTAGGCTAGGGGGCAATGGCATTGGATGCCCTGGGAGGAAGATAGAATAAGAGGGAAGGGGAAAGAAGGGGTTTTTACTGCTGTCCAGGAGGTAAATTGAGGGTTTTACCCCACTTACCCATTGATTCTTGGCCAGAGAAAATTACCTCAGGTGAATGGCAATACTAGATAGTTGTGGTAAAAATTTGGGGGCAAGGGGATTAGAGGAAGGGGGCCAAACAAGGTTTTTGCCTTTCTGGCAGAAGGTGTTTGATGGGGATTAGGGCAAGCAAATGGGCTTTTCTTGCCATGAGAGTTGATAGGATCAAATGGTGGTTAGAATTAGGCCTGATCACCAAGTTTGAGTTTGATTGATGAAAGTTCATAATTTAACTTCGTGAAACCCTAAAATTTAACAGAATCTGATTTCTGTAGATCTAGTCATGCTAAGCTAATCCCCTTGATGCACCACTTAGTGTAGCATCATTATTTGGTGATTTGAACATGTCCACAAAGTTTGGGGTCAAGGGAAGAAACTTCACAATGTAAACTTGCTTAAACTTGAATCTAGACAGGGAGGGTTTTGGAATAGTTTGATGAATCAAATCATCTTGGATTGAGGTGAAACTTTGCAAGATTATCACCTATGACAATGTTGACTTTCTGGAATTTTGTGGGAATGGATTGAGAATATTTCTTATAGAAATGTTCCAAAAGCTTGATTTGGATAGAAAGGGTTTTGAGGGGTTTGCCCATTATTTTGAACATGACCATGTTTGAAACTCATATATATGGAAAATATATGTCCACTGAGTTTCCCTGAATTTTCTCAAATATTTTCAAATCATTAAAATATTTTTTCCCTATGAAAACCATTTCCGACCTTAAGAAAAGGTCTTTTAAATAAATAGTAAAATAATCTTTAAAATTAATATTTTGTGGTTTTGGGAAGTCATAAATATAGTAGGCTTCAAATAAAGCCTTTGGGGAAAAGGGGTCCACCCAATTTGAGGACTTGCAGTGCAAACCTCGTCTTAGGGGGTTTTGAAAACCTAATTTGAATAAATCCCTTTAGTTCAAAATAATATTTGATAAAAATATTTTTGGACACTATTCACATGGCATGATCATTGGGCAAGGAGTTTGGGTCAAGGAAGATGAATATGAAAAGGGATAGAATCTAAGAGTGCCATACACAACAACCAAACAAGCAAACAAGCAACAATTCAAACAAGCACAAGCACTGAAAAAGTTTTAATTGGTTCCAAATTTTATAAATCCAAGCATAACAAGGTGATACAAACAGAAGGTGTGACAGACCTACCCCCTTACAAGAATCTCGTCCCTGAGATTCCTAGGCTAAGTGCTAAGAAGATAAGGGAACTCAGTTCTAAGATAATCTTCATGCTCCCTTGTTTCTTCAGCTTCAGTGTGGTTGGTCAATTGGACCTTGAAGTACTTGATGGTGCGGCTTCGGGTGCAATGTTCTGCCTCATCTAGGATGTGAACTGGCCTCTCATGATAAGTGAGGTCTGGCTGAAGATCGATGGCTTGATGGTCGATGTCCTTGTAGAGGTTGGGGCGGTTGGGAACTTGGAGACACTTCCGGAGTTGTGACACGTGAAATACGTTGTGCATATCTGATAGCTCGGAAGGTAGCTCTAGCTGATAGGCAACTTCTCCTTGTATTGCGGTGATCTTGAAAGGGCTGATGTATCTTGGTGCCAACTTTCCTTTGACGTGGAAACGCTCGGTTCCTTTGAGAGGTGTGACTCAGAGGTAGACATGATCACCTACATAGAAGTTTACTTCTCGGCAGTGGGAGTCAGCGCAGCTCTTCTGTCTTGACTTGGCGGTCTCAAGGCGCTCTCGGACGAGTTGAACTTGCTCTTCTGTTTCGCGGAGGATGTCTGGTCCAAAGACTAAACCTTCTCCGGTCTCTAACCATTGAGGGGAGTATGATACTTGCGTCCATACAACACCTCAAATGATGCCATCTGAAGACTCGACTGATAGCTATTGTTGTAGGAGAACTCGGCAAACGGTAGGCAATCTTCCCACTTGGCTCCATACGCCAAATCACAAGCATGGAGCATATCTTCGAGTATCTGGTTTACTCGTTTCGTCTGTCCACCGGTCTAGGTGTGAAAAGCAGTACTGAAGGAGAGCTTGGTTCCCAAGGCTTCTTGAAACTTCTTCGAGAACCTTGAGGTGAACAGGGTGCTTCGGTCCGATACTATCTCCTTAGGAACTCCATGGAGGCTTACAATCCGATTGATGTAGAGGTTGGCCAGTTGGTTCCCATCATAGGTGGTCTTGACGGGAATGAAGTGGGCTACCTTGGTCAGTGATCAACAATGACCCATATGGAATCATGTCCTTTGCTTGACCTAGGTAATCGGGCGATGAAGTCCATCCTGATTTTGTCCCACTTCCATTCAGGCACTTTAAGAGGTTGCAACAGCCAAGCGGGGCGCTGGTGCTCAGCTTTGACTCTCTGGCATATGTCACACTTAGCAACGAACGTGCCTATCTCCCGCTTCATGCCATGCCACCAGAATTTTGCCTTGAGGTCTTGATACATCTTGGTTCCTCGAGGATGGATGGAGTATGGAGTGTCATGAGCTTCTTGCAAGATCAGGTTCTTGAGCTTCTCTTTGTTGGGTACGCAAATGCGATTCCCGAACCATACAACTCCTTGTTCATCCACGGAGAATCTTGGGGCCTTGCCTGCCTTGATCTTCCTCTTGATGCCTTCAATGCTCCCGTGTCCCCTCTAAGCTTCTTTGATATCATCCATCAAGGTAGGCTTTGCTTCGAGGTTGGCGAGGAGTCCGAGTGCAACTAGTTCCAAGCCGAAGCTTTCAAGCTCTTCATATAGGGCGGGTAGCCTTTCCTTAATCATGGCATTCAAGGAACAAGCCTTTCTGCTTAAGGCGTCTGCTACCACGTTGGCCTTTCCGGGGTGGTATTGAACATTGAGGTCGTAATCCTTGATCAACTCCAACCATCTTTGCTGCCTCATGTTCAATTCCCGCTGAGTGAAGATATACTTCAAACTCTTGTGGTCCGTGTATATCTCACATCGCTTCCCCAGAAGGTAATGTTGCCATGTTTTCAAGGCATGAACCACGGCTGCCAACTCAAGATCATGAGTAGCGTAGTTCTCTTCATGAGGACGTAGCTGTCAGGATAGATATGCTATGACTTTGCCTTCTTGCATCAGAACACCTCCAAGCCCGGTTCTCGATGCACCACAATATATCACAAACTCCTTGTGAATATCGGGGGTGGCCAAAACTGGGGTTGTGGTCAATCTCTTCTTGAGCTCCTGGAAGCTTTCCTCGCACTTAGATGTCCATTCGAACTTATTGTCGTTCTTTAAAAGCTGGGTCATGGGTCGAGCAATGCTCGAGAACCCTTCCACAAACTTGCGGTAATATCCCGCGAGTCCGAGGAAGCTCCTGACCTCCTTCACGGTGGTTGGGGATTGCCATTCAGTCAGGGCTTCAATCTTGGCAGGATCCACTGACAATCCGTCGGCAGTCAACACATGACCCAAGAACCCAACTTCATGCAGCTAGAATTCACACTTGCTGAACTTGGCATAAAGCTGGTACTCTCGAAGCTTGTCTAGGACCAATGTCAAGTTTTGCTCATGCTCTTCTTCAGACTTGGAAAAGACGAGTATGTCATCGATCAAGATGACAACAAACTTGTCCAAGTACTCCATGAAGACCTTGTTCATGAGGTACATGAAGTAGGTAGGGGCATTGGTTAACCCAAATGACATGACCGTGTATTCATATAGGCCATACCGGGTTACAAATGTCGTCTTCAAAATGTCCTAGGGTCTGATCTTCAGCTGGTAGTACCAAGACCCGAGGTCAATCTTGGAGAACACCTTGGTTCCGTTCAACTGATCGAACAGGTCTTCAATCTTGGGGAGTGGGTACTTGTTCTTTATTGTGACTTCATTGAGAGAACGGTAATCGAAACAGAGTCTGATAGTTCCGGCCCTTTTTGACACAAATAGAATAGGTGATCCCCAAGGAGAGGCACTCGGGCGAATGAATCCTTTTCTGAGCTACTCTGCCAATTGCTTTTTCAATTCAGCCAACTCTTCGGATCCCATCCTATAGGGCTTCTTATAGATGGGCCTGGATCCGGGCATAAGCTCAATGATGAACTCAATGTCGCAGTCAGGAGGCATTCCGGGAAGCTCATCAGGAAATACATCCGGGTATTCACATACCACCGGCACTTGATCCAACTCAATTCCGTCCATGCCTAGGATCACATCCAAGCCCTCTGACTTCAGGATGATAAGGTCCGCTAGGAAATCTACCCCGTTGATGTTAATCTCCACCCCTTTACAACCTATCCCAGACTTCATAATTGATCCCGGGGTTTGAATTAACATACGACTACCCAGGGGTGTAGGCTTCATGCCACTCTCTAGTGCAAACCTTTGGGTGACAAAAGAATCCAAAGCTCCACAATCAAACAGTACTGTTGCTGGGGTTGAGTTGACGAGGAACGTACCCAGTATGACATCCGGGTCTTCCTGGGCTTCCTCTGCGATGACGTGATTCACACGTCCCTTGCCATTGTTGGGATGGTTGCAGGGAGCGGGGTTCTTTGGGGGTGCTCCACGGCCTTGACCTTGGTTCGGTGCGTTGGGGCGCGGTGCATCTGGCTTCTTGTTGGGACACAACCTAGAGATGTGTCCTAGCTGACCACACCCAAAACAAGTGACTTGTCTAGGGGTGTTGTTGTAGTTCCTATCACTGTTGTTGTTGTTGGGGTTATTGTAAGCTGGCCTGGGTTTGGCATATTGCTGAGACTGGTAGGTTGGACGAGGCGCAGGAGGTCTAGCATGCTGTGGCTAATAGGTCAGCTTGGCTAGGGCTGGTTGCCAGCGGCGAGGCTTCTGGTTGCTGGAGCTACCCTTGCTGACCATCTTGCGCTTGCGAGTGTTGTCTATGGCATGGCACTTGTCTTCCAGCATGAGGGCCTTGTTCACCAAGTCGAAGAAGGTACGACAGTCGCAGACGATGAGCTGATACTACAGGGTCTGTTGAAGTCCTTCCATGAAGCGTTCCTTCTTGGCAGCCTCTGTGTTGACATCTTCAGGTGCATACCTTGACAGCAGGTTGAACTTCTATAGGTACTCCTTGACAGAGCCACTTCCTTGCTTCAGCACTCGAAATTCTCTCTTCTTGATAGCCATGACCCCAGAAGGAATGTGGGCAGTGCAGAATCCTTCCTTGAAGTCATTCCAAGTGATCACACACTCACCTTGCATGACCTTGAATCCATCCCACCAAGCTCAGGCGATACCTCCAAGGCAATGAGAGGCATAAAGGACCTTCTCACGGTCCTCATTGCAATTGACCAATGCAAGGAGGTCCTCGATGGTGCAGATCCGTCAGCATCCAAGGGTTCAACAGTCTCGGTGAAGGTTGGGGGCAAATTCCTCATGAACTCAGACAGAGTGGAGCAGCCATTGCCGTTCCGGCCTTGTTGCTGGTTATTCACAAGGGCCCGAGCCATCTGCTGAATAGCAGCATTGTTGGCTTGGCGCTCCTCCCGAAGAACTTGGAGAAACTGAGCTATGGTCATGTTCTCCGGTGGAGGTGGTGGCGGGGGAATGTTGCCTTGTGCCTGCTCTTGGTGTCCTCTGGCGTGAGCAGTCCCACCCACTCCCTGTTGCTGGCTTGAGTTGCTGGCTTCAAGGTTGGCGAAGGAGCTGTTGCGGGTAGCAGTCACCATCCTCTTTGGAGTAGCCAAGTCAACAACTGGGATAGACGAGAGGAAAAACAACAATGTAAAAGCGCACCTAAGGGGGTTGGTCGAGTGCAAGTGTGTTGAAACAAAGGTCGAAGGACCATCTCATATATAAGATAAGATAGACGATGGAGTCGCTTACACGTTGCCTAAAGCAAAAGTGCGACTTGCATCGGAACACAAACAACAAAACAATCAACAAGCACACATGGTTTCATATGAACCATTACACGGACTCGACTTTGCATGAGGGGTACATGACTGATCCTACCCTAGGGTTTCTCGGACTCAGGTGGTGGAGTGCTCAATCTCGTAGTCACGCTCCTCTGGGTCTTTCTCCTGTTCATCATCTGAATGGGCATCATTCCCAATCGAAGGGGTCGAGGAGCGAGGAGGTCCATCCTGACGACGCTTTGTTGGTGGGTCGGTGAAGAGCTCACGGTACTCCTTCGCACTCATGCGATGATGACGTGTGGGTGTATCTCTAGCTGGGGGTACTCCTCCTCGATAAGCGATGGTTGGTCGTCCCTCGGGGGCTCCATCCTTCTTGATCTTGTCTGGCTTCGTCTTGGCTTGCCAAAGTAGCTCTCGGGTGTGATGAAGTTCCTCACTGAGTTTCACGGACTCCTTTATCAAGTGGTGAACCAGACTATCGGCGGAGAGGATGAAGTAGGTCTGGAACCTGAGTGGTGTGCCATCCTCCTGGGTCGGAACCAACGTCCAACTCTCGCCTAGATTATCCTTCCTGAAAGGAAGGTAGAGAGTAGCCGGCTCGCCAGCCATCTCTGGAATGGTGCCCCAAAGGTGTAGGAGTGCCTTGCGTGCAGCTGACTCGACTACGAGTACTATGGTCTCCATCTGTGGTCCTTCAAAGAACCAACTGGTCGGGGAGTCGTTTTCCTTCACGACCACATCCACGTGGTACTCATTCGTGACGGCATCGACCCAGTGCTCATGATAGAGGAAAACGGGTGGTTGGCGAAACTAGCACTTCTCCAGGCTATCCCCAAGGAGTAAGGGAAAGCCGGATGTCAGGAAGGCTTCGGGTACGACGACCATCTACAAAGGTTTGAAGGGAGGAGAGTTTGCAAAGTGTTGTGTGAAGAATAGAAATAGTACAGAATTCCTAAGTATAAGTGCTAAGTGTAGTTTTGAAAACGGTTTTATCCTAACTAACGTCCATGCTAACTAAGGGCTTCCTACAGTCAGGATGGCTCTGATACCAGCTCTGTGGGGACCCCGACTCATAAGTCGAGATCACCGAATGCACATGTACAGTGATCCTAGAGATCAATGCTCATTGAACACACAAAAGCTGAATAACAAGAGTCTTACATCCACATTTAGCGTCTTACACAAATAAAGACATGAGGGTCTAGTCTTACAAAGATAGGGCCACAAGGGCCAAATACTTAAACTCAACAAGCAGCGGAAATCTTGATCGAAAGCGTGAACCCATGCCATCTGCCTTAGACCTATAGGCATTCTGACTGGGAAGCATCCTAGTTCGCATGTTCGTCACCAACGAACTCTTTACCATACTCATGTACACTAATAAGATGTCAAACATGCACAAACACAATAACATCTAACAAGCACTTTGGCGATGACGGAGTCATCTATATATGAGTATATTGAGTTAGGAGCCAAGTAAGAGTACTTGATCATAGGTCATACTCATCGTTTAAGCACAAGTGGGGTTACCACTTTTACACAAAGCATTTAATGTTGCCACATACTTATGAGATGCTTTTACTCAAGTCTTAGAGTAAAGCTCCCCCTTGATGTGACATCCCCCCATAGGAAGGACAAACTAACCTTGGGTTTTGTCGAAGAAGACTTCATGTTGGTGAGGTAGTGGTGGATGCTCAAAGTTGATGAAGATCATCAAGAGTTGGGAGCATCCTTGTTGTTTCATTACTCTTCTCACCTACATGGGTTAGTCCCAACACACAAGAGACAAATACAAGGATACCTATGGACATAGAATGCAAATCATATGTTGATGATGTCCATTGATTTGTTGATTACCTTGTCCCTTGCTCAATTTTGATGTTGATTGCAACTAGTTCTTGCCGATAATGAATATGAGTGAATTTATTGGCGGAGTGACCCCTCAAGAACTCTCTAGTTCTTCTTCTTGGGGACCCACATCAAGTTGATGGGGATCCTTGGTGTTGAAGTAGGACTTGTAGAAGTTGAGCTTGTAGTAGCCTTGGGAACCCACTTCACCAAAGCTTGGTATTCATCTTCATATGAGTCAATGTCCTCTTGAAGCTTGTTCTTGTCCTTGAGCTTGGTCTCTTGTGGTGGAAGGTCATCTTGCGCCTTTGTTCCCTTGGGGAGAGTATTTTCATACTTCTCCTTTTGAGGAACAAACTTGGGATTTTGGTATTGACCTTCTTCCCATTCAACTCCATTAGCGTTGAAGTAGCCAACACCACAATTCTTCCGGTATCCTCCATGCTTGCGTACAATCTCCTCAAATTGTTTGCACCCTTCAATACTCTTGTAGATACCTTTCTCTACAATCCCTTTCAAAAGTTCATTTTCTTGCTCAAGTGTAACTTGGCTAAGAGAAGAGTTAGTGGGATCAAGAGAACTACTAGAAGCAATATCATTGAATTTATCATTTTTATTGCTACTAGTTGAAGAACCTTTCTTTCCTTTGTTACTAGCTTGGCCAGTCTTAACTTGAGGCATGAATGTAGATAAGAGAATTCTTTTGGCCAGATAAGAGGAAGTCTTCTTTCCTTTGTTACTAGCTTTAAGGAATTCATGCTCTTGCTCTAAATTGATCTTCTCGAAGGGTAGCTTCTCATGTGTCTTTAAAATCTCTCTATGATCTTCTAGAGTTGACTCATGAGCTTACTTAAGAGTTTTTAGTCCTTGAGTTAGTCATTCTATTTCCAACTTATCATCATCACACGACTTATCTACACTAGAGTGAGTACTAGCAAGTTCATTTTGACAATCATTACTAGATTTGTCACATAGCAAGCCATCTTCAATTAACAAGTCATCTTCATCACTATTGAAATCAAGATACTCGGGTGTGATACCTTGGGGCCTTTAGCCATGAAGCAACTTCCACTCCCTTCGTTTGGTGAATCAAATAGATCATAGGAGTTGGTAGTCACTAGTGCAATTCCGGCAACACCTTCATCTTGACTATAGTCGGAGTTGGAGTGATAGCTTCTCTCGGAGTGGTTATCGGAGTCGGAGCCGGAAACCCATTCACTAACATGAGCTTGATGTTTCCTTCTTGAGTAGCTCTTGGTGTACTTGTCCTTCTTCTCCGAGTCCCTACTTCTCCTTGAGGGTCTTTGTTCATAACGATCATCTCTACTCCTTCTCTCTCTTCGAGGTGACTCGTCTCTTGAGATTCGTCTTCTTGATGACTATTCTCTTCGTTTGTAGGGAGCCATGCACTCATTGGAGTAGTGTCTGGGCTTCCCACAATTGTAGCAGTTTCGGTAATGACTTGACGAACGCTTCTCTTCATATCTTGAGTTGGAGCTTCGATCTTTTCCTCTATTCTTGTAGAACTTGTTGAATTTCTTTACCATGAGGCTTATCTCTTAATTTGTTACAAGGTTGTCACTTGAAGTTGCGGGAGCATCACTTGTGGATTTGTAAGCACCGCTAGACTTGTTCTGAAGCTCTTCCTTGTCCTTGAGTGTCATCTCACGAGCAACAATCCTTCCAATCACTTTAGTAGGCTTGAAATCTTTGTAGTTAGGCATCATTTAGATCAATGTGCATATGGTGTCATATCTATCATCCAAAGCTCGAAGTATCTTCTTGATGATGAATTTTTTAGTCATTTCTTTGCTTCCTAAGCCGGCAATCTCATTGGTGATGAGAGCTAGCCTAGAGTACATCTCAGCGACTCCTTCACCATCTTTCTTCTTGAACTTGTCAAGTTGACTTTGAAGAACATACAACTTGGATACTCTCACTAATTCTGTACCTTCATGCATGTCAATCAAAGTATCCAAAATCTCTTTAGCATTCTCAAGACGGCTGATCTTGTTGAATTCTTTGGGGCATAGGCAATTGAAGAGAATGTCACATGCTTGAGCATTGAGTTGCAACATCTTCAACTCATCCGTGGTCGCTTCACGAATGGGTCCCTTTCCTTCTGCAAAGAATTCACCTTGCATACCAACACGAACAACAGCTCCAACGGCGGGGTTATGACCAAGCAAATGCATTTTAATTTTGTGCTTCTAACTAGCAAAATTAGTGCCATCGAAGTACGGACCTCTACGGTGATAATTTTCCTCACTAGACGCTATACTCTCCTAGGTTGTGAGACCAATGCAATGGAGACCAAAGCTCCGATACCACTTGTAGGATCGAAAGTATGTCTAGAGGGGGTGATTAGACTACTTGACCAAATAAAAATCTACTTTTCCCAATTTTAATTCTTGGCATATTTTAGCATTCATAGTATGTCAAGTACACCCTACACATGCATGTCTAAGAGTATAGCAGAGGAAAGTAAAGACATTGCACATGTAAGTAAAGAGAGGGTAGGAAAAGCAAACACAATTGGTGACACGATGATTTTTCCCTTGGTTCCGATAGGTGGCTCTATCGTATATCCACGTTCATGGAGTCCTCAACCCACGGAGGGTAACGGTCGCGAGAGTCCACGGAGGGCTCTACCCACGGAGGGTTCCACGAAGAAGCAACCTTGACTATACCATGACGGCCTACGTCCACGGAGGACTAGCCTTACTTGGGGTAGATCTTCATGAAGTAGGCGATCTCCTTGCCCGTACAAGCTTCTTGGTTCACTCCACAACACGAAGTAGGAGGCTCCCAAGCGACACCTAACCAATCTAGGAGGCACCACCCTTCAAAAGGTAATAGGCTCGGTAATGTCAATGAACTCCTTGCTCTTGTGCTTCAAGATGATAGACTCCTCAACACACAATCACTCTCTCATAGATATGGCTTGGTAGAACAGATGGTATTGGTGGAAAGCAACTTGGGGAGGCTAGAAATCAAGATCCATATGGTTGGAGTGGAAGATCTTGACCTCAACACAAGGGTAGGTGGTTCTCTCTCAGAAAACTGATAGGATAGGTATGGAATAGTTCTAAGTGCTTCTCTATCGAGTTGGTGGTGGTGGTGGGGTATATATAGGCATCCCCGAAAATCCAACTGTTACACACAATAAGTCAGACTCGGTGACACCAATGTGTTAATCTCGATGGTATCGAAGTGACCAAAAGGTGGCAACTTTTGATTCTCGGTGAGACCGATATAGGAATCTTGGTTGCATCGATAAGGTGACCAACGGTTAGAATGCCCAATCTCGGTGACACTGATTCGATAATCTCGGAGGGACCGAAACTATGAACTTGCGTAACAGAAAGTTGGCAGCCCAACTCGGTGGCACCAAATGCAGTATCGGCTGCACCGAAAAGCTAGTGTTTGGTTAAGTCTATCTAGGGTTTGGAATCGATGGCACCGAGTGTAGAATGTTGGTTGCACCGTTTTTGAGTGTTTGTCTTTGGACAAACTTTGGTGGGAGAGTTCGTGGGTGTTTTTGGTGAATATCACTTGTGCACGTATGAGCATTTTGTTCACCGACAAAACCTTACCCCCTTTTAATAGTATTGGCTTTCCTATGGACTCAAAGTGATTTCTCACAAATATAGAATGTAGAGTCCTCTTGCATGAAGCTTTGCCAACCTATTTTCTTGCATCTTGGGGTATTCCACAATCTCCTCAATCCTTTTGCCAATCCTATCATTGAACATTTCCTGAAATATACTTGGTGGAAACATTAGTTCAATGACTTATATGTTGTTATAAATTACCAAAACCACCAAGGGAGCAAATGTGCTTTTAGGAAGGAGTATGCCCCCTCTGAATCTATGATAGCACCTGAGAGCTCTATAGGCACCATGACTGTTGAGCCTCCCAGGAAGTCTATGCCCAAGAAGGCTGGTGAGAAGAAAGCCAGGAAGAGGATTGTTTATGTTGTTGGCAGGGCTACCTCCAGGTATGAGGACCCAGAAGAGACTGCTGCTAGTGCCGAGGAGGAGGAAGAGCCAGCTGCAAAGGCTCCTCCCAAGAAGAAGCCAAAGAAACTTTTTCTAATGCTATGCCTAGGCAGTCTGCACCCAAGGGCAAGCCAACTAGTTCCAAGAAGCCTTCTGCACCAAAGCCCAAGAGGACTACTAGAGACATCCCATCTTCTGAGAAGAATAAGGGATCTACCTCTAGAGATCTAGATGAGGCACTATGTCAGCTTTGATGAAGCTGAGACCACACCTTCCAGAGCACAATGCCAGTCACTTGGTTTGTGAGGACATGAAGAAGAAGAAGGATTCAGGTCCGAGAGAGTGGAGAGCTACTGATCCATACTCACAAAGGAGAAAGACTGCTGTTGACTACAGGTACTACATCAAAGCGCAACAATATTTCTATGAGACCATATTGCTTGATAAGAGCCCAGCTGTCAGTGATATGAGGTACGTAGATTGGAAGTACATCAAGGAGAATGAAGGCTACTTCCTGAGTGTGGAAGACAACTTTCCTTGCATTGTCCTAGACAAGTTTGTTGACACGGAGTTCACTGCATGGAATGATGAGATGATCATGCAATTCTACTCTACAACTCATTTCTATGGAGATGGTAGAATTGTATGGATGACTGAAGGTGCCAGATATGAGTCCACTGTTAAGGAATGGGCTGCCATCTTAGGAGTCCTAGAGGTGGAAGATGGAGATATCTGCGTGTAATCTGAGCCCAAGGCAAGCCACAATGTCATGAAGGACATGTATAATGCAATCCCGCTGCACATATGAAGTCTCATAAGCTAGGATCAATCTATTACCTCCAGGCAGGTCTTCGCACTATCAACACCATTCAGAGGCACACTTTGATGCCTAAGTCAGGAGATGAGAAGATGATCCGAGGCTACTCCATCAACTTACTGCTTCTTATAGACCAGCATACAAGATTCACAGTGATGGATCTGATTGTGGAGACAGTGAAGAGGGTTGTTGCTGACCAGAAGCGCTCGTGTTGCTATGCACCATACATCCAGATTCTCATCAACTCCAAGTTGGAGAAGAACATTTTTGCTCTTTATAGACCTCATTTTCCACTGCTACCGAAGTTTGAGGACAACGTTGTGGTGATGGACCCAGATCATCCCACATCAACTACAGCACATGCACATGCTGAGGCAGCCGGAGACACTAGTGCTCAGCCGCCCATGACCAGGAGTGAGCAGATGTATCTTCTTGTCAGTTCTATGCTCAGTATGCAGAAATACATTTCCAACATCCTGAAGAACCAAGAGAGCCTCTTGAGGATTGTTGACAACAAGTTTCACACTCTCAACAACAAGGTGGATGCACTCTCTGTGATAGTGAAGGAGCTCAATGTTGTGCCTATCACACACTCCACTGACGATGGTGATAATGAAGGTGAGGATAGTGCACCTGTCAGGACGACTGCTTAGTTCAGGACTCTGCCCACCCATTGTGCTAGCTCTAGAGATGAGACCGTCTTCATCTGCTCCAGCTACAGTCACTTCAGCTCCATTAGCTCCACCAGTTGTTCTAGTTGCTACACCAACTCCATCCATGACATCAGCAGAGGTCTTCGCCGACGCCATTATCTCGACTCCAACTTCAGCTACCGGAGGAGATCAGCCCCAGAAGAACGATTAGCACTATACCTTTGAACTTTTGGGTAACTTGTTGCCAAAGGGGGATAAGTTGTATAGATCATTAGGGCTTCGAGAGAGAGAGAGCGTTGTTTTTTATTGTTTTTTCAAAAACATTTGCAATCTTTCGGTTTGGATGTGTTAAACTTTGCTTGTGTTTGATCATACACTTATGTGTGTTGCTACTATTTCCTATCATTATGATGCTTATGAGATGATCATTCACTTTGCTTGATTGTGTTGTGCTATGATATTCACTCTTATTATTCTCGCACAACACCAAGATGTATGTGACTTGGAAGAAGTGCCCATGTACCTAATTAATTGTGCATTTGCATTCAAACGCAAATTCAAAATAATGCCCAAATTTAGGGGAGCTCTTGCTTATCATATACTTCTCAAAGCGACGATTACATTCATTGATTATATCATATGTCGAAGCTTTGATCTATGTGTTGTCATCAATTACCAAAAAGGGGGATATTGAAAGCACATTTGCTCCCTTGGTGTCACCGAGATGAGGTTTCTGACTGTTGGACACCTGATTGGTACCACCGAGAATTATATATCGGTCTCATCGAGATTCGAAAGTTGCTACCTTTGGAGCAACTCGATACCATCGAGATTCACACATTGGTGTCACCGAGTTGGTCACTTAAGGTGTAACGGTTGGATTTTTGGAGATGCCTATATATACCCCTCCACCACCACTCAGTCGCAAGTGAAGCACTCAGAACAGATCCCCGCTTATCCCAACCGATTTTCTGAGAGAGAGCCACCTACTCATGTGTTGACATCATACCATTCCATTCCAACAATATGAATTTTGATCTCTAGCCTCCCCAAGTTGCTTTCCACCCAATCAATTTATGCCACCAAAGCAATATCTATGAGAGAGTGATTGAGTGTTGATGAGTCTATCATCTTGAAGCACAAGAGCAAGGAGTTCATCGACATTATAGAGCCTATTACCTTTTGGAGGGTGGTGCCTCCTAGATTGGTTAGGTGTCACTTGGGAGCCTCCTACTTCGTGTTGTGGAGTGAACCAAGAAGTTTTTAAGGGCAAGGAGATTGCCTACTTCGTGAAGATCTACCCAGAGTTAGGCTAGTCCCCCATGGACATAGGCCATCATGGTATAGTCAAGGTTGCTTCTTCGTGGAACCCTCTGTGGGTAGAGCCCTCCGTGGACTCTCACGACCGTTACCCTCTGTGGGTTGAAGACTCCATAAACGTGGATGTACGATAGCGCCACCTATCGGAACCACGGGACAAATCTTCGTGCCTCCAATTTGCGTTTGATCTTCCTACCCTTCCTTTAATTCTCATGCTTGTCTTTACTTTCCACTGCTATACTCGTAGACATGCATGTGTAGGGTGTGCTTGACTTGTTATGAATGCTAAAATCTGCCAACATTTAAAATTGGGAAAAGGTAGATTTTTATTTGGTCAAGTAGTCTAATCACCCCCTCTAGACCTACTTTCGATCCTACACAAGGTCGGCCATTGTTGTCATCGATGTCTTAGTCACTTCCACGGTTTTCCTCCTCTCCCCCTCCCAATCGTCATGGATCTCGCACTTCTCGTGCCCCTCCTCTCCCTTCCCAAGCCTCCGTGGATCTTATGTTGTTAGAGCCGCTACACTCCCTTCCCTGGCCGTCATGGATCTTGTCAGCTGTCCCCGGAGGAAGCCCCACATCCCTAGCTCGATGGTTTTTCTAGATGACTGGTTGAGGTCCTTGCCATGGCCACTCACATCTCGTTGGCTGCCAACGTCACCAACCACCGCGCGCCGATCTGCCTAGCCCACTGCCAGCTTCGGGCCGTCGGTTGGGTTGAACTCCATGCATGCTCCACGCCAGCCAAACGAGGCCTCCCTCCATGCTGAGACGCTAAAATGCCAGCCTGCATGTCCCTTGCTCGGGATTGACGCACCAAACTCAACAACTTCCTCGCAATTCGACCATGGGCGAATGCACTTTCTTTCGGTTCGCACAACTTCCCTGTCGTCAATTGGTGGACCTACATTTGAACGAAAGCAGCTGTGTTTAGTAGGCCATTATACAGTGTTAGGTTTTTTATCATATTTATGCAAGGAAATTCAGGTTATAGTACCGTGTAATCATGGTCATAGCAGCACAGAGCAGAGGAAATCTCACGATGCACATTACACCATTTCTTACCTACTGCATTGTTGTTGCTTCAGCAATCACACTGGTGCATCGATCCTCCTAGCACATGTGTAAACTAAATTACATATAGATACGAACTGCTTGAGCAATCATAATCTTTTTCAAATCCTTTTGTGATCTATGTACTAGGTATTAAAACTCTAAGTATAACATTGTCTGATCATGTCCTATGCATGTGAATTGTAGTTTGTAAACATTCATTCGGCGAAGAAATCATGGGATTTAGTTATATCTATTTTCTCATATTGATTCTTCATGCTATAAATCCATTGAAGAAATAAAGTAGATTGATTAAATACCATTATAAGCAGGTTTTCTTAGATCCCATGACAACTAAAATTCACATGTGGTATCCACTCTACTAAGTGAGCCTGAGATTATGCAGCAAAGAATAATCAAGAAATTTACAACATAATATATCAAAAAAATTAGACAAAAGAGAAAATGGGAAAGAAATTTCTCAAAAAATATGTAGGTGAAACAATAGGAGAAGTGCAATTTCAGCCAGAACATTACTTATATAACCTTTATGCATTCAGGAAAATGTGAGCGTGAAGAGAACACCTTAAATTAGTTAAGGGATACACATTTATTTGAGTGCTCTGAACGCTACACTAACCTGGCAAAATATGACCACAGTTTAGGTATTGTGAAATGTTCAAATAATTGAGTATATCTTTTCCTACACTTGGATCAGTGGTTCTCACTGGATTTTCTTTCACTTTTATCAGTAATGTTGTGTGGCATGTGGTGGCCAAGGTTTGAAGAGTGAATTTTCAAAGCCGAATCTGGTGTCGAGTCTACATTTGAGGATGACAAAAACATTCTACTTCTACTCTGGGTTATTTTACCTTTTGTTCATCGTTCATGCATGTGTTCTAAAAGTTACTCCACACTTGGTTTTGTATCTCTGTAATAAGTATATAAATATTCGCTTTGTTTTTGGAGGACGAGATGAATGCTCCCGCTAGGTATAACACCCTTGATCGTATTCTTGCGCCACCGGCCAGAGAAGCGAAAATGAAGAGCTGTGACTAGCTCCATCTTCTCGTAGTAACGATGGCCTTCCTCTAACAAGTTTGGTGTCTCAACCACCACACACGCTAGGGAAAGCAAGTCTAATCATGAGAAATCGTATCGTTTAGTACAGGGAATTTCTTGGCTAATGATTTTTATTTAAATACTACTTCGTTGCACTATATGTCCATCTGTAACCTTACATAGGACTAAAAAGTTCATGTGGGTGGAGCTTCCAGGTTCTTGAAGACCGCCCCTCATTGACTGGAACAAGGTGAATGTTGTGGAATTTTTGCTTTAATTGATTGGACTAATGGTGGCGGAGCTTCATGGGGGCCAACCTGGGCGCCCCCCAACTCAAAGAAAAAATTGTATATATACATGTACATTAGACCAATTTTCCCACTCAAAATCAGCATATAGTGATTTTGTTTGCCCCCCTTGATTTTAGCCCAAGCTCCACCACAGTGGACTAACATGACAAAACTGACATAGATGCGTTCAATTTAAGCCATGCCTATGGTATGCTTTCTTAACATGTGAATCCCATAAGACAATTCTTTCAAGTTTTGACCTGCATTGTGGCGTCTCCATTCATCAAGTTCTAAACACCAGCTCCACTGAAATGAGGTGTTCATCCATCCAAACTCCTAGATGTGTTTCTTTGGTATGCTTCTTATTGTGTAGCTCGTGGTTATGCACCTCATCATCTGATATTTCTACAATAGTTATATAAAACCATTTGAGGATAAATCTTTGATTGTTGTTGTAGTTGAAGATTCAAAGTTGCAAGGCAGGCATCATCAACAGGGATAAGATACTATAGAAGATTTATCAAACCAGGTATGGGCTTGGTTACTTACTGAATCATTGTGAAGGATCTCAGGTAATCAGACCATACATCCAAAAATAATTTTACTTGCTTTTAAACGTTTTTGGAGCATGTTATGTTGATATGCTAGACTGTAGTTTAGATTTGGTTGATGGAGGTTTGATGCTTCATACATATGTTGTTAATTCATGTAATTTCCTATGTTGCTGGAGGTAAAGCTCAATTGGCATGATAATGTAATATGCAACACATGACATTTGATTTTTTCTCTAACTTGATGCTTATATTGTGAAGTATAGACCTTTTGGCCACAAAATATCATTATGGTTAAAAACAAAACAGAGTACTCCCTTTTTAATGATCTAAACGCTCTTATGATCTAAACACCTTATATTTCTTTAAAGAGGGAGGAGCACTAAAACTTTTTGATTCTTGTTGAGATAACCAATGCACATTTCCTTCTAAACATACCATTGTTGAGTATTTCTGCCCAACTTAAGAGCTCTAATTCATGTTTCCTATGTAATGTGTTAACTCAACCGAATCGAATGAAATATTATCGAAACTTCACACGAATCAATTGCTGGTCGAGGGATGAAAGGGAGGCCGACTAATGGAGCATGGGCCTAGCAGACGAAGTACTGTTGAGGTGTGCTAATCGCACCCAGTGAGTTAGCAGAGCAGATGATCCGGACGTGCATAAGCGTTCAATGTCATATGCAATTGTGGCTTGTGCCCCCGCCTCAATGCTCGATGATGAGAAGCTCTACAATATGCATTTTCCCGATTCATGATTTATATTATTTAAATCTCACCCACCATTGTCGTATATTTCCTCGCATTACATTTAGTTATTATTTGCAGCCTGTGAAATCTAGGCTGCAAGGGAACAAAAGTTTCATGTCACACATGTGAGCCCTTGTGTCCTCTCTGTATTATTTTGTTTGATCTTCTTCACATCATAATACCATGCATATTTGTATTAATATCTATTCTTTTTGCACATAATTTATTTGTCTTTTTGTCCAAACTTTTTTAAAGAGATTGACCAATAGAAGGCAATAAAGTGTCATGTAATTGATGTGACCAAATATTTAATTCAACTGGACTGAGTTTTGGTGACGTCAAATAGAGCTCATATGATTATATGTCCAAATTCTATGTGTGAAGATATATTTCAGTAGAAGCATTAATTTGTAAATTATCTGCTTGTATATCTTGGTTAAGAACATGAACAACCGAATGTCATGTGATCATGGTGGGGTTTCATTTCAGTCCGCACATATCCCATTTGCATCTCATTCATCGGTCACACATACATAAGCTTTAACCTTGTGGTCTCCTGTTCCAAAAACATAATATAATATATTTGTGCTGTCTTAAATGTATTGTTGTATAATATCTTGTTTGGGATTTATTGTCGCAAAGTACACCAATTTAAATTGAAGCTTATTTGGTATGGAATTGCAAGTACAATCGAGCTAAGGTGGGTAAAGGTGCGTAGTAGCAGTGTGCAATACACAACTGGTCAAAAAAAATATGAGGTGTGACAACCACATACACATGTTTAAGAAATCATGTCGGTTATATGGTATTTTATTGTGGGCTATAATAAAAATAATTTAATTCTCACTATGTATGATTTGGAAGAAAACTAAAAGGATGTTTGATGATGAATGATCTTGTGAGTTAATTGTCACTTTATGTTGGACTATCATAAATATAATTTAATTAGTACTATGCATTATTTGGAAGAAAATAAAGAGAACATTTGATAAGAGAGGGATGGAGGGAGGGACGGAAGAGAGAGGGGGATGGATATAGAGAGAGGGGCACAGAGATGGAGGGAGAGAGAGAGAAAGATCTAATCCTTACATGTGGGTTGATACAAAGAAAAAATGTGATAAATACTATATATTTATTTATGATGATAAATACATGTCCCAAAATAAATGTCATTGATTCACATGGCACCTTAGTGAGGAAGATGATTACAACCTGCTAATCCTTGGCATCAAGGCCGATCATATTCAGCCGCGACCATCTCATTTTGCGTCAGATAAGGCAAGAATCCAACGAATGCTCTACTTCCACTCTTGTCGCCAACGCTTGATGCAGAGGGGTGAGTAAAAGGAGAATGTGAATAATAAAGTGAGGGAGTTAACCCACACGGGCTTCATGATTTGCTAGCCAGTGGTTGCCTGGTCGACAGTTGCCACACGAAGTGAGGCCCCATTAGCCCCCTCGTTGATGAGCATGTCTATGCTCCATAACTAAAACACAATCTTCTTTTGTTTATTTGATTTTCTGTAGCATTTTCTCCTATATGCTCCTCTGATTGCCTCAATAATGTTTATTCTTGTGGCAACTGATGTGCACATAGGTTGACAATAGTTATTTCAGAAAAAAGAGGGGGAAATGATTTATTTATTTATTTATTTTTACATAGTATGAGAGAGATGGAGATGTATTATATTGACATTCCAAAAGAATCCTTCGACAAGGGTGTCGATGTGATGTTATTGGAAAGAGCTAAAAAATTACTGAGTTATACACAACAATATAGGTATATGTATGTAATTAGAACACAAATTAAAAAGCCCGTGGCAACGCACAGTTATTCTACTAGTCATGCCTAACAACAGGGGCTGGTTGTGTGCATTAGTTTTGCGGAATTGTTAGCTGGAGCCTCAGAAATGTTCTGTGGAACCAAGAGATAGCGAACCACGATCGAACTATAGGTCGCTTGCTCACGAATCTCAATACATTGCCAGATGCCAAGTCAATTTGACTGAGCAGTTCGCTAGGAACGTGGTCAGAAGCGAACTCCCTCGACACACACTAAACTTGGGCATTCTTCCAGCTCGGCGGGTACAGGCCAGGCTTCGCAAAGCCCGTAAAAAATTTCTCAAGCCTGAGCCCGGCCCAACCTGTAGCCTGAAAACACCGCTCTTTTCTCTATTAAAATTGATAAAACACCTAATTTTGGAGCTATATACTATATTATACCTATTTTTCAGAAAAACATGTTTTACATGGATTTTCTCGGGGTTTGGGTCGGGCCATGGGCAGAAAAATGAGGCCTGAGCCCGGCCCGGATGTCGGGCTTCGGGTCGGGATTCTTGGCATGGCCACCCATGCCCAGGTCTAACACCCATCACTAGCAAAATGCTGAGTAACTCCCTGTCGTGGTTTTGTCATGGTAGATATCCTCGTGCAAGGACTTAGGTGTGAGGCCATCATCGCTGGGTGGCGACTCAAAGGGATCGAACGAGAACGGGAGGCGACTTTACCCAGGTTCGGCCCCTCCGATGAAGGTAATAGTCTACGTCCTGCCTTTTGTCTATATTAATGGAGATCTCAATTACAAGGATGCATAATCGCTAACCTAGATTTCGAGGGTGTCTAACATGAGTTTTTCGGTCCTAGGGGCTTGCCTTTATATACAGGTCAAGACCCTAGGGTTTACAACAGAGTGCGAGCCATAACATAACTCATAACCTATCATGTCTCTAACACGCCTTGTCTCTCAAGCAAGGAGTCTCTCAGCGTCTTCCACCCTGTGAGCCTTGATTTGTCGTCTCTCGGTGTTTGGGCCGCCTGGCGCTTGCTAAGCAAACGCCTTGATCATTTTGTTTTCTTGACACGGCCCATCTAGAGCATGTATCTGAAGCCGTCGATTGATTAACCTGGCCCGACAGGGAGGGTTACACCGCAGGGTTATATCCCTAACATTAGGCCCTAGATTGATTTGAATTTATTCATGTCAATTTCTCACGTCCTTCCTTGGAGGCTTATCATCTGCTTGCATCCATGTTCTTCATGAACTCCGAAGTGCCGGCTCACAATATCTCCAAACTTTGTTGTTTTCCCAACTCCTCGCAATTAATGACGTCATATGACAAAAATCCGGTGAGCTAGTGGTGACATCAGAGTGAATCTAAATGTATCCACATTTCCCAAAAATTGAGGAGTCATTGCTTCCCGAAATTTACTATGTCACCTTGATTTTTGCGCCTGTCGGTTCCCCTTTTGAGTTCTTCCTTATTAAGTACTCACAGGAGGGCCCTTTCTTTCACTTTCACCCCACCCTTCTCGCTTCTTTTTCCTCGCACACGAGAGCTTTGCTGTGCCAGAACCACTGTCCATCCATCGCCAGAGACCACCTTCGGGACCATAGTGACGTTGTGCTTTTGTCGAGATCAAGCCGCTCGCCCAACTTTTTGCATTCTCTACCCCCGGTTTCTGCTTTTAGGTAAATTGTTCTACTCTTTTAGATCCGTAATAGTTTGTCGGAGTTCTTCGTGTCTTAGCCAATTCTTCTCCCGTCCATCGCCATTGTCTATTTGTGTGCAAATCCCATAATTTGTGTCATAAAAAACAGAGTGGTTTGGGCCGTAGATTCATTTTTCATATAACATCTTTGAGCCCCCCCTTTAGAATCTGCACACCCTACCACCACTGATCCCAGGTCTCGTACTAGGGTTAGCTAATATTTCCTTTTTTCGAATCATCTGTAGATCCACAATTGCAGCCAGTTCGGTAGAAAGCTTGTTTGCCCCTATACTTAGTAAAAACTGGATGCCTTGTACTTCAGAATGAACCGCCCATATTTTTGTCGACTTAATAATTGTAACCTGCCAAGCTTTAATTTTTTGAACCAAAATGATGTCCTCCTCATGAGGTGACTTATCCATCCGTAAATGCTTAAGATCTCTTCCTTAGTCATTTACTTAAGCCATCCCCTTTATTTAGTCAGGTAATCCATCATGTCGAAATCTACCTCCTGTAATTGGTCGGCTTCCCAAGTCTCTGAAACCATCCTCCAAGACTACCAAAGTCAAGTATTTTTGCTGCCTAAGGAAGCAATCGGTGGGCGGGCTGCCCTTGGATAAGAAATCCCTATGCCAGATGAAGGAGAAGTGGTAGTTTCCTTGTATCATCTTCTTAGGGGTTTCTCTCCTCCTGGGTCAAAATTCTTTTGAGATGTCTTGCATTTCTTCAATCTTCATCCTCAAGACTTGGCTCCCAATTCTAAATCAAATCTCTGACAGTTCCAAGTGCTCTGTGAGGTGTATCTACAGATAGAACCCTCTGTCTCCCTTTTTAGGGAGTTTTTCTATTTAAACCGCCAAACTGAATGCACTGATGGCCCCCAGTCACGTGCTTGGCGGGATATCAATCAAGAGGAGGAGAGATGTTGTTTTCCCCGCTGCCACTCTGCCAAGCCACCCAAAGGGATGGAACAAGACTTGGTTCTATTGCTGAAACACGGCCCAGGCTGATGATAATCCCCTGCCGGATTATAGGCCAGACCGCCTTCCCATGAACCTTGAACTTCCTGGTTGGGCTTCTTTGGAAGAACATGCTCAACATGCCCATATATACCCAAGGTTGAGGGCCTTAATAGCGAACAGGTTAACATGAATTGATTTGACCCGGTGTTGGGTGTCTTGGAGCATTTTACCGCTAAACCGTCGAAGCAACTTGATGTGTACTTACTCCGATGACTTAGACGACCCCCAAAGATTTAACAATATAACATTGGATGCCGATGAGGTGAATCAAATGGTGAAGAAGCCATTGGGTGAAAGTCTAGACACTTGTAGCCAAGATGGACTGAAGCACTTTTATGCTCATAACCCGGCTCCCCCAATAAGGATTTTCAATGATTATATATCTGACCTTCACAAATGATTTCTTCCTTAAACTTCTCGAACCTTACCTGTTATTTCTACCCTCAATTTTATAGGCCAAGTCTCCATTTTGGGGCAAGAAACAAGCAAAGACCGCTGCCAAGAAGACCAAAGCCCCTCCGGTTTAAAAGAAAGATAAGGCAGTCTTCGAAGAGCCGTCACTCATGGGCGAGTCAAAAATAGCTAATGTTTAATCGAAGGTAAAAATCAAATTCTTTTAACCATTATTTACTGAATTCAGCTGATATCTCTTTTTCTTAGGGTGATGTTGATATTATCCCGGCTGAAGGTACTGAGGTAATTTCCATTTCCTCCGTCCCAGAATCCTTGTTCCCGACAAGAACAAGGCGGGTCATCCGAAAAGTAAGCTTCTCACACCCAAATGCTTATTTAGATCCCAATTTTGTTTTTAAGCAAGCTCAATATAAGCCAAAGCACAAGACCCGAAGTGGTAGTGGTGATCTCGCAACCGGTTTACCCAATAAGCCGTTTGCCCATAAGCGCCCAACTTATGTACCTTTCAATCTGATTCTTCTCATTTCCAAAGTCGACTTGAATTATCAATATTTTAATCATCCTGAATCTATTACCAGGAGTCACCACCTTCGTTAGGCGACTCTACTGCTTCCAAACTGCCACCCGTGTGATCAACCCTCGGTAAGTTTCTCTTTTGTTGCATGTTTTCTTACGCGAACCTCTTTGCATATTCTTGATTAGGTCTTCTTGTTTTTTAGGGCTCAAGCCAAAGCCAAGAAAAGAAATTTGGCAAGTCATCCATTGATCATGAGGCACCCAAACCAGGAAACCCTGATTTGACAATCCCTGAAATTCATGCAGATGAGCCTGAAGATCACTAGGAGGCCCATATTGATTTACCCCTTCAACCAGAGCTGACAAGTACTGATGTCATGGATACTGATGTTGACCCAACGGTGAGTCTTAACCCGCCCAGTCCCCCAAAGGCAACTAAGGAAAATCCTTGTGACAAAAATGAGGGGGTTATCATTACTAGGTCGGGTTATACCATACCCGAGGTCTCTAAAGTGTTGGCGAAGCTTGTTGCTAAGGATAAAACAATATTGCCAGAGAAAGGCAAAGCCAAGTTGGAGCTTCCAAACTATGAGAGCATGAGTGCTGAAGAACTACATGCTGGTTACTTGGACCATCTTACCACGAGCCGGGAGATGGAAGTCGGCCTTGTCAGCATGATGAAAAACAAATATGAGATATACTCCTTTTTATTGTGTACTCCATATATATCCTTTTATAGCCCCCAAGGGCCGGCTCATCTCCTTGAGATGAGTCAGGTCTTTGTGGATAATTATGATGACTTCAACCCGTAGCCCCCAAGGGCTGGCTCATCTCCATGAGATGATTCGAGTCTTAGGTGATAGTTATGAAGATTTCAACCTGTAGCTCTCAAGGGCTGGATCATCTCCGTGAGATGCGTCGGGTCTTTGTTAATGGTTATGAAGATTTTGACATGTAGCCCCCAAGGGCCAGAGATGAGCCGGGTCTTCTCCATACTCTTGTTTTGGAAAAAGTTGATATGCATTAGCCCCCAAGTCTCAAACATATTGCTTTGTAATCTGTTGGAGACTTGTTATAATTGATACGTCTCCAATGTATCTATAATTTTTGCTTGTTCCATGCTATTATATTATCAATCTTGGGTGTTTTACAATCATTTTATAGTAAATTTATATCTTTTTTGGGGACTAACCTATTGACATAGTGCCAAAATGCCAGTTGCTATTTTTGCTTGTTTTTTTACTTCACAGAAAATCAGTACCAAACGGAGCCCCAACGTCACGGAAATCTTTGGAGTTTTTTTGTGGACTAGAAGAACCAGGACGGGCCAAACAACCACCAGAGAGGGGGCCCAGGGTGGCCACCCTCCACCAGGGCGTGCTAGAGACCCCTCGTGCGGCCTGGTGGAGTGTGCCCACCTTGGGACTCCCCTCAACCGACTATTCGCCCTATAAATTCCCAAATATTCAGAAAACCCTAGAGGAGTCGATGAAACACAATTCAAGCCGTCGCAAGTTCTAGAACCTCAAGATCCAATCTAACACCATCATGGAGGGGTGCATCGTCTTCATGGGTGCTTCTTCAATGATGCGTGAGTAGTCCACCATAGACCTATGGGTTCGTAGGCAGTAGCTAGATGGATTCCTCTCTCTCTATGATTCTCAGTACAATGGTCTCTTGGAGATCTATTTGATGTAATAACTTTTGCAGTGTGTTTGTTGGGATCCGATGAATTTTGAGTTCATGATCAGTTTCTATCCATGAGTATGATTTGAGTCTTCTTTGATATCTTATTTGCATGATTACTTATAGCCTCGTATTTCTTCTTCGAATCTTGGGTTTAGTTAGGCCAACTACATCGATTTTTCTTGCCATGGGAAGAGGTGCTTTGTGATTGGTTCGATCTTGCGGTGTTCTTTCCAAGTGACAGAAGGGGCAGCAAGACACACATGTATCGTTGCCATTAAGGATAACAAGATGGGGTCTATTCCTAGATGAATAGATCTTGTCAACATCATGTCATCGTTCTTATTGCATTACTCAATTTTTCCATGAACTCAATACACTAGATGCATGCTGGATAGCGGTCGATGTGTGGAGTAATAGAAGTAGATGCATAATCGTTTCGGTCTACTTATCCTAGATGTGATGCCTATATAATGATCATTGCCTGGATATCGTCATGATTATTTGATCTTATATCAATTACCCAACAGTAGTTTGTTCACCCACCATGCGCTATACTCATGAGAGAAGCTTCTTGTGAAACCTACGGTGACCGATATTTTTCCATGGTAGATGTGTTATTCTCAAGAAGAGTGTTTATTCACTTGTCATTGCATGAGAGTACGATGGTAATAGGGATGCCCAGTACCAAAATGAAAAGAAAGTTTTTTTTACTTTGTGTTGTCAAATAATAAATTCCTTGGAAAGTGTTGGTATGGAAGGCAATTGTGGATTCGGCTAGCCATGGAAAGTGAAAGTATGGTGGAAAAAGTAATAAAGTTTATTTTCTGTTTGGGAACCGCTTATGATGTATCTAGCATGGAAAGATATTGAAATCTCTCGGTCGTTTTCATTGACAGGAAAGGCATGCCACCCAAAATATTTCTCTCTATTATTTTAAACCTTGATCTCTGGCACCTCTACAAATCCCTACTTCACTCTGCGAAGGGCCTATCTATTTACTTATGCAATTTTTATTTTTTCAGTTTGAGTCTCCATCTTCTCTTATAAAGCACCAACTAGGAGGCACTATGATGGTACTTGAGCATTAGGTGTAGCTAGTATTTGAGTGTGTACCATGAATGGATCAATGATTGTGCATGATGGGCTAGGGATAACCTGCTTTAGTGTTGATATTTTGAAAGACATGGTTGCTTGTTGATATGCTTGAGTATTGAAGTTTTCATGTGAAAACTATACTATTGCTTTGAACCGGCTAAAAGTCCAAATGTCCATGCTACAAAGAAAAGAATTACACATCAAAGAATTCTGTTTTTATCATTTACCTACTCGTGGATGAGTAAGAATTAAGCTTGGGGATGCTGATACGTCTCCAACGTATCTATAATTTTTTCTTGTTCCATGCTGTTATATTACCAATCTTGGATGTTTTACAATCATTCTATAGCAACTTTATATCATTTTTTGGGACTAACCTATTGACATAGTGCCAAAGCGCCAGTTGCTGTTTTTGCTTGTTTTTTACTTCGCAGAAAATCAGTACCAAACGAAACCCAAACGTCCTGAAATTTTTTGAAGATTTTTTTGGACCAGAAGAGACTAGATGGACCAAACAACTATCAGAGAGGAGGCCTGAGGTGGGGAACACCCACCATGGCACGGTAGAGGCCCCTTGCACAGCTTGGTGGGTGGTGCCCACCTCGGGACCCCCTCCATCGACTATCGGCCCTATAAATACATAAATATTCGGAAAACCCTAGGGGAGTTGATGAAACACAATTCCAGTCGCCACAAGTTCCAGAACCTCGAGATCCAATCTAACACCACCACGGAGGGGTTCATCTTCATCATAGGTGCCTCTCCGATGATGCGTGAGTAGTCCACCATAGACCTACGGGTTTGTAGGCAGTAGCTACATGGCTTACTCTCTCTCTCTCTTATGATTCTCAATACAATGGTCTCTTGGAGATCTACTTGATGTAATGACTTTTGCGGTGTGTTTGTTGGGATTCGATGAATTTTGAGTTCATGACCTGTTTCTATCCATGAATATGATTTGAGTCTCATTTCATCTCTTATTTGCATGATTACTTATAGCCTCATATTTCTTCTTTGAATCTTTGGTTTAGTTAGGCCAACTGGATCGATTTTTCTTGCCATGGGAAGAGGTGCTTTGTGATGGGTTTAATCTTGCAGTGTTCTTTCCTAGTGATTGAAGGGGCAGCAAGGCACGCATGTATCATTGCCATTAAGGATAACAAGATGGGGTCTATTCCTACATGAATATATCTTGTCTACATCATGTCACCGTTCTTATTGCATTACTCCGTTTTCCGATGAACTCAGTACACTAGATGCATGCTAGATAGTGGTCGATGTGTGGAGTAATAGAAGTAGATGCAGAACCTTTTCGGTCTACTTATCTTGGACGTGATGCCCATATAATGATCATTGCCTGGATATCGTCATATTATTTGATCTTCTATCAATTCCGAACAGTAATTTGTTCACCCACCATGCGCTATACTCATGAGAGAAGCCACTAGTAAAACCTACGCCCCCCGGGTCTACTTTTCCAACATACTCCTTACCGATCTACTATTTTGCCTTTTTGTTTCCAGATCTATTAATCCAAAAAAACTAAAATACCTTGCTGCACTTTTTTTACCTATTTTATTTTGTGTTCTTGCAAGATCTATTTACCAAAACTATCACTACCTAATCTATATTTTTACCATTGAGAGCTTGACAACCTCTCTTACGTGTCGGGTTGCAAGTATTTGTAATTTGTGTCCAGGTGTTGTTTATGTAGGTGCTTGATCTCCCTCTACAGATTGATACCTTGGCTTCGTAAGTACGGTAAATACTTACCGTCGCCGTGCTGCATCATCCCTTTCTTTTTGGGGAAATACCAACACAGTCTCAAGCCACGTCATGTACTTTCTAGGTCCATTGTGCTTATAATTCAGGTTAGAACGTTCTGTACATGAAAAGGCATTAAAAAAGGACTCGAAAATTCGTAATTGTGTCGTTGGATAATTTTCATGTATTTTATAGGAAACTAATACAATGTTAAAGGATATTTGTGGGAAGAGGCAACTAGCGATGTGTCGTTTATTTATTTTGTAACTCTAGAAAAATGGAAAACATGCTTGAAGAACATGTTATCTCGTGTGGTGCCCAGGCATGACCTCAATATGATCCGGTAAAAAATTGAGGAGGTATGGATAATGTCGTGATAGAAACTCTTCATAAACCGGACCATCGCCTATGGAGTTTCATGGTTCGGGGAGAGGAAATCGCCATGTTTTCAAGGGGAACCCATATTTCCTTGGTCCTTTCAACTTGATTTATTTTCTACAATCAACATACCCACTAGAATGCACCATGTCCAAATTTCACAATTTTCAGGCTCATTTATCGTATTTAGTCCTTTTGTGTATTTTCTAGGCCTTTTGTATTTATAATACATATTTAATGGCAAACGTTTTCACAAAAACCATTTGCAAAGCATATGATGGCATGAGAGAGAGAGAGAAGACTTGAATTTTTTCGACGCGGGATCACCAATTTTCTCTTTTCTTGCACACGGGTATTTGATGCGCTTTGTCTGCGTTGCGTGTTCCCCCGTAAGGTTCGAGTTTTGCCACCAAATTTTCAATAGGCATGAGATTTCAGTAGTTATTCCTCCCACCCATATCCACCCATCACATTTCCCCTATCCCCACCACCCCTCTCCCCCGCTCTAACTGCAGCCCAAACCGCCGCCGCCGCCGCAACCAAATCTATGTTCTGCACCAGTCTCGCTCGTTGATCTAGTGAGGTAACCTCTGATCTCCGTCACCGCCCTGGCCCGATAGCTCAGATGGAGCATGCAAACAACCCTCATGCCTCCACATCCCCACCCCCTATCGCCGAGCATCCGCACGTAAGCCCAGCCAGATATCACGTGAAGGTCGAGGAGCTGGTCATGGTGGTCGATGACGCGGTGAACGCTATGCATGCCGATCCGGAGGAACACCTCACCGCCAACGCCGCCAACTTGGTGCGGGCTATGGCCTTGATGAAATCCCCAAGCAACTACCCATCGGGACTTCTCAAGTATGAACTATCCAGTTCATTTTTATGAATACCGGTATAGCAATGTTTAACTATGTCAATTTCAATTTCGACGGTACACATTTAAATTGCCATGTTAGGTTGTCTGTACTCTGTAGTTGTGACGCCCGCAATTTCGACAGTACGCTAATCAAACATGCAATGCGTACGACCAAGATTAGGGACTCACTAATCGATATCACAACAGAACACTAGACACAAAATAAGGTCATACAACTTCATATTACAAGCCATGGGCCTCGAGGGCTCGAATACAAAGCTCAACAAGCACGAGTCAGTGGAAGCAAATAATATCTGAGTACGTACATAAGTTAAACAAGTTTTGCCTTAAGAAGGCTAGCACAAACATAACAATGGGTCGAAAGAGGCGATGCCTCCTTCCTGGGAACCTCCTATCCTACTGCTGGTCGGGGGCCACCTCCTCGTAGTAGCAGGCTCCTCTAGTGGTGTAGTAGTCGTCTCTGGCGTACTCCATCTCTGGGGCTCCATTGTCTGAACGCAGCAATCGTATCGAGGGGGAAAGATAAAGCAAAGTAGTAGTGAGTACTCATCCAAATTACTTGCAAGACTGACATCAGAACTATGCTAAGTATGCATCAGTATCAAGGAATGGGGTTATATTTGGGCTGACCGCAGAAAGCAAGAATAGGGGGAAGGCCTAGTCCTATCGAAGACTATCATCTTCAGCATCTTGCAGCATTAGAAGAGAGTACACTAGTATATCATATATTGTCATATTATTGTAGCAATTTTATTAAATAACCACGCCCAGAGATTCTTCCTCGACTCCCTGCGAGGAAGCAATCTCGGAGCCAACATTCATTTCAAATTAGAGTCACAATTCTAGTTGTAGTAGATCAAGGCACAACTCGAAGTCGTCCTATTATCGTGAACACGGCTATTCGAATAGATGAATTCATCCCTGTAGGGGTGCACCGCATTTCCAACATGCTTGATCACCTCCAGCCAGACACACTTTCCTGGGTAATGCCCGACCTTGGGATTTCAATACGTCGTCGCCCCACCTAGGCTCAATAGAGAGGCCAGCCTACCGGTCTAAATCCTAAGCACACAGGGGTCATGGGCCCACTTGCCCTTTGTGCTCCTGCACAATGCGTACGCGGCCGAGGTCATCCCTAGCACACCCTAATCCAAGAGCTATACCGTCCAGGACACTTGGGCGCGCGCCACTCCAATGCTGACATCCGAAGAGCTTTGGCTGATACAACGATGCCGAGTACCCATAACTTCTCCCACCTGAAGGTTTCGTGCGTAAAAGGTCAAACGACTAACTCAGATCAAATACCCAACCCATTTGCATTTTATTAATGCGGGACAAGCGCGACCCATGAAGTGTGGTCCCGTCGCCCCGTCTCGAGGATGTGTGGCAAGGCCTCTCCTGCCTATCCACGCCTCATCATCATCAAACCATGGGTACTCCTCAGGGCCGACCCATCGCCAACATGTTTCGGTAACCAGGTCATAGTAACTGTGTGTATAAAACATCAAGATAGAACCTGAGGAATCACCCTCAAAGGGCCCCACTTGAGGAAACCGTCAAGATGGGCTTAGAGGAATCACCCTCGAGGGTCCCACACTTGAGGGGTTGCACGACAAAGTCATCGTCAAGAGTGGTGAAGGAGGAATCACCCTCGATAACCACGACCGACTAGCTACACTATACAGTTAGCCTCATGAGTACTTTACGAGGTGTCACCCTCCGTACTCGATAGTAGCTCTGCAGAGTCGTACATAAAAGGGGTGTGCGGTGTGTGACGGGTATGACTTGTCGGTCGGTCGACCGAGTCTTCAAGTCATCGAGTCGTCGGTGAAGAAGCAGGGGCAACTGGGACTAAGGGGGTCACATGGGATTCATTGATCAACCTATACTATGAAGTTGATATAACAACAGGTATAGTAGCAGTTTATCAAAAATAGTCTATGCATCAGAAATTGGAGCTAGCTAAAATAGTAGCAAAATCCAATGCAAGAATAAGAGGGAAAGAATTAGGCTATATCAGAATGCTCAAGGGGGTGCTTCCCTTGTTGCTCTACGGTAAAAGACTAGTCGTCAGGTGTGTAGTCGTACCCGGCAGCAGCGTCCGTCTCGGGGTCTACCAGTAAGAAGAGGGGGGAGAAACAAGAAAAATAAAGCACAGATGCAACACGATGCATGACATGGCAATATGCGAAGCTAGGTTCGGAAGTAACTAACATAGTATTACACGTCGCAGGAGGTTCGAAAGAATACTTGACGATATTTTCCGAGTCTCGGGCTACTACCAGACAGATGAAATGGATGGAAAAGTTCCATGTTCGCTATGATAGGAGCACATGACAGACGAACAAACTACGTATTCGAATTCTTAAGTTTTTTCTAATCAAGTATCATGTGTAAAATATTTTCATCCGAGCTACGGATTATTTAATATTATTTTTTAAAGTTTTATTAATAGCCAGAAATTAAAACAGATTATTTAAATTCAATAATTAAATTTATGACATCAGCATGATGTCATCATGACATCAACAGTCAACTGGCCAGTTTGATTGGTCAAACTGACCAGTGGGTCCCACATGTCATTCTCACAGTGTTAATTAAGTTTAAATTTAATTAAAACAAATTAATTAAGGGGGGTGGGATCCACCTGTCATTCTTTGATTAGGTTAATTAATTAACAGAATTAGTTAATAGTTTTAATTAATTATTAGAGTGGTTAATTAATATAATTAACCTTAGTTAAGTTAATTAACTAATTACTTACTTAATTAAAACAATTATCTAATTAATTAAGTTACTAGTTAAACATTTTAAATTTATTTTTATTTCCATTTTGTTTTTACAAAATGTTTAGGGGCGGTGGCCCCCCTATTGGAAATATGCCCTAGAGGCAATAATAAATTAGTTATTATCATATTTCCTTGTTCATGATAATCGTTTATTATCCATGCTATAATTGTATTGATCGGAGACTTAAATGCATGTGTGGATACATAGACAAAACCATGTCCCTAGTATGCCTCTAATGGACTAGCTCGTTGATCAAAGGATGGTTAAGGTTTCCTAGCCATGGACATGATATATCATTTGATAACGGGATCACATCATTAGGAGAATGATGTGATGGATAAGACCCAAACTACAAACATAGCATATGATCGTGTCAGTTTATTGCTACTGTTTTCTGCATGTCAAGTATATGTTCGTATGATCATGAGATCATGCAACTCACGGATATCGGAGGAGTGCCTTGTGTGTATCAAACGTTGCAATGTAACTGGGTGACTATAAAGGTGCTCTACAGGTATCTCCGATGGTGTCTGTTGATTTGGCATGGATCGAGACTGGGATTTGTTACTCCGTGTGACGGAGAGGTATCTCAGGGCCCACTCGGTAATGCAACATCACAATAAGCCTTGCAAGCAATGTGACTAATTGTTAGTTGCGGGATCTTGTATTACGGAACGAGTAAAGAGACTTGCCGGTAACGAGGTTGAACTAGGTATAGAGATACCAACAATCGAATCTCGGGCAAGTAACATACCGAAGAACAAAGGGAACGTTACACGGGATTAACTGAATCCTTGACATAGAGGTTTGACCGATAAAGATCTTCATAGAATATGTAGGAACCAATGTGGACGTCCAGGTCCCGCCATTGGTTATTGACCGTAGAGGTGTCTCGGTCATGTCTACATAGTTCTCAAACCCGCAGGGTCTGCACACTTAAGGTTCGGTGACGTTTTGGTAGTGTAGAGTTATGTATGGTGGTGACCGAAGTTTGTTCGGAGTCCCGGATGAGATCCCAGACGTCACGAGGAGCTCCGGAATGGTCCGGAGGTAAAGATTCATATATAGGAAGTCCCAGTTTGGTTTCCGGAAAAGTTTCGGGCACATGGGTAGTGTACCGGGAGTGCCGGTAGTGTACCGGGAGGCCTCCGGGAGGGGTATTTCGACCCCAAGGGGTCCATGGGCTGTGGGATAATAGTAACCAGCCCTTATTGGGCTGGGAAAACAGCCACAAAGGCCCATGGCGCATGAGAGAAAGTCCTAAAGCAAAAAGTGGAAAATCAGCCAATAGGAGGCAATCCTACTCCAACTAGGATTGGAGGTGAAGTAGGATTGCTTCCCACCTCCTATTTCGGCTGACCCAAAGGCCTTGGCTGCCTCTCCTCTCCTCTCCTCCTATATATACTAGTGGATTGGGTGGTTTTTGGACAGAATTTCCGGCCACGTGCTACCCGTTCCACCGGTGCATAGTTTCTCCTCTAGATCGTAGTTCCGCAGTGCTTAGGCGAAGCCCTGCCGGAATTGCTCCACCACCATCACCGGAGCGCCGTCATGATGCCGGTGAACTCTCTCTCCTCTCCACTTCCTCTTGCTGGATCGAGACGGTGGAGATCGTCATCAAGCTGCACGTGTGCTGAACGCGGAGGTGCCGTCCGTTCGGCGCTAGATCGGAAGGACCGTGATCGAGATCGCGAGACGGTTCGTGATGTGATCACGAAACGGATCGTGATGAGTTCACGGGACAGATCATGATTGAGATCGTGAGACGGTTCGTGATGTGATCACGGAACGGATCATGATGAGTTCGCGGGACGGATCATGATTGGATCGCGGGACGGATCGTGATGAGATCGCGGGACGCTCGGGCGATTTGGATCGCTAAGATGTTCGACTACACCAACCGCGTTTCTTAACGCTTCCCGCTTAGTGATCTACAAGGGTACGTAGATCCACTCTCCCTCTCGTAGGTGCTCATCACGATGGATAGGTTTGCGTGTGCGTAGGAATTGTTTTGTTTCCCATGCGACGTTCCGCAACAGTGGCATCATGAGCTAGGTTGATGGTTCGATGAGATCTCGAGTAGAACAAATAAGGTTTGTGGGCATTGATGCTTAGATTTCTTCCTCCCTTGGTCGTATTTTGGTTCAACGGGATTGTGAGATGAAGCGGCCCGGACCAACATTACTCGTACGCTTACGAGAGACCGGTTCCCTCGACGCAACTTGTTGCCCAGATGGCTTGCGGGTGACAGTTTCTCTCACTTTAGTTGGATCGGATCCGACAAAGGCGGTCCTTGAGAAGGTTGAAAAGCAATCTATGTATCACCATTGTGGTTTATGCGTAGGTGAGAATCGTTCTTGCTAGATACCCATAGCAGCCACGTAAAACATGCAACAGCAATTAGAGGACGTCTAACTTGTTTTTGCAGGGTATGTTGTGATGTGATATGGCCAATTACATTATGAGATATATGTGATGTATGAGATGATCATGTGATGTATAGAATTTCACAACTTGCATGTCGTTGAGTACGACAACCGGCAGGAGCCATAGGGTTGTCTTTAATTATTGTCTGACCTGCGCGTCAATCATTAAGCGCTATGTAATGCTTTACTTTATCGCTAAGCGGTAGCAATAGAAGTAGAAGCAGGGCTGGCGCCACAACCCCAATGGCAACACATTTATGGAGATCAAGATGATGGATATCATGGTGTTGTGCCGATGACGATGGAGATCATGCCGGTGTTTCGAAGATGGAGATCTTAAACACAAGTTCATGGCCATATCATGTCACTTATGAATTACATGAGATGTTAATCCTTTTATGCACCTTGTTTTTCTTAGTACGGCGGTAGCATTATAAGGTGATCCCTCACTTGAATTTCAAGATGAACTATGTTCTCCCCGAGTGTGCACCGTTGCGAAAGTTCTTCGTGTTGAGACACCACGTGATGATCGGGTGTGATAGACTCTACGTTCACATACAACGGGTGCAAGCCAGATTTGCATGTGCAGAACACTCGGGTTAAACTTGACGAGCCTAGCATGTACAGACATGGCCTTGAAACACAAGAGACCGAAAGGTCGAACATGAGTCATATAGTAGACATGATCAACATGATGATGTTCACCATTGCAGCCACCTCAACTCACGTGATGATCGGACTTGAGTTGGTGAATTTGGATCATGTATCACTCGAATGATCGGAGGGATGTCAATTTGAGTGGGAGTTCTTAAGTAATATGATTAATTGAACTCATTATCATGAACATAGTCAAAGTGTCTTTGCAAATTATGTTGTAGATTACTAGCTCGCACTGTAGCTCCCTTGTATTTTTATATGTTCCTAGAGAAATAGAATTGAAAGATGTTGGTAGCAAAATTGCGTACTGGGTCCGTGATCTGAGGATTGTCCTCATTGCTGCACAGAAGGCTTATGTCCTTAATGCACCGCTCGGTGCGCCACCCCATCTAGCGTCGTCTGTAGATGTTGTGAACATCTGACATGCATGTTTCGATGACTACTTGATAGTTTAGTGCGTCATGCATTACGGCTTAGAATTGAGGCTCCGAAACGTTTTGAACGTCACGGAACATATGAGATGTTCTAAGAGCTGAGATTGTGATCTCAGGCTCGTGCCCGAGTTGCAAGATATAGGATCTCCAACGAGATTCTTTGCCTGCAAGATGAAAGAGAATAGCTCAATCGTTGAGCATGTGCTCAGACTGTCTGGGTACTACAATCGCTTGAATCGAGTGGGAGTTGATCTTCCAGATAAAAAAGTTATTGGTGTAGTTCTCCAAGTCACTATCACTGAGCTACTCGAACTTGGTGATGAACTATAAAATGCCAGGGAAAGAAATGTTGATCCCTGAGCTGTTCGCGATGTTTGACACCATGAAGGTAGAATAAAGAAGGAGCGTCAAGTGTTGATGGTTAATCAAACCACTAGTTTCGAGAAGGGCAAGAGCAAGGAGGGAAACTTCATGGATAGCAACTCAGTTGCTGCTCCAGTGAAGCAACCCAAAGTTGAACTCAAACCCGAGACTAAGTGCTTCTGTTATGAGGTGAGCGGTCGCTGAAGCGGAACAACCCTAGATACTTGGTAGATAAGAAGGCTGGCAACATTGATAGAAGTATATTTGATATACGAGTTATTAATGTGTACCTTGCTAGTACTCTTAGTAGCACCTGGGTATTGGATACCGGTTTGGTTGCTAAATGTTAGTAACTCGAAATAAAAGCTACGGAATAAACGGAGAACTAGCTAAGGGTGAGGTGACGATATGTGTTGGAAGTGTTTCCAAGGTTGATGTGATCAACATCGCACGCTCTCTCTACCTTCAGGATTAGTGACGAACCTAAATAAATGTTATTTGGTGTTTTGCATTGAGCATGAACATGATTAGATCATGTTTATTGCAATATGGTTATTCATTTAAGTTAGAGAATAATGGTTATTCTGTTTACATGAATAATACCTTCAATGGTCATGCACCCAGTGAGAATGGTTTGTTGAAATCTTGATCGTAGTAGTACACATGTTCATAACATTGATGTCAAAAGATACAAAGTTAATAATGATAGTACCACATACTTGTGGCAGTGCCGCTAAATGTCATATTGGTATAAAGCGCATGTAGAAACTCCATGCTGATGGTTATTTGGACTCATTCGATTTCGAATCGGTCGAGACATGCGAACCATGCCTCTTGGGCAAGATGACTAAAGGACCCCGTTGGATGGAGCGGGCAAGTGATTCATTGGAAATGATACATGTTGATGTATGCAATCTAGTGAGTCTTGTAGCGTGCAGTGGATATCGTTATTTTCTTACCTTCACTGATGATTTGAGTAGATATAGTGTATATTTACTTAATGAAACACAAGTCTGAATCGTTTGAAAGGTTCAAGCAAATTCAGAGTGAAGTTTAAAGATCATCGTGACAAGAAGATTAAAATGACCGCGATATGATCGTGGAGGTGAATATCTGAGTTACGAGTTTGGCATACAACTTAAGACAATGTGAAATTTGTTTCACAACTAGCGCCACCTGGAACACCATGGTGTGATGGTGTGTCCGAATATCATAGTCATGCTCTATTGATATAGTGCATACTGTGATGTCTCTTATCGTTTTTCTACTATAATTTTTGGGGTTATGCATTAGAGACAACTACATTCACTTTAAATAGGGCATCATCTAAATCCGTTGAGATGACACTTTGTGAATTATGGTTTGATAGAAACCTAAGCTGTCATTTCTTAATATTTGGGGCTGTGAAACTTGTGTGGAAAATGTTTTCACCTAATGAGGTCGAACCCAAGGCGGACAAATGCATCTTCATAGAATACCCCAAGATCAGTTGGGTGAACCTTCCATCTCAGATCCTAGTGCAAAGTGTTTGTTGCTTAACCGGATCCTTTCTCGAGGAAATGTTTCTCTCGAAAGAATTGAGTGGGAGGAAGATAGAACTTGATGAGGTTGTTAAACCTTTGTTCAACCAGAGAGTAGCGTAGCGCAGAAAGATGTTTCTGTGAAACCTACGTTAGTTGAACAGGAAGTTAATGATGATGATCATGAAGCTTCAGGATCAAGTTACTATCGAACTTCGTAGGTCGACAAGGATGTGTACTGCTCCTAAGTGGTACGACAACTCTGTCTTGGAGATCATGTTGTTGGACAACGATGAACCTTCGAGCTATGGAGAAGCGATGATGGGCCCAGATTCTGACAAATGGTTAGAGGCCATGAAATCCGAGATAGGATCCATGTATGAAAACCAAGTATAGACTTTGGTAGACTTGCTCGTTAGATGGCAGGTCGTTGAGTACAAATGGACCTTTAGAATGAAGACAGACACTGATGGTGAATGTCACCATTTGTAAAGCTCGACTTGTTGCAAAGTTGTTTGTGACAAGTTCAAGGAGTTGAATGCGATGAGGCTTTCTCACTCGTAGCGATGCTAAAAGTCTGTTGGAATTATGTTAGCAGTTGCTGCATTTTCAATTATGAAATCTGGCAGATGGATGTCAAAACATCTTTTCCTTAACGGTTTACTTAAGGAAAGGTTGTATGTGATACAACCAGAAGGTTTTGTCAGTCCTAAGGATGCTAAAAGATGAGCAAGCTTCAGTGATCCTTCTATGGACTGAAGCAAGCATCTCGGAGTTGGAATATACACTTTGATGAGGTGATCAAAGTTTTTGTAGTTTATACAAAGTTTACGAGAAACTTGTATTTGCAATAAAGTGAGTGGGAGCACTATAGAGTTTCTGATAAGTATATGTGGTTGACATATTGTTGATTGGAAATAATGTAGAATTTCTGGAAGGCATAAAAGGTTGTTTGAAAAGTGTTTTTCAAAGGAAGACCTGGATAAAGCTACCTAATCGTTGAGCATCAAAATCTATAGAGATAGATCAAGATGCTTGATGAGACTTTCAATGAGTGCATACCTTGACAAGATTTTGAAAGAGCTCAAAATGGATCAGCTAGAGAAATAGTTCTCGTCTGATTTGTAAGGTGTGAAGTTGAGTGAGACTCAAAGCTCGACAACGGCAGAAGAAAGAGAAAGGACGAACGTCGTCCCCTATGCCTTAGCCATAGGCTCTATATTATGCCATGCTGTGTATCGCACCTGTGTGTGCCTTGCCATGAGTCTGTCAAGGGGTACAAGAGTGGTCCAGGAGTGGATCACTGGACAGCGGTCGGAATTATCCTTAGTAACCAGAGGACTAAGGAAATGTTTCTTGATTATGGAGGTGATGAAGAATTCGTCGTAAAGAGATACGTCGATGCAACCTTTAACACCTATCCGGATGACTAGTAGTAGCAATCTGGATACGTATAGTGGAGCAACCATTTGGAAATAGTACCAAGTGGAGTGTGGTAGCAGTGTTTACGGTTTGACATAGAGATTTGCAAAGTACACACGGATCTGAATATCGTAGACCCGCTGACTATAAGACCTCTCTCACATGCAAAGCATGATCGAGCCCCAGAACTCATTGGGTGTTAGATTCGTAACAATGCGAATCACATGGTGCTGTGAACTAGATTATTGACTCTAGTGCAAGTGGGAGACTGTTGGAAATATGCCCTAGAGGCAATAATAGATTAGTTATTATCATATTTCCTTGTTCATGATAATCGTTTATTATCCATGCTATAATTGTATTGATCAGAGACTTAAATGCATGTGTGGATACATAGACAAAACCATGTCCCTAGTATGCCTCCAATGTACTAGCTCGTTGATCAAAGGATGGTTAAGGTTTGCTAGCCATGGACATGAGATGTCATTTGATAACAGGATCACATCATTAGGAGAATGATGTGATGGATAAGACCCAAACTACAAACATATCATATGATCGTGTCAGTTTATTGCTACTTTTTTCTGCATGTCAAGTATATGTTCCTATGACCATGTGATCATGCAACTCACGGATATTGGAGGAGTGCCTTGTGTGTATCAAACGTCGCAATGTAACTGGGTGACTATAAAGGTGCTCTACAGGTATCTCCGATGGTGTCTGTTGAGTTGGCATGGATCGAGACTGGGATTTGTTACTCCGTGTGACGGAGAGGTATCTTAGGGCCCACTCGGTAATGCAACATCACAATAAGACTTGCAAGCAATGTGACTAATTGTTAGTTGCATGATCTTGTATTATGGAACGAGTAAAGAGACTTGCCGTTAACGAGGTTGAACTAGGTATGGAGATACCGACGATCGAATCTCGGGCAAGTAACATACCGAAGAACAAAGGGAACGTTATACGGGATTAACTGAATCCTTGACATAGAGGTTCAACCGATAAAGATCTTCGTAGAATATGTAGGAACCAGTGTGGACGTCCAGGTCCCGCCATTGGTTATTGACCGTAGTGGTGTCTCGGTCATGTCTACATAGTTCTCGAACCCGCAGGGTCTGCACACTTAAGGTTCGGTGACGTTTTGGTAGTGTAGAGTTATGCATGGTGTTGACCAAATTTTGTTCGGAGTCCCGGATGAGATCCCGGACGTCACGAGGAGCTCCGGAATGGTCCGGAGGTAAAGATTCATATATAGGAAGTCCCAGTTTGGTTTCCGGAAAAGTTTCGGGCTCATCGGTAGTGTACCGGGAGTGCCGGTAGTGTACCGGGAGTCCTCCGGGAGGGGTATTTCGACCCCAAGAGGTCCATGGGCTGTGGGAGAATAATAACCAGCCCTTAGTGGTCTGGGAAAACAGCCACAAAGGCCCATGGCGCAGGAGAGAAAGTCCTAAAGCAAAAAGTGGAAAATCAGCCAATAGGAGGCAATCCTACTCCAACTAGGATTGGAGGTGAAGTAGGATTGCTTCCCACCTCCTATTTCGGCTGACCCAAAGGCCTTGGCTGCCTCTCCTCTCCTCTCCTCCTATATATACTAGTGGATTGGGTGGTTTTTGGACAGAATTTCCGGCCACGTGCTACCCGTTCCACCGGTGCATAGTTTCTCCTCTAGATCGTAGTTCCGCAGTGCTTAGGCGAAGCCCTGCCGGAATTGCTCCACCACCATCACCAGAGCGCCGTCATGCTGCCGGTGAACTCTCTCTCCTCTCCACTTCCTCTTGCTGGATCGAGACGGTGGAGATCGTCATCAAGCTGCACGTGTGCTGAACGCGGAGGTGCCGTCCGTTCGACGCTAGATCGGAAGGATCGTGATCGAGATCGCGAGACGGTTCGTGATGTGATCACGAAACGGATCGTGATGAGTTCACGGGACAGATCATGATCGAGATCGTGAGACGGTTCGTGATGTGATCACGGAACGGATCGTGATGAGTTCGCGGGACGGATCGTGATTGGATCGCGGGACGGATTGTGATGAGATCGCGGGACGCTCGGCGATTTGGATCGCGAAGATGTTCGACTACACCAACCATGTTTCTTAATGCTTCCCGCTTAGAGATCTACAAGGGTACGTAGATCCACTCTCCCTCTCGTAGGTGCTCATCACCATGGATAGGTTTGCGTGTGTGTAGGAAATTTTTTGTTTCCCATGCGACGTTCCCCAACACCCCCTCTGTCATTCACACGGGAGGAGGCTAATGGGATTAACCCACTAACCAGATCGGTTTAGTGAGGGAAGGGGGGGGGGACGACTGAGCCCTTCTGTGGCCGGTCATCGACGGGGCCAGCACGGCAAGCACGTCGACGGCAAGGGGTGCGAGCGGGGCATAGCGGGGCCACGACGCGCGTGGCGGTGAGCGCGGGCGGGGGCGCGTGCGGTGCGGTGTGTGCACGGCGCAACAGGGTGCGGCTAGTGGCGAGGGGAAGGTCGGGGTGCGGCCGGAGCGCGACGGTGAACGCGTGCGGGTACGGGGCTGGTGTGGGTAGGCACAGCGGGGCCGCGGTGATAGGGTGCGAGCAATGCCACGGCGGTGGAAAGCATCTAGTGGCGGCAGGGTGGTTCTGGCCCGAGGGGGAGAGGAGAAGGGATGGGAGGAGCCCGATGGGCTCGTCGGCGGTGGAGGGAAGGGGTTGGCGAGGCTCGCAGAAGCCAGGTGGGGAGGATGCCGAGGAGGCGCCAGCGGTGAGGAGGGGCGGTGGTGTGACGTTGGGGCACCGCCGATGACGTGGCGACGCAGTGGCGGCGGGCATCGGCTGCGTGAGGGGAGGATCCCCGATCCAGATCGGATTGGGAGAGGGGGGCATGGGGAGGAGTGGGGCGAGTGGGGTGTGGGCATTGGTGGTGGGGGTCGTGGGTGACCTAGTGGCGCCCGGGGTGGGCCGGTTGGGCCGCCACGCCAGCTGGGTCGGTTGGGGCCGGCCCAGTGGGGAACATGGGGGGGGGGCTTTGTTTGTTTTATTTATTTTCTTATTTTTACTTGTTAACAATTTCTGTTTTATAATTATTTAGAGCACTAACCATTTTATAATTTGTTGGATTCTATGCCACAATTACCTATGATTATTTGCCGCATTATGAAAATTTTAGATTTCGCATGTGACAAATTTGAATCTTGACTTTAGATTGTATTTGAATTTGAATTTCGATTTGGATCAAGTGAAGATTAGCAAAATGGATTAGCATAACCCATAGGTTACTGTAGCTTGATTACACAGATTACTGTAGCTGCAAATCCAGGGCCGTCATAGTAGTCAACACGTCCGTTGTTCATGTCTGTTATGTGTAGTGTGTTGTTCAATTATGAATTGTCCAGTTCAATTTTACCAATACCAGTTACAAACTTACAATGCCTATGCTAGGTTGATGTTAAACCTGATGTAGTGAACAGTTATATCCATTATTTACGTTGTTCTTTCGGTACCATGCTGCTCTTCGCAAAGAAGATATCACTAGAGATGATGTTCTTCAATTACCATAAGATATTTTTGGTGCATGTTAACCCTGTTGTAGTTGACACGCCTTTCCTTGTACTTATGCAGTTTCATAATGCATGATGATGTTGTTTACCATCGAGGTTAGTCATATCCCAATATCTTATAGTATTTTACATCATTTGTTACGTTGCACTTTAGCTTCTAACATTTACTTGTTGCTTGTAGGTACATATGTTAGCGGTAGTGATCCATGCCATGACCGGCAGGAACACATAGCCACCGACTTTGTGCGGGCTCTGGCCGAGTTGAAGTACCCCAGCAACTGTCCCTCGGGATTTACCAAGTATGAACTGGCTCGTGATGTTTAACTGTGTCAATTTCTGTTTCATTGGTACAAGTTTTAATGACTATGTTATGTTGTCTGCACTCTGAAGTTAACACATCCAATAATTTCACCAAAACCTGTCCCTTTGTTACCGCACTACTCCTTGCAATGAAAATATCACCGGAGATATTTTCGTTTAGTTAAAATTTGCTATTTTTGGTGGATGTTAACCCTGTTGTATTTAACACGCCTTTCTATGTGCTTATGTAGGGCTACGATGCGCGATGCTGTTGTTTACCATTGAGGTTAGTCACCTCCCATTTTCTAATAATATTTTACATCATTTGTGCAATTGCAGCTTATGTTCTAACATTTATTTGTTGCTTGTACGTACATATATCAGCGGTACTGATTCACGCTTCGACCCCCTTTGCATATGAAGCGATGAGATAAAGATGAACAAGCATCAAGTCAGGAAACTAAGAAAAAATGTTAGGCAGACGAGACTTCTGATTGGAATTAAAATTTTTATTTATACTTTATCCAAGACATCAGTGAGCTTTAGGATGGTAAGTAATCTGTTGCCTTTTGCTACCTCTTGAGAGTGCGTTGGTTTTCCCTTGAAGAGGAAAGGGTGATGCAGTGAAGGAGATAACTATTTCCCTCAGTTAATGAGAACCAAGGTATAAATCAAGTAGGATGAACAAGCAAGTCGCCAATGGATGCACGCACACAAACAACCAAATTCTTGCACCCAACGCTATAAAGGGCTTGTCAATCCCTTCACGATGATTTGCAAGGATTAGATCTGATAGAGATAGATGTAAACGAGAATAGAAAGTAAAAGGTAAATAAATTGTAGAAAAGTATTTTTGGTATTTTTTGTTTATAGATCCGAAAATACATTATTGAAAGTAGACCCGAGGGCCATAGGTTTCACTAGAGGCTTCTCTCTCGAAGGAAAATATCATGGTGGGTAAACAAATTACTATCAAGCAATTGATAGAAAAGCGAAAAATCATGTAGTTATCCAAGGCAATGATCATGCATATAGGCATCACGTTCGTATCAAGTAGACCGAAACGATTCTGCATCTACTACTATTACTCCATACATCGACCGACTCTTGCCTGCATCTAGAGTATTAAGTTCATGAAGAACAGAGTAACGCATTAAGAAAGATGACATGATGTAGAGGGATAAACTCAAGCAATATGATGAAAACCCCATCTTGTTAACCTTGATGGCAACAATACAATACGCGCCTCGCTACCCCTACTATGTCATTGGGTGAGGACACCGCAAGATTGAACCCAAAACTAAGCACTTCTCCCATTGCAAGAATTACCAATCTAGTTGGCCAAACCAAATCGATAACTCGAAGAGACTTACAAGGATATGAAATCATGCATATAAGAATTCCGAGAAGATTCAAATAAGATTTATGGATAATCTGAACATAAAGTCACAATTCATCGGATCTTGACAAACACACCACAAAAGAAGATTACATCGGATAGATCCCCATGAAGATCATGGAGAACATGGTATTGAAGATAAAAGAGAGAGAAGAAGCCATCTAGCTACTAGATATGGACCCGTAGGTCTGTGGTGGACTACTGACACATCATCAGAGGGGCAATGGAGTTGATGTAGATGCCCTCCGTGATTGAAACCCCCTCCGATAGATTATCGGAAAGGCTCCAAGATTGGTTCTCTCGGGAACGGAGGCTTCTGGCGGTGGAAAAGTATTTGCGTGGCTCGTTCTGATGTTGGGGGAATATTTGGGGAATATATTGTCCAAAGATTAGGGTTAGAAGACCTGCCGGGAGACGGCAAGCCTGCTAGGCGCGGCCAGGGGGGGTGTCACAGCCTGGGACCGACGCTCTAGAAGATTCCCCTTTTATTCCATTCTCGTCATGTGATTCATTTGATTTTCGCATTCCTTATTGCATCATTCGCATCATCTGCATAACATCGTCACTCGTTTTCGAAATTTGCATCCGTCAGTAGCTACCAGTTCTCTCCGTTCATGTCGCTGACCATTTCGAGACCAACCTCACACGCATGTGCCTACAACATCGATAAAAATATTATTTTAAAGTGCATATAAAATATTCTCGGATCGGGTCGAAAGTTGGCATGCGGTCTTGTTTTATTGTAGGTAGACCGCCTGCCAAATTTCGTCGTGGTTAGAGGTCGTTTGGTACCCCAGTGGTTAAATATATAGCGGCACTAGCCGGTCAAATTATCAGATGTTTTCTAGGTGTTTCAAACCCATGTCACGGGCCACAATTCTTTCTCTCATACCCACCTAGCCCAACTACACAGCCCAGTAGCCCAACCTAGCTTGACCCTCCGTTCGTGGTCACCGGATCACGATCAGACGAACGAGGTCCAACCCTCCCTAGACCATTCCCTATATAACCCCCCATGGAGAGAGCCCCTTCACTCTCTAGAGTTTCTCCCATGTAAAATTGCACCCACCCCCCTCAAAAACCCCACCTTCTTGCCCCACATCCCTCCAATCCTGAAATCTACTCCTCCCCTCCACTTTCTACCCAAAAAATCCAACAATTAGGGGTCTAATTCATCGTTGCAGCCCACCGGACATGTCCCTGGTCAAATCGGACACTCCCGATGACCACAAAGCCCCGCAGCCGCCTGAGCCTCCCCGAGCCCAGCTCTAGTGCGAACTGCCGAGCCGCCGCCTCACCCGCTCCGCGTCCGGCCGCCGGACCCTGCCGTTGCGTCTCCCCGCGCCCCGCCTCAAGTTCACGCCGCCCGCCTCTGCCCGAGCCTCCACCTTGCAGGTCCTCGCCGGTGTGCCGCCCGGCCATGTCGCGCCCGGATCCAGCGGGAATCGCTAGATCCGTCATGTCTCCACTGCCTGTCGCCGTTCCCCACGCTAGCCGGACCTCCTGCTCCCGCCGGCCGTCGCCCCGTTGACCAGCAGTGCGTTGCAGCCTCCCTACTCATGCGGGTGCACGAGGAGGACGAGGCTCCTTGGCTGGGCTGCCCCCTCTCACGCGTGGGCTGCGCTCCGCCAGGGCAAGGAGCCGGCCTGCTCCGCCCTGACCTGCCTCCGACCGGGCCTCCCAACATTGGCATGATAAGCCTCTAACCCCTCCACATCCTAGCAAACCATTGTTTGGCTATGTTACCACTTGCTCAACCTTCTTATAGCATTTTTAGCTACAGGCGCAATTGCTTCCATGTGTCAACATGGACATTCTTTTGTTATCAGAATATTATTTCTATTTAATTTAATGCACATATATACTTTGTAAAAGGTGGAAGGCTTGGCATTTTGCTCGGTGGTTTGTTCCACTTTTGCCTCCCCTAGTTACTCGTGTACCGGTGTTATGTTCCATATTGAGCACTCCTAACATGCTCGGGGTTGTTATGGGGACCCCCTTGATTTCCATTTTAGGATAAAGCTTGTCTGGCAAGGCCCAACATTGGTACTACATTTGCCTAATAACTAATAAAATGCATAGGGACCCGCCGGCACCCGCGAATAATTTAATAAACCCCCCGGGCTAGTACTCCTCATGAGTGTTGGTCCAAAACGGGCTGCCTGCGAGGCCACCTCGAGGAAACTCGGGGATAGGTTTTCCTCATAGATAGTCCCATCCGGTCGTATCGAGAACGAGATACGCGGCTCTTATCGAGTTCGTCGACACGTCATGCGGCCTTGCTGGATTTGTTTTACCTTTCTGGAACGTCTTGTGCAAGGAATTCCGAAATACTTCGGGCTATCTCAAGGTTGCGGTTTTCCAATGGAATTGCCTAAGAAATCATGGGATTCGTGGTCGAGGTTATTCCCGCTGAGAGTGGTTAATTTGTGATGGATGAGTTGGAGCACCCCTGCAGGGTTAAATCTTTCGGAAAGCCGTGTCCGCAGTTATGTGGCAACTTGGAGACTTTGTTTAACACTCGGTCATAGCAAACTTGAAGTAAACTCTAATAAAATACACCAATGGTGTGCGTAACCGTGACTACCTCTTCTCGTGAGTCCTTATCCAAGAGAGAACACAGTGGAATTATGTTTAACGTAAGTAGGTGTTCAGGATCACTTAGTGATCATTATTAGTTCACGTCTGTTATGCATAAACCACCCACTTTACTTTATGCATTCGTAAGTTAACCACTCAAATAAATGCTTAGTTGCTTGCTGCAGCCTCACCACTTAACTATACCTCCCCCATTAAGCTTTGCTAGTCTTTATACCCTTGCAAATGAGATTGGTGAGTCCCTGTGGCTCACAGGTTACCAAAACAATAGTTGCATGTACAGGTAATGCGATGATTTGATGTGAGCACGATGCTTGTTTGATTTGGAGTTCTTCTTCTTCTTCATCATCAATCTAGGATGGGTTCCAGGCGGCAACCTGGGATAGCAAGGATGGATGTCATTTTATCGTTTGATTTTGTCTATAGTCGGACCCTGCTCTTATGTTTGATGCTTGAATATGTTACTATATTGATGTGATCTTGTTGTAGCTTATAGCGAGTGTAAGCCAATTCCATATACTCATCTCTTCTGTACATGTACCTGTAATGATATCCGTTCTTGCAAAACGACGAGATGCGTTTCTATCCCTATCGAGGCCCTCGTGCCGAAATAAGGATAGGATCGCATCTTGGGCATGACAAGTTGGTATCAGAGCCTGTATCAACGTAGGAGCCCCCTTGATTGATCGAACTTGGCCGAGTCAAGTCTAGTGAAAAACTATTTTGAGTCTAGTTATATATATCGGAGAGTAGGTTTCTTTTATGTCTCTTCTATACTCCGGAGAGGAATTATGACTTAGGAATTTTGACTCTACCCTCTTCTCACTCAATTTTTTTAGGATCACGTGGATATTTTGGAATGTATATGATACCAATGTGACGGAGTTTTGTACTTGGTGCCTCCTGTTACCGAGGAGTAGAGCTCCAGGGGATTCTTGACACATCGTTATCATTCAATTTCCTTGGTATCTCAGGACGGAGGATGTTCAAAATTACTTCAATACTTTTCGTGGCGATATAAGGCTGGAGTCACTCAGTATTGGGGAGGCGTTCGGGGTACTTCCATGTTTGGTATTATTGTGTTTTTGAGGGTCCGAGATAGATGGAGTTCCGAAGCCTCTGGTTATGTGTTGACGGATGGATACAGTTGGAGTGTAGGGCTTGTTAGTTGTGTGAGATATTTTGCCTCCCTGTATCCCCAACACCCGATTGCATAACCAATGATTTCGAAAGTTCTTAGGTGGTAATTCAAGTAGGTACCTAGGATTATGTTTCCAACAAGTGCATAATGGGTATGTATTTGATCTGTCTTGTTTCGTAAATCTCATCCTTTGTTTTGTTTTGAATATGGTAATTCGAGTTGCTTCGATGTCAAGTGGTGATTTCATATCTTTCCTAAATGGTGTCCACATATTTTCATGGGATTGCTAATCCTTTGGATCAACCGGAGTTGTCATGAAATTCTTTTCTATCTGGAGTTCTTTTCTTTAAGATAATTCAATCCTCTCCAAATTTTGCAAGATATATCCCCATATTCTTCTCCGGAGTTTGTCTCATCTGTCCCAAGTTTCTTTGTTTTCCCCACCCTCCCGCCCTTTTTCTTTAATGATTGAATTACCATCCAATTGCTTTTCTTTTCATGTGATGCTTCTGCTATCTTTTCTTTCGTATTGTTTCCGATGATTCAGTGTGAAGATTCTCAGGAGTTTCAACTTCAAGATCTTTCCTCATATTCCTTGTTCGCGTTGTTTTTCCTCTCCGATGGATTCAATTCAAGCTCTCGGTGTTCATCATATCCTTTCTCATTCGTTCAATGATTGCCCATGTGGGAAATTCTTATCCAAGCCTCTCTTGCTTATTCCTCTTTCTATTCTATCTAGAATGCTGAAGATATCTCAAAGGTTTCGTGCTTTCATTCAATAATCCTTTCAAATTATTTCGAGGTTCTCACCTCATCAAGTTTTCATTTGTAACGGTGCAATCCCTGTGGTTTCTTTTAGTGGGCCCATAACCCATAGGTTTTTCCCTAAGATCTTACCTAGCTCTTCTAATCCTTTTCGGAGATGTCCTCAAGTTCTTATTTAAATATGACGTAAGAATGTTTTTCATCAGTCATATTTCTTCTCCAAGATCACTTCTTAATATTTTTCATCGTTGGCTCAACCTTTCCTTATTCATTCTTCGGGAGCATCTCAATAATTCATGGTGTTGTTTCTCGTCATCATTCTCAGCATTGAAGACCAAAGGAGAGTTTCTCTTAAATCGTTGTTTGTTCTTCCAAAGATTGATGGTTTCAGCTTGTTGCTATCATCTCAAAATGTTTTTGATCATGAGTAATTCCATCCTTATCTATCCGGTGCATTCCAGAGTTGTTCTCATTTTTCGATCCTCCCGAAGGCCATCATTTCAGAAGATTCCTCGTTCTCAGCTTTCAGCTTTCGTTCTCAAATTCTTCTCAATTGTTGTCCCTTCGTTCGTATCTCAATTATTCTAGTGCCTTGTGAAGTTTTCCATTAGGTGGCTCATGATCTCTTTGTTCCCATGTATCTTCGTTCTATCATAGTATCCTCATTCGTTTGTTAATTCTTACCGGTGTTCTCGTTCAAGACTTCGTCAAGTTTGTGATCTATCTCTCTATCTCTCTTCAATTCTTTGCAAGAAGAATAAGTGTTGTGTGAAATCCGTTGCTTGTCATCAATTTAACTTGATGAATGATAAGCATAACTTAATTCCTATTCTTGTTTCATCAAAGTGATTCCCATCATTCTTCCGGAGTGTTCATGATAGCAAATTATCATTCTCAAGTGTTCTCATCTTTTCATTTCCGGAGTTCTAGCTCTTGCAAATATCTCTTTGCGAAGCTTCATCTAAATCATAACAAGGCTTCAATCTTGTCCTTTTGTAACCTTCAATTCTTTTCTATCATCCTTTCCTTCCGGAGTTCTTCCCGATGGTTCTTCATGGTGGGTTGTTAAGGATGTAATCCTTCTCAAAGTGTTCTTTAGCTTGGCTTTCTAAGTTCAAGTCCTTCTCCATTGTCTTTTGAGATGGTGCTATTAAATTCTTGATTATGAGGAGTCTCGAAGGATAGTTGTCAAGAATGAGATAAGTAAACCCATCATGTCTTCCCGGAGTTATCTTGGGTTGGATTTCACCTAAATCATTTCCTAAGGATTGTTGTTACCATGGTGTCATAAATGATCCAAGTTTTCCCCTCCTCTTCTTGGTGAAAGAAGTTTATCATCTCTTTTGCTTCCAGGCAATCCTTGTTTTGTCAGTGGCTGGTTATCACCTCATAATTTTGAAATGTTTTCCATAAGTCCACAACAAGCTTATTATTTTCATATTACTTTTCAACAACTCTGTTCAACCTATGCTTTTCAAACTCATTTGTGCTGGAAGTTGTCTTTTTCTTATCCGTTCTTTTCCTTCCATCAATCTAGTTTCTATTCTTTTGTTACGAAGGCCTTGTGATGTTGCTCTCTTCAATATATCATCTTGCTTTGTCAAGATCATGTTCTTTCTTTACTTATTCATTTAACTGGAGTTCTGTGAAATCTTTTGATGATCCTTCCATCTTATGAAGTTTTGATTCCAATCCAACCGAAGTTTGGTGCCTCTCTTTCAATTTATTTCCATCAAATCAAAATTTGCCTCTCTTTTCTACCGAAGTGTTGCCGAAATTTCTTGTGAATTCTTGCTTGTTCCTCATGTCATTCTTCATCTCATTGAAACCTTTAATGATCATTGGTTTCACTCGTTTGTCAGATAAGAAAGAAATTTTACCTTTTGCTCTTTCTGTTCCCCTTCTCATTCTACATCTCGGGACGAGATCCTCGTGTAGTGGAGGAGAGTTGTAACAGCCCAGGACCGACGCTCCAGAAGATCCCCCTTTTATTCCATTCTCGCCATGTGATTCCGTTGATTGTCCCATTCATCATTGCAACATTCGCATCATCTGCATAGCATCGTCACTCGTTTTCAAAACTTGCATCCGTGAGTAGCTGCCGGTTCTCTCCGTTTGTGTCGCTGACCATTTTGAGACCAACCTCACACGCACGCGCCCGCGACATCGATAAAAATATTATTTTAAAGCGTGTATAAAATATTCTTGGATCGGGTCGAAAGTTGGCGTGTAGTCTTTCTTTATTGTAGGTAGACCGCCTGCCAAATTTCGTCGTGGTCAGAGGTCGTTTAGCACCCCAGCGGTTAATTATATAGCGACAGTAGCCGGTCAAATTATCGGACATTTTCTCGGTGTCTCAAACCCATGTCAGGGTCCATAATTCTTTCTCTCATCCCCAGCTAGCCCAACCTAGCTTGATCCTCCGTTCATGGTCATCGGATCGCGATCGGGACGAACGAGGTCCAACCCACCCTAGACCATTCCCTATATACCCCCCATGGAGAGAGCCCCTTCACTCTCTAGGGTTTCCCCCATGTAAAATTGCAGCCATGCCCTCAAAAACCCCACTCCTCCCCTTCATTTTCTACCCAAAAATCCAACAATTAGGGGGCTAATTCATCCCCGCAGCCCATCGAACATGTACGTGGTCAAATCGGACACGTCCAGCGACCACAAAGCCCCACAGCCACTCGAGCCTCCCCGCGCCCAGCTCGAGTGCCAACCGCTGAGCCACCGCCTCACCCGCTCCGCGTCCGGCCGCCGGACCCCGCCGTCGCGTCCCGAGACACTACCTTGCAGGTCCTCGCCGGTGCGTCGCCCGGCCATGCCGCACCCGGATTCGCCGGGAATTGCCAGATCCGACGGGTCTCCGCCGCCTGCTGCCGTTCCCCGCGCTCACCGGACCTCCTTCTCCCGCCGACAGTCGCCCCGTTGACCAGTAGTGCGCCGCCGACCTCCCTGCTCATGTGGGTGCAAGAGGAGGACGAGGCTCCTCGGTTGGGCCGCCTCCTCTCGCGCATGGGCCACCCTCCGCCAGGCCCAGGAGCTGGCCTGCTCCGCCCCGACCTGCCTACGACAAGGCCTCGGCCCACTAGGGTGAGCGCCCCTCAGCTGACCCTCGCCCATGGGTGCATTATGCTATGTTGCGCCTCTGTGAACTGTTGGGCCAGATCCTAGATTCGGCCCGATTCGTTTTTTCCCGGTGTGGATAATTTACTAAATATTCCAGGATTTGCAGAATTGCAGAAAACCCCCCGTTCTTCATGCATTGACAACTTTTTAACCGTGCATCGTATGTAAAAACTTTATATATGTAATATGGCTAGAATTTTGTGTAGATTCACAATATTCAACTCTCACATGTGTTTAAAATGTTTAACTTCCTGTTTTCATGTAATTTGTGTAAATTCCATGTAAAATGATTTATTTCACAACTAATTAACTATAGCTCCGTTGAAAATGTTTTACATATGTAACTTGACTAGAAAAATGTGTAGAATCTCAGGGTGGCCTTTATTTTGCTGTTTAATAACTCTAAAATATGGTTAGTTCAGATCTGGTCCAAACTTGGAATATGCATGTGAGGTCGTTCTGGAATGTTATATGTTGCTTTCGGCCTCATTTAAGATGCCTACATGTTGAAGTTGTTTATGCTTCACCTATTGCCATGTTAATCAACATTTAATATTGATGAGTACCTAAACGAGAGTGAACTAAATATTTGAATGTGGAGTTTCGTCAATATGCAACTCGTTGCATATTGAGCTTCACTTAATGTGTAGATGTTGATTGTTGTGTTTTGCCATGTCTTGCATAGTTAAACCGGACATGGATCATATTTATCTGTGCATCATGTCATGTATATGTTTGTGGTGCATCATGTGTTGATTGTTTATTTCGGATTGCTTCTTCTCGAGTTCCGAAAGCGTTCAGAGTGTGAGGATTCATTCGTATACTTCACGGCTCGTCTTCTTCACGGACTCGTTCTTCTTCCAAGCGGGATCTCAGGAAAGATGACACATTTCCCTGGATACCACTACTATAATTGCCATGCTAGTTGGCCCGCTTTTATCATTATGTCTCGTTACCTACCACTTGTATGTCAAGCCTCCCAACATTGCCATGATAAGCCTCTAACCCCTCCACATCCCAGCAAACCATTGTTTGGCTATGTTATCGCTTGTTCAGCCTTCTTAAAGCGTTTCTAGTAAAATACACCAACGGTGTGTGTAACCGTGACTGTCTCTTCTCGTGAGTCCTTATCTGAGAGAGAACACGGTGGAGTTATGTTTGACGTAAGTAGGTGTTCAGGATCACTTAGTGATCATTATTAGTTCACGTCCGTTATGCGTAGACCACCCACTTTACTTTCTGTATTCATAATTTAGCCACTCAAATAAATGCTTAGTTGTTTGCTGTAGCCTCACCACTTAACCATACCTCACCCATTAAGCTTTGCTAGTCTTGGTACCCTTGGAAATGACATTGCTGAGTCCCTGTGGCTCACAGATTACTGCAACAACAGTTGTAGGTACAGGTAATGCGATGATTTGACATGAGCGCGATGCTTGTTTGATTTGGAGTTCTTCTTCTTCTTCATCAATCTAGGATGGGTTCTAGGCGGCAGCCTGGTATAGCAAGGATGGATGTCATTTTATCATTTGATTTCATTCGTAGTCGAACCCTGCTCCTATGTATGATGCTTGAATAGGTTACTGTATTGATGTGATCTTGTTGTATCTTGTGGTGAGTGTAAGCCAATTCCATATACACATCTCTTATGTACATGTACTTGTAATGATATCCATTCTTGCAAAATGATGAGATACACTTCTATCACTGTTGAGGCCCTCGTGTCGAAATAAGGATAGGATCGCATCTTGGGCGTGACAGGGGGCCCCGCGCCTAGCAGGCTTGTGACTCCCTGTCAGGTTTCCCGCCGTGCACTCCAAGCCTGTTTGATTTGTTTCCTTCCAGAAAAATTCTTTCCTTAGGTTTTATTCCGTTTGGACTCCGTTTAATATTCCATATTTGCAAAACTCAGAAACAATGAAAATACAAAAACTGGCACTAGGCTCTAGATTAATAGGTTAGTCCCAAAAATAATATAAAATAGCATATTAATGCATATAAAACATCCAAAACACATAATATAATAGCATGCCATCATCAAAAATTATAGATACGTTGGAGACATATCACCTTCTTTTCCAGCCCAGAACAAGTTACTCTGTTAGACATGAATACCTGAAAGTTGTCTCTTTTCAGTGGTTTCTAAAGGAATTTACTCAAGATTACCTAGAAAACTACCTGACCGATGTGGAGGCAACGAAGGTTATAGTATATAATTCATGCTACGATGATCATGGTCTAGTAGTCTTCCTGATGGCTGTGAAGGATGGACGGGCAAGCATCACAAGTGGTTGGACAAAAGTTGTGCACACCTTTGGCATGGAGGAGGGAACATTATGGGTATTTCGCTTCTTCAACACCATCGACAACCAAAAGAATTTACAATTATCTCTTCACCTTTACCGCCTCTAGTATTATATATTGTCCCTTCTCTATTTTCTCTCTTTTTCTCTTTTTCTTTTTATTTTTGGTGGGCATATAAGGCCTCTTTTTTTATTTGGGCTTCGCCAGCCTCTTTTATTTTCATAAAGTCTGGAATCTCATGCCTACTTGTGAGGGAACCATAGCTTCCATCATCCTTTCCTCACATGGGACATGCTCTAATAATAATAATCATCACACTTTTAATTACTTACAACTCAAAAGAAAATTGCAACTTGATACCTATGACAAAATATGACTCTATATGCAATATGGAAGTGATGGTGCAAGTCATAAAAGGAAGCGGTGGAAGTTTCATGGCAATATATCTCGGAATGACTATGGAAATGCCATAATAGGTAGGTATGGTGGCTGTTTTGAGGAAAGATATATGGTGGTTGGTTTGAGGAAGGTACATGGTGGCTGTTTTGAGGAAGGTGTTTGTTGTACCGGCGAAAGTTGCGCGGTACTAGAGAGGCTAGAAAAGGTGGAAGCGTGAGGGTGCGTATATTCCATGGACTCAACATTATTCATAAAGAACTCAATACTTATTGCAAAAGTCTATTAGTCATCGAAGCAAAGTATTAAACGCATGCTCCTAGGGGAGAGGTTGGTAGGAGTTAACCATCGCGCGCTCCCAACCCTCACACAAAGGTTGACAATCTATAAACAAATCATGCTCCGACTTCCTTACATAACGGTTCACCATACGTGCATGCTACGGGAATCACAAACCTTTACACAAGTATTTTTACCAAATCACAATTACCTCCTAATATGACTCTTAACATTACCATCTTTATATCTCAAAACTTTATGCAAGGAATCAAACTTCTCATAATATTCAATGCACTTAATATGGAAGTTTTTATTATATCCCTCTTGGATGCCTATCATATAAGGACTAAATTCATAACCTAGACCAATTATGATACTGTTTAGAGACTCTCAAAATAATATAAGTGAGATACGAGAGTTCAATTATTTCTATAAAACGCAAACACCACCGTGCTCTAAAAAATATAAGTGAAGCACATAGAGCAAAATTGCCTAACTCAAAAGATATAAGTGAAGCACATAGAGTATTCTAATAAATTCATGATTCAGCATGTCTCTCTCAAAATATGTGTGCAGCAAGGATGATTGTGATAAACTAATAAGAAAAGACTCATATCATACAAGATGCTCCAAGCAAAACACATATCATGTGGTGAATAAAAATATAGCCTCAAGTAAATTTACCGATAGATTGAAGACGAAAGAGGAGATGCCTTCCGGGGCATCCCCAAGCTTAGGCTCTTTGGCATCCTTGAATATGACTTGGGGTGCCTTGGGCATCCCCAAGCTTAGGCTTTTTCCACTCTTTATTCCATACTCCATCAAATCTTTACCCAAAACTTGAAAACTTCACAACACAAAACTTAACAAAAAAACTCGTGAGATCCGTTAGTATAAGAAATTAAATCACCACTTTAGGTACTGTTGTGAACTCATTATTTATTTATATTGGTGTTATACCTACTGTATTCTAACTTCTCCATGGTTCATACGCCATGATACAACTCATAGATTCATCAAAATAGGCAAACAACTCAAAGAAAACAGAATCTGTCAAAAACAAAATAGTCTGTAGAAATCTGAAAATCTCGTATACTTTTGTAACTCAAACAATTCTGAAAAATCTGGAAACCCTGGGCAATTTATAGATTAATCTTGTGTACAAATTCCATACTAATTCGATGTTTGAATTTTTTTAGAAAATTCCTGGACTGAGCGAAAAAGTTTCTGTTTTTCAGCAAGATCAAATCAACAACTAACATAGATCACCCCAAAGGTTTTAATTGGTTCAAACACTAATTAAAACGCCAAAACACAATTACTACAGAAGTAATAATGTGGGAAACACTAAAAAACAGAAGCAAAAACAGAACACAAAAATAAAATTGGGTTGTCTCCCAACAAGCGCTATTGTTTAACGCCCCTAGCTAGGCTTAACACAATAGATCTAGGTATTGTCATCTTTGGTATGCAATCCAAAAGTAGCTCTCATAATAGATTCACTAGATCATGAATGGCGCGCGTTGCTATGCTCGTTTATTAGGAATTTTGGGCGAAATAAGTTTGCGGTGTTTATGTAAAAACATGTATTCTATTTTTTATATATTTTTTTGGGATTGTTATGGGTCACATAATATAATTTTCTTTATTTTACTTGGGTTGTTATGGGCCTTTTCTTGTGAAGTGCACATGCAGTCACACCAATAGACCATGGTACACCTAAAAAAAGCAATAGACCATGGTTTTCTCAACAAATAAATGACCATGGTGAGGCTCCTGTCGTAGAAGCTATGTGAAGAGGCAAGTTAATGAATATTATATGCCTATTAATGGGTGGCCAATAATAAAGTGGTTTTGGCTTTTCAGTTTTCATTTTTGATTACGTATTTGTAACCGATGAGTAAAAAACTTATTTTAAGTTATTATGTAATGACCACTTGTTTTCTGTAACCGAAAGGAAGAAAAAAGGTGTGCGTGGCTGTCCCTGTCCTGCCAAAATCAGCGTTGTAAAGCAAATCACAAAGCAATCGTTGGTTCCGTCTTCTCTAGGCAAATTGTCTGCACCAAGATAAGATGAATGATTTAGTCTTTGTTAACTACTCTGGATCTTTCCTTTTTGAAAATCAAATGGTAAATCATACTTTTCAGTACTATTTTTATTACGTTTCCAACAGTTAGGCATGGGCAGGTTTTTCAACATTCAATTTTTCTGCTTGGGCTTGCTACCGTTTGTGGATCCCTGAAATTGTAGTAATTGGGGATGACAACGTCATGTTCCAGGAAGCAGTATAGGTTTTGGCTGCCTGTCCTCGAAGATGTTCTCTTTGCATGCAACAAATGTAGGCATATCCATTCATTCATTGATGAGCAAACATCACTGAAAATTCAAAGGTTAATGTCCTAATGTGTATTCCTATGACCTTTAAATTAAGTGTCTCATGTCAAGAGAAATGTAGGCCAATACTCATGTCTGAACATTACAGTTTAGATTGTAGATTTTCTACCATAAACGGAGGACATCCATGAAAGTTACAGTATGACTGTGCTTACTTCGATCTCAAGTAAGCAGAAGAGCTTTGTCATTCACATCTCCTCGTCGACCGCCTCATCTTGACAACCCACCTGATGTTGGCAGCATGAAGGCGCTTTATGTACGATCCTCTCATCTAGATCTAGGTCCATCTCTAGAAATTGATTATAGCTGAATTGAGTCCAATGGCATTAGATCGAGATGTATACAAGTGAAGAGCACATCATGTTATATATATAGTAGTACAGACTAATCATATCATACCAATGTCCAGGACATCGGTAACTGGTACCATATCGGTCGGGTACCGAGTAGGGATAAATAGGCAAATTTTCCAGTTATTCGGCCGATAAATCAGTTAATCAGCTATTCGGTGACCCACCGAGTAGCGATTAACTAACCGAGATGCCAATTAACTGGCCGATATTTGGAACAATGGATCATACAAAGATATCTAGGTTAGTTCACCTTGTCATATGTTGTGCAAATATTATACATATGCAAGTACCGAACAAAATTTGATATATTTGAAAGACTTCTTATTGGGATGAATAAAATTACACTGTAGCAAGCACCAACCGGCCTTCTTATAGAACATTCACATTTCAACTAACTGAAGCACAAACTAATACTCCGTCCAGACCATAATATAAGATCTTATTACATCCAATATACTCACATATTGGATGTAATAAAATCATATATTATGGAATGGAGGAAGTAAGAAGCATGTTGTCTATATGTGAAGGAGCTTGCTAGAAGAAAGCATTCCCACTAAAAGATGTTATACATGATGCATATAATGCAAATACTATAATACAAGAAACATAAGGGTTAATCATTTCATGATACCTTTTATTCGGATCAACTCCCATCATTGAAGGTTCCATTCAAAAGTTGCACCCTGAAGTTAATTAGTTATTTGTGTCAACTTCGTGAGCCAGATCGCATCTTTTATGTTAGAAGAAAATTCATACAATGGAGCATGCTACTCCTCAGCCATTGACACAAGCACATGTTGTGCAATAAATTAAAAGGGATAATGGGTCCAAAATCCATAGTAGAAGAACAAAACAAGTTGAGGAAATTACAGAACATCGAGATAGTCCAATAGAAGCCAAATAACATGCCATTCTGTCCGCTAGTGGATTGGACTGCCTGACAAGTGTCGCGAAAGGATAAGTGGAACGTGCTACTGGATATACGCTGTCCTCCACCTCTTACTTTCAGGGGAGCATGGAGAAATGATAGAGGGGTGACCAGAGATGGCAGCGCTCATGTAGCATCACTGATTCGAACTGTTTTAGGACAATGCCGTCCAACAATGATTTTAGATATTTGCACCCTGAAACCACCCATGCAGAACTTCCACATTATTTCCAAATTGGCTTTGCAATGGAACAATAGTTAGAACACAAAAAATTATAATCTGAATTAGTGGAACTTTAACATGCCATTATAGCCATTATATATACTTGTTGGAAGAAGACATGGATTCATAATACTACGAAATTCAAATCATTCCCCAGCATTCTTGTTGTCAATATTAGTAATATGCAAAAACTGTTATGCTTTAAAATTAAATGAAACAAACGGAAGGTAGTAGTAAGCTTATATACGTACAAAGAAAATGTTGTGTCATTTGCAAATAACTACTGGAGAAATTAAAAAGTAATACATTTGTTCTGGATGCCCTCGAAGAATAAACCATGAAATGAGATGAATTTCGGACATGTAGGCCATGATTTTACACTTTTTTCTATGAGTAACATCAAAATAAACTGGTCTACATGAAGAAAAACATAGATCTTCTTTGTAAATAACCAGATAATTAGCTAACCGGCCATTGGCTAAACTATCAGGCTAGAGGACCGGTCTCTCTGTACATGAATCGAGATTTGTCTTATTCCAGGGCTCGGTGAGGAGGGGAGCATTTGTGGTGCTGGACTGGTGACTATAAGGCTAGAGGACCAGTCCCATGTTCAGCAAGCGAAGATAAGAGGACTCTGTAGATGCTGCCCACCAAGAGTGCCTGAAAGCCAAGAAAATAGTGGGTAGGGTCAAATTTGAGAGAAGGGCATACTTTACCTAGCCGATGTGAACCATCAAGGTTGTCATCACCATCATAATGGTGGAGCAGGTAGCAGAGGTAGAGGCATGGTTGACGATGAGGGGGATTTGACAGTTGTCAAAGATCTCTTACTGGAAGAAATATAATTACTGTGTACCAACCAACAAGTGAGCTTTTTATACACCATTCACCTTTAAACTAACTGAACTACCACCTAATAGTAAGCATTCTATCTATGTGTGAAGCACCTTGCCAGAAAATTTGAAGAAAGCATTCCCACTAAACAATTCATATAGGATGTGTAGAGTGCAAATACTATAATACAAGAGACTTGTATTATGCCATGGAAAAAGGGTTGCAGGGTTACATATGTACCCGACCATTGCTGGCCCAAGAATCAGCATCGAAGATGATGCCTTTGTCGAAGATGAAGGAGAGCATGGTCATCTGCTTCTTGTTGTTCACCATCTCCTTGGTCGTCTTCTAGAACCCATGGCACTGCCCCCGCAAAACAACAACAGAGCGCGCAAACAGATGAGAGGCCAACGGATCACAGCACGTGGAAATGGGGTCGAGGGAGGGGAGGCTCACACACGTCGTTGAAGGTGGGGGTCTCAAGGGTGAGCTGGTCGGCGGTGTCGGCAGAGAAGAGGCCGCCGGAGTTGTCGCTGCCGGCTGCGGCGGTGCCGAAGTGTTTCTCGAGGGCGGAGAGTGTCAGGCTTCAGCTATCTGCACCTGAAGAAGTGTCAATCTTCAGTTAACTGACACACATCCGGCAATGCTTCATGGTATCAAACAGTTGTCAACGCTCAGTGAACACCTCACTCGATGCCGAGATCTACCTTATAGTTTCTAATCATTGGTAAGACAATCTTTCAACCACTGAATGAAGATAATCATTCATTTCTCATATTTAGTAGACAATCTTTGAACCACTGAATGAAGATGATAAAGGGAGGTTGCTAGTCCCCTATAAAAAATTCACTGAACGAAGATGTGAGAACCTGCCGCAATATTTGCCTGAATCATTTGAAAAGAAACTGTGTTGAAGACCAATTAGCTTTGTTTCATGCATAACTCATCATTGTCCTTGCATTATTGTAGAAAAGAACTCGATTTGCACAAATAACAAGGAGTTGGAGAATGTGCAATGTAGTGCAAGTAATGGATATATTTCTATGAACTGGATAACACCCACATGACTGCATGTAGTTGGTCTCCTCCGCTATTCTGACACTCGACCAACATGTGAGTAACGGATGCCTTTCTTCCCCTTTGGTGATTCAACCAACAGGCAGCGATTGGGCTAGCATTTCCATTGGCATGGAGAAAAGGGGCGGGGTTGGGAGAAACCTTGGGTTGGACGACCTATGATCCGGTGTCAGCGGCGGACCTAGGATCTACCAAATGTTGAGGTTGGTAGGACTACCCGGGTGGGATGGGTCTGCTCGCGCTGGATCCTCTCGGTGATCCCCTCATGGCACCTTGGCTGGAGCTCGTCCGCTAGTAGCCTAGATCCCCTCGTGGCGCCTTGGCTGGATCAGTTCGTCCTCCTCCTCTGACTGCGCCATGAATCTGGTGGCGGTGCTTCCTGTGTGGTGGGTGAAAGAGGGAGGAGAGATGGGATTGGGAAAGAGGGACGAGAGGTGAGGATGGAATGGGAGGAAATGAACGGTCACCGGGAATGGGCTGGCCTACGGCCTAGTTAACCACAGGGCACCGTTTCAGCCTATGGAGCAGCAGCCCATAGGACAGTAGGCCCACTATTTATCACATACGGGAGAGATCGCCTTACATAAAGATTCAATGACCAGAAACTCCCAGATCACAAAAATGGCCGGCCAAAAATGTAGATCGCTGTGAGGACTCGCTTTAGGCTCGGTTTTACTACCCGTAATAAGACAATATTATTTTGTTTTTAGGAAAGTGTTCCATGCCTTTACTTAATGGAAATTGGAATCTAACACCAATCGTTCTAAGGAAAGGTCTATCAAGAATAATATGACATGTAGGATTGCAATCTATATTAAGAACAACGAAATCTACGGGCACATAATTCCTATTAGCAACAATAAAAACATCATTAATCCTTCCCATATGTTTCTTAATAGTGGAATCTGCAATATGAAAATTTAGAAAGCAATCATTAAGATCATGGTAACCTAGCACATCACATAAACTTTTTGGAATCATGGAAACACTAGCACCCAAATCACACAAAGCATTGCACTCATAATCTTTGATTTTTAATATTAATAGTAGGTTCCCACTCATCATGAAGCTTTCTAGGAATAGAAACTTCTAACACAAGTTTTTCTTCAAAAGATTTCATCATAGCATCAACAATATGTTTAGTAAAAGCCTTATTCTGACTAAGAGCATGTGGAGAATTCATCATGGATTGTAACAAGGAAATACAATAAATCAAAGAGCAGCTATCATAATTAAAGTCCTTAAAATCCAAAAGAGTGGGTTCATTGCTATTCAAAGTTTTGACCTCTTCTATCCCACTTTTATCAATTTTAGCATAAAGATCTATGGACTCCGAATCATTGGGACGCTCTTTAACTAAGCTTGACTTATCACCAGCCCCATCTTATCAAGATTTACATTGGAAAACAAAGATTCAATAGGATTCACACCAATCACTTTGAGATCTTCATCATTATTATCAGAGAACACACCTTTTCAAGCCATTCACGCTTAAAACGTATTCTAGCGGTTCTTTCCTTACTTTCTTCAATAGAAATTCTCATAGATTTTAAAGACTCATTAATATCATGCTTGGGTGGAGTAAATCTAACTTTCAAAGAAACAATGTCAAGAAAAATTCTATCAACGTTCCTAGCCAAATCATCAATCTTGAGAAATTTTTCTTCAATCGCAGAATTGAAAACCTTTTGCGAATCAATAAATTATTTAACAATATTCTCAAGATCAGAGGGCATCTTATTATAATTTCCATAGGAATTATTGTAGGAATTACCATAATTATTAGAGGAATTACTAGGAAACGGCCTAGGGTTGAAATTAACTCTATACACGTTATTACCAAAATTGTTCCTGCCAACAAAATTCACATCCATAGATTCATTATTATTTCAAATCAAATAAGACAAAGGCATATCATTAGGATCAATATGAGCACTCTTACTAGCAAACAGTTTCATCAAGTCATCCATCTTTTCACTCAAAGTATTTATTTCTTCAATATCATGCACTTTTGTAGTAGTAGATCTTTTAGTATGCCATTGAGAGTAATTTCCCATAATATTATCTAGGAGTTTAGTAGCTTCTCCTAACGTGATTTCCATAAAAGTACCACCCGCGGCTGAATCTACAAGATTCCTAGATTCAAAATTCAATCCCACATAGAAAATTTGTATAATCGTCCATAAACTCAAACCATGTGCGACACAATTTCTTATCATTAATTTCATCCTCTCCAAAGATTGTGCAACATGCCCATGATCAAGTTGCTTAAAATTCATTATATCATTTCTAAAGGAGATAATCTTAGCGAGCGGAAAATACTTGGAGATAAAAGCATATTTACACTTATTCCATGAATCAATACTATTTTTAGGCAAAGATGAAAACCAATTTTTAGCACGATCTCGTAGTGAGAATGGAAATAGCTTCAATTTAACAATATCATTATCCACATCTTTCTTCTTTTGCATATCACACAACTCAATGAAGGTATTTAGATGAGATGCGACATCTTCACTAGGAAGGCCAGAAAATTGTTCTTTCATAACAAGATTAAGCAAGGCGACATTGATTTCATAAGATTATGCACTAGTGGCGGGAGCAATTGGAGTACTAATAAAATCATTATTATTAGTATTGGAAAAGTCACACAACTTGGTATTCTTAGACATCGTGACAAAGCAAGCTATCAAGCACACAAGCAAATGAAAGGCAAACAAAAGAAGGACGAATAAAAGGGAAAATCTTTTTGGTATTTTCTGAAAATCATTTTAGAAGCGGGGGAGAGGAAAACAAGAGGCAAATGGCAAATAATGTAAATGCAAGAGATGAGTTTGTGATGGGTACTTGGTAGGCTTGATGTGAATCCTCCCCGATAACAGCGTGAGAAATCCTTCTAGCTACCTCTTGAGCGTGCGTTGATTTTCCCTTGAAGAGGAAAGGGTGATGCAGCAAAGGAGATAAGTATTTCCCTCAGTTTATGAGAACCAAGGTATCAATCTAGTAGGAGGAACAAGCAAGTCACCAATGGATGCACCTACACAAACAATCAAATTCTTGCACCCAACGCTATAAATGGGTTGTCAATCCCTTCACGATTATTTGCAAGGATTAGATCCGATAGAGATAGATGTAAACAAGAACAGAAAGTAAAAGGTACATAAATTGCAGCAAAGTATTTTTGGTATTTTTGGTTTATATATCTGAAAATATATTATGGAAAGTAGACCCCCGGGGGCAATAGGTTTCACTAGAGGCTTCTCTCTCAAAGGAAAATAACATGGTGGGTAAACAAATTACTGTCAAGCAATTGATAGAAAAGAGAACAATCATGTAGTTATCCAAGGCAATGATCATGCATATAGGCATCACGTCCGTATCAAGTAGACTGACACGATACTACATCTATTACTATTACTCCACACAACGACCGACTCCTGCCTGCATCTAAAGTATTAAGTTCATGAAGAACAGAGTAACACATTAAGAAAGCTAGCATGATGTAGAGGGATAAACTCAAGCAATATGATGAAAAACCCATCTTGTTACCCTTGATGGCAACAATACAATACGTGCCTCGCTATCCCTACTATGTCACTGGGTGAGGACACCGCAAGCTTGAACCTAAAACCAAGCACTTCTCCCATTGCAAGAATTACCAATCTAGTTGGCTAAACCAAACCAATAACCAGAAGAGACTTACAAGGATATGAAATCATGCATATATGAATTCAGAGAAGATTCAAATAAGATTAATGGAAAACCTGAACATAAACTCATAATTCATCGGATCTTGACAAACACACCACAAAAGAAGATTACATCAGATAGGTCCCCATGAAGATCATGGAGAACATGGTATTGAAGATCAAAGAGAGAGAGGAATCCATCTAGGTACGAGCTGTGGACCCGTAGGTCTATGGTGGACTACTCATGCAACATCAGAGGGGCAATGGAGTTGATGTAGTTGCCCTCCGTTATCGAAACCCACTCCGATAGATTACCGGAAAAAGCTCCAAGATTGGATCTCTTGGGAACGGAGGCTTCTGACGGTGGAAAAGTATTTGCGTGGCTCGTTCTGATGTTGGGGGAATATTTGGGAATTTATAGGCCAAATATTAGGGTTAGGAGACCCGCCGGGAGACGACAAGCTTGCTAGGCGCAGCCATGGGGGCCCACGCCTAGCAGGCTTGTGACTCCCTGACAGGTTTCCTGCCGTGCACTCAAAGCCTGGTTGATTTGTTTCCTTCTAGAAAAATTCTTTCCAAAGGTTTTATTCCGTTTGGACCCTGTTTAATATTTCATATCTGCAAAACTAAAAAATAAGGAAAAAACAGAAATTGGCACTAGGCTCTAGATTAATAGGTTAGTCCCAAAAATAATATAAAATAGCATATTAATGCATATAAAACATCAAAAACTGATAATATAGTAGCATACCATCATCAAAAATTATAGATACGTTGGAGATGTATCATCTTCTTTTCCAGCCCAAAACAAGTTACTCTATTAGACATGAATACCTGAAAGTTGTCTCTTTTCAGTGGTTTCTGAAGGAATTTACTCAAGATTACCTAGCAAACTACCTGACCAATGTGGAGGCAACGAAGGTTATGGTATATAATTCATGCTACCATTATCACGGTCTAGTAGTCTTCCTGAAGGCGGTGAAGGATGGACGGGCGATCATCACAAGGGGTTGGACAAAAGTTGTGCGCACCTTTGGCATGGAGGAGGGCACATTATGGGTATTCCGTTTCTTCAACACCATCGATAGCCAAAAGAATTTACAATTATTTCTTCACCTTTACCGCCTCCAGTAGTATATATTATGGTTCATCATATTTAACTTCTATCAAACTATGTAACCATGGAACATGTACCGAGCTTTTGATTTATGCATTGGCCGTTGAACCATTGTAATTAGGGTATGTACTGATCGATGTGAAATCCATATTTCATAATTAATATTTTTAAATTTCCAATTCTAATAATAAATTAATGAAAATAAGCTATTAGGTAATAAATTACAGCACACAGCTAGAGCGATTAAACCGTGTGCGATGGTGTCATATGGCACACACGATTGTTTAAATAATAGTGTGTGTCATTATCAGCTTTACAACACACGGTCACATATTTTACGCGTGTGGGATGCGCGCACTGTCATGCACGCGTTTACACGCCGTAACTGTGTGTACTTGCCATTTATAGCACAAACAGTTACGAACCTGCGTACATGTGTAATGTAGGACGATCAAGAGATGGTTGGAATACATTTCGCGTGTGCGATCTGAATAAGTACCGGACACGAATATATCTATGCCATCGTCTCGGATGTGTGCTTGACCACAAACGTAGCATCAAAGTGTGCCATGTGGGATAGACTATGACTTCGCATACGTTTACGTTAGGCGAATCATCAACAGTCACTCGCACCATCGCAGACGATGTTCCAGTGTTGTGTCGGATGACCCCACCCCTATCGCCCACACATGCAAGGCAATGGTTTGGAACTACATCATAGAAAGGGGTTAAAAACTGTTTGTATAGCATGTAACGATACTAGTGTTAGCTCATTTCCTATTAGTGATATGTAAATCAAATTCTTGAAGCAAGAGAACCCACCTAACGAGTCTAGGTTTAGCATATTTCTTTTCCATAATATATTTTATAGCAGCATGATCAGTGTGAACAATAACTTTGGAATCAATGATGTAAGATCTGAATTTATCACAAGCAAACACAATTGCTAAAAGATATTTTTCAGTAGTAGCATAATTTCTTTGGGCACTGTCTAGAGTTTTGCTAGCATAATGGATAACAATTAGTTTCTTATCAACTCTTTGTCCTAGAATAGCACCAACAACATAATCACTAGCATCACACATAGTTTCAAAAGGCAAGTTCCAATCAGGTGAATAGGTGCAGAAGTTAAGGCTTTCTTAAGTGTTTCAAAGGCTTCTACGCAATCATCATAAAAAACAAAGGGGATACCCTTTTGTAAAAGAATATTGAGAGGCCTAGAAATTTTGGAGAAGTCTTTAATAAACCTCCTATAGAAACCATCATGACCAAGGAAACTCTGAATACCTTTAATATCTTTAGGACATGGCATTTTTTCAATTGCATCAACTTTAGCTTTATCCACCTCAATACCTCGTTCAGAGATTTTATGCCCCAACACAATACCTTCATTAACCATAAAGTGGCACTTCTCCCAATTCAAGACAAGATTAGTTTGTTCACATCTCTGCAAAACTCGATCAAGGTTGCTTAAGCAATCAGCAAAATAAGTTTCGTAAACAGAAAAATCAACCATGAAAACCTCCACAATATTTTCACAAAAATCAGGGAATATAGCAGTCATACATCGTTGAAAGGTATCAGGTGCATTGCATAAACCAAAAGGCATACGTCTATAAGAATAGGTTCCAAAAGGACAAGTAAAGGTGGTTTTGTCTTGATCAGATTGTGACACATGTATTTGAGAGAAACTAGAATATCCATCCAGAAAACAAAAGTGTGTGTGCTTAGATAATCTTTCTAGCATTTGGTTGATGAAAGGCAGAGGGTAATGATATTTTCTAATAGATTTATTTAATTTTCTAAAATAAATTACCATTCTATAGCCAGTACCAATTCTTTGTGGGATAAGTTCATTTTTATCATTAGGAACAACAGTAATACCTCCCTTCTTAGGGACACAATGAACGAGACTTACCCATCTACTACCAGCTATGGGATAGATTATACCTGCTTCCAGAAGCTTTAATATTTTAGTTCTTACCACTTCTTTCATCTAGGATTCAATCATCGTTGGTGATCAACAACGGGCTTAGCATCAGGTTCCATATTAATCTTGTGCTAACATAGAGTGGGACTAATGCCCTTAAGATCATCAAGAGTATATCCAATAGCAGCCCGGTTCTTCCTCAGAATTTTTAATAATCTTTCTTCTTCATATTCTAAAAGGTTAGCACTAATGATAATAGGATATATCTTTTCTCATCAAGATAAGCATACTTCAAAGTGTTAGGCAATTGTTTTAATTCAAACATAGGATCACCTTTAGGTGGAGGAGGACCTCCTAGAGTTTCAATGGGCAAATTGGGTTTTAGGAGAGGTTGTTGTTCAAATAATTTTTCATCTATTTCATTTATTTCTTGCAACTGCATATCATTTTCATGGTCTAGCAAATATTGTTCTAGTGGATCAGTATGGGGAACAACAATAGAAGCAAGACCAACTATTTCATCCTTACTATATAATTCTTTATTACGAGGTTGTCTACTAAACTTGGAAAAGTTAAACTCAAGAGACACATCACAAAATTAACATTGACAGAAAGGTCTACCAAAAATAATGGGACAAAAGTCATCTTGTGGGGAACCAAGAACTAGAAAGTCAGTAGGATATTTTATTTTCCCACACAAGACTTCAACATCTCTAACAATCCCAAGTGGTGTGATGGTGTCTCTATTAGCAAGTTTAATACTAACATCAATGTCTTCTATTTTAGCAGGTGCTATGTGATTCATAATTTCTTGGTATAAAGTAAAAGGAATAGCACTCATACTAGCACCCATGTCACATAAATGATGATAGCAATGATCTCCTATTTTTACTGAGACAACATGCATGCCAACTATGGGTCAATGTTTATCTTTTTCATCAGGTTTGGCAATTATAGCAGCTTCATCACAAAAGTAAATAACATGCCCATCAATATTTTTACCAAGAGATCTTTAACCATAGAAACACTACGTTCTACTTCAATTTGTTCAGAGGGCTTAGGTGATTTAATATTACTTTTGTGAACCACAGTTGATACCTTAGCATGTTCCTTTATCCTAACTGGGAAAGGTGTTTTTCAATATAAGCAGTAGGCACAAATGGATCAACATTTTAAATATTAGTTTCTTCTTTATCTATGACCGGTTTTTTGATTTATTTTTTAATAGGGGGATGATATTTAAACCACTTCTCCTTAGGCAGATCAACATGAGTAGCAAATGATTCACAAAAGAGGCTACTATCTCAGAGTCAAGTCCACATTTAGTGCTAAACTTGTGAAAAACATCGGTATTCATAAAAGATTTAATACAATCAAACTCAAGCTTAATACCTGAATCATTACCTTCGTAGAGTTCACAATATTCAGAGTTGCGTTTAATTCTTTCTAAGAGAACCCACTTGAATTCAATAGTCTTCTTCATAAAAGAACTAGTACTAGAAGTATCGAGCATGGACCGATCATTATGAGAAAGTCGAGCATACAAGTTTTGAATGATAATTTCTCTCGAGAGATCATGATTGGGGCATGAGTATAACATTGACTGAAGCCTCCCCCAAGCTAGAGAGATGCTTTCTCCTTCACGAGGTCAAAAATCTTCTTATTACTAATTGGATGCACCATACGAGGCTCCATGTTAATCCTCAAATTCTAAGAAAATTATCTGTCTGATCTTTGAATAATTATCTTGCACCGTCGGATGTGATGTCTCAAGAGTCCTCATCCAATGTCCCACCTGTCACGCCCAAGATGCGCACCTATCCATATTAAGGCACGAGGGCCTCACAAGGGATATATGTGCATCTTACCGTTCACAAGTATAGTATCATTGCATCATACATTACAGATGAGATGAGTATACAAGTTTGGCTTACACTCGCCACATACTAAATTAAAATTCCACATAAAGTTCAAATCATCAAGATGAAGACAGGGTCCGACTACGGATGAAATCAAACGATAAAACAGATGCAAATGACAATATCTTGCTACCCCAAAGATCACGACCATGGTCCCCTAATCATCCGGGTACGTCACGTACGTCCTGCCTCTTTACTCGTCATATTCCCACTGGAGCTGGGTGAGATCATCCTGCACATACTCATATGAACCTATACCTGGAGTGTTGTAGTAAACTGTGAGCCACAAGGACTCTGCAATCATGCGCCTGGGTACCGAGACTATTCAATCTTAAAGGTTGGGTTGTGGTATGTGTTTGGTTTTGCAGCAGCGCTAAGCATTTATGGTGGCTAACTTACATAACATGAACATAAATATGAGTGGCCTACGATGAGCGATCGAATCTAGTATGATCTCTATGAGATCATGAATACTTACTTACGTCAATCATAACCCCACCGTGTTCTCTCTCGGATCATGTTCATGAGCAGAGACGATCATGGTTACTCACACAGTTGGTGTATTTTAATTAGAGTTTACTTCAAGTCAACTATAACCGGGTGTTAAACAAATATCCAAGTTGCCACATAACCGCGGGCACGACTTTCCAAAAGATTTAACCCTGCAGGGGTGCTCCAACTAGTCCATCACAAATAACCACACTCCGCGGGAATAGCCCCGGCCACGGATCTCGTGGTCATCATCGGTAATTCCAAAGGAATTCCAACACCTCGAGATAACCCGAAGAAAGTCAGAGTCCACACGCAAGACACTCGATAAAGGTAAAACAAATCTAGCAAGACCACCCGACGTGTCGACGAACCCGATAAGAGCCGCGTATCTCGTTCTCAGGACACGACGGATAAGCGAAGCGTATGGTGGCCTGATAGAAATCTCCCGAGTTGCCCCGAGTTGGCCCCGCACGGTACTCTAGTTTGGACCAATACTCATGAGGAGCACTGGCCCGGGGGTTGATTAATTATCCATGGAGTTGCAAAGCCCTATGCAAATTTTATTAAGTTATTAGCAAATGTAGTACCAATGTTGGATCTTGCCCGACAAGTTTTAGTCTCAACCGGATAAATAAGGGGGTCCCCATAACAACCCCAAGCGTGTTAGGAGCGCAAAATATGGAAACATAACACCGGTAACAAGAACTACGGCGGTAACAGCGGAACAAATCACCTAGCAAAAGGCCAAGCCTTCCACCAGTACCAAGATATATATGTGCATTAAATTAAATAACAGATAATATTGTGATATCCAAATCAATGTTATCACATGGAACAACCTGCACCTGCAACTAAGAACGCTATAAGAGGGGCTGAGCAGCGGTAACTTAGCCAATCAAAGGTTTGCTAGGATGTGGAGGGTTAGAGGCTATCCTGGCAAATAGGAGGCTGATATCAAGTGGTAGGTAGCACAATTTTAACGAGAAGAGCGATAAGCTAGCAAGCCAAAATAGTATCAGGATCCGGGTATGATCATCTTGCCTGTTGGTTCTTCAGCGGAACAAGTAGCAGGATCCTCGTAGTGGTACTCTCCTGGGTCCTCGTACTCAGTATGAACACTCGCGTCTACCCAAGCGAAACAACAACAATAAACATCCAACCAAGGTGCAATGCACAAACAAGATGATGCATGATTAATTCATGAAGAATTTAGCATGGCAATCCAAAACTAGTCATGTTTCACATGCAAAGTTTGTTTACTAATGAATCTGGACAGAACCTCATGTTAAGTTATTTAGACATGCATGAACATGGCATATATGGATGCATCATGCAAAATCGATAGAAATGCATATAAAGAACGCAAGAAACGGAGTTACGGTTCTCACGATACGCTCATGACAAGGTATGAAGGTAAATACACAAGACAACCAAGCCATGGGCTAATTCTTGGCATTCCAAGGTATCCACTGGTTAGGCAATGAAAAACTAACCACAATAGACTCAAAAATCAATCAATTCCATGGAGTATAGCTCCCACAAGTCACAAAAGATTAAAACAAGCAATCTACCACAAAACAGCAACATAGCAACTTACACAACCCACAGCTTGAGCTACAGGAACCCTACAACCATAAACAAGATATTGACAGAAACTACATAACATATACATCAACTTATGCAACTAAACAATCTGCAAAGAAGGCACACATCAATAATCATGAAGCTATCAAGTTGACATGATGAAACAATTTTTTTGGGACGTGAAAATTCCAGTTTTCTGGAATCTGAATTAATAAAGTAGCAAATTGAAAGCAAAAGTTAAATGTGCTAGAGACCACCTCTTGGCATGAAATTTAACAGGATGGTAGTAGACAACATCTACTCCAAATTACTAGCACTGAGCATGAGCAAATTCCCAACATATAACTAGATGTCACCCACTCTTCATGGCATAAAAATAACAGCAGATTCTCAGAGAGAAATATTTAGCATGTTGAAAACAGAAACATCAAGTTAGCTACTTGGCAGCATGTTTCCCACTTATATGGGTGGTTTCCATGTTAAACAAAAATAGCATGTAATAATAGACACAAAACACTAGCACTTCCTAGTTGGTACATGCCCCAAAGCAAGCAATGATTAAATCATGCAAAAATGACAAAGTAGCATCACAACTGAAAATGACAGTTTTATGAACTTGCTCAAAAGTGAAATCTGAAAGCACCAATGGATTCATTGGCTCTTTCTATCCCAAAACCATTGGTCATACTCATATGTTCATGTGAAGCATCAAGGCACACTCTAATCTAGCAAAATACCACCTACTCTTATAAGTGGTATATAACTCTAGATGGACATGAACAAATAAGAGCACAACCAGATTTGAAAACCTAGTTAACATGGCAATATAATAAACCCTACAACATGCATAACAACAAAGGGGTATGTCAAGGGGAAACCCACTAGTCCCCCCTCACACACATACAATCTACACATACCACTACAAACATGCACACCCATGCTCTATATATGCCCAAGGGCATATAAGTACCAAAACACTCATGAACATACCACCCAAGAAGGTGGTGTTCAACCACACACACACTCACATGCCCGTATATGCATATTGCACAATGGCACACACACACCTCACATGCACAAGTGCACTAGGCATTTACACTCACTACACACATGATCATGTGTGTGTGGGTGTTCATCCACACACATATGCACACACACATATGCACCAGTGCGTATATGCCTATGCATATGCATAGGAAACTCACTCACACACACACTCACTCACACACACTCACTCACACACACACACATATGGGGGTATGCATGCAGCACACACACACATACACACTTACATACACCTACACACACCTCATATACACACTTGCACCTATACATATACATACACATATGTATGTATGCATAAGCACTCACATATACACACACCCCACCTGCACATACATACATGACAAGCAAGCAAAAATTAAAAACCTCATGCTGTTTTAATCTACACACACATTCATATAGAAAGAGTGAAAAACAAAAGAAAATCAAAAGAAAGAAAACAAAAACAAAAATGGGGAGGCTCAGGAATCTCTGACGAAACTAAACATCTGCACACTCACAGCGATAGAGCATCAACGGCGAGCGGCTCTGGCGATCTACGGCACTAGCGGCTTGATAGGAAGGACACGTGACTCATGGGGAGTACGGGGACTCCATACCTGCACTCACACACGGAGAAGACCCCGGCAACCGAGCACCCCGAGCTCAAACAGGGGCTCGGCGGCGACGAACACGATGGCAACGCTCAGGCTAAAAGGAAGGAGGACGGCGCGTCGACTGCTCACCTAGGGGAGGATGACGATGACCCTGATGCGCGAAGAGGAAGGAGAGACGGGGACGCGACAACGACGACGAGGAAGAAGGCCGGCGATGACCTGCTCCCTTGCGGATGACGACGACGGCAATTCGCACCGCGGGGAGGTGCTCCTCACCTCCTAGGGCAGAAATGGAATGCGGGGAGAACCCTCGAGCTCCACGGCATCACCTCCGGGGACGAGACCCACCGGAAACGTGGCGACAACGACCGGCGACCCACTCTAAAACTCACTGCACTCTTTGAAACCTTACCTGACAGGGGGGAAGAAGAGAGGAGGGAGAGAGATGGAGGGGGAGATGGGAGCTGCGGTGGCAGTGGGGGAGAGAGGAAACCTAGCCGAGAGGGCACGCACGCTGAGCAGGGGCTAAATACCCACGGCCTGACGACGACGGGCGACGGAAAAGGCGACGGCGGAACGGCTCTCTCTCTGAAGCCTGACGGGAGCGGCAATGGAGCAGGTAGCTGTTGCCTCGCGCGGGCTGGGCCGCGGGGGGGGGGGGGGATGCCCACTCTGCTCACTCTTTCACAAAACAAAACCGGAGAAGGCTTTCCATTTTTTTAAAACTCTACAACACAAGGGAAAAAACACCAGAGTAGAATAAAAGGTTTTTATGCAAAACAAAAATACTTTTGCAATGAAAATAAAATGCACTAATTAATAAAAATATTAAGATGATTATTAGGACAAGTAATTTTAATTCTTTGTAAAATAACAACTCTTGTTTATTTAAATACTCCAATGCATGAAAGCTCAAAACACCAAATACCAACACTCACATGCTCAAAACAATATAGGCTAGGACTTGAACATTTTTTTTGCAATTTAAAAGCAAGTTAATTCTGTTTATAAAAATACCATGGGAACTAAAGGGAATTAGGTTGGGGTTTTTGTTGAAAAGAAATAGATGGGAAGAGAAGGAGGTTGCACACTTGAACCAACCACAACACCTCATATAACACAAGACCACACCATACAAGGTCACTTCACAACAAGGCATGGCATGATGAATGCTATGATGCATGAATGCAAGACAACACATGGATGACAAGGTGCAATTCATTCATTAAGCTCATGACACAAGGTTCATACAATAGATTACATGCCATAAAAGGTAGGGACGACACTTGGGCTGTCACAACTCTCCCACACTACCAGAGGATCTCGACCCGAGATCTAGGAACGGAAGAAGTCTGGAAATTCGGAACGGAGAAGGTCCTCGCGTTCCCAAGTAGCTTATTTGACAGAATGATGAGACCACTTCACCTTGAGGAATTTGATAGACTTGTTGCGAGTCTTACGCTAAGTTTCTTCAAGAATTGCAACTGGATGCTCACGATAAGAGAGGTCTTCTTGGAGATCGATGTCTTGGAGGTCAATGGTTCGCTCGAAAGTCTTGAAGCATCTCCGGAGCTGAGAAATATGGAAGATATCATGCATGTTCCCGAAATTTGGAGGAAGCTCTAGTTGATATGCAAGACCACCTCTCTTGCCAACAACTTTGAAAGGACCAACAAAACGAGGAGCTAGCTTCCCTTTAATTCCAAACCGTTGAGTGCCCTTCATGGGAGAGACTCTGAGATAGACTAGATCATCCACTTGGAAACAAACATCCTGATGTTTGCTATCGAAACAACTCTTCTGTCGGGACTGAGCTGCTTTGAGGTTCTCGCAAATGACATGGCACATCTCTTCTGCTTTAGAGTCATGTCATTGCCCAATATTTGACGCTCACCGGTTTCAGACGAGTTAAGCGGGGTACGACACTTTCTGCCATAGAGAATCTCAAAAGGGGCCTTGCCTAAGCTAGCTTGAAAGCTATTGTTGTATGAGAATTCAGCATATGGAAGGCAGTCTTCCCACTTCATGCTGAACGAAATCGCACAGGCTTTGAGCATATATTCAAGGATCTGATTGACTCTCTCAACTTGACCACTTGTCTGCGGATGGAACGCAGTGCTGAAACGGATCTTGGTACCCATAGTAGTCTGGAAGGACTCCAAAAACTTGGAAGTAAAGAGGCTTCCACGGTCAGAAGAGATGAGCTGAGGAATACCATGCAAAGACACTATCCTTGAAGTATACAACTCTGCAAGCTGAGCTGCCGAGATAGATTCTTTGACTGACAGGAAATGAGCAACTTTTGACAGCTTGTCGATAACCACAAAGATGGCATCATTGCCTCTCTTGGACTTGGGAAACCCAGTGACGAAATCCATCTCCACATGATCGAATTTCTAGTCTAGGATAGGCAAAGGCTGAAGAAGACCTGCTGGATGTCGATGCTCCGCCTTCACTCTGCGACAAACATCACACTCGTTCACGAACTGAGCAATTTCACGTTTCATGCGAGTCCAACAGAAGGTTTGCTCGAGATCCTGATACATCTTGGAACTACCTGGATGGATCGATAGAAGAGAATTGTGTGCTTCATACATGATAACCTTTCTGAGATCACCTTTTGGAACCACAAGACGTTCCTCAAAGAACAAGGTATCTTTTTCATCAACTCGAAAGCACTTATACTTCAGAATGCCCTTGGCCACACCTTTCTTCACTATCTTCACCATAGAGTCAAGAAGCTGCGCTTGGTGAACCTGATCATCCAGAGTCGGAGAAACTTGAAGATTGGCAAGAAATCCTTGCGGAATCATCTGAAGGTTGAGCTTGCGGAAGGCTTCACAAAGCTCGGGTTGAAGAGGCTTCAAGATGAGACTATTGAAGTATGCCTTATGGCTGAGCGCGTCTGCAATGAAATTTACTTTCCCAGGAGTATACTCAATGCTTGGATTGAAGTCCTCAAGCATTTCCACCCAACGAGACTGCCGAAGATTGAGATTTGGCTGAGTGAAAATGTACTTCATGCTCTTGTGATCGGTGTACACCTCAACTGGTCTACCCAACAACAAATGCCTCCAAGTCATTAGAGCATGCACAACTGCCGCCAACTCAAGATCATGAGTGGGGTAGTTCTTCTCGGCAGGCTTCAACTGACGCGAGGTATAAGCAACAATCTTCTTGTCTTGCATGAGAACAGCACCAAGGCCTTGGAGAGAAGCATCACACAAAACTTGGAAAGGCTTGGACTGCTCAGGAGGAACAAGAACTGGTCTTGAAAGCGGTCTTCTTCTGACTCCGAGAACAAAAAGATATCATCCAGATACACCAAGACGAACTCATTCTTGAAAGGAGAGAAAATGAAATTCATCATTCTTGAGAAGGTTGGAGGAGCATTAGCAAGACCAAACGACATGACGGTGTACTCATAAGAACCAAAACTGGTCCTGAAAGCGGTCTTAGGAATGTCTTCTTCACGAATGCGAATCTGATGATAACCCATGCGAAGATCAAGCATCGAGAAAACCTTGGCACCTTTAAGTTGCTCAAACAACTCATTGATGTTGGGAAGTGGGTACTTGTTTCTGATTGTCTTCTTGTTCAATGGACGGTAGTCGACGCAAAGACGATCTGTGCCATCTTTCTTCTTGACAAACAAAACCCCACAACCCCATGGAGAAGAACTTGGTCTGATCAGACCCAAACGTTCTTGCTCATCTAGCAGCTTCTTCAACTCTTTCAGCTCTTCGGGGCCAAGTTTATACGGGCGCTTACAGACTGGTTCAGTTCCGGGCTCGAGATCAATTACGAACTCGACTGGCCGGTGCGGAGGCATTCCTGGCAATTCTTCTGGAAAGACATCTTCATACTCACAAACCACCGGAATTTGAGAAATCGCCGAGATTTCACCCTTCTCATTAAGAGCAAAGAGACGGATTGTGTCATCGCGAGCTGCGAAAATAATCACATCTTCTAAAGGATGAGCCAGCTTGCCTTCTTTTGCTTGACAATCAATATAAGCCTTATTCATAGCTAGGAAGTCCATGCCCAAAATGAGATCAATATCAGAATTACCGAGAACATACGGAGAAGCCAAGAAAGAATAATTGGCCATTTTGATAGAAACATCCGGGACAATCAAATTGGTCCTCATTGAAACACCCGAAAAAACAATACCCAATGGTCTACCCAATGATGTTGACGGGAAATCATGCTTAATGAAAAATGGCTTTGACATGAAACAATGCGATGCATCAGAATCAAACAATACTTTTGCAGGGAAATCATTAACTGAGAGATTACCCATGATCACTTGAGAAGAATCTCTGCCTCTGCTGCATTCACCATATTCACTCTTGCGGTCTTGGGATTATGCTTCACCATTGCATTGCCTAGAGGCTTGACAGGAGGAGGAGACAGAAGACTCCGCTGGTTGCACTTGTTTGCATAGTGACCCTTCTGGCCACACTTGTGACAAGTCACCTCAGAAAGCGGCGAACATTGCCTGGAGGAGGAACAAGAACCGCCTTGGATGCCTGGGGTCTCTGCTGGAATCCTAGGTTGGGTGGGTGGGAAGAACCACGACCACCAAACTACTTCTGCTGCTGAGGAGGACGAAACGGAGGAGGGTTTGGCACCCAATACTTCTGTTGCTTGGGAACCATCTGAGAGCTGGAAGAAGAAGAATATGAATCCCTTGAACACTTCCTTGAGTTCTCCAACTTGAGCTGCGTTGCCTCGACCTTCAAAGCCATGTTGTAAAACTGATCAAACTCACGAGGCTCTTGAAGAACTAGGCCTGGCAGAAGCTCATCTTGAGACCACCTCTGAACTGATAGATCATAGCCTTGTCATCTGGAACATCTTGCTTGGCATAACAGGCTAGATTCTGGAACTCGACATTGTACTGGTAGACAGACTTGCTTCCCTGCTTCAGGTGCCTGAAGTTCTCACGCATCTCCTCGACAAAGCTTGTAGGAATGTAATGAGCCCTGAAGTCACGACGGAAATCGTCCCAAGTAATAACACGATCGCCCCTAGAATCCTTGTACTGCTGCCACCAATCAGCTGCTTGACCCTTGAGCTAGAATGATGCAAATCTGACAAAGTCCTCTGGCCTGACATTGCTGCACTCAAAATGCTTACTCATATCATGAAGCCAATCATTAGCATCAAAAGATTGCTCACAACAGGTGAAGGATTTGGGCTGGTTGGCAAGGAACTGATTGAGCGTTGCAAACTGAGTCTGATTCTGAAAATTCCCGTGAAAACCTTGCTGACCCTGCTCCCTTTCTTGCAATAGCCTGAGCAACATCTAAGTGTTCACATTGGTTGCAGCCATCACAGCTTGCCAAGCTTCTGGAGGAGGAGGCGGAGGTGGCGGGGGTGGTGGTGGAACATCAGTCTGCTCCTCACCACGACCCGGATTATTGCGAGTTGGTGCAGCCATCCTGAAGATGGACAAAACACATCGGCACCTCATTGATAAGATGAATTCAAAATCTGAATCAAATGCTTGAAAGAAATTGAACAAATAACAACACAACCTTCCTACTGAAAAAATAGTAAGAATGCTTCTTCGGATAATGGTAACATCATCAGATATTAGAGGCCACTTGCAATAACACAAAAGTATTGAGCTAAGCGCTCGGAATAACGCATATGCCCACATACATCTGAAGAAGATGATCCTAGATAACTACAAGATTTCCCACCTATGAACTTCCGAAAAATTTCTGGTTATGCAATCCGGTGTGGGGGATAAAAGGAGGAAATATCTCACTCAACTAGCAATCCCACACCCCAACTGTAGAATTTTTTTCAAAACTAGCGGTAATATTATATTAATTTTGAAAACCGGTGGCTTAGTTGAAAAAAAATCAAATCTGCTACCCTGTCGGCTGCCACTGGGCCGAGCAGCAGCCCGTCGGTTGCCACTGGGCCGAGCAGTGGCCTGTCGGCCGCCTCCTGGCCGACAGCCACCCGTCGGTTGCCACTAGGCCGACAGGCCCTGGGATAAGGCTGACGCGGCCTAATCTCTTCTTCCTCCTCCAGCTCCTCCATTGCTCTTCTTTCGCCTGAATTTCCCCCCTCTTGATCTCCCATTCCCTCCGGCCATTTCACTTTTCAATCCGATGAAACGGTAGATCGGGTTGTTCTCCCCCGCCCTACGGTTTTGTTTTTTGAACGGGGTATTTGTTTGTTCGTTTGGAGGAGAAAACGGTGTGGTGGTGGAGTCGTCAATGGTGAGAGGGTGGAGTGGTTGATAGGAAGAAGGAGGTGGAGAGGAAGAAGAAGTGCATTCACGCGTCGAAGGTATATTTTTTTGCTGTTAGTTTAGATTTTTTTCGGTTAGTTTTTTAATAATCGTAAAATTAGTTTATGTTTTTCGATTAGCGTAGTGATTTTAGTTTTAGTTACTCGGTTTATTTAGTGGAGTTATATTACTATCGTTTTAGTTAGTGGAGGTATATTAGTCGGAGTGTAGGTCTAGTTAGTCGGAGTGTATCTTTAGTTAGTGGAGGTATATTAGTGTCATTTTAGTTATTTGGTTTAGTTAGTCGTAGTGTAGTTTTAGGTAGTTGGAGTGTAGGTTTAGTTAGTCGTAGTGTACCTTTAGTTAGTCGGAGTGTAAATAGGGTTAGTTATTGGAGGTACATTTTAGTGTATTTTTTTAGAATCTGCAGGTGCATTTTAGCGTATATTTTCATTGTAGTGTCGATTTATTCGTTGTGAATACTGAGAAGCTAGCAATGTGGTGATAGGTTATAATGTCTGAATCCATAAATTTGAGTGTGTATTACGGCCCTGGCAATGTTTGATATAACGAGTTGGGGGTTGATCTTAGCGAGTTTAAAACAGGCGAGATGACACTTTCATACCCGGACAGACTAGACATTAGGCAGTTGAAGCACTGGTTGACAACTAGTTTTGGCTTGGATCCTGAAGTTTGTTCCGTCAGTATTCATGCATTGTGGACCAAATCCTGTAAAAATGTCAAGTGGGATTTGATTCCGATAGATAGGACCCAACATTGGTTGTCTCTGTTAAGTCATTGCAGAGACCGAAGAATCCATCCGTATGCCCTAGTGCAAGTAGTGGCGAAGGAGGAGAATATCGTACCACCCACTGTGGGGTATGAACCAGGCCAGAGTAGTCAAGTGGGTAACGAGATTTATGTGTCCGGGTCAGAGCCACCGGATGTGAATGCTACCCAAGCCGACAATGAGCTAGATTATGTTAGTGGACATGCTGCGGGTCAGAGTATTCAATCGGTAGTATTAGCTACCTCTGGTGTTGCTGATGGGGACGAGGAAGGCGAGGAAATGCAGAGGGTGATGGAGGAAGAGGACGAGCATGGGATTGCAGAGGAACTTGATTCTGAAAGTTCCGAGGATGAGGAGGAGGTACCAATTCCTGCTGCATGGGAGCAGGACAATTCTGCCGGCTTTACTGTCAACAATGGCCATGAGACTCCATGGCAATACAATCTAAACCAAGTCCAGATTGGGGCTATGTTTGACACAAAGAAGAAAATGAAGTACGCGGTGATAAAGTGGGCTATGTCTACCCAGAGGGTTTTCCGGACACACATATCTGGTCCAACGAAATATACCGTCAAGTGTGTTGAATCAGGTTGTCTTGCGAAGGTGCACGCCCACATGCCAAAGTATAACATCCACTGGGTTGTGACAAATGTTGTCCCGCATAATTGTGTTAGGAAAAACATGCTGGTTCGTCATCCAAACCTTACTTCAACTCTCATAGCGCACCTCATGTATACTGAGATAGTGACGATGAAAGATATGGAAGCAAAACACATCCAAACAGCAGTGAAGGTCAGATGGAAGTATGACATTCCATATGGGAAGGCTTGGAGGGCTAATGAGAAGGCTATGGAGGAGAGGTTTGGGACATTCTTCGACTCATATGATAATGTTGTCCGTCTCCTTGACGTACTGAAGGAGAGAAATCTGGGCAGTTATGTTAACGTTCAACACACGAGGTTGGATAGTATACCATATTACAAGGTGTTGAAACGAGTATTCTTCTCTTTCGGTACGTGCATCGAAGCTTTTAGGCATTGTCCTCCTGTGATGTTTGTGGATGGTACATTCCTGACTGGTCAGTACAAAGGGCAAATCCTGACTGCTATTGGTGTGGACGGGAACAACCAAATCATCCCGCTAGCCATGGCATTTATGGAGGGTGAGAACTTTCCGAGCTGGGTATGGTTCTTCTGCCAAGTTAAAATTGCGATCGTGAAGTACCGACCAAATGTGTGTCTTATTCATGACAGACATCCCGATATATTGAAGGCTGTGAAGACACTGAGTAATCCAACTGCTGACGAGCCAACACCTTGGAAGGACTTGCAAAGTCGGTGGTGCATGCGCCATCTAGGTGCTAATTTTTTCTCACAGTTCAAGAACAAACGGTTGATGAACTTGTTCAAGAAGTTATGCAAGCAAAACCAGCAGTGCAAATACGATTTTATTTGGTCAAAACTTGACAAGTTCACTAAGAAGCAGGTGGTTTCTAGGAAGAAAATGGAGAAAGACCAGGTTAAATTAACATCACTCATTGCGGAGATGGAGGGGCCAGTTGGTCTTTGTGACTTGCCAGCAATTGACTCTCTTAATACGAAGAGAAAGAAGGGCAGGGCAATAAAGAATTTTTCTGAGTGGATAGAGAAAGAGCCTCCAGTGAATTGGTCTTTGCTGCATGACACCCATGGAGCTAGGTATGGCCACATGACAACCAATCTTGCAGAGATCTATAACTTTGTTCTCAGAGGGAATAGAGCATTGCCACTGACAGCTATTCTGGAGGGTGTATTCCATGGCAGTGTGAGGTATTTCAGAGAAAGGCATGAGTTAGCAAGGAAGCATATTGAAGATAATCAGAACACTCCTTACCGCAGCCGTGTCATGGAGTATATGGCTGCGAAGATAAAGAAAGCAAAAAAGCACACTGTCACACTCATAGGTAATCAGGAAAGGAGGTATGAGGTTCAGCTTCCTACTGATGGTTTTGGTTCTGCAAATGAGGTGAAGACACATGAGGTTACAATTAGAGCAAAATTTTATCCAACTTGTGAGTGTACATGCAACAAGCCGCAGTTATTGCACCTGCCTTGCTCACATGTCTTGGCTGCCTATGGCCAGATTCGGTTGGACGCTATCTCCTTCGTGTCCCCATACTATTCAAAGGAGGCAGTACTCAATGTCTGGAGAGGTGAGATGACAGGGTTTAGAGTCGTCGGCAATTTCAACAAGGTAAACGATGCTGATAGAGTATACATCTCGGATCCTGCTCTACGACGAACTAGCAGGGGGAGGCGTAAGGTAAAGCGCATCCGAAACGATATGGACCAATTTGATGCTGGTGGAGCAACCAGGCAATGTTTGCTCTGTGCGACGTATGGGCATAGGATGAAATATTGCCCCACACTAAAGAAAGACGGTGCTTCCACATTGACGAGTGCTTCCGCATCGACGACTGCAACAACAGTTGCAAGAGGAGGTCCTAGCATCATGGTGGACTTGGCTCTCGAGGCAGAAGGGGCGAACGAGGAATGAATAACTCAGAAGCTACATAATCTATGGGACTATGTTTTTATTTGTAATTTGTGGGACTATGTTTTTAATTTGTAATATGTCAGACTATGGTTTTATTTGTAATATGTGTGCACTATGTTTTTATTTGTAATATGTGTGCACTATGTTTATATGCCTTTTGGATACTAAGTTTTTATTTTTAGTATGCAAACATCTATGTTTTATTTTGTAATATGTTTGTACTATGTTCTCATTGCAGATATGGCTTCGTATCCGATGCTTAATGGTAATATCGATAGAGGGCACCGAGGCGCACTTACGGAATTAGGCACGAACTTAGACGTGTTGATCACTCGCACCCCAAAGTCTAACTGGATGATACACCCTGCATGGGTGGATAGGTATGTGTCGGTACAATCACTCAGTACGTTCGACATCGTTTTGATAGAAGCTAATTGTAAGTTGCATTCTGTTCATTTTGTAGGCTACATTGGGCTGGACTTCAACCCTTGGCACGACTGGTTGAGGGTACATTGGATGAGTGGGTTTATCACCCGGACTTGGATGACGCGGGTGAACCAATGGAGCTGCACAAGAGGCCAGTATCACGCTTCTCTTACGACAGGTCACTCCTTAGCTGCTTAGTAGATAGATGGAGACCAGAGACACATACGTTCCACTTTCCCTAGGGAGAGATGGCTCCTACTTTACATGACGTGTCTTACTTGTTGGTATTACCTCTGGCCGGTGCTGCCATAGGACCTTTAGAGGTAGAAACTGGTTGGCTAGCATCTATGCATGCTCGTTTTCTAGCTGTAGTGCCAACTACCACGGAGCTAGTCAACGATCGGCACGGGCCTCTTTTCAGGTGGTTGAGCCAGTTTCAGATTGTTGCCTTAGGATATCTCACTTATCAGTTGTCAGAGGCATATATTGTGTGGTTGTTTGGCAAGACTATGTTCACAGAGAACCACGTGACCACTGTAGATGCATGACTGATCGACATTGCATGAGAGATAGCTGAGGCACGTTCCCGTGAGAACATTGTGCCAAGGAGTTTTGGTTCTGCCGTGTTAGCAGCTACGTACGAAGGCCTCTGCAAAGCTTGCCAGTTGAGGTCTAGGAAATCTGGTCTTCTCGGATGTCCACTTCTGTTGCAGCTTTGGTCTTATGAGAGATTCCCTATTGGTCAACCCTACGTGAGCGTTGACAGACCTTTTGGTAATGAGGACATGGCTGGACATTACGTGCCTTCTATCGGTGACTTGCCTACTATGGGATCTGTTTGGGCATGGAGAGAGGTATTTTAATTATTAACAATACGAATTGGTAATGTTTATTTCTCGCTATTCAATATCATGTACTAATGTTTGTTGTGATGCACAGAGACAATTTACACCTAACCAGGTGAGGGGCTGCTACCCCTCCTTCACGGCGCAGTTTGACAGTCTGCACGAGGATCAAGTTATATGGGAACCGTACACCCGTAAGGCTATTTCAGATAGGTACCCACGTGGGATTTCTGGGTACTGCACTAGATATCAACATTACTGGATGACCAAGGCCAAGTTGGTCTTCGATGTGATAGTTGAGGAGATGGCTATTAATAGGGTGATGAGACAGTTCGGTCTGTTCCAAGAGCCTGACATTCCGGTCATTTCACGATTACCGGATCACGTGCACAAGTAAGTAATACTACTTTGGTTCTCATCTCTGCATTAATAGGTTATTGAGACTATTCGGTCTACTTATAGCTAATCATTTAACGTGCATTTCAATCTTAGGTACAGTCACAGTGGTGGAAACAAGTCCCATACTTCTTGGGTTCGTGATATCAGACCTTACCTCGAGGAATGGAATACTGCCTCGACAGATATATGGGATGAAGTTCGTGTCTTTGACTGGAACAGGTACGGGTTGTATCTGAAGCGTTACAGACAGGGCACGAGGATCTACTTGGTTCCATCATCTACTCCGGAACATATCCCAGTTCCTCTCGCTAGCGACCTGTTCCCAACTTCCTCACTTGTGGGAACCAGACACCATGCGGTATGTCCTTAGTTTTTATCACATCCTATGTTTTCCATATACATGAACATGTACAATTGGTTAACTTTCTGCGTATAGGGTGAATTGGGAACTCAGGCGCTAGAGGAGGTTACCGCTTTAGTGGACCGCTTTGAGAGCGGAGAAAATATCCCACAGCGAGATGTAGTAACAAGGTTGAAGAGTCTTCAAGCGAAGATATGCGGGTTTGTCGTAGCTGTTACATGTAGTCGATCTTCCGATGTTGTTCACACTCGTGCAGCACATCGTCCGCCACGCCCCTCTTTGTAGTGTTCAGAACCTCGACCTTCACAGCCAGGGAGCTCCTCCTGGCAGCAGGAACCTCCTTCATAGCCAGGGGGCTCCTATTGGCAGCAGGCACCTCCTTCACATCCAGGGGGCTCCTCCTGGCAGCAGGCACATTCTTCCTGGCTTCAGCAGATGGACCTAGGTAACTTAACTTTGTACATTCTTTTACAAAATTTAGTCTCGTAAGTCATTCCTTACATGTTTTAATTCACCAGCAGGCGGCAGCCAGTCGCAGCCGTTTATGACTTCAGTTCAGTCACCTCTATTTACTAGTCCTGGTTCGTACATACCCGGTGACAGCTCGAACGATGATCGTGCTGCATGCACCTATGGTATCTCGGAGACAGTTCTTGCCACTCCACCACCACCATCGACGTAGGAGACACAGACACCGACGGACGAGGTGTTCTATGGCCGTGGTCATCGTGACACTTGTCCACCACCTCAGCGCTTATCACCTTCCGGTCCACGTCCGAGGAAGCCAAAGATTCGTCGCAAGGCCCAGCAGTGATATGGTCATCTACGTATGAGACATGACTGTCTATTTATGTATGAGACATATGTAGCCTTTATGTATTGGACATAATACTTTGATCAGAACAAGGCAAACTCATAATGACTACCGCGTTGGTTTTTTCGAGTACTGGATGCCGATGGAGGAAGGCACATACAATGCCTCCTTTAATAGGCAGATGACAACCGCAATGGCGGGAAATCGGCCAGGAGAGAATGGCGGGAGAGAATGGCCAGAGAGAATGGTGGGAGAGAATGACGGGAGAGAATGGCGGGAAAGATAAAGGCGGGAGAGAATGGCGGGAAAGATAATGGCGGGAGAGAATGGTGGGATACAGGTGGCGACACAATATTGTGGCAAATAAAAATTTGAATAGTCCGGCTAGCTAAAATTAAGATACATCTTGCCGAAATTAAGATACAACTTGCAGAAATTAAGATACAACTTGCTGAAATCTGAGTTACAAGAAGATAAATCTACTTAGTACAACATGGAAATTTTCCTTTTCCTTATCCGGCATCTTCTGGTACCTGGGATTCACGGGCCCCGTCTTTCTTTCTCACTATGGTAGATAGCTGAAAACAACAGCTAGCTCTTGTTCACGCTGTTTGAATGTTACGAGCACCAAATTGTTGACTTCCATAGACGTTGCCAGTAGAAAATTACTGAAACCTTCCTTCTTCAACACCATTCGATCACCCAAGCCAATGAAGTACGAACAAGGAATGATCACAAATATATCATCATCTTCTGAATCCAAAGTAATTTCTAGAAGTAAAGAACCAGTCCTAGGAATAGCCACAAATTCCATCAAACTCCTCACAACCATGGTAGGAATAACCTGACAAAAACAAGCAAGTTATATGATCCATCTTATGAACCAGCAAAGAACAAACAAATAATAAAAACCAGAAACCAAAGATCACCATATGTGCGGAAATAACGTTCATGCGATCCATCCTATGAACAGAAGGAGTACACAGTATGTAGTTGTCATCAAAGAGCTGTCAGACATTACATACATTTGATGATAATTCAGAGTGACACCACGACTATAAAAACAACTGTCAACAAGTTCCCTCTGAGTTTCACTCAGATCCTCAAGAGCTACAAAAAAATGATTTCACTAACTGAGATGAACTGAAAAAAGTATAAGCTTAATCAAATCTGAAAATCAGTCAAACAAATATCTTACCAACATGGGATAAAGGAAACAACATAACACCACCCCGATGAAATTCGACACTGATATAAGTTCCATAGTGCTCAAGCATAACAGTCATTATGTCACTATGGCGAAGACCATAATCATTCACGAGTTCCTCCCACGAAGGACTTTGGAATTTACTGCTCATCCTACCATGTGTAAATATAACATGGTATATGTTACCCTTAGTGTTGTGCAGAGCAAGATCAAAATCTGTGTCACCTCTCCGAATAGCTAAAGCTCTACACTCGTCAATGTACCGAGCAAGATGTGATCTAACACTACACGGAACATACTACAAACAAGAATGGAAGTAATGATCATAAACTTATAAACAAAGGCATTCGAATATGCCACAATTAGGTAATCAAGACATAGAATCTTACAACACGTCTTGCACATCGACGATCCAGCACCACGGTAAATACAGACGCACCGGAATCAACGGCAGCACAAGGGCCACCTGGAGCTCGGCAAAATGGGCAAGCCATTACCTGCAAGCGAACGGTGACAAATATGAACAAAATCCACTACTGACTTGACAATTCTCATTCAATTGAGTTGGAAGAAAAAAAATATACTGTAGGCCGGTGGAGAATGCCCTGATCTATTGTTTACACGGATAGGATAACAAAATGGGTGGTCCAGCGAGGAGATCGGCGAGGCGGTGGAACCACCGGAGAGCAACTGGAGTGAGAGGGGAAGAGGGGAAGGCTAGTAGACGGGGGGGGGGGGGATGAAACGATTTGTCAGAGGAGGAAGAAAAGAGGCCCGGGCCTTATCCAGGTGCCTTTCGGCCTACCCCTGGCCGACAGGCCTCTCCCCTGGCCTCTTATTGGCCGACAGGGGCTATTCGGCCTATAGATGGCCGACTAGCCACCGGTCGGCCTGGTGGTGGCCGACAGGTCCCTGTTCGGCCTGCTATTGGCCGACAGGGTACCTTTTTTGAATGTTTTTGAGCTACCAACACAATTTTCAAATTTCTTACAAATTTTGTACTTGTTCTGAAAAAAATCCCAACCCGGGTACCGAGACTATTCAATCTTAAAGGTTGGGTTGTGGTATGTGTTTAGTTTTGCAGCAGCGCTAAGCATTTATGGTGGCTAACTTACGTAACATGAACATAAATATGAGTGGCCTACGATGAGCGATCGAATCTAGTATGATCTCTATGAGATCCTGAACACTTACTTATGTCAATCATAACCCCACCGTGTTCTCTCTCGGATTATGTTCACGAGCAGAGACGATCACGGTAACTCAAATAGTTGGTGTATTTTAATTAGAGTTTACTTCAAGTCAACTATAACCGGGTGTTAAACAAATATCCAAGTTGCCACATAACCACGGGCATGGCTTTCCGAAAGATTTAACCCTGCAAGGGTGCTCCAACTAGTCCATCACAAATAACCACACTCCGCGGGAATAGCCTCGGCCACGGATCTCGTGGTCATCATCGGTAATTCCAAAGGAATTCCAACACCTCGAGATAACCCGAAGAAAGTCAGAGTCCACACGCAAGACACTCGATAAAGGTAAAACAAATCAAGCAAGACCACCCGACGTGTCGACGAACCTGATAAGAGCCGCGTATCTCGTTCTCAGGACACGACGGATAAGCGAAGCGTACGGTGGCCTGATAGAAATCTCCCGAGTTGCCTCGGGTTGGCCCCGCACGGTACTCTAGTTTGGACCAATACTCATGAGGAGCACTGGCCCGGGGGTTGATTAATTATCCACGGGGTTGCAAAGCCCTATGCAAATTTTATTAAGTTATTAGCAAATGTAGTACCAATGTTGGGTCTTGCCAGACAAGTTTTAGTCTCAAGCGAATAAACAAGGGGGTCCCCATAACAACCCCGAGCATGTTAGGAGCGCAAAATATGGAAACATAACACTGGTAACAAGAACTACGACGGTAACATCGGAACAAATCACCTAGCAAAAGGCCAAGCCTTCCACTAGTACCAATATATATATATATGTGTGTGCATTAAATTAAATAACAGAAAATATTGTGATATCCAAATCCATGTTATCACATGGAACAACCTGCACCTACAACTAAGAACGCTATAAGAGGGGCTGAGCAGCGGTAACTTAGCCATCAAAGGTTTGCTAGGATGTGGAGGGTTAGAGGATATGATGGAAAATAGGAGGCTGATATCAAGTGGTAGGTAGCGCAATTTTAATGATAAGAGCGAGAAGCTAGCAAGTGAAAATAGTATCGGGATCCAGGTACGATCATCTTGCCTATTGGTTCTTCAGCGGAACAAGTAGCGGGATCCTCGTAGTGGTACTCTCTTGGGTCCTCGGACTCAGTATGAACACTCGCGTCTACCCAAGATAAACAGCAACAATAAACAGCCAACCAAGGTGCAATGCACAAACAAGATGATGCATGATTCATTCATGAAGAATTAAGCATGGCAATCCAAAACTAGTCATGTTTCACATGCAAAGTTTGTTTATTAATGAATCTGGACAGAACCTCATGTTAAGTTATTTATACATGCATGAACATGGCAAATATGGATGCATCATGCAAAATCGATAAAAATGCATATAAAGAACGCAGGAAACGGAGTTACGGTTCTCATGATACGCTCATGACAAGGTACGAAGGTAAATACACAAGACAACCAAGCCATGGGCTAATTCTTGGCATTCCAAGGTAGCCACTGGCTAGGCAATGAAAAACTAACCACAATAGACTCAAAAATCAATCAATTCCATGGAGTATAGCTCCCAAAAGTGACAAAACAAGTCATAAAGTAGCAAATTGATAGCAGAAGTTAAATGTGCTAGAGACCACCTCTTGTCATGAAATTTAACAAGATATTAGTAGACAACGTCTACTCCAAATTACTAGCACTGAGCATGAGCAAATTCTCAACATATAACTAGATGTCACCCACTCTTCATGGCATAAAAATAACAGCAGATTCTCAGAGATAGAAATATTTAGCATGTTGAAAACAGAAACATCAAGTTAGCTACTTGGCAGCATGTTTCCCACTTATAAGGGTGGTTTCCATGTTAAACAAAAATAGCATGTAATAATAGACACAAAACACTATCACTTCCTAGTTGGCACATGCCCCAAAGCAAGCAATGATTAAATCATGCAAAAATGACAAAGTAGCATCACAACTGAAAATGCAGTTTTATGAACTTGCTCAAAAGTGAAATCTGAAAGCACCAATGGATTCATTGTCTCTTTCTACCCCAAAAACATGGGTCATACTCATATGTTCATGTGAAGCATCAAGGCACACTCTAAACTAGCAAAATACCACCTACTCTTATAAGTGGTATATAACTCTAGATGGACATGAACAAATAAGAGCACAACCAGATTTGAAAACCTTGTTAACATGGCAATATAATAAACCCTACAACATGCATAACAACAAAGGGGTATGTCAAGTGGGGAGACCCACTAGTCCCCCCCCACATACAATCTACACATACCACTACAAACATACACACCCATGCTCTATATATGCCCAAGGGCATATAAGTACCAAAACACTCATGAACATACCACCCAAGAAGGGGGTGTTCAACCACACACACACTCACATGCCCGTATATGCATATTGCATATAGGCACACACACACACACCTCACATGCACAAGTGCACTAGGCATTTACACTCACTACAAACATGATCATGTGTGTGTGGGTGTTCATCCACACACATATGCACACACACATATGCACAAGTGCGTATATGCCTATGCATATGCATAGGACACTCACTCACACACTCACTCACTCACTCACACACACACATATGGGGGTATGCATGCAGCACACACACACATACACACTTACATACACCTACACACACCTCACATACACACTTGCACCTATACATATACATACACATATGTATGTATGCATAAGCACTCACATATACACACACCCCACCTACACATACATACATGACAGGCAAGCAAAAATTAAAAACCACATGCTGTTTTAATCTACACACACATTCATATAGCAAGAGGGAAAAACAAAAGAAAATCAAAACAAAGAAAAGAAAACAAAAATAGAGAGGCTCGGGCTCGAACCGATGACCTCCTGGTCATTTCCCCTAGTGCCAACCACTCTGTTACACGCGTGATAGTCAACAGAGGAGGCAGCTCTACTCTCTAATACACGCACCCACTGGAATCTCTCACGAAACTGAACATCTGCACACTCATAGCGACAGAGCATCGGCGGCGAGCGGCTCCGATGATCTAGGTAGGAGATATGCCCTAGAGGCAATAATAAATGTTATTGATTATCTCCCTGTTCATAATTAGGTTTATGTTCCATGCTATAACTGCTATGGTTCTCGAGTCTACAATAACCACGAGGCTTGAAGGAAGACTCATATGCATGTGTGGAATAATAAACGGTAAATTGTATTCCTAGTCTGGCCTCTAAGACTGGCTCAAGTATTGCATGATGATCCTGTTTTCCTGATCATGGGTATGGCTATGCCGGCAATTTTGAGGGCACAATGTTAGAAGAACATTTGTGTTGAATCGACCCGAATTGATGTTATGCTATGAGATACATTCGTCATAAGTTAATGGTTATTAACACAGAGAAGTTAATATTTGCATAATTCCTTAGACCATGAGAGTATCGAGTTTCTTCATGCTTGCTTCATGAACTTTGGGGTTTGTTAAATGTCATCCGTAAATGGGTGGCTATTACGGCGGCTTACGGGTTCATGGAAAAGTATGTCAAGTAACTTGATAGCTCAAGATTGGGATTTGCTCCTCCGACGATGGAGAGATATCTCTGGGCCCTCTTAGTGTTACGGCATCCATCATCGTCTGGCCAGACCCTTTGTGATTTCATCACGGGGATGCCTGAACACGGGAACGAGAAAACAGAACAATACCGGTAATGAGGTAACTAACATAGTGGAGAAGTTGTTGATCCACGGAGATGCCAACATGTCTCTGTTGGGAGACGTAGTAGTAAATCAAAATTTTCCTACGTTCACCAAGATCTATCTATGGAGAAACCAGCAACGAGAGGGGAGAGATTGCATCTTCATACCTTTGAAGATCGCTAAGTGGAAGCGTTACAAGAACGCGGTTGATGGAGTCGTACTCGCAGCGATTCAGATCGCGGTAGATCCGATCAAGTGCCGAACGGACGGCACCTCCGCGTTCAACACACGTGCAGCCCGGTGACGTCTCCAACACCTTGATCCAGCAAGGAGGAAGGAGAGGTTGGGGAAGGGCTCCAACAGCAGCACGACGGCGTGGTGGTGGTGGAGTAGCAAGGTATTCCGACAGGGCTTCGCCTAAGCGCTGCGGAGGAGGAAGAAGAGAGGTAGGGCTTCGCCGTGAGAGAGAGAGATCAAATCTTGTCTCAAAACATCCAAAACCTCAAGTATATATAGGAGGAGGGACGTGGAGGGATGGCTTGGCCTCTACTCCAAAGAGGAGAGGGTCGGCCGAATTAAAGGGAGAGTCCACCTCCCACAAGGGAGGTGGATCTCCTCCTTTTAAATCCTTTTTGCCTTATCTCCTTATCTCCAGCCACATGGGCCCACATAGATGGTCTTGGCCGACCCAATATGGGCTGGCACACCTCCTCTAAGGGCCCATAAGGTCCTTTGGTCATCACACCCCTCTCGGGGGTCCTTCGGCACCCTCCCGGCACTCCCGGTACACTACCGATGAGCCCGAAAACTTTCCGGTGACCAAAACTGGACTTCCTATATATCAATCTTTACCTCCAGACCATTCCGGAGCTCCTCGTGACGTCCGGGATCTCATCCAGGACTCCGAACAACCTTCGGTAATCACGTATACCATTTCCCTATAACCCTAGCGTCATCGAACCTTAAGTGTGTAGACCCTACGGGTTCGGGAGACACGTAGACATGACCGAGACACCTCTCCGGTCAATAACCAACAGCGGGATCTGGATACCCATGTTGGATCCCACGTACTCCACGATGATCTCATCGGATGAACCACGATGTCAAGGATTCAATCAATCCCGTATACAATTCCCTTTGTCTATCGGTATGATACTTGCCCGAGATTCGATCGCCGGTATCCCTATACCTTGTTCAATCTCGTTACTGGCAAGTCTCTTTACTCGTTCCGTAATACATCATCCCGTGGCTAACTCCTTAGTCACATTGAGCTCATTATGATGATGTCTTACCGAGTGGGCCCAGAGATACCTCTCCGTCACACGGAGTGACAAATCCCAATCTCGATTCGTGCCAACCCAACAAATACTTTCGGAGATACCCGTAGTGCACCTTTATAGCCACCCAGTTACGTTGTGACGTTTGGCACACCCAAAGCATTCCTATGGTATCCGGGAGTTGCACAATCTCATGGTCTAAGGAAACGATACTTGACATTGAAAAGCTTTAGCAAACGAACTACACGATCTTGTGCTATGCTTAGGATTGGGTCTTGTCCATCACATCATTCTCCTAATGATGTGATCCCGTTATCAACGACATCCAATGTCCATGGTCATGAAACCGTGACCATCTATTGATCAACGAGCTAGCCAACTAGAGGCTTACTAGGGACATGTTGTGGTCTATGTATTCACACATGTATTACGGTTTCCGGTTAACACAATTATAGCATGAACAATAGACAATTATCATGAACAAGGAAATACAATAATAACCATTTTATTATTGCCTCTAGGGCATATTTCCAACAGTCTCCCACTTGCACTAGAGTCAATAATCTAGTTCACATCACCATGTGATTAACACTTACATCACCATGTGATCATATCATCATGTGATTAACACCCAATAAGTTTTGGGGTTTGTTCATGTTCTGCTCGTGAAAGAGGTTTTTAGTCAGCGGGTCTGCGACATTCAGATCCGTGTGTACCTTTGCAAACTTTCCATTTCATATTTGTAGATACTGCTCCCACGCTCCACTTGGAGCTATTCCAAATGTCTTCTCCACTATACGTAGCCAGATTTCTACTAAGAGTCATCCGGATTGGAGTTAAAGCTTGCATCATCGTAACCCTTTACGATGAACTCTTTATCACCTCCATAATCGAGAAATATTTCCTTAGTTCTCAAGTTACTAAGGATAACTTTGACCGTTGTCCAGTGATCCACTCTTGGATTACTCTTGTACCCCTTGACAGACTCATGGCAAGGCACACACAGGTGCGGTACACAGCATGGCATACTATATAGAGCCTATGGCTAAAGCATAGGAGATGACACTCATCTTTTCTTTATCTTCTGCCGTGGTCGGGTATTGAGTCTTACTCAATTTCACACCTTACAATACAGTCAAGAACTCCTTCTTTGACCCATCTATTTTGAACTCCTTCAAAAACTTGTCAAGGTATGTCTTCGTCGAAAAAACTTATCAAGCGAATTGATCTATCCCTATAGATCTTGATGCTCAATAAAATAGTAGCTTTATCTGGCTCTTCCTTTGAAAAAACTCTTTTCAAACAACCCTTCATGCTCTTCCAGAAATTCTACATCATTTCCGATCAATAATATGTCAACTACATATTCTTATAAGAAATTCTATAGTGCTCCCACTCACTTTCTTGCAAATACAAGTTTCTCATAAACTTTGTATAAACTTAAACACTTTGATCACCTCATCAAAGCATATATTCCAACTCCGAGATTCTTGCTCCAGTCCATAGAAGGATCGCTGGAGTTTGCATATTATTAGCATCCTTAGGATTGACAAAACATTCTGGTTGTATCACATACAACTCTTCCTCACAGAAACCATTACGGAAACCTTGTTTTGTCATCCATCTGCCAGATTTCATAATCGAAAAATGCAGCAACTGCTAACAAAATTTTAATAGACTTTTAGCATCGCTACAGATGAGACAATCTCATCGCAGTCAACTCCTTGAACTTGGCGGAAACTTCTTTGCGACAAGTCGAGCTTTATAAACGGTGACATTTCACCATTAGCGTCTATGTTTATTTCAAAGGTCCATTTGTACTCAATGACCCGCCATTCAACAGGCAAGTCTACCAAAGTCCATACTTGGTTTTCATACATGGATCCTTTCTCGGATTTCATGGCTCCTAGCCATTTGTTGGAATCCGGGCCCACCATCGCTTCTCCATAGTTCGTAGGTTCATCGTTGTCCAACAACATGATTTCCAAGATAGGGTTGTCGTACTACTCAGGAGCAGTACGCGTCCTTGTCGACCTACGAGGTTCGATAGTGACTTGATCCGAAGCTTCATGATCATCATCATTAACTTCCTTTTCAACTGAGTAGGCTCTACAGAAACATCTTTCTGTGTTGCGCTATTCTCTGGTTGAAACAAAGGTTCAACAACCTCATCAAGTTCTATCTTCCTCCCACTCAATTCTTTCGAGAGAAACTCTTTCTCAAGAAAGGACCCGTTCTTAGCAACAAACACCTTTTGCGCTTGGATCTGAGATAGAAGGTATACCCAATGTCTCATTAGGGTATTCTATGAAGATGCATTTGTCTGCTTTGGGTTCGAGCTCGCTAGGTGAAAAACCCATTTTCACATAAGCGTCGCAGCCCCAAACATTAAGAAATGACAGCTTAGGCTTCTGTCAAACCATAATTCTCACGGTGTCATCTCAACAGACTTAGATGGTGCCCTGTTAAAGTGAATGGATTTGTCTTTAATGCATAACCCCATAACGATAGTGGTAAAATGATAAGAGACATCATAGTACTCACTATATCCAATAGAGCACGACTACGACGTTCGAACACACCATCACACTATGGTGTTCCAGGAGGCGTGAGCTGTGAAACAATTTCCACATTGTCTAAAATTGCATACCAAACTCGTAACTTAGATATTCACCTCCATGATCATATCATAGACATTTATCTTCTTGTCATGATGATCTTTAACTTCACTCTGAAACTCCTTGAACCTTTCAAACATTTCAGATTCGTGTTTCATTAAGTAAATATCCCCATATTTACTCAAATCATCAGTGAAGGTAAAGAAAAACAACGATATCCACTGTGTGTTTCAACACTCATTGGACCACATACATCAACATGTATTATTTCCAATAAGCCACTTGCCCGCTCCATCATATTGGATGACGGGGTCTCAGTCATCTTGCCCAAGAGGCATGGCTCGCATGTCTCAACCGATTCGAAATCGAGTGAGTCAAAAATCCATCATCATGGAGTTTCTTCATGTGATTTATACCAATATGACATTTAGCGGCAGTGCCACAAGTATGTGGTACTATCATTATTACCTTTATATATTTTTGGTACCAACGTTATGAACATGTGTACTACTACGATCATGATTTGATAAACCATTCCGAGTGGGTGCATGACCATTGAAGGCATTATCCATGTAAATAGAATAACCATTATTCTCTAACTTATATGAATAACCGTATTGCACTAATCATGATCTAATCACGTTCATGCTCAACGCAAACACCAAATAACATTTATTTAGGTTTATCACAAATCCCGAAGGTAGAGAGAGCGTGCGATGGTGATCACATCAATCTTGGAAACACTTCCAACACACATCGTCACCTTTCACCTAGCTAGTCTCCGTTTATTCCGTAGCTTTTATTTCGAGTTGCTAGCACTTAGCAACCGAACCGGTATCCAATACCCAGGTGCTACTAGGAGTACCAGCAAGGTACACATCACTAACACGTATATCAAATATACCTCCATTGACATTACCAGCCTTCTTATCTACCAAGCATCTAGGGTTTTTCCGCTTCAGCGAACATTCTCCTCATAACAGAAGCACTTAGTCTCGGGTTCGGGCTCAACCTTGGGTTTCTTCACTAGAGCAACAACTGGCTTGCCATTCCTGAAGTTTTCCCTTCTTGCCCTTGCCCCTTTTGAAACTAGTGGTTTAACTTAACCATCAACACTTGATGCTCCTTCTTGATTTCTACCTTCGTGGTGTCAAACATCACGAACAACTCAGGGATCATCTTATCCATCCCTGGCATGTTATAGTTCATCACGAAGCTCTAGTAGCTTGGTGGCAGTGACTTGGAGAACTGCATTAATCACTATCTCATCTGGAAGATTAACTCCCACTTGATTCAAGTGATTGTAGCACCCAGACAATCTGAGCACACGCTCAGCGATTGAGCTATTCTCCTTTATCTTGCAGACAAAGAATCTTGTTGGAGGTCTCATACCTCTCAACATAGGCACGAGCCTGAGATCACAATCTCAGCTCCTAGAACATCTCATATGTTCCGTGACGTTCAAAACGTTTTGGAGCCTCAATTCTAAGCCGTAATGCATGACGCATTGAACTATCATGTAGTCACCAAAAAGTGCCTGTCATATGTTCACAACATCTACAGACAACGCTTGAGGGAGTGGTGCAGTTAGCGGTACATCAAAAACATAAGCTTTCTATGCAGCAATGAGGACAATCCTCAGATCACGGACTCAGTCCGCATTATTGCTACCATCAACTTTCAACTTACTTTTCTCTAGGATTGTATCAATAAAACTGTGGAGCTACAGCGCGAGCTATCTACGACATAATTTGCAAGGACATTTTTAGACTAAGTTCATGATAATTAAGTTCATTTAATCAAATTATTAATGAACTCCCACTTAGATAGACATCTCTCTAGTCTTCCAAGTGATACATGATCCATGTCAACTAGCCCGTGTCCGATCATCACGTGAGACGGACTAGTCATCCATGGTGAACATCTCTATGTTGATCGTATCTTCTATACGACTCATGTTCGACCTTTCGGTCCTCCGTGTTCCGAGGCCATGTCTGTACATGCTAGGCTCGTCAAGTCAACCTAAGTGTTTCGCATGTGTAAATCTGGCTTACACCCGTTGTATGCGAACGTTAGAACCTATCACACCCGATCATCACGTGGTGCTTCGGAACGACGATCCTTAGCAACGGTGCACAGTTAGGGTGAACACCTTTCTTGAAATTTTATTGAGAGATCATCTTATTTACTACCGTCGTTCTATGCAAATAAGATGTAAACATGATAAACATCACATGCAATCAATATAGTGACATGATATGGCCAATATCATCTTGCTCCTTTGATCTCCATCTTCGGGGCACCATGATCATCACTGTCACCGGCACGACACCATGATCTCCATCATCATGATCTCCATCATTGTGTCTTCATGAAGTTGTCTCGCCAAATATTACTTCTACTACTACAGCTAACGTTTAGCAATAAAGTAAAGTAATTACATGGCATTTATGATTGACACGCAGGTCATACAATAGTATAAGACAACTCCTATGGCTCCTGCCGGTTGTCATAGTCATCAACGTGCAAGTCGTGAACCCTATTACAAGAACATGATCAATCTCATACATCACAATGCATCACATCACAACCTTTTGGCCATATCACATCACACGGCATATGCTGCAAAAACAAGTTAGACGTCCTCTAATTTGTAGTTGCAAGTTTTTACGTGGTTGCTATAGGTTTCTAGCAAGAACGTTTCTTACCTACGTCAAAACCACAACGTGATATGCCAATTGCTATTTACCCTTCATAAGGACCCTTTCATCGAATCCAATCCGACTAAGGTGGGAGAGACAGACACCCGCTAGCCACCTTATGCAACTGGTGCATGTCAGGCGGTGGAACCGGTCTCACGTAAGCGTACGTGTAAGGTTGGTCCGGGCCGCTTCATCCCACAATACCGTCGAATCAAGATAAGACTAGTAACGGCAAGCATATTAACAAAATCGACGCCCACAACTACTTTGTGTTCTACTCGTGCATAGATTCTACGCATAGACCTAGCTCATGATGCCACTGTTGGGAGACGTAGTAGTAAATCAAAATTTTCCTACGTTCACCAAGATCTATCTATGGAGAAACCAGCAACGAGAGGGGAGAGATTGCATCTTCATACCTTTGAAGATCGCTAAGCGGAAGCGTTACAAGAACGCGGTTGATGGAGTCGTACTCGCAGCGATTCAGATCGCGGTAGATCCGATCAAGTGCCGAACGGACGGCACCTCCGCGTTCAACACACGTGCAGCCCGGTGACGTCTCCAACACCTTGATCCATCAAGGAGGAAGGAGAGGTTGGGGAAGGGCTCCAACAGCAGCACGACGGCGTGGTGGTGGTGGAGTAGCAAGGTATTCCGACAGGGCTTCGCCTAAGCGCTGCGGAGGAGGAAGAAGAGAGGTAGGGCTTCGCCGTGAGAGAGAGAGATCAAATCTTGTCTCAAAACATCCAAAACCTCAAGTATATATAGGAGGAGGGACGTGGAGGGATGGATTGGCCTCTACTCCAAAGAGGAGAGGGTCGGCCGAATTAAAGGGAGAGTCCACCTCCCACAAGGGAGGTGGATCTCCTCCTTTTAAATCCTTTTTGCCTTATCTCCTTATCTCCAGCCACATGGGCCCACATAGATGGTCTTGGCCGACCCAATATGGGCTGGCACACCTCCTCTAAGGGCCCATAAGGTCCTTTGGTCATCACACCCCTCTCGGGGGTCCTTCGGCACCCTCCCGGCACTCCCGGTACACTACCGATGAGCCCGAAAACTTTCCGGTGACCAAAACTGGACTTCCTATATATCAATCTTTACCTCCAGACCATTCTGGAGCTCCTCGTGACGTCCGGGATCTCATCCGGGACTCCGAACAACCTTCGTTAATCACGTATACCATTTCCCTATAACCCTAGCGTCATCGAACCTTAAGTGTGTAGACCCTACGGGTTCGGGAGACACGTAGACATGACCGAGACACCTCTCCGGTCAATAACCAACAGCGGGATCTGGATACCCATGTTGGATCCCACGTACTCCACGATGATCTCATCGGATGAACCACGATGTCAAGGATTCAATCAATCCCGTATACAATTCCCTTTGTCTATCGGTATGATACTTGCCCGAGATTCGATCGCCGGTATCCCTATACCTTGTTCAATCTCGTTACTGGCAAGTCTCTTTACTCGTTCCGTAATACATCATCTCGTGGCTAACTCCTTAGTCACATTGAGCTCATTATGATGATGTCTTACCGAGTGGGCCCAAAGATACCTCTCCGTCACACGGAGTGACAAATCCCAATCTCGATTCGTGCCAACCCAACAAATACTTTCGGAGATACCCGTAGTGCACCTTTATAGCCACCCAGTTACGTTGTGACGTTTGGCACACCCAAAGCATTCCTATGGTATCCGGGAGTTGCACAATCTCATGGTCTAAGGAAACGATACTTGACATTGAAAAGCTTTAGCAAACGAACTACACGATCTTGTGCTATGCTTAGGATTGGGTCTTGTCCATCACATCATTCTCCTAATGATGTGATCCCGTTATCAACGATATCCAATGTCCATGGTCATGAAACCGTGACCATCTATTGATCAACGAGCTAGCCAACTAGAGGCTTACTAGGGACATGTTGTGGTCTATGTATTCACACATGTATTACGGTTTCCGGTTAACACAATTATAGCATGAACAATAGACAATTATCATGAACAAGGAAATACAATAATAACCATTTTATTATTGCCTCTAGGGCATATTTCCAACAGTCTCACCTCGGGTATTTGTAACATATCGCGAAGCAACATGAATAGCACAGGGCAACTGGAGGTTCACTCGAATATTCATTCATGTGGGTATAGGGGTCAGTATGGGTGTCCACAGCTCCGATGTTGATCATTGATCGGAAGGGGTTTCGGGTCATGTCTATGCTTTACCGAACCTATAGGGTCACATGCTTAAGGGTCATCTATCTGCTGAATACTAGACAGGGAGTCTGAGAGAAAATCATCGGAAAAGTTTCGGACAACGGAAAAGTTCTGAAGAGAGAACACTGGAATAGTTCTGGTGAAACTGAAAAGTTGTTTCAGGGGATACCATAAAGTCAAATTGGTTTTAGCACATGCCTGATAATTCTTGGAGGGTACCAGAATCGTTCTGGAAACTTTCTAGAATTTTGCGGAAGAAAAACCGGAAATGTTCTGGAGGTGCCGGAACCACATCAGTTGCTTTTCACAGATGAAAATCACTAATCCAGAATTGTTCCTGATCGCATTGAAAATTATTTTAGTGGGTGCTGGAAATGTTCTAAGCCCACATAAATATTTTCAGTTTGAACGGACGCTGAAAAATATCGTCATGAATAGTGGAAATACTATTTGTGAATAGTGAAAGTGCTTTTTGGATTACTTTATTGCAAACACTATTGCAAATAGTGGAAACACTATTTGTGAATAGTGGAAATACTATTAGGGGATGATGCAAGCATGGTGATGCAGGCATAGTGATGCAGGCATGGTGATGCAGGCAACACTATTTGGAAGCTTTCCCTTTATGCCCTTGTGGTGTGCTCACCTCATGGGCATTTTGGTAATTCCAAGTCCCATCCTCCCCCTTGGTTTTCCTATAAATAGAGGTGAATGGGCTGCCCACAAACTCACTCCTTCTCACATACAAGTGCCATTGCAATGATCTGGCTTCTTCTCTCCCTCCCCGCGAAATAGTTTCGTAGAGACGAAAGGCTGTCTGGGTTCCGGGAGGAACTAGTTCTGGACAACGAAGCCCTGCCAGATAGATGACACCATATGTGTGCAACTCTGTCGAGAGATCATAGTTTCGATCTTAGTTCGAGAGTGCCTCCCGAAGGGTTGTCCGTGTGACCATCCGAGTTTCGAAGGTCCTCCCGAAGGGCTGTCCGAGTGACAGTCCAAGTTTTGGAGGTCCTCCTGGAGGGCTGTCCGTGACACCATCTGGGGGACTGTCTTACCGCCTCCCGGAGGGCTGTCCAAGGGGCAGATGAGGGTATACATCCTCGTGGTTGGGAGGTTGTAAATCCTAGCTATGGGGATCTGCACCGCCGATCGTCATCGACTCTACTTCCGCCGCGCTACGAGTCGGTAACGAAAAAGATCAAACCTTCTCCATGGTGGTCCTGGGCTGGTGCGTAGGCCGGGAATGTTTTGTTTTCTGCTGCGTTACCCAACAGTGGCATCAAGAGCCTAGCTATGCGTAGATGCAGGTTGCGATCTAGAATACATAGAGATGTATGGGTTTTGCACAATATAATTAGGTAGTAGATGATATCTATTACTGAAAATTATTTGTGCGGGTAGCAGATGAAATCTATTAGCCGATGTTCTTGTTGCTTCCCTAGAATTTGCGTAGTCCTGATCTTAACGACATGGTGGAATCTCTCAAAGTTCTGGCAATCCGCGATCCTTTCATGCTGCTCCTGAGTATGCTGATTGACAGATCAACGAAGTGCTAACAGTTCTTTGGGTTCCACCATAGTTGAGAAAGATGGATGTTTCACAGAAAAAAGGGCAATGCAGATGCAATCTGCACGGGGGTCATGCGTATGACGAAGTTTAGTATGGGGCCCGAGATTTTATTATCTCGTGTTTCATACACCCTGGAAAGTTAATCTAGCAACTTGACTTATCATACTTGATGATGGATGTTGGTAGATTCTGTTTGTTTCAAAACCTTAGAAGCCACGTAAAACAAGTTTTTGCATGAACCGATTAGAGGCGTCTAACTTGGTTTTGCAGGATGGTTTGCATGTGCATATGATGTGGTATAGCAATGCTCATATTAATTTGATTATGTATGAGATGACTATATGATGTAATTAACATGACCTGCGTGTCATGATTCGACATGATGGCTGGAGCCATATGATTGCACTTTAATGACCTACGTGTCAACCTTATGTAATGCACTTATTTTATTAGCTATAGAGATATAAATATTACCTAGTGCATCGACAAGGTGGTGGCAATCTTCGCAAAGGTGAACACCGACGCGAATGCCGAAGACGAAGAAATGAAAGACTTCTCTGTCAGAAAGGGCTATACCAAATCATGCTATTATGAATTTCCTGAGATGTTTATCCCTTATGATGCACCCTTCTTGATTGCGCGGTAGTCGCTTTTTATTAGGGTGATCTCTCACAAAAATATCAAGTAGTTAGTGTTCTCCCAAGTGTAGCACCGTCACGGCACCTATCTTTTCGGGGTGCGCCGTGTCACACGGGTACGAACGATTAGAGAAGTGTGAGGCGGGTGAGTTGAGACCTCGCAGCGAGATCACTTGGTTGTCTTGACGTTCAGGCATGACCGTCATGAGCTCGGAACACACGCATCGAAAGGTGAACAAGAGTCACATAGAAATGTGATTGGCAATTTGGCCTACCGGTTGAGATTTTTCGTCATCAGTGGTGTTACACCAATGGCGAACAAATGCGGGTCTTGTATCATTCACAATCAATTATGAGAGATATTGATTTGAGTGGGAGCGCACGATAGAATTAATTCTTTTAATTCTCAGTGCAATTAATTGTGAATTTTGTCTAAGTGTAGATTGCATAATAGTTGTAGGATAATGGCTCGCGTTTCCACCTTCCCTATTAAAATTGAATATCTGTTAAATATCTGGTTAAAACTTTAAGGTTGGTAACGTAATGTGAGGATTTTCCTTAATAGTGCTGAGAAGGACTTTGTCCTATTGCATACTTTCGGTATTCTCCCGCTAATGCTATGGATCATGTGACTCTCGTCCTTCAATCCAAAAGCTAGAATTCTGTTTCAGTCAAGTGCAATACATTTGCTTCCATGAGACCCGAACTTCGAAAGTTTGGATAGTTATGTGATATTCATGGAATCTGAAAATCATTTTCAGAAACAGACAAAGGCTAAAAGATATGAGATATCCAAAGCAATGTTTGTTTGCAAACTATTAGTAAATGATTTTACTATGCATTAGACTGATAAGAGAGGGATCCAGGAGAACGCCTGTTATATGATGAAAGGTGAATAAAACAACAACTTAAAGAGAAAGGAAGTGTCCGAAGGGTGTTAGTAAGACTTTCACGCCTAGGAAGTCCGGGGCTAATGCCACTCTTAAGTTGGATGCTTCTTCTGAGAGTAGGAGAAATACTAAAAGTTAAACTGTTAGAAGTATAATGGCAAAAGGAAAGAAGATTGGAATATCCAACTCATTTATGAATGTCATACAAGTTTTTGATGTATAGAAGGCTGGTCAAAGATATAGTTCTTGGGAATTATGGTTAAACATGTTAATCACTAATTCTTGGGTATTGTGAGTTGGTCACAAAGATACCCGCTTGATTGCAGTCTATTGCAACTTGATGTAAGAACTACTATGGCCTGAAAGACTAGCCAGGGATGAGGTTTAGATACACGCAGGGAACATAGTAAATGTTACTATGCCTTCCATCGGTGTATTCCCTATATATTAAGTTTCATAATTCATTTTAGAGTTTCACACTCTAGCGCTTTGCATAAGGTATCTTGCAAGAAGGTTGTTCATAAGAGAACTTTTCATGTTCGGTGTTACGAATAACATAAGGGCCATACTTTCATTATGAATGAGACGTATGTTATGAATATTGACAATAATACATTACCTCTGGGTTTACTTTTATAATTCATTTTAGAGTTTCATAGACTCTAGCCCATTGCACAATGTTTGTTGCAAAAGAGTTGTTCATAAAGACAACAATTGTTGTTTAGTATTATGAATAACATGAAGGGCCATGCTTCCATCCTAGATGGGATGTATGTTATGAATATTGATGGAAATATGATACATCCATAACACTAACGCTAAATGTCGCAAGATTAAAAGAATACCACATATGTGTGGCACTGCATTTGGTCACATTGGAGAAACCCGCATGGAAAATTCCATTATGATGGATTTTGAAGTCGTTTGATTTTCAATCATCTGACACTTGCAACTTTCCTCCAAAAGGTGAACTAACTAAAATACCGTTCACAGGCCATAAGGAGCGAGCAAAGAACTTATTGGTGATCATACATTTGATGTATGTAGTCCGATAAATGTTGTTGCAAACAATGGATTTGTCTACCTTCAAAAATGAGTCAAGTAGATATATGGATATTTACTTGATGAGACGTAAGTTTGGATCTTTTGAAATCATTCGAAAGGTTTTCAAAAATGAAGTAGAAGTTATTGTACCAATAAAATTATGTTTCTGCAATTGGATTGCGAAAAGGAATATTTGAGTTACAAGTTTAGCGAATGTCTGATGAGTTGTGAAAAGAGTTTCATAACTTACACCTCCCGGAACACCACTGCAAGTGGAAAGTCCGTGAAGATGTAATCAAACCATTTATGACATGGTAAGATCAAAGATGACATAAATAGATTTGCCATTATCCCTTTTATAGAGTGATGCTTTAGAGATTGCGACTTTTACACTAAAAAGAGATCCATCAGGTTTGTTGAAATGACGCCATGGTATGGTACGCCCAACCATGTTATATCTTTTCTTAACATTTGGAATATGGGGCTTGTGTAAAAGGTTACAAACCTATTCCAAATCAGACAAGTGCTACTTTGTATGGTTATTCCAAGTCATTGGGTATTCCCCCACCACTATACCGAGGCAAAGGGTTTTGCCACAAAACGGTATGCTCTTAAAGAGAATAGTTCTTACAAAAGGTGAGTGGGAGGACAGTGCAACTCGACGAGATAACCAGTATCTTCGTCATCAGTTCAAAGGAAAGAAACCCTGGAAGTGATTCCGTTGTTTTCCTACTACGACTGATACGGAAGTATCTACAACAAAATGTATGGACTTCGGTCGAATGTGCAGCTGAACCACGTAGGCAAAGCTCGTGCAAACCTATCAGGTGCACAAACGAGATATTGTTGTTAGACAATAGTATACCTACAATACACAAGGAAGCGTTGATGGGCCCTGACTCCGGGATTGGCTAAATGCCAATACAATCCGAGATAGTTTCCATATAAGTGATTCAAGATTAAAACCTTGATACACCTTTCAGAGGACTTAGAGTCTAATGAATATTTATGGAACTAAAAACTGATATGGATAAAAATGTTTTATCCATAAAGCTCGACTTGTTGAAATAAAAAGTTCAAGGAGTTGCCTACGATGAGGTTGTTTCACCGTAGCGATGCTTAAGGTCGGTTCGGGTTGAACTAGCAATTAATACATATACCAGTCATGAGATATGAAACATGGATGACAAAAGGATTTCCATCTGATGGAAATGAAACCTAGGACTTGTATGTGATACATTCCAAAGTAATTTGTCGATCCAGAGGATGCTAGTAAGTATGCAAACTTTAGAGTTCCAACAATGGACATAAGAGAGCAAAATGGAGTTGGAATCTTCGTGGTTTGATGAAATGGTCAAAAAGGGTTTTGACTTCATCAATGGGTAACGAATATGCTTGTGATTCAAGAAAGTAAGTGTGAGCATAATAATATTTCTAAAACGTTGTGTGCTTGACACATTGTTAATTAGAAATGAATTTCTTGACACGAATTAGGACTTCATTTGAAAATAGTTTTTCGATGAAGTGCTTAGGCTAAATAGCCTCAATATTAGGCATGATGATCTATGCAGATAGATTTACCTAATGGGGCTAAGCGATTAATACATATTGACAAGATGCTAAAACTTTTTAGCATTTAAAACGCCAAGGAGTGATTCTTGCCGAAGTCACATGGAAAGAGTTTTTGCAAGACTTAGTGTCCTAAAACACTTATGAGTAAAATACATGTTGGAGATTCCACACACTCTTGGTTTTGAATTAATCATGTATTCCATGGTATGTAAAACAACCAGATATGTCCGATACTCCAAAGTTGTTGCGAGTATGGATACCAAAGGATGAAAGTACTGATCATGGGACAATAGTGAAAGATGTCATTAAGTACTAGAGTAGTACTGATGACATGTTTTCTCGCAAGCAGAAATCATGAAGAGTTCATTGTAATATGTTACATCGATACAGTCTTCACCATTTCTCCATGCGATTTTCGATTTAATTGAGGGTTTTATGTGATACACAATATGGTGGCACGATAGTTGGAAATTGTTCCAAACAAGATACTATGGCGAATTCTATAGCAAAGGCTAAGTATGATGACGCTTTAGAAGTGATAAAGAAGTTGTTGAATCATATAGTTCATTCATGAACTTAGTATGGTTCCAAGTTGGCTTTGGTCTATGAGACACTATTGCAGATAGTTGCTCCATAGCTCAGTCTGAGGAATCGGGTTTCGACCAATGATTCACACATATGTAAAGCCAAGTTCACACAAAATACGAATTTTGTGATAGCGTGAAAATGCGAGGATATGCAAAGTTACACATGGAGCTGAAGTTGTCAGATCCGTTGGACATCAGGCTATACCACAAGCGAAGCATATTTTACACCAATATGCCATAGGTGTAAAGTGCATTAGCATTGACTAGATTATTGAGTCTAGTGCAAGTGGGAGTCTATAGGAGATATGCCCTAGAGGCAATAATAAATGTTATTGATTATCTCCCTATTCATAATTAGGTTTATGTTCCATGCTATAACTGCTATGATTCTCGAGTCTACAATAACCACGAGGCTTGAAGGAAGACTCATATGCACGTGTGGAATAATAAATGGTAAATTGTATTCCTAGTCTGCCTCTAAGACTGGCTCAAGTATTGCATGATGATCCTGTTTTCCTGATCATGGGTATGGCTATGCCGGCAATTTTGAGGGCACAATGTTAGAAGAACATTTGTGTTGAATCGACCCAAATTGATGTTATGCTATGAGATACATTCGTCATAAGTTAATGGTTAATAACATAGAGAAGTTAATATTTGCATAATTCCTTAGACCATGAGAGTATTGAGTTTCTTCATGCTTGCTTCATGAACTTTGGGGTTTGTTAAACGTCATCCATAAATGGGTGGCTATTACAGCGGCTTACGTTTCATGGAAAAGTATGTCAAGTAACTTGATAGCTCAAGATTAGGATTTGCTCCTCCAACGATGGAGAGATATCTCTGGGCCCTCTCGGTGTTACGGCATCCATCATCGTCTGGCCAGACCCTTTGTGATTTGATCACGGGGATGCCTGAACACGGGAACGAGAAAAGAGAACAATACCGGTAACGAGCTAACTGGCATAGTGGACAAGTTGTTGATCCACGGGGATGCCAACATGTCTCACCTCGGGTATTTGTAACATATCGCGAAGCAACAAGAATAGCACACGACAACTAGAGGTTCACTCGAATATTCATTCGTGTGGGTATAGGGGTCAATATGGGTGTCCATGGCTCCGATGTTGATCATTGATCGGAAGGGGTTCCGGTTCATGTCTATGCTTCACCGAACCTATAGGGTCACACGCTTAAGGGTCATCTATCTGCTGAATACTAGACAGGGAGTCTGAGAGAAAATCACCGGCAAAGTTTCAGACACTAGAAAAGTTTCGGACAGCGGAAAAGTTCCGTAGAGAGAACACCAAAATAGTTCTGGTGAAACTGAAAAGTTGTTTCAGGGGATACCATAAAGTCAAATTGGTTTCGGCACATGCGTGATAATTCTTGGAGGGTACGAGAATCGTTCTGGAAACTTTCTAGAATTTTTCGAAAGAAAAACCGGAAATGTTCTGGAGCTGCCGGAACCACATCAGTTGCTTTTCACAGATGAAAATCACTAATCCGGAATTGTTCCTGATCGCATTGAAAATTATTTTAGTGTGTGCTGGAAATGTTCTAAGCCCACATAAATATTTTCAGTTTGAACGGACGCTGAAAAATGTCGTCATGAATAGTGGAAATACTATTTGTGAATAGTGAAAGTGCTTTTTGGATTACTTTATTGGAAACATATTGCAATTAGTGGAAACACTATTTGTGAATAGTGGAAATACTATTGGGGGATGATGCAGGCATGGTGATGCAGGCATAGTGATGCAGGCATGGTGATGCAGGCAACACTATTTGGAGGCTTTCCCTTTATGCCCTTGTGGTGTGCTCACCTCATGTGCATTTTAGTAATTCCAAGTCCCATCCTCCCCCTTGGTTTTCCTATAAATAGAGGTGAATGGGCTGCCCACAAACTCACTCCTTCTCACATACAAGTGCCATTGCAATGATTTGGCTTCTTCTCTCCCTCCTAGCGAAATAGTTTCGTAGAGCCGAAAGGCTGTCTCGGTTCCGGCAGGAACTAGTTCTGGACGGCGAAGACCTGCCAGATAGATGACACCGTATGTGTGCAACTCTGTAGAGAGATCGTAGTTTCGGTCTTAGTTCGAGAGTGCCTCCCGAAGGGCTGTCCGTGTGACCGTCCGAGTTTCGAAGGTCCTCCCGAAGGGCTGTCCGAGTGACAGTCCAAGTTTTGGAGGTCCTCCCGAAGGGCTGTCCATGACACCGTCTGGGGGACTGTCTTACCGCCTCCCGGAGGGCTGTCCGAGGGGCAGATGAGGGTATACATCCTCGCAGTTGGGAGGTTGTAAATCCTAGCTGTGGGGATCTGCACCGCCGATCGTCATCGACTCTACTTCCGCTGCGCTACGAGTCGGTAACAAAAAAGATCAAACCTTGTATGCAGTCTCCATAGTGGTCCTGGGCTGGTGCGTAGGTCGGGAAATTTTTGTTTTCTGCTGCGTTACCCAACACTACGGCACTAGAAGCGCGATAGGAAGGACACGGGGCTCGCGGGGAGTACGGGTACTCCATACCTGCACTCAGACACGGAGAAGACCCCGACAACCGAGCACCCTGAGCTCGAATAGGGGCGCGGCAACGACGAACACGACGACGACGCTCAGGCTGAAAGGAAGGAGGACGGTGCATCGACTGCTCACCTAGGGGAGGATGATGATGACCCTGACGTGCGAAGAGAAAGGAGAGGCGGGGACGCGACGACGACGAGGAGGAAGAAGGCCGGCGACGACCTGCTCCCTTGCGGACGACGACGGCGGCAATTCGCACCGCGGGGAGGTGCTCCTCACCTCCTAGCGGCGGAAATGGAATGCGGGGAGAACCCCCGAGCTCCACGCCATCACCTCCGGGGACGAGACCCACCGGAGATGCGACGGCGACGGCAACGACGACCGGCGACCCATTCTGAAACTCACTGCACTCTTTGAAACCTTACCTGACAGGGGGGAAGAAGAGAGGAGGGAGAGAGATGGAGGGGAAGATGGGAGCTGCGGCGGTGGCGGGGGAGAGAGGAAACCTAACCAAGGGGGCACGCACGGCGACGGGGGGCTAAATACCCACGGCTTGACGGCGACGGGTGACAGAAAAGGCGACGACGGAACGACTCTCTCTCTCGCCCACGGCCTGACGGGAGCTGCAATGGAGCAGGTAGCCGTTCCCTCGTGCGGGCTAGGCCGCGGGGGGGGGGGGGGGGAGGCCCACTCTGCTCACTCTTTCACAAAACAAAACCAGAGAAGGCTTTCCTTTTTTTTAAACTCCACAACACAAGGGAAAAAACCCCAGAGTAGAATAAAAGGTTTTTATGCAAAACAAAAATACTTTTGCAATGAAAATAAAATGCACTAATTAATAAAAATATTAAGATGATTATTAGGACAAGTAATTTTAATTCTTTTTAAAATAACAGCTCCTGTTTATTTAAATACCCCAATGCATGAAAGCTCAAAACATCAAATACCAACACTCACATGCTCAAAACAATATAGGCTAGCACTTGAACTTTTTTTTTGCAATTTAAAAGCAAATTAATTCTTTTTATAAAGATACCATGGGAACTAAAGGGCATTAGGTTGGGGTTTTTGTTGAAAAGAAAGAGATGGAAAGAGAAGGAGGTTGCATACATGAACCAACCACAACACCTCACATAACACAAGACCACACCATACAGGGTCACTTCACAACAAGACATGGCATGATGAATGCTATGATGCATGAATGCAGGACAACACATGGATGACAAGGTGTAATTTATTCATTAAACTTATGACACAAGGTTCAAACAATAGATTACGTACCATAAAAGATAGAGACACCACTTGAACTGTCACACCACCTTAAACAAAAAAAGAAAAAAAACCTACGGCAGTCTCCCTCCTCCCCATCCAATCCCTCCAACCAACCTCTTCAATAAAAGAACACTAAGGCATCTAGCCATAGCGCTACTCCTCATGCGGTGGTCCTCCCCTAGCTTTGTACTTCTTGACGTTGTCCTAAATTTTGGAGTTCCGTCCACAAAACATTGGCCTTAGATGTCTTGAACACAAACATACACCATGGATTGGATGGCCATAGAATTTCAAACAGACTTCTCCCATCGCATGCACGCACTGCAACTCTAGACGCAGACGACGGAGTGGATGGAGTTGATCACGCGGACATGCAACAGCAGGACTGCACGTGGTACTCCATGAGCCCGGCCTCGGACGCGAACGTAGGGAGGGACGTGACGCGAGACTGCACTACAGCGTCACGGGCGCGCGTTCGGGGAACAAGGCGCCATCCAGCATGCCAATGTCTGCCAGCGACAGCTCGACGGATGAGTCCTCGGGATGCATGCTGGCCTTGGGCTCGAAAGATCTCCCGGTCATAGACAACAAAAGTGCAGGTGGCCATGGGCACCGGTTCCTGCCTCCACCACCTAATCTACTTATGAACACACGTACATGCCATGTAATCTACTGATGAACGCATACGCAGCTATTTAGACACATCATCCAATCACGTATATACTACATGGTACGACTTCTCCAATTTGCTTTCACCTCCACGCCCCAAGATTTTTTCTTATTCTAATAAGAAGTTCTTAATTAAAACATAAAATAACGAGATATCATCTTAGTTCACAAAAGCTTCTCTGAATTTGATTTTTTTTCATGTGAGACATTAATATATGACAATATGATCCCGCTTTCTGAATGTTGCAAATGATCTTTCCTTTAAAAAATATATAAGTTTTGGAAGTACAAACATAAATTGGATTGGTAGCTCCATGACAACGAGTTTTATCCAAGTAAAAATGCATTTTTATTTATTAGTTAACTTCCAAATCTCATCATCGTTACAATACAGGAAGTGTGCAAATTTGTGTTTTTATGTTAAGGTTTAATCAATTCGGATATCCGGTTGAGATGTTCATATTACTTCTATGACTATATAGGTGATTAATATCACATGACATGCATGTTTGTCTAGGGATAATCAATTTGCAGAGCAAAAGGAGTTCTTATTTTCTAATGCCAATTTGTATGACATGGTGCAATTTCTGATTCATAACTCCTATCTAAGTATGTAGATATGTACGTATTCCTTGAGGGGTGAGTGAACTTTTGGTGTTGCTTGCAATCAGCAATGAATACTTAGGTTTCCCAATGTTATTTATTGGATTTCTATTTTTTCTTCCTGAAGCTGATGTGTGAATGTTTCATATGAAAAAGCCTGGAAAGTATACAGGAGCGGTAGGATTCTTGATGTGTACGTTTATCCATGGCCATATTTGATTGTTGGGAAAATCATGAAAGCATCATCATTACAACAGTACAGTTGGAATATTGAAGGTGCGTCATATTTCTTGCTCTCATTTACCTGGCAACGTTAATGTTAGCAAGTATGTATTTCTGAGGCGCCCAACCTTTACTGTTAACTGGAGGCCGATATGCTTTTCATTGATGGACCTTCATACTTTTGGGTTAAATAGACCAATGCACAAATCTTTTTTAAATGAACTTTCTCTCATTCATTGGCTCTACGAAACATCTTTTTTGTGGGTATTGGCTCTAAAAAACATAAGTAACTTCAGCTATTTGTCTAACCTGATCCATACATTACGTGTGCCAAAGGGATATTGACTCTATATATCGGGAATAAACAGATTCATGCAAAAATATGTGAAGAAATCGGAGCAACATGTCTATGTGTTATTACAAATGAATAGGTAGGTTATGTGCATCCTGCTGGTGTAAAGGTCACATAGCAATACAATATTCCTTTAAAACACTGATGTATATGACACTTTCTGGTTACTAGTCTCTTCTTTTGAGAGATTGGTGTCATTTGTGGTTGCTACTTGGAGGGTATACACACACAAGAGGATTTATATGTACATGGACAATGAGGTCGTTGGTTTCTACTTCAACCATTCAATGTGTTTATTTTGGGTAAGCAATATTTGCTCAATTATTTTTTCATATAGCCATAGTTTGTTCAATATTTAAATTTATAGTTCCTTATCCATACATACAATCAAAAGTGAACTTCATATTAATTAAAAAATGTGCGTACATGAGTAAAACTCATATACTTCGAATCTCCCATCAACGTGTTACAACTATTAATTTCCCATTACTTTATGTAACAATATTAGGAAAGCCCTCAGTTGTAATAGGATGTGTATCTTATCTTATATATATATATACTGATTGGAGGCACCTTTTGATGTCTCACATTAATTCTCATGAGAAAGGAAAAGTAATCCATCATATACTTAAGAAACGTTATGAGCCCTTGGCACAAGTGAAATAATTCCAATCACCGAAGTCCGAGTCAAGAGGCAATGGTGAGTAGCTCACCCGCAACTCCTATATGCCTACAGGCAAGAGCTACATACAACATCAAAGATGCAAACTAATAATCATGTATGTTTGGTTCATGCACTCCAAGATCAGGTTCTTTAATTTTTTTGCATGGAGTTTTGTTTTGTCTGCTATGATCTCTTCTATACTCCTAATTTTCTGCAAGTGTGGAGTCCAACGTAACGTCCTTACAGAAAATGTAAATATTCACTACATTAACCTTGACAGTATGAATCTAGAATTTTCATGGAAAAGAACTTAAAATCAATTTTCCTATAACATGGCATGATAGAACACCGTGCATGGATCCACTTTTTCTAACCCTTGATAAACCAGAGGATGTGTCATGACACAACAATAATAGTATACCATGTGACACAATTGACTATTTAGACGCAATGGACATATACAATCTAAATACATACTAGATGAAGGTATCTAACTCATATCGTCTATGGTAAACAAAGCAAAACGTTATACATGCATATTTACTCACAAACAGTTAAACAATATATGGCTATTATTTTCTATCACAAAATTTATATAAACTTTCTCAAGCAATAAATATTTGAAGCGCTAGCCCATGCGGTTGCACGGGTTAATGACTAGTTATATATATAATTCTCATCACGATGAGCTACATGCATAGGATAAAACTTTTGGTGGAACTCTAATTTCAATCGATTCCAGTTTCATGATCCAATATCATCACATAGCCTATACCGTATCAATGCTTTTACCTTCAAAGATAAAGGGAAAACCTTCTTCTTAACTTCATCTCCAGATAAACCTGCAAGCTTAAATAATTCACAAATTTCATCCACATGTATTAGGTGCATATCGGAATGTTCAGTTCCATCTTCTGCATAAGGATTAGCTAGCGGTTGTTCTATCATACCCGAAGGTATTTCATAACCAATATTTATAGTATGTGCAGTAGGTTGAGGGGCAACTAATTGTGGTTCCGGTCAAGGTAAAGATACCCCAAATAAACCCCTCAAAGGATTGTTTTCCATAGTAGCAAGTGGCAATAACAACACATAGTATACGTTTTTCCTTACCGATTTCCACTTACCAAGATCGCTTTGACGTGGCTTGAGACTGCGTCAGTATTTAGCCAAAGAGGAAGGGACGATGCAGCACAACGATGGTAAGTATTTCCCTTAGTTATGAAACCAAGGTATCAATCCATAGAGGAAGATCACACACCCACGTAAACAACACCTACACACAAATAACAAATACTTGCAACCCGATGTCGGTGTCGAAACCGGCGGATCTTGGGTAGGGGGTCCCGAGCTGTGAGTCTAGGATCGATGGTAAAATGGGACGAAGGAGATAATGTTACCCAGGTTCGGGCCCTCCTATGGAGGTAAAATCCTACGTCCTACTTGATTATATTAGTGTGTATGAAGGTTACAGAGTTGATCTTCCTTGAGATCGAATAGCTAAAACCCTAGATGAGTTTCTATGTCCTACCATCTAAAACCCCTCGGTTTATATAGACACTGGGGGTACTAGGGTTGTCGGCGTTCTAGGAACGGGGGTACCTAGACCTACCTGCCTGTGGCCCAGGGCATGTCCCACCTCGTCAGCTAAACACATCCTGGCACGGCTCCACTCAAGACAAGGCCCTCACGAGGACCCCATGCTCACGAGAAAGAACGACACCAAGACTAGCAAGGATGAGACTCCTCAGCCCCCTCTGGAGCGGCGGAGATCTCTATGCAGAACCCGACCTCAGGAGTCAAAGATGACGTAGGGAAGGACAGATGGGCGCCAGCACGCCAGGCGTTGCAGTTTCCCCTTTGGTGCAAAGGGAGCAAGGACGTACGCGAGTTCCCAAAGCGCTGACCAAAGGTTTCCATTCCAGTGCAACAAGACCACGACCACGAGCCCACAGGGCGAATGTCATCGCCGGGCCCAGCTCTGCATCATCAATAGATACTTTGCAGGTGAAGACCACCTTTGGACAGGGCGGGGATGTACTGCTGCCCCCCTTCAAATTTGGCCGTTGTGAGATCCTTTCCCGCCATTGTGATAAGGGAAGAGCACCCGGGCCACTGCTACATATAGAGGATACGACGCACCATAAAAAGGGGGACCCAATGATAGAACCACTCGATGAACCACAAGACAAGGCGAAGAGCCAAGAACACCACGAGAGCACCCTCGCAAGGCTCGAAACCACCGTACTAGTTCATCCACCACACCTCCCGGAGAGGCAATCCACCAAAGCAGGAGTAGGGTATTACGCTTCCCAGCGGCCCGAACCTAGGTAAACCAATGTGTTCATCTTCTTCCTCTTCATCGTGCGAGTTCGTCGTAGTAACCATTGAGTAGCGAGCTAGGTAGGGCAAAGCTGTAGGGGTTCTTCACACACGCCCCTGTGTTTGAACCTTGATGGTTTTGCGAAGCCCAAAATCTGACATTTGGCGCACCAGGTAGGGGCGTGTCAGAGACTTCTTCAAGCCTCGGTCCTCCCCCGCTCCACCGCTCTGATGGCCAGCGCCCAACAAGCTTCCTCCGGCCGTGGCGGATCAGCTTCCATCGATCCCACCGCTGCCACTGGACACCCACGCCCCAGCGGCATAGTGCTAGGCGGACAGTGTCAAGCCGCCAGTATCGCCTCTGATGTTGCCGCCCCTCGCGCCACCCAAACACACAGCGGGCGAGCAGCGCCTTCAACTTCGTAGTCATGCGGCACCTACGTGGAGGACCTCGACGCGCATGATGCGCTGCTGCTGGCAAGCGAGATGCCCCGCCATCGCCCGACGCATGGGGCTTCGAGCGTGGGCCGACCACATTGCAGAGCTGGTCGCCATCGCGCGGAGGGCCGTGGCTCCTCACCCTTCTTCACGCGTTGGGGGCTCTTTCGCTGTGCCTATCCCCCAGTCTGCCGACGGTGCGTCCCATCCAGCCCTGAGCGAGCCCGATAAGGGCCCGCCGCGTGCTGTGCTCCTTCTCCTTCAAATTCCGTTGACCGATTTTAGGGCACAGTCCGGCCACGATGATCGAGCGCGCAAAGGAAACAACGGGGCGCCCCACATGTGCACCAGCGCATGCCTCTATGACCTAGTGGACCTTTAACAGCCTGGATTGACCAGGCGGGAGCGCGCCATCCCATGCAGGGAGCAAGCGGCGCAGGCATCCGGACAAACAAGCAACAACGGCGAAGGCATGTTAGATCGCCGAGGAAGCAACCCACGCCAGGAGACACGTGGCCCACATAACGGCGGTGGCAGAGGTAAGCAACTTCACTCCAAGCCTTGATGTAGGAGGGTCTGCGGGCTACGCGCGCAGGGCGGCACCCCGCCTCCGCCTGGAGGGTCCATCCCCGGCGTCCTGCCGGATGGCTCAGGAGGAGAACCGGAGCGAAGTACCATGCTATGTTGTACCTAGGGACACCAGCCCGGATCAGGCACTTGCCGCAGGCGCTAACGCCCCCCAAGAATAGGGAGAGCCCTGGGTGTCCTCCTCGAGCCGAGCTTGGGGGCTTCCCCCAACGAAGCACCAAGCCTAGATGACGCGAGTAGGAGAAAGAGGGAGGACATCCCTGGGCCCGCAGGGCATGGCGCAAGCTGTCGCCCTCGCGAGCAAGCGATGCCGAGCCGAGCCTTGGGGCTTCTAGAGTGATGGCCTTGGGGGGGGAGCAAGACACAAGTAATGCGGGCCACCCGCGGCAACTGGAACGTCGGCGCGGCTTCGGGGGTTGGGCCTCACGAGGCCCTTGAGGCGATGCCCGGCCGGCGCCTAGATGCTTCACGAGGCGGCTTCATCGATAAAACACCTTTATGACTACGCTGGATGCATTGTGCTCATGTTTGGGCTGCGGGAGCGCAATCCTGCGACTATGCGGGGAACAATGCATTCGGGTTTGGGTCATAAAGGCGCGCAACCAAGCAGGAATGCACGGGGTAGCTCTTAACGGAGTTGGGAGCAACCAGGCTAAGCGCCTGGGGGCTTGTGCAACTATCTACAACCGTGACACTCTCACGTAATAATGAGTGGGCTGTATACGCCCGAAGCCCCCCGAGGACACGGAGGGGTTCCCTCCCACGCAATGTGGAAGCCCCATGCTCCGCGCTGGCGGACAAGTCAACAATGCCCGCCAATGGCTATACCCATGCAATGTGGATGCCCTACACTCAGTGCTGGGGGAAGACGAAGACTAGCCTAGGTGCCGGATGCGGCGTTTGCTTGTTTCTTTTTGTGTTCGAATTGCCACTTTTTGGAATGAATTTTGAGGAGTTCGGAACTATATATTTAAAAAAAGGGCGGGGACTTTTCTCTCATTTATCTCTTGATTTACCGCTCTTGAACTTTCTTTTCTGGATTGGTGTTTTACAAGGGGCCGTGCACTCTGTCCCTCCTCGAGGCACCTCGGGACTGGATGGCAAGTCCCTGTCGCCTCAGGGACTTGCACCTTTTGGCATTCGACCCCCGCTTGGGGGCTCCGACCGTAGCACGGCACCACAACATGGAGTCTCAGGAGGCCCCAGTGCCTGGGCCTCCTGAGGCAAAACCTGACAGGGCAGAATGGGGGCCGCTCGAGTGTCAAGGGGGCTCTTGAGCAATGCGCCTCAGGAGCCTTACCGGTCATATAGCCACTCGCCTCTTGATGTCATCCTTGGTGATCCGGTCAGCATCGGGGGTGTCGAGGCCTCACCTCATGGTTGCGTCCTGGTGATCCGGTCGTACACTACGGTGGTAGGGAGATGTGTGGGACTGGGACCTACCGTTGTTGAGCTGCTTGAGCGTCAAAGGGGGTTCCTAAGCAACGCGCCTCAGGAGCCTTACCGGTCATATAGCCGCTCGCCCCTCGATGTCGTCCTTGGTGATTCGGTCGGCATCGAGGGAGTCGAGGCCTCGCCTCGTAGTTGCGTCCTGGTGATCCGGACGTACACTACGGTGGTGGGGAAATGTGCGGGACTGGAGCCTGCAGACACATAGTCCCAAAAGGGCTCCCAACCTGCCCCATTCGTAAGCAAGGAAGAAGCACCCTAGGCGGAATACGGATTATCTAGACAACCTGGCCGCGCCTCGCGGCGCACGAGATCGTCAACAACCCACAAGCTAGGTACACTACCGAACCAAGCACGAGCCTCCTGATCCAATGGCGGCCCGAATCCAGGATAGAGGTTGCGCGCACTAACACCAGAATGCAGGTACCACGGTCTATGGTGTGTCACCTTGAAAACCCGTGCGGCCTCAAGAGCTAGGAGGGGTGGCGCGAGGGGAGGAATTTAGCCTCGACGGGCAGTGATGCCGAGGACCCCAGGCTTTGCAGCCGTGGGCCGCCCATCAGGACAAAAAGGCCTCACGAGGGCCCCACCAGCCGCCATCACTAAGGCACGTCGGCAATAGTGCCAAGCCCCGTGTAAAGAAACTAAGGCACGCCACAACAGGCAAGCGATCGGCGGTACGAGAAGAAAAATAAGGGGGGCAAAGGTAACCTGCAAAAGGCTAATGCCCTATGAGGGGCAAGCTCTTCTTAAATTATTACAGGGACCACGAAAGGGAAACACGGGATGCCTAGGGAGAGGAGTCGCTGTCGCCACCCGCATCGCCGGCCGCCTCGGCATCAGAATCGTCTTCCCCGTTGGAGGCGGGCTCCTGGATGAACCGCTCCACTAGGGACTCCATGTGCAGGCGCACCTTGTCCTGAAGGGGGCGCTCGAACTTGTCAGGTAGCCGCTCCATGACATGCCGGAGGTCGAGCTACGGAGCGTGGCGATGCAGGTTGGAGAAGATGAAAGTCAGGGCGAGGTCGAGGAGGTCACGTGCGTCGGACTCGTTGTCCACGCTCACGCGGGAGATGCCGGCCTCCAGCGCCTCCTCCACCCTCCGGAAGAAGTCGAGATTACCCCCATCACTGTGCGCACACGGCAGCGCGGGGGCTTCCCCAATGACCTGGCTCACCGCGCTGGCCACACGGCAGGAGATGTCAAGGTACTGCTTAGCATGTTGTGACTCCATCATCTTGGCGTGCACCGCCTTGTCCTGGGTGACCTGAACGACGTCGGCTGCCTCTTTAACCTAGGCTTGGAGGGACGCTAGCTCCTCCCTGGCCTCCGCTTCGCCCCTAAGGGCGGCATCGAAGGCAACTTCGGTGGTCGCCAGCTGGGCCCGCAACGCGTCCGTCTCCTCTTGGAGGTTGCTGAGCCTGCTTTTCTTGGTTGCGGGCACCCTGACAGAAGGAGAAGATCATGCACGGAGCGCTGGACAAAACGATTAAGGAGGCAGGCGGCAGGATACTCACTCATCGATCATGGCCCAATGCTGACGAACTTGTGCCGAGCCTGAGTGCCCCCCTACACTGCCTTTGGAGGAGGGTGAGGGAGCCGACAGAGCCACACATTTCCCCATGGCTGCAATGCTTCTTCCAGACGCCATGGGGGAGGAGAAACTAGGAGGAGAAGGGGGGTTTCTCTGTGGAGTGATGGAAGCAAGAAGACATCTCGAGACTGCAATGCCCACCTGCGAGGGGCGGGGCGGATTTATAGCCGTAACTGCAGCCGCAAGGCGTCGTGGGAGAGCAGGCGTTGTGGGCCTCCCGGGCATCGCGGAGTGGTTCTATTAGCGCAGTACCATCTGCATCGCCTCTCCCACTGATTGACGGGTCACTTCCATGTGGCCCGAGGAGTAGAGGCCTGATGCAGCAACAACGTTCAAGGAAGGGCAATGATGGCCAGCGCTACACACGGGCATCACATCAGTTTGACTTGGGGCGGTTCCTGACGCCTTCGGTGAGCGGGGGCATCACGGCCCAGGTGTTCGATGTGTGTAAAGCCTGGCCCACATGCGTTTGGGCCCTGCGGCGCTTCGGGCCACCTTCGTTGACTTCGCCTAGAAGCGAACTCGGGTGCGCCTTGGGCCCCGGGGCAAATGTCGGTGTTCTGGGAACGGGGGTACCCAGACCTGTTGAGGGAATCCTGGTTTAAGGGGTCCATAGATAGCCGACCTGTTTCTGATGGGCCGGACTATGTGGGCCACATTGGATGATCAAAGGTTGCATCGCTAGGGTGGAAGCTTCAAGGAGCTTTGGCGTGTCCTCTAAGTTGTCGACAGTAGATAGTCATGTTTTTTCCTTCGATGTGTAACCGACTGATATGTCTCCAACATATCTATAATTTTTTATGATGTCATACTATTATATTATCAGTTTTGGATGTTTTATATGCATTAATATGCTATTTTATATTATTTTTGGGACTAACCTATTGATCTAGAGCCTAGTGCTAGTTTATGTTTTTCCATGTTTTTGAGTTTTGCAGATATGGAATATTAAACGGAGTCCAAACGGAATAAAAATCTTCAGAATGATTTTTTCTGGAAGGAAATAGATATACCAGACTTGGAGTGCATGCCAGGACACCTACCAGGAGATCACAAGCCTGGTAGCCGCGCCCCCCTGACCACGCCTAGCAGGCTTGCCGTCTCTTGGCAGGTCTCCTAACCCTATTCTTCGTCCTATAAATACCCAAATATCCCCCAACACCAAAAGAGCAACGCAAATACTTTTCCGCCAACAAAAGCCTCCGTTCCTGAGAGATCCAATCTTGGAGCCTTTTTCGGTAATCTGGCGGAGGGGGTTTCGATCACGGAGGGCATCTACATCAACTCCATTGCCCCTCTGATGATGCGTGAGTAGTCCACCATAGACCTATGGGTCCATAGCTACTAGCTAGATGGATTCTTCTCTCTCTTTGACATTCAATACCATGTTCTTCATGATCTTCATGGAGATCTATCCGATGTAATACTCTTTTGTGGTGTGTTTGTAAAGATTCGATGAATTGTGGGTTTATGTTCAGATTATCCATGAATCTTATTTGAATCTTTTTTGAATTCTTATATGCATGATTTCATATCCTTGCAAGTCTCTTCGAGTTATTGGTTTGGTTTGGCCAACTAGATTGGCAATTCTTGCAATAGGAGAAGTGCTTGGTTTTGGGTTCAATCTTGCGGTGTCCTCACCCAGTGACATAGTAGGGGTAGCGAGGCCCGTATTGTATTGTTGCCATCTGATACGTCTCCAACGTATCTATAATTTATGAAGTATTCATGGCATGTTTATAATAATTTTATATGATTTTGGTATGATTTTACTAGAACTAACCCGGACTGACGCTGCTTTCAGCAGAACTACCATGGTGTCGTTTTTTGTGCAGAAATAAAAGTTCTCGGAATGGGCTGAAAATTTAGTATGATTTTTTGTGGACCAAAAGAGACCCTCGAAGCATTGCATTTGGGCCAGAAGAGCCACGACGAGGCGACAAGCCTACCAGGCACAGCTAGAGGGGTGGACGGCCCTAGTAGGCTTGTGACTCCCTCATGCCCCCCTTGACGTGAGATCGACGCCAAAAATTTCTATAAATCTAGAAACCTCCGAAAAGAAACCTAGATTGGGATTTCCGTTGCCACACACCTCCAAAGCCACGAAAAACCAACCTTGGCCCTCTCCGGCACCCTGCCGGAGGGGGTCACCATCACCGGAGGCCATCTTCATCGTCCCGGAGGGGCCATCAACACCATGAAGGCTAAGGACCAGAGGGAAAACCTCTCCCTACAGAGGGGGGAGGCCATGGAGGAGGAAGCACAAGGGGGAGAACCTCTCCCCCTCTCTCCTGGTGGTGTCGGAGTGCCATTGGGGGAAGCATCGTCGCGGTGATCGTCTTCATCAACATCACCTTCTTCATCACCATCCTCATCTCCTTTTAGTGGTCCACTCTCTTGCACCCCGCTATAATCACCTACTTGAACATGGTTCTTTATGCCACATATTATGATCCAATGTTGTTTTGCCATCCTATGATGTTTTGAGTAGATTACTTTTGTCCTTTGGGTTGATTGATGATCTAGATTGTTTTGAGTTGTATGTTTATTTTGGTGCTGCCCGATGGTGCCTTCCATGCCGCACACACATGAAGGATTCCCGTTGTAGGGTGTTGCAATACGTTCATGATTCGCTTATAGTGGGTTGCTTGAGCGACAGAATCATAAACCCGAGTAAGGGGGTTGTTGCGTATGGGATAAAGGGGACTTGATGCTTTATTGCTATGGTTGGGTTTTACCTTAATGATCTTTAGTAGTTGCGAATGCTTGCTAGAGTTCCAATCATAAGTGCATATGATCCAAGTAGAGAAAGTATGTTAGCTTATGCCTCTCCCTCATATAAAATTGCAATGATGACTTCTGATCTTGTAAAAATTGCCTAGGATAATTCCGCAGACCGACCCATCATTATTCCACACTCTCTATTTGTAATATTATGTTAAAAGCACCTATTTTTATATTTTAGTTCTTCGATATCATGCAGAGCTATCCTCTTCATACCCACAACATAGTTTATTTCTCGTTTTTAGATGGAAGCAAATGTTCGGTGTACGTAGAGTCATATCGGTAGCAGATAGGACTTGAGAGAATATTGATCTTACCTTTAGCTCCTTGTGGGTTTGACACTCCATACTTATAACTTCAACCTTTGGAAATTGCTATGATGATTCCTTGCACTTGGTGATTATCAAGCTCTTTTTTGGCGCCGTTGCCGGGGAGCAATAGCGTGGGGTTGATATTCTTGTGTGTGCTTGTTTGCTTTCTTCACTATATAGATTTTGTTTCCCCTTTTTTTATTTCTTTATTTGTGTGTGAAACAAACCAAAAAATTAAAAAAATTAAAAATACAAAAAGAGTTACTTGCCTCTTATGCCTAAGAAGTTTTCCAAAAAGAGAAGTGATTGGAAGGTTGTGCATTGGAGAAGTGAGGGTTGACCTTGAACACTTGTGTTCATGCTCATGGAAACAAGGTAGGATTTGTCATGGAAGCTTCTATAAAATAATCATCACCTTGTATATATCCATTGTATTATAAAAGTAATGTGCCAAAATTTACCTTTAGGATGATTAGATTGCTTGTTTTGTGTGTGCAGTGCAAGAACAAAAAGGTTGGCTGTAGTGCGTGAATTTACATTTTTTACTGGAAAGTCAAAAGTTTCTGAAATTTTAGCACAGTACTTATGTGCAATTTTGTTATTTTTTCCTAAATTTTAAGAAGTTTTTGAGTTACATAAGTATATGAAGTTTCTAGATTACTATAGACTGTCTTGTTTTTGATAGATTCTGTTCTCTATGCATTGTTCTCTTATTTTGATGAATCTATGGATTGTATCGGGGGGTATGAACCATGGTGAAGTTGTACTACAGTATATATAATGCTAATATGAATTTGGAATGAGTTCACAGTAGTACTTAAAGTAGTATTTTGCTTTATTATACTAACGGATCTCACGAGGGTTTTGTTAAATTTTGTGTGAATGAAGTGTCCGGAGATCGAGGAGGTATCGATATAAGAAGATTATAGAGAGACAAGAGTTCAAGCTTGAGATGACCAAGGAACACCAAGTAAATATTTCAAAGAGGCTCAAGCATCCAAGCTTGGGTATGCCTCGGAAGGCATCCCATCTTTATTCTTCAACAATTATTGGTATACCTTGGTTTTTGTTTTGTTCACATAATATGTGTCTTTAGTGTTTGTCTTTTCCTTTATGATCCCTTATGGTATGAGTTAGTCTTTAATTTATTTTTAAAAAGCTTCATGCACTTCACTTAAATCTTTTGAGTATGGCTTTGTAGAATGCTTCATGCGTTTCACTTAATCTATTGAGTATGGATTTATAGAATGTTCGTGTGCTTCAATTATATATTTTGAGCTTGGATATTGGTTAATATATATTAATTGTGGAATGCTATATGAGTTTCACTTATATCTTTTAGATTATGAATATAATGATCATCGGAATTTGGCTTTGAAGAGTATCATTGAAATATCATGCCTAGCTAAAAAGGCATTAAAGAAAAGCACTTGTTGGGAGACAACCCAACAATTTTACTTTCTGTTTTGATGTGTTCACATGATTAATATACTGTATTAATCATGTTTTGTGCCTTTTATTTCAATAAAGTGCCAAGTAATGCCTTTGGGATAGTTTGTATACTTGCTTGTTTGATTCTGTGCAAAAACAGAAAGTTTTGCGTCCAGTATATGAATTGTCTGATTTTACTGGAGAGTCAAAAAATTCTGAAATTCTTACAAAACATTGATATGCAAATTCTGTGATATCTCCCAATATTTCAGAATTTTTATAGTTAGGGAAATTTGGTGATCATTCAGATCTTTACAGACTATTCTATTTTTGACAGCTTCTGTTTTGCATGCATAGTTTGCTTGTTCCAAGTGTTCCTACATCTTATATTGAGTAATATAAATTATGGGAATGATATAATACATTAGGTATCATGAGGGAACAATTATGAATCTTGTCTTTATAGTACCTAAGTGAATGATTTATCTTTATTACACTAACCCTTCTGTTTTGCAGGCGAATGCTTAACTTGGAGGAAGAGAACAACATTACAGATGACAAGAAAACAAAACTTTGGCCTTTTTGACTAAAAAGGAATTTGGAAAGACCCCAAATTTGATTTAATAAAGGCTGGGAAATCCAAACAAGAGAAACGCAAATAACAGCCGCTTCTAGCACTTAGATTGACCTTCGTCTTCCCCCAGCGCTGAGCATAGGGCATCCACGTTGCATGGGCATGGCCATTGGTAGGCAGTGTTGTCTTCTCCACCAGCTCCGGGATCTGGCTGCCAAGTTGCATGGGAGGAACCCCTCAACATCCTCCAGGGGCTCCGGGCATATACAACCCGCTCATTATTACATGAGAGTGTCACGGGTAGAACTTCCGGAGGTGCTGGATGTTCCAGGCGTTCTGGATGGGGACCCCATCCTGAGTCTCTAGGTGCACGGCGCCAGGTCTAGAGACATGAACGACCTTGAACGGGCCCTTGCACATGGGCGAGAGCTTGTGCAAGCCCTTCCTGGAGAGAACCCGCCTCAAGACGAGGTCACTGACTTCAAGGGTCTTGGAGCGGATGTTGCGGCAGTGGTAGCGCCGTAAGGCTTGCTGATACCGCGCAGCTTGGAGCGAGACCCGATGATGCGCCTCCTCTCCAAGGACGAGGTCCGTTCCCCGTGTAGCCTCCTGACGCTCCTCGTCAAATGCCAAGACCTGCGGGGACTGGTACTTGATCTCATGGGGAAGGACTGCTTCGGTTCCGTAGACGAGGAAGAACGGGGTTTTGCCAGTGGGCTTAGTTGCAGTGGTGCAGATGGACCACAGCACCGACTGAAGCTCATCGACCCAACCCCTACCGCAAGCTTCAAGATTCTTGAAGCTCCTTGCCTTGAGGCCTCACAGTACCTCCACGTTAGCGCATTCCTCCTGGCCGTTGCTTCGCAGGTGGGCTACCGAAGCATAACATATCTGCGTTCCAAGGTTAGCACAATAAGTCTTGAAGAGGTGGCTCGTCAACTGCAAACCATTGTCGGTGATGATGCGGTTGGGGACACCGAAGCAGCTCACGAGGCCCTTGATGAACTTGATGGCCGACCCGGCCGGGATGGTGCGCATGGGCTCCACCTCCGCCCACTTGGTGAACTTGTCGATAGCGACGTAGAGGTAGCGCTACCTGCCCGCTGCTCATGGGAAGGGCCCCAGTATGTCCAGCCCCAGACCGCAAAGGGCCAGGAGAGTGGAATGGTTTGGAGGCCCTATGCGGGCTAGTGAATCTGCTTGGCATGAAACTGGTATGCCTCGCAAGACCGAACCAGCTCGATGGCGTGGCTGAGCGCCGAAGGCCAGTAGAAGCCTGATTGGAACACCTTCCCTGCTACCGTGCGCGAGGAAGAGTGATGCCTGCAGTCTCCTGTGTGGATGTCGGCTAGCAGTTTGCATCCTTGTTCCTTGGAAATGCACCGCAACGCGATGTCGTTCGAGCGCCTGCGGTACGAATCACCATCTTGCAAGCAGTAGGCTGTGGCTTGTCGGGCTACGCGCTCTGCGTCCTCCTCCTTCTCCGGTAGCGTGCCGTGGAGCAGGTACGCCCTGAATTCTTGTATCTAGCCGTCGACCTGTGGCTCCAAGGCCAAGTAGTCGAGCCCCCGAGGCCTGGCCACAGTTCGAAGCCCCCGAGGGCGGTGTTGGGGGAAGCTCCTCACTCTTAGACGCCAGGCCCTCGGTAAGCAGTGTTGCGGAGGGTTTGAAGAGTCGCTCCTCAAAGATGCCTAGCTCCCGAGGTTCGCGACGCGAAGCTCTCTTGGCGATGCCATCCGCCTCCTTGTTTGTGTCGTGCGGGATGTGCTCCAGCTCCAAGCCCTGAAAACGTTTTTCAATCTTTCGTACCTCTTGCAGATATGCCTCCATGTGCTCGTCCTTGGGCGTGTACTCTTTGTTGGAGAATTTGACGTGGAGCTCGGAGTCGCCCATGACGGTGAGGCACGAAACCCCCAAGTCCGCCGCCGACTTGAGGCCTGCAATGAGGCCTTCGTACTTTGCAATGTTGTTGGAGACCTTCTACCCATGCTGGAAGCAGAGCTGCACAACATAGCTGAGCTTGTCTCCTATCGGGGAAGTGAGCACGACCCAAGCTCAAGCTCCCTTGTGCATGAAGGCTCTGTCGAAATGCATGGTCCATCCTTCGGGTGCTTCATCGCCGAGAGCGAGGGACTGGCTCCCTTCCAGCCCCCGGTCTGGGGCGTCCGTCCATTCTGCCATGAAGTCCGCTAGGGTTTCTCCTTTGATGACCCTAGTCGTGCTAAACTCTATGTTGAAGGCCTACAGTTTTATGTTCCATTCGGCAACCCTCCCCGCTGCGTTGGGGTTGTGCAAGATTTTCTCCAAGGGGTATGCAGAGACAACCTTGATTGGATGCCCTTGGAAGTAGTGGCGTAGTTTTCTTGAAGCGATGAGGAGCGCTAGGAGAAGCTTCTGTTGCATGGGATAACGTGAACGTGCATGCCGCAGCACCGTGCTGATGTAGTACACCGGGTGTTCGATGAGGACGAGGCCTCTTGAGGCGTCCTACCCCACGGTGGGCTCAGGAAGCTTGGGAGACTCACGGTCCGTGGAAGAAGCCAAGGCCTCAGGAGGGTTGGGCGCTCCTTGGCCCGTCAGAGCGGCTTGGACTTCGGGTTCCCCAGCTTGAGAAGGAATTGGCTCTTGTTGATCGTACGAACCCCTTGGCTCCGCGTGCGGGGGCGCACCGGAGCCCTTCGATGTGGTACATGCGGCAGCTTGCTCCTCCCTGACCGCCACTAGTGCGGCACTGGTAGAGTGGGGGTGGCAGCCATGTATAGCTACAAGGGTTCCCGTGGGCGAGGCGCTACCATCACCGGTGGGCTCGTGAGGTACCGCTTGAGTTCCTCGAAGGCTGCGTCGGCCTTCGGGGTCCATTCGGAAGGGCCCTTCCTTTTCATGACCTTGAAGAAAGGCAAGGCCCGCTCGCCGAGCTTGGAGATGAAACACCCAAGGAGGTCACGCACCCCGCCAACTTTTGCATTTCCTTGAGGGTTTGGGGAGCGATCATCTTGTTTATGGACTTGATCTTCTCCGGGTTCGCCTCGATTCCCTGGTGTGACACAAGGAAACCAGGCAACTTGCCCGAGGGAACCCCGAAGACGCACTTTTCGGGGTTGAGCTTCAAATTCACCTCCCTTAGGCTGGTGAAAGTCTCCTCCAAGTCCTCGACCAAGGTCTTGGACGCCCTGGACTTGACTACGATGTCATCGACGTAGGCTTCTGCATTTCTCCCGAGCTGCGGCCCCAGGGCGATGTGCACTCGCTGGAAGGTTGCCCCAACGTTCCACTGTCCAAAAGGCATGCACGCGTAGCAAAATACCCCACACATGGTGAGAAAGGCCTTCTTCTCAATGTCCTCCACTGCCATCTTGATCTGTTGGTAACCCGAAAAGGCGTCCAGGAAGCATAGGACATCGCACTCCCCGGTGGAGTCCACGATCTGGTCGATGCATGGCAGTAGGAATGGGTACTGGGGGCAAGCCTTGTTGAGGCTCATGAAGGTGACGCACATACGCTCCTTCCCCCACTTCTTTGGGATGACCACCGGGTTGGCCACCCACTTCGAGTAACGCACCTCCCGGATGACCCCTGCCTCCTTCAGCTTGCCGACCTCCTGAGCGATGAATGCCTGCTTCTTCGGAGCCTGCCTCCTTGCCTTTTGCTTCACTGGGCGCGCGTTCGGGAACACCATGAGGTGGTGCTTGATTACGTCCCTCGGGAACCCCACCAAGTCGGAGGTGCTCCATGCAAATGCGTCTTTGTTCGCCCTGAGGAAGGTCACCAACGCCTCCTCTTGGTCGTGAGGCAAGTCGGCACCGATGGTGAAAGTTGGGCCTGGGCTTCCCTTGTCCACCGATACTTGCTTCGTTTCTGCCCGGTTCTGGGAGAACAACTGCTTCTTCTTCACGGGCGCGACATCTGTGATCCCCCGGGTTCCTCTGTGGTCCACGCCGCGGCCCTGACGTTGGTCCGTGCTGCGGCCACGGTCTTGTGGGAGAGCTTGAGTACGTGGGATGCGTCTTTGATATCCCCACGATGGTGAGGACGCCGCTGCTCCCTGGCATCTTGATGATGTTATAGCCCGGGTGCGTTACCGCCATGAACGGAGCGAGGGTGGGGTAGCCGAGAATCGCGTTGTATGGGAGGTGGATGTGAGCGACATCAAAGTCGACCTGCTCAGTGCGGAAGTTGGAGTGGGTGCCGAAGGTGACGGGGAGGCGAACCCACCCCACGGGAACGACAGACCCAACCACCACCCCAAAGAAGGGCCTTGAAGGTGCGAGCTGCTCGCGGGGTAATTGCAACGCGTCGAAGGCCTCCACGGAGATGATGTTGAGGCCGCTGCCGCCGTTGATGAGGGTCCTCGAGATGACCATGCCGTGTATGGTCGGTGTGCATAACATGGGAAGTGCCTCAACGGCCGACATGGTCTTGGGATGGTCGTTAGGGCCGAAGGTGATGTCGATTTCCGGCCATGTGCCGCGCTCCGCGGGCTCGGGCCGTGGCTGAACCGCTCCCACATGGCATAGGAAGCGCTTGACATGGCAGCTGGAGGGTGGCGTCTGCGACCCGCCGAGGATGCAAGTGACCATAGGGGCGTCCCTGCGCGCCCAAACATCACCTCTCTCCAGGGCCGGTGGTCATCGGGGGCCGGCTATGTCAGAATTCGGGCTGCGCAAAACCCTTAAGATTTGAACACAGGGGCGTGTGCAAAGATCCCTTGCAACCTCGCCTGACCTAGCTCGCTAATCGATTAACACAACAAAGAACTCGGACGATGATGAGGAAGAATATGAACACGATAGTTTACCTAGGTACGGGACGCTGCGAAGCGTAATACCCTACTCCTGCTTTTGTGGATTGCCTCTCGAGGAGGTGAGGTGGATGAACAAGTACAGTGTTTTGGAGCCTCCCGAGGGCTCTCGGTGGTGTTCGAGGCTCCTTGTGGTTTGATGGTCGGTGAATGGTGGAGTTGGTGGATTGGGTCGGATCGGGATCCCCCTCTACGGAGCAGGCTACCCTCTCTATATAGCGGTGGCACGGGTCCTCTTCGCTTATCGCAATGGCGGGAAGGGATCCCACAACAGCCAATTTTAAAGGGGACAGGGGTTAGTGCTCGCCCTGCCCAAAGGCGGTCTTCGCCTGCAAAGTAGCTGTCGATGCCGCAAGGACAGGCTCAATGATGATGTCCGTCCTGCGGAGCTAGTGGTTGTGGTCTTATTGCACCGGAATGGAAACCTTTGGGGGTGCTTTGGGAACCTGCGTACATCCTTGCTCCCTTTGCACCAAAGGGGAAACTGTGTCGCCTGGCATACTGACGCCTGCCTGTCCTTCCTTGCATCACCCTTGACTCCTAAGGCTCCGGAGGGGTCCTGGGGAGTCCCGTCCTTTGCGGGTCTTGTCGTTGTTCTTCCTCAAGAGGGCCTTATCTTGAGTGGCGCCTCGCCTGGTCCCATTTGGTCGATGAAGTGGGCCATGCCCTGGGCCTCGGGCAGGCAGATCTGGGTACCCCCATTCGCAGAACGCCGACAACCTACCGCCAAACTCCATCATGCACCTCTTGTCCTTCATCCTTGTCTGCGAGGCCTTCCTGCACATCGAGCCACACTTTGGGCTCTGGCTGCAGGTCTTCAACATCAAGCCGAAGTGCGTCGGCGGCAAGCATGCCGACTTCGGTGGGCTATGATCGGCAAACTCACCCGCGTCGGGTGGCCGTCGGGCACCCTTATCGACACCATCAAGGGCTGGCAAAAGGAGTGGTTCTACGTCACCGAACCACAAGAAGAAGGTCAGCACCCCGCCACCGCATTCAGATCTGATCCCTCGACTAGACTAGCTTCATGCCTCGAAAAGGGCCTCGTTTGGGGATCGAGCAAGGAGGTGACCGATCTATAGAAGCCTATCCGCTCCTTGGTCAGGGACGGCACCAAGCTGACTGATGTGGTCCAGGTGATGCTCCGAAGATGCATCCTCCCGTGCCAGCGTCGGGACACTCCCCTGTGGGCTCAAAAACTCGAAGCCGATCCCACAGTCTGGAAACTCTTCCGCACTATGCGAGAGAAGCTGTGGAAGGCGCTATTCAAATCAATGAAGAGTTGGCCAGCCGAGGAGGAGGACAAGGGCCTGCATGCCGCCAAGCCAGATTCCGAGGTATGATACACCCTAGCCTGGTCGGCTTCATTACATAGAAGATCTGTAACCCTTTGTCCGATCTGTTTATGCAGAGATGGCTAAAGAAAGCCATGGAGATTAACAGTCCAACACCTCAGCCCGAAGACGAGAGGACATGGCTGTTAGCCAAGATGCTTGTGGTGAAGCTCTATGAGGCTCCCACGAAGAAAGAGAAGATGAAACCTTGCCAGACAGGCCTCCGCATCAGGGACCAGCCTGATGCCGCTTCCGAGGATACACCCACCTCCTCAAATCAAGAGGATGCTGAGGATGAGGAAGAAGAAGAAGAGGAGGAGGAGGAGGCCAAGGCCGAGGGCAAGGGGGAGGCAATTCCCCCCACGCCAGAGAAAGGGCGATGCCTTCGGACGCCCGGAGCAGGTCGCTTCTCCTGCCCCGAAGAGGGCGCGACAGATGTGGATGGTCCTGTCCGACTATAGTAAGGACTCGAGCTCCGCGTTCGAAGACCTCGAGGAGGTTCCGTGAAGAAGCCTACGGGTCAAGCCCCTCCCATCTAGCTTAGGATCCGAAGACCCACCTATCTGTCACGAGTAAATTGAGAGTCTGCTAAGATGCAGGTTATTGGTCTTATAGCCCCCCACGCGTTATCCCTACCGAGGTGATATCGGATGGGGAGACCCCGCCCGCCAAACTAGCGGAGAGCGGGGATACCTTGTACCCCACCACTCCAGGGGCCACAGTGGATGCCGTGGAGGTGTCGTCCCAGCCTACTCCAATGGTGGCAGACATAGGGGCGAGGGAGATCGCAACGTGGTCGAGGCTAATGCTTCGGCCACCGAAGACCGGGCGACAACGCCTCGCCCGAACACCGAGGAGTCCAGATGAGCGGGCGCTCAGTCCCCTCCAAGAACATTTCCGGAGCGCACTGTGCCTCCGGAGGCACCAGTCCCATCCCCGGTGGGTGATCGGGAAGTCCGATCATCATCGGCACCACTGACCAACGGATGGTCGGTCATGGAGGAGGCTCTGTCGAGCGCCTCCATCCTCGTGGATCAGCGCACCCTTATGGGTGCGGTACTACAAAGCGTCCAGTCCGTTGATCACAAACTGAAGGAGGTCTTCAAAGGTCTCCTTACGGGCTTTCAAGTAAGTCGCTTAATGATTTATTCTACAAAGATCTTTATTTATTCGCATTGTATAAATGGCAGCCCCCAAGCCCTAGGTGAGGTGAAAAAGCTCACCTAGGGGTCACATCTGAATCCAATACCAAACTACATGCACTTGAAGTGTTTAGAATGTGAAAATAACCTGTTATATGATCGGATTGTCTATAATTGAGAGCCCATGTATTAATTGTGTGTGGAAGGCAGGCTTCGTCATCGGTGGCGGCCAAAAAGGGTGCTGAGCTAGACAAGCTACATCGGAAGCTCAAGTGCTCCGAGGATGAGGTTGTGGCCCTCAACAAGAGGTTCGATGAGGCACAGGGTAAGTCCGAACTAAATCCGAATACTTTCCCCTGAATACTATCAATGAAGATTCCTTTTATAGAAAGTTTATCATTTTGCAGCCTTGACGACACAGATAGAAAAGCTCAAGGCTGAGCTTCAACGTGCCAAGGACGAAGCGGCCGTTGAGAAGCAGGCGGCCAAAGAGGCAGCCACCACACTCTCCTCCCTACGAGCCACTAGCGATAAGCATCAGGTTCGTGTGGCGGAGGTACATGATGAGGTCAGGGAGGCTAGCCAAAAGTGCGAGGCCTTGGAGCAAAAGAATAAGGCGAGCTTGGCCGAACTTTCCACCATGAAAATTGAACTCTAGAAGGAGCGGATGGACAGACGGTTCTTCGAGGAGAAAGTGCTCCAAGCCAAGGAAATAGCAGATGATAAGCCGTACTCCCTAAAGTGCGTATTCAGGGATAGAAGATTCGAATTGCTGACCCGGGTGTGGCGATCCTCAAGCACATCTGCCGATCTCCAGAAGAGCGTAACAGATGCCAATCAGCTATTTCGCCTCGCGGGGAGAGGAAGACGAAGCTCGGATGTTCTGGGCACAGTTTGGAGCCCCCGAGTGTCCTCCTCTTCTGGTGGAGCAGCTGATGGAGCTACACTTGATGTCGGAGCCGACCATGAAGGATCTCTGCATCCTCTTATGGCCCGACAAGCCACTACCAGGCAGCTACTTCGGCCTAGTGCAGAGACTGGTCGCTGCTACGCCCTGCCTCGACACCGTCAGGTGCTCATCCTGCATCGAAGGAGTCCGGATGGCCCTTGCCAAGGACAAAGTGCACTGGCCGGAGCTAAATCCGATGAAGGTCGCCACCGACCCGCCGCCACCTGGGAAGGAGCATTGGTGCCCCGAGATATACTTCGATGGAGTGATGGAGAGTGCTCGGGTGATAGCGTCGCAGTGCTCAGGTGAAAAATTATTTCAATGAGCTTGTAACGTGTCCGAAGAATTTGTGTTAATGTTGAATAATATTAATATTTTCTCTTGTATGATTTTGCATTGGTCAGAGCACCATTCATTCACCAACGCCTCCCAACAACCCATCGTATCTGCCCACCATCTCGGGGGCACCTAAGTTAGTAAAGAGAAATTTGAGAGCTACGCCTACGAATCAAAGCAAAGGAACCTAAGTACAAGGCCTTAAGAATAGGTAATTACCTTCATGTACTGCTTCTTGTCCAGAAACTTACGACAAGACGACGACTTGGCCTTCTTAATACACTGTGAGGCATAGTAGTCTCGAACAACGTGTACCCAAGCCTCGTGCCGTAAGTTCTATAGTGGGCGCCTTCACTCGTAATGAATAAGCTTTGCCGCGGCCTCCTCGTATCCCTACTTACACCTGTAGAAGGTCTGCAATCAAAAGAGACAACACTGATTTGTACAATAACTAGCTATTATTGATTTTTAATTGTGTAAAGGGAAAATTACCCATAATTTCCTGATGACCATGTCGGCCCTCGTGTGGCACAACACACCGTCGATCATCTCCTCCGCCGGGGCCGGGGCAGACAAGTAGTGCTCCCATTTCAATCCTACCTCTTCTTGCTGACCCTCGCCTGGCAATGTGACAAACCCCGAGAAGTTATGCCGTAAAATCACACCAAGGATGGAGTTCGGCCTGCAAACATCCTTGGCGTGAATCTAACCCCTGCAGTATGACAAAGCCAACACATTAGATATGTGAAGAAACATGAAGTCAAAAGGTTTAAAAATAGTAAATGCACTTACTTTAGCGACTCAGGCTTAATCAGCCACCTATGCTCGTGGGCCGCTGGCACGGGTGGGAGCCATGTACACCCACGCTGGTAGACGGTGCCCTCAACCACCTCGTCCCCGCTATCAGAAAGCAGATCCCCGCCACCATTAGCATGGCCACTCGTCTCCTGCTGATGCAGATTTGGCCAGGTATCCCATCCGGTGGAAGCCTGTGGAGTCTCATAGGACGAAATGTCTGGCACATGAGTCTCGCGGGATGAAGCATCTGACACAGGAGTCTCGCGGTTCGAAGCGTCTGGGATAGAAGGATCGTTGACCCGAGGCTCGTGGACAGGAGTCCTTGTAGCCTGCACCTTAGACGAGTCCACCGTAGCAGTCCTGTGCTCGGGTGAATCAGTTGGGGGTGGCAGCGAGGAAGGCGTGGCAGCCTTCGTGCCTCTCTCGTAGCCACTACCGTGGGAACGATTCTGGCATTAGATAGGGGTAGGATACTAGAGCATGATTTATCGAGATGCAAATGGGTGACATGGTGATTTTAGCGAGTTCGGGCCTCTCACGATGGAGATAACAACCCTACGTCTCGTGCACCGGAGAGGCTTTGCTTATTTATCAAGAACATGGAGTTACATGGTGTATTTGAGAGAGAGAGGGAAGGGAGAAGAAGGATCCCCCTTAGTCTAGTGGTGGGGCTGGCTTATATAGAGTGCACCACCCCTTCACCTCCTATGTTACAAAGTGGGGCATTGATGCCGTAGCGCCGGATGGCGCTTTGACTGCCTTGTCGACTGTCGGTCTTCGTATATCTGAGTGAGCCATAAGACCGAGTGATTGATTGTCTTCCGAGTGGATGGTACGATGATATGTATGAGTGGGTAGTACGCCTGCATGAGATTTATCTAGACACACATGACGCATGGACCCCATGCTTTCCGATACTTCGACCCGTCATGGGCCTACCTATTTTGTGTATCCCCGACAGTAGCCCTGAGACTTTGACTAATTGCTGGCGGTCTATTGGAGTTTGCAAAGTTTGTTAAACTTGAATGTTGTTGTCGGGCCTGACAGAGAAGAATGTTTCTTTTATTTCTCTTCCAGTGGGGGCACGCTAAGTGCACCCACTGGGTGTAGTCCCCGAGCCTCTGTCGGACTAGATGAGTTGGGCAGAGGGTTTATGTCTTCTAGTGCGGAACTGAACTAAATAGGTGAACTCTGATGCGCTTGGCGTAGTAAATTGTTGCAATTTGGAGCTGAATCAGTCGGACTGATCCTTGTGCACTTGGCATAGTAAACAGATATAACCTGGAATTGGGCCAGTCGGGCAAATCTTCGTCTGGTTGCATGCTGAATGTTTATTGAGTCTACCTTATATGATTTCTGGATCATGGCTAAGTCCCCGAGTGTGGATGTTGTCCTCACTCAAAGTAGTTTCTAACTTAGGCAAATCAGGTTCGTAGCTAAGCCCCCGAGTGTGGATCATGTCCTCACTCGGAGTAGTTATTGACTTAGGCGATACGAAATCGCAGCTAAGCCCCCGAGTGTGGAGGATGTCCGCACTCGGAGTATTTTTTGACTTAGGCGATACAAAATCGCAGCTAAGCCCCCGAGAGTGGAGGATGTCCGCACTCGAAGTAGTTTTTGACTTAGGCGATACGGAATCATAGCTAAGCCCCCGAGTGTCGAGGATGTCCGCACTCGGAGGAGTTTTTGACTTAGGCGACACAGAATCACAGCTAAGCCCCCGAGTGTGGGGGATGTCCGCACTCGGAGTAGTTTTTGACTTAGGCGATACGGGATCGCAGCTAAGCCCCCGAGTGTGGAGGATGTCCGCACTCGAATGAGTTTTTGACTTAGGCGACACAAAATCGCAGCTAAGCCCCCAAGTGTGGAGGATGTCCGCACTCGGAGTAGTTTTTTGACTTAGGCGCTACGAAATCGTAGCTAATCCCCCGAGTGTGGAGGATGTCCGCACTCGGAGGAGTTTTTGACTTAGGCGGTATAGAATAGCAGCTAAGCCCCAGAGTGTGGAGGATGTCTGCACTCGGAGTAGTTTTGACTTAGGCGATACGGAATCGCAGCTAAGTCCCCGAGTGTGGAGGATGTCCGCACTCGAAGTAGTTTTTGACTTAGGCGATACGGAATCACAGCGAAGCCCCCGAGTGTGGAGAATGTCCGCACTCTGAGTAGTTTTTGACTTAAGCGATACGGAATCGCAGCTAAGCCCCCGAGTGTGGAGGATGTCCGCACTCGGAGTAGTTTTTGACTTAGGCGATACAGAATCATAGCTAAGCCCCCGAGTGTGGAGGATGTCCGCACTCGGAGTAATTTTTAGCTTAGGCGATACAGAATCGTAGCTAAGCCCCCGAGTGTGGAGGATGTCTGCACTCGGAGTAGTTTTTGACTTAGGCGATACAAAATCGCAGCTAAGCCCTCGAGTGTGGAGGATGTCCGCACTCGAAGTAGTTTTTGACTTAGGCGATACTGAATCGTAACTAAGCCCCCAAGTGTGGAGGATGTCCGCACTCGGAGTACTTTTTGACTTAGGCGATATAGAATTGCAGCTAAGCCCCCCGAGTGTGGAGGATCTCCGCACTCGGAGAAGTTTTTGACACACGCGAAGTCAGGTTCGCTAAGCCGAGAGATGGCGTGCGGGGCGGCCGAGTGATGAAGATGTGCCACACGGAGTGGCGATGCGCGGGGCATCCGAGTGATGTAGACGAGTCCAGCCGAGTGGCGACGCGTGGGGCGGCGAAGTGTTGTATGTCGAGGAGGCGTCTGACCCAGTGACGGTACGTGGGGTGGCCATGTTCAGTTCGTCATCGAGGGGGTGTCCGAACACGTGATGACTAGCAGAGCGCCCGAGTCGAGCATGTCATCACGGAGGCATCCGAACAAGTGACGGCGCGCGGGACGACGAGACCAGCATGTCGTCAAGGAGGTGTCCGAACAAGTGGAAACATGCGAACGATCGTTACGGCGACTAAACTTGAGTAGTGACGAAGATGGCGCACGATGCGTCGAGTGACCTCGTAACCTACGTATGAAAAATAGCACAAGCCAACATAAAAATTTATCAAAGTAATTTAATCTTTGCTGAAATAATTTGTGTAAATAACACCCATAGACACCCGCTGGGTGTGCTAGGTGCTTGCTGGATCGGGACAAACAAGGGTCTAACAGAGTGCAGGATCCGACTATACTTGTGCAAGTGAACGATCCGACTGAACTCGTTTAAGTATTGGACCCAAACGAAACGAAAGTGAAGTGTTCCCACATAAAAATAAACAACTAAGTGCAGCGGTATACTCGGTGGTATGCCCTCCGAGTGAACGTCATGTGCGACTTCCTCGACATTTGGTGATGCGAAAACAACTATTTAATTAAATGCAGTATATGGAGAATTACTTAGCTGTCTGATGGCGCAGGAGCGGCCAAGTGACGAAGGAGCGTCCGGCTGAGTGACGGTGCGCAGAGTGACCGAGTGACGAAGGAGCGTCCAGTTGAGTAACGGTGCGCGGAGTGACTGAGTGATGCAGGTCTGTCTCACTGACTGATGACACGCGGGGCGGCCAGGTGATGAAGATGTGCCACATAGAGTGGCGATGCATGGGGCATTCGAGTGAAGAACATATGTCTGGCTGAGTGGCGACGCACAAGGCGGCCAAGTAACAACACGCGGGACAGCCAAGTTGAGAATGTTTTCGCGGAAGTGTCTGACCAAGTAACTGCGCACGAGGCGGCCTAGTCCAGCATGTCATCGAGAATGGTGCACGGAGGCGTCCAGGTAACCTCTGTATGAAAAATAACACAAGCTAACATAAAAAATTCTCAAAGCAATTTGATGTTTGTTGAAATGATTCATGTAAATTACACCCATAGACACCCGCTGGGTGTGCCAGGTGCTTGCTGGTCCGGAACCAGCAAGAGTCTAAAGAGTAAAGGATCCGACTGAACTTGTGAAAGTGAAGGATCTGACATGAAGATAAAGAACCGAGCACAGAGGTACACTCGGTGGCGTGGCCTTCGAGTGAACGTCATGTGCGACTTACTTGACACTCGGTAGTGCATAAATAATTATTTAACTGAATGCAATGTGTGAAAAAATGACTTCACTGTCTAATGGCGTGCGAGCGGCCGAGTGATGAAAACGTGCCACGCGAAGTGGCGATGTGCGGGTCTGCCGAGTGATGGAGGAGCGTCTTGCCGAGTGACGAAGGAATGTCTCGCTGAGCGACGAAGGAGCGTCTTGCCGAGTGACGACGCGAAGGAGTGTCTCGTTGAGTGATGAAGGAGCATCTCGCCGAGTGGCAATGCGAAGGAGTGTCTCGCCGAGTGGCGATGCACAGAGCTGTTGACCGATGACGACGCGTCCAACAGAGTGACGACGCGTGGAGCGGCCGAGTGACGAAGAAGCGTCCGGCTGAGTGGCGAAGGAGCGTCTCGCCGAGTGGTGATGTGCGGAGCTGCCGAGTGACGAAGACCTGTCTCGCCAAGTGGCGATGTGCAGAGCTGACGTGTGACGAAGATTTGTGTCGCCGAGTGATGGCGCGCGGAGCTGCCGAGTGATGATGACGCGTCCAGTAGAGTGACGGCGCGCGGAGTGGCTGAGTGACGAAGGAGCGTCTCGTCGAGTGACGAAGGAACGTCTCGCCGAGCGACGAAGGAGCGTCTTGCCTAGTGATGGCACGAAGGAGTGTCTCGCCGAGTGACGAAGGAGCGTCTCGCCAAGTGGCGATGCAAAGAGCGTCTTGCCAAGTGGCGATGCAAAGAGCGTCTCGCCGAGTGGCAATGCACAAAGCTGCCTTGTGACGACGACGCATCCAGTAGAGCGACAGCAAGCAGAGTGGCCTAGTGATGAAGGAGCATCCGAGTGAGTGGCGAAGGAGCATCTCGCCAAGTGGTGATGTGCGGAGCTGCCGCGTGATGAAGACCTGTCTCACCGAGTGGCAATGCGCGGAGCTGCCGAGTGACGAAGATTTGTCTCGCCGAGTGACGACGCATGGAGCTGCCGAGTGACGACGACATGTACAGTAGAGTGACAGCGCGAAGAGCGGCCGTGTGATGAAGGATCGTCCGGCTTAGCAGTGAAGGAGCATCTCGCCAAGTGGTGATGTGCGGAGCTGCCGAGTGACAAAGATTTGTCTCGCCGAGTGACGGCGCGCGGAGCTGCCGAGTGACGACGACGCCTCCAGTAGAGTGACAGAGAGTGGAGCGGCCGGATATCTGGACGTTTTTGTTGTCTTAGTGATTGTAGGCGAATGTCCTTGATCTTTTTTCTCGAGTAGCTATGGACGATGTTTCCTTTGGTTTCATCTCCTGTCAAGTGCCGTGGTGGGAAGCGGAGCTACTCGGCCCTGTGTCCCGGAGTTGCTCAGTACCCGCGGTGCATTGCCGAGTGCCTCCACCGCAGGGTCGACGCCCGTGGCGGCAGAGTGACTGCATGTTAGTTGTTTGCATGATGTAGGGTTATTTGCCCGAACAAAATGTTCGTCCGAGTGTACGGTCGCACGGACACAACGAAGAAACGAGTGACCTGCATGCTGGTAGCAAGCATAGCTATGACTATATTTTGACGGACTATAGATTTCCGTGCATGGCTGAAATTTTGCAACTATTAAATACCGGGAATGGTTATGCATGCATGTAGGACTACCTGGCATGAAACGGTCAGCCCATCCCACAAAGTATTATGACTTTATGAGGGCCATGTGCTTCTGTTTCCCTTACGTGATTAATTAGGAGGTGGCCCATCCACATCGCTCGATCAAAGATGATCTGGCCCAGCACTGGTGATGCATCAGATGGTCGTACGAGAGGAGGTTGGGCGCCTCAAACAACGGCGGCAGCGACGGGACTTGGGGACGCCGCCATAGGTGCCGATTTGGCGCGGATGAACGCATCGAAGGCCTAGGGTCATGAAACAACCAAGTATCTGCATCACTAGAGTGACTGCTAAACGCCTACAGTTGCCGCAGCCGGTGGACGAGTGAGTTGAGCTTGACTCAAAAAAGGAAGCAGGAGGCATGCTAGCGGCCGCCCCAGCTGGTCTGGTCAAGCGGACGATTCGCCTCACCCTTAGTGTATTCGGTAGAATCAGGGTTGTTGCCCGTGGACCCGAGGTGGCGACTCATCGAGGCAACATCGTCGGAGTGCTCGGTGAAGAGGAGTTGCGCACCGTTCGATGGCGGCGCGTCCATCCAGCGATACCAGCGCTCGAAGATGAGTACTGATCTCTCTGTATGAAGAGTATCATGCCTCGAATGGAGTGATGTCTTGAATATCAGTGGACAAAGAAAACATTTACATCATGGTTCAATAGACGCAATGCCCCACGGTGGGCGCCAAATGTCGTGGGAACGATTCCGACATTAGAGAGGGGTAGGATAATGGGGCATGATCCATCGAGATGCAAATGGGTGAGATGGTGATTTTAGCGAGTTCGGGCCTCTCACGGTGGAGATAAAAGCCCTACGTCTTGTGCTCTGGAGAGGCTTTACTTATTTGTCATGAACATGGGGTTACATGGTGTATTTGAGGGAGAAAGGGAAGGGAGAAGAAGGAGCCCCCTTAGTCTAGTGGTGGGGGTGGCTTATATAGAGTGCACCACCCCTTCACCTCCTATGTTACAAAGTGGGGCATTGATGCCATAGTGCCGGATGGTGCTTTGACTGCCTCGTCGACTATCGGTCTTCGTATACCCGAGTGAGCCATACGATCGAGTGATTGATTGTCTTCCGAGTGGACGCTACGATGATATGTCTGAGTGGGTAGTACGTCTGTATGAGATTTATCTAGACCCACATGACGTGTGGACCCCATGCTCTACGATACTTGGACCATTCATGGGCCTACCTATTTTGTGTATCCCCGACAGCCACCATGTGTAGCTTTAGGAGCTCTCTTCTTCCCTCGACCTCCTCTCCCGGTGGACAACTTCATCGACGAAGAAGTGCCCTCGGGTGACCCAATACTGTCGTACAACGCTCTCCGAAGAGTTTGGGGTGGAATTGAAGTACCCCTCCAACCACGCGCCAATGAAAGATCCTCAGATTGCTCTTGACCCGCGCACACCATATTTCAACACCTACCATGACAAAGAGTAAACGAAATTAGCACAACATAAAAAAATTGATTATCGACATGAATAATAATATGTATATATATAATTTGAGGGTATCATCATCATCTATACCTGACATGAACTAATAATAATCTTCATCGTCTATATATGCTTCGGGATCAATAAATGCATTATTATCATCCCTATCATTAATAAATGCATCATCATCACTATCGGGAGCAACATGTGGAAGGCCTTCTTTATGTAATTGGTCAAGCATTGAGAGGTCATCTGCAGCAGTAACCTCTTCTTCTTCTGTCTCTTCTTGTTCTGGCTCAGGGGTGAAGTCAGATTCACTGTCCTTGTCTACCTTAATGTTCTAGGGTCAAGTAGAGCGGTTCTTGAAATGTTTTTTTGGAAATACGTGTTTGTTGGAAGAATTCTCCTTCATATGTGTCTGGGTTAATGTGAGGTTCATAATCATCTTCATTGAGGGGAGGTGGTCTAAAATGTGGCGGCACATCATAAGCGACATCCCAACCATTCAGATTGGGATCAGTTTGGCAAGCCCACAGTAGATAGAAAATTTGGGTCGCATGTTGAGCCGTAATATAGACATTGGGAACATCTAAATGGGTGCTTTTTTTGATTTTGACTAGCCCTATATGTTCATGAGTCCTTCTAGTCTCCTTCTGTTGGAACCAATAACATTTGAAGCCTACGACGTTTGGTCTATTTTCACCAAAGAATATAAGTTCATAAATTGATTCAACTCTTCCATAATACTTGAATCCTCCTTCGCCGACAGCGGAGACACAACAATTCGTAGACTTTCGGTCGGCCATAGATAGCTCTTTGCCAAAAGTACGAAAGCGATACCCGTTGATGTCATATTTGTCAAATGAATGGACCTTATAGTGAAAACCATTCGCGACTTGTCTCAATTCATTGTCCACAGACTCTGAATTAGCCTACAAGTTTGATACAAAAGGATTGTTGCATTAGCTGCAAACTAGACCAAGAAATGAAATGGTCTAATGGAAATTACCGTTTGTTTGAACCAAGAGATGAAACCGGGATAGCGGCCTCCATGCTTTGCCAGAAGCTCATACTCTTCGATGGAATACTTTTGGATCACCGCTCCATCTGAGAATTTGGTGATGTATCGACTGTATCACATATCCGGGAATAAGAGCAGTTCAAAGGAATTAGAAGTTGCAAAATAATGTACTGAGAACTTACTCGATGTATAGCCGTACTTCTATTAGGTCGTTCAAGATATACAACGAAATGGTCTGCCATTCTTTGACATCCAACGTTATTGCTTTCGAAGCACCGACTGGTGCGAGCTTCCCTTGGAATAGGCTATGGTTGGATCAAATTTTTCATGATCGCCATCATTTTACCGATGCTTTGGATTATGCAAATGACGATTCTTGGCTTTGTAGTGTGGTATCATGAAGTTTGCGTCCTCCTCAATAATGAATGCCTCAGCCATCGATGCTTCAATTCTACGTTTATTTTTACATTTTGCTCGAAGCGTCTTCTACATCCTCTTACTTGCAAAGCACCAACGATTTTGCATGCCCCCCAATCTTGCCTCGGCCGCGAGATGCAAAATCAAATGTTGCATTGGATTAAAGAAGCCCAGTGGAAAGATCTTTTCTAACTTGCAGATCAACTCCGGCACCAACTCTTCCAGTTCATCTAGCACGTCAGGCGATAGTTCTTTCACACAAAGAGCGCGGAAGAAATAGCTCAGCTCTGCCAGTACTAGCCATTCATCCTCAGGGATAAAGCCACGCAACATCACCGACATTACCTTCTCAAGCCATATGTGCCAATCATGACTCTTGAGACCAATTTTTTTCAATTTGTCAAGACTCGCTCCCCTCTTTAGTTTCGCTTCATACCCATCGGGGAACATCAACTCCATTTTAGAGCATTTCCCTCATAGGTGGCTTTCCAAGATTGAACCATGCCTTTGGATTCCTCCAGTTCTCTTTCCTTTCGGTTGTCATATGTTTTGTAACGGTCTATCACATAGAGCCTCTTGATCGACTCTAGCCTTAGGATTATTCTTTGTCTTTCCCTCTATGCCAAACAATGTACCAAAAAGGGCCTCGGGGATATTCTTTTTAGTGTGCATCACATCGATGTTGTGTGGGCAAAGCAGGTCTTTAAAGTAAGGCCGATCCCACAAGCATATCTTGTGAGTCTAGGCATGTTTCGAATTATATCCTTTCAAATACCCTAGACGATTTGGATCCGGCTCGAGAACGTTTATCTAATCTAGGGTCTATTGGCCTGTCAATGCAGGTGGTGCAGAGTTTTTGACAACTCTACCTTTCATGAAAATTTTCTTGTCTTTTATGAACTTATGGCGAGGATCCAGGAACTTTTTATGCAATTCGAAGCAAGAATACTTGCGACCCGCCTGCAACCAATGGAACTCAAGAGCTGCCTTACATGTGGGGCATGGGAACCTTCCAGGCACTCACTAGCCAATGAATAGCACATATACCGGCAAGTCATGCGTCGAGTACATGTACCACACATGCATTTTGATGCTTTTTTGTAGCAGCGTCATGTCTCTTAATCCCACTATCCCAAGCTTCTTGCAATTCATCCTTAAGCGGCTGCATGTACACATTCATATTCTTCCCCGGATAGTTGGGCCCTGGAATTATCAATGTCAAGAAAATGTTCTTTGTTTTCAGAATCTCTCCGGGGTTGGGGGGTTGGGGAAGATTGAGTGGAATGACAAATACATGCCAGCAACTGTATTGGGTTGCCGTCATACCAAACACTTGGAACCCATCTATGCTGATGGCGACTCGAGGATGCCTTGGATCTGCCGCTTTATCCTTATGTAATGCATCAAAGTTCTTCCACGCAAAAGCGTCTGAAGTGTGTCCCAACATCGGATTCCCATTTGCATCTAGTTCGGTTCTTCTGACCAATTTATTCCATGTCATCTGTCTGGCCGTCTCTTTGACCATGAAAAGACATTGAAGTCTTAGTATGATTGGCATATACCAAAGAACATTAACTAGGACTTTGGTATAACTCTTCTCACCCATACTGTTGTCTACCACAACATACCTGGAAGACTTGCAAATGGGACAATAGTTCAAGCCCGCATACTCAAGCATAAATAAGGCACATCCATTCTCACAGGCATCTATCTTCTCATAGGGCATCTTAAGCGCACATAGGATTTTGTCCGACTGGTACAAGTTTGATGGCAATACATGGCCTTTGGGTAGAAAGCGTCCAAATATCATCATCATCGTGTCGTAGCATTCTCTGCCTAGGTTGAAGTGAGCCTTTAGAGACATTACTTGCGCAATGGAATCCAACTGACAAAGTTCAGTGTGCTCGTGGAGAGGACGTTTTGAAGACTCCAACATTTCATAGAAGGCCTTTGCAGATTCCTCCATCTCATTGTTTGAAGCCCGAGCATCATCAAAGTCTTCCACCATGTCTTCGATCCTGATACCATGCTCGTTGGTGCAACGATGAACAACCTCAGCTCTGGCACGTTGGGAAGACTCACCATGAAATCTTCACACTGTATAATAAGGCGTAAAACCCCACTTCTGTAAGTGTTCACCCATTTCATCCCATGTCCACTTTTTATGGTTGTCGCACCGGACATAGGGGCACTAGGTTATTTCCTGGCCATTTAAAATGCGGTGCTTAGAAACCTCTTGGTTTTTGTTAACCATTCAATGGTCATTTCTTTCTGACTAGGGTGACCGGTGTACATCCAAGCACGATCACTCTTCTTGCCTACCTACTAAACACACAAGAAATATATATATATATATATAATTAATCATCTATATTCATCCGTTAATCAAGTTTGTCAGTTTTATTACGTCCATGTAACCTACACACTAATAGATAGAGATACGTCCTAATCCCACCCGAGTATGTGTAGTTTGGGTTCGTTTTCCCATGCTCTGCTCCGGATTAGACGCAGAATTTTGGCATCACCTCCCCGCTATTCTCCTGATACACATCTCGGCAATAAGAAGAGAGGATGTGTACCCAGAGAACAATAGGGAGGCACTGACAAAATTCGGTATCGGATTCGTGGTAGAACATACGGGAAAACGAACCCAATGTACACATACTCGGGCTCTCCATGGATAACGTTGGACAATTCGAAAGGATGGCAGTTATAAATATGCAAAGACATGCATATTTATAGATGCCGCTCTTTCGAACGGGAGACTCATACTAGTCATGCATACTGATGATTGAAGACACCTATAGCTAGCAAGTTTGATGGGCACGAAGACCGGAACCAAGCAAATTAATGGGGCCGGGGGAGGAGATGTTATTTGTGCTCACCAACGAGCGCAGCAGGGGAGCTCGTCAAACACATGGGGGGGGGGTCATCGAACAACAGACCATCGTAGGGACGAAATGAAACTCGATCAACACAAATATTATGTTTTTCATAACAAAATCGGAAAATATATGACCTAACACATAATATTAAAAACTATGACCCCATTGGCCTCTGGAAGGCTGAAGAGCACCATTTCGGTCCATAGGAGGCCAAAGAGGTGTCGAGGGTCGGGGATCTGTGGTGTCGGGGCGGCGCATTAACAGTTGCGCGGAGTGTTGTGTCGGGGTGTCAGGGTGTCGTGTCTGGGTGTCGTGTCAGGGTGTCATGTTGGGGCGTCGTGTCAGGATGTCGGGGCTTGTTGTCAGGGTGTCTGGGCATCATGTGGGGGTTTCTTCATCATCATCTTCTTCTTCTCCTCCTTTTTCCTCCTCTTGTTATCCTCTTCTCCTCTTCTCCCCCTTTTCTTCATCTTCTCTTCTTCTTCTTCTCCTCCTTTTTCCTCTTCTTCTCCTCTTCTCCTCCTTTTCTTCTTCTTTTGCTTTTTCATCTTCTCCTTCTCCTCCTCTCCTCTTTCTTCTTCTTCTTCTTCTTCTTCTTCTTCTCTTCTTTTTCTTCTTCTTTTCTTTTCCCCTTCTCCTTCTACTCCTATTTCTTCTTCTTCTTCTTCTTCTTCTTCTTATTTTTTTCTTCTAGTTTCTTTACTTTCTTCTTTTATTCTTAGTTTTATATTTTTATCTAAGTATTTCCTACCTAATAAACTAAATATCTAATTTAACAAAAAAAATAGAAAAAACTAACTAAAAAATAGGAAAAAACAAAAAAAAATGTGTGTGTGTGTGGGGGGGGGCACTCACTAGAGACGGCGGAGCGACGGGGCCGGGGGCGGCGGGTGGAGGGATCGAGGGCTTATGGCATCGACGCGGCTGGTGGCAGGGCGGCCGGTGGCAAGTGCGGGGGCGTCTGGCGGCGAGGCGGCCGACGACGGGGCTTCTGCCGGTGGGGTGGTTGGCTACTGGGCGGCCGGTAGTGGGTGCGGGGGTGGTCGGGGGCGGGTGCGGGGGCGGTCGGTAGCGGATGCGAGGAGGCCGAAAGCAGGGGCGGGGCCGAGTGCGGGAGCAGCCAACGACGGGGCTGTCGGCAATGGGTGCGGGGGCGGACAGGGGCCTGTGCGCGCACGGCCGGTGGCGAGACGAGAGGGGCGGCGGTGGGGAATCGGGAGGAGAGAGACAAAGAAAGAGAGTGAGAGGATGGGGTGGGGTCGGGCTGCAGCCGTTAGTAGCTGTCAGCTTTGCCATCTGCTGGCGGACGACAAAGAGCCGTAGGCAGATGGCAAAGAGCCAGCATACGGCCCGCTACCCTTACGGGGCCAGTGGGACCCAGGTGGGTTCTTTGCCGTCTGCCTTACGGGTCTTTGCCGTTCGCTGGCAGATGTCAAAGACCTCACAGATGGCAAATAGAATATTTGCCATCAATCAGCTCTTTGTCGTCTGCTTTATGGCAGCTGACGTCAAAGACACTCTTTGCCATCTGCCAACAAACAACAAAGATATGGCAGACAACAAATAACTGTATTCCAGCAGTGGTAGTAGATGCAGAATCATTTCGTTCTACTTGATATGGACGTAATGCCTGTATGCATGATCATTGCCTTGGTTAACTACATGATTATTCGCCTTTCTATCAATTGCTTGACAGTAATTTGTTTACCCACCATGATATTTTCCTTCGAGAGAGAAGCCTCCAGTGAAATCTATGGCCCCCGGGTCTACTTTCCATAATATATTTTCAGGTCTATAAACCAAAAATACCAAAAATACTTTGCTGCAATTTATTTACGTTTTACTTTCCATTCTTGTTTACATCTATCTCTATCGGATCTAATCCTTGCTAATAATCGTGAAGGGATTGACAACCCCTTTATAGCGTTGGGTGCAAGAGTTTGATTGTTTGTGTAGGTGCATCCATCGGTGACTTGCTTGTTCCTCCTATTGGATTCATACCTTGGTTCTCATCAACTGAGGGAAATACTTATCTACTTCGCTGTATCACCCTTTCCTCTTCAAGGGAGAACCAATGCACGCTCAAGAGTTCCTCGCTGATTCACGGGGAGAAATCGTCTTGTTAGAACCTTCGACCCTTATGGAGAAGCCCGCAGATCCCGCCGCCTCGGCGCGGAGACATTGGGCCCCGCCTCTAATGAAGTCGTCACCCTCACGCTGTCTGGAATGTCCACTCTGGCCATTGTGATCGGATCAACTATGTCTAAACAGGACCTAGATCTACTTTCGTGCGACTCTGGAACTGCGACGCCGCATGTCGACCCCACTCGCTTGAGCTACAAGCATCCTACCATCACCTCATTTCTAAGCGAGCTATTTGAACGGATCCAGACCATGCATATGGCTGATGACCAGACCCGGGTCTATGCCCAGCTCGGGCTTAAACCCGATAACAGGGAAATTCGCATCCCCACGGTCACCCACCTAGTGACCACTATCGAATGTCCGGCTGGGGGCCCGTCCTTCCAGCGACCGGAGTTAAAAATGGTTTATACCCAAGTCTCCGATCACCGAGACCTTGCTTGCAACCCAGACACTAGAGTTCGCTCTAGAGATAGAGCGGTATCAGTCCCTGGTCTAGAATGCAATCCGAAGCCCGTGATTCTGAGCTCACATTGTGGCGTGGAGTCAAATTTTTTCCCACCCACCACCCAAGCCGATCAATCGAACATCGCAGCAAAGCCCAAGCCATCGGACTTACATGATGTTAAGCATTTACCAGGAGAGTCGGTTCATCATTATTGGTCTAGACTCCTCCTTGCTAGAAACAAAGGACGGGGCATCAACGATCAGGAGATAATGGCAACTTTAAATTGCAATTGCCATGACGAAGGGATTCTCAACGCCCTGGCTCGTCGGCACATTCGTGACTTCACCGAGCTGTCAGAGTTGGTACAAAAATATTGTGCCATGGAAAGCGCTTGGCAAGCCGAACGACTATTTTTGGAACCAACCATTACCGAATACCCTAGAGGAGATCGGAAAAAGAAGATACCTCCAAAAAGACCAGCCAAACTCAAACCCGCCGAAAAGGGAAATAGGCCCCTTATAGGGGTCGGTACTGTCCTTGATGGACTATTGGATAAACCATGCCCTATACATTCTGTATTGCTGAACACAAGCCTGACTCACAGCCTTAGAGCTTGCTGGGTCGTCAGGCGGGTCGCAAAAAGCGGTGAAGCCATTCTTGAGACACTACCACTGAATAGGCACTCATCGCCACCAGAATACAATGCCGAAGTCCTGACGATCTACGCAACGTTCCCCTCAAGGAATGGGAGGAAAAGGGCTCTTCAAGAGCTTGAACAGGTCTATCATGTGGCAACAACAAGTGCATGGGCAGACATACCCATTACCTTTGGAGATACTGACCAATGAACCATTAATCCCGGTCATACACTGGCCGCACTAGTCCTAAGCCCCATCGTCTGTGGCTTCAGTTTACACAAAGTGCTAATGGATGGCGATAGTGGTTTAAACCTTATCTATGAAGATACCCTAGAAAAAATGCAGTTTGACCGATCTCGCATCGAGCATAGCAACACGACATTTCGGGGAATCATTTTGGGGAAGGAGGCACGTTGTTCATGACATAGTGTTCAACACGCCAGAAAACTACCGATCCGAAGAACTTCTCTTCCATATCGTGCCCTTCCCCAGCGGCTACCACGCCCTATTGGGGCGTGATGCCTTCACAAAATTCTAGTCTATACCACATTACGGGTAAATGAAACTAAAGATGCTAGGACCGAGCGGGGTCATCACAATCGACCCTGATCCGAATAGAGCCCTTCGAGCCGAAAACAAAACAACAACGCTTACCCTCGAGGCACTAGCTGAGACCTTTGCTGCAGAAAAACTGTCTGCACTTCGGTTAAAAGTAGACAAGGACGATATGATCCTTAGCAAAAGGCCCAAACACATGTCCTTTAAACCTGCAGATGAAATCATTAAATTTCAGGTGCACCCGATGGGCCCGAACAAGACAACATCCATTGGAGCTCAGCTAGACTCCATAGTGGACGAAGTACTACGAACATACTTACGAGAAAACTAGGACATCTTCGCCTGTCATCCTTCCAATATGCCCGGAATCCCACGACGGCTAGCAGAACATAGTCTGCACATCATCACAAGCTTTAAACCTGTTAAGAAGACTCTGCGCCGCTTCTCCGAGCCCAAACGACAAGCTATGGGTGAAGAATTAGCCAAACTGCTAAGGCCAGATTCATTCAGGAGATTAAGCACCCCGAATGGTTGGCAAACTTGGTGGTGGTACCAAAGAAAGACAAATCCTGGTGGTTGTGTGTTGACTCTAAAGACCTCAACAAGGCCTGCCTTAAGGACCCTTTCACTTTACCATGCATAGACCAGATTATTGATGCCACAACCAGACATGACTCGTTGTGTTTCCTCGATGCTTATTCCGGATACCATCAGATTAAAATGAAGAAATCCGACCAAACGGCCACCGCATTCATCACCCCTTACGGGCCATTCTGCTTCAAAACGATGCCCTTTGGACTAAAAACGCTGGGCTATGTACCGGTGCATGATCCAGACTTCTCTCGAAAAACAAGTCGGTAAAACAGTCGAGGCATGCGTGGATGACGTAGTAGTCAAAACCAAACATGTCAGCCAGCTGATCGTCGACCTAAGGCAAACCTTTGCAGTCTTCATGAGTAAGATATAAGACTCAGTCCGAAGAAATGTGTATTTGGAGTTCCCGCTTGTGAACTGCTCGGATTCATCGTCTCCCAAAGAGGAATAGAAGTGAATCCGGCTAAGATCCGTGCCCTATTAGAACTTGCAATTGCCACAGAGCTAAAGCATGTCTATAGATTGGCTTGTTGTGTGGCGGCGCTAAGGCGCTTTATCTCATGCCTTGGGGAAAAGGCTTTACCGCTCTACAAGCTGCTGAAGCGGACCAACAATTTCGAATCGACCAATGAAGTAGCAGCCGCGTTAGAAGAAATTGAAACACTACTGGCAAGCAATACCATCCTCATAGCACCAGGCACTTGTGAACCCATGTTATTATACATATTGGCAACTAACCATGTCGTTAGCGTAGTGCTCGTCGTCGAACGAGAAGAGGACGAACATAAATTCTAGATACAAAAGCCAGTCTATTACGTGTCAGATGTACTAACGCAGTGCTACTCCAGATAGACGCACTACCAGAAGATAGCCTATACAGTATTTATGGCATCACGGAAACTCAGGCACTACTTTCAAGAGTGCTTGGTCACGGTGGCATCCGAAGTACCCCTGAAGGACATCAGCAACAACAGGGACACCACCGGCCGCATAGCCAAATGGGCTATTGAGCTCCTTCCCTTCGAAATCGCCTATAAGCCACGACGAGCTATCAAATCTCAGGTGCTGGCATATTTCCTCACCGAATGGACAGAGGCTAAACTCCTCTGGGAATACAATACATAATCCCATTACACAATGTACTTCGATGGATCTAAAACTTTGGCCGGACTAGGGGCTAGAGTTATTCTCACATCCCCCATAGGCAACAAGGTTCGATACGTGTTGCAGATCACGTATGCCGATTCCAACAATGCAGCCGAATACGAAGCACTCTTGCACGGTCTTCTGATGGCAGTATCCATGGGCATACGACGACTGGAGGTACGGGGAGATTCCAACTTGGCCATCTCCTAAATCAATGGCAAATTTGACACCAAAAACCCGAAGATGGCGGCATAAAGAAACACGGTCCTCAAGATATCCACACGGTTCGAGGGGTTAGAATTTGACCATGTCGCTAGAGACAACAACCAAGCCGCTGACGTACTGACCCGCATGGGGGCCAAACGCGACCGTGTCCCAAAAAACACTTTCCTGGAACGGCTCTATGGGGACCCTGACTCATAAGTCGTGATCACCGAATGCACGTGTATAGTGATCCCAGAGATCAATGCTCACTAAACACATAGAAGGTGAAATAACAAGAGTCTTACATTCTTACATACCGTCTTACACAAATAAAGACCATGGAGCTCAAGTCTTACATAGATAGGGCCGCAATGCTAAACACTTGAACATAACAAACAACAGAAATCTTTGTCGAAAGCGTGAACCCATGCCATCTGCCTTAAACCTACATGCATTCTGTCTGGGGAGCATCCTAGTTCGCATGTTTGTCACCAACGAACTCTTCACTGTACTCCTGTTCTTCCATGCCTGGCCAATTAAATAACCAGTGGCAAGCCAATGAGTACTTTGAATGTACTCGCAAGCAACCCAAGTTGTGGAACAAGGTATAACAATGCACGATATAGCACTAAGTAGGTAAGTTTTGCATAAAGCTGATTTTAAGTGCAATGATATGATCAAGTAACCTGAGTAAGCATGCATCAATTGTTAACGGGTACTCATGTGAACTATCTCAGTTATCATTAAGCGGGGGTTGAACATCTCGTGTTCACCATCATGCCAAGACATCGGACTTAGCTCAAGTATCATCTCTGTGTCATCCACACACACACACACATCTAGATTTTTAGAAAACATCTGGACGTGGCTTAAGCAGCACCACCCAATTGTCCTTGACCGTGGACACGGCTATTCGAATAGTTTTACACTCTGCAGAGGTTGCACACTTTACCCACAAGACTTGGGGAACTTCCGTGTCATCCACGACTCGCAATATATAACATACCCGAGGTAAGCACCTGAACAATGCCTTTCCCCTAACGATACTAAACAAAGAGTCCACTCGATTGGTACCCAGCCCTCATGATGTACATCATACTAGCCTCGCTCCAGATCGTATCATCCATGAAGGGACCAACGGTGTGCCAGGTGCCTGTGAAGACAGCGCATGATCGTCCATACCGGCATGACCCCATATCGAGAGTGACCACGTCACTCCCGCCACTAGTAATGCGGGCTCTATGCTAGTACCCATCAAGGTAATCAACAAATCCCCATCCCATAAGGGGTATCGTGGTTGTGCATGTAAGGTTGGACGGTCAACAAATCTTAAATCCTCCATTTTCGAAAACATACCCACATCTTGCCCGGGTACACCACTTCTTTCTCAACTGGTTACCCAACACATCATCATCTTCACCCTCGGGCATTAGTGGCACCCTACGGGTTTTTCGAAAAGTCTTTGAAATCATTTCTTTGCTTCCGTCACCATGCATAATCCCGATCCCACTTGCGTAGCGTCTACTAGCATCCTATCTACTCCCACCCACACAACCCTCATAAGGATGGTAGGGTCATGCACGATCCAAGTATCGATGATAAAAGTAACGGAGGCATCCCACCGAAGTGGTCACCACATCACGTGATCAACAACAAGGAATAATGTGCTATATGACATGCATGAACATAGTTTCTTAACATTGTAAAAGGTATGCTTGCCTGGCTCAACAAAGTCTTCAAGGTCTTCAAAGTCTTCGGGTCCAACTCCCTCGTCAACAACACAATCTATCGCCGCGATAATAACGATAATAATAAGCATAACACAAAAACAGAGCACACAAATCTACTACTAAAATGTACCCTACTCTAATAAATAGTAAAAACTATACTAAGAATATTTATCTAAGGTTTTGGGGAGAAAAAGGTTTCTAAAACTAATTATAACAAAGGTTTTTAAAATAAAACAGTAGGAAAAAGGGTTTTAACAAATTATAAAAATGACACTATTAAATTTTGCAGAATTTTCTAAGATTTATCATGGAAAAATATTTGTCATAGGATTTTTATTTAATCCTGTGGGATATCTGGAGAACCTACTGAAAAAGAAACAGAAAAATGCCATGATGCATTGGGCCAAATGCCCAGCCGTACCGGGCCCAACCGGCCAGGCCAGTCCAGCTGAGATGTTAGCGCGCCCGCGCGGCCAGTATTGAACCTGATGTGCGGGCCCCAACATCAGCGACAGAGAAGGAGAGGGGGAGAGGTGCGGGGATGATAGGGGGTCCCACCTGTCATATCCCACCTCCGGACAGGGGCGGCAATGCTCACTGGCGACGGTGTGGGGCACAACGACGGTAGGCGGATGCGGGAACGGGATCGGGGTTGAGTCGCTGATCTCCTTAAGGTGGAGGGAGGCGCCGGAGAGCAAGGGGTCGCCGACGACGAAGAAATCACGGTGGAGGAGCTTCGGGAGGAGGACGCCTTGGTCGCCTTGTGCATCAAACGGAGGGGGGAAGGAGGGAGACAAGTCAGGGCATTGAGGGGGGCTCAATGGGACAGAAATGGGGGACGGAGAGGGGGCGTACCCGGAGATCGATGGAGGTGCCGCCATGGTGGAGCTCTGGTTGATCTCTAGCACGGGCCTGGGGGGGCGAACTGGGGATGCAGGGGGCCGATTTGGTGGAGAAGAGAGAGACCAGAGGAAAGAGGAGGCTCATGGGGAGGCCCTTTTTATAGGGGGAACAAAGACGCGTAGGAGAGCTCGGGCACGAGCCGTTGAGCTTTGGGAGCCTAAGGTGAGGGCGTAGGCATGGCTAGGGGTCCAAACGAGATGTTCTAGAGGGTTGAAGACAAGTAGAGGGGGCAGGCGAGGGGCGTCATACGCACGAGCCCGGGCACTAGCCGAGAGGGGCATCCGTGTCGCGCGTGCGGGAGGCTGCTGGAGAAAGGGAGAGGAGGGGGAGATGACTAGCGGGGAGACGCGGACGTTGAGGGGGCCCGGTGGCGTGCTCCCTTGGCCTGAGGTGGTCGGGAGCATCGGGATGGGGGTGGCTACAGTGCAGGAGCGCACTGTAGCAGACTCTAAAGCGCAAATATGGCCGGCATTGGCATAAAAAATGGGCACCTGCGTGTCCATTTGTGTCTTGGAGGTACTAGAGATGCCCATGAGCTAGAAAGATCTAGGGGATAGGCAGAGGTGAAGAAATGGAGTAGGGGAGAGGTTGAAATGATTTTTTCTTGCTATCCAGAGAGGTAAATGTGGGTTTACCTCACTTACCCATTGAGTGTTGGAGGCAAGGAGATTAGCAGAAGGGGGTCAAACAGGGTTTTTACTATACTACCAAAAGATGTTTGAAGATGATCAGGGCAAGCAAAAGGGCTTTGCTTACCATAATATTTGACGGGGTGAAATGGTGATTCTAAATAGGCTTGACCACCAACTTTGAGCTTGATTGAAGAAAGCTCACATTGCCACTTCATAAAACCCTACAAATCAATAGAATTTGGTTTCTGTAGATCTAGTCATGCTAGGCTAATCTCCTTGATGCACCACTTAAGGTAGCATCATTATTTGGTGATTAGAACATGTCCACAAAGTTTGGGGTCAAGGGAACAAACTTCAGAATGTAAAGTTGTTCAAATTGAATCTGGACAGGGAGGGTTTTGGAATAGTTTGATGAATCAAAACAATTTGGATTGAGATGAAACTTTGAAAGATCATCACATATGAAAATATTGACTTGCTGGAATTTTCTTGCAATTTATTGAGATTATTTCTTATAGAAATATTTCAAAGGCTTGATTTGGACAAAAAGGGTTTTGAGGGGTTTTGCCCATGATTTTGAACATGACCATGTGTTGAAACTCATATATATGGAAAATATATGTCCACTATAAAACACCATTTCTGGCCTTAAGAAACATCCTTTTAAATAAATAGTAAAATAACCTTGAAAAGTAATATTTGGTGGTTTTGGGAAGTCATAAATATGTTAGGTTTGAAATAAAGCCTTTGGGGAAAAAGGATCCACCCAATTTGAGGACTTGTAGTGCAAACCTCAACTCAGGAGTTTTCGAAAACCTAATTTGAATAAATTCTTTTTAGTCAAAATAAATTTGGATAAAAGTTGTTTTGATCACTATGTTGGGGAACGTAGTAGTAGATCAAAAAAATTCCTAAGACCACCAAGATCAATCTATGGAGAAACCAGCAACGAGCGAGGGGAGAGTGCATCTTCATACCTTTGAAGATCGCTAAGCATAAGCGTTACAAGAACGCGGTTGGTGGAGTCGTACTCACAGCGATTCAGATCGCGGTCGATTCCGATCTAGGCGCCGAACAACGGTGCCTCCGCATTCAACACACGTGCATCCCAGTGACGTCTCCTACGCCTTGATCCAGCAAGGAGGAAGGAGAGGTTGAGGGAGAGCTCCAGCAGCACAACGGTGTGGTGACAGTGGAGCTGCTTGGTCTCCGGCAGGGCTTCGCCAAGCGCTACGGAGGACGAGGAGGAGGAGGGATAGGGCTGCCCGAGATAGAGAGAACTCGTGTGTATGGCAGCCCCCAATACCCTCACTATGTATAGGAGGAGAGGGAGGAGGGCGCCCACCCCTAGGGTTCCCACCCTAGGTGGTGCGGCAGCCCCTAGATGGGGTTGGGCGGCGGCCAGAGAGGGGGAGAGGGAGGGCGGCGGCCTAGGTGGGCCTAAGGCCCATCTAGACCTAGGGTTTGCCCCCTCTCCTCCCTTGCTGCGCCTTGGGCCCTTGTGGGGGGTGCAACAGCCCACCTAGGTGTTGGTTCCCTGCCACTTGTGGCCCATGCAGCCCTCCGGGGCCGGTGGCCCCTCCCAGTGGACCCGCGGAACCCTTCCGGTGGTCCTGGTACGTTCCCGGTGATGCCTGGAACACTTCCGGTGACCAAAACCTCACTTCCTACATATATGAATCTTTACCTCCGGACCATTCCGGAACTCCTCGTGATGTTCGAGATCTCATCCGAGACTCCGAACATCCTTCGGTAACCACGTACACTATTTCCCTATAACCCTAGCGTCATCGAACTTTAAGTGTGTAGACCCTACGGGTTCGGGAGACACGTAGACATGACCGAGACACCTCTTTGGTCAATAACCAACAGCGGGATCTGGATAACCATGTTGGCTCCCACATGCTCCTCTATGATCTCATCGGATGAACCACGATGTCGGGGATTCAATCAATCCCGTATACAATTCCCTTTGTCTACCGGTATGATACTTGCCCGCGATTCAATCGTCGGTATCCTATACCTTGTTCAATCTCGTTACCGGCAAGTCTCTTTACTCGTTCCGCAACACATCATCCCGTGGATAACTCCTTAGTCACATTGAGCTCATTATGATGATGTCTTACCGAGTGGGCCCAGAGATACCTCTCCGTCACATGGAGTGACAAATCCCAGTCTCGATTCGTGCCAACCCAACAGACACTTTTGGAGATACCCGTAGTGCATCTTTATAGCCACCCAGTAATGTTGTGATGTTTGGCACACCCAAAGCATTCCTACAGTATCCGGGAGTTGCACAATCTCATGGTCTAAGGAAACGATAGTTGACGTTAGAAAAGCTTTAGCAGACGAACTACACGATCTTGTGCTATGCTTAGGATTGGGTCTTGTCCATCACATCATTCTCCTAATGATGTGATCCCGTTATCAACGACATCCAATGTGCATGTTCATGAAACCGTGACCATCTATTGATCAACGAGCTAGTCAACTAGAGGCTCACTAGGGAGATGTTGTGGTCTATGTATTCACACATGCATTACGGTTTCTCGTTAATACAATTATAGCATAAACAATAGACAATTATCATGAACAAGGAAATACAATAATAACCATTTTATTATTGCCTCTAGGGCATATTTGCAACAGTCTCCCACTTCCACTAGAGTTAATAATCTAGTTACATTGTGATGAATCGAACACCCATAGAGTTCTGGTGTTTATAATGTTTTGCTCGTGAGAGAGGTTTAGTCAACGGATCTGCGACATTCGAGTCCGTATGTACTTTACAAATATCTATATCTCCTTCCTGAATGTAATCATGAATGGAGTTGAAGCAACACTTGATGTGTCTTGTCTTCTTGTGAAACCTGGGCTCCTTGGCAAGGGCAATAGCTCCAGTGTTGTCACATAATAGAGTCATCGGGCCCGACACTTTGGGAATCACTTCTAGGTCGGTGATGAACTCCTTCATCCAGACTCCTTCCTTTGCTGCTTCCGAAGCAGCTATGTACTCCGCTTCACATGTAGATGCTGCCACGACGCTTTGCTTGCTGCTGCACCAGCTGACTGCCCCTCCGATCAAAATATACACGTATCTGGTTTGCGAATGGAGTCATCCGGATCTGTGTCGAAGCTAGCATCGACGTATCCCTTTACGATGAGCTCTTCGACACCTCCATATACGAGAAACATGTCCTTCGTCCTTTTCAGGTACTTTAGGATATTCTTGACCGCTATCCAGTGTTCCGCTCTGGGTTCAATTTGGTACCTCTCTACCAAACTTATGGCAAGGTTCACATCAGGTCTGGTACACAACATGGCATACATAATAGAGCCTATGGCTGAAGCAAAGGGGATGACACTCATCTTTTCTCTATCCTTTGCCGTGGTCGGGCATTGAGTCGTACTCAATCTCACACCCTGTAACACAGGTAAGAACCCCTTCTTGGACTGATCCATATTGAACTTCTTCAATATCTTTTCAAGGTATGTGCTTTGTGAAAGACCTATGAGGCGTCTCGATCTATCTCTATAGATCTTGATGCCTAATATGTAAGCAGTTTCTCCAAGGTCCTTCATTCAAAAACTCTTATTCAAGTAGGCCTTTATGCTTTCCAAAAGTTCTATATCATTTCCCATCAACAATATGTCATCCACATATAATATGAGAAATGCTACAGAGCTCCCATTCACTTTCTTGTAAATACAGGGTTCTCCATAAACCTGTATAAATCCAAACGCTTTAATCACCTCATTAAAGCGAATGTTCCAACTCCGAGATGCTTGCACCAGCCCATAGATGGAGCGCTGGAGCTTGCATAGTTTGTTAGCATCCTTAGGATCGACAAAACCTTCCGGCTGCATCATATACAATTCTTCCTTAAGGAAGCCATTAAGGAATGCCATTTTGACATCCATTTGCCAGATCCCATAATCATAAAATGCGGCAATTGCTAACATGATTCGGATGGACTTCAGCATCGCTACGGGTGAGAAAGTCTCATCGTAGTCAACTCCTTGAACTTGTCGATAACCATTAGCGACAAGCCGAGACTTATGGACGGTCACATTACCATCCGCGTCAGTCTTCTTCTTAAAGATCCATTTATTTTCTATGGCTCGCCGATCATCGGGCAAGTCCACCAAAGTACATACTTTGTTCTCATACATGGATCCTATGTCGGATTTCATGGCTTCAAGCCATTTGTTGGAGTCCGGGCCCACCATCGCTTCTTCATAATTCGAAGGTTCACTGTTGTCCAACAACATGATCTCCAGGACAGGGTTGCCGTACCACTCTGGTGCGGAACGTGTCCTTGTGGACCTTCGAGTTTCAATAGCAACTTGATCTAAAGTTTCATGATCATCATCATTAACTTCCTCTCCTGCCGGTGCAGGCTCCACAGAAACAACTTCCCGAGTTGCGCTACTCTCCGGTTCGAGTGGAGGGTGAATTACCTCATCAAGTTCTTTTTTCCTCCCACTTACTTCTTTCGAGAGAAACTCTTTCTCTAGAAATGATCCATTTTTGGCAACAAAGACTTTGCCTTCGGATCTGAGGTAGAAGGTATACCCAATAGTTTCTTTGGGGTATCCTATGAAGACACACTTTCCGCTTTGGGTTCGAGCTTCTCAGGTTGAAGTTTCTTCTCATAAGCATCGCATCCCCAATATTTTAGAAACGACAACTTAGGTTTCTTTCCAAACCATAATTCATATGGTGTCGTCTCAACGGACTTTGACGGTGCCCTATTTAAAGTGAATGCGGTAGTCTCTAATGCATATCCCCAAAATGATAGCGGTAAGTCGATAAGAGACATCATAGATCGCACCATATCCAATAGAGCGCGATTACAACGTTCAGACACACCAATTCGCTGAGGTGTGCCAGGCGGCGTGAGTTGTGAAACAATTCCACATTTCCTTAGGTGCGTGCCAAACTCGTGACTCAAATATTCTCCGCCACGATTAGATCGTAGGCACTTTATTTTCTTGTCACATTGATAATCTATCTCACTCTGAAATTCCATGAGCTTTTCAAAGGTTTCAGACTTGTGTTCCATTAAGTAGACATACCCATATCTGCTCAAATCATCAGTGAGGGTGAGAACATAACGGTAGCCACCGCGAGCCTCGACGCTCATTGGACCGCACACATCAGTATGTATTATCTACAATAAGTCAGTCGCTTGCTCCTTTGTTCCAGAGAACGGAGTCTTGGTCATCTTGCCCATGAGGCATGGTTCGCACGTGTCAAATGATTCAAAATCAAGAGACTCCAAAAGTCTATCGGCATGGAGCTTCTTCATGCGTTTGTCAACAATATGACCAAGGAGGCAGTGCCACATGTAAGTGGGACTATCGTTATCAACCTTACATCTTTTGGTACTGACACTATGGACATGTGTAACATCACGTTCGAGATTCATCAAAAATAAACCATTGACCAGCGGGGCATGACCATAAAACATTTCTCTCATATAAATAGAACAACCATCATTCTCAGATTTAAATGAGTAGCCATCTCACATCAAGCGAGATCTAGATACAATGTTCATGCTCAAAGATGGTACTAAATAACAATTATTAAGGTTTAAAACTAATCCCGAAGGTAGATGTAGAGGTAGCATGCCGATGACGATCACACTGACCTTGGAACCATTCCCGACGCGCATCGTCGCCTTGTCCTTTGCCAGTCTCTGCTTATTTCGCAGCTCCTGCTTGGAGTTACAAATGTGAGCAACTGCACCGGTATCGAATACCCAGGAGCTACTACGAGCACTGATTAGGTACACATCAGTAACAAGTATATCACATATACCTTTAACGTTGCCGGCCTTCTTATCCGCTAAGTACTTGGGGCAGTTCTGCTTCCAGTGACCGGTACCCTTGCCATAAAAGCACTCAGTCTCAGGCTTGGGTCCATTCTTGTTCTTCTTCCCGACAACTTGCTTACCGGGCACGGCAAAAACTTTTACATCCTTATTGAAGTTCTTCTTACCCTTGCTTTTCTTGAAACTAGTGGTCTTATTCACCATCAACACTTGATGCTCCTTTTTGATCTCGACCTCCACTGATTTTAGCACCGAGTACAACTCAGGAATGGACTTCTCCATACCCTGCATGTTGTAGTTCATCACAAAGCTCTTGTAGCTAGGTGGAAGCGACTAGAGGATTCTGTCAATGACCGAGTAATCCGGGAGATTAACTCCCAGCAGAGTCAAGCGGTTGTGCAACCCAGACATTTTGAGTTTATGCTCACTGACAGAACTATTTTCCTCCAACTTACAACTGAAGAACTTGTCAGAGACATCATATCTCTCGACCCAGGCATGAGCCTGGAAAACCAGTTTTAGCTCTTGGAACATCTCATATGCTCCGTGTTTCTTAAAACGCTTTTGGAGCCCCGGTTCTAAACTATAAAGCATGCCGCACTGAACCAGGGAGTAATCATCACAGCGCATTTGCCAAGCGTTCATAATGTCTTGTTCTGCTGGGAGAATGACTGCGTCACCTAGCAGTGCGTCAAGGACATACAATCTTTTGGAAGCTATGAGGATGATCCTCAAGCTACGGACCCAGTCTGCATAGTTGCTTCCATCATCTTTCAGCTTGGTTTTCTCTAGGAACGAGTTGAAGTTGAGGGTGACATTAGCGTTGGCCATTGGATCTACAATATAGATTGTAACGACAATTTTAGACTAAGTTCATGATAATTTAGTTCACATAATCAAACTATTTAATGAACTCCCACTTAGATAGACATCTCTCTAGTCATCCAAGTGACACATGATCCACGTCGACTAGCCCGTGTCCGATCATCACGTGAGACGGACTAGTCATCCATGGTGAACACCTCCATGTTGATCGTATCTTCTATACGACTCATGTTCGACCTTTCGGTCTTCCGTGTTCTGAGGCCATGTCTATACATGCTAGAGTCGTCAAGTCAACCTAAGTGCATCGTGTGTGTAAATCTGGCTTACACCTGTTGTATGCAAACGTTAGAACCTATCACACCCGATCATCACGTGGTGCTTCGGAACAACGATCCTTAGCAATGGTGCACAGTTAGGGTGAACACATTTGTTGAAATTTTATTTGAGAGATCATCTTATTTAGCTACCGTCGTTCGAAGCAAATAAGATGTAAACATGATAAACATCACATGCAGTAAACATAGTGACATGATATGGCCAATATCATCTTGCTCCTTTGATCTCCATCTTCGGGGCACCATGATCATCACTCTCACCAGCACGACACCATGATCTCCATCATCATGATCTCCATCATCGTGTCTTCATGAAGTTGTCTCGCCAACTATTACTTCAACTACTATGGCTAACGTTTAGCAATAAAGTAAAGTAATTACATGGCGATCTTGATTGACACGCATGTCATACAATAAATTAAGACAACTCCTATGGCTCCTGCCGATTGTCATACTCATCGACATGCAAGTCGTGAATCCTATTACAAGAACATGATCAATCTCATACATCACAATGCATCACATCACATTCTTTGGCCATCTCACATCACAAGGCATACGCTGCAAAAACAAGTTAGACGTCCTCTTATTTGTTGTTGCAAGTTTTACGTGGCTGCTATAGGTTTCTAACAAGAACATTTCTTACCTATGCCAAAACCACAACGTGATATGCCAATTGCTATTTACCCTTCATAAGGACCCTTTTCATTGAATCCGATCCGACTAAGGTGGGAAAGACAGACACCCACTAGCCACCTTATGAAACAAGTGCATGTCAGGCGGTGGAACGGGTGTCACGTAAGCGTACGTGTAAAGTTGGTCCGGGCCGCTTCATCCCACAATACCGCCGAATCAAGATAATACTAGTAACGGCAAGCAAATTAACAAGATCGACGCCCACAACAACTTGTGTTCTACTCGTGCATAGATTCTATGCATAGACCTAGCTCATGATGCCACTGTTGGGGAACGTAGTAGTAAATCAAAAAATTTCCTACGACCACCAAGAACAATCTATGGAGAAACCAACAACGAGTGAGGGGAGAGTGCATCATCACACCTTTGAAGATCGCTAAGTGGAAGCGTTACAAGAATGCGGTTGGTGGAGTCGTACTCGCAGCGATTCAGATCGCGGTCGATTCCAATCTAAGCGCCGAACAACGGCACCTCCGCGTTCAACACACGTGCAGCCCGGTGACGTCTCCTACGCCTTGATCCAGCAAGGAGGAAGGAGAGGTTGAGGGAGAGCTCCGGCATCACGACGGCATGGTGATGGTGGAGCTGCATGGTCTCCAACCGGGCTTCGCCAAGTGCTACGGAGGATGAGGAGGAGGAGGCATAAGGCTGCCCGAGAGAGAGAGAGAGAGAGAACTCGTGTGCATGTGTGACAGCCCAAGTGTTGTCCCTTCCTTGTTGGGCATGTGGCCTTGTATGAAATTTGTTGTCATGAGTTTAATGATATGAGTTGAACCTTGTCATGCCATGTCTTGTTCATGCATTCATGCATCATGCGTCATGTCATCCATCATGCCATGCCTTGTTGTGAAGTGACCTTATATGTGAGTGTGCCTTTGGGTGTTGTGATGTGGTTGGAGTGTATGTGGTGCAACTCTCATTCTTCTTCCCCTCTTTTATTTCATCAAAAACCCAACCTACCCCCTTTTTTATTTCCCATGTCATTTTATTAATAGATTCTTCTGGCTATTTAAATTGTTTAAAAATGTTCAAGAGGTTGCCGATTATGTTTCATTAATTATGAGTGTGGTTCTTTTGTGGTTTGAGTTAATATGCATTTGTGGGTTAAATAACCAAGCGGATGTTACTTGAAAACTATTTAAGAGACTTGCTTCAAAAATCCCCTAGGCAATTTTATTAAATAGTTTTAATATTCTTTTAGTCGAATGTAATTTTGCCTTATCAAAAATCTTTCTGTTTTTTTTCTCTAGGAGTTTTCCTTTTCTTGTTGTTATTTTAAATACAAAACTCTCTGTGTTTTCTTTTTTTGTGTGAGAGAGGAAGAGCTGGGCCGGCTCCTCCCTGCGCGGCCCAACCTAGGTGCCAATGGCCACCTACTCCCGTTTCCTCTCGGTCAGTAAAGCAGAGAGGGAACAGAGGAGCACGTCGATGCCGTGTCCTTCCCCATCGCGTCGCCGTCAGCTCCCCCCTTTTTAAGCTTCCCATCGACGTGTGTGCCCTCTAGGTTTTCCCCTCTCCCTCCTCGCGCCGCCGCCATCCTCTCTTCCTCCTCCTTCTTTATTCCTCCCCAAAGGTAAGTCTCCGGTTCCGAGAGAGTTCAGAGAGTTCAGAGAAGATCGCCGGCGTCCGCTCATCGTCTCCGTCGTCCTCGTCGACGTTCATGGTGTCCAGGAGCTCGGGGAACCTCCCAGTGTTCCATTCCCGCCGCTAGGAGACCCGGAGAAGCTCCATAGCGATGACCCCTTCTTCGTCTTCATTGGCAACGTTCCGCTCCGTTGACTTCCCCTGCTTCCACTCCGGCGCTCGTCTCTGACCCCCCTCCGTCGTCGTTTTCTCCTGCAGCGACCCCGTGGTGAGCACCCGATCCTCCGCCGTGCCTCGATGCGTGCGCGTGGTCATCGTGTCCGACGATCCCGTCCTCGCTTCCGCCGTAGCTGTAGGTGCTGTCGCCATGGGTCTCGTCGTGCGTTAGGTGTGGGGTTGTGACCCGTGTAGGTGCAGCTTCCCCCTACACCGTTTCCCCTCGCCGGAGAGGCCTTGTCACAGCCGGAGCCGCCGCTGCAATTGCTGTCATCGTAGTTGTCATCTTCTCTTTTGTTTCGTCAGGCTTGTTGCTCTGTTTAGTACTAGACGTGCGCGGTCCCTTCTCTGTTAACAGTCGAGGCTGTGGCCTAGTGGTAGCTCGTTCGGGGAAGCGACCAGAGGTCGTGGGTTCGAGCCCGAACCCCTCCCCTTTTGTTTTCTTTTTTTCTTTTTCCTTTCCTTTTGTTTTATTTTTGTTTTCTCCTTTGCTATTGCATGTAAGTGTGTATGTGCATACCTGCATATATGTGTTTTTTTCTGTTGTATGTGTGTAGTGTGTGTGTGAGTGTGTTGTCATATGCATATGTATACACATGTATGGATTGTGCATATATGTGTGCATATGTGTGTGGATGAACACCCACACACATGAGTATGTGTGTTTCTGAGTGTGGGAGTGCCATGTGCACTTGTGCATGTGTGTTAGTGTGTATGTGCCTATATGCATTGTGCATATATGGTGCATGTGTGTGTGTATGAACACCCACCCTCATAGGTGGTATGTTCAGGGGTGAGATTGTGGTCATATACCCTTAGGCATATGGATCCATGTGGTGCATGCTTGTGTAGTGTGTGTGCGGCTATGTGTGTGTGTGCTGGTGTAGTGTGTGTGTTAGTGTGTGTATGGCAAGTGGGCCCATGCCCCACTTGTCATACACTAGAGTATTTTGTGGTTTTGTTGTTTTAGCATCATAATTAGCTCTTTTCCTGTTATAGCTATATTGCCAATTCTGGACATGTTCATTTTTGCACATGAACATTTTAGGTATGTTTTCACTTATAGGAGTGGATGATGAATTGCTATGTAGTTTTTGCCATGATGCTACATGTGACCGTATGGGTACAATATATGGTTTTGGGGTAGAATCACCCAAGGAATCCATTGGTGCAATTAGATTTCAATTTTGAGCAAGTTTATAAAACTATCATTTTCTGCTGTGATGCTACTTTGTCATTTTTGCATAATTAATCCATGCTTGCTTTGGGGCATGTGCCAACATGGAAGTGCTAGTGTTTTATGCCTATTATGCCATGGTATTTTGTTTGACATGAGAATCACCCATATAAGTGGGAAACTTGATGCAAAGTAGCTAACTTGATGTTGCTGTTTTCACCATGCTAAATAATTCTAAGTCTGAGAATCTGCTGTTATTTTTATGCCACGAAGTGTGGTTGTTATCTTGTGATCTATTATGAATTAGCTCAAGCTCAGTTGTAGTGTTTTGAAGTAGATGTTGTCTTCTATCTTCCTGTTAATTTTCATGCCATGAGGTGGTCTCTAGAACCATTAGTTTCTACTGTCAACATGCTACCAGATTAACTCAGATTCCAGAAAACTGTTATTTTCACTAAGTCCTAGAAATCTGTTTCATCATGCCAACTTGTGAGATTCATTCTTATTGATGTGTGCCTACTTTCCAGTTTGTGTAGTTGGATAAGTTGATAAGCATGTTATGTAGTTTCTGTCAATACCTTGTTTGTGGTTGTAGGATTCCTGTAGCTCAAGTTATTGGCTATGAAAGTTGCTATGTTGCTATTTGTCACAGATTGTTTGTTTTATTGTTTTGTGACTTGTGGGAGCTATAATCCATGGAATTGCTTGATATTTGGCTCTATTGTGGTTGGTTTTTCATTGCCTAACCAGTGACTACCTTGGAATGCCAAGAATTAGCCCATGGCCTTGTCGTCTTGTGTTTTTCCTTCGTAACTTGTCGAGAGCGTACCGTGAGAACCGTAACTCCGTTTCTTACGTTCTTCATATGCATTTTTATCGTTTTTGCATGATGCATCCGTATTTGCCATGTTCCTGCATGTACAAATAACTTAACATAAGGTTCTATCCAGATTCATTAATAACCAATCCTTGCATGTGAAACATGACTAGTTGTGGATTGCCATGTTAAATTCTTCTTAAATGAATCATGCATCATCTTGGTTGTGCATCGCACCTGAGTTGGATGTTTATTGTTGCTGTTTCTCTTGGGTAGACGCGAGTGTTGAAACTGAGTACGAGGACCCAAGGGAGTACAACTACGAGGATCCCGCAACTTGTTTCATTGAAGAACCAACTGGTAAGATAACCGTACCCGGACCCCGATACTATTTTCGCTTGCTAGTTTCTTGCTCTTATTGTTACAATTGCGCTACCTACCACTTTAATGTCAGCCTCCTAAATTGCCATGATAGCCTCTAACCCTCCACATCCTAGCAAACATTTGATTAGCTAAGTTACCGCTGCTCAGCCACTCTTATAGCGTTCTTAGTTGCAGGTGCAGATTGTTCCATGTGATAACATGGATTTGGCATATCACAATATTATCTGTTATTTAATTTAATGCACATATATATCTTGGTATTGGTGGAAGGCTTGGCCTTTTGCTAGGTGTTTTGTTCCGCTGTTATCGCCATAGTTTCTTATTACCGGTGTTTTGTTTCCATACTTTGCGCTCCTAACATGCTCAGGGTTGTTATGGGGACCCCTTTGTTTATTCGATTGAGATTAAAACTTGTCTGGCAAGACCCAACTTTGGTACTACATTTGCTTAATAACTTAATAAAACTTGCATAGGGCTTTGCAACCCCGTGGATTAATCAACAACCCAGGCCAGTGCTCCTTATGAGTGTTGGTCCAAAAATGTCAACCGCCAGTGGCCAGCAAGGGCAACTCTGTGTTTGGCCTACCGGAAGTTTGGACAATCCGTCATGTCCTGAGAACGAGATAGGCGGCTCTTATCGGTTGCATCGACACGTCGGGAAGTCTTGCTGGACTTGTTTTACCTTTTATCGAGTGTCTTGTGTGAGGGCTCTGACTTTCTTCAGGTTATATCGAGGTGTTGGAATTCCTTTGGAGTTGCCTAGGATGATCATGAGATCCGTGGTTGAGGCTATTCCTGCGGAGTGTGGTTAATTTGTGATGGACTAGTTGGAGCACCGCTGCAGGGTTAAATCTTTCAGAAAGCCATGCCCGCGGTTATGTGGCAACTTGGATATTTGTTTAACACCCAGTTATAGTTAACTTGAAGTAAACTCTAATAAAATACACCAACTATGTGAGTAACCACGATCGTCTCTGCTCGTGAACATGTTCCGGGAGAGAACACGGTGGGGTTATGATTGACCTAAGTAAGTGTTCAAGATCTCATAGAGGTCATTCTAGATTTGATCGTTCATCGTAGGCCACTCACATTTATCTTCATGTTACGTAAGTTAGCCACCATATATGCTTAGTGCTGCTCCAAACTAACCACTTACCCCATACCAACCTTTAAGCTTGAATAGTCTTGGTACCCGGGCGCATGATCACTGAGTCCTTGTGGCTCACAGATTACTACAACAATCCAGGTGTAGGTATAGATGAGTTCATGCAGGATGATCTGACGCAGTTCTAGTGGGAGTATGATGAGGAACGTGGCAGGATGTACGTGACTTATCCGAATGAGTAGAGGACCATGGTAATGATCTTTGGGATAGCGAGATAGTATCATTTGCATCTGTTTTTATCGTTTGATTTCGTCCGTAGTCGGACCCTGTCTTCATCTTGATGATTTGAACTCTGTGTGGAATTGTAATTTAGTATGTGGCGAGTGTAAGCCAACTCATATACTCATGTCTTCTTCTATGTATGATGTAATGATGCTATACTTGCGAACGACGAGATGCACCTCTATCCCTTGTGAGGCCCCTGTGCCTTAATATGGATAGGCGCGCATCTTGGGCGTGACAGTATGGCAGCCCCCAATACCCCCACTATATATAGGAGGAGAGGAGGAGGGTGCCCACCCCTAGGGTTCCCACCCTAGGTGGTGCGGCAGCCCCTGGATGGGGTTGGGCAGCGGCCAGAGAGGGGGAGAGGGAGGGCGGTGCCCTAGATGGGGCTAAGGCCCATCTGGACCTAGGGTTTGCCCCTCTCCTCCCTTTCCGCACCTTGGGCCCTTGTGGGGGTGCACCAACCCACCTAGGGTCTGGTTCCCTCCCACTTGTGGCCCATGCAGCCCTCTGGGGTCGGTGGCCCCTCCCGGTGGACCCCCGGAACCCTTCCGGTGATCCTGGTACGTTACCGGTGATGCCCGGAGCACTTCCGATGATCAAAACCTCACTTCCTATATATGAATCTTTACCTCCGGATCATTCTGGAACACCTCGTGACATCCGGCATCTCATCTAGGATTCCGAACATCCTTAGGTAACCACGTACACTATTTCCCTATAACCCTAGCTTCATCGAACCTTAAGTGTGTAGACCCTACGAGTTCGGGAGACACGTAGACATGAATGAGACACCTCTCCGGTCAATAACCAACAACGGGATCTGGATACCCATGTTGGATCCCACATGCTCCTCGATGATCTCATCGGATGAACCACGTTGTCGGGGATTCAATCAATCCCGTATACAATTCCCTTTGTCTACCGGTATGATACTTGCTCGTGATTCCATCGTCGGTATCCTATACCTTGTTAAATCTCGTTACCAGCAAGTCACTTTACTCGTTCCACAACACATCATCCCGTGGCTAACTCCTTAGTCACATTGAGCTCATTATGATGATGTCTTACCGAGTGGGCCCAGAGATACCTCTCTGTCACACGGAGTGACAAATCCCAGTCTCGATTTGTGCCAACCCAATAGACACTTTCGGAGATACCCGTAGTGCACCATTATAGCCACCCAGTTACATCGTGATGTTTGGCACACCCAAAGCATTCCTATGGTATCCGGGATTTGCACAATCTCATGGTCTAAGGAAACGATACTTGACATTAGAAAAGCTTTAGCAGACGAACTACACGATCTTGTGCTATGCTTAGGATTGGGTCTTGTCCATCACATCATTCTCCTAATGATGTGATCCCATTATCAATGACATCCAATGTCCATGGTCATGAAACCGTGACCATCTATTGGTCAACGAGCTAGTCAACTAGAGGCTCACTAGGGACATGTTGTGGTCTATGTATTCACACATGCATTACGGTTTCCGGTTAATACAATTATAGCATGAAAAATAGACAATTATCATGAACAAGGAAATACAATAATAACCATTTTATTATTGCCTCTAGGGCATATTTCCAACTATTCACATGGCATGATCATTGGGAAAGATTTTGGATCAAGGAGGATGAATATGGAGAGGAGTAGAACCTAAGAGTGCCAAACAAACTCAAGAAAACAATCAGACAAGCAATAATTCAAACAAGCATGCACTCAAAAAGTTTTAATTGGTTACAAAATGTTGTAAATCCGAGCATAACAAAGTGGTACAAACACAGGGTGTGACAGGCTCTTTAAGTCATTAGTGGTTTGGTAGGACGATCATACGGGTGTCGGTCTAACCAGCGTGGAAGAGGTTGTTCTCCCTGTAAACGAACAAGATGACCAAATCATTAGTGGCTCTGTAAGGGAGGAAATACCTTCAGCTCATGAGGTCATGGCAGTAATCATGCCATGTACCGGGCCCTTCCTCGCCTACCTTCTTCGCAAAGAACTCCCCGACAATCAGATGGAGGCGCGGCACATTATTCAGTGATCCAAGGCCTATAAAGTCCACGAGGGTGAGTTATACAAGAAAATCACCACTAGCATACTACCGTGGTGCATATCTGATGAAGAGGGACGTCAGCTCTTAGCCGAGGTCCATGCAGGGATGGGCGGCCATCACGCCGTAGCAAGAGCCTTAGTCAGCAAGGCCTTTCGGGCTGGTTTCTTCTGGCCCAGTGCTCGAGCGGACGCCCAGTCACTTGTCAAATGCTGCGTGGGGTGTCAACTTTTTGCAAATCAAAGTCACATGCCCCCAACAGCTCTTTGGACTATTCCGTTCACCTGGCCCTTCGCGGTCTGGGGTCTGGATATGGTCGGACCACTTAAAGGGGGGACCAAGAAGAATAAATACCTACTGGTCATGGTTGACAAGTTCACAAAATGGATAGAGGCAAAACCTATTAAATTAGCCAAGTCCGAACCAGTAATTGACTTTATATCCGGTGTGGTACAAAGTTACGGCATCCCACACAGTATAATAAGAGACAATGGATCCAACTTCATAGCCCAATAGGTCAAAGACTGGTGCACAAAAATGGACATCAAGCATCATTATGCATCGGTGTACCATCCGCAAACCAATGGAGAAGTCGAACAAGCAAACAACCTCATCATGATCGGCATTAAGCAAAGTTTGGTCCTATATCTTTATGAGTCCGACTGTCATTGGGTGGAGGAGCTCAACTTTGTTCTATGGGGCCTGCGCACCACCTTGAAAAGATCAACAGGGTACACACCGTTCTTCATGGTATGAGGAAAATGATGCCAATTTAGATCGGCATGACAACCTGGACGCCTTAGAAGGAGAGCACGACATATCTCGGGCTCGCACTACTTTTTATCAATAGCAGGACCGATGTTACCAAAGTAGGGAGGTCAAGGGAAAATCATACAATGTGGGTGAACTCATCTTACGGCTCCCAGAGAAGCAGAAGGATAAGCTCAACCCTAAATGGGAGGGCCCCTTCATAATCGACGAAGTACTCGTGGGAGGGGCTTACCGTCTTTGAAACCCATCAGATAACCGCCTTGAACCAAACCCATGGAACACAGCTCATCTTCGGCGCTTCTACGAATAAACCGGTGTCATCATACTCCTTACCCTTTACTATGTTTTTTTCTTTCTTCCTTTTTTATTTTTTAGTTTTCTCCTCTCCCTCCCACCTTTGGTTTTTGGGTAGATTTGAATTTTTTCCTTTTCTTCCCAAATCTATGTTCGGTTCAAACGATCTTGTACTAAGATGTTTGGCTTACACTATTCATTGTTAAATCCGAACACATCACCTGGGGGCTTCTTCCCAAAGCCCGTACTTTTCTACTCTAAGATATATTCACATTTATTGTGTATGCATTTTCCTTGTCAATTTTAAGCAATCATATGCATCAATTCGAACTAAGCTTTTGGCCAAGCTAGGTTGCCTATCTCCTATGCTTACCCTCTACATTCCCGATTGTTCGGCTAGAGGGTAAAGGAGCACCTTTGCGATTGTTACGCCCAGGTCATCTGGATACATACCTCAGGCAGGTGAAGCCAAAAGCTAGCTATCTTCAACATACAATTGATCATCTACGATGTAATTAACTAATGAAAATATGGTCATTATCACCATTACTCGAGCTTCTTTTCTCACAAAAGGCATTAGTCGCATACTAACTGTATACGACCTTACTACATACGGTTCACGTAGCACCCTAAAGAAAGGTATCGATAGAGGTACTATTTTCTCCAGAAGATGTTTCTTACGCTAAGTAGTAATATAACATATCTCCCTGTGTGCTTTCTGTCTGTTCGCACCAAATGGCCGGATTGCCTGGTTCCTCGAACATAAATCACTCTTCTCAAGTGATATTTTATAAGGAACACTCCCAAGCTCTTAGCATGGGAGGTCGAAGCTGATGGCCTGTTAAGAAAAAGTTTACAACACAGATGGAGAAATTCCATGATTATTAGTACATAATTACATATAATTATACATATGGCTGCTGATCGAGGTTGTCCATTATGGTGTCACGAGCGCAATCTTCTTGTGAGAGACGGGCGGCAGGCATCACTTGGTCGTACACTAGGTGGAGCGACACTTCTTGCCCATCTGACCCTATTGGCCCAACCCAAGCCATACGCTCAGGTTAAGGGCGGTATAACAGGTCTTGATCATCGCCCACGCCTCTCGTGATCCCTCTCGGCATGCCGATATCTTCCACAACTCGAACCTGCTTTGGGCTCCCTTGAATCGATCAACCACTTCTGTCATCTCCTCCGGAGGTTCCTCGGCGGACCATAGCGCTTTTACCATGCTCTTCATGGCTTTCCGAGCATGCTCATGAAGGGAGGGTAGCTCTTCCAGAAGGCTTCCCCGGTAGGATCCGATCTCTTCTTTGGGCCTCCCGGACAGGAGACCTATACACGAGTCAAGGCATCTCCATTATACTTCATATATAATAAGTACTGTCCGATGTTAGAATCACACTTACCGAACATGCCCCTATGTAGTTTCTGGTTCTCCTCTTGGGCCTAGGCCAAGTTAGTTTTTAAGCTCTCAATTTCTTCGGCCTGTTGTTTATTTCTCACCTCCAGGCAGTTCTTATCCTTGATGTTTCGTTGCAAAACACGATAGTCGACCTCATGCTAGGACTCGGCATATCGCTGTGATTCTCGGGCTGCATCCAAATCTTTTTGCATTTTCCCTATTGATTCAGCTGCTACAAAGTATCATTGTGTCAGCATGGGAATATACCAAGATCAGCAGAGCAGATATACTCACCATGCGCCTCTCGGGTAAAATTCTTCACTTGCTGAAGTTCGGCCTTCACGGCCTCCACCTGTGGCCGGCTCGCCTACAATTCCTTTGAAAGTTGCTCGTTCTGCTGCTTGGAGGCCGGCATTAGCAGTAAAACAATACAAGGACCCTTAATTCGGTCATTCCAACCAATTTAAGGTTTGGGGGCTACTGGGTTTACAAGTGTGTTCGGATTCTTATAAACCGATCACTCACCTGCCGGCTGGACGATATCAGCTTCATGGCCTCCTAGAACCCAGCTCGGGCAGCTCCGAGGTGTGTGTCCGCCACACGTAGAGCATTGAAATCTTCTTTGGAGAGCACCGAGCGTTGAACCCAGCTCAGGATTCTCGTCATCACTAGTGATGCATAAAGCTCTCTACGTCGGATTTTGTAACTGATACCACGCCCCCGGAGTTTGAAGGGGCCTGATTGACCACAGGGGCTTCGGCAGCAGGCTTTGCATGAGCAGACAATCTAGAATCGTGAGCACAGCCGGATGCCCTAACAATATCCTCGGTCGAAGTTGGCTGAACTCTTTGCATGAACATTGTGAAATAAGATCGTTTGTGATGCCCGATCGGTCGTAATAATAAATCAAACAGTCGAGCAAAGTACCTTTGGGATGAATGAGTGGACGGGCTTGTCCCAACGACCGGCTCATTTCTCGGATCCCTGTTGTTTTCCGGTCCGGGCGCTACCGCCGTTGCCGATGTATGTCGCTCGGATCGGCGACTCTTGGGAGTAGGAGTTAGCGTGTTTGGATCATTGGAGGATACTTGCCTTTTATGGGACGAGTTTTTCTTCTTCTTGCTTATCGTAGGGGAAGGGAATGTTAACCGTCTCAATGAAGTGCCTCCGTTCCTGTTCGCATGAAGCTTTAGTCAAAAAGGGACAAATTGAAAACCTGAATTCTGGTCACGGAATCAAAATACTCACCCATTCGGTGGGATTGTGACTTGAATAGCCCTCCTTGGTCTGCCACCAAATAAAATCTTCTTGCTCCCCTTTGTATAGGTCGGAAAGTGCGGCGGCTAATGTTGTTTGATCGGCAGGGCCCTGTCATCGGGAGCGAGCGGTGTCGCTTGTGAAGTTGTAACCCACAAAGGATGTATCCTATGCCGAAGAGGCTGAATGCACCGGGTGATAGAGGCGGCCATGACATATATCATGGTCAACTTGTGATGGGCTAGTACCCTCACATGGGCTACCAAACATTGCACTTCTATGCTGTCTTCTTGAGACGAACTCCTCTGACGCTAGTTGTACCTTTTCTATAAGGGGGCATCGGAGTATTCGGGCAAACCCCTCCGAGTTGGATCAAATAGGGGGATTTCCTCGATAGAGAACCATTCCGAAGACCACTCATCAGACTCCTTCGATGTTCCCACTGGGTATCCCTTCCCTGCTATGCAGCATATTTCGGCTCCCCCGACCTTGAAAACTGTCTTGTCTCGGGTGCGAGGGACGAGGTAGAAGTAGTTCCTCCACAACTCAAAGTGTGCCTCGCAGCCCAGGAACATCTCGCAAAGAGCGATGAAGCCCGAGACATGCAGAATAGACCCTCGAGTGAGGTGGTGGAACTAAATCCCATAGAATTCCAAAAACCCCCTCAAGAATGGATGAATGGGGAACCTGAGACCTCGCAGGAGGAAGGGCACGAAGCATACACGCTCCCCCATTTGTGGATTTGGGAAGTTCTCCATGAAGGCTTCGCTGTTGAATGAAGATAAACCAGCGTGGGTAACCACCAGATCCAAGGATGCAAGGTATCCTTGGGTATCGAGGTTGCGTAGTCGAAGGAGGGATAGGATCCGTAAGAGTGCGAGGAAGAGCTAGGGGCGCTCGCCGTGTTTTTTGTGGTGATCTTTTGCTGGAAGTTTTTTCTGATGGGGGAGAGGATGTGTCCTAAACCACAATTCAGTTTGTTCAAATGGGTGGTGCCTCCTTTATGGGAGGGGCAGTCTTGTAAAAAGCTGCTGAGCCACTCGTCTCCCCATGATGCACGAAAATTGAGAAACAATGACTTGGCAACCTCGTGAGGCTTGGGATTTCACAGTTGACTAGATGGTTACCAAACAAGAAGGGATAGAGGGACTCTCCTTGCAAGCCGAAGACTTCGACATGTGAAGATTGTCCGGATATACCTCGGCGTTGGAGTCTAGTCCAGGGGATACTGAGGGAGTCCTTGTCTAAGGGGTCCATAGATAGCCGACCTGTTTCTCATGGGCCGTACTATGTGTGTCACATCCCTAGTTAGCACTGCTCTGTGTTGGCATGTCTGTGCATCATGTTTTAACTCTGCATCAAGATGAAATGGGGATCAATAGAAACCCCATAACCTCACCAACATTAAACCAATTCAAATGTTGTGAATTTTCAACGAATCCAAAATGCCCATCAAAAATGCCCCCCATGTCCGATAAATATTGGCATCAATATATCAGGGGACATTTTAATTTTCGGAACATATATGTCATTTTAAAAATAAATAATAAAGCTACTGAAAAGGCCAAATAAAGCATTATACATATTTTAGCCATTCAAAAATGTTGAAACTTGTTCTGGAGGTTTGAAATATTCAAACTATGCTCTCCAAAATATTTCAACAATTTTGTGCTAGGATTTGAGGCCAAAAAAAGAAAGAAAACAGAAACAAAAATGGAAAAAGAAAAATATTCAACCTGCTCCCCCTGGCCCAGGAGGGACAAGATCCAGCCCAACCCACCAGGGGGTCTTCTTCCACCTCCTGCCAGGAGAAACAGGCACTTGCGTGGCGAGCACAGCGTCGCTCCTGGCTGGCTCCTGCCCACCTGCCTGCCGTGGAGGCCTTCCTGAACTCTCCGAGGCTGCCATGACCATTCTCCTCTCTCTCAGTCTCCCCTCTCCCTCGCCCTCCTCTTCCCTCTGCCGCCATGGCCGCTGAAGCCTTGCCACCGTAGAGCCGCACCTCCAGCCGGTCCCCCTCGCCTCCGACTAGCTCATGAGCTTTGCCTCGATGCCTTCAACCTCTCCAGCAAGCCACGCGATGGTGGGATCCGCCCTTCACCGCCCCGAGGTCTTCTTCTTCCTTCGGCCGCCGGAGATCGCCGCCGTAGTTCATCACCTCTAGAACATCGCCAAGCCCGTTTTCAATGCCCACGTGATCACAGTGATCCCCCGGTTCCGTCCCCCCTGTTCCCCTGGTTGATCCCATGCCCTAGCTCCCGATTTCATCAGCACCCGAGGAGCTCTGCTGCACGAGCTCGATACCGGCACCTCTCCGGTGTCCAAGTGGCTTCTCCGAGGCCACCAACGAACTCGTGGAGTCGCATAAAGACCGTATGAGCCAAGGCCCGATCCTTTTATGCGCCAGAGCATCGACCCCGAGCTTGCCCGAGCTCCGGCAGCCGTCGAGCTCATCGCCGGCGTCGATTCCGGCCATCTCATCCCCTGAGGTGTGTCAGGATGGAAGAGTGTGTGCACGTAGGTTCGTCTGGTGCCTTCCGCGGTGAAATGGTCGCCGGAGGAGGAATCCCAACCCCCTCCACCGCCTCTGCTCCATTAGATACCCTCGAGTATCCTCCAGAAGGAGAGTACCTCCCGGCCAGTTAGCAAGGCAAGCAACCCCATTGATCATTCCGATAACATCCCATGCTCTTGCTCCTACTCTTGTTTATTGCATTAGGACAAATGTTCAATTGTCTATCATTTGCTTTAGTTGAACCCATTCCTCTGCATGACATGTCATTGTCACAGTAAATAGCTAAACCTTGCAACCTAGCATACCTGGTGGATGCTTGAGCCATGATGTGCTTTATCTGCTTTGCTTGCTATTCCTCCTATGCTTAGAGTTGTGTCACGTCTGATTCATCTGGGTGATGAACCGGAGTGAAACAATGTTGTCCTGATGTGATGAACTAAATGATGAACCCGATTTGCTAAAGGTAGCGATGAGAGGCTATGTAGGAGTACATAGTGGGTTGTCTCATTGGAACCGTTCTTAGGAACTGAGTTCCGTGTTTATGATCCAAGACTAGTTACTACCACACATTGGGATACTTAATTGACCCTCTCGACTTATCAACCACCTAGTCCTTGGTCCAGGAGTTGCAAGTAGTTTCTATTGTTTATAGTTTGCTAGAGGTTGTGCGTAGCGCTTACCCTAGGGGTGGGCTATGACAAGGTAGGCATTGGCACGGTGTACCAAGGGTCACCCAAATGGTGGGCTTGGGAATCCTGCGCACATCGTTTGGGGTCATAGCGGAAACTTCGGCCGGACTTCCATGCGGGTTCAGTCTCAAATAGGTGATAGCCTAGACTAGAGGTCTTGAGTGATTGACGGTCGTGGCCGACTCCCTCACCAGGATTCCGCTTGAAGGTTACCGAGGTGCCTTTTTAAGTGCACATAGCGATAAGTGGTGAGAGCGTGTGTGAAGGAGTACACCCCCTGCAGGGTATGAATATGTTCGAATAGCTGCGTCCTCGGATATGGACTACTTGGAGAACTTATGTTGTGCATAGATAACTTGATGGTTACTCATAAAAATATCAAGACAAGTGTGAGTACCTTGGATGGCTCTCTCGTAGGTGATGGAAGTGAGTCCATGGTGCTGTATTGAAGTGGTGTAAGTGGACTCGTGTGCGATATATATAACTTGAATAAATAATTAATTTATGTAGTATAGGTTAGCCAAGAGTCAAAGCTGGCATTGCTGCATAAACTCCACCACTCCCCTTGTTGATACATGAGCATGAATAGACTATGTCTGCTTTAAAGACTTGCTGAGTACGTTTGTACCAATGTTTGCTTAATATATGTTGCAGATGAGACTCAGGACCCATCAGGTGGGTTCTACCTAGATGTCGACGATGCCAAATAGCTGGTATCCCAGCTACGACCCTATGCCCTCTGGCGGGTTGTAGATAGTCAGGCCATGTGCCTCTTTACCCTTTTCATCTGTCTGTACTCAGATAACTTTAAGCTTCTTCTTGGTTTGTATGAACTTGCTTGTATGACTTGAGTGTCGGGTCATGTGACCCCTACCTGTAAAAATATATTATTCAAGGCTCCTTTGAGCCTCCCAAATAAAATTTGTGTTGTTGTATGGTTATGTTGTGATGCCATAGTTGTATCTATGCATATTGGGCATGTCGTGCGTACGGGTGATGTTCAACGGTATGTATGGGATTTGACACTAGTTGTGTGCCTTTAGTAGTACTCTTTACGGGAAACTGCCTCTGTGTGCTTCCACCAAGCCTTGGTAGCTTGCTACTGCCCAGGACACATTGATTGACCGACATGTATCATTCTTTGCTGCTCTGTCTGTCCCATCGGGGAAATGTCTTGTAGTGTAATGGAATCCCTGTAGCCGTCTATGACTCATCTATGTGCAGTGATGACATTTATGTCCCATGGCATAATGGAGTCCTTGTAGCTTTCTATGACTCATCTACACATGCTTGAGGCTGACACCTACATTGTTGGGTTACGTATGCCTGTTCCCGTATGGATGTGCTGCTTGGGTTCTATGACTAGTAATGTCGACCCGGGTTCTCTGTTGTTTGAATGCTAGTGACATATTCACATAAGTGAGCCAAAAGATGCAAACGGTCCCGGCCTAGGTAAGGTGGCAGCCGTGGAGTTAACCATGCGTGAGGACGCAAAGTGATGTGATATGTTACATGCTGGATTCTTATCACTTAGGATCGGGGTTCCGGCAGCGTTGGGATCAGAGCCTGATTGATTGTAGGATTACCAAGCCAAACCGGTCGAAGATGAGTCTAGAAACACTTTAGAAATGTGAGGGAATTGATTGTGGAAGGGACGTAAGGCTCTTTTTACTCCTCTTCTCGAGTCATTCTATTATGAGTCACCCTCTTCTTTTCTATTGGGTTAAGGGCTAGGCTTCTCATCTTTTCTTAGGATGATGAGTTACTAACCATGGACTAGTAGCTAGCTTGCTTGGAAGTGAACCCCCGGTATTCAAGTTTTATTCTGTGTGACAATCAGTTGGATTAGGAACTTGAGACTAGAAAGTCAAGTGGTTATGCCATCCAATATTTTGCAGGTTTCTGCTAGGATCTCTAATGCCTTTGCATTATTGCCTGTTTCGGATGCCCCATCGTCCTTCTCGTTAGGTGGTCCCTTTGACCAGGTGCATCTATGTACCGGGTCACACGGCCATGCTAGTCGGAGTTATGATGGAGACAGGTTACCGTTGGTACCCAGAGTATATAGTGGAGGAGCAGTTCCGTGATTTCAACCAAAGCCAGTATCTATGTACTATTAAGATAGATCCATCATATCCTGGAGCAGCAGAGCTGCTTCGTTGGACTTATGGATTAAGCGTCACCATAAATATGGCAGTGCAGTAGGCCGCCTACACCATGTTGACTATCATGAGATCTCACCATGGACTACTACAGAACACTGAGTTCTGTTGTGTTCCAGCGAGACTAGGAGGAGAGGATGGTTACCTCAGTGCAGCCTACTATGATCATTCTCATGAGGACCCTAGGCTTCAGGTGACCGCTCAGATGTTGGAGAACAGGGATCGTGATGCACGTGCCCTTCGCATGGAGCTTTATGCTGCACGTGCACATCTTTGGATAGCCTTGACGCATCTAGCACCTGTCGTGCAGACAGGCTATGGAGATTTGGAGATGCTGAATACATCACTGACTCATCTGCCAGCTCGCATAGACTGGCCCGATGTTGGAGGCGTCACTCCTCTTCGAGGACCGTTGTTGCCACCAACCAGGAGACCGAGGCTACATCCGCGTCCTTAAGGTTTCCAGGGATCGCAGGCCAGGGTGTTCCCAGATCCTTAGATTCAGCTCCTGGGTCACGGGGGTAATCTATATGAGGTGTTCTATGGCGACGCTTGAGTGCATGTATGTTAGTATTAGAATGGTAGCAGTTGTATTGCCACAGTCCGACGTGACGTGTGGAATATGACTGAGGTGTGAGTTGTGTTCTGGAGGTGTAGATAGATAATGTATAAGAAGCTTGTAATGCCTCCGATGAGTTGTATCATCTTGCAGTAGTTCGTACTTCAATTTGGGCTTGTACTGAACTATGTCATGGTGTATATGAATCATGGTGTTCATATGGCAGTTTGCTTATTACCATGTTGTTCGGGTACTTATCCATGCATGCCATGTTGTCCAGTACATTCCGTATCTAATATTCTAGAGTTGATGTCTTCCTTGTCTAAGCTCTGGGTTTGTTTTCCCAGGATGGTGTCAACTAGGAATAACCCTACGCCTTCTTTCGAGCAAGGCGACGGAAGTTAGCCCAGACAAGAGAACCAGCCGCCGCCACCCTCTCTGGTAGAGGTGATGCTCGAAGCTGAGTGGAATAAAAGGGAGACCAACAGGCTGTTGGAACGTATTGAGCAGAATACAGTGCATCCTCCTTGCAATGAGCGTAATGATGGTGTGTCTCTCAATGACTTCGTCAAGTTATGCCCACCCATGTTCCATCACACTGTCGACCCACTCGACGCAGATGATTGGCTGACAAGCATGTCCCATAAAATCCGTGCTGCTAATGTATCTGAGGCCAATAAGGTGATTTTTGCTGCATACTTTCTGGAAGGACCCGCCAAGTTGTGGTGGGAAAATTATGAAGCCATGTGTCCCGGTGGCCTGCAGCAACCTGGGTGGACTTCAGTGAGGCGTTCCATACCCATCACATCCAGGAAGGGCTGATGGATCATAAGAGTGAGGAATTCTGTGCCTTTACTCAAGGTAGGCTGACAGTGGATGCCTACAGCCGTGAGTTCGGCAACATTTCTCGTTATGTACTAGAGGAAGCATTGAATGACGCCAAGAAACAAGCTAGGTTCCGTAAGGGACTTAATCCTGAGCTCCGTCGAGACATGCGTCTGCATGAGTGCACTACCTTCTAGGCCCTCGTCAACAAATGCCGGGTGTGGGTGCCTAACATTGCTCTGCCGCCAAGGTACACCGCGAGGCCATCCTACCAGTCACCTCTCAGCCCAACCCTCCAGACAGGACATTTGGAGGTCCCGCTGCCAATGTTGCTCCCCGTTCCACCACTATCATTAGCTATAAGTGTGGAGAACCAAGGCACTATTCCCATGAGTTCCCCCAGAACAACGCCAAGCCGGCTGGACGTGGGAAGCTGGGAAAGGCCTTCTACGTGAAGCCAGCTCCTGCTCGTGGACGTGTGAATCACGTCTTTGCTGAAGAAGCTCTTGAGGATCCCGATGTTATCCTAGGTACGCATCTTGTCAATAATCATCAAGAATCTGCTTTGTTTCATACTAGAGCATCTCATTCATTCATCTCAGAAAGTTATGCACAGTTGCATAACATGTCTTTTTGTGATATGCCTACTCCTTTAGTAGTTCAGACTCCTGTTTAAAAATGGTAAACTTCTTGAGTGAGCCATGAGAATGAAATCCTTGTGGATAGGCTAGTCTTCCTAGCCTCTTTGATAGCTCTCAAGTCCTCGGACATCAATATCATCTTAGGCATGGACTGGATGAAAGCCCATTATGCTAAGATTGAAACTCATACTAGGAATGTTCGGCTTACACATCCATCGGGTGAGATAGTCAATGTCTCAACTCGAGCTGCCAAGCACCAACTCTATTCCCTCAATGCTAGCCCTCTTCCAGAACTAGAAGATATTCCGGTAGTTCATGACTTCCCAGACGTCTTTCCGGAAGAACTGCCAGGAATGCCACCTCTCAGGGATGTAGAGTTTGTGATAGAACTTGTTCCAGGGATTGTCCCAATAGCCAAAAGACCCTATAAGATGGCATCCTTAGAACTATACAAGCTTAAGAAACAACTCGATGATTCTTTGAAGAAAGGTTTCATCCATCCCAGTTCTTCTCCTTGGGCTTGCCCCGTCCTCTTTGTCAAGAAGAAGGATGGATCATACCAGATGGTTGTAGATTACCGACCAGTGAACCTGGTCACCATAAAGAACAAGTATCTGCCCCCCAAGATCAACGACTTGTATGATCAACTCGCTAGATCATCAATCTTTTCCAAAATGGATTTGAGGTTGGGATACCATCAAATCAGAATTAGAAATGGGGACATTCCAAAAACGGCTTTTGCTACTCGTTATGGCCAATACGAGTACACTGTTATGTCCTTCGGTTTAACCAATGCCCCAGCCAACTTCTCTCGCTTGATGAATTTGATCTTCATGGAGTGTTTGGATAAATTCGTCGTGGTCTACCTTGATGATATACTCATCTATTCGAAGAACGAATAGGAACATGTCGAGCATCTAAGGCTGGTATTGATGAAACTTCGAGAGCATTGTCTGTATGCCAAATTCTCCAACTGTGAATTTTGGTTACCAAAAGTGACCTACCTAGGCCAAGTGATCTTTGGTAAAGGTATTGCTGTCAATCCCGAGAGAGTACAGGCCGTCCTTGATTGGACTCAACATGAATCGGTTAAGCAAGTTCAGAGTTTCCTTGGGTTAGCGAGCTATTGTCGCCGCTTTGTCGAGAATTTATCCAAGGTTGCGAAGCCTCTGATTGAACTCTTCGAGAAAGATAAAAAGTTTGAGTGGACTCCACAATGCGAGCACAGTTTTCAAGAACTGAAAAGACGGCTGACTTCTGCTCCCATTCTGGTGCCACCAGATTTCTCAAAGGACTTTGTTATCTATTGTGACGCCTCGCGACAAGGATTAGCTTGCATTCTCATGCAAGATCGTCATGTGATTGCATACGCATCTCGACGGTTGCGTCCACACGAGGATAATTATCCAACACATGATCTTAAGCTTGCAGCTATAGTCCATGCACTGAAAACCTGGTGACATTACCTTCTGGGTAATCGTTGGGAAATTTACACTGATCACCAAAGTCTGAAATATATCTTCACCCAGCTGTATTTGAACGTCAGGCAAAGACGGTGGGTTGAGTTGATTACATATTACGACTTAGGGATAACTTACACCCGGGGAAAGCCAATGTCATGGCTGATGCACTAAGTCGTAAGTCTTATTGTAACAACTTGATGTTACAACAAAGCCAACCACTTCTCTATGAGGAATTTCGGAAGTTGAACCTTCACATTGTTCCTCAAGGATTCCTTTCCAACTTGGTGGCGAAACCTACTCTTAGGGATCAAATCGTAGCTCTTCATAAGTATCATAAGGGTCTATCTCGGATTAAGGAGAACATTTCTAGAGGTAACACTAAAGATTTCTCCAAAGACGATCAGGGTGTTGTGTTCTTTCAGAACCGCTTGGTGGTGCCTAAGAGCAAATGCTTATGACGGCTGATCCTTAAGGAGGCTCATGACTCCCCTCTCACGATTCATCCTGGTAGTACCAAGATGTATCAGGACCTACGCCAGAGGTTCTGGTGGACTGGGATGAAGAGAGAAATTGCTCAGTTCATTGCTAACTGTGACGTTTGTCGTCACATTAAGGCAGAACATCAAAGGCCTGCTGGCACCCTTCTACCCTTAGCTATTCCTGAGTGGAAATAGGATAAGGTTGGTATGGATTTCATCACCGGATTTCCCAAGACCAGGAGAGGAATAATGCTATCTTTGTGGTCATTGACCGTCTTTCCAAAGTGGCTCATTTTCTTCCTGTTCGGGAGAGTATACCTTCTAGCCAGCTAGCGGAGTTATATGTTTCACGAATATTTCTCTTCATGGTGTTCCTTTGGAGATTAACTCAGACCATGGAAGTATCTTTTCCCAATTCTAGGAAAGCTTCCAAAATGCGATGGGGACTCACCTATCTTTTAGCACTGCTTTCCATCCACAGTCAAGTGGTCAAGTTGAGCGAGTCAATCAAATTCTGGAAGACATGCTCAGAGCTTGTGTTATATCTTTCGATATAAATTGGGAGAAATGTCTTCCATTCGCCGAATTTTCTTATAACAATAATTATCCGTCAAGCATGGGAAAAGCCCCTTTTGTAGTTCTCTATGGACGAAGGTGTCGAACACCTCTTAACTGGCCAGAAACCCGAGAGAGGCAACTCTTTGGCCCGGATATGATCTAGGATGCAGAGGAGCAAGTTCGCATTATTCATGAAAAGTTCAAAACATCCCAATCTCGTCAAAAGAGCCAATATGATCGCCATCATAAGGCTGTGACCTATGAAGTTGACGAGATGGCTTATCTTCAGGTTACACCTCTGAAGGGTACCCAATGATTCGGTATCAAGGGCAAGTTGGCTCCTCGTTACATTGGTCCTTTTCGCATTCTTGCCAAATGAGGAGAAGTTGCTTACCAATTAAAACTTCCACCGCATCTTTCCAAGGTTCATGATGTCTTCCATGTCTCACAACTCACGTGTTGCTTCTGGGACCATGTCCGCGAAGTGGAGCACAAAACGCTTGATCTCCAGGATAACCTTACATATCAACAATACCCTGTTCGTATTCTTGATCAAGCTGAGCGTACCACTCGATGTCAAAACATCAAGTTTCTCAAGATTTAGTGGTCACACCATTCTGAGAAGGAAGCAACATGGGAAAGAGAGGATCGTCTTCGACTAGAGTACCCCGTGCTCTTCTCGATGACTTCCAAATCTCGGGACGAGATTCTTTTGAGTGGGGGGGAGTTGTCACATCCCTAGTTAGCATTGCACTGTGTTGGCATGTGTGTGCATCATGTTTTAACTCTACATATCAAGATGAAATGGGGATCAACAGAAACCCAAACACCTCACCTAAATTAAACCAATTCAAATGTGGTGAATTTTCAAAGATTCCAAAATGCCCGTAAAAAATTCCCCCCATGCCTGATAAATATTGGCATCTATATATCAGGTGACATTTTAATTTTCAGAACATATATGACATTTTAAAAAGAAATAATAAAGCCACCGAAAAGGCCAAATAAAGCATTATAAATATTTTAGCCATTCAAAAATGTTGAAACTTGTTGTGGAGGTTTGAAATATTCAAACTATGCTTTCCAAAATATTTCAACAATTTTCTGCTAGGATTTGAGGCCAAACAAAAATAAAAAATAAAAAATAGAAAACAGAAACATAAATGGAAAAAGAAAAAGATTCAACCAGCTCCCCCTGGCCTAGGTGGGAAAAGATCTAGCCCAGCCCACCAGGGGTAGGGGGTCTTCTTCCTCCTCCTGCCAGGAGACCACGCAGCTCGTGGCGAGCGCACCATCGCTCTGGCCAGCTCCTGCCTGCCTACCTACCATGGAGGCCTTCCTGAAGCTCCTCGAGGCTGCCCCGACCGCTCTCCTCTCTCTCAGTCTCCCCTCTCCGTCGCTCTCCTCTCCCCTCTGCCGCCATGGCCGCTGAAGCCTGGCAGCCATAGAGCCGCACCTCTAGCCGCTCCCCCTCGCCTCCGACTAGCTCAGGACCTTTGCCTCGATACCCACAAGCTCTCCAACAAGCCACACAACGGCAGGGTCCACCCTTCGCCGCCCCGAGGTCTTCTTCTTCCTTCGGCCGCTGGAGATCGCCGCCGTTGTTCGTCGCCTCCAGAACGTCCCCGAGCCCGCTTTTCAACGCCTAAGTGATTGCAGTGAGCCCCCAGTTTCATTCACCCTCTTCCCCTGGTCGATCCCATGCCATAGCTCCCAATTTCATGAGCTCCCAAGGAGCTCCATTGCATGAGATCGACGCCTGCGCTGCTCTATTGTCCAGGTGCCTTCTCCGAGGCCACCATCGAACTCGTGGAGTCGCATAGAGGCCATAGGAGCCAAGGATCGATCCTTTTGTGCACCAGAGCGTCGACCCTAAGCTCCAGCAGTAGCCGATCTCGTCGCCAGCATCGATTTCTGCCATCTCAGCCCCTTAGGTGTGTGGGATGGAAGCGCGCATGCATGTAGGTTCATCCGGTGCCTTCCGCCAGTGAAAATGTCGCCGGAGGAGGAATCCCGACCCCCTCTGCCGCCTCTGGAGTCGCCGACGGCTCAGCACCGGTGGCCCTGGACAGTTTGACCACGGGGTTTGACCCGCTGGGTCACTGGCAGGTGGGGCCCAGCCCTGGTTGATTTTAGATTAGTCTAAACTTTAATTAAATAATTTAATTAAGTTAATGGCCCACTGACATGTGGGCCCATCCCTAATAATTAGGAATTAGCAAATTAATTTAATTCTGTTAGTGCCTGGGTCACTGACCAGTGGACCCCACTCGTCAGGTTTGACCTGGGAATGACCAATTGACCTGTTGATGTCATGTTGATGTTATGCTGATGCAATAATTGATTTTCTAATTTAATTTAATTCTAGAAAATTCTGAAAAAAATATAAATTCATAGAAATTAATCTATAACTCAGATTAAAATAAATTATATATGAAAATTTATGAGAAAATCCAATGAATCCAATGGAGCAGTTATCATGCATGTTAGAGCAACCTATGTAGATGAACATTGATATTTAACAATAGGTGAATATATAGAATGTCATATGGAGAACGATTTGTATTGATTGGTACAAATATTCAAATACACTCCATCTAACTCTAATGATAGTTGCATTAGATCATCCAATCATGTTGCCATGTCATGATCATGTATCATATTGCTGCACTTGTTTTGTATTGATTGGTACTCCATATTTGTCACGCTAGGTTCTACTCCATCAGATACCCTCGAGTATCCCCTGGAAGGAGAGTACCTCTTGGCCAGTCAGCAAGGCAAGCAACCCCATTGATCATTCCGATAACATCCCATGCTCTCGCTCCTTCTCTTGTTTATTGCATTGGGACAAACATTCAATAGTCTGTCATTTGCGGTAGTTGAACCCATTCCTCTGCATGACCTGTCATTGTTAGAGTAAATAGCTAAACCTTGCAACCTAGCATACCTGGTAGATGCTTGAGCCATAATGTGCTTTATCTGCTTTGTTTGCTATGCCTGCTATGCTTAGAGTTGTGTCAGGTGTAATTCATCTGGGTGATGAACCGGAGTGAAACAATGTTGTCCTGATGTGATGAACTAAATTCATCTGGTAAAGGTAGTGATGAGAGTCTATGTAGGAGTACATAGCAGATTGTCACATTGGAACAATTCTTAGGAACTGAATTCCGTGTTTGTGATCCAAGACTAGTTACTACCACATGTTGGGATAGTTAATTGACCCTCTCGACTTATCAACCGCCTAGTTCTTGGTCCAGGATTTGGAAGTAGTTTCTGGTGTTTATAGTTTGCTGGAGGACGTGCGTAGCACTGACCCTACGGGTGGGGTACGACACAGTAGGCACTGGCACGGTGTACCAAGTGTCACCCGAATGGTGGGCTTGGGAACCCTGCACACATCGTTTCGGGCCGTAGCAAAAACTTTGGCCAGACTTCCGTGCGGGTTCAGTCTCAAATAGGCGATAGCCTGAACTAAAGGTCTTGTGTGATTGACGGTCATGGCCGACTCCCTCACTAGGCTTCCACTTAAAGGTTGTCGAGGTGCCTTTTTAAGTGCACACAACGATAAGTAGCGAGACCATGTGTGAAGGAGTACACTCCCTGTAGGGTATGAATCTTTTCGAATAGCCGCATCCTCGGATATGGACTACTTGGAGAACTTATGTTGTTCATAGATAACTTGATGGTTACTCATAAAAATATCAAGACAAGTGCGAGTACCATGGATGGCACTCTCGTAGGTGACGGAAGTGAATCCATGGTGGTGTATTGAAGTGATGTTAGTGGACTCGTGTGCGATATCTCAAACTTGAATAAAGAATTAATTTTTGTAGTATAGGTTGGCCAAGTGTCAAAGCTGGCATTGCTGCATAAACTCCACCACTCCCCTTGTTGATACATGAGCATGAATAGACTAGGTCTGCGTTAAAGACTTGCTGAGTATGTTTGTACTCATGTTTTCTTAATATATGTTGTAGATGAGACTCAAAACCCGTCTGGTGGGTTCTACTTAGATGTCGACGACGCCGAGTAGCTAGTATCCCAGCTACGACCCTATGCCCTATGGCAGACTGTAGATAGCCAGGCCATATGCCTCTTTACCCTTTTCATCTCTGTGTACTCCGACAGCTTTAAGCTTCCGCTTTGTTTGTATGAACTTGCTTGGATGACTTGAGTGTCGGGTCATGTGACCCCTACCTGTAAGAACATATTATGCAAGGCTCCTCTGAGCATCCTAAATAAAAGTTATGTTGTGATGCCATAGTTGTATCTATGCATATCGGGCATGTCATGCATACGTGTGACGTGCAATGGTATGTATGTGGTTTGACAACTAGTCATCTACCTTTAGTAGTACTCTTTACGGAAACTACCTCTTTGTGCTTCCACTGAGCCTTGGTAGCTTGCTACTGCTTAGGACACATTGATTGACTGGCATGTATCCTTCTTTACTGCTGTGTCTGTCCCTTTGGGGAAATGTCTCCCAGTTTAATGGAGTGATGACATTTATGTCCCACGGCATAATGGAGTCCTTGTACCTTGCTATGACTCATCTACACACGTTGAGGCCGACACCTGCATTGTTGGGCTACGTATTCCTGTTCCTGTACGGATGTGCCACTTGGGTTCTACGACTAGTCATGTCGACCCGGGTTCTTTGACATTTGAATGCTAGTGACATTCGCAAATGTGAGCCAAAAGATGCAAACGGTCCCGGCCCAGGTAAGGTGGCAAGCATGGAGTTAACCGTGTGTGAGGCCACAAAGTGATGTGATATGTTACATTTTGGATTCTTATGGCTTAGGATCAGGGTCGTGACAGCTTTGGTATCAGAGATGACTGACTGTAGAATTACCAAGCCAAACTGGTCGATGTTGAGTCTAGAAACTCTTCAGTTATATAAGGGAATTGATTGTGGAAGGAACGTAAGGCTGTTTTTACTCCTTTCCCCATGTTATTCTGATTCTGAGTCAGCCTCTCCTTTTTCTACGGGGATTAAGAACTAGGCTTCTTACCTATCTACTAGGATCTCGAGTTACTATTCCGTAGACTTATAGGAATGGTTGATCTGAGTGCATTCCAGTCCTCGAGTGTCATCTGTGTAGCTTGTTAGCTCAACCAGAATATTGAGATTGTCATGTTAAGGTGTCGTGGCACCTAAATCTTTTGCAGGATGTCTCATTTCCGAGCATTCACTGCCGTTATGATGTCCAATTTTCCCTAGGATTTCTTGAATATCACATGCTTTTGCATTCCTTCCTATCTATGTGGTATGCCGCCTTGTCTAATCCTAGATTCCCATCTTCAGGATGTCTCGCAGTACCCAAGTTGTCATTGGTCGCAAGAAGGTCCAGAGACGTGGAACTAGAGATGCTGTAGTTCTGTCGGATTCACCTTCGCTGGCACAGTTCATGCTAGACATTGAGAAGGACAAGCGTGGGTCAATTCACTTGCTGGCACGTATTCAGGAAAACACCGCACATCAGTGTGCTGGAATAGTGACCATCCGTGACTTCATCACTCCATTGAGCCACTCGATGCAGATGACTGGATCCGTAGCATCACAAACAAGCTGCATTCCGCAAACATGGTTGAGGCTGACAAGGTCACCTATGCCACATATTTTTTGGAGGGTCCTGCTAGTATATGGTGGGAGAACTACGAGACCATAATTCCAGCTGGCCAGATTCCTACCTAGGAAGAATTCAAAGAGGTTTTCCGCAAGCATCATATTCCTCAGGGTCTCATGGACCCAAAGAGGGAAGTGTTTTGTAACCTTACCTAGGGTAAGATGGTTGTAGATGTTTACAGTCGAGAGTTTGAGAACCTTTCACGTTATGCCACAAAAGAAGTGTCCAAGGATGCCAAGAGGCAAGCTAGGTTTGGAAAGGGTCTGAACCCAAAGTTGCGTCGTGATCTTCACTTGGATCATTGTGACACCTTCGAAGCTCTTATGAACAAGTCCATCAATGCAGAGACAGCTCAGTTCACCTATGAAGAGTCTTGCAAGCATAACCGTGATTTGGCTTCTACCTCCGGTTCTGGATCTCAGAAGCGCCGAATGTGGGTTCCGAACTCATCATTTCCATCTGGATATGCATCGAGGCCATCCTATGTGGTGCCTTGTCCAACTCAGCCAAATGCTCCACCCAAGCTTGTTGGTGGACCGCCTGCCCATACGGTTCCGCATACAACTCAAGTGATTTGTTACAAGTGTGGAGAACCAGGTCATGTCGCTCGCAATTGCACTTAGTCCAGCATTGCTTCACACGAGTCTGCAAAGTCTGTTAGCCGTAATAAGCCACCAGTCAAGGTGATCCATGCCAAGCCAGCCATCACTGATTAGGGATGTGTGAATCACATCTCAGCTAAAGAAGCTAATGATGATCCAAAAGTTCTCCTTGGAACACTCCTTGTCAATTGCCGTCCGACATTAGTTCTGTTTCATACTAGAGCATCGCATTCCTTCATATCAGAAAGCTATGCCCGGTTGCATGACATGTCATTTTGCGATATGCCAACTGCTCTTGAAATTCAGACTCCAGGGTCTAGATGGCAGACCACAAGAATAAGCCATGGAAATGAAATCCTTGTTGATAGACTGGTATTCCTTGCTTCGCTGATAGCTCTCAAGCCTTCAGATATTGACATCATCTTGTGTATGGATTGGATGATAGCTCACCATGCCAAGATCGATTGCTCTACCAGGTCTATTCAGGTTACGCATCCATCGGGCAAGATAGTCCATGTTTCAACACGAGTTGCAAAGCATCAGCTCTATTCACTCAATGCCAACCCTCTTCCTGAGCTTGAAGATTTTCCAGTAGTCTGAGATTTTCCGGATGTCTTCCTAGAAGAGTTGCCAGGTATTCCACCTGACAGGGATGTAGAGTTTGTGATAGACCTCATCCCATGAACTGTTCCAATTTCCAGAAGACCTTATAAGATGGCACCCTTGGAGTTAGCTGAGCTTAAGAAACAACTTGATGAGTCCTTGCAAAAGGGTTTCATCCGATGGAGCTCTTCTCCTTGGGCTTGTCCCATTCTGTTCGTCAAGAAGAAGGATGGAACGGATCGTATGGTTGTGGATTACCGACCCGTCAATTTGGTCACAATAAAGAATAAGTATCCGCTCCCCAGCATCATTGAAATGTATGATCAACTTGCGGGATCCTCAGTGTTCTCCAAGATGGATTTGAGGTTAGGCTACCATCAAATCAAGATTAAGAATGGAGACATTCCCAAGACGGCGTTCGTCACTCGTTATGGTCAGTACGAGTACACGATCATGTCCTTTGGGCTAAGAAATGCTCCAGCAACATTCTCCCGTCAGATGAACTCAATCTTCATGGAGTACTTAGACAAGTTCGTCGTGGTTTACCTCGATGATATACTTATTTACTCGAAGAATGAAGAAGAACATGCTAAGCATCTCAGACTTGTTCTAGAAAAACTCAGAGAGCACCGTCTTTATGCCAAGTTCTCCAAGTGCGAATTTTTCCTACCATAAGTGACCTATCTAGGTCATGTGATCTCCGGTAAGGGCATTACGGTTAACCCCGAAAGAGTTCAGGCCATCCTCGATTTGACTCCAAATGAAACAGTTAAGCAAGTTAGAAGTTTCCTTGTTCTAGCGAGCTATTGTCGTCGCTTCATTGAGAACTTCTCCAAAGTTGCCAACCCTTGACTGAGGTCATCAAGAAAGACAACAAGTTTGAGTGGACCCCACAATGTGAGCACAGTTTCTAGGAACCGAAGAGACGCCTGACCTCTGCTCCCGTGCTTGTGCCACGTGATTTCTCCAAGGACTTTGTCATCTATTGTGACACCTCAAGACAAGGACATGGATGTGTTCTTATACAAGATTGACAAGTGACCACCTATGCATCTCGACAGTTGCACCCACATGAGGAAAATTATCCAACACATGATTTGGAGCTTGCAGCAATAGTCCATGCACTCAAGGTATGGCGACATTACCTTCTTGGTAATCATTGCGAGATTTATACGGATCACCAAAGCCTGAAGTATATCTTCACTCAACCAGATCTGAATCTCCGACAAAGGTGATGGTTAGAGCTGATTATGGATTACGACTTAGGAATTACTTACACCCCAGGCAAGGAAAATGTCATGGCGGATGCTTTAAGTCGTAAGTCATACTGCAACAACCTTATGCTGCAACAAGGTCAACCCCTTCTCCATGAGGAATTCTGCAAGCTTAACCTCCACATTATTCCTCGTGGATCCCTTTCAACCTTGGTTGCAAAACCTACTCTTGAGGATTAGATCATTGAAGGTCAAAAGATTCATCAAGGGTTATCCCTCATAAGGAAAACATCAAGAAAGGAGTTGTAGGTTGTTTCTCAATAAATGACCAGGGAGTCGTATTCTTTGGGAACTGCTTGGTGGTTCCAAAGGTACGGAACTTGAGATGGTTGATTCTTAAGGAGGCTCATGAGTCTCCTCTCACAATTCACCCTGGTAGCACTAAGATGTATCAGGACCTACGCCAAAGGTTTTGGTGGACTAGAATGAAAAGAGAAATCACACAATTCATTGCTAATTGTGACGTTTGTCACTGCGTCAAGGCAGAGCACCAGAGACCTGCTGGCACCCTTCAGCCTTTAGCTATTCCTGAGTGCAAATGGGACAAAGTTGAAATGGACTTCATCACCGGATTTCCTAGGAACAAGAAAGCAAATAATGCAATCTTCGTTTTTATTGATCGCCTCTCTAAAGTGGCTCATTTCCTTCCTGTCCGAGAGAGTATCACTGCTAGTCAGTTGGCTGATTTATACATCTCTCGAATAGTGTCCCTACGTGGTGTTCCATTGCAAATCAATTCAGACTGTGGAAGTCTTTTCACCTCTCGATTTTGAGAAAGTTTCCAGAATGCTATGGGAAACCATCTTTCCTTTAGCACTGCCTTTCACCCTCAGTCAAGTGGTCAGGTGGAAAGAGTCAATTAGATTCTCGAAGACATGCTCAGAGCTTGTGTCATCTGATTCGGAATGAATTTGGAGAAGTGTCTTCCATTTGTGGAGTTTGCGTATAACAACAACTACCAATCTAGTCTGGGCAAAGCTCCTTTTGAATTTCTTTATGGATGAAGATGTAGAACAACTTTGAACTGGTCAGAGACCGGGGAAAGACAATACTTTGGGCCAGACATGATCTAGGAAGCAGAAGAGCAAGTTCGTGTTATCCTCGAGAATCTCAAGACAACTTAGTCTCGTTAGAAGAGCGAGTATGATCGCCATCATAAGGAAGTAACTTATGAGGTGGAAGAAAAGGCTTACCTTTGGGTTACTCCTCTGAAGGGTACCCATCGCTTTGGTATCAAGGGAAAATTGGCTCCTCATTTCATTGGTCCTTTTTTGCATTCCTGCTAAAGGAGGAGAAGTTGTCTACCAATTGGAACTGCCCCCTCAGCTTTCTAGTGTTCATGATGTCTTCCACGTTTCTCAACTCAGGCGTTCCTTCAAGGATCATGTCGGTGAAGTGGACCACGAAACGCTTGATCTTCAAGATGATCTTTCATATCAGGAATATCCTATTCGTATTCTTGATCAAGCTGAGCGTGTCACCCAGGATCGGAATATCAAGTTCCTCAAGGTTCAGTGGTCCCATCATGCCGAGAATGAAGCTAGCTGGGAGCGAGAAGATTGTCTTTGACTTGAGTATCCGTCTCTTTTCTCGTCGACTCCCGAACCTCGAGACACGATTCTTTTAAGTGGGGGTGAGTGGTCACATCCCTAGCTTTAGCATGCACTAGGATCCATGTTTGTGATTGCATCATGTTTAAATTTCTTTAAACTTAAAAAGGGGATGATCAAAAGCCCTAGCACCATTTGAATTTAAATAGGTTCACCTAAAACAATTTTCAATGAACCAGAATGGCTCCTCAAAAATGTTCCTCATCTCTGGAAAAATCTGGCAACATCAACTAGAGGTGACATATATTTTAATTTGTCATTTTGGTTTACTGAATTAAATCAATAACTGTTTGGATTGGAGCTATAAATTCTATAAATACTTTTAAAAGCTCCAATAATTCTGGAAAATCTTTGAGTGGCTTTGGTTATATTATAACAGGACACATATTTAATTTCAGAATATTATAAAATGATTTGGTTTTGAAATCAAATCAAAACAAACAAAAAAAATAGAAAAAAACAGAAAAGAAAAGGAAAAAGAGAGGAGGAAGCCTTACCTGGCGGCCCATCTAGCCGGCCCAGCAGCCCAGCTGCCAGTCACCCCCAATCTCCTGCCAGGAGGATTGGGGCATGTGGCTGGGGCACGCCGACACGCGCCCGACCACCTCCTGCTTGCCGCTGCGGTTGGAGGCAGCTAGGTGATACGTCTCCAATGTATCTATAATTTTTGATTGTTCCATGCTATTATATTATCTGTTTTGGATGTTTTATATGCATTAATATGCTATTTTCTATTATTTTTGGGACTAACCTATTAATATAGAGCCTAGTGCCAGTTTATCTTTTTTCCTTGTTTTTGAGTTTCATAGATAAAGAATATTAAACGGATTCCAAAGCGAATAAAACCTCTAGAATGAATTTTTCTGGAAAATAAGGAAGCCATGAGACTTGAGAAATAAGGCAGAGGAGCTGCCACGGGGTCACAAGCCCGCTTGCCGCAGCCAGGGGGGCACCCACGCCGGGCAGGCTTGTGGGCCCCTAGCAACTCCCCTAGCCCTAATCTTCGGCCTATAAATACCCAAATATTCCATCATTATCAGAACAAGCCACGAAAACACTTTTCCGCGGCCAGAAGCCTCCGTTCCCGAGAGATCCAATCTTGGAGCCTTTTCAGGTAATCTACCGGAGGGGGATTCGATCATGGAGGGCATCTACATCAACTCCATTGCCCCTCCGATGATGCATGAGTAGTTCACCACAGACCTATGGGTCCATAGCTAGTAGCTAGATGGCTTCTTCTCTCTCTTTGCTTCTTAATACCATGTTCTTCATGATCTTCATGGAGATCTATCCAATGTAATACTCTTTTGCGGTGTGTTTGTCGAGATCCGATGAATTGTGGGTTTATGTTCAGATTATCCATGAATATTATTTGAGTATTTCCTTAATTCTTATGTGCATGATTTCATATCTTTGCAAGTCTCTTCGTATTATTGGTTTGGTTTGGCCAACTAGATTGGTAATTCTTGCAATCGGAGAAGTGCTTAGTTTTGGGTTCAATCTTGCGGTGTCCTCACCCAGTGACAAAGTAGGGGTAGCTAGCTCATATTGTATTGTTGCCATCAAGGGTAAAAAGATGTTTTTTTATCATATTGCTTGAGTTTATCCCTCTACATCATGTCATCTTACTTAATGCGTTACTCTGTTCTTCATGAACTTAATACTGTAGATGCTGGCAGGAGTCCGACGTTGTGTGGAGTAATAGTAGTAGATGCAGAATCGTTTCGGTCTACTTGTCACGGACGTGATGCCTATATGCATAATCATTGCCTTGGATATCTTCATAATCATTTGCTTTTCTATCAATTGCTCGAAAGTAATTTGTTCACCCACCGTAATACTTGCCATCATGAGAGAAGCCATCTAGTGAAACCTATGGCCCCCGGGTCTATTTTCCATATTATATTTTCAGATCTAAAACCAAAAACACCAAAAATACTTGCTGAATTATTTTTGCTTTTAGTTTATTTTCCGTTCAAGCACCCTATTATATCTATCTCTACTAGATCTTGTCCTTTTAAATAACCGTGAAAGGATTGACAACCCCTTTATAGCGTTGGGTGTAAGACTTTGATTCCTTGTGGAGGTATATCTATTGGTGGCTCGCTTGTATCTCCTACTGGATTGATACCTTGGTTCTCAAAAACTGAGGGAAATACTTGTCTACTTTGCTGCATCAAACCGTTCCTCTTCACGAGAAACCAACGCATGCTCGAGAAGTAGCACCAGGAGAACGCCAACACAACCCCCTTGCCGTGCCCCTCTTTCCTTCCCCTCCATTCGATCATGGAGCACAGCCGTGGATTCTGCCGTCGTTTCACCACCTCTAGGATGCCCCCGAGCCCGCCATCAGTGCCATCCGCTCTGTGGTGAGGCCCCGATTCTCCTCCCCCTAGCCCCGTCGCCGTTCCCCTCTTGTACCTCCATGGCCGACTTCGGCCGAACTCCGGCCGCCACGAGCAAGCTCGCTGCCATGGCTGGAGCCTCTGAGGCTTGCCGCCGACCATGTCATCGTGCTCAGGGCGCTCACAGGTGCCCGTAGCCGCCCTTAGCTCACCCATCCGTAGCCCGTAGTCTCAAACCCGTGCTAGCCCGAGCTCCGGCCACCGTATCCGTCATCGCTGGTGTCGCTACGGGCCGCCCCATGCTGTCCCATCGGCCAGGATGGGTGCAACTCGCTCCCCGCATTCGATAGCGCCGTCCCGCATGGTGGTAGGAGGCACAACTCCGGTGAGCCTCCCCGTCGGAATGGTCCGCCGGCGAAAGTCCGGCCGCGGCCGACGTGGCGAGCCCATTAGTGCTAATCCCCCGCTGTTAGTTAGCCCTTAGCCACTGACAGTGGGACCCACAAGCGGGTCAAACCCAGTCGGCGCGGGATTTGACGCTGCTTAGGGACTGGGTCACTGACCAGTGGATTCCACTGGTCAGTTTTGACCTGGTCTGGGTCGGTTGACCAGGCTGACATCATGCTAACGCGTGGTTGTTGCAGTAAATGCATTTCTCGTTTTAATAAATTCCAGAAATTTCTTAAAACTTAGAAAACTCATATAAATTAATCTGCAAGTCAGGTGAAAATAATTAATATATTAAAATTGATCAGAAAAATCCAGTGAGTCCATCTGTACCATTTTCATGCATGTTAGAGAAACCTAAAAAGGTGAACTTGGACATTTTAGTTCAAATGCATTATGGAGCTCCATATATGAAGTTGAATTTGAACCTTGAGTTCAAACCTACTTCATTTAAATCTGTTGCTAGATGCATTAGCTCAACCACATCATATTACCGTGTCATATTCATGCATCATATTGTTGCATTTGATGTGTATTGATTGTTCCCTTCGATGGTTGTTCTTCGTGTTAGGCAATGTTCGGGAGGATACGGTCGAGTATCCATCTGAGGAGCAATAACGTGTGATCCTCTTATCAAGCAAGCAAACCGCCCCCCTTGAAAATTTCTGATACAATCCCTCTCTCTCGCTCTTGCTCTCACTTATTGCATTAGGACAAACCGTTTCAACTTTTACTTGTTCCGGTAGTTGAACCTATTCCTCTGCATGACCTGTCATTGTCATAGTAAATAGCTGAACCATGCAACCTAGCATACATGGTAGATGCTTGAGCCATGTTGTGCCTTTGACCTACTATGCTTGCTACGCTTAGAGTTGTGTCAGGTCTGATTCATCTGGGTGATGAACCGGAGTGAACTGAATGTGTTCCGATGACGAGAGTTAAGTGTTGAACCCGATTTGGTGAATGTAGCGATGAGAGGATATGAGGAGTACATGGCGGGTTGTCTCATTGGGACCGTCCTTAAGAACTGAGTCATGTGTATGTTATCCAGGACTAGCTACTACAGTGCATTGGGCCCAGAACTGATGGACCCTCTCAACTTATTAACCGACTTGATCTCTGTCCAGGAGTTGTAACTAGTTTCTAGTGTTCGTAGGACATGCTAGTAGTCTACCGAGTGGCACCCCGTACATGTGTGCTTGGGACAGACTAGGCATCGTGGACCGGTGTATCAAGCATGGTACCATCCGTCGAGGTGGGATTAGGAACCCTGTACACATCGTTTGGGGCCGTTGAGGAAACTTCGGCCGGACTTCCTTGCGGGTTCATTCTCAAATAGGCGATAGACCTGGACTAGAGTCTTGTGCGGTTAACGGTCGTGGCCAACTCCCTTGCTGGGATTTCTCTTGAAGGTTGCCGAGGTGCCTTTTTACGAGCACATGGTGATAAGTGGCGGGAGCGTGTGTGACGAAGTACACCCCTGCAGGGTATTATTCTATTCGAATAGCCGCGTCCGCGGATATGGACTACTTGGAGAATTATATGGTTCATAGACAAGTGAAATGGATATGCATAAAAGCTTGAAGACAAGTGTGAGTACCACGGATGGCACTCCCGTAGGAGAACGGGACTGGATCCATGGTGGTGTATTGTTGTGGTGTTAGTGGACTAGTGTACACTTCACAAAACTTTTCAAAGTTATGAAAGTCATAGTACATGATAGCCACCGAGTCAAAGCTGGCTTGCTGCATTGAACCCCCACAACCCCCTTGTTGATACCGATGCATATGTAGTTAGTCTGATGTATGTCTTGCTGAGTACTCAGTACTCACTGATGCTTAATTATGTTTTTGCAGTTGAGGCTCCAGTCTTGCTAGTTGTTTCTATGATAAGATCGATGTTGATCTAGTAGCTTGGGAATCCCAGTCAGAGGTCTGGTTCCTATGGAGGGTCTTGTTGATAGACAGGCTTCCTCAGCCTTCTTTTCTAGATGTCTGTACCCAGACATGTTAAGCTTCCGCTTGTTGCTTTTATGACTTGTGTCTTGGGTCATGTGACCCCTGTTTGTAATATCACACTATGTTGGCTCTTATGAGCCTTCTAAATAAATGTTGTGTTGTTGTATGGTTATGTTGTGATGCCATAGTTGTATCTATGCATATCAGGCATGTCGTGCGTACGTCTGACGTGCAACGATATGTATGGGATTCGACACCTAGTTGTGTGCCTTTAGTAGTACTCTTTATAGGGAACTGTCTCTTTGTGCTTCCATCAAGCCTTGCTAGCTTGCTACTGCTCAGGACACATTGATTGAGCGACATGTATCCTTCTTTGCTGTTGTGTCTGTCCCTTCGGGGAAATGTGCTGCAGTGTAATGGAGTCCCTATAGCCTGCTACGACTCATCTACATGCAGTGATGACATTTATGTCCCACGGCGTCATGGAGTCCTTGTAGCTTGCTATGACTCGTCTACACACGCTAGAGGCTGACATCTGCATTGCTGGGTTATGTATGTCAGTTCCTGTATGGATGTGCCACTTGGGTTCTACGACTAGTCATGTCGACCCGGGTTCTTTGATATTTGAATGCTAGCGACATATTCACATACATGAGCCAAAAGACGCAATGGTCCTTGGAGTGGTTCTACATTGAGGATGTTCCCCTGTTCGATCTAGCTCGGAGGTGTTTGCCCGAATACTCTAACGCCCCTTTGAAGAAAAGGTATAACTGGCAGCCGAAGAGTTCGTCCCAAGAGGAAAGCGCCAAAGTGCAATGCGTGGCTTCCCAAGTTAGGTTATTGGCTCATAACAAGCTAACCATTATTGATGTGATGGCTACTGCCATCGCTCAATGCGTTCAACCCTTTCAGCAAAGGATACACCCTTTGTGGTGTTACAACAAAAAAAATGACACCACTCGATCTCTTGTCGAAATACTCAGGAGACAAGTGGAAACGCCTTCTGCCGAGAACGTTGCCGGGGTGACAGGCAACACTCATGAATCAAGGTCTTCTGCTCATGCCGAACTGGACGCAGGGGCCCCTATGGCCAGTCAAGCCCCTGAGAACTCTGGGAACGTATCTGTCACTAACTCCGACGTAGAGAGTGCGATGAACAAACGATGGTGATAGGAAAACCTGCGCCACTGGGTGTTTTCCGACCAAGAGTTTAGTGCCCTACATTCGGTAGATGCATACATTAGAGTGGCCCAAACTAGGCTTGGGGAAGCCGCAAAACTAATATCGTCCAGCCTAGAGGTGAGTGATCAGTTTTAATAATCCAAACACAAATGTTAACCCAGTAGCGCTCGAGCCTTGATTTGGTCGGTATGGCCAAGTTAAGGATCCATATTGTTTTATTGACAATGTAGGCTTGAAGGAAGCAGAATGAGCAGTTGGCCAAGGACCTGGAAGCGAGCCAAAAGTAGGTGCAATCCATGAAGGCCGAACTTGAACAAGTGAAGAATTTTAACCGGGAGGCGCATGGTGAGTATGTCCATTTTTCCGATCTTAGTATATAGTACCGTGCTAACGCGAGGGTACTTTTAGTAGCTGAGTCTATAGGGAAGTTGCAAAAATATTTAGATGCGTCCTGATAATCCCAGAGGTATGCTGAGTCCTAGTATGAGGCTGTCTGCCTTTCGTTTCAACGAAATCTTGAGGAGAAGAAAAATCTCCAGGCGGAAAACCAGAATCAGGAAAAATAAATTAAGAGTTTAATAACTCAACTGGCTCAAACCCAAGAAGAGAACCAGAAATTACAGAAGGGCATGTTCGGTATGTGTGATTATAATGTTGAAGGGTACCTCTAATACATGAAGTGTAATGGACATGCTTCGTATCGTGTATAGGTCTCCTGATCGGGCGGCCTGAAGAAGAGATCGGATCCTACCAAGGGAACCTTCTGAAGGAACTATCCATCATACATGAGCGAGTTCGGAAGGCTATGAGGAGCATGATGAAAGCGCTATGGCCTGCCGAGGAGGCTCCGGAGCGGATGACCGAACTGGCTGATCGGTTCAGGGGAGCCCAGCGTTGCTTCGAGTTATGGAAGACATCAGCCTGCCGGGAGGGAGTACGAGAGGTGAGGGCAGTGATCAAGACCTGCTATACCGGTCTTAACCCCGAGCATATGGCTCGAATTGGACCAGCCGGGCCAGATGGGCAAGAAGTGTCGCTTCATTTGGTGTACGACCAAGTGATGCCCGCCGCTCGTCTCTTGCAAGAAGATTGCATCCTGGATGCCTTAATAGATAATCTTGACCAGCAGCCAAATGTTTGATTTTATGTAACGATGTTCCTTAAATCAAAAATTGCTCCGCCCGTGCTGTAAACTTTATCTTAACTGGCCATCAGCTTCGACCTCCCTTGCAAAGAGCTCGGGAGTGTTCCCTACCAAATATCCTCCGATAATAGGGAATTCACTGTTGAAACCAGGCAATCCGGCAATTCGGTGCGAACAGACGGGAAATGCACAGGGGGATATGTTATATTACCGCTTAGCGTAAGAAACATCTTCCAAAGAAAATAGTACCTCTATCGGTACCTTCCTTCGGGCTGCTACGTAAATCGTAGATGATAAGGTCCTATACTACTGGTATGCGACTAATGTCTTTTTTGAGAAAAGAAACCCAAGTAATGGTGATAACAACCATAAAATTTGTTGCTTGCATCGTAGCCAACCAATTGTCTGCCAAAGATAGTTACCTTTTGGCTTCACCCCTCTAAGGTACGTATCCGGGTGACCAGGTCGTAACAATCGCAAAGGTGCGCCCTTTACCCTCAAGCTGAATAATCGGGAATGTAGAGGGAAAATACAGGAGCGAGGCAACCCAGCTTGGCAAAAATCTTACTTCTAATTGATGCATATAATGGCTTAAAAATTGACAAGGGAAACATGCGTACACAATAAATGTGAATAAATACCTAAAACGTATAATCATCGGCTTCGGGAAGAAGCCCCCACGTGTTCTGTTCGGGTTTAACATTTAAGGATGTATGCCAAAAAACATAAGATGAGCCGGTTTAGCCGAGCATAAACTTAGGAAAAGAAATCCGAACCTCCAAGATCAAGGTGGAAAGGAAATACAATATGAAAGGAATAATAAAGGAAAACGAATATAAAAAGTATGACAACACCTGTCTAGCCGTATAAGTGTTGAAGACGAGCTGCTTTCCATGGGTTTGGTTCGAGGTGGTTATCCGACGGGTTGCAAAGATGATAAGCCCCTCCTGTGAGTACTTCATCAATTATGAAGGGCCCCTCCCACTTGGGATTGAGTTTATTCTTATGCTTCTCCGGGAGTCGTAAGACGAGTTCTCCCACATTATACACCTTTACCCTGACCTCCCTGCTCTGGTAACGCCAGGCCTGCTATTGATAAAAAGTAGAGCGAGCCCGAGCTATGTCGTGCTCTCGTTCTAAGGCGTCCAAGTCATCCTGCAGATCTAACTCAGCCTCCTTTTCATCATACATGCGCACCCTTTGTGCTGCATGAATAATATCATAGGGGAGGACTACTTCTGCCCCGTAGACTATAAAGAATGGTGTGTACCTGTTGATCGATTCGGGGTGGTGCACAGACCCCATAGAATGGAGTCAAGCTCCTCTACCCAATTGTAGTGGGATTCATGAAGATACCGGACCAGACGTGGTTTAATACAACTCATAATGAGGTCGTTGTCCCGTTCGACCTGTCCATTGGTCTGTGGGTGATATACCAAGGCATAATCGAGATTGATGACCATTTTTGCGCACCAGTCCTTCATCTCTTGGGCTATAAAATTGGATCCATTGTCTATTATTATGACATGCAGTACATCGTAGCAGTGTACCATGCCGGATATAAAGTCGACTGCTTGTCCGGACTTACCTGATTTGACTGGTTTTTCTTCTATCCGTTTGGTGAACTTGTCAACCATCACAAATAGATATTTATTTTTCTTGGTCCCCCTTTAAGTGGTCCGACCATATCCAGCCCCCAAACCGCGAAATGCCAAGTGATCGGAATTGTCCAAAGAGCTGTTGAGGGCATGTGGCTTTGATTTGCAAATAATTGGCATCCCACGCAACGCTGGACAAGTGTCTAGGCTTCTGCTCGAGTAGTGGGCCAGAAGAAACCAACTCGAAAGGCCTTGCTTACTAAAGCCCTTGCTGCGGCGTGGTGGCCGCCCATACCTACATGAACTTCGGACAAGAGATGCCTTCCCTCTTCCTCGGATATACACCACTGGAGTATTCCGGTGGTGCTTTTCTTGTATAACTCACCCTCGTGGACTTTATAAACCTTGGATCGCCGAATTATGTGTCTCGCCTCTGTCTGATCATTGGAGAGTTCTTGGCGAAGAAGGTAAGAGAGGAAGGGCTCGGTCCATGGTCCCATTACTACCATGACCTCATGAGCCAAAGGAGTTTCATCCATTATGGAACCGCAGATGATTTGGCCATTTGGTTCATTTACAGGGGGATAACCTCTTCCGTACCGCCGGATCCGGTGCCCTTACTATCGTCCTGCCAAACCACCGATGGTTTGAATAGCCATTCAAGGAAGGTGTTTTTCGGGAGGGTTCTTGCTTGGCCCCCATGTGGGCTAGAATGTCAGCGGCTTGATTGCTATCTCAAGCGACATGATGGAAATCTAGCCCCTCGAACCGTGCGGATATTTTGAGGACGACGTTTCTATATGTCAACATCTTTGGGTTTTTGGCATCGAATTCACCGTTGATTTGGGAGATGGACAAATTGGAGTCTCCCCGTACCTCCAGTCATTGTATGCTTATTGATGCTGCCATTCGAAGACCAAGCCAAAGTGCATCATATTTGGCTACATTGTTGGAATCAGCGTACATGATCTGCAACACGTATCGGATGTTGTCACTAGTGGGAGATGAGAGAATAACTCCAGCCCCAGTCCGACCAAAGTTTTGGATCCGTCGAAGTACATTGTCCAATGGGAGTATGTACTATATTCCGTGGGGAGCTCGGTCTCTATCCATTCGGCGAGGAAATCTTCCAACACCTGCGATTTGATAGCTCGACTGGCTTATAAGTGATTTCAAAAGGAAGGAGTTCGATGGCCCATTTGGCTATGTGGCGGTGGCGTCCCTATTATTGATTATACCGTTCAGGGGTACTTTGGATGCCGCCGTGACCGAACACTCTTGAAAGTAGTGTCTAAGATTTCGTGATGCCATAAACACTCTATAGGCTATTTTTTGGTAATGCGGGTATCTGGACTTGCACTGCATCACCACTTCTGACACATTGTAGACCGACTTCTGTATCTGGAATTTGTGACCCTCCTCCTCTCGTTCGACGACGAGCACTATGCTAACCACTTGATTGGTGGCCTATATGTACAATAACATTGGTTCACTGGCTCCTAGTGCTGTGAGTATGGGGTTGCTTGCTAGCAGTGTTTTGATTCCTTCTAACGCAGCCGCTGCTTCATTAGTCCACTCAAAATTGTTGATCCATCTTAGCATCCTATAGAGCAGTAACTCCTTTACACCGAGGCGGGAGATAAAGTGGCTTAACGCCGCCATGCAACCTGCCAGTTTTTGGACAAGTTTGAGCTCTGTAGGGACCCCAAGGTGAGATAGGGCGATGATCTTAGCCGGGTTGGATTATATTCCTCTATGGGAAACAATGAATCCGATTAATTTACTGATACGTATCCAACATATCCATAATTTATGAAGTATTCATGCCATGTTTAAAATAATTCTATAGGATTTTGGTATGATTTTATTAGAACTAACCCGGACTGACGCTGTTTTCAGCAGAACTACCAAGGTGTCGTGTTTTTGCGCAGAAATAGAAGTTCTCGCAATGGGCTAAAAATTCAGTAGGATTTTTTGGACCAAAAGAGGCCCCCGAAGCATTGGAGTTGGGCCAGAAGAGCCACGAGGAGGTCACAAGCCTGCCAGGCGCAACCACCCCCTGGCCATGCCTAACAGGCTTGTCACCGCCTCATGCCCCCCGTTGACGTGAGATAGACGCCAAAAATTCCTTTAAATACAAAAACCTCGTAAAAGAAACCTAGATCAGGAGTTCCGCCAGTGCAACACTCCAGAGCCACGAAATACCTATCGGGAGCCTGTTCTGGTACCCTGTCGGAGGGGGAAACCATCACCAGAGGCCATGTTCATGATCTCGACGGTCTCCATGACGAGGAGGGAGTAGTTCACCCTCGGGGCTGAGGGTATGTACAAGTAGCTATGTGTTTTATCTCTCTTTCTCTCTCTCTCTTGCGCACGCGTTCTTGAGATGGCAATATCTTGATGTATTGCAAGCTTTATTAATATAGATGAATCATATGGAGTTTTCCCATCTCTATCTTCTTGTGGTGAATTGAGTTTTCCCTTTGAAGTTTTCTTATCGGATTGAGCCATTAAGGATTTGAGAACACTTGATGTATGTCCTGTGATGGGATATCCATGGTGACAATGGGATGTTCTATTGATCCACTTGATTTATGTTTTGGTGATCAACTTGCGGGTAACGTGATCTTGGGAATCTATGCATAGGGGTTGGCAGACATTTTTGTCTTGACTTTCCGGTAGAAACTTTGGGGCACTCTTCGAAGTTCTTTGTGTTGGATTGAACATGACGAATCTGAAATTTTGTGATGCATATCGTATAATCAAGCCCATGGGTACTTGTGGTGGCATTGCAGTATCTAGGTGACACTAGGGTTTTGGTTGATGTGTATATTAAGGTGTTATTTTAGTACAAAATCTAGGGCTGTTCGTGACACTTATAAGGATAGCTCATAAGATTGATCAGAAAAGATAACTTTGAGGTGGTTTCATACCCTACAATAATTTCTTTGTTAGTTCTCGACTATTTGTGACTTTGGAGTGAACTCTTTGTCGCATGGGAGGTATTTACATATGATTCAACTATGTAAGTATTGTTGAGAGAACTTGCACTAGTGAAAGTATGAACTCTAGGCCTTGTTTTCAAGCATTGCAATACCGTTTATGCTCACTTTTGTTAGTTGCTACCTTGCTGTTTTTATATTTTCAGCTTACAAAAACCTATATCTACCATACATATTACACTTGTATCACCATCTCTTCGCCGAACTAGTGCACCTATTCAGTTTACCATTGTATTGGGTGTGTTGGGGACACAACAGACTCTTTGTTATTTGGTTGCAGGGTTGTTCGAGAGAGACCATCTTCATCCTACGCCTCCCATGGATTGATAAACCTTGGGTCATCCACTTGAGGGAAAATTGCCACATTCCTACAAAACTCTGCGCTTGGAGGCCCAACACATGTCTACAAGAAGAAGGTTGTTGACATCAAGCTCTTTTCTGGCGCCGTTGCCAGGGAGGTGAGTGCTTGAAGGTATATCTTTAAATCTTGCAATTAAATCTTTTAGTTTCCTGTTTTTCACTAGTTTGGTTTTATAAAAGAAAAATACCAAAAAATGGAATTGAGGTTGCCTCATATGCTTCATCTTTTTAATGTCTTTCGTGAAAAGGATGGAAAGTAAAATTGTGATCAAGTGTTAGAAGAAGAAGTTATTAAAATGTTTGGCCCTAAATCTTTGAACGATGATCAAGATAGTGATATTGTTAGTATGAATTCTCTGAATATCCATGATGCTAATGATATGCAAAGCCACAATCTTGGGGACGTTATGTTTGATTAAGATGATATTTTTAGTCCCCCAAGTTTTGCTAAGGATCACATCATCCTTGTCCACTGTTGACTGGAAATTGGTTAATTCTTGTACAACAAAGGTCTCTGCTAGTGTCTCGAGGGTGAGCGTTGCTATTTTGTTCTTAGCTGGAAGGGCTCTATCGGGTCACTTGTGATTGTGATCACCCTGTTTGGACCTAGCAACTTTGGCTTGATATACCCGTAATGTGGTATAGCCTAGGATTTTGTAAAGGCATCATGCCCCAACAGAGCGTGGTAGACACTGGGGAAGGGCACAATGTGTAGGAGAAATTCTTCGGATCAGTAGTTTTCGGGCATGCCGAATACCAAGTCGAGGGTGATGCGCCCGGAGCAGCGTGCCTCTTTTTGAGGGACGATCCCTTGAAAGGTTGTGTTGCTATGTTCGATGTGAGATCGGTCGAACTGCATTGTGTCCAAGATATCCTCATAAATCAGGGTTAAACCACTACCGTCGTCCATTAGCACCTTTTGTAACATGAAACCATCGATGATGGGGTTTAGGACCGTCGGGGCTAGTGTTTGGCCGGGGCGGGTGGTTGGTAGGTCGGCTACTCCAAAGGTGATAGGCATGTTTGCCCATGAACTTGTTGCAGCCACATGATAGACCTATTTGAGTTCTCTAAGAGATCTCTTCCTTCAATTCCTAGAGGGAAACATTTCGTAGATCGTCAGGACCTCCGCGTTGTATTCTGGTGGCGTTGTTGAATGCTTGCTTAGAGGCAGTGCCTCGAGGATGGCCTCTCTGCTCTTTGTGACCTGCCTGGCGACCCAGCAAGCTCTGAGGCTGTGAGTCGGGCTTGTTTTTAGCAAGACAGAGTGTATAGGGCATGGCCTGTCTAATAGTTCGTAGGGGGTTGTTGTCCTCGGTGAAGTTGTGAATGTTTCGTAGGGCTAGAGCGTTGAGTATCCCTTCATCATGACAATTGCGTCTAAAGGTCGCCATTATCTCCTGGTCATTAGAGCCTAGTATTCTGTCACTAACAAGGAGCAGTCTAGCCTGAAAATGATGAACTAACTCCCTTGACAGTTGTTTAACATCCCGTATGTCCGAAGACATGGACTTTCCTGCGATGCTTGGATGCTTGACTTGGGTGGTAGTTGGGAAAAATTTTGGTCCTGCGCCATGATGTGAGTCCGGAATCATTGGGTTCGACACAGGGGAGTTGGGATCCGTATTGACTACAAGATTCTTCCACGCTAGGCTCAAGGTGAATGCTAGATCGGGGATTGTTCCCGAACTATTTTTGGAGCAAACTTCGGAGTCTGGGTTATAGGGACAATCTTGATGATTGGAATCTGGGATATAAATTGTCTTTAATTTCGGTCATTGGGAGGACGAGCCTGCAGCTGGGCACTCGACGGTGGCGACTAAGTGAGTGATTGAGGGGGTGCAAATCTCCCTATCGTCGGGTTTAAGCCCAATCCGGTCATAGATTGGGATCTGGTCGTCGGACATGCCCATGGTTTTAATCCGATCAAGTAGCTTGTTTAAGGATGAGACGTCGATGGGGTACATGTCGCCAAAGCGCACAGGGGCAACCCGCGTCGCCGTGGTTCCAGGGTCGCTTGACGGCGAATCTAGGCTATGTTCGGTCAGGGCGGATCCGAGCACATCGACTGGGTTGGGTGTACTTGACAGCCTGAGCGTAGAGTCCACCTTAGAGGTGGGGCCCAATGCTACCGGCGTCAAAGCATCAGGATCTGCGGGCTCGTTTATGAGAGCTGAGGGCTTCATCCAAACGACTTATCCCCGTGGATCAGCGATGAACTCAAGCGTTCCAAATCTAATCTCTTGATCGGGGAGGAAACTTCCGATATGACCAAGATGGTTAGTCGGATTGGCAAGCGACAAGATGCTGCCGCCTATGGAGATCGGACCGGGGACGGGGACATCCTTGCTGCAGATTTCATTGCTTATGATAAGGTGAGCCATCGATTCCTTTAGTAATCATAGTGGAACTCTCAATGAAAGCACCAATGTCGGTGTCGAAACCGGCGGATCTCGTGTAGGGGGTCCCGAGCTGTGAGTCTAGGATCGATGCTAACATGGGGCGAATGAGACGATGTTTACCCAGGTTCGGGCCCTCCTATGGAGGTAAAACCCGACGTCCCGCTTGATTATATTGATGTCTATGAGGGTTATAGAGTTGATCTACCTTGATATCGAATAGCTAAAACCCTAAATGAGTTTGTGTGTCCTACCATCTAATACCCCTCGGTTTATATAGACACTGGGGTACTAGTGTTTACACATAGTCTGTTACCTACCGAAGGGATAATGTCGGATTTCGGGGTCCGCAAAACCCTCAAGGTTCGAACACAGGGGCATGTACGAAGATCCCCTGCAGCCTCATGTTACCTAGCTCGCTACTCAATGGTTACCACGACAAACTCACACGATGACGAGGAAGAAGATGAACACGACAGTTTACCCATGTTCGGGCCGCTGTGAAGCGTAATACCCTACTCCTAATTTGGTGGATTGCCTCTCTGGGAGGTATGGTGGACGAACTAGTACAATGGTTTCGAGCCTCACGTGGGTGATCAAGTGGTGTTCTTGGCTCTCTGCCTTGTCTCTTGGTTCGTCAAGTGATTGAGTCGTGGATCGGTTCTGCCTCTATGGTGCGTCCTAGCCTCTATATATAGAAGTGGTCCGGTTCCTCTTCCCTTATCACATTAGCAGGAAGGGATCCCGCAACGGACAAATTTAAAGGGGGACATGAGTACATCCGCGCCCTGTCCAAAGGTGGTCTTTGCTTGCATAGTGGCCGTCGATGATGCAGAGGTGGGCTCGGCAATGACATTCGCCCTGTGGGGCTCGTGGTCATGGTCTTGTTTCACTAAAATGGAAACATTTGGGTGGCGCTTCAGGAACCCGCGTACGTCCTTGCTCCCTTTGAACCAAAGGGGAAACTGCTCCGCCTGGCACGCCAGCGCTTGCCTGTCCTTGCCTACATCAGCTTTGACTCCTAAGGCTGGGTTTTGCATAGAGATCTTCGCAGCTCCGAAGGGGGCCTGAGGAGGCCCATCCTTGCTGGTCTCGGTGTCGTTCTTCCTCACGAGCCTGGGGCCCTCGCGAGGGCCTTGTCTTGAGTGGAGCCATGACAGGCTGTGCCTGACTGACGAGGTGGGCCATGTCCTGGGCTGCAGTCTGACAAGTCTGGGTACCCCCGTTCCCAGAATGCCGACAGTATACCCCGGGACCAAGGCGTGCTCACGCTGGCTTTAGGGCGAAGCCTTGAGGATGGCCCAAAGTGTTGCGGGTCCCAAATGCCTGAGGGGCTAGGACCAGCAGGCGTCATGCGGCTGATGTTGGGCATCCTCTAGGCCTCTGTCCTAGTCGACAAAAGCCTGACTTCTAGCGTTGAGCCATTACTGCTTTCCTCCTCTGCGCGCCTGCTCTCATTCCCAGATTCTGGCGTTAGCTGAGACCTCTCCAGATCCGGCATCACTCTGTCCTTCTTCCCCATGGCTCCTGTCGGCAAGCCGAAGCCAGAGGCCCAAAGCTCAGCCTCCGCTCCCGTCTCGCCATCACTTTCTGAGTCCACCATTGCCAAGGATGGAGACCTTGTCCCGGCTCTCCCGTCGACAGTGGACGGGATCAACGAGTGCGGGAGGACCCTGATATGGGGTGGCTCCTCGGAGAGTCGGCCCTCATCTAGGGCAGCCTATCCCTTCTTCTTCATAGCGTCTTTGCCGGGCTCGTTCCGCCTTTCTCAGTGTTCTTCACCGCCATCCTCGACTACTATGGGATTCAAGCCCTCCACCTTAATCCCAACTCCATCCTTCTCTTGTCCGTCTTCTCCTTCTACTACGAGGCTTTTGTGGGCGTGAAGCCTTCGGTGGCCCTCTTCCGAGATTTCTTCAGCTTGCACATGCACGACGCCACTCAACGGTCAGCATGTGTCTCCTTCGTCGCGGTCCAAAGTGGTATCATGCTCTTAAAGGCCGGGAAGAAGGTGGATAACTTCTGGCACCGTTGGGTCTACACAGATCTTAGTAGTTCCAACCCCTGCTTGGAGTTGCCAAAGGGGCTGCCGGAGAAGACCATCATGGAGTGTATTTCTCGCAACATCAGCGCCAGGAAGCTGACTGGGGGGATGATAGTGAAGGAGTTCTTGACGGTGTGCCTGGCACCCCTCCAGTCTCACTCTAGGCCCCTGTGGGACTATTAGGGCAGCGACGACAACCTCAGGCTTCTATCCGCATGCATAACCCCCGAGGAATTAAGAAGGGTTGTGGCAACACCACAGGTTGGGGCATCTTCAATGAACTGGGGATCTCCTAAGTCGAGGGCCTTGGCTTCTCGGTGACGGTGTCCTCTGGCAACACCACAGGCGGGGAGGATTCGAAGAAGACATCGGACAATGACCCGGCTGGGGCATCCCCCATGTCACAGAGCGCGCTCTTGCGTGATCTCGAGGATGACGACGATGCTCGTGAAGCTTCTACTGCGGGCTCTGCATGTCCCACTAAGATTCCTATGGGGCTTGGGCCGACCCTCCGTGCTATGCGATCCGCCTGCCCGATGTTTCCCAGGAAGCACGGAGCCATGTCTCCTCCGGCGTGCCCTGCCTCTGCAGGCACGACGGTTGAGGTGCCGGCCTCGCCCCCGCCCGGACCGCAGCCCGCGGGACAAGTGGACGAGGCTGGAACCAGGGCGATTCCTCCAGCGGCAGATCAGTACCCCTGTCCCCCGGTGTGGTGGTGCTCTCATCGACAGGGGTGAGTGAGGGAGTCCTGGATTAAGGGGTCCTCAGATAGCCGACCTATTTCTTGTGCGCCGGACTGTATGGGCCACAAGGTGAGCATTGGTCGATCAAGGTCACCGTCGCCAGGGTGGAAGCTTCAAGGAGCCGTGGCGTATCATCCAAGTTGTCAACCGTAGATAGGCATGTTTATAACTTCGGTGTGTAACCGACCATGTGTAAACCCTAGGTACCCTCGGCGTCTATATAAGTCGGAGGGTTTTAGGTTGTAGACAGAGAACAACTCATCTAGGGTTAGCTATTCGATCTCGAGGTAGATCAACTCTGTAACCCCTGTATCATCAATACAACCAAGCAGGACGTAGGGTATTACCTCCATAGGAGGGCCTGAACCTGGGCTCACCTCATTACGAGCAACGAGATCTGCACCTAGGGGAATCTCGCCCTCGATCAGACTCTTACAGGTGGCGACATCTTGTCACACGCCAACCCGATCAACCACCTTGGACAGATTGGAAACTTTTCCCCCGATCAGAGAACCAAGTTCGGAACCATAGATTTCGTCGCTGATTCACGAGGAGTGCTTGCTCTGATGGAACCGTCGCCCCTTGAGGAACAACATGTAAGTCTCGATGCCTCGACACTGAAGAAATTGGGCCTCACCCTCAAGGGAGTCGTCACCCCCGAGCGGTCTAGAATGCCCAATTCGGCCGATGTGACTGGCCCTGCCATGGCTAGACGGAACACGGATCCTCTTTTGCACAGATCCGGAACCGCCACGCCGCATATTGACTCCACTCGCTTCAACGACACGCATCCTACCATTGTCGCATTCTTAAACGAGCTGTTTGATCGAGTTAAAACCATTCGTATGTCGGATAACTAGGTTCTGGTCTATGACCGGCTCGGGATTAGGCCCGACGATAGGGAGATTCGCGTCCCTACGGTCACCCACCTTGTTTCTACCATCGAGTGTCTGGCTGAGGACTCATCCCAACAACCGGAATTGAAAACAGTCTACACTCTAGTCTTTGACCATCGAGACTTCATTAGCAAATCAGATGTCGGAACTTATTCTAAAGTCAGACCATTATCTGTCCAAGATGTACTTGACAATTCGGAGTCCATGATTCCGAACACCTAATGTGGCATGGAGTCGAATTTTTTCCCACCCACCACGCAAGACGATCATCCCAGTATCGCACCAAAGTCCGCATCTTCGGACTTTCGCGATATTAAACAACTACGAGGAGAATCAGTCCATCACTTTTGGACCAGACTCTTACTCGCTAGAAGCAGAGAAAAAGGTCTTTGTGACCAAGAGATAATGGCAACTTTCAGTCGCAATATCCATGATGAAGGGATTCTTAATGCCCTGGCTTGCCGACACATTCATGAATTTTCTGAGCTATCCGATTTGGTACAAAATACTGTGCCATGGAAAGCGCTTGGCAATTCGAATGGCTATTTTCGAAACCAACTTTCCCCGAAGACCCTAGTGCAGATCGGATAAAGAGGATACCTCCAAAGTAGCTAGACAGATTCGAACCCGCCAAAAAAAGAAACAGGCCCCATTCTGGGATCAGCACCGTCCTTGATGGACTATTTTATAAACCTTGCCCTATACACTCCATATTGCTAAACACAAGCACGACTCACAGCCTTAGACCTTGCTGGGTCGTTAGGCAGGTCTCAAAAAGCGGGGAGGCCATCCTTGAAGCGCCTCCGAATAGGCGCTCCTCATCCAAATACAATGCCGAAGTCCTAAAGGCCTACGAAACGTTCCCCTCGAGGAACAGGAGGAAAAGAGCTCTGCGGGAACTCGAACATGTCTACCATGTGGCAGCAACCAGTGCATGGGCAGACATACCCATTACCTTTGGAAATACTGACCAACTGACCATTCTTCCCGGTCATTCACTGTCCGTACTAGTGCTGAACCCCATCATCAATGGCTACAGGTTACATAAGGTACTAATGGACGACGACAGTGGTTTAAACCTGATCTACAATGGCACCCTGGAAAAAATGCAGTTCGATCGATCTCGCATCGAACATAGCAACACAACTTTCTAGGGAATTATTCTAGGGAAAGAGGCGCATTGTTCAGGACGTATCATCCTAGATGTAGTGTTCGGCACGCCCGAAAACTACCGATCCAAAGAACTTTTCCACATCATGCCTTTCCCAAGTGGCTACCATGCACTATTGGGACTTTACGCCTTCACAAAGTTCCAGGCTATACCCCATTATGGTTACATGAAACTTAAAATGCTAGGACCAAACGGAGTGATGACAATCGCCAGTCATTCGAACATAGCCGAAAACAAAACGACAGCGCTTGCCCTCGAGAGATTAGCTGAGACCTTCGCCGCTGAAGAACTGACAGCACTGCGATCAAAAGTTGACAAGGACTACATGATCCTTAGGAAAAGGCCCAAGCCCACGTCCTTCAAACCTCAGAGGAAATCATGAAGTTTCAAGTGCATTCGACGGGCCCCAATAAAATAGCTTCCATTGGAGCTCAGCTCGATCCCCTTGTGGATGTGGCACTATGGAACTTTCTATGAGAAAATTGGGACATCTTTGCCTGACATCCTTCCGATATGCCCGGAATCGCATGACGGCTTGCCGAACATAGCCTGAACATTATCGCAGGCTTTAAGCCCGTGAAGCAAACTCTATGCCGCTTCTCCAAACCCAAATGACAAGCTATGGGTGAAGAATTAGCTAAACTGCTAGAGGCCGGATTCATTCGGGAAATTAAGGACCCAGAATGGTTGGCAAATCTGGTGATGGTACCAAAGAAAGACAAGTCCTGGCGGCTGTGCGTCGATTTTAAAGACCTTAACAAAGCCTGCCCTAAGGACCCTTTCCCCTTACCATGCATAGACCAGGTCATTGACGCCACAGCCAGACACGATTCGTTGTGTTTCCTCGACGCGTATTCCAGATACCATCAAATTAAAATGAAGGATTCTGACCATGCGGCAACCGCATTCATCACCCCATACAGGCCATTCTGCTTCAACAAGATGCCTTTCGGCCTAAAAAATGCTAGGGCCACATACCAGAGCATGATCCAGACTTATCTCGCGACACGGGTCGGTAAGTCAACCGAGGCATACGTGGATGACGTGGTAATAAAAACAAAACACGTCAACTAGTTGATCAACGACCTACGACAAACCTTTGCCAACCTACGCGAGTATGATTTATGACTCAATCTGGAAAAATGTGTATTCGGAGTTCCTTATGGTAAACTGCTTGGATTGATCGTCTCCCATAGAGGAATAGAAGCGAATCCAGCTAAGATTCGCTCTCTATCGGAACTTGCGATTCCTATAGACCTAAAGCATGTCCAGAGGCTAGTTGGGTGTGTAGAGGCATTAAGCTGCTTTATCTCCTGCCTCGAAGAGAAAGCTTTACCGCTATATAATCTGCTGAAATAGACCAACAATTTTGAGTCAACCAAAGAAGCAGCGGTTGCGTTAGAGGAAATCAAGACACTCTAGTGCATACTTCCATTGGACAATGTACTTTGATGGATCAAAAACCTTGGTCGTACTGGGCCTGGAGTTATCCTCACATGCCCCATAGGCGACAACATATGATACATGTTGCAGATCAAGTATGCCGACTCCGACAATGCAGTCGAATACGAAGCTCTGTTGCATGGTCTTCGGATGGCAGTATCAATGGGCATACGACGACTGGAGGTACGGGGAGACTCCAACTTGGCCATCTCCCAAATCAATGGCGATTTCGATGCCAAAAACCCGAAGATGGCGGCATATAGGAACGTTGTCTTAAACATATCCACATGGTTCGAGGGGTTGGAATTTCACCACGTCACTCGTGACAACAACCAAGCCGCTGATGTACTGGCCCATATGGGAGCCAAACGTGACCCTATCCCGAGAAACACCTTCCTGTAGCGGCCCTTTAAGCCATCCGTAGTGTGGTAGCACAATCACAAGGGTGCCGGTCTAAATATGGCGGACAAGGTTGTTCCCCTTATAAACGAACCATACGATTAAATCATCGGCGGCTCCATAATGGATGAAATGCCTCTGACCCATGAGGTAATGGTAGTATTGCGCCATGGATAGAGCCCTTCCTCGCCTACCTTCTTTGCAAGGAACTCCCCGATGACCAGACAGAGGCATGGCGCATAGTTCAGAGATCCAAGGCCTACAAAGTACATGAGGGCGAGTTATACAAGAAAAGCACCACCGGAATATTACAGCGATGCATATTTAAGGAAGAAGGATGGGAGCTCCTCACCGAAGTCCATGCAGGCATGGGCAGCCACCACGCCACGACAAGAGCCTTAGTTAGCAAGGCCTTCCGAGCTAGTTTCTTTTGGCCCACATCTTGGGCGGACGCCTAGTCGATTGTCAAACACTGCGTCGGGTGTCAAATTTTTGCAAATCAAAGTCACATGCCCCCAACATCTCTTAGGACTATTCCGATCACCTGGCCTTTTGCAGTGTGGGGGTTAGACATGGTCGGACCCCTTAAAGGGTGGATCAAGAAGAAGAAATACCTACTAGTCATGGTGGACAAGTTCACCAAATGTATAGAGGCGATGCCTGTCAAATTGGCCAAGTCCAGACTAGTAATCGACTTTATCTCTCGCGTGGTACATCGTTACGGTGTCCGGAACAGTATAATAACGAACAATGGATCCAACTTCACGGCCCAAGAGGTCAAAGACTGGTGCAAAAAAATGGGCAAAAAGCTCAATTAAGAATCTTTCTACCATCCTCAATCCAATGGATAAGTTGAACGAGCAAATGGCCTCATTATGAGTGGCATTAAGCCACATTTGGTCCGATCTCTTCATGACTCCGACTATCTTTCGGTGGAGGAGCTCGACTCCATTTTAAGGGGCTTGCGCAGCAGCCTGACCTGATCAATGGGATACACACCATTCTTCATGGTCTATGGGGCAGAGGCAGTCCTTCCCTATGACATTATTCACAAGGCACCAAGGGTGCGCATGTACGAGGAAAAGGAAGCTGACTTAGATTGGCAGGATGACCTGGACGCCTTAGTAGGAGAGTGCGACATAGCTTGGGCTCGCTCTACCAACAACAGGCACGACGTTACCAGAATAGGGAGGTCAGGGGAAAGGCGTACAACTTAGGCGAACTCGTCTTACGGCTCCCGGAGAAGCAGAAGCATAAACTCAACCCCAAATGGGAGGGCCCCTTCATAATCGACGAAGTACTCACGGTAGGAGCTTACCGTATTTGGAGCCTGCCGGACAACTGCCTTGAACCGAACCAATGGAACGCAAATCGTCTTCGGCGCTTCTACGGATAAACCAGTGTCGTCAAACTCTCCAACCTTTTTTTTCTTCTCTTTTTCCTTCACCTCCCACTTTACTATTTGGTAGGATTACATTTTTTCCTTTTCTTCCCATGTTCGGTTCAACCGATCTTGTACTAAGGTTATCGGCTTACACCATTAAGTGTTAAATCTGAACACAGCACCTGGGGGCTTCTTCCCAAAGCCAACACTTTTATATTATAAGCATTTACCCACACTTATTATGTACACACGTTTCCTTTCTCACATTCAAGCCATCATATGCATCAATTCTAACTAAGACTTTGCCAATCTGGGTTGCCTCACTCCCGTGTTTACCCTCTATGTTCCTGATTATTCGACTAGAGGGTAAAGGGAGCACCTCTACGATTGTTACAACCGGGTCATCTGGATACATACCTCTGGCGGGTGAAGCCAAAAGCTAGCTATCTTATGTAAACAATTGGTCGGGTGTGATGGAAGCACTTAATACGGCTATGGTTGTTATCACCATTGCTTGGGTTTCTTCCTTCCTAAAACGCCCTTAGCCGCATACTAGCAGTATGCGAACTTCCACCTACGATCTTCATAGAGCCCCGAAGAAAGGTATCGATAGGGGTACTATTTTCCTTGGAAGATGTTTCTTATGCTAAGTAGTAATATAACATATCTCTCTATGTGCTTTTTGTCATTTCACACCACATGGCCGGATTGCCTGGTTCCCCGAACACAACTCACTCTTTTAAAGTGACAAATTACGAGGAACACTCCTGAGCTCTTCCCACGAGAGGGAGAAGTCAATGGACGGTTAAGACAAAGTTTACAACATAGATGGAGTAAAACCTCGATTGTTCATAAAAAAGTATACATAATTACACATTTGGCTGCTGATCGAGATTATTGATTATAGTGTCTAGGGAGCAGTCTTCTTGTGAAAGATGGGTGGCGGGCATCACCTGGTCATACACCAGGTGTAGTGGCACTTCTTGTCCATCCAACCCCACTGGACCAACCCGAGCCATACGCTCAGGATTAAGACCAATGTAGAGGGTCTTGATCATCGCCCACACTTCACGTGCTCCCTCCCAGTAAGCCGATGTCTTCCACAGCTCGAACCTGCTTCAGGCTCCCTTGATTCGATTGACTAGTTCGGTCATTCCTTCCGGAGGTTTTTTGGCAGGACATAGTGCCTTTACCATGCTTTTCATCGCTTTTCGAGCACGCTCGTGAAGAGCGGAAAGCTCCTTCAACAGGTTCCCCCGGTAGGATACGATCTCTTCTTCAGGATGCCCGGTCAGGAGGCCTATACATGAGACAAAGGCATGCTTATTTTACTTCCTCTATAAGAAGTATGTATTGATGTTAGAATCACATTTACCGAACATGCCCCTCTATAGTTTATGGTTTTCTTCTTGGGCCTGTGCCAATTGAGCTTCTAAATTCTCAATTTCTTCGGCCTGTTGTTTATTCTCCGGCTGGAGATGGTTCAAAACAAGACAACCAGCCTCGTCCTTGGACTCGGCGTACCGCTGAGAGTCTCAGACTTCATCAAGCTCCTTTTGCATATGCCCTATTGATGCAACTGCTAAATAGAATCCTTGTGTCAGCACGGAAATATACTAAGATTAGCAGCACAGGTATACTCACGATGGGCCTCCCGAGTGAAGCTCTTTACTTGCTCTATCTCGGCCTTCACAGATTGCACCTGTGATCGCCTATCTTCCATCTCCTTGGCCAGTTGCTTGTTTTGCTGCTTTGAAGCCAGCATTAGCAGTAAAACAGCACATAGACCCTTAATTCGGTTGTTTCAAACCAATTTAAGGCTCGAGGGATACTGGGTTTGCATGAGTGTTCGGACTCTTTAAAAAAGATTACTTACCTGCATACTGGCTGATATCAACTTCATGGCCTCGTCAAACCAAGCTCGGACAGCACCAATGTGCTCGTCTGTCGTGCGTAGGGCACCGAACTCTTGTTCGGAGAATACTGGGTGGCGCAAGGTCTCCCCTCGTCGCCGATGGTTCATGGCACTTCCTACTTCCGATTTGGTGATGGACACGGCATCACTGAAATCGACAGGAGCCGGATTGGCCATGGGGCCCTCGGTAGTAGGTTCGGCATGAGCCGTAGCTCTAGAATTTTGAACATCATCGGGCACATTGGCAATTTCTTCAGCGGGAGAAGACTGGGCATTTCGCTTGAGTATTTCAATCTAATAATTGCCATAAGGCTCTTGTGGGGACCCTGACTCATAAGTCGTGATCACCGAATGTATGTGCACAGTGATCCCATAGATCAATGCTCACTGAACACACAAAATCTGAGTAACAAGAGTCTTACATCCATTACATACTGCTTTACTGAAATATGGCCTTTATGGCCAAGTCTTTAGATGACTGCAGCGGAAATCTTCAACGATAGCGTGAACTCATGCCATCTACCTTAACCCTACAGGCATTCTGACTGGGAAGCGTCCTAGCTCGCATGTCCGTCACCAAGGTAGTCTTCATCATAACCTGATCTTTATTGTCTGTACAATAAAATAACTAGTGGCAAGCCAATGTGTGTTTTGAATGTACTCGCAAGCAACCCATGTTTGGAACAAGGCAATAACAATGCATGAAATAACACTAAGTAGGTATTTTGCGGAAAGTTAATTATGAATGCAATGTCATGATCAAGTAACTATGTGTAAGCATGCAACAATAGTTGGCAGATATCCATATGAACAAGTTATAGATATCATCATAAGAAGGGGTTGAACATCTCATGTTCATTCATCACATCAAGTCTTCAGACTTGTCTCAAGTATCATCCTCCTGTCACCTGCACACACACACACCAAGTTTAGTAAACCTTTGAACGTAGCACAAGAGCGGTCATCCAACTGTCCTTGACCATGGACACGGTTATTCGAATAGTTTTACACTCTACAGAGGTTGTACACTTTACCCACAAGACCCGAGGAACTTCCGTGTCATCCACAACTAGCGGTATATTACATACCCGCAGTAAGCACCCGAATAATGCCTTTCCCACGGTGATACTAAACAAAGAGTCCACTCGTTTGCGCCATCCCTCATGATATACATCACATGTATCATCCATGAGGGCACACAACGGTGTGCCTGGTGCCTGTAAAGACAACGCATGGCCTTCCACTTTCGAGACGAACTTGTCTCGAAAGTGACCACTTCACTCTCGCCACTGGTAATGCGGGCTCCCTGCTAGCACCAACCATAGTAATCAACAAAGCCCCATCCCATAAGTGGTATCGTGGTCGTACATGTAAGGTTGGAATAACGGTCGCAACTTACACCAATCTGTTTTGAAAACTACCCACACTCACGTGCTCTGGTACACCACTTCTTTATCAAGTGGCTACCTAGCTCATCAACATCCCCCTCGGGCATTAGTGGCACCCGACGGGGTTTTCGAAAAGTCTCTGAAAGTCATATTGTTTCCATCACCTTGCATAATCCCGAACCCACTTGCATAGCATCTACAAGCATCCTATCTACACCTACCTGCATAACCCTCATAAGGTGGTAGGGTCATATATGATGCAAGTGTCAACGGAAAAAGTATCGAAAGCAACCCACAGGGGTGGTCACTACTCCACATGATCAAGTTTAACAAAAGTAAAGTGCTATATGACATGCAATAAAAATGGTTTCTTAACATGGTCAAAGGGCTGCTTGCCTGGCTCTACAAAATCGTCAAGGTCATCACATGCTTCTCATCCATAAATAGGAGTTTTATTTTTATTGGACTTCTCTGGTCATAATAAGAATAACCAAGGAGGTTTTGGTGGATGTGGGTCAAGGGGAAGTCTTGAATGGTGGAAATGAAGGAAATGATGATCTTATAAGGTGTCCACAAAAAAACATTTTTGTAAAAAGGAGTCGATGGTCCCAGCAAATAGCGCATGACATTAGAAACATTTAGGAAGTGGTTTCACTGGGTTTGGAGTAGTGATGATTTTCCTATGAATTTCCTAAGAGGAAATAAATGGGAAAAGGGAGCATTTTTTAGGTCAAGCAGAATAGGGGCATGGGAAAAATGTTAACCATTCCTAGACAATTAGGGCATGACATTTAGTGCTTTTGTAAATATGAATAAACCCATTTGGAGTTGATTTGAATGCTCTAGGAATTTTGCAAGGTGGCTCCATAATACAAGTTATAACAAAAATATGGGTGGATCAGAATATGCTATATGGAAAAAATTATGCAATGCACATATTTGGATTGGCCATGAATTTAGGACTGTGTAGAAATTTGAATCATCAAAATCGGAGGTCGTATGAATTTATTATGCATTTACTTGTCTCTCGGGAAAAAGAAAAAGATAAAAGGCTGTTTACTAGCTGGGCTAAAGCGCGCATAGGGCGTTGGATAGCTAACTGGGCCGGTCTAGTGGCTTAGCCGGGCTGGAGGTGGTGACGATGAAAGCGCTGTCCGGGGAATACGCTTCCCTGAGGAAGGCGACTTCATACCATCCCCGCCTCCACTGAACAGGGCCAGGGTCTTCCCGTCGGCCTCACAGGTCGGCCGACAGGCGGGGCTCGTGGGCTGCCAGGGCTTCTTCTTCCTCCCACCAAAGGGAACCCAGGAAGCTTCGCTGGCATCCGCTGGCGCTACTGGCCGCCATTTTGGGTGCCCGAGCGACCATCGGGTTCGGCAGGTCGGGGCGCACCGGCCGGTACTAGCCATGCATGACAGGGAAGGCGTCGATGGGCAGGGGAGCCACAACGATGGCTAGGGATAGTTGGCGGAGGAGGGATACCTCAAGGGGTCTTGGGTCGGCTCAGGGTCTCTTATTGGGGCCGGGAGACAAAGGTGCATGGACGACTCGTGACCATGGCGGCGGCCACCCTGGTCGTTGAGGTGGACGAAGAGCTCGGGAGGAGCTAGAGGCTGGCCTAGGACATCTACGGGATAGAGAGGGAGAGCAAAAGGGGCATAGAGGGGTGCTCGGGAGAGGTAGAAGTAGAGGGGCGACGAGGGGGGCTCGAGAGCGCCTTGGATGCGCTTTGGGCATGGCGAGCACACGTGCCATAGGGGCTTTGGAGCTTTGTGAGCAGCGGGGAGGGGCGTGGGAGGCAAGGAGGAATTCCACGATGTGTTTTGGTGCTCTGTCGTGGTCAGACACGAGCTACCGGACAAGCTCAAGGGGCCAACCGCCGTTGCTGCATGCCCGTAGCATGGTCACCATGCAAGGGCCCGTCCATGGTGACTTTTTGGGCGGTAGGAAATGTGTAACGTCTGAGGCGTGTATGGTAAGATATTCTGGTGAGGTCTAGAAAGAAATGGGGCTAGTTAGAATTAGTTTCTACTAGGGGTAAGTTTGAATCAACAACCTTATGGTTGATCTAATGGGATTTTATTGTAAGGCACTTTGGGTAAAACCTTGTCTAGTGGACTTAGCTATGGAGGGACTACAAGTCCACCAATTTTCAACTCGGGGAGATGATTCTACAGAGTATTTGTAGTGCAAGGGCACTATTTCTGCCATAATGTAGGTTTAGATGAACTGCTCATATTTTCCATGTGAGCATGCCATCTTTGGGCTTGGATAGATGCATCAGTATGCATATGAGGTTGTGGCAAAGCTTGGGGGCATTGGCATGAACAGAATAGTGGGGTACGGGAAGGATAGGCCTTTCCATGGTAAAAACAGAGGGAAAAGAGAGGGTTACCCCCCCCCCAATAATTGGTCAGAGGCCATGGAAAGTTATTGGAGGTAAACTAGGGTTAGAATATACTGTGGTAAAAAGTTAGGGGCAAGGGGAATCTTTTTGGGCCCACTTTGCTTGTCCACAAGTTCATGGCTGAAGGTGTTTGATGCTGTCCTAGGGCATCTAGGGGTATCCAATGGCCCTGATATTTACCAGAGGTAAATGGTAAGTCCATTTGGTACTGATCACAAGTTTCCAGCTCAAATGAAGAAAGTTGATAACACAAACTTGGTAAACCCTACAAATTAACGGAATCAGGTTTCTCTAGATCTAGGCATGCTAAACTAATTTTCTAAATTCCCCCCTTGGCATAGTAGCATTATTTGGGGATTAGAACATGTCCACAATGCTTGGGATCAATAGGACATACTTCACAATGTAAAGTTGCTCAAATTTGGATCTGGACAGAGAGGATTTTGGGATATTTTGGTGAACCAAAACAATTGGGATTGAGATGAAACTTGGCAAGATGAGGACATGTATCATATGTGACATGCTATAATTTTCCTGGAGTAATATGAGAATATTTCTTATAGAAATATTTCAAATGCTTGAAATAGGCAGAAATGGTTTTGAAGGGTTTTGTCCAATATTTTGAACATGACCATGTGTTCAAACTCTTATATATGGACAATATATGTCCACTAAGTTTTCCCAAATTTTGTCAAATATTTTTAAAGCATTTAAATAATTTTTACCTATAAAAGACCATTTCTGGCCTTAAGAAAAAGTCTTAAAATAAAATAAGAAAATAATCTTTAAAAATAATATTTGGTGGTTTTGGGAAGTTATATATATATGAGGTTCCAAATAAAGCATTTGGGGGAAAGTATCCACCCAATTCAGGGACTTGTAGTGCAAATCTCAAATCAGGGGTTTTGAAAACCTAATTTAAATAAATGCTTTTTGGCCGACATAAAATTTTGTAATTTTTTTTGAAGTCCTATTCACATGGCATGATCATTGGACAAGAGTTGGGATCAAGGAAAAGAGTTCTTGAGGGCAGGAGGATGTTTTGTGAAATATAGAGCACCAGCCAGCAATCCGACAAGCAACCAAAATAACACAGAAGTCAAGCATTCAAATGCACTGAATTTTTTTAATGGGCCCTAATGTTTGAGTCATGATAACTTAGTCATGAGGCAAAACACAGGGTGTGACAACTCTATAGGTTGTGATAGTAAGAAGACAACCAAACAAAATACCTTTGGGTTGAGCAAGTAGGCAAATTCGTCCTTGCAGCAGGCTCGTTGGTTGGGTCCTTGTTGGCTTTCGATCAGGGCACTCGGTCGGTTGCTGGTGTATGGCGCGCGGATCGACGAAGCTTGGGAGCAGGAGCCGGCGCGTTTGGGGCACTGTTGGAGGCTTGCCTCTTGTGTGGAGAGATCTTCTTCTTCTTTTTTGTTGCAGGAATGGAGAACGTTCTAGAGTAATCGCATATGATAGCTGTTGGGGAACGTTCCATGGGAAGCAAAAAAAATCTATGCACACGCAATATCTATCCATGGTGATGAGTATCTACGAGAGGGAGAGTGGATCTACATACCCTTGTAGATCGCTAAGTGTGAAGTGTTATGAAACACGGTTGCTGTAGTTGAACGTCTTTGCGATCCAAATCTCTGAGCGTCCCATGATCCCATCACGATCCTTCTCGCGATCCAATCATGATCCGTCTTGCGATCTTGATCATGGTCCTTCCAATCTAGCGCCGAATGAATGGCGCCTCCGCATTCAGGACACGTATAGCTTGATGACGATCTCCGCCGTTTTGATCCAGAAAGAGGGAGAGGAGATGTAGATGAGTTCTCCGGCAGTGGGACAACATGGAGGCGATGGTTTTGGAACTATTCCAGCAGGGCTTCGCCTAAGCACCGCCGAACTATACTAGAGGAGAAAACGATCTAGATGAAGTAGAGGTAACACGTGGCAATTAGGGTTAGCTCTCCCCTCTAAATCCTCTAGTATATAAAGGAGGGAGGGAGGGGAGGAGGCAGCCTCAAACCCTCAAGGTTTGGCCGAAATTGGAGGTGGTGGAGTCCTACTCCATTCCTACTAGGAGTAGGATTCCTCCTCTCCACTTGGAGACCCTTTCCACCTTTTCCACCTTTGGGTGTTCACACCCCTAGACACATGGGCATTAGTGGGGGTTTATCCAGACCACTAGGGGCTGGTTTGACTCCTCCCACAGCCCATGAAGTCCTTTGGGTCGAGACACCCCTCCCAATGGCCCTCGGTACCCTCCCAGCACTCCCGGTACACTACTGAAGTACCCAGAACTTTTCCGGTGACCAAAAGAGGAGTTCCTATATATCAATATTTACCTCCAGACCATTCCAGAGCTCCTCGTGACATCCAGGATCTCATCCAGGATTCCGAACAACCTTCGGTCACCAACATACATAACTCAATACTACCAAAACGTCACCGAACATTAAGTGTGCAGACCCTGCGAGTTCGAGAACTATGTAGACATGACCGAGACTCCACTATGGTCCATAACCAATAGCGGGACCTGGATCCCCATATTGGTTCCTACATATTCTACAAACATCTTTTTGGTTGAACCTCTATGTCAAGGATTCAGTTAATCCTGTATGATGTTCCCTTTGTTCTTCGGTATGTTACTTGCCTGAGATTCGATCGTCGGTATCTCCATATCTAGTTCAATCCTGTTACCGGCAAGTTTCTTTACTCGTTCCGTAATACAACATCCCGTGGCTAACAATTTAGTCACTTTTCTTGCAAGGCTTGTTGTGATGTTGTATTACCGAGTGGGCCCTGAGATACCTCTCTGTCACACGGATTAATTCCCAGTCTTGATCCATGCCAACCCAATAGTCATGCTCGAAGATACCTGTGGAGTACCTTTATAGTCAGCCAGTTATGTTGAGACATTTGATACACACAAGGTACTCCTCCTATGTTAGTGGGTTGCATGATCTCATGGTCATAGGAACATATACTTGACATGCAGAAAACTATAGCAATAAACTGACACGATCATATGCTATATTTATAGTTTGGGTCTTGTCCATCACATCATTCTCCTAATGATGTGATCCCGTTATCAAATGACATCTCATGTCCATGGCTAGGAAACTTGTACCATAGTTGATCAACAAGCTAGTCTATCAGAGGCATACTAGGGACATGGTGTTGTCTATTTATCCACACATGTATGTGAGTTTCCGATCAATACAATTCTAGCATGGATAATAAACGATTATCATGAACAAGGAAATATGATAATACCTAATTTATTATTGCCTCTAGGGCATATTTCCAACAATAGACACCTGAGATCGCTCGAGGCTCTCTTGATAGAAGACTCCGTCTTCAACAAGAATATCTGGATCCTCGTGAAAACCCGGATCATCATCATGCGAATAGTCTTCGGGCTGGAGAGCCGGACATATGACTGTCTCGATGAAGCTCCTCCATTCCTATTCACATAAGGATAAAGGCTTCGGTCAGATAAAGGACGAAATGGAAACCTCGAGCTATGTTCGCAGAGGAGAAAGGCTTACCCATTTGATGGGATTATGGCTTGAATACCCTTCCTTGGTTGACCGCCGAATAAAATCTTCTTGCTCCCATTTATATAGGTCGGCAAGTGCGGCAGCCAATGCCATCTGATTGGCGGGTACTAGTCTTCGGGAGCGCGTGGTGTCGCTTTTCCCGTTGTAGCGCCACAAGGGATGTATCCTATGTCGGAGAGGCTCCACGCACTGGGTGATTGCGGTGGCCATGACATCGATCATGGTCAGGTTGTGGTGGGTAAGTATACACACCTGGGACACCAAGCGTTGCACTTCAACGCGTCCTCTTGGGACGAGCTCTTTGGCCGCCAGTTGTACCTTTTCTTTAAAGGGGAGTCAGGGTATCCAGGCAGACCTCTCTGAGCTGGCTCGAACAGGGGGACGTCGTCGATATAAAACCATTCTGAAGTCCATGCTTAGGATTCCTTCGGTGTACCTACCAGATACCCCGTCCTCTCTATGTGACATACTTCGGCTTTGCCGACCTCCAAGATTGTCTTGTCTCAAGTTCGGGGGACAAGGCAGAAATACTTCCTCCATAGTTTGAAATGCGCCTCGCAGACCAGGAACATCTCGCAAAGGGCCACGAAGCCTGAGATGTGCAGCATAGACCCCGGGGTGAGGTGGTGGAGATGGATTCCATAAAATTCTAGCAATCCCCTCAAGAACGGATGGATGGGGAACCCGAGGCGTCGCAAGAGAAATGTCATGAAGCATACGCATTCCCCCCTTCGAGGATTGGGGAAATTCTCCGTGAAAACTTCGTCGTTGTAGGAGGATAGGCACACGCGTGTTGCTGCCAGATCTGAAGAAAGGAGGTACCCCTGGGTCTCCAGATTGCATAGTCGCAGAAGCGATACAGAGCAACTGGTTCAGTCCATGGGACGGGAGCCGTAGGGGCACGAGGCAAAGCTGGGGGCGCTCACCATGATTTTCATGGTGACCTTCCGCAAGAGTTTTTTTTTGATGGGGAGGAGGAGGATGTGGTATGAACCACAATTCTATTTGTTTAAATGAGTGATGCCTCCATTGCAGAGGTGTAAGATTGTAAAAAATCACCAAACCACTCGCCTCCCCACGACGCGTGAAAATCGAGGAACGCGGGCGGTTATTATAAAGGACCTAAGCCCGCGATGCTTGGGATCTCGCTGAAGACTGGTCGGTTGCCGAACAAGAAGGAGTGAGGGATTTGCCTCGCAAGACGAACATGGCACAAGGAGATTGACTGGATATACATCGGCATTGAAGGCTAGTCCGGGGGCTACTGAGGGAGTCCTGGATTAAGGGGTCCATGGATAGCCGGACTGTATGGGTCACGATGTGAGAATTGGACGATCAAGGTCACCGTCGCCAGGGTCGAAGCTTCAAGGAGCTATGGCGTATCCTCCAAGTTGTCAACCGTAGATGGGCATGTTTATCTCTTTGGCATGTAACCGACCATGTGTAAACCCTAGTTACCCTTGGCGTCTATATAAGTCGAAGGGTTTTAGGTTCTAGACAGAGAACAACTCATCTAGGGTTAGTTATTCGATCTCGAGGTAGATCAACTCTGTAACCCCCGTATAATCAATACAATCAAGCACGGCGTACGGTATTAACTCCATAGGAGGTCCTGAACCTGGGTAAAATCGTCTCCCCTTCGTCTCGTGTTACAATTGATTCCTGTCTCACAGTTCGGGACCCCCTACCCGAGATCCGCCAGTTTTGACACCGATAGCGAGGGTGCCGTCGTCATCATCGGAGCGGAGGGGAAGACGAAGTGGGTCAATGTTGAGGGGAAGGACCTAGTTTTTCCTTGCCCGCATGTTGATAGATTGAGTGCTAATGGTTCTTCCTTGCCTGTTAACTAGGGACACTGCCACGTTGAAGATGAAGAAGAAGAACGCAGGCGCTAAGCCGAAGGCGTCTTCCGATGCTCCGCCCGCTCCTGTTGTGCTGTCGTCGCCTGACGAGGGGCCTGCAGGCGACGGGTGGATGCTCTCGAGTCAACCCTCCTGGTCACCGCTGCGAAGCCCCCCGAGCCCCCGATGCCTGTTGGCGTGGCTGCTCCCATTCTTGATGGTGTGCCGATGTCGCTGCCTAGATGGCCAGCCCCTGAGGGCCGGCTGCCCGTCGATCCGTTCGCATCTGTCTTGCCCTTGGCCGCTGTGTAGCCTTTAGAGACTCCTGCTCCTCGTGCCTCTGTCTCGTGGGAGGCAGCGCCTACGATCGCGCATGTGACCCCTCCGGAGGAGGCCTTGGTGCCCCCGTCGCGTGGCCTCGATGTCCTGGACGGGGCCTTCACCGCTCTGGGTCAAGTTCGGGGTGTCCTCACAGGTGCTGACGATCGCCTCGCTAGAGGGCTCCTAGGCTCCTCTACGGGTGGCTCTGGGCCAACGCCTCTATCATGGCGGCCTGCGGCCAGGCAAAGGCCACCATGGCAAAGAGAGAGAAGGAGTTCGCATCGGCCAAAGCAGCCCTCAAGGTGTGCTAGCCAACGTGGCGTCGGCTGACGGGCGTCGTGAGGAGGCAGAGTCCTGTTTGAAGGTTCTTCACGAAGAGAAGTCTGTGCTAGTGGGACAACTGCGCGAGCAGCGGGAGGCCCTCAATACCTGCAAGGCCCAGCTCACTGACCGGGACTCTGAGCTGTCCCAGGCAAAGCCCGACGGTGTCGCTGCGCGAGAGCAGCTGGATGCGTGGGAAAGAGAGGCGGCCCTGGAGAAGGCCCGACTCGAAGCCACAGAAAAGACACTAGTTGAGGCAAAAGAGAGAAAGGCCATGGTGCTCAGCACCCTTGCCCCGGTCAAGCTCAGGATTCGCCAAGCGCTCCACTCCCTCTACCGGGAAGTGTTTTCGGAACCCCTCGTGCCTCCGGAGAGCGGCTTCGTGGAGCTCGCTTCGAAGTTTTTCGAGGCGCTGGAGGGCGCCATTCCCAAGGTGGAGGGGGTCTTGAATAGCGAGGTGCGTGGTAACCCACAAGTATAGGGGGTTGCAACAATTTTCAAGGGTAGAGTATTCAACCCAAATTTATTGATTCGACACAAGGGGAGCCAAAGAATATCCTTGAGTATTCGCAGCTGAGTTGTCAATTCAACCACACCTATAAGACTTAATATCTGCAGCAAAGTATTCAATAATGAAGTAGTATGGAAGTAACTGTAATGGTGGCAAAAGTAACAGTAGCAGTTTGGTAGTGATTCTAATTGTAGGAACGGAGAAGTAACTTAGCAAGGATGAATATGTGGAAAACTCGTAGGCAATGGATCGGTGATGGATAATTATGCTGGATGTAATTCATCATGCAACAGTTATAACATAAGGTGACACAAAACTAGCTCTAGTTCATCAATGTATTTTACGCATGTATTCCATATATAGTCATACGTGCTTATGGAAAAGAACTTGCATGACATCTTTTGTCCTACCCTCCCATGGCACCGGTGTCCTAATGGAAACTAAGGGATATGAAGGCCTCCTTTTAATAGAGAACCGGACCAAAGCATTAGAACTTATTGAATACTTGAACTCCTCAAACTACGGTAATCACCGTAAAGAATCCCACTTATTGTCACCCTGGGGGATGCCGATCTTAACTCATAATAGGTGTACAACTTGAAAGATAGGATCAATAACACACACACACACACACACACACACACACACACATATATATATATATATATATATATATATTCATGAAAACATAATAGGTTCAGATCTGAAATCATGGCACTTGGGCCCTAGTGACAAGCATTAAGCATAGCAAAGTCATAGCAACATCAATCTCAGAACATATTGGATACTAGGGATCAAACCCTAACAAAACTAACTCGATTACATGATAAATCTCATCCAAACCATCACCGTCTAGAAAGCCTACGACAGGATTACTCACGAACGACGGAGAACATCGTGGAATTGGTGATGAAGGATGGTTGGTGATGACGATGGCGTCGATTTCCCCTCTCCGGAGCCCAAAGCGGACTCCAAATCTGGTCTCCCAAGGAAGAACAGGAGGTGGCGGCGGCTCCATATTGTGAAATGTGATGAACTCTTCTCTCTGATTTTTCTCCATGAATAGGGTTATATGGAGATGGAGAGGAGGTCGGAGGAGTCACTTGGGCCTCACAAGCCTGCTAGGCGCGACCATGGGGGGTGGCCGCGCCTAGCAGGCTTGTGCCCTGCAGGTGGCCCCCCTCTGGTTACTTCTTGCGCCAATATTTTTATTAAATATAAAATATTCTCCATAAATTTTCTGAATGATCCGAGAAATTTTATTTCTGCAAAATAACATGAAGGCAATTCTGCTGAAAAAAAATCAGTCCGGGTTAGTCCATTCAGATCATGCAAATTAGAGTCCAAAACAAGGGCAAAAGGGTTTCGAAAAGTGGATACGATGGAGACGTATCAACTCCCCCAAGCTTAACCCATTGCTTGTCCTCAACCAATTCAGTTGATAAACTGAAAGTGATAAAGAAGAACTTTTACAAGCTTTGTTTGATCTTGTTGTTGGAAATACATCTAACTGATGTTCAGATTTTCAGCAAAGATCATGGACGAACAACGTTCAGAATAACAATTAGGTCTCACATTTACTCATATCAATGACATAATCACCTAGCGAGAAATAATAATAACTCTCAGATGATAACACTTTTTCAAAACAATCATGATAGAATATGACAAAATGGTATCTCGCTAGCCCTTTCTGAGATAGCAAAACATAAATGCAGAGCACCTCTAAAGAACAAGGACTGACTAGACATTGTAATTCACAGTAAAAGAGATGCAGTCATGCTCATACTCAATATCAATCAATAGCAAAGCATACAAATGATGGTGGTGCTCTCTGAGTGGTCCCTTTTATAAGAAGATGATGGCTCAACAAATAAAGTAAATGGAAAGGCCCTTCGTAGAGGGAAGCATTGATTTGTAGAGGTGCGAGAGCTCGAGTTTCTAAAACAGAGATAACTAATGATTTTTGAGCGGTATGCTTTCATTGCTCACATAACAACCAAATGGTTTTCAATATGTTCCATGCTAGATACATTATAGGTGGTTCCCAAACAGAATGATAAAGTTCTTACTCGCCCTCCACCAATCAGCCACACTCCACGGCGGGCCGAATCCATGAGTACCGGCCATACAAACACAATTCTGGGGGATTTTTGTTTAATCATCTTTTGCTTTTTAATTCGAGCATAAAACTGGCATCCCGATTACCAGCTAGTTTCTCATGAACGATAGTGAATCAACACATATCATGAGAATAACCCACCTAGCATGGAAGATACTGACGGCCCCTAGTCGCCACATGAGCGATTTAGGCATACAAAACATAATGTTTATTTGAAGGTTTAGAGTTTGGCACATGCAAATTTACTTGGAACGGCAGGTAAATACCGCATGTAGGTAGGTATGGTGGACTCATATGAAACAACTTTGGTTTTGAGAGATTGGATGCACAAGCAATATTCCCGCTTAGTACAAGTGAAGGCTAGCAAAAGACTGGGGAGCGACCAACTAGAGAGCGACACAATCATCAACTTGCTTTGAGATTAACTAACATTGAATGCAAGCATGAGTAGCATATACATCACTATGAACATAAATATCATGGAAGCTATGTTGATTTTGTTTCAACTAGATGCATGAACATGTGCCAAGTCGAGCCACTTGAATCGTTCAGAGGAGGATACCACTCCATCATACTACATCACAACCATGTTAATATACATTTTGGCACCCAAAACAAACCATTATCCACTCTTAGCTAATTAAACATGGCATGCATAACTATAATCTCTAACTATCATTGCAAATATGTTTCACCCATGATGAACTTAATTCGAATGATGAGCTAATCATATTTAAGAAAGCAAGATAGGTCGAGTTCATCCCAGAATTTCTCCATCTCAATCTTTTCATCAAATATCGTCATTATTTCCTTTCACTTGCATGACCGAACAGTGTGGATAATAATAAGAGTGCACGTGCATTGGACTAAGCTGGAATCTGCAAACAATAACTCAAAGGAGAAAACAAGGTAACATGTGCTCTCTAATAGTTAAACAATAATGAATATGAGAGCCACTCGACAATTCATTGTGGTCTTCTCCTTACGACCCGAAGAAAGAAAAAAATCAAATAAAGAATGAGAAACCTTATTTACACGGGAAACCTCCCAACAAGTAAAACAAGAACGAGAAATCTTTTTGTGTTTTATTTTTAATGCTATAACTAAACAACTGGAAATAAAGCTAGAACTAGTTTGTTTTATTTTTATCAAAGTTAAATAAACACACAAGAAGAAAGTGAAACAAGACAATAAACTACCATGGATGGTACAATGAAAGAGTATGAACACCGACTAGTAAGATGAGTGTGTGAACATGAGCATTGGAAATATGCCCTAGAGGCAATAATAAATTAGTTATTATCATATTTCCTTGTTCATGATAATCGTTTATTATCCATGCTATAATTGTATTGATCGGAGACTTAGGTGCATGTGTGGATACATAGACAAAACCATGTCCCTAGTAAGACCTGGATAAAGCTACCTAATTGTTGAGCATCAAGATCTATAGAGATAGATCAAGATACTTGATGAGACTTTCAATGAGTACATACCGTGATAAGATTTTGAAAGAGTTCAAATGGATCAGTTAGAGAAAGAGTTCTTGCCTGATTTGTAAGGTATAAAGTTGAGTAAGACTCAATGCCCAGTGACTGTAGAAGATAGAGAAAAGATGAGTGTCATCCCCTATGGTTCAGCCATAGGCTCTATCATGTATACAATGTTGTGCACAAGACCCGATGTCAGCCTTGCCATAAGTATGGTCGGAAGGTTTGAAATTTATCCTGGAATAGAGCACTGGACAGCTGTCAATATTATCCTTAGTAACTAAAAGACTAAGGAGATGTTTCTCGATTATGGAGGTGATAAAGAGTTCGTCGTAAAGAGTTATGTCGATGCAAGCTTTAACACCAATCCGGATGACTTTTAGTAGCAATCCGGATACTTATAGTGGAGCAGCCATTTGGAATAGGTCCCAGTGGAGTGTGGTAGCAGTATTTATAGTTTAACATAAAGATTTGCAAAGTACACACGGATCTGAATGTTGCAGAACCATTGACTATAAGACCTTTCTCACATGCAAAGCATGATCGAGCCCCAGAACTCATTGGGTGTTAGATTCATAACAATGCAAATCACATGGTGATGTGAACTAGATTATTAACTCTAGTGCAAGTGGGAGACTGTTAGAAATATGCCCTAGAGGCAATAATAAATTAGTTATTATCATATTTCTTTGTTCATGATAATCGTTTATTGTCCATGCTATAATTGTATTAATCAGAGACTTAGATGCATGTGTGGATACATAGACAAAACCATGTCCCTAGTATGACTCTAATAGACTAGCTTTTTGATCAAAGATGGTTAAGGTTTCCTAGCCATTGACATGAGATGTCATTTGATAACGGGATCACATCATTAGGAGATTGATCAGATGGACTAGACCCAAACTACAAACGTAGCATATGATCGTGTCGGTTTATTGCTACTGTTTTCTGCATGTCAAGTATGTGTTCCTATGACCATGAGATCATGCAACTCACGAACATCGGAGGAGTGCCTTGTGTGTATCAAACGTCATAACGTAACTGGGTGACTATAAAGGTGCTCTACAGGTATCTCCGAGGGTGTCTGTTGAGTTGGCATGGATCAAGACTGAGATTTGTTACACTGTGTGACGGAGAGGTATCTCAGGGCCCACTCGATAATACAACATCACAACAAGCCTTGCAAGCAATGTGACAAAGTGTTAGTCACGGGATCTTGTGTTACGGAACGAGTAAAGCGACTTGCTGGTAACGAGGTAGAACTAGGTATGGAGATACCGACGATCGAATCTCGGGCAAGTAACATACCGAAGAACAAAGGGAACATCATACGGGATTAACTGAATCCTTGACACAGAGGTTCGAACGATAAAGATCTTCATAGAATATGTAGGAACCAATGTTGACATCCAGGTCCTGCCATTCGTTATTTACCGTAGAGGTGTCTCGGTCATGTCTACATAGTTCTCGAACCCGCAAGGTCTGCACACTTAAGGTTTGGTGACGTTTCGGTAGTATAGAGTTATGTATGGTGGTGACCAAAGTTTGTTCAGATTCACAGATGAGATCCTAGACGTCACGAGGAGCTTCGGAATGGTCCCATGGTAAAGATTCATATATAGGAAGTCCTATTTTGGTCGCCGGAAAAGTTTCGGGCTCATCGGTAGGGTACCGGGAGTGCCGGTAGTGTACCGGGAGACCATCGGGAGGGGTATTTCGACCCAAGAGGATACATGGGCTGTGGGAGTGTAAATACCGGCCCTTAGTGGGCTGGTGGAAATCCCGCACAAGGCCCATGAGGCTAGGAAGCAAAGCCCAAAGAGAAAAAGGTGGAAAAAAGGCAAAAAAAAGGGTGAATCATAGTCCTACTAGGATTGGAGGTGGATTCCACCTCTCCCACTTGATTTGGCCGACCCAATTGCTGGTCCTTTGAGGGACAAGCCTCCTCCTCTCTTCCTCTTACATATACTAGAGGTTTTAGGGTTTTTTTGGCACCAGATTTCAGCCACGTGCAAACCCTAATCTCTAGTGCATAGTTTCTCCTCTAGATCGGTTTTCTACAGTGCTTAGGCGAAGCCCTGCCGGAATTGCTCCACCACCATCACCGGAGCGCCGTCAGGCTACCAGAGAACTCTTCTTCCTCTCCACTCCTTCTTGCTGGATCAAGACGGTGGAGATCGTCATCAAGCTGTACGTGTGCTGAACGCGGAGGTGCCGTCTGTTCGGCGCTAGATCGGAAGGATCATGATCAAGTTCATGGGACGGATCGTGATCAAGTTCGTGGGACGGATCGTGATCGGATCGCGGGACGTATCGTGATTGGATCGCGGGACGGATCATGATTGGATCGCGGGACGCACGGCGATTTGGATCGCGAAGACGTTCGACTACACCAACCGCGTTTCTTAACGCTTCCCGCTTAGCGATCTACAAGGGTATGTAGATCCACAGTCCCTCACATAGATGCTCGTCGCCATGGATAGATCTTGCGTATGCGTAGGAATATTTTTGTTTCCCATGCAACGTTCCCCAACAGTGGCATCATGAGCTAGGTCTATGTGTAGATGAGATCTCGATTAGAACACAAAGAGTTTGTGGGCCTTGATGCTTAGATTGCTTCCTCCCTTGGTCGGATTTTGGTTCAGCGGTATTGTGAGATGAAGCGGCTTGCACCAACATTACTCGTACGCTTACGAGAGACCTGTTCTCTCGACCGCAACTTGTTGCATAGATGGCTTGCGGGTGTCAGTTTCTCTCACTTTAGTTGGATCGGATTCGACAAAGGCGGTCTTTGAGAAGGTTGAAAAGCAAATTATGTATCACCATTGTGGTTTATGCGTAGGTGAGAATCGTTCTTGCTAGAAAACCATAGCAGCCACGTAAAACATACAACAACAATTAGAGGACGTCTAACTTGTTTTTGCAGGGTATGTTGTGATATGATATGGCCAATTACATGATGTGATATATGTGATGTATGAGATGATCATGTGATGTATAGATTTTCATGACTTGCATGTCGATGAGTACGGCAACCGGCAGGAGCCATAGGGTTGTCTATAATTATTGTATGACCTGCGTGTCAATCATTAACCGCTATGTAATGCTTTACTTTGTCGCTACGGTAGCAATAGTAGTAGAAGCATGTTGGGCGCGACAACTCTGATGGCGACCAATTGATGGAGATCAAGATGATGGAGATCATGGTATCATGCCGGTGACGATGGAGATCATGCCGGTGCTTTCATGATGGAGATCAAAAGCACAAGTTCATGGCCATATCATGTCACTTATGATTTGCATGTGATGTTAATCCTTTTATGCACCTTCTTTTCCTTAGGACGGCGGTAGCATTATAAGGTGATCCCTCACTTAATTTCAAGATAAATTGTGTTCTCCCCGAGTGTGCACCGTTGCGAAAGTTCTTTGTGTCGAGACACCACATGATGATCGGGTGTGATAGACTCTACGTTCACATACAACGGGTACAAGCCAGTGTTGCACGCGCAGAACACTCGGGTTAAACTTGACGAGCCTAGCATGTACAGACATGGCCTCGGAACATAAGAGACCGAAAGGTCGAACATGAGTCATATAGTAGATATGATCAACATGATGATGTTCACCATTGCAGCCACCTCAACTTACGTGATGATCAGACTTGAGTTGGTGAATTTGGATCATGTATCACTCGGATGACCGGAGGGATGCCAATTTGAGTGGGAGTTCTTAAGTAATATGATTAATTGAACTCATTATGATGAGCATAGTCAGTAGTGTCTTTGCAAAATTATGTTGTAGATTACTAGCTCACGCTGGAGCTCCCTTGAGATTTTTATATGTTCCTAGAGAAATAGAGTTGAAAGATGATGGTAGCAATATTGCGGACTGGCTCCGTGATATGAGGATTGTCCTCATTGCTACACAGAAGGCTTATGTCCTTAATGCACCGCTCGGTGCGCCAACCCCTCTAGCGTCGTTTGTAGATGTTGTGAACATCTGACATGCACGTTCTGATGACTACTTGATAGTTTAGTGCGTCATGCATTACGGCTTAGAATTGAGGCTCCGAAATGTTTTGAATGTCGTGGAACATATGAGATGTTCTAAGAGATGGAATTAGGATCTCAGGCTCGTGCCCGTGCTGCGAGATATGAGCTCTCCAACTAGATTCTTGGCCTGCAAGATGAAGGAGAATAGCTCAATCGTTGAGCATGTCCTCAGATTGTCTGGTGCTACAATCGCTTGAATCGAGTGGGAGTTGATCTTGCGGATAGGATACTGATTGATATAGTTCTCCAAATCAGTGTCACTAATCTACTAGAACTTGGTGATGAACTATAAAATGCCAGGGATAGAAATAATGATCCCTGAGCTGTTCGCGGTGTTTGACACCACGAAGGTAGAAATCAAGAAGGAGCGTCAAGTGTTGATGGTTAGTCAAACCACTAGTTTCGAGAAGGGCAAGAGCAAGGAGGGAAACTTAATGGATATCAAGTCAGTTGGCTGCTCCAGTGAAGCAACCCAAAGTTGAACTCAAACCCGAGACTAAGTGCTTCGATTATGAGGAGAGCGGTCGCTGAAGCGGAACAACCCTAGATACTTGGTAGATAAGAAGGCTGGCAACGTCAACATAAGTATATTTGATATACGTGTTATTGATGTGTACCTTGCTAGTACTCCTAGTATCACCTGGGTATTGGATACCGGTTCGGTTGCTAAATGTTAGTAACTCGAAATAAAATCTACAGAATAAAAGGATAACTAGCTAAGGGTGAGGTGACGATGTGTATTGGAAGTGTTTCCAAGGTTGATGTGATCGACATCGCACGCTCTCTCTACCTTCGGGATTAGTAACAAACCTAAATAAGTGTTATTTGGTGTTTTGCGTTGAGCATGAATGTGATTAGATCGTGTTTATTGCAACATGGTTATTCATTTAAGTTAGAGAATAATGGTTATTCTGTTTACATGAATAATACCTTCAATGGTCATGCACCCAGTGAGAATGGTTTGTTGAATCTTGATCGTAGTAATACACATGTTCATAACATTGATGCAAAAAGATGCAAAGTTAATAATGATAGTACCACATACTTGTGGCACTGCCACTAAATATCATATTGGTATAAAACGCATGAAGAAACTCCATGCTGATGGATCTTTGGACTCTTTCGATTTCGAATCGGTTGAGACACGCGAACCATGCCTCTTGGTCAAAGATGACTAAGGACCCCGTTTTCTGGTTTGACGGAGCGGGCAAGTGATTTATTGGAAATGATACATGTTGATGTATGCAATCCAATGAGTCTTGTAGCGTGCGGTGGATATTGTTATTTTCTTACATTCAGTGATGATTTGGGTAGATATAGTGTATGTTTACTTAATGAAACACAATTCTGAATCGTTTGAAAAAGTTCAAGCAAATTCAGAGTGAAGTTTAAGACCATCATGACAAGAAGATAAAAATATCTGCAATATGATCGTGGAGGTGAATATCTGAGTTACGAGTTTGGCATACAACTTTAGACAATGTGAAAGTTGTTTCACAACACACGCCACCTGGAACACCATAGTGTGATGGTATGTCCGAACGTCATAGTCATGCTCTATTGGATATGGTGCAAGTTATGATGGCTCTTATCGTTTTGCTACTATAATTTTGGGGTTGTGCATTAGAGACAACTACATTCACTTTAAATAGGGCACCATCTAAATCCGTTGAGATGACACCGTGTGAATTATGGTTTGATAGAAACCTAAGTTGTCACTTCTTAATGTTTGGGGCTGCGACGCTTGTGTGGAAAATGTTTTCACCTAATGAGCTCGAACCCAAAGCGGACAAATGCATCTTCGTAGAATACTCTAAGAATAGTTGGGTGAACCTTCTATCTCAGATCCAAGCATAAAGTGTTTGTTGCTGAAACGGGTCCTTTCCCGAGAAAAGGTTTCTCTCGAAAGAATGAGTGGGAGGAAGATAGAACTTGATGAGGTTGTTGAACCTTTGTTTCAACCAGAGAGTAGCGCAGCGTAGGAAGTTGTTTCTGTGAAGCCTACGGTAGTTGAAGAGGAAGTCAATGATGATGATCATGAAGCTTCGGATCAAGTTACTATCGAACCTCGTAGGTCAACAAGGACGTGTACTGCTCCTGAGCTATATGACAACCCTGTCTTGGAGGTCATATTGTTGGACAACGATGAACCTACGAGCTATGGAGAAGCGATGATGGGCCCGGATTCCGACAAATGGTTAGAGGCCATGAAATCCGAGAAAGGATCCATATATGAAAACCAAGTATAGACTTTGGTAGACTTGCTTGATGGAGGGCAGGTCATTGAGTACAAATGGATCTTTAAAATGAAGACAGACGCTGATGGTGAATGTCACAATTTATAAATCTCGACTTGTCGCAAAGAAGTTTCCGGCAAGTTCAAGGAGTTGACTGTGATGAGACTTTCTCACTCATAGCGATGCTAAAGTCTGAATTATGTTAGCAGTTGCTGCATTTTTCAATTATGAAATCTGCCAGATGGATGGCAAAACATCGTTTCCTTTCTTGAGGAAAGGTTGTATGTGATACAACCAGAAGGTTTTGTCAGTCCTAAGGATGCTAAAAGGTGTGCAAGCTTCAGTGATCCTTCTATGAACTGAAGCAAGCTTCTCGGAGTTGGAATATACACTTTGATGAGGTGATCAAAGTTTTTTGAAATTTATACAAAGTTGACGAGAAACTTGTATTTACAATAAAGTGACTGGGAGCACTATAGAATTTCTGATAAGTATATGTGGATGACATATTGTTGATCGGAAATAACTTAGAATATCTAGAAAGCATAAACGGTTGTTTGAAAAGTGTTTTTCAAAGTAAGACCTGGATAAAGCTACCTAATTGTTGAGCATCAAGATCTATAGAGATAGATCAACATACTTGATGAGACTTTCAATGAGTACATACCTTGATAAGATTTTGAAAGAGTTCAAATGAATCAGTCAGAGAAAGAGTTCTTGCCTGATTTGTAAGGTATAAAGTTGAGTAAGACACAATGCCCAGTGACTGGAGAAGATAGAGAAAAGATGAATGTCATCCCCTATGCTTTAGCCATAGGCTGTATCATGTATGCAATGTTGTGCACAAGACCCGATGTCAGCCTTGCCATAAGTATGGTCAGAAGGTTTCAAAGTAATCCTGGAATAGAGCACTGGACAGCGGTCAAGATTATCCTTAGTAACTAAAAGAGTAAGGAGATGTTTCTCGATTATGGAGGTGATAAAGAGTTCGTCGTAAAGAGTTATGTCGATGCAAGCTTTAACACCAATCCGGATGACTCTTAGTAGCAATCCGGATACTTATAGTGGAGCAGCCATTTGGAATAGGTCCCAGTGGAGTGTGGTAGCAGTATTTATAGTTTAACATAAAGATTTGCAAAGTACACACGGATCTGAATGTCGCAGAACCATTGACTATAAGACCTTTCTCACATGCAAAGCATGATCTAGCCCCAGAACTCATTGGGTGTTAGATTCATAACAATGCAAATCACATGGTGATGTGAACTACATTATTGACTCTAGTGCAAGTGGGAGACTGTTGGAAATATGCCCTAGAGGCAATAATAAATTAGTTATTATCATATTTCCTTGTTCATGATAATCGTTTATTGTCCATGCTATAATTGTATTAATCAGAGACTTAGATGCATGTGTGGATACATAGAGAAAACCATGTCCCTAGTATGCCTCTAATAGACTAGCTCGTTGATCAAAGATGGTTAAGGTTTCCTAGCCATTGACATGAGATGTCATTTGATAACGGGATCACATCATTAGGAGAATGATGGGATGGACTAGACCCAAACTACAAACGTAGCATATGATCGTGTCGGTTTATTGCTACTGTTTTCTGCATGTCAAGTATGTGTTCCTATGACCACGAGATCATGCAACTCACGAACATTGGAGGAGTGCCTTGTGTGTATCAAACGTCACAATGTAACTGGGTGACTATAAAGGTGCTCTACATGTATCTCCGAGGGTGTCTGTTGAGTTGGCATGGATCAAGACTGGGATTTGTTACACTGTGTGACGGAGAGGTATCTCAGGGCCCACTCGATAATACAACATCACAACAAGCCTTGCAAGCAATGTGACAAAGTGTTAGTCACGGGATCTTGTGTTACGGAACGAGTAAAGAGACTTGCCGGTAACGAGGTAGAACTAGGTATGGAGATACCGACGATCGAATCTCGGGCAAGTAACATACCGAGGAACAAAGGGAACATCATACGGGATTAACTGAATCATTGACATAGAGGTTTGACCGATAAAGATCTTCGTAGAATATGTAGTAACCAATGTCGACATCCAGGTCTTGCCATTGGTTATTGACCGTAGAGATGTCTTGGTCATGTCTACATAGTTTTCAAACCTACAGGGTCTGCACACTTAAGGTTTGGTGACGTTTCGGTAGTATAGAGTTATGTATGGTGGTGACCGAAGTTTGTTGGGAGTTTCGGATGAGATCCTAGACATCATGAGGAGCTACGGAATGGTCCGGAGGTAAAGATTCATATGTAGGAAGTCCTATTTTGGTCGCCGGAAAAGTTTCGGGCTCACCGGTAGTGTACCGGGAGTGCCGGTAGTGTACCGGGAGACCATCGGGAGGGGTATTTCAACCAATGAGGCTACATGGGCTGTGGGAGAGTAAATACCAGCCCTTAGTGGTCTTGTGTAAATCCCACACAAGGCCCATGAGGCTGGGAAGCAAAGACCAAAGAGAAAAAGGTGGAAAAAAGGCAAAAAAATAGGGTGAATCTTAGTCCTACTAGGATTGGAGGTGGATTCCACCTCTCCCACTTGATTTGGCCGACCCAATTGCTGGTACTTTGAGGGCCAAGCCTCCTCCTCTCTTCCTCCTATATATACTAGAGGTTTTAGGGTTTTTTTGGCACCAGATTTTAGCCACGTGCAAACCCTAATCTCTAGTGCATAGTTTCTCCTCTAGATCGGTTTTCTGCAGTGCTTAGGCGAAGCCCTGCTGGAATTGCTCCACCACCCTCGCCGGTGCGCTGTCAGGCTGCCGAAGAACTCTTCTTCCTCTCCACTCCTTCTTGCTGGATCAAGACAGTGGAGATTGTCATCAAGCTGTACGTGTGCTGAACGCGGAGGTGCCGTCCGTTCGGCGCTAGATCGGAAGGATCGTGATCAAGTTCGTGGGACGGATCGTGATCAAGTTCGTGAGACGGATTGTGATCATGTTCATCAGACGGATCGTGATCGGATCGCGGGATGGATCGTGATTGGATCGTGGGATGGATCGTGATTGGATCACGGGACGCACGATGATTTGGATCGCGAAGACGTTCGACTACACCAACCGCGTTTCTTAACGCTTCCCGCTTAGCGATCTACAAGGTTATGTAGATCCACTCTCCCTCTCGTAGATGCTCATCACCATGGATAGATCTTGTGTATGCGTAGAATTGTCTTGTTTCCCATGCAACATTCCCCAACAGGATGGTACAATGAAAGAGTATGAAGACCGACTAGTAAGATGAGTGTGTGAACATGAATGTAAAGTCGGTGAGAAATACGTACTCCCCCAAGCTTAGGATTTTGGCCTAAGTTGGGCTATGGACATGGCTGGCCCTGATAATATCCGAAATCATAGTTAGGGTCGTACTGGGCTGCGGCGGCTACCGCCTGAACGACTGCAGCGTGAAGGCAAGCTGATTCCGTGTCCCTCTTTTACTCGGGTGCCTCCTCTCTGGTTATAATGTATCTCCGTTTTTCCTGAAAGTTAAAGAAGGTAGGAGCGGGAAGGGTAACATGGACAACACGCTGTCTGTCAAAAATTAGTCGGCACTGAAGAGATGGTTCGTTCCTTTCGAGAAACTAAAAATGTACCAAAGCCTCATAATCAAGAAAAGCAGGTGGTAACTCAATATCATTTCCATGTAAGGGTACCCAAGATAATTAGTTAAACGAGTGGCGTAAATCCCACCAAAGAAATATGCATCCTTAGCATTATTATGCATCTTTCTAGCAATAATGGCTCCTAAGTTATATCGCCTTGCACCCATTATCGGACTCTTAAGAATACTACGATTGGTTGCATAATGGTGGCTATGCTCAGTTTTACTTTTAATACATCTACCTATGAATAGAGCAAAATAATGTATGGTAGGAAAGTGAATTCTCCCCATGGTAGCCTGTGTAATATTTCAAGTTTCTCCGATGGTAATGCTAGCAAGAAACATTATATTCAGTTTTGTGCGGATCACTATAGCTACCCCATTGTGGAATTTTGCATGCATGATTAAAATCCTCTATACCCAAAGTATATGATTTGTCATAAAGGTCAAATACAACGGAGGTTTATTATGATTGAGCGAAAATTCAAACCTTCGCACAAAAGAATCCGTGAGTTGATATTATTGCTTGCACTTGTCCGACACAAAATCCTCAAGGCTAGCATTACTTGTCTATGCATAAAATTCTTCCTTGAAACCGGCGTCACTCATGAATGAATCTGATGGGCATTCACAAGGTCATACTTGAGCTTCCCTTGGTGGTTCAAGGTTGGGCTCACGTATCGCGAGTCTTGGGGCCTTCTTGCTCGATGAACCCCCTTGAATCACCTTCCTCAACATTTTTTTCTTTTTCTGAAAAAATCTGAAAATTTTAGTGACTCAAAATAAAGGTGCACAAAACTCAACAAAAATCATAGCAACTACTCCCACAAGTGCCTAGAGGCTATATCATGCATCAAAACTACTTGGGATCATACAATTTGACATGAAAGCTCAAGTGCAAGGTCACCTCAGCAGTAGAAATTTGCAATATATAAAGCACTAGAACAAAAACTAATTGGACTATTGGAGGAGTCACATACGGAAGAGCAATCTCCCAAAATAGTTTTATGAATGAAGCTTTGAACCAGGAGATCGAAAACGGCACCAAAATGAGCTAGAATACGGGTTTGAGCAATGGGAGGATTTTTTCTGGAGGAAGATGAAGTGAATGGGTGCTAGAATAAGTGGAGGTGTGGCCAGGGGGTGTGGCCTCGCCTAGTGGGCTTATGGCCCACTCGTATAGCCCCCTACAGTGTGCTTTGTGCCAATTTTTTTAAATATTCCAAAAAACTCATACTCCATTTTCAGGACATTTGAAGAACTTTTTTTTTCAGGTCACTTTTTTATTTGCACGGGAGACTCAAAAAATAGAAAAATAATAGCATTTTTACTTAATTTAATCTTACTAACAGAAAGGAAAAGTTAGGTACAAGGAGTTGTGCTTTCTAAATTCATCCATCTCATGCTCATCAAAAGGAATCCATCAATAAGGTTGATCAAGTCTTATTAATAAACTTCTTTCGAAAAACATGAAACCGAGGAATTTTCAAATAACACTAAGCTCAATGGGGATATGTATATCCCCAACAATAAGTATATCATATTTCTTCTTGACAATAATAAGAGGGAACTCAAAGTCTCCAATAGTAATTGTTGGAATTTTTTCAATGGAGTTGATACTATGAACTTGATGTTGTTTCTCTGGAAAGTGTACCGTATGCTCATTACCATTAATATGAAAAGTGACATTGCCCTTGTTGCAATCAATAACAGCCCTGTTGTATTAAAAAAGGGCTACCAATGATGATCGACATACAGTCGTCCTCGGGAATATCAAGAATAACAAAGTTCGTCAAGCTAGTATTATTTGGAATTACGACAGGTACATCCTCACAAATACTGAAAGGTAGAGCAGTTGATTTATCAGCCATTTGCAAAGAAATTTCAGTAGGTGTCAACTTATTCAAATCAGGTCTATGATATAAAGAGAAAGGCATAACACTAACACCAGCTTCCAAATCACATAAAGCAGTTTTAACATAACTCCCTTTAATAGAGCATGGTATAGTTAGTATTCCACGATCTCCTAATTTCTTTGGTACTCCACCCTTAAAAGTATAATTATCAAGCATGATAAAAATCTCTGCTTCCGGTATCTTCCTTTTACTAGTCACAATATCTTTCATATACTTAGCATAATGAGACATTTTTAGAATATTGGTCAAGCGCATACGCAAAAAGACAGGTCTAAGCATTTGAAAAAAGCGCTCAAAATCCTCTTCATCCTATTTGCTGGATGGTTTAGGAGGAAAAGGCATGGGTTTCTGAACCCATGGTTCTCTTTCTTTACCATGTTTCCTAGCAAGAAAGTCCTGTTTATCATATCTTTTATTCTTAGGATTTGGGTTATCAAGATCAACAACAGTTTCAATCACCACATCAGTATCATTACTAGGTTGAGCATCAACATGAACATCATCAATAATATTATCACTAGGCTCATGTTCATCACCAGATTGTGTCTCAGCATCAGAAATAGAAATATCATTTGGGTTCTCAGGTGTATCTATAACAGGTTCACTAGAAGCATGCAAGGTTCTATCATCATCCTTATTCCTCCTATTATTGGAACGACTAGGTGCATTAATATTATCCCTTTGATAATCTTGTTCAATTATCTTAGGATGGCCCTCAGGATACAAAGGTTCCTGAGTCATTCTTCCACCTCTAGTCACAACTTTAATAGAACGATCATTGTTCTTACTATTCATTTCATTAAGCAAACCATTATGTGCCTTAAGTACTTGTTCTACTTGAGTAGTTACCATGCAAGCATGTTTACTAATCAGTTTAAGATCATTGATAGTTCTAATCATATAATCACCTAAGCGATCAATCATGAAAGCATTATGTTTCAATTGTCTACTAACATAAGCAATAAAATTTCCTTGCTTAACAACAAAATTATCAAATTCATCCAAGCATTGGCTAGCAGACTTATTATAAGGAGTATTGCTTTCATCAAATCTACAAAGAGACTTTACCTCTACTACCTATGTCGGGTTATCAAGACCATGAATTTGTTCAATAGGTGCTAGATTCTTAACATCTTCAGCTTTAATATCTTTTTCTTTCATAGATTTCTTTGCCTCTTGCATATCTTCAGGACTGAGAAATAGAATACCTCTTTTCTTTGGACTTGGCTTCGGAGGTGGTTCGGGAATAGTCCAATCATTATCATTGCTCAATATATGATTCAATAGTATTTCAGCTTGTTCAACTGTTCGTTCCTTGAAAACACAACCAACACAATTATCTAGGTGCTCCCTAGAAGCATCGGTTAGTCCATTATAAAAGATATCAAGTATTTCATTTTTCTTTAGAGGATGATCAGGAAAAGCATTAAGTAATTGGAGAAGCCTCCGCCAAGCTTGTGGGAGACTCTCTTCTTCAATTTGCACAAAGTTAAATATTTCCTGTCACGCAGCTTGTTTCTTATGGGCAGGAAAATATTTTTCAGAGAAGTGATATATCATACCTGGGGGCTACGCACACAATCAAGAGCAAGAGAACTAAGCCATATCTTCGCATCACCCTTTAACGAGAAAGGAAGCAACTTAAGGATATAAAAATAACAAATTTTTTCCTCATGAGTAAATAGGGTGGCTATATCATTCAGTTTAGTAAGATGCGCCACAATAATTTCAGATTCATAACCATGGAAAGGATCAGATTCAACCAAAGTAATTAACTCATGATCGACAAAGAATTCATAGTCCTTGTCAGTAACAAAGATAGGTGAAGTAGCAAACTTGGGATCATATTTCATTCTAGCATTCAAAGATTTTTCTTTCCACTTGCATAGTAATTTCTTAAGATCATCTCTATCATTACAAGCAAGAAAGTCCCTAGATACCTCTCCTTCCATAAAATAACTCTCAGGAATATCAGGCAATTCATATCTAGGAGCACTAGGTCTAGTAGGTGTCTCAAAGTGTTCAGTTTCAATAATTTCATCAGTTTCAGAAGTATCATAGTTTTCAGCATTGACTCTAGTAATTTGTTCATCCAGAAATTCACCCAGTGGCATAGTATTATCAAGCAAAGTATCATCATAAGCATCATGCATAGCAGAAGTGGCATCATCAATTACTTGTGACATATTAGAATTACTAGCAGGTGTTGTTGTCGCAAACTTACTCATAATAGAAGGTGAATCAAGTGCAGTGCTAGATGGCAGTTCCTTACCTCCCCTCTTAGTAGAGGGATAGATCTTGGTTTTTGGATCTTTTAGATTCTTCATAGTGATCAACAGATATAAATCCCATGTGACTCAGTGAATAGAGCTATGCTCCCCGGCAATGGCGCCAGTAAAAGGTCAATAGATATAACCCACAAGTATAGGGGATCGCAACAGTTTTCAAGGGTAGAGTATTCAACCCAAATTTATTTATTCGACACAAGGGGAGGCAAAGTATATTCTTGAGTATTCGCACATGAGTTGTCAATTTAGCCACACTTGTAAGACTTAATATCTACAACAAAGTATTCAGTAGCATAGTATGGAAGTAACGGTAACAGTAGCAGTTTTGTAGTGATTGTAATAGTAGCAATGGAGAAGTAACTTAGAAAGGATCAATATGTAGAAAGCTCATAGGCAATGGATCGGTGATGATAACTATGCTGGATGTAATTCATCATGCAACAGTTATAACATAGGGTGACACAGAACTAGATCCAATTCATCAATGTAATGTAGGCATGTAATCCATATATAGTCATACATGCTTATGGAAAAGAACTTGCATGCCATCTTTTGTCCTACCCTCCCGTGGAAGTGGGGTCCTAATGTAAACTAAGGGATTTTAAGGCATCCTTTTAATAGAGAACCGGACAAAAGCATTAGCACTTCGTGAATACATGAACTCCTCAAACTACAGTAATCACCGGAAAGAATCTCAGTTATTGTCACCCCGATGGATGCAGAACATAACTCGTAATAGGTGTCTACAACTTGCAAGATAGGAACAAGAACACATCTATATTCATGAAAACATAATTGGTTTAGATCTGAAATCATGGCACTCGGGCCCTAGTGACAAGCATTAAGCATAGCAAAGTCATAGCAACATCAATCTCATAACATAGTGGATAGTAGGGATCAAAACCTAACAAAACTAATTTGATTACATGATAAATCTCATCCAACCCATCACTGTCCAACAAGCATATGATGGGATTACTCATGAACGCCGGAGAGTATCATGGAATTGGTGATGAAGGATGGTTGGTGATGACAATGGCATCGATTTCCCCTCTCCGGAGACCAAAACGGACTCCAGATCTGGTCTCCCGATGAAGAACAGTGGGTGGCGGCGGCTCTGTATCGTGAAACGTGATGAACTCTTCCCCTTGATTTTTTTCTCCGCTAATAAGGTTATATGGAGCTGGAGAGGAGGTTGGAGGAGCCACAAGGGCCTCCACAAAGCCTGCTAGGCATGGCCAGGGGGTGGCTGCGCCTAGCAGGCTTGTGGCGTGCAGGTGGCCCCCTCTAGTTACTTCTTGTGCCAATATTTTTTATAAAATCCAGACATATTCTCTGTAAATTTTCAGGACGATCCGAGAACTTTTATTTCCGCACACAAATAACACCAAGGCAATTCTGCTGAAAACAGTGTCAGTCCGAGTTAGTTCCATTCAAATCATGCAAATTAGAGTCCAAAACAAGGGCAAAAGGTTTTGCAAAAGTGGATACAATGGACACGTATCAGGGCACGACCTCTTTTCTGAGGCAGCGATGCACGTCTTCAACCACCGTCACCTTCCCGAGCTAGGGTTCGACTTCGACTCCGTGATCCACCCGGTCGCCCCCGAGGTCCGCATGGGGGCGTTGGTGAAGAGGTTCATCCGCATCACCATTCTGCTGCCTCCCGAAGCTGCAGCGGTTAGTGGTGAAGAAGGCGACACCGGCGATGTCGACGACGAGTCCCTTGCGGACGGGGCGTGTGGCGGCAAAGGCTCCTCCTGATTCCTCTTCCTTGTTTCTTTCTAGCAACATTCGACGTGCCTCGTGGAGGCGCTAAAGTTGTTTGTATTCGCGAGAAACTTTTAATGCTTGTAATAACTGTTGATCTGTGTGATTACCCTCTTCACCTTGTTTACTTCTTGCTTGTTGTGATGCTCTGCATCGGCAGGACCCGACCCCATGCATACCTCAGCCGCCGTTGGGCTATCCGGATCACCAAGGACAGTTCCAAGGAGTGAGGGGCTGCGTGGCTAGTGGGGCTCCTGAGTCGCGATGCTCGGGAGTCCCCCTTGACGTTCGAGCAGCCCTCATGAAGGTAACATGGTGAAACTAGGTTTAACTTGGAGATTTCGAACACCTTGCGCTCTGCGTCGGCAGGGCCCATCCCTATGCATACCTCAGCTGCCGTTGGGCCGTACGGATGACCGAGGACGGTTCCAAGGGGTGAGGGGATACATGGCCAGTGAGGCTCCTGAGTCGCGATGCTCAGGAGTCCCCCTTGATGTACGAGTTTCAGCGTCCTCCTGAAGGGTTTTGAGCACGTTGAGCTCTGCGTTGGCAGGGCCTGGCCCCACGCATACCTCAACCTCCGTTGGGCCATCCTGATCACCGAGGATGGTTCCAAGGGGTGAGGGGCTACGAGGCTAGTGAGGCTCATGTGTTGCGATCCTCAGGAGTCCCCCTTGACGTATAAGAGGCTCCCATACCTTTACTCGCCCGCTTTTCCTGAGAAGGGCACATGAACACCAGGTTTGGCAGACTTGGGAAGGTGGCGTGTACCAGGCTCGGCCTGGGAGTAGCCCCCATGCAGTCCCATCGTGCGTTCATCCCAGGGAATGGAGGGAAACGGGGCCACAAGGAGCCTTCCTGAGGTTGGATGCAGCCGCGAGGGCGCCCTCAGTTGTTTATGCCCACCACAGGGCTTAGGGCTTCCACATTGCATGGGCATAGTCATTGGTGGATCATGTTGACCGCCAGCATGGAGCTATGGCTTCCACATTGCGTGGGCATAGTCATTGGTGGACCGTGTTGACCGCCAGCACGAAGCTGTGGCTTCCACACTGTGTGGGCACAGTCATTGGTGGACCATGTTGAGTTGTCCACCAGCACGGAGCTGTGGCTTCCACACTGCATGGGAAGGAACCCCTTCGTGTCCTCGGGGGGCTCTGGGCATGTACAACCCATTGATTTCGTACGCGTGGCTGGCACGGTAGAACTAGGGTGTGTATCTGGAAGCTCACGAGGGCGCCTTGGCCTCGCGAGGTCCCTACCTCAAAGGCAGGTTGCACCTGGGTCTTATTGTAGATAGCACCATTCCGGGTCTTCCAATCTTCATAGCAGCCTGCACCGAGCGTCCTCCCTAGGGCAATCGAGAGTGCAAAGCACCAGTGACCCCAGGAGGTGACGTGAACGGGGCTGGCCCGCGAGACAAAGCTCAGCCACTGGATTTATCAGTGCTGCAGGGACGGACCCGAGTACAGACACTGTGCCTAGTCCCCTTGTGAGGCGGCTGAAGGTAGGCCTGCTCGGAAGTGACGACATTCATGCCGGCAAACAGCCATGCAGGCGAAAAGGGGAAACGTTAGGAAATAGATTGCATGCATGAAAAATTTCTAAAATATGGTAAATACGACGGCTACAGGGGTACGCCCTAATCGCCTGAGGATAACGCGGCTCGGCGGGTGCCCTTAAACGAAACAAGCCAAAAAGTTACCTGGCACAGACGAGCGAAAAGTCACTTGGCGGCCATGCCGCTGAAGAGACAAAGTTGCCATGTAGCCTGATCTTGTACCAACATGAGCGCGGCCCTCACGGGACTGTCATCTTCCGAGGCCCGGGATCTATGCTCCGTACGAGCATATCCTCCAAATCCTCATCGCGTCTCACCAGGCAAGGTGCAAGCATGGCCCGGGCAAGGCATTGGAATGTGATGCCGGTGTTGGCCAAGGCAAAGGGCACGCAAACACAGTTGTGCGGGTAGACCCACCTATGGTCGGCATGCGTCGGCCACAAGAGACCCTGGGACGAGGCCCCGATGATTGTGAGCGTGTTGATGCATACGCACGGATGGTCGATCGGGCTGATGATGGCGGCTGCGATTGGTGGTGCAGGGCAGTCCATTCCTTGCCCGGCCTGTGCCACATGAAGCTCCTCGATTGCCTTGATGACTAACCCTTGCGAGCTCGGTGCCTCGTGCCGAGCCCCTTGCTCTGGTAGTCACGCATTAGGGTGCGTCTTCAGGTTGTGCCTGAACACCTCCCTTGTCTCACTGGCCAAGCCGGGGGCCTCCTGTGTGGAAGCTCCCGAGCCCGATCCAAGGGGGCCGCCGAGTGCACTTTACTATGCGATGGAAAGGGTGGCCCCTTCCTGAATGTAGAGCATGAGGCTCCAACCTTAGAGGTTCCAGCGCCCTGGTGCTCCGCGAGGGTGAGTTGCTTCTTCTTCCTACGTGTGTCCTCCCGTGGTGGGGCATCCTCCTTGTTGTCCGAGCACTCGGCCACAGCAGCGCGGTAAGCACACTCGAGGGAGAAGGCGGCATCCTTCTCATCGCAGGTGACGGTGATGATGCCACCACTCCCCGACATCTTGAGGACGTTATAGCGGTGATGAGTCGCCACTATGAACTTGGCGAGGGCCGGGTACACGAGGATCGCATTGTACGGGAGGTGGATGTGGGCGACATCAAAGACGATGGTCTTGGTGTGGTAGTTCTTGCGTATGCCGAAGGTCATGGGCAGGCATACTTGCCCAATGGGAACTATGGACCCATCGGTGACTCCCGAAAAGGGCTTGGTCGACATGAGCTGGTCGTACGGTTGGCGCGTCCGGGGCACTGGCCAAAGTGTTCGGCGCGGACCATCCTGAGTTCTTGGCAGTCGTCGGTGTCGTGGTTGTTGGTGCCATGGAAGATGCAGGTCGGTCTCCCCCCTCACGGGATGCTCCTCGCCTCAGCTATGCTTCGCCTCAGGCTCGGCCGTGAGTACCGCTGGGGCCTTGCGCTTTGCCTCCTTGGCCTTGCTCTTCTTTTCCTCTATCTCTACCGCTGGAGGCTCATGGAGTGACAAGTGGCCCTCTTCGGCCTTGGCCCTCTTCGAACATCTCTACGGCGGAGCACAACTCATTGTTCATGGCGAGCTCCTCTTTCATCTTGGTGTCCGTGATGTTGTCGGTGAAAGCGGAGATGATACCCACATCCACGCCTTCGGGACCTTGAGGCGTGTAGTTGTGAAGCGTTGTATGAACTTGTGTAGGGTCTCCCCATCCTGTTGCTTCACGCGCCGTAGGTCGTTCATGGTGAGCACGCGGTCGCGGGTACCCTAGAAGTTGGCGACGCAGCGATTGCCTAGATCATCCCAGGAGGTGATGGATCCTGCCGAGAGGTTAAGGAGACAGGAGAGCGCTCCGCCCTTGAGCTCCCTGGGGAACCAGCACGCCATGACCTTGTCTCTCCACCTGCCGCACGGATGCTCAATGAGTAGAGTGTAGGAACTCGGCGGGATCCGGGGTGCCGTCATAGCGAGGGATAAGATGGGGCTTGAATTTGCAGGGCCATGTAGTTGGATGGAGCTCCGGGGCTTGCTGCGCGTGCGGACAGGGCAAGGTCTTGACGATCCTAAGGGGCTGCCTCGAGTGGTGCCCGGTCGCAACACTAGTCGGGCAGCACGGAGAGCGCGCGTGCGTCAACACGCGGTTAGGGTAGCACTTGGTAGCTTACTTCATCTCTTGCCCTTGCCTATAGCTCGTGGGGCTGGTCGCGCGGGCGTGCTTCACGCCTGGGCCCAAGGTCGGCGTCGCTTTGCGGAGGAGAGAGCGACGCGTCATGGGATGCATCGTCTGCCAAGGAAGGTCAGGGTCAAAGCGAGTAGGAGTGCGTTGAAGCCTCGCCTGAGCTCCACGACGCGCTGAAGCCAATAGTTGTGGCGGTCAGGGCGGGGTGGTAGCGGAGCAGCTTGTTCGCCATGGCGAGTGCATCCGAACCGCGCGCCGGCCCTGGCCGGGCATGGGATGATGACCCGATAGCTGGCACGATCGACGGAGTGGCGGTGTGGCCAACACGTTGCGCAATGACTGGCTGGGAGGGGTCTTGCTGTTCGTGGGCATCCTGGCTCATGGCAACGTTGTCCATCGGCGAGGGGGACCAGCGCGCGCTGGTGCGGCCCACATGTGCCTTCTGGGCAACGCGGGCAACTCGGCATGGGCTTGGCAGGCGTCAACCATCGGAGCGACGAGGTGGAAGAAGAGCTTGGCTTGAGGAGGACTTAGACACGCCCCCTACCTGGCGTGCCAATTGTCGGATTTCGGGATCCACAAAACCCTCAAGGTTCGAACACGGGGGTGTGTGCGAAGATCCCCCGCAGCCTCACCTTACCTAGATCGCTACTCGATGGTTACTATGACAAACTCACACGATGACGAGGAAGAAGATGGACACGGCAGTTTACCCAGGTTCGGGCCGCTGTGAAGCGTAATACCCTACTCCTGCTTTGGTGGATTGTCTCTCTGGGAGGTGTGGTGGATGAACTAGTATAGTGGTTTCGAGCCTCGTGTGTATGCTCAAGTGGTGTTCTTGGCTCTCTGCCTTATCTCGTGGTTCGTTGAGTGGTTGAGTCGTGGATCCGATCTACCTCTATGGTACGGCCTAGAATCTATACATAACAGTGGCCCAGGTCCTCTTCTCTTATCACATTGGCGGGAAGGGGTCCCACAATGGCCAAATTTGAAGGGGGACAAGAGTACATCATCGCCTGTCCAAAGGTGGTCTTCGCCTGCAAAGCGGCCGTCGATGATGAAAAGGTGGGTTCGGCGGTGCTCGTGGTCATGGTCTTGTTGCACTGGAATGGAAACCTTTGGGTGGCATTTCGGGAACCCGTGTACGTCCTTGCTCCCTTTGCCACAAAGGGGAAACTAGTCTACTTGGTGCGCTGGCGCCCGCTTGTCCTTGCCTGCATCACCTTTGACTCCTGTGGCCCGGGTTTGCATAGAGATCTCTGCCGCTCCGGAGGGGCCCTGAGGAGGCCCATCCTTTCTGGTCTCAGTGTCATTCTTCCTCGCGATCCTGGGGCCCTCGTGAGGGCCTTGTATTGAGTGGAGCCGTCCCAGGCCGTGCCTGGCTGACGAGGTGGGACATGTCCTGGGCCGCAGGCTGGCAGGTTTGGGTATCCCCCGTTCCTAGAACTCTGATAGATAAACAAGCCTATTCTACTATCTTTAAACTTGACAGACATGTCACGGCTCCTGAAGTCTCCTCCCTAGTGATGGGACCTTCAATCAATCCAATCCCTAGTGAGCAGCCCATGAGTCCGGACCATAAGAAATAGGCCGGCAGTCAGAGGAAACCGTAATTCCAGACTCCCTCACCCAACGCGAAAGAGAGGTTGTCAAGCTCTCTACGGTAATAAGATAGATTTGGCAATGATAGTTTTGGCAAATAGATCTCACAAGAACACAAAATAAAATAAAGAAATAAAAAGTACAACAAGGTATTTTTTGTTTTTTGGGGTTAATAGATCTGAAAACAAAAGATGCAAATAGTAGATTGGAAATCAATATGTTGGAAAAGTAGACCCGGGGGCCGTAGGTTTCACTAGTGGCTTCTCTCATGAGTATAGCGCATGATAGGTGAACAAATTACTGTAGGGCAATTGATAGAATATCAAATAATCATGACGATATCCAGGCAATGATCATTATATAGGCATCACGTCGAAGACAATAAGACCAAAACGATTTTGCATCTACTTCTATTACTCCACACATCGACCGCTGTCTAGAATGCATTTAGTGTATTAAGTTCATGGGAAAACGGAGTAATGCAATAAGAATGGTGACATGATGTAGACAAGATCTATTCATGTAGGAAGACCCCATCTTGTTATCCTTAATGGAAATGATACATGCGTGTCGTGTGGCCCCTTCTGTCACTTGGTAAGAACACGACAAGGTCAAACCCATCACAAATCACCTCTTCCCATGGCAAGAAAAATCGATCTAGTTGGCCTAACTAAACCAAAGTTTCAAAGAAGAAATACGAGGCTATAAGTAATCATACAAATAAAAGACCAAAGAAGACTCAAATCATATTCATGGATAGTAACTGATCATGAACTCAAAATTCATTGCATCCCAACAAACACACCGCAAAAGTCATTACATCAAATAGATATCCAAGAGACCATTGTATTGAGAATCAAATAGAGAGAGAGAGAGGAAGTCATCTAGCTACTGCCTACAGACATGTAGGTATGTGGTATTCTACTCATGCATCATCGGAGATGCGCCTATGAAGAAGATGAACCCCTCCGTGATGGTGTTAGTTGTATCTTGAGGTTCTAGAACTTGTCGCGGCTGGAATTGTGTTTCCTCGACTCCCCTAGGGATTTCTAAATATTTGGGAATTTATAGGCTCGATAGTTGGTTAGGGGGGAGTCCAGAGGTGACCACCCTCTACCAGGCCGCATTAGAGGCCTCTGGCACACCCTGGTGCAGGGTGGCCACCTTGGGCCCCCTCTTATGGTGTTCTTTGTCCCATCTTTTTCCTTCTAGTCCACAAAAATTCTCCAAAAATCTCACAGCATTTGGGATCTGTTTGGTACTGGTTTTGTGCTAAGTAAAAAACCAAGAAAAACAACAACCGACACTTTGGCACTATGTCAATAGGTTAGTCCCAAAAATGATATAAAGTTGCTATAAAATGATTTCAAAATATCGAAGATTGATAATATAAAAGCATGGAACAAGCAAAAATTATATACATATTGGATATGTATCAGCATGCCCAAGCTTAATTCCCAAGCTTATTCACTTGTCATTCCCAAGCACTATTACCGCTGTACTCTCGTGCAATAACAAGTGAACAAACACTCATCTTGAGAATAACACATCTAGCATGGAAAAATATCGGTCACCCCATACCATTTCATGAGCAGTACGAGCACACAAAAAGGAAAATTTATTTTGAAAATTAGAGATGACACATACAAATTTGCTTGGAACGGCATGGAAATACCATATATAGGTAGGTATAGTGGACTCATATGGCAAAACTGGTTTTAAGGATTTTGTATGCACACGTAGTATTTCTACTTAGTACAAGTGAAGGCTAGCAAATAGGTTGAGAAGCATCCAACCAAGAAACAAAAAATCACATAATAGAGCATTAAGCATAACTAATATTGAATAATGCACCATAAGTGGGATGTAATTTCATAGCACAAATATTGAATTTCGTGCCTTGCATAGAGTATCACAAACCTTACCACCAATATTCTTACTAAGCATAATTACTCATCAACATAACTCACATATCCCTATTGTCACGTCTCAAAACTATGACAAATAATAAAGTTAAATTTGTCCAATGATCTTCATGAAATTATTTATTATATCCCTCTTGAATATCAATCACTTTGGGACTAGTTTCATATATTGCAATTGCTTTTGACAAGCTCACATGGATATAAGTGAAGAACATTAGCATACAAGTTTTATCTCTCAAAATAATATAAGTGAGGCATGAGAGGATTTCTTGAAAATTAATAACTGTCAAATTAATATAAGGGATGCATGATAGCATTTCTTCAAACATGTTAAAGCACGTCGTGTTCAAAAAGATATAAGTGAAGCACTAATTCAATTGCTTTGCTCAATAGTTTTAAGTGAAGCATAAAGAGCAATTCTAACAAATCATAGCATATTTTGTCTCTATCAAGTAGGTGTGTCCAGCAAGGATACTAATGAAAATGCAAAAAGCAAAACAAGCAAAGATAGAAGACGCTTCAAGAAAAACTCATGATATGTGATGAATAAAAATATAGTTACAAGTAGTATACCGATGGTTGTTAGAAGAAAGAGGGGATGTCACTCGGGGCATCCCCAAGCTTAGTTGCTAGTTACTCTTTGGATATTACCTTGGGGTGCTGTAGCATCCCTATGTTTTGGCTCTTCTTACTCCTTATTCCTTCATCCATCGTGATCTCACCCAAAAGTTGAAAACTTCAATCAATAAAAACTTAACAAAATTCTCGTGAGATCAGTTAGTATAGTAACGAAAATTACCACTTTAGTATAGTAAAGAAAATTACCACTTTAGATACTATTGTAAACCCATTCATATTTTATCATTGCATTATATCCACTGTATTCTAACTTTACCATGACTTATACCCCCCGATACAGTAAAAAAAAGCACACGATGCAATGAAAACAGAATCTGTTTCAAACAGAATAGTCTGTAGTAATCTATACTCTACTCATATTTCTGGAACTCTTAAAATTCTGAAAATTTAGGAAAACCTAAAGCATTTGTATAGAAATACTGTGTTAAAATTTCAGCTCAATATCACATCACAAGAAAAAATTAAAATTCGTGCACTGGGAACAAAATTTTTGTTTCAGATTCAACATTGTTTCTACTCATCTTACGGATCATCCTGAAGGCATTACTTGGCAAAAACACTAAATAAAACATAAAAACACAATCGTAACAGAACCATTATTGTGCAAAACCCTCAAAAACAGAAAGGAAAAGAGAAAAGTAAGTTTTTCATTGGGTTGCCTACCAACAAGCGCTATCGTTTTACGCCCCTGGCTAGGCATAATACATAGATTCAAGTATTGTCATTCTTAGTTTTCACTCCATAGAAGGCCCTCATGATTGATTAATATTTTGGATTAATTCTTGTTCCAGGGAAGTGCTACATACCCTATTTAAGGGGAAACTGAAATTTAATATTGACTTCTTTCATATCAATCACGACACTTATAGTGCGTAAAAATGGTCTACCAAGTATGATAGGACATGACGTATTGCAATCAATATCAAGAATAATAAAATCAATGGGAACATAATTCCTATTCAAAAGAATAATAACATCATTAATTCTTCCCAAAGGCCTTTTAATAGTAGAATCTGCCAACTTCAAATTGAGAGAGCATTCTTCAATATTGGTAAGACCAATCACATCACATAAATATTTCGGAATTGTGGAAACACTAGCACCCAAATCACACAAAAAAAAGCATTCACAATTTTAATCTTGACTATAATGGTAGGTTCCCACTCATCATGTAATTTTATGGAGTAGAAATATCTAATTCCAACATTTCTTCTAAGAATTTCATCATGGCATCAACAATGTGTTTAGTAAAGCTTTATTTTGTTCATAAGCATGGCGTATTGGGTGAATTTAACATAGATTGTAGGAAAGAGATACAATCAACCAAGGAGCACCCTACAACTAAAGTCCTTGTAATAAAAAATAGTGGACACATCACTAGTTAAAGTTTTGACCTCTCCAAACGCTTTTTTATCAAAATTTTCATCAAGATTTTCACCCTCCAAATCATTGGGGCACCCTATAACTAAAGTTGAATCTTATTTAGTACCTTTATCATGAATTTTAACATTACTAAACAAGGAATACATATATCAAACACCAATCATTTTAATATCTTCGTCGTTGTTGTGAAATAATCTCTAGAAAACGCCTTTCCTTAAAATTCTCTTTTAGCTTTAAGCATAGCGGTTCTTTTCTTAGTTTCATACATAGGAGCGTATAAAGCTATAATTGATTCATTAATATTAGGTGGAAAAGCATGCAACTTTAGATTTTCTACTTCATTGGAAATTCTATCAATGCTCCTAGACATGTCATCAATCTTATTCAACTTCTCTTCTATATTAGTATTGAAAGACTTTTGACCATTGTTAAATTCTTTAAAATTATTCTCAAGATCAGAGGTGTTCATATTATTATTATTATTATTATTATAAGATTACCATACAAATTACCTCTATAAGCATTGTTACTGAAATCACTATTTTGCTCAATCAAAGTAGACAAAGGCACATCATTAAGATCAATTGGAGCATTTTTACTATCAACAAACTTCATAATAGCATCTACCTTTTCACTCAAAGTACTAATTTCTTCCACTGAATTAACCTTTTTACTAGTAGGTGACCTTTTAGTATGCCATTGTAAATAATTTCCCATAATATTATTTAGCAATTTGGTAGATTCATCCAAAGTAATTTCCATAAAAGTACCACCCACGGAGCAATCTAAAAGATTTCTAGAGACAAAAATAAATCCAGCATCAAATTTTTGTATGATCATCCAAATATTTAAACAATGAGTAGGACAATTCATTAGCATGAATTTCATTGTTTTCCAAGATTGTGTAACATGCTCATGCTCAAATTGCTTAAAATTTATGATTTGAGTCCTAAGGGAAATAATTTTCACGGTTGGAAAATACTTAGTAATAAAAGCGTCCTTGCACTTATCCCAAGAATCGATCCTATTGCGAGGCAAAGGGGAAAACCAAATTTTTGCACGATCCCGAAAGTGGAAATGAAATAACTTCAACTTCACAATATCATTGTACACATCTTTTTTCTTTTGCATATTGCATAATTTCACGAAGGTATTTGGATGGGACACGCCATCCTCATTAGAAGTACCGGAAAATTGATCCTTCATGTAAAGATTCAACAAAGCGACATTAATATCCCAAGACTCCGCACTAGTGGCGGGAGGAGCAATAAGAGTTCTAATAAAATCATTATTATTGGTATTGGAAAGATCACACAACTTGGTGTTTTCTTGAGTCATCATGACTACGCAAACAAGAGATCTGACGAGAAAAGGGAAATCGAAAAAGAGAGGGCAAATAATACGACAAATTTGTGAAGTGGGGGAGAGGAAAATTAGAAGAAACTAGCAAATAATGTAAATTGCAAGGAGATGAGATTTGTGATTAGGAGCCTGGTAGATGAGATTGCTTCCTCCCCGGCAATGGCGCCAGAAATTCCTTTGACGTGGCTTGAGACTGCATCGACATTTCCCCAAAGAGGAAGGGATGATGCAGGACAACAACGATAAGTATTTCCCTCAGTTATGAAAAAAGGTATCAATCCGTAGAGGAATATCACACACCCACGTAAACAGCACCTGCACACAAATAACAAATAGTTGCAACCCCATGCGACATAGAGTTTGTCAAGCTGTCTACGGTAATAAGATAGATTAGGTAATGGTAGTTTTGGCAAATAGATCTCGCAAGTAGACAAAATAAAATAAAGAAATAAAAAGTACAGCAAGGTATTTTTGTTTTTTTGGATTAATAGATCTGAAAGCAAAAGATGCAAATAGTAGATTGGAAAGCAATATGTTGGAAAAGATCAAATAATCATGACGGTATCGAGCCAATGATCATTATATAGGTATCACGTCCAAGACAAGTAGACCGAAACGATTCTACATCTACTTCTATTATGCCACACATCGACCGCTACCCAGCATGCATCTAGTGTATTAAGTTCATGGGAAAACGGAGTAATGCAATAAGAACGGTGACATGATGTAGGCAAGATCTATTCATGTAGGAATCGACCCGTCTTGTTATCCTTAATAGCAACAATACATGTGTGTCTTGCTGCCCCTTCTAACACTGGGAAAGAACAATACAAGGTCGAACCCATCACAAAGCACCTCTTCCCATGGCAAGAAAAATTGATCTAGTTGGCCTAACTAGACCAAATATTCAAATAAGAAATATGAGGCTATAAGTAATCATGCAAATAAGAGATCAAAGAAGACTCAAATAATATTCATGGATAGAAACTGATCGTGAACTCAAAATTCATCAGATCCCAACAAACACACCCCAAAATTCATTACATCAAATAGATATCGAACAGACCATTGTATTGAGAATCATTGAGAGAGAGGAAGCCATCTAGCTACTGCCTACGGACCCGTAGGTCTATGGTGGACTACTCATGCATCATCGGAGAGGAACCTATGAAGAAGATGAACCCTTGTGTGATGGTGTGAGATTGGATCTCGAGGTTCTGGAACTTACCGCGGCTAGAATTGTGTCTTGTCAACTCTCCTAAGGTTTTCTGAATATTTGGGAATTTATAGTCTCAATAGTCAGTTGGGGGAGTCCCGAGGTGTCCATCCTCTACAAGGCTGCGCCAGGGACCTCTTGCGTGCCCTGGTTGAGGGTGGCCACCCTGGCCCCCTCTCTGGTGGTTGTTTGGCCCATCCTGGTTCTTCTTGTTCACAATAAATCTCCAAAATTTTCCGTGGCATTTGGGCTGCTTTCGGTACCGACTTTCTGCAAAGTAAAAGACAAGGAAAAACAGAAACTAGCACTATGGCACTATGTCATTAGGTTAGTCCCAAAAACTTATATAAAGTTGCTATAAAATGATTCTAAAACATCCAAGATTGATAATATAATAGCATGTAACAAGCAAAAATTATAGATACATTGAAGACGTATGATGCTTCACTCCCCGGCTACGGCGTGACAAAAGAGTCTTCATGACCTACAAGTGTAGGGTGTAAATTGTCTTCCTTTCGATAAGTAAGAGTGTTGAACCTAACGAGGAGCAGAAGGAAATGACAAGCGGTTTTTAGCAAGGTAATTTCTGCAAGCAATGAAATTGTAGGTAACATGTAGTTTGATACCTAGATGATTGGTAACAAGCAAGTAACAATTACGGTAAATAAAGTGTTGCAAGGTAGCCCACTCGTTTTGTGGCAAAGGACAGGCCAAAACGATCTCTTATGCTAAGCAAAGTGTTCTTGAGGGTACACGGGGATTTCATGTAGTCACTTTCATCATGTTGGTTTGACTTGTGTTTGCTACTTTGATAATTTTATATGTGGGTGGACCGGTGCTTGGGTGTTGTTCTTAGTTGAACAACCTCCCACTTATGATTACTCCCCTCGCAAGCATCCGCAACTACGAGAAAATTATTAAGATCAAATCTAACCATAGCATTAAACATGTGGATCCCTATCTACCCCTTACGAAATATTGCATAAACTAAGGTTTAAGCTTTTGTCACTCTAGCAACCCATCATCTAATAACTACTCCATAATGCATTCCTTAGGCCCAAGGATGGTGAAGTGCCATATAGTTGACGTTCACATGACACCAATAAAAGAATCACAACATACATATCATAAAAATTTCAAGCACATATAAAATTCATATGATTACTTGCAACATGACCTCTCCAATGACCTCAAGAACAAAGGTAACTACTCACAAATGATATTTATTCTCAAGATCAGAGGGGTATTAAATAGCATAATGGATCTGAACATATAATATTCCACAAAATAAACCATATATTAATCAACTAAGTAATGTAATCAACACTACTAGTTACCCACAGGTACCAATCTGAGGTTCCGGTACAAAGATTGAACACAAGAGATGAACTAGGGTTTGAGAGGAGATGGTGCTGCTGAAGATGTTGATGAAGATTGGCCTCCCAAAGATGTGAGGGTTGTTGGTGATGACAACGACTTTGATTTTTCACTCCGGGAGGGAAGTTCCCCCGGCGGAATTGCTTTGCTGGAGGTCAAACATGCTCCTGCCCAAGTTCCGCCTCGAGACGGAGGCGTTCTGTCCTGAAAGTCCCCTGGCGGAATTATTTTTTCTAGTCCTGCGTCGATACCTTAATTAGAAGAAGATGGGCACCGGAGCTGGGCCGGCCTGAGCACAACCCACTAGGGCGCGCCTGGGGGGGGGGCGCTGGCGCGCCCTGGTGTCTTGTGCTCACCATGTGCCCCCTTCAGTATTATTTGCTCTAGTATTTTTTTATATATTCCAAATAATTCTCCGTGAAGTTTAAGCTCACTTGAAGATGTGCAGAATAAGTATCTCTGATTTCCTTTTTGAGGTCTAGAATTTCAGCTACCGGCATTCTCCCTCTTTGTGCAAACCTTGCATATTATGAGAGAAAAGGCATTAGAATTACTCCATAAAGCATTATTATGCATACAAACATTATAAATAACAGTAGGAAATCATGATGCAAAATGGACTTATCACTCGCCCCGTCCGTTGCTTTTGCCTCTCGTCCTTCATTATTGGATCTTCCCCTTTCTAGCTTCTGCTCTGCCCACCAAGCAGCTAGGAGCCGGTTTGTGGTAGGGGAGGGAGTCGGCCTCAAAGGAGACGGCAAAATACTTAGGGGTTTGAGGCTCAAGCTAGGACGAGGCACCAGAGGCCGGTTGGGAGCAGCCGTCGAGTGCCGTAGGCAAAGAAAGTATCGGGATGTCCGGCAAACCCGAGCCGACTGCTCCTCCGTAGGTATTTTTTGTGTGGTAGGTTTTGGGCCCGGAACTCTCGCCAGCCGGACAACTGGATCCCGATCTGTGGCTAGAGTGAAGAGTGGCCCTCGGCGTCACGCACAGTGACAACTGTCTGGAGGAGCAAAGGGCCGGGGATTGCCGGTGAGTCCTCGGGAGAGGGGAGCTGGGCCCGGAGGCCGAAGCAGAGGGAGAGAACTTGGGAGGTGATGAAAAGGTAGCCCCAGATTGTCTCTCGGGGTACCTGCTGCATTCACTAAACCCAAAAGGTGGGGCATACATACACACATTCGTTTAGCTATAAAACGAGCAAAGGAGTTCCACATTCCATGAGTGCTCCGTCTCCTCGACAGAGGCGTCCCTCTTGCGCTTCTACGACTTCTGCACATCTATGAGATATTATGTGTTGTTGTGTAGCACTTTGCTAACAATGAATGGGCCTTCCCACGAGGAGGCCAGCTTGTGCTGGCCAGCTATCCACTGGACAAGCCAGAGCACCAGGTCGCCCTCGCGGAAAGCGAGAGATTAGATCATATTATTGTGGTAGCGTTAAAACTTTAGCTGGTAAATGGTCGAGCGACTCTATGCTAGTTCACATGCCTCTCGATAACATCAACGTCATCTTCCCGCACTTCCTTGGCCTCCTCTTCCCTGTATAGCATGACGTGAGGTGAGTCGAACTAGATATTCATGGGGATGACTGTCCTTGGACCCGTACTCGAGGAAGAAGGGGTGAAGGCGATTGATCGGTTGAGCGTGCTCGGGAGGCTCCATAGCATGGCTGACAACTCGTTGATCCCATAGCCGGCTGAGCGGGCTAGTTGTCCAACGAGCCGAGGCTTGATGTTGGCTAGGATCAGGATGTCAGCCCTTTCCACTTGTCCATTCGATTATGGGTGGTCCACCAACGCTAGGTCAAGCTGGATGCCTTGGGCGGAGCAGAACCGAGCTAGCACGCCTTTGCTGAAGTTGGTGTCATTGTTGGTGATGATGCTATGGGGAACACCATAGCGAATGGTGATGTATCAGTGAACATGATGGTTGTTGGTCCTCCCAGCTTCTTGATTGCTTTGGCCTCAATCCACTTGGTGGATTTATCGACGGCCCCAGCAGATGCGTCATATCGCCTTGCACGGTTTTGAATGGCCCGACCATGACGAGGCCGGAGACGACAAAGGGCTAGGCGATGGGGATGGTCCACAGGACTGCGACTAGCAAATGGCTCCGGCTACTAAAGCATTGGAAACACTCGCCCTTGTCCACCATATCCTTTATGTCGTCCAGGCCAGTTAACAAATAAAAGCCATGGCGAAATGCCTTCGCCACCAAGGCCGGTGAAGCCACACACAGGCCGCACTCGCCCCAGTGGATATAAGTGAGGATATCGTGGCCTTTGGATAGCTCGACGCAGTGATGGAAGATGATGGTGACGCTGCACTTCACAAGCTCACAGTTGATGATGGCGTAAGAAGGGGCCCAGCGTTGCACCTTCTAGTCCACGACCTTGTTGGGTGGGAGCTTGCCATTCTTGAGGAATGTGAGGATGGGCTGGGCCTAGGAAGGGGCCACGACTGTCGTACGAACTGGAGCCAGCTCAAAGCTAGCAGCCTCCGGGGCACAGATGATAGCCCCCAAGACCGAGCCGACTGCTCCTGGACCGAGGCTGGCAGCCCCCGGAGGCGAGGCATTCGTCCATGCCTACTTTGGTATTAGGACAGCCCAAGGGCAGGATCGGCGGCCGCCCTGGGAACTAGGGTAGTCTCCACACCTGAGACGATGACCGTCGGGTCCGTCGGGACGAAGATGGATTCCGACTCGACTCGAGGGAGGGCTTGAGGAACAACTCGAGGAAAACGCCGGCTGAAGCCAATTTTGGCCAACGAATCAGCTGCTTTGTTGTTTGCTCGGGAGACATGATGGAATTCGCACCCTTCAAACCCACCCGTGATTTGCTGGACGAGAAAGCAGTAGCTCACCATGTTGGCGTCCCTGGTGTCCCACTCACCAGAGACTTGCTGAACCACGAGATCTGATTCGTCAAAGTAAAGGATGCATCAGATGCATATCTCCTTGGCCAGCCAGAGGCCATGGACAAACGTTTCATACTCGGCCACCTTGTTGGAGGCGGTGAGGTGAATTTAGAGCGCGTACTTGAGCTGGTCCCCCTTGGGAGAGTATAGGACAACTGATACGTCAATTTTGCATCATGAATTCTTATTACTATCTACTTCATTATTGTCCATTGTTCCACATTATTATACAATTCTTATGCCTTTTCTCTTTGAATATGCAAGGTACACAACAAGGTGGGAAATATTTGGAAACTGAAATTCTGGACCAGAAAACCGAGAAAAAAGCAGAAAAATCACCAGACTCCAAATGATGTGAAACTTCACGGAGAATATTTTTGGAATATTTAAGAATTTATGGGACCAAAATATACTAGAGGGGCCCCACCAGCAGGCCACAAGCCAATAGGGCACGACCCCCCTGGGTCGCGCCCTGATGGCTTGTGGGCCCCCTACTAGCCCTCCGATGCCGTTATTCTCCTATATGGTGTGTTTTACCCTAGAAAAAATCATAAGAAACCTTTCGGGATGAAGCGCCGCCGTCTCGAGGTGGAAACCTGGGCAGAGGATCTTTTGCACTCCGGCTGTCAGATTCTGCCAATAAAATTCCTCTCCAGGAGGGGGATAGCGAAGCCATCTTCATCACCAACGCTTCCTCCTTCATGGGAGGATCAATCTTCATGAACATTTTCACCAGCACCATCTCATATCCAACCCTAGTTCATCTCTTGCTTCGTAAGGGGCTGATTTGGATCCATACGTTTCATGTTGTGGTTAGATTTATCTTAATTCTTGTTTCGTAGTTGCGGATGCTTGCGAGAGGGGGTAATAATAGGCAGGTTGTTACTTCAAGTAAGAACAACACCTTAGCACCGGTCCACCCACATATGAAATTATCAAAGTAGCAAACACGAACCAACTCAACATGATGAACATGACTAGATGAAAATTCCCATGTGTCCTCGGGAGCATTTTCTTAATATAAGAGTACTTTCAGGCTTGTTCTTTGAAACAAAAATGATTGGGCTACCTTGCTGCACCTTTATTACTATTGTCACTTGTTGCTTGTTACAAATTATCTTGCAACGAAACTATCTATTATTGTTACTCACAGCACTTGTAGAGAATACCTTGCCGAAAACTTCTTGTCATTTCCTTCTCCTCCTCGTTGGGTTCGACACACTTACTTATCGAAAGGACTACGATTGACCCTATATACTTGTGGGTCAGCAAGACTCTTTTATGGCGCTGTTTCCAGGGAGTGAAGCGCCTTTGGTAAGTGGAAATTGATAAGGAAACATTTTCTATACGTGTTAAAATTTTCTGTTGCTTGTCACTACGAACGATCACCCTTTGAGTGGCTTGTTCGGGGGCATCTTTGCCCCAATTAGGAGATGAGGAAATTGTTCCTCAACCTACTGAATCTACTGAAAATATTTATTATGAGATTCATTTGGGTATGCTTGGAAAACTATTATCTAATCCATATGATGGTATGACTCATCTTGATTACTATTTGATATTCGTTGATGAGGTTTGTGGATTATTTCAGCTTGCAGGTTTGTCCAGGGACAAAGTTAAGAATAAGATTTATCTTTATCTTTAGAGGTAAAATAATTATTGTGGTATAATCCATTGCCTAATATTGAATCATGGAACAGGAATCGTTTGAAGCTGGAATTTCATCAGAAGTTTTATCCAATGCTTCTAGTCCATCATGAACGGAACTATATATGTAATTTCTAGCCTCATGAAGGAGAAAGCATTGGTCAAGATTGGAAGGCTTAAATCTATGATGCACACCTGCCCCAACCATGATCTCTAAAGATAAATGATTATACAATTTCTTTATGCTCGCCTTTCTCATGATGATCGATTACTACTGGATTCTTCTTCTACTGGCTCATATATGAAGAAAATTATTGAAATCAAATGTGATCTTTTTGAAATAATTAAACGCAAATATGAAGATTGGGAGCTCGACGAAGGTAAAGAGTCTGGTATAAAGCTTAATTTTGATTGTGTTAAATCTTTTATGGAAACTAATGTCTTTCATGAGTTTAGCAACAAATATGATCTTGATTCTAAAACAATAGCTAGTCTCTCTAAATCATTGTCTACTCACGTCGATATTCCCAAAGAGAAGCGGTTTAAATATCATCCTCCCATTGAAAAACCATTATATAAACCTATTAAAATTAAGAAGAAATAAATAATTGTTAGTCATGCTGATCCAATTGTTCCCACTGCCTACATTGAGAAACCTCCTTTTCCTATTAGAAATAGGGAACATGCTAAGGCTACAACCGTGGTTAATAAAAGTCATGTCAGGACACCTATACCTTCTTAACAAATAAATGTTGAGCCTAATGTTGCCATGGTTAAAGACCTTTTAGTTAATAACATTGAGGGTCAGGTTATTTACTTTTGTGTAGAAGCTATTAGGATTGCAAAACCTGCTAGAAATGAACATGATGAATTAGACAAAAATAAACTAGTGGTTGGCATGCCCGTTGTTTCGGTTAAAATTGGAGATAATTGTTATCATGGCTTGTGGGACCTCGGTGCTAGTGTCAATGCTATACCTTTTACGTTATATCAAGAAATTATGAATGATATGGCACCCTCAATTATTGAAGATATTGATGTCACTATTAAACTCGCAAACACAAATACTATTACGCCACTTGGGATCGTTAGATATGTTGAGGTTTTATGTGGAAAATACAAGTGCCCCACCAATTTCTTAGTACTTGGTTCAAAAAAAGATAACTTTTAGCACATTATATTCGGTAGGCCTTTCTTGAACACAGATAATGCTGAAATTAATTGTGTTACTGAGAAGGTTAGAGTAAGCTTTGGTGATGTGTCTCATAAATATAATTTCTCCAAGTTTACAAATCAACCACATGAGAAGGATTTACCTAGTAAGGATGAAGTAATTGGTCTTGCTTCTATTGTTCTGCCTCCTATTGATGCTCTAGAACAATATTTGCTAGACCATGAGAATGATATGCATATGAATGAAAGGAATGAAATAGATGACATATTTCCTAAACAAACACCTATTCTTAAACACAACTTGCCATTCGATAGTTTAGGGGATCCTCCTCCACCCAAGGGAGATAATGTGTTTGAACTAAAGACTTTACCAGATACTTTGAAATATGCTTATCTTGATGAAAAGAAGATATATCTTGTTATTATCAGTGCTAAACTTTAAGTGAATGAAGAAAGTAGATTACTTAAATCTCCAAGGAAGCACAAGGCTGCTATCGGATATACTCTCGATCATCTAAAGGGCATAAGCCCCACTCTATGTTAGCACAAGATTAATATAGAACCAAATGCTAAACCTGTTGCTGATCACAATGCAAGGTTAAATCCTAAGATGAAGGAAGTGGTAAGAACTGAAATACTAAAGCTTCTGGAGGCAGGTATAATCTATCCTATTCCTGATACTAGCTGGGTAAGTCATGTTAATTGTGTTCCTAAGAAAGGTGGTATTACTGTCGTCCCTAATGATAAAAATGAGCTTATTCCACAAAGAATCATAACTGGCTATTGGATGGTAATTGATTTCAGGAAATTGAATAAATCTACTAAGAAATACCATTACCCCTTGCCTTTTTTTGATCAAATGCTAGAAATATTATCAAAGCACATACACTTTTGCTTTCTTGATGGATATTATGGATTTTCTCAAATACATCTGTCAAAAGAAGATCAAGAGGAAACTGCCTTCACATGCTCTTTCAGAACTTATGCTTACAGGCGTACGCCTTTTGGTTTATGAAATGCCCCTACTACATTCCAAAGATATATGTGTGACTGCTATATTCTCTGACTTCTCTTAAAAGATTGTTGAGGTGTTCATGGATGATTTTTCTGTTTATGGGAATTATTTTTATGATTGCTTGATCAAGTTTTGCAGAGATACGAAGAAACTAGTATTATCTTGAATTAGGAGAAGTGCCACTTTATTGTAAATAATGGCATAGTGCTTGGGTAAAAAATTTCCGAACAAGGCATTGAGGTGGACAAAGCTAAAGTTGATGCAATAGAGAAAATACCATGCTCAAGAGATATCAAAGGTATAAGAAGTTTCCTTGGTCATGCTGGTTTTTATAGGCATTTCATTAAAGATTTCTCAAAGATTTCTAGGCCGTTAACTAATCATCTTCAAAAAGATTTTCCTTTCGTTTTTGATGATGATTGTGTAGAGGCTTTAATATCTGCACCCATTGTTCAACCACCTGATTGGAACCTACCATTTGAAATTATGTGTGTTGCTAGTGTTTATGTTTTTGGTGCTCATCGAGGCATGATGCACTTGATCACCTATGGGGCCAAGGGCCCCTTTGTGGTTCGACGGGGTGAGGTCACATGCACAAAGATCGGAGGTAGTAAGGCAGCATGATGATGAAGAAGCTAATGTTTTACCCAGGTTTGGGCAGCTGAGAAGCCTAAAACCCTACTCCTACTTTGGTGGAATGATCATGGGAGCATGAAGCACAAGCAGCGCTCAAACCCGACAAGGATTGCCTTCGGGGACCTGCTGCGTGACTACAAGTATCCAAAGGTACGAATCTTTAGCTAGGTTGCCATGGGCCTCATTTTTTAGCTCAAGGGACAAACACAGTGGCGAAATAGACATGTTCTGATGATTAGATAGCTATCAGTGCTATCATACCTAACTCTAGCACTAAGGACGAAATGACATAAATGCAATCTAGGTGGCATGCAGGGATGCATCCCCGACAGGCTCTTACCACCGCTTTGGTTAACTATTGCACAACATCTCGACATGCCCGTGGACGGGTGTCAAGAGGGCATAATCTGTCTTCTAGCGTGTCGCAACGTTCTTAGCGAGATCCACTTAACCAACTGGGGGCTCGACACCGCACCGACAAGTGACTGGTGCTGTGATGTAGTGGAGCGGTGTCCGATCAGCTCGCGTCTGTTGGAGAATGGCTTGCTGGGTCTTCCGGAAGATCTATGTGCCTCGGTCAGCGACAAGCATCAGGGAGGTGCTTGGGTGTTCCGGGTCCTCCTAGGTTGTTGCATTGATCTTTCTGGAGTTGCTTAGACAATGTGTGTTGCTTCTGCTGGTGTCTTGGTCTTGGATGCTGATTTGGTCTGCACTTGTGTTGAAGTGTTCTGCTACTACTGTATGTGCATAAGTCAGGGGCACTGGGTACCCCAGTACTAGTGCACCGATAGGAGCCCCTGGGTCTGGGCCACGCGCGCTCGCCCAGTGCCATTGGGCCAGGCCCAAAATTTATGGACAAGCACGTAATGTGAGGGAGTAACTGCCAACTTTCAAATCAGCACTTACCCACTACCTCAGGCCATTTCCTCCACGCGCGCCGCATTGATTGCGGGGAGTTTTCGGTGGGTGCGCGTGACTTTAAGGCCCAGGTGTGGCAGAAACTGCAGCGCCAGGGATTGGAGAAATGGGCCGGTTACCTGTTCGCGCGTGTTCGTGGGTAGTGCGAATGGTGGAGATTAGCGGCCGCCTTGGAGTGGAGGAGAGCCAGCCCCCCGTGCCCTCCCTTGTAAATTGGGAGGTCAACACAAACGATGCTCATCCATCCCCTTCTCCTCCTGTCCTTGGTCGCACCACCCACCACCATGACCAGGGGGCGAGGACGACCCCTAGCTTCCACCATGGCAATGAGAGCTTTCCGTCTGGAACATTGTCGGATTTTGGGCTTCATAAAACCCTCAAGGTTGGAACACAGGGGCGCGTGTGAAGATCCTATGCAGCCTTGGCCTATCTGGCTTGCTACTCGATGGTCACTACAACAAACTTGCACGATGGCGAGGAAGAAGATGAACATGACAGTTTACCCAGGTTTGGTCTGCTGTGAGGTGTAATACCCTACTCCATGGATTGCTGTCACACCTTGTGTTTTGCCTCATGACTAAGTTAACATGAATCAAAAGTTTGCCAAATAAAACTTTTTGAGTGCATATGACTGCTTGACCTATGTGCTATTTACTTGCTTGCTCGTGCTCTATATTCATAAAACTCCCTCCTGCTCACAAAACTCTTTTCCTTTATCTAAACTCTTGTCCAATGATCATACATGTCTATAGTACCTAAAACTATTTTTATCAAAATTTCTTTTGACCAAAGTGGGATTATTCAAAGTAGGTTTTCAAAACCCCCTGAGTTGAGGTATGCACTACAAGTCCCCAAATTGGGTGGATCCTTTTTCCCAAATGATTTATTTGGAACCTACTATATATATGACTTCCCGAAACAACAAAATATTATTTTTAAAGATTATTTTCTTATTTTATTTAAAGGCTTTTTCTTAAGGCCAGAAACCGTCGTTTATTAGGAAAAAATATTTTTATAAGTTGAAAATATTTGTAAAAATTTAGGAAAACTGAGTGGACATATATTTTCCATATATAATAGTTTAAACACATGGTCATGTTCAAAATATTGGACATAACCCTTCAAAACCATTTCTGCCTATTTCAAGCATTTGAAATATTTCTATAAGAAATATTCCCAAATAAATCCAGGAAAATTATAGCATGACACATATGATATATGTGATCATATTGCCAAGTTTAATCTCAATCCAAATTGCTTTGCTTCACCAAAATATTCAAAAACCACTCCTGTCAAGAATCAAATTTGAACAACTCTAAATTGCCAACTGTCTCCTATTGATCTCAAACTTTGTGGACTTGTTGTAATCCTGCAATAATGTATCCACACCAAGTGGTGCCTCAAGGAGAATAGATTAACTTGTCACAATCCCCTCAAACACCTTCCTGCTGATTTCAAAAATTGGGAATGTTTGCATTGTCAAGTTTTCCCAATTGGTCCCAAACATTTTGGGCATGCTCTAATAACCAAATAAAGCCACCACACAAAGTGGTGCACTAAGGAGAATGGCTTAGCATAACCAGATCAATAGAAACCTACTTTTGTTGATTTCTAGGGTTTACCAAGTTTACGTTGGCAACTTTATTCAGCTAATCACAAACTTGGTGATCAGCCCTACTTTTGACCTCCATTTGACGCTGTTAAATATCAAGGCAAGTAGATATCATTTGCTTTGCCAAATCATCATCAAACACCTTCTGGTCATTTCTAAAAGTCATTGTTTTCACCCTCTACCATATTCTCCTTGAGCCTATTTTTTTACCACAATACCTGCTATTGCTCATTTACGTCCGGTAACCTCTGCATGGCCATTTACCAATTATTGATGGGGTAAAACCTCATATTTCCTCTCTGGACAGGAGGGTTGCAAGCTCTTTTCACCTCTCCTCTTGCTTCTACCCCACCCCTCCTCTACCATGGAATGCCAGGAGCATCCCTACATCCCCAAGGACAAGAGGACAAGGTGGGTACGCCCATGTCACGTGTTGCATGCCATGGCATGCAATATGCATGCTCTGGAGCGCGCTATAGTGCTTCCCTGTAGTGTAGCCGCCCCCAATCCAGGGCCCCGACCACCTTGGGCCTCTCCAGCATGTCCCGCGAGACCGCCTCGATCTCCTCAACATGGCAGCTGGTCGGCCCCCTCCTCTCTCCCCCTCTACGGGCCTCTCCTTGCACGAGCATGACGCCGCCCGAGCACACAAGTGAGCAAGCTCACACGCGCGATGACCTAGTCCTCCCCCGCTCTCTCTCTCTTGCCTTCCCTAGACGTGAACCTCGTCCACGAGAGCCGCATACATGGGCCAGAAGTCCCCTGACCATGGTAGAGACGACCACGACTGTGAGAGCCTGGCTTAATAGGAATGATAGACTACTCATATCAACAAGGAATTCCTTCTTTTCTGGGAGCCCATTCGAAAAGAACTCCAAAGCTAAGCGTGCTTGGCTTGGAGCAATTCTAGGATGGGTGACTGACCGGGAAGTTGCTCCTGGGTGCGCATGAGTGTGGACAAAGTGCATAGGAAAGACTAGTGTTGGTCTGTGGGGCCAGTCTAGATCCCGCCAGGCGTAATGGGGTGTTACAATTGGTATCAGAGTGACCCTTGCGGTTACACGGGCAGGCGCGGGTCAGAAAAACGGGCATGTGGCGCATGAGGCGTGTGGCCCGTTGTGGCACACGGCATGGCACATGTGCTGGACTAGACGCGCATACGTGTGCCAAGAGGGAACATTCCTGATGGGCCAACGAGGATGTTGGTTCCTTTGAGTGGGGGTGTATGTGAGAGCCTGGCTTAACAAGAATTATGGACTACTCATATCAACAAGGAATTCCTTCTTTTCCGGGAGCCCATTCGAAAAGAACTCCAAAGTTAAGCGTGTTTGGCTTGGTTCAATTCTAGGATGGGTGACCGACCGGGAAGTTGCTCCCGGGTGCACATGAGTGAGGACAAAGTGCGTAGGAAAGCCTAGTATTGGTCTGTGGGGCCAGTCTAGATTCCGCCAAGCGTAACGGGGTGTTACAACAACCTCGCCAGTTCACGGTCAACGGTGCGCCAGCGCCCAGGCTATAAGAGCCACCCACGTGACCCTCTGTCATCTCCCTATGCTTTCCCTATCTTCCGTGGACCTCCCCAACCCTGCCATTCTTGCCCGTGTGCCCTCCACCCGTCCCCATGGTCGAAGCCCTTCCGCCGGCTTCTTCTCATATTCGGCCACTATGGCCTTCCCTGCTCCTGTGAGCCTCACCGAAGTGATCCCTGCGTCTCCAAGGGCCTTTCCCGAGCCTCATTGCCCCCTCTCGATGGCTAGAACGCCTAGTCCATTGCCGCTGTCGTTGGAGTCCACTGTGGCCAAAGTCGTGCTCACGCTAGTGCTCCCCGGCAAAAATGGAGCTACCAGGTGGATGCGGCTCCTCGCCCTGATCACACCAGTTGTCATAGCACCAAGACAGACGGTGCTTCTAGAGTGAGCACTTGCACCGGCCGGCTCTGCCTCCCCCGCTCCTTATCTACTCGAGCGGGAGAAGGAAGGAGGTCCTTGCAGGCGGGGCCCGCCTATAAGCGACATGCCGACCGGGCCCGCCATTTTAAGTGGACGCGGTTTTCCCCGGCGTGCGCCTCCCTGCGTCGGAGACGGCTTCTGCCGATGCGCCATCGACGTGGCCCTACGCAGGTGCGCAGCTAAGCCACTGGGCCGGCCCATTTTCTATGTTGCGCCTTGAGCGTGTTTTGGCCCACTAGGTAAACCTTTTCCTTTTCCTTTTTATGAGATACTAAATAATTCATAGAATATTCATCTGGACTCCAAATTTGGTGATTCAAATTCCTACAAGCCTCAAAAATCTTGGCCTAACCAAATATGTGCATTGCACATTTTCCTACTAATGGTTCAATATAGTTCAAATTTAAACTTGCATTTGAACTATGAGAAACTCCCATTGCAAAATTCCTAGAGGAGCCATATCAACTCCAAATGGAGTGATTCAAGTTCCTATATGCATTTGAAATTATTTCTTAGTATGTGAACATTTTTTCTTACACTTATTCTGTGATGAAAATTATTGGACCATTTCTTCATGTATGATCCACTTTGCAAATCCCTAGGAAAATCATATCAACTCCAAATCGAGTAAAACCACTTTCTAAATTCTTATAAAATCATGCCCCATTTGGTGAGTGCTGCCACTCGTTAGTATAAAAATAGTTTCTGTGGACATCTTATAGGATCATCATTTCCTTCATTCCCACCATTCAAGACACCCCTTGATCCACATCCACCAAAACCTCCTTGGTTATTTTTCTCATGACCAGAGGTGTCCAAGAAAACTGAAACTCCAATTTATAGAGCACTTTGATAGTTTGCTTGATGTGTTGCTAATTGCGGTTGTTTCTGGCGATAGTTGACGAAGTAGACAAAGTGCTCGGAGTGGACGAGAAGCGTGTGAAGACCTTGGAGACATTGCTAAGCCAGGCAAGTAGCCCTTTGACCATGACTATGAACCCTTTTATTTGCATGACATATAACACTTATTTTCGTGATGTTTATCATGTTGATGCGGTGACCACTTCGGTGGGATGCCTCTGATACTTTCCCATTGACACTTGCATCGTGCATGACCCTACCTCCTTATGAGGGTTATGCTGGTGGGTTTAGATAGGTTTGCTTAGTAGTTTCTATGCAAATGGGATGGGTATTTGCATGGTGATGGAAATCAAAATATTTTCAAGACTTTCTCAAAAAACCCGTCGGGTGCCACTAATGCCCGAGGGAGATGATGATGGACTAGGTAACCACTTGGGAAAGAAGTGGTGTACCGGAACAGGATGCGTGTGTGTGTGGTTTCGAAAACGGAGGGTTTAAGATTTGGTGACCGTACGAACCTTACATGTGTGACCACTCTACCCCTATATGGGAAGGGGCTTTGTTGCTTACTTTGGTCGGTGCTGACAGAGAGCCCGCACTACTAGTGGTGGCAGTTACGTGGTCACTCTAGATATGTGGTCGTGCCTAGTAGGGCGACCATGCGCTGTCTTCACAGGCATTGGGCACACCATTGATCCCTTCATGGATGGTAGGATCTAGAGCGAGGCTCGTAGGATGTACATCATGAGGGCTGGGTACCAATCGACTCAAATCTTTGTTTAGTATTGTCATGGGAAAGGCATTTTTTGGGTGCTTACCTCAGGTATGAAATATACTGCGAGTCGTGGATGACATGGAAGTACCCCGAGTCTTGTGGGTAAAGCACGCAATCTCTGCAGAGTGTAAAACTTTTTGAGTAGCCGCGTCCACAATCAAGGACAGTTGGATCCTGTTGCTTAAGCTACGTCTAGTGTTTTCACAAATTGGTGTGAGTTGGTGACAAAGATGACACTTGGGTTGAGTCGGGTAACTTGACCTGATGACTGAACACGAGGTGTTCAGGTGGTTCTTGAGCTAAGTCAGATGACTTGAATGAAATATCTGAACACGAGATGTTCAACCCCTTGCTCATGTCGATATCTGTATATTTTCTTATGGATATCTGCCAACTGTTGATGCATGCTTACATAAGTTAGTTGATCATGTCACTGCACTCAAATTTAGCTTGCCACAAAAATTACCTACTTACTGATATATCATGCTCTATTGAACCTTGTTCCAAACATGGGTTCCTTGCGAGTAAATTCAAAGTACTCATTGGCTTGCCACTGGTTTTTTATTGGCCAGACATGCAAGATCAGGTTACAATGAAGAGTACCTTGGTGACAAACGTGCGAGCTTGGACGCTTCCCAGTCAGAATGTCTGTAGGGTTAAGGTAGATGGCATGGGTTGACACTATCGTGGAATATTTCCGCTGCAATCAGATGAAGACTCATAAAGGCCATATTTTAATAATCCGGTATGTAATGGATGTAAGACTCTTGTTCTTCAGTGTCTGTGTGTTCAATGAGCATTGACCTCTGGGATCAGTGTGCACGTATACTCGGTGATCACGACTTATGAGTCGGGGTACCCACAATTACCTCTCGGGGAGGTGTGGTGGATGAACTACTATAGTGGTTTCGGACCTTACATGGGTGTTCAGTTGGTGTTCTTGGCTCTCTGCCTTGTCTCGTGGTTCATCGAGTGGTTGAGTTGTGGATCGGATCCCCCTCTACGGTGTGACCTAGCCTCTATATATAGCAGTGGCACGGGTCCTCTTCCCTTATCACAATGGCGGGAAGGTTTCCCACAATGGCCAAATTTGAAGGGGGAAAGGAGTACATTTGCGCCTTGTCCAAAGGTGTCTTCGCCTGCAAAGTAGTTGTCGATGATGCGGAGGTGGGCTCGGCGACGACATCCGCTCTACGGGGCTCGTGGTCATGCCCTTGTTGCACCGGAATGGAAACCTTTGGGCGGCGCTTTCGGGACCCGTGTACGTCCTTGCTCCCTTTGCACCAAAGGGAAAACTGTGCCGCCTGAAACACTGGCAATGCCTATCCTTCCCTGCATCGTCTTTGACTCCTAAGACCGGGCCCTTCATAGAGATCTCCACCACTCGAGAGGGGGACTGAGGAGGCCCATCCTTGCTGGTCTTGATGTCGTTCCTCCTCATGAGCCTGGGGCCTCCCGGGGGCCTTGTCTTGGGTGGAGCCGCGCCAGGCCATGCATGGCTGATGAGGTGGGCCATGTCCTGGTCCGCAGGCAAGGCGCGCCCGAGCTGGCTGCGGGGCAAAGCCTTGAGGGTGGCTCATAGCGCCACGGGCCCCAAATGCCTGAGGGACTAGGACTGGCGCGCATTGTGCAGTTGATGTCGTGAATCCCTTCGTCCACTACTCGAGTCGACAAAATCCTAACTTCCAGCGCTGAGCCATTACTGCTTTCCACATGTGCGCTCTTGCTCCAACTCCCAGATGCCGACCTTAGCAGAGATCTCTCTAGTTGCGTTGACGCGCTATCTTTCCCATGGCTCCCGCCGGCAAGCCAAAGCTAGAGGCCCAAGGCACAACCTCTGCTCCCGTCTCACTGGCGCTCTTTGAGTCCACCATTGCCAAGGATGAAGACCTCATCTCGGTGCTCCCGCCGACGGCGGATGGTACCAACAAGTGCGAGCGCACCATGATATGGGGAGGCTCCTTAGAGAGGTGGCCCTCGTCCAGGTTAGCCCATCCCTTCTTCCTTCATAGCGTCTTCGATGGTGTCGGATTTCGGGCTCCACAAAACCCTTAAGAATCAAACACAGGGGCGTGTGCGAAGATCCCCTGCAGCCTCGCCCGACCTAGCTCGCTACTCGACGAACATAACAAAGAACTCACATGATGACGAGGAAGAAGATGAAGACGATAGTTTACCCAGGTTTGGGCCGCTTCGAAGCATAATACCCCACTTCTGCTTTGGTGGATTGCCTCTCTTGGAGGTGAGGTGGATAAACAAGTACAGTGTTTTGGGGCCTCTTGAGGGCTCTCGGTGGTGTTCGAGGCTCCTTGTGGTTTGATGGTCGGTGAGTGGTAGAGCTGGTGGATTGGGTCAGATCGGGGATCCCCCTCTACGAAGCAGCCTACCCTCCATATATATCGATGCCTCGGGTCCGTTTCCCTTATCGCAATGGCGGGAAGGGATCCCACAATGGCCAATTTTGAAGGGGGACAGAGGTTCGTGCTCGCCATGCCCAAAGGCGGCCTTCGCGTGCAAAGTAGCTGTCGACGTCGCAGGGACGGGCTCAGCGATGACGTCCGTGCTGTAGAGCTGGTGGTTGCGGTCTTCTTGCACTGAAACGGAAATCTTTGGGGTGCTTTGGGAACCCACGTATGTCCTGTCTCCCTTAGCACTAAAGAGGAAACTGCGCCGCCTGGCACACTGATGCTCGCCTGCGCTCCCTTGCATCATCTTTGACACCTAAGGTCGGGCCTTGTGTAGAGATATTCGTCGCTCCGGAGGGGGTCTTGTCGATGTTCTTCCTCGCGAGGTTACGGCCCTAGAAAGGGCCTTGTCTTGAGTGGGGCCTCGCCTAGTCCCATTTGGTCAATGAAGTGGGCCACGTCCTGGGCCGCAAGCAGGCATGTCTGGGTACCCCCGTTCCTAGAATGATGAAAGTAGCCCCTGGGCCCAAGGAACGCTCATGCTTGCTTAAGGGCAAAGCTTGGAGGACGGCCTGAAGTGTCGAGGGCCCCAAACGCCTGCTGGCCAGGCTTGGCACGCGCCAAACGCGTCGATGGTGGCGCCTCCGCTCCCTGAGGGCATCCAGAACTACACCCAGTCAAACCGACATGATGCTTGGGCGCAGCGCCGGCCATCATTGCTTCCCATTAAATGCTGCCATTGCTCCGGGCCACGCGGATCTGACCTTTAGATGGGCCGCACGGTCTTTGGCTATATATGAACTGGTGAGGGCGAGAAAACCCTCACCCATCTTCGTCTTTTCTGTCTCCACACCTCTCGAACCGTCCCCTCCCCGCAATGGTGCCGATGAGGAAGTTTCTTCTGCAGAGAAGGGGAAGGTTCCCGGGGACGGCCCTGCCGCCCCGTCGCCTTGGAGGGTCCGCGGTCACCCCCGGAAATACACCATGACGGCGGCGGTGGCTCCTGGCGAACATGGTCATGCCCCAGCGTGCCGCGATAGCCATGGTGGAACACCGTCCCAGCGCGGGCGGCCGCGACGGTGAACGCGATGGTGGCCGAGGTGGGAGGTAGGCGATGGACACCCAGCCGCCGCGCCCGTGGCTCCATTGGGCCGACTGGGCTCTAGAACTCGTGACATGGGCGGACATGCCGGAAGCTAGTTGGTTCCACCTCCCGAACTTCTTCGTGAAGGCCCTACCATCCGGAGAGCTTGATGGCCTTTGTCTATAGGCCGATGGCTAGTGCAACGGGGCGTGCTGGGCGGAGCTGGATGTCACCCACGAAGGCTACATGTACCTGAACCGTGGGTGGCAAACGTTCGCCTATGTCCATGGCCTAAGGGGGAGGCGTAGCTTCCACTTCAAGTATGATGGAGAGGCGACGCTCATCGTTAATATCTTCGAGAGTAAGGGGGGTGCTGCCCATAGGACGTTGGCCGTGGCGATCCTAGAGACGAGCTTGCCCTTCATGATGGGAGTTGCACCTCGAGCAGCAGCAAAACCCCCTCCGAGGGGAGCCCGAGCGACAGCACCGACAGCAGCTATGGCGCACCGCCACGCCGACGCGCCCGGGTCTCGGAAGGTAGTCCGCCGCTGTGGCGCCGTTCTCCCCCTCCGGGGACGTCTAGCCCGGGGTGCTTCCGTGGGGCCGTGAAGGAGGAGGAGGACACCGACTCAACGTCGATGCACTGACGTCGGGCTCTTGAGGCGACATTCCCCGTGCGGCTTCTCACTTCCTTTCTCCTCTTTTTCTTTTGCACCTGCAATACAAAAACAAAGGGAGGCCCTGTGGGTGTGTAACGCATTTGAGCATCTGCCCCTCTTTATCAGTACCTTCTGCATTTCATCAACTGGAGTCAACTCCCGATCGTGATTAGGATACTTAGCTTGATAGGCCCGCGGTAGGCTTTTGGGTTGTGGGGTGCGGTTGTGGTGCCCAGAGGGTCTGTTCATTCTGTCGACTTCTTCTTCTTGCGATTGAGGTGAGTTGGGGGCTCTGACGACGCCCTGTGTCTGCAGGTCCCAGTCCCGTGCATTTCCCTACCATCATGGGGTGCGACCATCTTAACCTGGACGCTCCTCACGACGCGGGCCCCCGACACTCCTGATGCCAACCAGAAACCAAGGATGATACTAGGGGGGTTGAGTGGCCTTATGACCGGTAAGGCTCCTAAGGCGCGATGCTTAGGAGCCCCCTTTGACACTCGAGCAGCTCTACGTCAGCAGGTCCTAGTCCCACGCATTTCCCTACCATCGCGGGGTATGACCATCTTACCATGGACGTTCCCCACGAGGCGGGGCCCCGGTACTCCTGATGCTGACCGAAAACAAAGGACGACACCAGGAAGTCGGGTGGCATTATGACCGGTAAGGTTCCTCAGGCGCGATGCTCAGGAGCCCCCTTGGACGCTCAAGCGTCCCCCTCCAAAAATTCCGCTTCCTGCTCCGACAAGTCTGGGCTTTCTGAGGCTTCCTGAGGCTTCTAGTTGTAGTGCAAATAGCCTTGTGTTGACAGGTCCCAGTCCCGCACATTTCCCCACCATGTTAGGTATGACCGGAAACCAAGGACACACTTCACAGGGAGAGGTCACAACACTCCTGATGCACCAGGAGGGTCCAGTGGCATTGCGACCGGTAATGATCCGGAGGCTCGATGCTCAGGAGCCCCCTTAGATGCTCAAGCTGTCTGAATAAAAATTTGTCTCCTTTCCATGATGGCGCGTCGGGCCAATAATGGAGCCTCTGGGCGAGTACGAGGCGACATGTGCCTACTAACCAACCCGTGAGTACCATGCGGGGATCCGGGCGCCAAGGCCTTGGCGAGGTGTAATCACCATGCCCCCCAGCCCCTGCTCGCGGGGTACAAGGGGGAGGGGAGTAGGAGAATGCTTAACTTGGACAAAGAGAACAACATTAGAGATGGCAAGAAAACAAAACTTTGGCATTTTTGACTAAAACGCGATTTGGAAAGACCCCGTATTTCATTTCATAAAGGCTGGGAAATCCAAACAAGAGAACCGCAAATAACGGCCACGTCCGACACTTAGAGTGGCCTTTGTCTTCCCCCAGCGCTGAGCATAGGGCATCCACGTTGCATGGGCATAGCCCTTGATGGGCAGTGTTGACTTCTCCGCCAGCTCTGGGCGGTGGCTGCCACATTGCGTGGGAGGGACCCCTCCGCGTCCTTGGGGGCCCCTAGGCATATACGGACCGCTCATTATTACGTGAGAGTGTCATGGGTAGAACTTCCGAAGGTGCTAGATGTTCCAGGTATTCTGGATGGGGACCCCGTTCTGAGTCCCCAGGCACACGGCGCCAGGCCTAGAGACATTAACAACCTTGAACGGGCCCTCCCACATGGGCGAGAGCTCTTGCAAGCCCTCCCTGCAGAAACCCGCCTCAGGATGAGGTCACTGACTTCGAGGGTCTTGGAGCGGATGTTGCGGCAGTGGTAACACTGTTAGGCTTGCTGATACCGCGCAGCTCGTAGCGAGGCCCGACGACGCGCCTCCTCCTCGAGCACGAGGTCCGTTCCCCGCGTAGTTTCCTCACACTCGTCGTCAAATGCCAAGACCCGCGGGGACCGGTGGTCGATCTCATGGTGGAGGACTGCTTGGGCTCCGTAAACGAGGAAGACCGGGGTTTTGCTGGTGGGCTTAGTTGTGGTGGTGTGGATGGACCACAACACCAGCTGAAGCTCATCGACCCAACCCCTGCCGCAAGCTTCAAGCTTCTTCTTGAAGCTCCTTGCCTTGAGGCCTCACATGACCTCCGTGTTGGCACGCTATGCATGGCCGTTGCACCGTGGGTGGGCTACCGAAGCATAACATATTTGCGTTCCAAGGTTAGCTCAATAAGTCTTGAAGAGGTGGCTTGTGAACTGCGAACCCTTGTCGGTGATGATGCGGTTGGGGACACCGAAGTGTCTCACGAGGCCCTTAATGAACTTGACGGTCGACCCAGCTGGGATGGTGTGCATGGGCTCCACCTCCGCCCACGTGGTGAACTTGTCGATGGCAATGTAGGGGTAGCGGTACCCGTCCACTACTTGCGTGAAGGGCCCCAGTATGTCCAGCCCCCAGACCGCAAAGGGCTAGGAGAGTGGAATGGTTTGGAGGCCCTATGAGGGCTTGGTGAATCTGCTTGGCATGAAACTAGCAGGCCTCGCAAGACAGAACTAGCTCGATGGTGTCATTGAGCGTCGAAGGCCAGTAGAAGCTTGATCAGAATGCCTTCCCTGCAAGCATGCGCAAGGAAGAGTGATGCCCATAGTCTCTTGTGTGGATGTCGGCCTGCAGTTCGCATCCTTGCTCCTTGGAAATGCACCACAGCGCGATGTCGTTCGGGCGCCTGAGGTACAAATTGCCGTCTTGCAAGCAGTAGGCTGTGGCTTGTCGGGCTACATGCTCCGTGTCCTCCTCCTTCTCCGGCAACGTTCCGTGAAGTAGGTATACCCTGAATTCTTGCATCCAGCTGTCGGCCTGGGGCTCCAAGGCCAGGAGTAGTCGATCCCCCGAGGCCTAGCCATAGTCTGGAGCCCTCGAGGGTGGTGCTGGGAGGAGCTCCTCACTCCGAGGCGCCAGGCCTTCGGTCAGCGCTATCACGGAAGGCTTGAAGATTCGGTCCTCAAAGACGCCTGGCTCCCGAGGTTCGTGATGCGAAGCTCTCTTGGCAATGACATCCACCTCCTTATTCGCGTTGCACGGGATGTGTTGCATCTCCACGCCCTGAAACGTTTTTCAATCTTACGTACCTCTTCCCGATATTCCACCATGTGCTCATCCTTGGGCGTGTAATCTTTGTTGGAGAAGTTGACGAGGAGCTGGGAGTCACCCATGACGGTGAGGCACCGAACCCCCAAGGCCGCCACCGCCTTGAGGCCTGCGATGAGGCCTTTGTACTCCGCAATGTTGTTGGAGGCCTTCTCCCCATGGTGGAAGCAGAGCTGTGGTCACACCCTGTGTTTTGCCTCATGACTAATTTGTCATGACTCAAATATTAGGGCTAATTAATTTTTTTGAGTGCATTTAAATGCTTGACTTGTGTGTTATTTGCTTGCATTTTTGATTGCTTGCTAGTGCTCTATGATTAATAAAACATCCTCCTACCCTCTAGAACCATTTTTCCTTGATCCCAAATCTTGTCCAATGACCATGCCATGTGAATAGGAATTAAAAATATTTTTACAAAATATTATTTTGGCAAAAAGCATTTATTTAAATTAGGTTTTCAAAACCCCCTGATTTGAAATTTGCTTGGAAAGTCCCTAAATTTGGTGGATCCTTTTTTCCCAAATTACTTTTTTTGAAACCCAATATATATAAGACTTCCCAAAACTACCAAATATTAATTTTAAAGATTACTTTACTATTTTTTTTAAAGGCTTTTTCTTAAGGCCAGAAATTGTCTTATAAGGGATAAAAATATTTAAATAATTTAAAAATATTTGAGAAAATTTAGGAAGACTCAATGGACATATATTTTCCATATATATGAGTTTCAACAAATGTTCATGCTCAAAATGTTGGACAAAACCCTTCAAAACCATTTCTACCTATCTCAAGCATTTGAAATATTTCTATAGGAAATATTCTCAAATAAATCCAGAGAAATTCTAGTATGTCACATGTGATAGATGTGATCATCTTGCCATGTTTCATCCCTATACCAATTGATTTGGTTCACCAAAATATTCCAAAACCCCTTCTGTCCTAAACCAAATTTGAGCAACTTTACATTTTGAAGTTTCTCCTTTACATCTCAAAACATGTGGACTTGTTCTAATCCCAAAATAATGAGGTTACACCATGTGATGCATCAAGGGGAGCAGATACACTTGTCCAAATCCCCTCAAATCCATTTCTGTTGATTCCAAGAATTTGGTAATATTACATTCCCAAGTTTCCCCATTGGTCCCCAAACTTTATGTGAATGTTATAGCCCCTAAAATATGCCACCATATCAAGTGGTGCATCAGGGAGGATAGTTTTTCTTAGCTAGATCTAAGCAATTCCATCTCTGCCCATTTCTAGGGTTTGAAACTTTTGCATTGTCCACCTTCTCTAAATGTGGTCAAAACTTGTGATCAAGCTCATTTATACCTATTTCTCAATCCTGTTAATCCTCATGTCAATCATATCAACTTAGCTGGACCAAAACTCCATCAAACATCTTCTGGTAGAAAACCAGAACTAATGTTTTCACCCCTTCCCTTGCCCCCCCTTGGGCCTAAAATTTTACCACAGGTCCCATGTGATGTATTTTACCCGAAGTAAGCTTGTCACGGCCACAACCCAATTATTGGCATGGTAAAACCACCATTTACTACCCCTGGACAGCAAGGTTCCACCTCTCTCACTATTTCCTGTCTAATCTATTGAAACCCCAAAGCATCCAACGCCACCTAGACGTTACTTATTCCCCCCTAGATACCCTAGACGCTAGAGGACACGCCAAAGGGGTCGCAGACAATCCCATGGCATGCAGAGCTCGCGTTCTGGAGCACGCTACAGTGCATCCACACACTATAGCTTGCCCAATCAGAGGCACCCGACAGCCTTGTGTGCTTGGGTCGTGTCCCCCGCGGTATCCTCGACATCCTCAGCACGCCAGACGGTCGGCCCCCTCCTCCCTCGCCCTCCTCTGGGCCCTACAGTGCTCGCCCGAGCCCCGTCCGAGAGCTTGGTCCATGGTGGACCTCGGCTCAGCCATATAAGGCCTCCCCCGTTCCCCTCTCGAACTCTCTCGTTTCCCCTCTATCCCATAGACCACCCTGGTCCGTCCATTCCTCTTCCCCTGCCCTTCATTTGCTACCATAGCCGAAGCTCGCCAGTGGCTTCTTCTCAAATCGGCTGTGGAGACCTCTCCCTTCCCCCCGTCGAGCTCACCAGAGAGCCCGCTGCACCCCCGCGGTATGCTCCCGTGCCCCCTAGTTTCCTCCCTGCAGCTGAGGCACCACGCCCATCACCACTGACGGTGCCCTCTGCCGCAACCTGAGTCGCACTCAGTCTTGACCTCCCTCGGGGTCCACAATCGCTTAGGAGGGTGCGCCAAGTCACCCCGAACCCCCCAGTGGTCGGAGCGCTGTCGGGGATGGCCGGAGCTTCCGGGATGGGCGCCGGTCGGTGCTCAGTCGGGATCCCCTGCCTCTCCCCTGTGTTTGCGAGATGTGGGGGAAGACCCTGCCAGCGGGGCCTGCCGGTCAGCGACTGAGGTCCCGGGCCCCCACGTTTAACTGGCCGCGCCTCCTATGGTAGGTGTCTCCGAGCTGAGGAAACATACTCCCTTGAGTACACGACCGACGTGGCTGCTCTACTGCCAGGCCGAGCCACTAGGCCGGCCCGGTTAGTTATCTGTCGCCATGTGCACGTTTTAGCCATTACGTAAGGCCCTTTTCCCTTTTCTATTTTTCAGAAACTTGTAAATCCATAGAAAACTCATCCTGAGCACAAATTTGATGATTCAAAATCTTATTTGTCTCTATAATAATGGCCTAACAAAATATGTGCATTGCTCATTTTCCCAAAAGTCTTTTCTGTAAGGTTCAAAATCAAATTTGAATTTGAATCATGTAGAATCTCACTTTGCAAATTCCCAGAGCATTCATGTCAACTCGAAATGGAGTGGTTCAAGTTCCTGGGGGTATCTAAATTCATACACTAAGTGGTGAACATTTTTGCTCACACTTATTCTGCTATGACAAATATGCGGCCATTTCTTCATATATATCCACTTTGCAAATCCCTAGGAAATCATCTCAACTCCAAATCCAGTGAGACAGCTTCCTAAAACCTAATAAAATCATGTCCTAAAATATTTTCTGTGGACAATTTATAGGATCATCATTTCCTCCATCTCCACCATTCGAGACTCCTTCTTGACCCATATCCAATGAGACCTCTTTGGCTATTTTTCTTGTGACGAGAGGTGTCCAAGAAAAATAAAAATCCTATTTATAGAGCACTTTTATTTCCTGCTTGTTGTGTAACTTATTGTGGTTGTTTACCGATGGTAGTTGATGAGATAAAAAGAGTGCTCGGAGTTGGACGAGAAGCGTGTGAAGACCTCGAAGACTTTGAGAAACCAGGCAAGCAGCCCTTTGACCATGTTAAGAAACCATTTTTATTGCATGTCATATAACACTTTAGTTTCGTTATATTTGATCATGTGGAGTAGTGACCACTTCACTGGGTTGCTTCCCATACTTTTTGCCATTGGCACTTGCATCATGCATGACCCTACCACCTTATGAGGGTTATGCGGGTGGGTGTAGATATGATGTTAGTAGATGCTACGCAAGTGGGTTCGGGAGTATGCATGGTGACAGATATAAAGAGATGATGTCAAAGACTTTTCGAAAACCCCGTCGGGTGCCACTAATGCCTGAGGGAGATGATGATGAGCTGTTGGGTGACCACTTGAGAAAGAAGTGGTGTGGCAGAACAAGTTGAGGGTGTGTTTTCGAAAACAGAGAGTTTTAAGGTCTGCTGACCGTACCAACCTTACATGCGCAACCACGATACCCCTTACGGGACGGGGATCTATTGATTACTTTGGTGGGTACTGGAAAGGAGCCCACATTACTAGTGAAGGGAGTGGTGTGGTCACTCTCGATACGGGGTCGTGCCGATATGGATGATCATGCGCTGTCTTCACAGGCACCGGGCACACCGTTGGTCCCTGCATGAATGCTATGAGTGATGTACGTCATGTGGGCTGGGTACCAATCGAGCGGACTCATTGTTTAGTATCGCCAAGGGAAAGGCATTGTTTGGGTGCTTACCTTGGGTATGTTATATACCACGAGTCATGGTTGACACGGAAGTTCCCTGAGTCTTGTGGGTAAAGTGTGCAACCTCTGCAGGGTGTAAAACTATTCAAATAGCCGTATCCGCGTTCATGGATAGTTGGAGGTCCTTCTTAAACTACGTCCAGATGTTTTCGCAAACTTGGTGTGTGCGGATGACAAAAGGATAATACTTGAGACAAGTCTGAAGACTTGATGTGATGAATGAACATGAGATGTTCAACCCCGACTTATGATGATATCTATAACTTGTTCATATGGATATCTGCCAACTGTTGATGCATGCTTACACATAGTTGCTTGATCACGACAATGCATTCAAAATTGGCTTTCCGCAAAATACCTTCTTAGTGCTATTTCATGCATTGTTATTGCCTTGTTCCAAACATGGGTTGCTTGCAAACACATTCAAAGTACTCATTGGCTTGCCACTGGTTATTTTATTGGCTAGGCATGAAAGATCAGGTTCATAAGAAGATTACCTTGGTGAAAAACATGCGAGCTAGGACGCTTCCCAGTTAGAATGCCTGTAGGGTTAAGGCAGATGGCATGGGTCCACGCTATCCTAAAGATTTCCGCTGCAATCATATGAAGACTTGGCCATAAAGGCCATATTTGAGCACAAACGGTATGTAGTTGATGTAAGACTCTTGTTATTTAGTTTCTGTTTGTTCAGTGAGCATTGATCTCTGGGTTCACTGTGCACATACATTCGGTGATCACGACTTATGAGTCGGGGTCCCCACAGAGTTGGTATTAGGGCCATCCTGACTGTTGGAAGCCCTTAGTTAGCATGGACGTTAGTTAGGAAAAAATTATTTTTCCAGACCCTTCAAAATTACTTAAAAAGCCTCCATATTTATCACCTCCCCTAAATTTTCAAAGGAAGAAAAGGTTTTTGCCTTAGCACTTCCACCCCTATTCTCTTGACTCTCCTCATTTGTTTTTTTGAAAACTTTGCAATGGTCGGTTCTACCCTTGTGCCCCTGACCACAGGATTCCATGTAATCCTCATGGGTAACCTAGAAGGAAGCCACCTTGCCTGATAATCACACAAGTTTGACGACCCCGTGACAAGGAGCTACCAACAGAGGATACCTTCTCGAATGATGAGGATATCAAAATTAGGAAGATGGTGACACACTCGACACTGCCACAGGTTGATGCAACCTTGGCTTGCAATGATCAGGGCGAAAGAAATGCAAGGTCATTATATGCATCACTAACAGAGCAAAACTGTCATTATTGTTGTTTTATCGGTAACCACCGATGGATGAGAACCTCGCATTTGGCCCACCACACTATAGTGAGCAGGAAAACGGTTCTCGTCATCCCCCGCTCTTAGTGCCGATCATATCGTCAACGTGACAGGTAGGATACTACTCTACCATGCCTTTATAATGTCACTGCATAAAAGATTGCCTACCTGGAATGCTCAACATCACATAAGACAAGGATGTATTGGCACGATTACGAAGACAACAGAAGTCCCTGTCAACGACAGGCATGCAGAATCACCTTCATCGTCAACTCACCAAACCCGAAGTCGTCAAGGACTCTTTAGGCGCAACTAGGATCATTTCGACAAACAACAACCAGAGACATAGCGGACCCTAGAGAAGACCTAGAATACTAAGCGGGCTCCTCACCAAGAGATGAAGCAGCACGACTAATGAGTCCGAGAACCACTAGGGTAGGATAGGTCGTGTGTCCCCCATGCGAAGTCGAGTCCGTATGATGGTTCATATGGAACCATGATGTGTGTTGCTTGTTTTTCCTATTTGTTGTTTGGTGTAAGTCACACTTTTGCCCTAGCCAACAAGTGCGCGACTATATCACCTACCTTACCTTGATGTTTGTGTTCGGCCTTTTTGGCACTTGCTTGATTGCACTCGCACTATACCACCCCCTTAGGCATGCTCCTCTATGCTAGTTTCCCTCTCCCCAATCTGGTCAACTGAAGACCGGCAAGACAAGATGCACCAAGAATCCACCTTGACGGATAGCTAGCGTTGAAGACTATGCCTACAACATACTCAACGAAACACAACCCCGTAGATTATGTTTTTCCCTCAGGATTGGAAACCCCTCCCTAGCCCAACCTAGACCTCACAAGCTCCCCAGCACAAGCCTCTAATCAAGTGTTTAATACACGGATTTATCAGAGCACTTATTGAGCTTCAATAACTCCTTCTTAGCACTGGGTTCATTATGGAGATAGTGATCATAGTGAACAAGCATCCTTCATTCCTACACCAGCACTAAAACCTTGATGCCATAGGAAGGATCATTCTGAGGATATACTATTGATGGACAATTATTTGATTTAGCCATAATAGATATCTTTTGTGGATTACGAGGTTTAATATTGGTAGACGAACTTGGTCGATCAAATTAATAGAGTTGCATAACTTACTTGTCCCTTGAGTCCATTGGATCTAGTAGGACGATTGTGATCACTGTCTAAAATTATTGGTGGACAAATGACGTGACTTTGGCAATAATATTGATAGTGGATTGATGATGTTAGAATAGTAACTGGAGTAACCAGTAGGGTGTTCTTGCTAGATGTCAACCATGGATTTAAATAGGTGATTCTAATAGATTCTCAAGATCAATCAAACCACAGGGTTCGAAGTAATTTGGATTTAGTCCAGTGATCTTGATCTTGATACCATGTTTCTCGGTGGAAGTCAAACTAGGAATATTGGATTGTTGTTAGAATCGATTCAATGATCCATATGCACCTAACATCGGAGTTCACTACATGATCATGATGCTGATTGATGGTTATACAGTGATGAGATACTTCTTCCTGGAGTTTTGGGATTTAGGAAATCCGGAGATATATGGGACGACACTCGCATTGGATTTGTAGCAATACTATGTCATGTAATAGTGGATGGTATCGTGGATCAGTTAATTGGATTCGTAGGAAGGAAACAAGATCTTCGAGTGGTTTATTACATTTTCCTTTCCATAGTAATGCAGTACCTTAGACCTTGGATAGGTCAGAAGGACAGTTGGATTGGTAGTGTCATGATCAAGCTTAGAGGCTTGTAAATTATCCCGAGGATTTTAATATAGGGATATATGTGAGTTAGCTATAGTATACATATGAGATTTTTCGGTATAGTCCTTCTCCCAAAACCCTTGGAGTTATGAGTAGCACGTGTAATATTGGAGTTGCCTTATATGAGATGATACCTTCGATTATATAGGGTGATTTTGTTTGGAATAATAGACAGTACCATTGGCATCTAATAGTTGTGCTCAGGATAAGATGTTATACATTCACTCACATCCTAAGCTCCTTCAAACCCTGAAGCTTTACCGGACCTTGACGCGGTCGGATTATGACCGTAGGCCTTGGACTATAAGTCCTTAGACTATGGTCGGTACTCCACCTCGACCACCCCCAATCCTTTTCAAAAGGAAGGTGGCCACGAAGACCTTTATTAGGTTGGACCATAACCACATATACTAGTGATCATCCGGGACGAATGCCCACTCCTCTCACATATCCCATGAGCAATGTGTTTATGTGATACGTCGGGAAATAGGTTGTTGTCCTCTGGGATAACATACTTATTTACCCAATGAGAGGAGGAACACCTTACCCCTATTTGGACCATCCCCAGGAACACCAATTACCATGACTCTCAAGTATAACGTTTCACCTTGAAGGAGTTGGACTTCACGAAGCACCCTCCCTATAGAAGAAGACCTTCTTGCCCAAGCAAGATGAAGAACCACTGCAATTGCGAAGCCATGACAACGACGAAGAAGAAGCAAAAAGGAGTCAAGCACCGTTCATCGTACACCTTCAAGGTGGTGGGGTGAGGGGTGTTATCAGCTCCTCAGTTCCTTCCTAGTCAGGAACTAATAGGTGATTACTTAAAGCAAGGAGATATTTAATACTCTTGATGTCCAAGGCTTCATCGGGCTTGAACGTTGGTGCTTCGGGATGTAGTCTAGTTTATGTAGTGGACAACTGTCATGACTTTGTTATTAGCCCTTTTTAGACAATCTAGGGCGTAAACCGTGACTCGACCATGGTAAGCCACCTGTCAAAGGTAGTTCACCCCACTTGCCAAGTGTCAGACCATGGGGATTAGATGGCTGATCCATACTCAAAATAGTGAGCTTATTTAGAACCCCTCAGAAACCTTCCCAGATGGAAGAACTCATTTTTACACAAAGTCTCTAAGCCTAGTCTTAAGGAATAGACTCAGCGCAGACCTTGTCACGGAGTGACGAGTAGACCAAACACTCAAAGACCCTCTAGTAATGTGAGTCCATGATGATGAAGAAAAACAAACAAAGAAAAATTAAATATCTACCTGGCAACTTATTCAAGTAGGAGATCTCAATGAGAAGCCCATGATGACGCGCTTCAATACCCTAAAGGATGAAGACCACCTACGACTGAAGACCTCCTGCTTGAAGGAAGATAAGGACTTCCCCATTAACGAGAAGCTACACCAAGACTCAACCCTTCTATTCTTACACGATACATCTAGATGTCACTAACCAACATGAGCAGTCCCAGGACCAGCACATAGACACACTACTTGGCCAGGTATTCTGACTTTGGGATACACACGCAAGCCAGGCCCTGCCAGAACCTCGATCACCAAGCCCTTGACCATTAGGCGACCCAAGGATTTTATGAGAACCCCGTTCACCCTTAGACGAAGTCAACAATACACTCGAAGACATATCATCAGGCACTTCAAGATCAAGAAGGACAACCACGCCGGAGCAGAAACAACCTGGAACATGAAGACTACCTCACCTCTAAATGTCCGCATCAGCACCTAGCCTAGGAATCTCGGGGACAAGATTGTAATAAGGGGGGTAGGTATGTCAAAGCCTGTGTTTTGCCTCATGACTGAGTTATCATGACTCAAAAATTAGGGCCAATTAAAACATTTTGAGTGCATTTGAATGCTTGACTTGTGTGTTATTTGCTTGCATGTTTGATTGCTTGCTAGTGTTCTATAATTCATAAAACATCCTCCTACCCTCAAGAACCCTTTTTTCCTTGATCCCAAATCTTGTCGAATGATCATGCCATCTGAATAGGGCTTAAAAATATTTTTACAAAATATTATTTTGGCAAAAAGCATTTATTTAAATTAGGTTTTCAAAACCCCCTGATTTGAGATTTGCACTGAAAGTCCCCAAATTGGGTGGATCCTTTTTCCCAAAATACTTTATTTGAAACCCAATATATATAAGACTTCCCAAAACCACCAAATATTAATTTTAAAGATTATTTTACTATTTTATTTAAAGGCTTTTTCATAATGCCAAAAATGGTCTTTTATGGGGAAAATATTTAAATACATTAAAAATAATTGAGAAAATTTAGGAAGACTCAATGGACATATATGTTCCGTAGATATGAGTTTCAACACATGGTCATGTTCAAAATATTGGACAAAATCCTTCAAAACCATTTCGGCCTATCTCAAGCTTTGAAATATTATCAAATAAATCAAGTAAAATAATAGTATGTCGCATGTGATATATGTGATCATCTTGCCAAGTTTCATCTCAATACCAATTGATTTGGTTCTCCAAAATATTCCAAAACCTATTTTGTCTAGAACCAAATTTGAGCAACTTTACATTGTGAAGTTTCTCCTTTCCATCTCAAAACTTGTGGACATGTTCTAATCCCCAAATAATGAGGTTACACCATGTGTGCATCAAGGGGAGCAGATACACTTGTCCAAATCCCCTCAAACCCATTTCTATTGATTCCAAGAATTTGGTAATATTACATTGCCAAGTTTCCCCATTGGTCCCCAAACTTTTTGTGCATGTTATAGCCCCTAGAATATGCCACCACATCAAGTGGTGCATTAGGGAGGATAGTTTTCCTTTGCTAGACCTAAGCAATTCCATTTCTGCCCATTTCTAGGGTTTGAAACTTTTGCATTGGCCACCTTCTCTAAATGTGGTCAAAACTTGTGATCAAGCTCATTTATACCTATTTCTCAATCCTGTTAACCCTCATGTCAATAAGATCAACTTAGCTAGCCCAAAACTCCACCAAACACCTTTTGGTAGAAAACCAAAGCAGATGTTTTCACCCCTTCCCTTGCCCTCCTTGGGCCTACAATTTTACCACAGCTCCCAGGTGATGTATTTTACCTCCCATAAGCTTGGCATGGCCACAACCCAATTATTGGCATGGTAAAACCCCCATTTACCATGCCTGGATAGCAAGGTTCAACCTCTCTCACCATTTCCTCTCTAACGTATTGAATCCCCAGAGCATCCAAGGCCACCTAGACCTTGTTTATTCCCCCTTGATACCCTAGACGCTAGAGGACACGCCAAAGGGGCCGCGGACAATGCCATGGCATGCAGAGCTCGCGCTCTGGATCATGCTACAGTGCATCCACGCACCATAGCTTGCCCAATCAGGGGCACCCGACAGCCTTGGGCGCTGGGGTCATGTCCCCCGAGGGATCCTCGACGTCCTCAGCACGCCAGACGGTCAGCCCTCTCCTCCCTCGCCCTCATCTAGGCCTTATAGAGCTCGCCCGAGCCCCGTCCGAGAGCTCGATCCATGGTGAAGGGGTCGCTGCGATGTACTCTAGGTTAGCTCTCATCACCAATGAGATTGCCGGCTTAGGATGCGAAGAAATGACTACAAATTCATCATCAAGAAGATACTTCGAGCTTTGAAAGATCGATATGACACCGTTTGTGCATTGATCCAAATGATGCCCAACTACATAGATCTCAAGCCAACAGAAGTGATTGGTAGAATTTTTGCTCATGAGATGACACTCAAAGACAAAGAAGAGCTTCACCACAAGTCTAGGGGTGCTTGCAAAGCCACAAGTGATGCTCCCGCTACCTTAAGCAACAACCGTGTCACAAATGAAGAGATAAGCCTCATGGTGAAGAAATTCAACAAGTTCTAAAAGAATACAACCAAAGATCAAAGCTCCAACTTCAGGTATGAAGAGAAGCGTTCATCAAGTCGTGACCGAAACTGCTACAATTGTGGGAAGCCCGAACACTACTCCAATGAGTTCGTGGCTCCTTACAAGAGAAAAGAAGAGTCACCAAGAAGACGAATCTCAAGAGACGAGTCACCTCGAAGAGAGAGAAGGAGTAGAGATGATCGTTATGAACGAAGACCCTCAAGGAGAAGCGGGGACTTAGAGAAGAAGGACAAGTACACCAATAGCTTCTCAAGAAGAAAACATCCAGCTCATCTTGGTGAACAAGTTTCCGGCTCCGAATCCGACAACCACTCGGAGAGAAGCTATCACTCCAACTCCAACTATTGTCAAGATGAAGGTGTTGTCGGAATTTCACTAGTGACAACTGAGTCCTATGACATATTTGATTCACCAAATGAATCATGGCTAAAGGCCCCAAGGTACCACACCCTGATTACCTTGATTTCAGTACTGAAGAAGACTTGTTAATTGAAGATGACTTGCTATTTGACAAATCTAGTAATGTTAGTCAAAATGAACTTGCTAGTACTCACTATAGTGTAGATAATTCGTCTAATGATGATAAGTTCGAAATAGAATGACTAAATCAAGAACTAAAATCTCTTAAGTTAGCTAACGAGTCAACTCTAGAAGTTCATAGTGAGCTCGTAAGGACACATGAGAAGCTACGCTTCGAGAAGCTCAACTTAGAGCCAGAGCATGAGTTCCTTAAAGCTATCAATGACGATCTTCGAAACAAGACTTCTTCTTATCTAGCCAAGCGACTTCTCTTATCTACATTCATGCCACAAATTAAGTCTAAGCAAGCTAGTAACAAAGAAAAGAAAGGTTCTTCAACTAGTAGCAATAAAAATGATAAATCCAATGATATTGCTTCTAGTAGTTCTCTTGATATGACTAACTCTTCTCTTAGCCAAGTTACACTTGAGCAAGAAAATGAACTCTTGAAAGGGATTATGGAGAAAGGTATCTACAAGAGTCTTGAAGGGTGCAAACAATTTGAGGAGATTGTACGCAAGCATGGAGGATATCGGAAGAATCGTGGTGTTGGCTACTTCAACTCTAATGGATTTGAATGGGAAGAAGGTCAATACCCCAGTCTCAAGTTTGTTCCTCAAAAGGAGAAGTATGAAAATACTCTTCCCAAAGGAACAAAGGCGCTAGATGACTTTCCACCATAAGACACCAAGCTCAAGGACAAGAACAAGCTTCAAGAGGAGATTGACTCTTACGAAGATGAATCCCAAGCTTTGGTGAAATGGGATCCCAAGGCTACTACAAGCTCAAATTCTACAAGTGCTACTTCAACACCAAGGATCCCCATCAACTTGATGTGGGCCCCCAAGAAGAAGAACTAGAGAAGTTCTTGAGGGGCAAGAAGTAGTTGGAATCAACATCAACATTATGCAATAGTTCAAGGAGTCACACATTCCCTCAAAGGTAAGCAAGGGACAAGGTAATCAACATATCAATGGACATCTTCAACACAAGCTTTGCACTCCATATCCATAGATATCCTTGTATTTGTCTCTTGTGTGTTGGGACTAACCCATGTAGGTGACAAGAGTCATGAAAGAACAAGGATGCTCCCAACTCTTAGTGATCTTCATCAACTTTGAGCATCCACCACTACCTCACAAAAATGAAGTCTTCATCGACAAAACCAAATGTTAGTTTGTCCCTCCTATGGGGGGATGTCACATCAAGGGGGAGCTTTACTCTAAGACCTGAGTCAAAGCATATCATAAGAATGTGACAACCTTAAATGCTTTATGTAAAATTGGTAACCCCACTTGTGCTTAAACGATGAGTATGACCTATGATCAAGTATTCTTACTTGGATCCTAAGTCAATATACTCATATATATAGATGACTCCGTCATCGAAAAAGTGCTTGCGAGATGCTATTGTGTTTGTGCATGTTTGCCATAGTTTCATTTGACATCTTATTGAGTGAGCATGTTGGTCTGCATTTATTTACTCATTCGAGGATATCCAATTATTACTATTTGGCTTTTCATATTTATTTGACAATTGGATATAAAAGAATGCCTAGGACCACTCCTTTAGCTATCTATGCTTTCTCACCTCATACTCTATTCATGCTGCATCACAAAATTTGAACAAGTAATTTTTGATCACTCTATGTGAGGAGCACTCACAGTTCCGTATCGTCAAGGACTGACCATAAAAACCTCCCAAATGCATCTTAGTGGAACCAATCCACAATTCTCGGTCTCATCGAATGCCTAGGGTTTATCTCGTTTTCTTACCTCGGTAAGACCAATTTCGTATTATCGGTTACACCGAGTTCTCTGTCAATTGACAGTTGTGAAACTCGGCGACACCGAGAACATCAAATTGGTTTCACCAACAGCGATGGGTATATAATCGGTGGACCCAGACACTTTGAATTTCATTAGTCAAACGTGACGCCTCAACAAACCTAGCTGCCGCCCGAAGACCCCGGTCATCGCCTTGCCTTCCCCGAGCGCCTCTGCCATTGGGAATCTCGCCATCGCTATTTTCTTCACCAACGTCGCCGTCGTAGCGGATCTATCACCGCATTATGGTATGGATTTGCCCCCCTCTCACGCTCCTCTATCCAAATTGTATGCATTAGGGCTTATTTCCCATCTATCCACAGTTTGAAAGCTTTCCATCCACAAAGAAAATCCCATAGAGTAGAGAACCATGGATTTTTAGGGTTTTGTCGTCCGCCTGATGAAACTCGGTGGAACCAAAGTAGGAAAATCAGTGTCACCGATTTGTATGTCTGTGTTGCTGAGAACTTTCTTGGTGAAACCAAGTGCACCTTTCGGCCTCACCCAAAGGGGTGCCAAGTTTCGTCTAAGGAGAAAGTCTGTCTTGGTAGCTCTGATATTTTTGCTTCGGCTGTACTGATGTTCATTTGACAGAATGCAAAACTTGGAAAATCTTTTGTTCAAACTTTCAAAAGTCAGCCTCATTTTGTGATGACTTATCCTATTCTACTCTTCTATACTCTATTCACAGGGTCAGCATGTCACGTTCAGACTATCAGAATTTGCTAGAGCAGAACATTGAGATGAGTTCAAGCACGAGTCACGAGTCCAGTTCCTTTTTAGATCCAGGCACTCCTAGTTCTCATAGGACGCATAAGGCTGTAAAAAGGACAAGGAAGAGACTCAACACGGAGGAAGAGGATTCTCATTTTGTCCCAGAAGAGATTCTTGCTAAGAAGCAAGAGAAGGCTTCTAGGAAGGATGCCAATGAGGCCACCTCATCTAGGAAGGTGGTAAGCAAAATTTATGCTCCTGCAGAGACTTTCAAAGCGCATGAGAGTGCTAGGGCTACCATGACTATTGAGCCCCCGAGGAAACCATTGCCTAAGAAGGTAGGAGATCAGAAGACAGCCAGGAAGAGGATCATCCGTGTGCAGGGCAGGCTTACCTCAATGTAAGAGGATCCAGAGGAGGTTACTGCTGCTGGTGCTACCACTACAGACGAGGAAGAGGAGGAACCTGCTGCTCCGGGCCTCCTAAGAAGAAATCCAAGAAACTTCTGGCTGATGCTGAGCACCAAGGCAACTTCAAAGAAAGCTGATGCATAGAAGTGCAAGAGGACTACTAGGGATATACCTGCTGCTGAGAAGAACAAGAAATCCACTTTCAGAGAAGCTGATGATGATGCTATGTCTATTCTGATGAAGCTTAGACTTCACCTTCCAGTTCATGATGCCAGCCACCTAGTTGTTGAGGATATGAAGAAGAGGAAAGGTTCAGGCTTGAGGGCATGGAGAGCTATTGATCCATATGCCCAGAGGAGAATGACTACTATTGATTACAGATTGTAGACCAAAGAGCGGCAAGACTTCTATGAGACAGTTTTGCTAGAAAAGAGCCCAACAGTCAGTGACATGAGATAAGTTGACTAGATGTACATGAAAGTTAATTAGGATTACTTTCCATGTGTCCAATGCAATTTCCACTACATTGGACTTGATAAATTTGTTGGGAAGGAGTTCACTGCTTGGAACGATGAGATGATCATGCAATTCTACTCCACTTCACATTTCTATGGAGATGGTAGGATTGTTTGGATCATTGAAGGAGCAAGATATGATTCTTCTGTTGATGAGTGGGCTACCATCTTAGGAGTCCCAGAGGTTCAGGATGGAGATTTGGATGTCTACATAGAATTCAAGGAGAGCCACAATGCTATGAAGGATATGTATAATCCTATCCCTATAGATAAAGTGCAATCTCAAAAGCTTGGTTCTATCTACTTTCTCCAGCCAGACCTCCATACCATGAACACCATCCTGAGGCATACCTTGATGCCCAAGTCTAGAGATGAGAAGATGATTCATGGATATCAACATGTTCATCCATCTTGATCATCACACTAGGATTCGAGTGATGGACTTGATAGTAGAGACTGTAAAGAGGGTTGCTGCTGATCAGAAGCGCTCACGCTGCTACACACCCTATATCCAGATGCTCATCAATTGTCAGCCTGAGAAGCACATCTTTGCTCTGGACAGTCCCCATTTGCCACTTCAGCTGGACTTTGAGGATAACGTTGTGGTGATGGACCCAGACCATCCCACATCACCTGCAGCTCAGGCACATGCAGAGGTCGAAGCAGAGGCAGCTCAAGCTACTAGTGCTTAGTTTCCTAGGTCTAGGAACGAGCAGATGGATCTTTTGATCACCACTATCATGGATATGAAGAAGGTCATCAAGACCATCATGGATACTCAGGAGAGCCTTGCAAACAGCATTGATGATAGAGTGAAAACTCTGAATGACAAGGTTGATGGGCTGACTAAGACAGTCAATGAGCTCAAGAAGGACGTTGATGAAGCCCCAATCCGTTGCACCTCTTTAGAGTCCGAGTCTTCTTATAATGAGGAGGATAGTGCACCTAGCAGGACGACTGCCCAGTTCACGCCTAAGGCCAAGACTCCTATAGTACCAGCTCCAGAGACGAGGCCTTCATCTTTTGCTCCAACCATAGTATCTTCAGCACCATCAGCTCAAGTGCCTCCAGTATCTACTCTAGCTCCATCCAGGACTTCAGCGAAAGTCTTCGCCGAGACAGTTCTCTTGACTCCGCATCGACGACCCTAGGAGATCATCCGTAGAACGATTAGCTATATCTCTTTGAACTTTTTGGTAACTTGTTGTCAAAGGGGAGAAGTTGTATATAGATCTTAGGCTTCGATGAGAGAGTGTATGTGTTTTTATTTGCTGGTTTTACAAAACATTTGGTTCTTTTGGTTTGACATGAGATACTTTTGTGTTTGTGTGTGATCATACGCTATTATGTGAGTTGGTACTGTTTCCTATCATTTGATTATTATATGATGATCACTCACTTTCCTTGTTGTGTTGTGCTATGTTGATTAACTCTTATTACTCTCGCACACCAGCAAATTGTATGTGACATGGAAGAAGTGCCCCATGTACCTAATCAATTGTGCATTTGCATTCAAATGCAAATTTAAAATAATGCACAAATTAAGGGGGAGCTCTTGCTTATCACATACTTCTCAAAGCGACGATTATATTCATTGATTATATCATATGTCGAAGCTTTGATCTATATGTTGTCATCAATTACCAAAAAGGGGGAGACTGAAAGCACATTTGCTCCCTTGGTGATTTTGGTAGTTAATAACAATATATATGTCATTGAACTAATGTTTCCACTAAGAATGTTTCAGGAAAAGTTCAATGATAGGTTGGCAAAAAGATTGTGGAATACCCCAAGATGCAAGGAAATAGGTTGGCAAAGCTTCAAGCAAGAGGACTCTACATTTTATATTTGTGAGAAATCACTTTGAGTCCATAGGAAAGCCAATACTATTAAAAGGGGGTAAGGTTTTGTTGGTGAACAAAATGCTCATATGTGCACAAGTGATAGTCACCAAAGACACCCACAAACTCTCCTACCAAAGTCTGTCCAAAGCCAAATACTCAAAATCGGTGCAAATAATATTTCCATCCCGATGCCACCGATTCCAAACCCTAGACAGACTCAACCAAACCCTAGCTTTTCGGTGCAACCGATACTGCATTCGGTGCCACCGAGTTTGGCTGCCAACTTTCTGCTATGCAAGTTCACAGTTTTGGTCCCATCGAGATTGTTGAATCAGCGTCACCGAGATTGGGCATTTTGACAGTTGGTCACCATATGGGTGCAACCGAGATTCCTATATCGGTCTCACCGAGATTCAAAAGTTGCTAACTTTAAGTCACTTCGGTACCACCGAGATTCACACATCAATTCCACCGAGTCTGACTTATTGTGTGTAACAGTTGCATTTTTGGAGATGCCTATATATACCCCTTCACCACCACCTACTCTATAGAGAAGCACTCAGAACTATTCCATACCTATCCTATCAGTTTTCTAAGACAAAACCACCTACCCTTGTGTTGAGGTCATGATCTCCCAGTCAAATCATATGGATCTTGATTTCTAGCCTCCCCAAGTTGCTTTCCACAAATCCAATCTCTTCTACCAAGCCAAATCTGTGAGACAGTGATTGTGTGTTGAGGAGTCTATCATCTTGAAGCACAAGAGCAAGGAGTTCATCGCATTACCGAGCCTATTACCTTTTGGAGGGTGGTGCCTCCTAGATTGGTTAGGTGTCGCTTGGGAGCCTCCTACTTCATGTTGTGGAGTGAACCAAGAAGTTTGTAAGGGCAAGGAGATTGCCTACTTCATGAAGATCTACCCCGAGTAAGGCTAGTCCTCCATGGACGTAGGCCGTCATGGTATAGTCAACGTTGCTTCTTCATGGAACCCTTCGTGGGTAGAGCCCTCCATGGACTCTCGTGACCGTTACCCTCCATGGGTTGAAGACTCCATGAACGTGGATGTATGATAGCACCACCTATCGGAACCACGAGAAAAATCATCGTGTCAACAATTGCATTTGATATTCCTACCCTCTCTTTATTTACATGGTTGTCTCTACTTTCCGCTGCTATACTCTTAGACATGAATGTCTAGGGTGTACTTGCCACACTATGAATGCTAAAATCTGCCAAGAATTAAAATTGGGAAAAAGTAGATTTCTATTTTGTCAAGTAGTCTAATCACCCCCTCTAGCACTACTTTCGATCCTACAGATCCCACCACTGCATCACTAAGAACTACTTTGCAGGCGAAGACCACCTTTGGACAGGGCGCTGATGTACTCCTGTCCCCCTTTAAAATTGGTCGTTGTGGGATCCCTTCCCACCATTGTGATAAGGGAAGAGCACCGGGGCCACCTCTATATATAGAAGATAGGCCGCACCGAAGAGGGGATCTAATCCAACACTTAGCCATTCGATGAACCACCGCAAGCCAACGAGCCAAGAACACCTCTTGAGCGCCCTCGCAGGTCTCAAGGCCACTGTACTAGTTCATCCACCCAAACCTCCACGAGAGGCAATCCACCAAAGCATGAGCAGGGTATTACGCTTCACAGCGGCCCGAACCTGGGTAAACTGCCGTGTTCATATTCTTCCTCGTCATCGAGCGAGTTAGTCGTAGTAACCATCGAGTAGTGAGCTAAGTTGGGTGAGGCCACAGGGAACCTTTGCAAATGCCCCTGTGTTCGAACCTTAAGGGCTTTGCAGAGCCCAAAATCCAACATTTGGCATGCCAAGTAGGGGGCGTGTAGAGATCTTCTTCGAGCCAAGCTCTTCTTCCACCTCCCATTTTCGATGGCTGACACCCGCCAAGCCCGCACCGAGCATCGAGCTACCCGCATTGCCCAGACTGCACCCGTGGGCCACACCTACGCGCGCCGGTCCCCTTCGCATGCGGCCAATGCCGCCACGGGCCTAGACGCCCACTAAGAGAAAGACTCTTCCCAGCCTCCCACCGCGCAGCGCGCCGGCCGCACCGCCACTCCGTCGATCGTCCCAGCGACCGGGTCATCCTCCCGCGTTCGACCTAGGCCGATGCGCGGTTCAGGCGCCCTCGCTATGGAGAATGAGCTGCTCTGCTACCATCCCACCACCGACTGGCTTCGGCGCAATGCAAAACTCGTCAGCACCGCTGCCGACGCTTCGACCCTCTCCTGCTCGCTCCGACTGAGCCCTCACTGGCGAACGACGGTGCCCATGATGCGCCGCCACCTCCTCTGCATCGCAACATCAACCCTGAGCCCAGGCATGAAGCACGCCCGCATGACTTGGTGAGGATATGTACCTAGGGTAGGGTCCTAGGCCTGACCTACATACCCTACCTAAGGATACTATGTTGGAGGACTTAGAGATTACAAGAGAGATTCTAACTGAAGTCACCATGGCGCGTAAGTCACTCGACGATTAATATCCTCGGAGGTTTCTCCCTCCACTCGACAGTCTCCTTACACTCGAAAGAACCAATGGCCAGTCGACAGCAGAAGACCAGAAGGCGCCCTAGGGAGGCCAACAGTAAGCGTTCGACCAGTCGCCATTAGTAGCATTTATTGCATATGTTATCAGTAACGTCTGACTTTATTCCCACGATCGAACCCTTGGTTGCCGACCATTCATGAGGGGCAGCGCCCTCTATATAAGCCGCCCCTCCCCTCTGGCACAAGGGTTCGCACCGTGTGTAACATTCATATTCCACATGACAATAGCTCTTGAGCACTAAGATGTGGGGCTTTTACCTCCATGAGAGCGGTCTGACCTCATACATCCATGTGTACACGCTCGCCGTAGCTAGGACTCTGCCCTCTCCTTACATACACCTACCTTATATTGTCAGGCTCAATCCCACAACAGTTGGCGCCCACCGTGGGGGCGGCATCTAAGCGACTCCCAGTGAGTTGCGTTTTTTCTCCTTCGTCATGTCTTCCGATGGTGGTTTGTCCCTTGGCGACGAGATCTGTCTCGAAGCACTCACCTTCATCGCCAATGATTCGGCATGGTTTCAGGAAGCACCACTATATGTTGAGGCACTTCCAATCCGCGGGGCGGTTGTAGGATCGAATGTAGTGCTAGAGGGGGGGTGATTAGACTACTTGACCAAATAAAAATATATTTTTCCTAATTTTAATTCTTGGAAGATTTTAGCATTCATAGTATGTCATGTACACCCTAGACATGCATGTCTAAGAGTATAGCAGCGGAAAGTAAAGTCAAGCATGTAAGTAAAGAGGGGGTAGGAAGATCAAACGTAATTGGTGACTCGAAGCCTAAGTTCTATAAACAACTTCTCCCCCTTCGGCAACAAGTTACCAAAAAGTTTGAAGAGACATAGCTAATCATTCTGCGGCTGATGTCCTTGGGTAGTAGATGTCAAAGTCGAGAGAACTACGTCGGTGAAAACTTCCTCTGAAGTCTTGGATGGAGCTGGAGTAAATACTGGAGGCACTGGAGCTGATGGAGCTGAAGATACTGTGGTTGGAGCAGAAGATGAAGGCCTCGTCTCTATAGCTTGTACTGTAGCAGTCATGGCCTTAGTCATGAACTATGCATTCGTCCTAACATGTGCACTATATTCCTCATCATAATCATAAGAATGAGACTCTAAGGAGTGGTGACGGATTTGGGCTTCATCAACCTCCTTATTGAGCTCATTGACTGTCTTTGTCAGTCCATCAACCTTGTCACTGGGAGTTTTCACTCTATCATCAATGATGTTCACAAGGCTCTCCTGAGTGTACATGATGGTATCTCTGGTAGTCCTCTTGGAGTTCTATGCAACAACTTTCTTGGATGCAGCCTTGGTGCTCTTGGAGGGTCCTGGATGGGGCATAGCATTAGCCAAAAGTTTCTTGGCCTTCTTCTTAGGAGGGGCTTGAGCACCAGGTTCCTCCTCTTCCTCCTCTATAGCAGCAGCACCAGCAACCTCCTCTGGATCGTCATACATAGAGGTAGGCCTGCCCATCACATGGATGATTCTCTTCTTGGCTATCTTCTTATCTTTGAAGGTTTCCTTGGGACCTCAATAGACATAATTTAGCTAGCACTCTCATGTACTTTGAAGGTTTCTGTAGGTGTATAAATTTTGCTGACCACCTTCATAGATGAGGTGGCCTCATTTGCAGACTTCCTTGCAGCCTTCTCTTGCTTCTTGGCAAGAACCTCTTCCGGGAAAAATTCAGAATCCTCTTCCTCTGAGTTGAGTCTCTTCATTGTCCTAGTGGAAGCCTTAGGCAACCCATGAGAGATGGGAGTGCCTAGATCTATGGAAGAATTGGACTCACGACTCATGCCTGAACTCATGTCAACATTCTGCCCTAGCAAATTTTGACTATCTGACCCTGACATGCTGACACTATGAATAGAGTATGGAAGAGTAGAATAGGATAAGTCATCACAAAATGCTGAAATTTTTGAAATTTTGAAAAAAGATTTTCCAAGTTTTGCATTCTAGCAAGTGTATTTCGGTACAGCCAAGGCAAACATTTCGGTCACACCGAGACAAACACTTGCCTTTCTAGGAACTTGGCGCCATTTTCGGTCGGACCGAAAATGAGGACTTGGTTCGACCGAGGTGTTCTCAGTGTGGCAAAAAATAAAATCAGTGACACCGATTTCTTCGCATCGGTTCGATCGAGATACAGGTGGCGGACGACAAAACCCTAAAAATTGATCATTCTCTACTATATGGGATTTTCTTAGAGATGTAAAGCTTTCAAACTGTGGATAGATGGGAAATAAGCCCTAATGTGCAAGATCTTGATAGAGGAGCTTGAGAGGGGGATGAATCCATATCCTAATGCGGTGATGGATCCGCTACGACGACGACGTTGGTGAGGAAAATATCGACGGTGGCGATTCCCAACGGCGGAGGCGCTTGGGGAAGGCAAGGCGATGACCGGGGTCTTCGTGCGACATGTAGGGTTGTGAAGCTGCGACGTTTGACGAATGAAATTCAAAGCGTCGGGGACCACCGAATATATACCCATCGCTGTCGGTGACACTGATTTGATATTTTTGGTGTCACCGAGTTTCACAACTATCAGTTGACAGGCAAACTCGTTGTATCCGAGAATACGAAATCAGTAGTATCAAGATTGGAAAACTAGATCAACCCTAGGCATTTGGTGAGACCGAGAATTTGTATTTGGTTCCACCGAGATACACTTGGGAGGTTTTAATGGTCAGTCCTTGACGATACGGAACTCCGAGTGCTCCTCACACAAAGAGATCGAAAAGCATATGTTCAAACTTTGTGATGCAGCATGAATAGAATATGAGGTGAGAAAGCATAGATAGCTAAAGGAATGGTCCTAGGCATTCTTGTCCACAAAATTGGCAAAAGATAAATCAAAAGCCAAATAGCAAGAATTGGATGTTCTCGAATGAGAAATTAAATGTAGACCAACATGCTCACACAATAAGATGTCAAAATAAATCATGGTAAATAGCCACAAACACAATAGCATCTAGCAAGTACTTTGGCGATGGCTAAGTCATCTATATATGAGTATATTGAATTAGGATCCAATTAATAATACTTGATCATATGTCATACTCATCGTTTAAGCACAAGTGGGGTTACTACTTTTACATAAAGCATTTAATGTTGTCACATACTAAGTGATGCTTTGACTCAAGTCTTAGAGTAAAGCTCCCCCTTGATGAGGCATCCCCCCAAAAGAGGGATAAACTAACCTTGGGTTTTTAGAATGAAGACTTCATGTTGGTGAGGTAGTGGTGGATGCTCAAGGTTGATGAAGATCACCAAGAGTTGGGAGCATCCTAGTTGTTTCCTTACGCTTCTCACCTACATGGGTTAGTCCCAAAACACAAGAGAAAAATACATGGATTTCTTTGGACATGGGGTGCAAAGCATATATTATGATGTCCATTGATTTTTTCATTACCTTGTCCCTTGCTTACCTTTGAGGGAATGTGTGACTCCTTGAACTATTGCATGATGTTGATGTTGATTGCAACTAGTTCTTGCCAATAATGAATGTGAGTGAATTTCATTGGCGGAGTCACCCATGAAGAACTTCTCTAGTTCTTATTCTTGGGGACCCACATAAAGTTGATGGGGATCCTTGGTGTTGAGGTAGCACTTGTAGAAGTTGAGCTTGTAGTAGCCTTGGGTACCCACTTCACCAAAGCTTGGATCTTCATGTGAGTCAATGTCCTCTTGAAGCTTGTTCTTGTCCTCAAGCTTGGGGTTTTGTGGTGGAAGGTCATCTTGAGCTTTTGTTCCCTTGGGGAGAGTGTTTTCATACTTATCCTTTTGAGGAACAAACTTGGGATTGGGGTATTGACCTGCGTCCCATTCAACTCCATTAGCATTGAAGTAGCCAACACCACGATTCTTTCGATATCCTCCGTTCTTGCGTACAATCTCCTCAAATTGTTAGACTCTTGTAGATACCCTTCTCTATAATCCTGTTGAGAAGTTCATTTTCTTGCTCAAGTGTAACTTGGCTCAGAGAAGAGTTAGTGGGATCAAGAGAACTACTAGAAGCAATATCATTGGCTTTATCAGTTTTATTGCTACTAGTTGAAGAACCTTTCTTTCCTTTGTTACTAGCTTGCTTAAAATTAACTTGTGGCATGAATGTAGATAGAAGTCACTTGGCTAGATAAGAGGAAGTCTTCTTTCAAACATCGTCATTGATAGCTTTAAGGAACTCATGCTCTTCCTCTAAATTGATCTTCTCGAATCGTAGCTTCTCATGTGTCCTTACGAGCTCTCTATGATCTTCTAGAGTTGACTCATGAGCTAAATTAAGAGTTTTTAGTTCTTGAGTTAGTCGTTCTACTTCCAACTTATCATCATCACATGACTTATCTACACTGGAGTGAGTACTAGCAAGTTCATTTGGATTAACATTAGTAGATTTGTCAAATAGCAAGTCATCTTCAATTAACAAGTCATCTTCATCACTATTAAAATCAAGATACTAGGGGGTGTGATACCTTGGGGCCTTTAGCAATGAGGCAACGTCCACTCCATTCATTTGGTGAATCAAATATGTCATAGGAGTCGGTTGTCACTGGTGCAATTCCGGCAACATCTTCATCTTGACTATAGTCGGAGTTGGAGTGATAGCTTCTCTCACAGTGGTTGTCGGATTCGGAGCCCGAAACTCGTTCACCAACATGAGCTTGATAATTCTTCTTGAGAAGCTGTTGGTGTACTTGTCCTTCTTCTCTGAGTCCCTACTTCTCCTTGAGGGTATGTGTTCATAACGATCATCTCTACTCCTTCTCTCTCTTTGAGGTGACTCGTCTCTTGAGCTTCGTCTTCTTGGTGACTCCTCTTTCCTCTTGTAAGGAGTCATGCACTCATTTGAGTAGTGTCCAGGCTTCCCACAATTGTAGTTGTTTCGGTCATGACTTGATGAACGCGTCTCTTAAGTTGGAGCTTCGCTCTTTGCTTCTATTCTTGTGGAACTTGTTGAATTTCTTGACCATGAGGCTTATCTCTTCATTTGTGACAAGGTCGTCGCTGTAGGTAGCAGGAATATCACTTTTGGCTATGTAAGCACTGCTAGACTTGTGGTGAAGCTCTTCCTTGTCTTTGAGTGTCATCTCATGAGCAACAATTCTACCAATCACTTCCGTTGGCTTGAGATCTTTGTAGTTGGGCATCATTTTGGATCAATGTGCATACGGTGTCATATCGATCATCCAAAGCTCAAAGTATCTTCTTGATGATGAATTTGTTAGTCATTTCTTCGCTTCCTAAGCCGGCAATCTCATTTGTGATGAGAGCTAGCCTAGAGTACATCTCAGCAACTCCTTCACCATCCTTCATCTTGAACTTGTCAAGTTTACTTTGAAGAACATCCAACTTGGATTCTCTCATAGATTATGTACCTTCATGCATATCAATCAAGGTGTCCCAAATCTATTTTGCATTCTCAAGACGATTGATTTTGTTGAATTCTTCAGGGCATAGGTAGTTGAAAAGAATGCCACATGCTGGAGCAGAGTTGCATCTTCAATTCATCCGCACTCGCTTTGTGATCGGGTTCCCTTCCTTCCGCAAAGAATTCACCTTGCATACCAACACGAACAACAACCCAAACGGCGGGGTTATGACCAAGCAAATGCATTTTCATTTTGTGCTTCCAACTAGCAAAATTTGTGCCATCAAAGTATGGACCTCTACGGTGATAATTTACCTCACTAGGCGCCATACTCTCCTAGGTTGTGAGACCAATGCAATGGAGACCAAAGCTCTGATACCACTTGTAGGGTCAAAAGTAGTGATAGAGGGGGGGTGATTAGACTACTTGACCAAAACCACCAAGGGAGCAAATGTGCTTTTAGCGGTGCACCTTTGTGCAAGCTCCTACTGTTTTCTTCTATGGCAAACATCGACTCCGTACTTGTCGGCCCTCCCCGCTATTCGCCGCCGTAGGCAATCTGGTCGTTTGCGGATCCAGTGTGCTGTGTGAGGCATGTGGCGGCTCGCTAAGCGTCATATCCATAGATCGCGGCTATCGAGCCCGCCGAGTCACTTCTCGGTGTGTTCCACTCGGCGTCAAATCAGTTTGATGTTCCCTCCGAGTGTGAGAGCTGCGATCCTGCGGTGGAGGTCCTCATGGCGGGCTTGCATCAAAGCCCGCCCCTTGGTTTTGGCCGCGGCATGCGTGAGGCTGGAGGAGCATTGAATGCGCAGCAGCACCGGGATGAGGTGATCCTCTATACGCCCATCGTCGGTGTGACTGCTGAAGCCTAGGCCTTAGAGGCCACGCGCCTTTGGCTCGAAGAGATTCAGGAAGAACTTGACGAGCGTGCTTGCCAGCTTCCACCAGTTCCTAGTCGATGTCAGCGATAGTTGTTTCCGAGTGGATGTCAGAACAACGTTGAGGTATTCCGTACTCTAGTTTTGAATGTTGTTGCCACAGCTAAGATTGCAGATTCTATTCAGCCATCGCATTCAGAGGATGGTACAGGTTTGCAGCAGATGCGAGCATTGCTTGATGCGTCACAGCGTCAGAATTCACCCGTTTCTCAGTCACGCAATAGGTTGCACATCAATTCTCCAAAGGCAGATACAGTTCAGTCGGCGCAAAGCCCAGGTTGCCTCTGCATCGCAGGGGCGGAGGTTATAGTGAAGATCAGTATCGAGATTAGGGGCGAGATTAGTTTGCTCCTCGTTTTCACTGTGATGACCACCGTTGAGTGCCTACTCCTCCACGGAGTGGTTTGTATGTGCCCTGGCACTAAGACGATAGGCGCCCGTTCAATGACGAGCGCAATCCAGGGTTCGATGCGAGAGATATCCTTGCCTAGAAGCGAATCGACAGGGCAGATCTCATAGGGGTGGTTATGACAGATACTATCCGAGTCGAAGCAGTGCCATTGTTTATGGACCCGAGTGTTTTAGCAGAGCCATTCGATCTATAGAGATTCCCCCTAACTTCAGGTTGGCGGTTGGGATAAGCAAGTTCTCTTTGTGAGTCGAAGCCGGAAACAGGGTTAGATGATTCCCGAGGGGCTGTGCAGATTGGTGGAGGAAATGACAACATAGCCATTAAGCATTTGTCCTTGATGTTGGATGGTTTGGCCCGCATGTGGTCGAATTATTTGGCTCCTTCTAGCATCTATTGCTGGGAGGTTCTTGCCCGAGTGTTGATCAGAACTTTCAAGGGCACTTGCAAGCACCCAGCTGGTTTGATCGATTTGTAGCACTATGTTCAGAATCCCAATGAGACCTTGAGAGATTAGATTCAACGTTGGTCAACCTTGCATCACACAGTAAAGAATGTTTCGAGCACCAAGCCATTTGTGCTTTCAAGGCCGGTGTGAAGTATAGAGAGCTTTACCTGAAGTTTGGCGGACAGGTGATATTTCCCTGAGCAAGATGACGGAGATTGCCACTCGGTACGCCAAAGACAAAGAGGAAGATCGCCTCCGCAGCGGCCAAGTAAAAGTAGTCAACAATGATACTGGCTGCAATTTCAGCTGAAAACAGAAGCGCAAAGCTGATGCTATTGCTCAGGCATAGGCGGCCGCTTTGGCAGCGTAGGAAAAAAATAAGGGGAAGTTCAAAGGACAGTTTACCCCCAAGAATGGAAAGAATTACTTGGGAATTGATGTTATGGATTTACCGTGTGCAATCTACACGAAGAAATTGAGGAAGGCAATTTGATATTTCCAAAACATACCACTCGATAGTGCATATTACTGATCCAGCAATTCAAGCAAGGACAGTCTAGTGAGAAGTCTCCTGGAAAGTACGATGATGAAGAAAAAGAAGAGTTCCGTGAGGTCAATGCCACTCTGATGATTTTTGCGGATGTAGAGAGCAAGAGTCGACTGAAATTTATCAATCGGGAGGACAACATTGTTGTTCCTGTAACCCCCACATACCTCAAATGGTCTCAGACTGCTATCACATTTGACTAGTCGGACCACCCTGCTCATGTCGCTACCCCTGGTCGGCAAGCTCTAGTGGTGGATCCTGTTGTGGGAGGCACTCCACTCCACAAGGTTCTCATGGACGGAGGGAGTTGTTTGAACATCCTGTATGCTGACACCCTTAAGGGGACGGGCATTCCAATGTCCCGACTTCGTGAGAGCAATTTGCAGTTCCATGGAGCCATCCCTGGGAAGAAGGCCAAATCACTCGGCCAAATTGCATTAGATGTGGTGTTCGGCACCGATAAGAATTTTCACAAACAGAAATTGACATTTGAAGTTTTATACTTCCACAATGCATACCATGCCATCCTTGGTTGTCCAGCTTATGCCCGTTTCATGACCTGTCCATGCTATGTGTACCTCAAGCTGAAGATGCCCGGGCCCAAGGGTGTGATCACAGTCACAGGTAATCGAGAGAGAGCTGAAGAGTTTCTTCAACAAGGCTCCAAAATCGCCGACCATCATATGGCTTAGGTCGAGATGGAAGAGTGCAAGAAGAATACTGATCCTACTGATCTACTGCGGGCCAAGAAGCCCGCCTTTGAGTCTTCTTTTTAGTCGGCAAGCGAAGTGAAGAAAGTTCACATTCACCCGACGGATCCTAATGCTGCCCCGACCAACATCTCGACAACACTCGACATCAAATAGGAAGCCGAGCTTATCCAGTTTCTCCATGAGAACTGGGACATCTTCGAATGGAAGCCTACTGACATGCCAGGTGTACCCAGGGAACTAGCTGAGCATCGACTAAGAGGTGACCCGAAGGCCAAGCTTGTGAAAGAGCACTTAGCACCGGTCTGCGGCAGAGAAGCGGAAGGCAATCAACGAGGAGGTGATTCGTCTCTTGGAGGTTAAGTTCATACGCGAGATTTACCAATCCGAGTGTCTCTCGAACATCGTCATGGTCCCCAAGAAGGACAAGTCACTCCACATGTGTATTGACTTCAAACATATCAATCAGGCATGTCCTCAAGATCATTTTCCGCTCCCCCGCATTGATCAGATTGTCGACTCAACTACGGGGTGCGAGCGTTTATCTTTTCTTGATGCTTACTCTGGCTACCATTAGATCCCTCTATTTGGGCCAGATGATATAAAGACAACTTTCATCACCCCTTTTGGGTGTTTCTATTATATCACCATGCCTTTTGGTTTGAAAAATGCTGGCGCTACTTTCATGCTCATGATTCAGAAATGCCTGCTCAGCCAGATCCCACGGAAGGTCGAAGCATACATGGATGATATTTTTGTCAAGTCTCACAAAGGTTCGCCCTTCTGACTGAGTTGGCTGAAACATTTGCCAATCTGAGGAGGTACGATATCAAGTTAAACCCATCCAAGTGCACTTTTAGGTTTCCTGGCGACAAGTTGCTCGGTTTCCTTGTTTCTGAATGGGGAATCGGCATCAATAATGAAAAGACCGGCTCCATCACCAATGAAAAGCCATAACCGTGTGCACGATGTCCAGAAGCTCACAGGTTGCCTGGCGGCATTGAGGAGATTCATTTATCATCTCGGTGAGAAGGCATTGCCTTTATACCGACTGATGAAGAAGTCTGATACATTCGAGTGGAGTCCAGAAGCTAAAGTAGCGTTTGTCGAGCTCAAAGCCCTACTTTCCACCTAGCCGGTGCTTGTTGCTTCGCACAACAAAGAGCCCTTGCTCCCGTACATTGCAGCCACTAATAAAGTCGTGAGCATAGTTCTCACTATCGATCGGGAAGAGGAAGTCAAAGATTACAAAGTCCAACGTCGAGTTTACTACATTTCTGAAGTGTTGACTCCTTCAAAGCAAAGGTACCCACATTACCAGAAGCTCGCCTATGTTATATATCTATCAGCGAAGAAGGTGGCACACTACTTTCAAGAACATTCAATTTTAGTCGTATGTGACGCTCCATTGTCTGAGATCATCAACAATCGAGATGCGACTGGTCGAGTGGCTAAATGGGCTATTGAGATCCTCTACATTGATATCAAGCTTGAAGCAAAAAAGGCAATCAAATCTCAAGCACCTGCTGATTTCCTAGCCGAGTGGATAGAACAGCAGCAGCCCATTCAAATCCACTCGATACACTGGACCATCTTCTTTGATGGCTTGAAAATGTTGAATGAGTCTGGTGCTGGCGTAGTATTGGTATCTCCACAGGGTGACAAGCTCAACTATGTCCTACAGATTCACTTTGATTCCTCCAATAACAAAGCAGAATACGAAGCACTCCTATATGGGTTGCGTATGGCCATCTCACTCGGCGTAAAGCGCTTGATGGTATATGGTGACTCTAATTTGGTGGTTAACCAGGTGATGAAAGAATGGGATGTCAGGAACCCTGCTATGACTGGATACTGCAATGCAGTAAGAAAGCTTGAGAAGAAGTTTGACGGTTTGGAACTCCATCATGTTCCCTAGTGTAGAATCAGGAAGCTATTGAGTTAGCAAAGATTGGATCCACTTGGAAGCCTGTCTCGAGCAATGTGCTTCTGGAACACCTACATTCTCCTTCGGTGTAGGAAGATCCCTTCACCGAAGATCCCCTACAAGCAATAAGCGCCTCTAATCTTACTGAAGTTGATGTCCCGGTGGTCATAGATCTGGTCATGGAGATTCTGGTCATCGCACCCGATTGGACGGTGCCATATATTTTTTATACTCTGAGGCAAGAACTCCCAGAGGACGAGGTTGAAGCTCGACAGATTGTCCATAGATCCAAGGCCTTTACTATGATGGATGATCAATGTTATAGAGAAAGCGTAACTGCCGTAACTCAGCGGTGCATCTCTCCTGAAGAAGGTCGACTGATCCTGGAGGAAATTCATTCTAGGACCTGTGGTCATCATGCGTCCTCTCGGATGACTGTTGCCAAAGCATACCGAGCTGGTTTCTTCTGGCCGCGTGCCGCGTGCCAATTCTACTCAAATTTGTCACACAAGCCCACATCTGCCTTGAAGACAATTCCACTCATCTGGCCATTCGCTGTATGGGGTTTGGATATGATTGGTCCCTTTCGGACAATCCAGAGTGGATTTACTCACTTACTTGTAGCAGTCGACAAGTTCACTTAGTGGATTGAGGCCAAGCCTATAAAAAAGCCGAACTTGCACATTGCTATCAAATTCATGGAAGAGATAACATTTTGATATGGAGTTCCTCACAGTATCATTACAGACAATGGTTCAAACTTTGACTCAGAGGAATTCAAACACTTTTGCTTCAACCAAGATACTCAGGTGGATTATGCATCCTTTGTATACCTTCAGACCAGTGGTCCAGCTGAGCGAGCTAATGGCCTTATCCTTCAAAGGATGAAGCCTCGCTCATGCGAGATCTAGAACATGCAGCTGGAGCTTGGGTTACTGAATTGCCGTGTGTTCTGTTGGGCTTCAGGAAGACTCCTAATCGATCAACTGGGCACACTCCTTTCTTCTTGATGTACGGAGTTGAAGTCGTTTTGCTGGTGATATCCTTCACAATTCCCGTCATGTAGATCTTTACTCCGAGGCTGAAGCGGAACAAGCATGACAGGACCGTGTAGATATCCTGGAAGAAGAGCGTGAAATGGCTCTGTTTCAGTCGACTATGTATCAGCAAGATCTGCGTCACTTCCACGCGAAGCATGTTAAGAGTCGATTGTTTCATGAAGGTGATCTTGTGCTCTGAGTCCCTAGTGTGGGAAGGTCCTTTCGTCATCACCAAAGTACTGAACAATGGAGCCTACCACCTCGACAAGCTGAAGAAGAAGATTGACGAGCCGCGTGCCTGGAACGCAGATTTACTTCGACATTTTTATACTTGAAGACTGAGTTGTTTGATGTAATAAAATGTGAGAGCCTAGCTTAATAGGAATGATAGACTACTCATATCAACAAGGAATTCCTTCTTTTTCGAGAGCCCATTCAAAAAGAACTCCAAAATTAAGCATGCTTGGCTTGGAGCGATTCTAGGATGGGTGACCGACCGGGAAGTTGCTCCCAAGTGCGCACGAGTGAGGGCAAAGTGCGCAAGAAAGACTAGTGTTGGTCTGTGGGGCCAGTCTAGATCCTACCAGACGTAACGGGGTGTTACAATTGGTATCAAAGCCGATCCTTGTGGTTACACGGGCATGCGCGTGTCAGGTGCACGGGCATGTGGCGCATGGCGTGTGTGGCTCATCGTGGCACACAACATGGCACATGTGCAGGACAGGACGCGCATACGCGTGCCAAAAGGGAACGTTCCTGATGGGCCGACGAGGACGTCGGTTCCATTGAGTGGGGGTTTATGTGAGAGCTGGGCTTAATCGGAATGATAGACTACTCATATCAACAAGGAATTCCTTCTTTTCCGGGAGCCCATTCAAAAAGAACTCCAAAGTTAAGCGTGCTTGGCTTGGAGCGATTCTTGGATGGGTGACCTACTGGGAAGTTGCTCCCGGGTGCGCACGAGTGAGGACAAAGTGCGCAGGAAAGACTAGTGTTGGTCTGTGGGGCCAGTCTAGATCCCGCCAGGCGTAACGGGGTGTTACATAAAAGTAGTCCAGACAATGTCGTTTATCAAAGTTATGACTGCCGCGGTCTGTTGTCGATTTCCATCACATAATCTCACACTCAAAAACACTCCGAGTGACGACCGATCCTCTCACTCAGGAGCATAGCTACGAACCAGTTTTCGCCTAAGTTACAAACCTTGTCGAGTGGATAGCATTCCATTCACTTAGAAACTTAGCTGCGGATCAGTCTTCGTCTAAGTTCAAAAAACTTCTCTGAGTGACGAGCGATCCTCTCACTCGGGGATTAGCTGCGAACCAGTTTTCGCCTAAGTTAAAAACCCTGCCGAGTCGATAGAATTCCATTCACTCGGAAAGTTAGCTACGAATCAGTCTTCATCTAAGTTCAAAACTTCTCCGAGTGACAAGCGATCCTCTCACTCGGCGGCTTAGCTGCGAACCAGCTTTCGCTTGTGTTAAAACACCCTTCCGAGTGGACAACATAATGTTCACTCGAAAACTTAGCTATGAATCAATCTTCGTCTAAGTACAAAACTTCTTCGAGTGACGATTGAACCTCTCACTCGTGGGCTTAGCTGCCCAAGTGGATAACTGTGACAGCCCAAGTGTTGTCCATACCTTTTATGGCATATATCTTCTATGAACCTTGTTGTCATGAGATTAATGATATGAGTTTGAGCCTTGTTATGCCATGTCTTGTTCATGCATTCATGCATCATGCATCATATCATTCATCATGCCATGCCTTGTTTGCGACGTGACCTTGTTGTGATTGGGTGTGTTCTTGTGTTGTGTGATGTGGTTTGAGTGTATGTGGTGCAACACTGCTTCTCCTTCCCCTATCTTTTTCTTTTCTACAAAACCCAACCAACACCCCTTTATTTCCCTTGTCATTTTATCAACATATTCTACTTGCTAATTAAATTGTTTTAAAATGTTCAAGAGGTAGCCTATGATGTTGTAAGATTGTGTGTGTGGTTATTTTGTTGTTTCAGCCTTATGATTGGGGTTTTTAAAATAAAACATGGGCTGTTATTTTTTAAAGTATTTAAATTACTTGTCCTAAAAATCATCCAGATGTTTTAAGTAAATAGTGCATTTTATTTTCAATGTCAAAGTACTTTTGTTCTTGCAAAAAATCCTTTTATTTTTATCTGGAGGGGTTTTCTTGTGTTGTTGTTATTTTAAATAATAGAAAGCTCCCTCTGTTTTATTTCTCTGAGAGATAGTGGGCACTGGGCCTTCCCCGGCCCAGGTGACCTCCCCACGCGCGGCCCAGCCCAGCCTTAGCAGCAACCTGTCCCGTCACCTTTTCCGTCAGGTTCAGAGAACCCAAGCGAGCAGAGAGGAGCTGCCATTAGCACAGACGTCGAGACGCTGTTAGCCCGCGTGCCCCTTTAAAAATTGTCCGCGTGGATACCTAGGGTTCCCTCTCCCCATTCCCCCCTCTTACTCTCCGCGCGACCGCCAGGTAAGCATAGCCACGCCGTAGCCATCGCCGTCCGCCATGAACCGAGCGAGTGCAAGCTTATGCTCGGGCTAGTCTTCGGCAGCCACCCTCGGAGTTCCTCTGCAAGCAGGGACGTGGCCAGAGTTCTCCTCTGCCTCCTCGTCGTTTGTGGGAGCACCAGGAGCTCCCCATCGCTGAGCCTCCCCCCCGAGCTCCTTCTTCCTCCGCGTCCAGCCAGAAGATCACCGGAGATTCCCCCATCCCCGTTGTCGTTCTGCTGCGCCTCCGTCCCCGTCATCATGTCTAGGTAGGAGAGGTATCCTCCCGTGTCCGATCTCTGCTCTCTCCTCCTTACTTAGGCCTTTGTAGCAGTCGGCGTCGTGCGGTTGTTGTGATGCTCTCGGTGCTCTCCAGGACGGCCCTTTTATCTCAGTGGATGTGCATGTGTGTTGGTGCAGGCGAGGCCTGCCGTTGCAGCGTTGCCTCCGCCTGTGTGCTGCTCCTTCCTGCATGCGGCTCGCACTTGTAGCCGTGCCGTCGCCGCTGTTGCCTGTTGCCTGTTGCCACTCTCCGTCGTCGTTGTGTGTGCTGTGCAGCCCCGCGTATCGCCGCGTTAGCCACGGGAATAGAACCCCCTGTAGATCCCTCATCCCTCGCCGGGGTTCTCCCTCGCCGGAGACCTCCCTTGTGCTCGCCTCTGCTGCTGCCACTCGCCGCCACCGCATAGGTTCAGTTAGTTCAGTCTAGTCCTAGTTGGGTGCAACCCCTCCCCTATCAACATCCGCTCGGTAGCCCGGCTAGTCAGCACCCCGCTCCCGAGAGGGAGGTCATGGGTTCGGTCGCAGCCTCCCCCCATTTTGTTTTCTTTTTGGATTGGTTGGTGTAGTGTGTGTGGTGTTCGGATCTCGTGTGACCACGGGCCAGATCTGGTGTGGCTGTGGTGTAGAGTGTGTGTGTGTGCTAGTGGTGGCAGGATCCTCTATGGTGGAAGGATCTGGTGTGCATGTGCTGTGTGTGTGTATGTTAGTGTGTGTGTGCTGGTGTAGTGTGTGTGTTGAGTGTGTGTGTATGACAAGTGGGCCCATGCCCCACTTGTCATACACTAATTATTTGTGTGTTTCCTGTTTTTTAATGTTTAATTAGCTAATTTCCATTTTTAGTAATTATTCTGAATCTGGACATGCACATTTTTGCACATGAGTATTTTAAGTAAGTTTTCACTTATATGGAGTAGATGATGTTTTGCTATGTAGTTTGTGTCATGATGCTACATGTGACCATATGGGTATAATATATGATGTTGGGGTACAATCACCCAAGGAATCCATTGGTGCAACTAGATCTCACTTTTGAGCAAGTTTATGAAACTGTCATTTTCTGTTGTGATGCTACTTTGTCATTTTTGCATGATTTAATCCATGCTTGCTTTGGGGCATGTGCCAACATGAAAGTGTTAGTGTTTTATGTCTATTATGCCATGATATTTTTATTGGACATGAGAATCACCCATATATGTGGGAAACTTGCAGCAAAGTAGCTAACTTAATGTTACTGTTTTCACCATGCTAAATCTTTCTGTCTGAGAATCTGCTGTTATTTTTATGCTATGAAGAGTGGTTGCTATCTTGTGATATGTTTTCAATTAGCTCAAGCTCAGTGCTAGTGTTCTGAAGTAGATGTTGTCTTCTATCATCCTGTTAATATTCATGCCATGAGGTGGTCTCTATCACCATTAGTTTCTGCTGTCAACATGCTATCAGATTAACTCAGATTCCAGAGAACTATTATTTTCACTATCCCAGTAATCTGTTTCATCATGCCAACTTGTGAGCTTCATGCTTATTGATGTGTGCCTCCTTTCCAGTTTGTGCGGTTGGATAAGTTGATGAGCATATTATGTAGTTTCTCTCAATACCTTGTTTCTGGATGCAGTTTTCCTGTAGCTCAAGTTATTGGTTGCTTAAGTTGCTATGTTGCTGTTTTGTGGCAGATTGTTTGTTTAATTGTTTTGTGACTTGTGGGAGCTATAATCCATGGAATAGCTTGATCTTTGGCTCTACTATGGTTGCTTTTTCATTGCCTATCTAGTGGCTACCTTGGAATGCCAAGGAATAGCCCAGGTCTTTCTTGTCTTGTGTCTTGCCTTCGTATCTTGTCGTGATCGTATCGTGAGAACCGTAACTCCGTTTCTTACGTTCTTCATATAGATTTTTATCATTTTTGCATGATGCATCCATTTCTTCCATGTTCATGCATGTCTAATTAACTTAACATAAGGTTCTTTCCAGAGTCATTAATAACCAATCCTTCGCATGTGAAACATGACTAGTTAGGATTGCCATGCTATAACTCTTCAAATAAGCATGCATCATTCTTGCTTGTGCATTGCACCGTGGTTGTTTGTTTATTCTTGCTGTTTCTTTGGGGTAGACGCGAACGTTGAACCTGAGTACGAAGAGCCAGGCGAGTACAACTACAAGGATCCCGCTACTTGTTCCACTGAGGAACTGTCGGGACCCCGATCCTAAGTCTTATGAATCCACGCTGTAACATATCACATCGCTTTGCGGCCTCACGCATGGTAAGCTCCACGGCTACAGCCTTACCTTAGATGGGATTGTTTACGTCTTTTGGCTCACGTATGTGAACATGTCCTTGGCAATGAAACCACAGAGAACCCATGCCGACATAACTAGTCATAGAACCAAAGTGGCACATCCGTCCGGAAACAAGCATACGTAACCCAGCAATGCAGGTGTCGGCCTCAAGTGTGTGGAGACGAGTCATAGCAAGCTACAAGGACTCCATTATGCCGTCAGACATAAAACCCATCACTGCATGTAGATGAGTCGTAGCAGGCTATAGGGACTCCATTACACTACGAGACATTTCCCCAAAGGGACAGACACAGTAGCAAAGAAGGATACATGCCGGTCATTCAATGTGTCCGGAGCAGTAACAAGCTACCATGGCTCGGTGGAAGCATAAAGAGGCAGTTTCCCATAAAGAGTACTAGTAAAGGCACATGGCTATGTGTCGGATCCCATACATACCATTGCACATCACACGTACGCACGACATGCCCGATATGCATAGATACAACTATGGCATCACAACATAACCATACAACAACACAACTTTTATTTAAGAGGCTCAGACGAGCCTTGCATAACATGTTCTTACAAATAGGGGTTACATGACCCGACACTCAATTCATACAAACAAGTTCATACAAACCAAGTGCAAGCATAAAGCTATATGTGTATGGACAAATGAAAGGATAAAAAGGCACATGGCCTGACTATCTATAGCCCGCCATAGGCATAAGGTCGTAGCTGGGACACCACCTATTCGGCATCGTCGAGATCTAGAAAGAACCCACCCGATGGGTCCTAGGTCTCATTTGCAACATTTATTAAGCAAACATGAGTACAAATGTACTCAACAAGTCTTTAAAGCAGACCCAGGCTAATCATGCGCATGTATCAACAAAGGGGGGTGGTGGAGTTTATGCAGCAATGCCAGCTTTGCCTCATGGCTAACCTACACTACACAATGTTAATTCTTTGTTTACATTTTAGATATCGCACACGAGTCCATTAACTCCATGACAATACACCACCATGGATTCACTTCCCTCTCTTGGGAGAGTGCCATCCATGGTACTCAAACTTGTCTTGATATTTTTATGAGCATCCATTTGATTATCTATGAACATCATAAGTTCTCCAAGTCTACCATATCCGAGGACGCGGCTATTCGAATAGTTTCATACCCTGCCGGGGTGTACTTCTTCACACACGCTCTCGCGACTTATCGATGTGTGTTCATAAAACCATGCACCTCGGCAACCTTCAAGCGGAAGACCGGCGAGGGAGTCGGCCATGACCATCAATCACATAAGACCTCTAGTCCAGGCTATCGCCTATTTGAGACTGAACCCGCAAGGAAGTCTGGCCCAAGTTTCCGCTATGGCCCCAAATGATGTGCATAGGGTTCCCAATCCCACCATTCGGGTGACCCTTCGTACACCGTGCAACTGCCTACCGCATCGTAACCCACCCCTAGGGTCAGCGCTACGCATGGCCTCCAGCATGCTATAAACACCAGAAACTACTTGCATCTCCTTGACTAAGGACTAAGCGACTGAGAAGTCAAGAGGGTCAATTAAGTATCCCAACGTGTGGTAGTATCTAGTCTTGGATCACAAACACGGAACATCATAAACTTAGCCCCTCATCGCAACCTTTACCAAATCGGGTTCATCATAAACTTATCACATCATAAGGACATTGTTTCACTCCAATTCATCACCCAAATGAATCAGACCTAACACAACTCTAAGCATAGCAAGCATAGCAGGCATAGTAAACTAAGCACATCATGGCACAAGCATCTACCAAGTATGATAGGTTGCAAGGTTTAGCTATTTACAGTGATAATGATAGGTCATGCAAAAGAACAGGTTAATCTACCGTGTATGATTGACAAGTGAACGTTGGTCCTAATGCAATAAACAAGAGCAGGAGCGAGAGAGTGGGACGTTATCGGAATGATCAAGGGGGGTTGCTTACCTTGTTGGGTAGCGGGAAGGTTCTCTCCTTCGTTGGAATACTCGGGGGTATCCTCAGAAGCAGGGCCTACCGCAATGCAGATAAGAAGCAATCAATACGCAAGTGCAATAATATGATGCATGATCATGACATGGTAGCATGTATGGATGAGCTAATGCAACTAGTGTCCAAGTCAATTTTAAGTGAGTTTGAATATACATTCAAAATAGTTTTTCATTTTAAATTCCATATACTAAACTATTAATAAATTTAAAGGTTCATATATCTAGGTTGCTCTAGCATGCATGATAATAGCACCATTGGATTCATTGGATTTTTCTCATAAATTTTCATACATAAATTATTTTCATCTGACTTATAGATTAATTTATATGAATTTTTGAAGTTTTATACATTTTCTGGAATTATTTTAAGTTAGAAAAAGCATTCTGCATCAGCATGACATCACTATGACAGCAGCTGGACAACTGACCCGGCCAGGTCAAACCTAGCATGTGGGGACCACATTTCAGTGACTCAATCACTTAACTAAAAATTAAAACTAATCCTAATTACTTAACAACACTGGGCCCACTGGACAGTGACTGATTGGATTAATTAGCTTAATTAATTCTTTTTATTAGACATAACCAATCTTAACCCAGGGGCTGGCCCCATTTGTCAGTTGACCTGGGGGCAAACCCCATGGTCAGCACCGGTTGAGTCACCGGCGTTGAACCGCCGGCGACGTCAGAGATGGCAGAGGGGGTCGGAATCCCTCCTCCGGTGACCAAACGGACGGCGGAGAGCGCTAGGAGAGCCTACGCTTGACCGTGCGTCGATCTAGCCCCAAACCAGAGGCTAGGGTGGTCGGGATCGACGCCGGCGTGGAGGGCAGCGGTGGCCGGAGCTCGGGCAGGACTGGCTACGGCGCTAGAGGGCACATAAAAGAAGAGGGAAAGGGGGAGGAGCACCAACGGCTCACCGCGGTTCCAGCAAAGGTGATGACGAGGTTGGGGGAGGTCTTGACGGGGCGAAATGCCGGGGTGGGGCTCCGGTGGCCGGCGTGGAGGAACGGCGATGGCGCGGCGTAGAGGGGCTCCTGGCGTCCTCTAGCTTCATGGGGAGGACGAGGGGGTCGTGGCGGTTCTCAGGGGCTACCTAGCAAGGCGAGGGGGAGGCTAGAGCGACGGTGGCGAGCTCGAGCAGGGCTCGGCCATGGCGAGTAGAAGGAGAGGGTGGAGCGAGGGGAAAGAGAGAGAGCGAGGCCGGCTCGATCCGGACGCCTCTCACGGGGTCATCCGCGACGTCTCACTGGCCGGGAACGGCCAGGCAGGCAGGTGGCATGGCGGCACGCCCGCACGCGCGTGCCGGCCGCACGCCATATCTGCTGGCGCTAGGAGGAAGAAGACCCTGCTGCCCCTAGTGGGATGGGCCACGGATGGGCTCCTAGGGAGGTTGCCTCCCCTTTCTTTTTTTTATCTTTTACTCTCTGTTTTCTAATTCTGACATTTGATTTATTTATTTTACAGGTACAAATGCGTTTATAAAATATCCCAAATATTTTATATATTGAAGTTTGAATATTTCAAACTTATCTCAGAAGTTTCAGGATATTTTGAAAACTAAAATAATGATAATGCTTTATTTGATATTTTCAGAAGCTTTATCATTTATTTTTAAATTGATATAGTTGTTCAAATATTTTAAATGATCCCTTGTATAATCATGTCCATAATTATCAGACATATGGGACATTTTAGATGGGCATTTTGGATTTGTTGAATTTTCACAAACTTTGAATTGGTTTGATTCCAATATTAGCTTGGGGTTTCTTTTTGCCCGCATTTCATGTTGATGCAAAATTGAACATGATGCACATCATGCTATTCCTATGACAACTAGCTAGGGATGTGACAACTCACCCCCACTCAAAAGAATCTCGTCCCGAGATTTTGATGTCATCGGGAAGAGCGCGGGGTACTCTAGTCGAAGACGATCTTATCTTTCCCATGTGGCTTCCTTTTCAGAATGGTGTGACCACTGAACCTTGAGAAACTTGATGTTTCGACGCCGAGTGGTACGCTCAGCTTGATCAAGAATATGAATAGGGTATTCTTGATATGTAAGGTTATCTTGGAGATCAAGCGTTTCGTGGTCTACTTCACAGATAGGATCCGAGAAGCAACGCCTGAGTTGCGAGACGTGGAAGACATCATGAACCTTGGAAAGATGCGGCGGAAGTTCCAGTTGGTAGGCAACCTCTACTCATTTAGCAACAATGTGAAAGGGTCCAATGTAACGAGGAGCCAACTTGCCCTTGATACCGAATCGATGGGTACCCTTCAGAGGTGTAACCCGAAGGTGAGCCTTCTCGTCAACTTCATAGGTCACAGCCTTATGATGGTGATCATATTGGCTCTTGTGACGAGATTGGGCTGTTTTCAACTTTTCACGAATAATGTGAACTTGCTCCTCTGCATCCGGGATCATATCCGGGCCAAAGAGTTGCCTCTCTCCGGTTTCTAACCAGTTAAGAGGTGTTCGACACCTTCGTCCATAGAGAACTTTAAAAGAGGCTTTGCCCAAGCTTGATTGATAACTATTGTTATAATAAAATTTTGCAAATGGAAGACATTTCTCCCAGTTCATACCGAAAGATATAACACAAGCTCAGAGCTTGTCTTCGAGGATTTGATTGACTCGCTCAACTTGACCACTTGACTGCGGGTGGAAAGCAGTGCTCAAGGATAGATGAGTCCCCATAGCGGTTTGAAAACATTCCCAAAATCGGGAAGTAAAGATACTTCCGCAGTCTGAGTTAATTTCCAAAGGAACGCCATGAAGAGATACTATTCGAGAAACATATAACCACGCCAGCTGGCTAGCAGTTATACTCTCCCGAACAGGAAGAAAATGAGCCACTTTGGAAAGGCGGTTAATGACCACAAATATAGCATTATTCCCTCTCTTTGTCCTGGGAAATCCGGTAATGAAATCCATACCGACCTTATCCCAATTCCATTCAAGAATAGCTAAAGGTTGAAGGGTGCCAGTAGGCCTTTGATGTTCTGGTTTCACGCGACGACAAATGTCGCAAATGGCAATGAACTAGGCAATTTCTCTCTTCATCCTAGTCCACCAGAACCCCTGGTGTAGGTCCTGATACATTTTGGTACTACCTAGATTAATTGTGAGAGGATAATCATGAGCCTCCTTAAGCGTGTGAGAGGATCAGCTGTCTTAAGCGTGTGCTCTTGGGAACCACCAACCGGTTCTGAAACAACACCACATCCTCATCGTCCTTGGAGAAATCTTTAGCATTTCCACTAGCAATATTCTCTTCGATCTGGGATATACCCTTATCATATTTCTGGACAGCTACTATTTGATCCTTAAGATTAGGTTTCGCCACCAAGTTGGATAGGAATCCTTGAGGAACAATGTGGAGGTTTAGCTTCTGAAATTCCTCATGGAGGAGTGGTTGACCTTGTTGTAAGATGAGGTTGTTACAGTAAGACTTATGACTTAGTGCATCAGCCATGACATTGGCTTTCCCCAGGGTGTAAGTTATCCCTAAGTCGTAATCTATAATCAACTCAACCCATCGTCTTTGCCTGAGATTCAAATCCCGCTGGGTGAACATATACTTCAGACTTTGGTGATCAGTGTAAATTTCGCAACGATTACCCAAAAGGTAATGTTGCCAGGTTTTTAGTGCATGGACCACAGCTGCAAGCTCAAGATCATGTGTTGGATAATTATCCTCATGTGGACGCAACTGTCGAGATGCGTATGCAATCACATGATGACTTTGCATGAGAATGCAACCTAATCCTTGTCGCGAGGCGTCACAATAGATAACAAAGTCCTTAGAGAAGTCTGGTGGCACCAGAACGGGAGCAGAGGTCAGTCGTCTTTTCAACTCCTGAAAACTATGCTCGCATTCTGGAGTCCACTCAAACTATTTATCTTTCTTAAGGAGTTCAATCAAAGGTTTGGCAACCTTGGAGAAATTCTCGAGAAAGCGGCGACAATAGCTCGCTAAGCCAAGGAAACTCCAAACTTGCTTAACCAATTCAGGTTGAGTCCAATCAAAGACAGCAACAAAAATTCTGGCAACAAAAATTTCACACTTGGAGAATTTGGCATACAGACGGTGCTCTCGAAGTTTCATCAATACTAGCCTTAGATGCTCGGCATGTTCCTATTCGTTCTTCGAGTAGATGAGTATATTGTCCAGGTACACCACAAGGAATTTATCCAAATACTCCATGAAGATCGAATTCATCAAGCGAGAGAAGGTGGCTGGGGCATTGGTTAAACCGAAGGACATGATGGTGTACTCATATTGGCCATAAGGAGTAACAAAAGCCGTTTGTGGAATGTCCCCGTTCCTAATTCTGATTTGATGGTATCCCAACCTCAAATCCATTTTGGAAAAGACATAGGATCCAGCGAGTTGATCGTACAAATCGTTGATCCTGGGGAGCGGATACTTGTTCTTTATGGTGACCAGATTCACCGGCCAATAATCTACAACCATCCGATCCGATCCATCCTTCTTCTTGACGAAGAGGACGGGACAAGCCCAAGGAGAAGAACTAGGATGGTTGAAACCTTTCTTCAAAGCCTCATCGAGTTGGATCTTAAGTTCGGCTAGTTCTAAGGGTGCCATCTTATAGGGTCTTCTGGCTATTGGGATAGTCCCTGGAATGAGCTCTATCACAACCTCAACATCTCTGACAGGAGGAATTCCTTGCAGTTCTTCTGGAAAGACATCCGGAAAGTCACGGACTACCAAAATATCTTCTAACTCTGTAAGAGGGCTAGCATTAAGGGAATAAAGTTGTCGTTTCGCTGCTCGAGTGGAGACATTAACCGTCTCACCTGATGGATGTGTAGTTGAACATTCCTAGTATGAGTATCAATCTTAGCATAGTGGGCTTTCATCCAATCCATGCCTAGAATGATATTGATGTCCGAAGACTTGAGGGCTATCAAGGATGCTAGGAAGACTAGCCTATCCACCAGAATCTCATTGTCATGGCTCACCCTAGAAGTTTGCCACTTTGAACTAGGAGTCTGAACTACTAAAGGAGTAGGCATATCACAAAAAGACATGTTATGAAACTGTGCATAGCTTTATGAGATGAAAGAATGAGATGCCCCAGTATCAAATAGAACAGATGTTGGATGACTATTGACAAGGAGCATACCTACGATAACATCAGGATCCTCAAGGGCTTCCTCAGCAGACACATAATTCACTCGTCCACGAACAAGAGCTGGCTTCATATAGAAGGCTTTTCCCGGCTTCCCACGTCTAGCCAGCTTAGCATTAGCCTGAGGACAATCACGGGAGTCGTGTCCTGGTTCTCCACATTTGTAGCAGACCACGGAGGCACGGGGTGCAACATTGACAGGTGGACCTCCAAATGGCCTGGCTGGAGGGTTGGGCTGAGCTGGGAGAGGCGCCTGGAAGGATGGGCTCACGGTGTATCTTGGCGGTAGAGATACGTTGGGCACCCACACCCGGCATTTGTTCGGGCCCGAGCCAAATGTGGGGCTGAAGACATGGTTGTGTTTCCTCGTGGCCTCATAATCCGTTTGTCTAGTCTCGGCATTGATAGCCTTGTTGATGAGATCCTGGAAGGTTGTGCACTCATGGAGGCACAGATCTCGACGGAGCTCAGGATTGAGTCCCTCGCGGAACCTAGCATGCTTCTTAGAATCAATTGAAACTTCCTCCGGAGCATAGCGAGCAAGATTGCCGAACTCACGGTTGTAGGCATCCACGGATAGTCTGCCCTGGGTGAAAGCATAGAATTCCTATCTCTTGTGATCCATCATCCCTTCCGGGATGTGATGGGTACGAAATGCCGCACTGAATTCTGCCCAAGTTGGTGTGGGGCCTGTGGGATGCATGACTTCATAATTTTCCCACCACAGATTGGCGGGTCCTTCCAGAAAGTAAGTAGAAAAGGTCACCTTGTTGGCCTCGGACACATTGGCAGCCTGGATCTTGCGGAACATGCTGGTCAGCCAGTCATCCGCGTCGAGTGGGTCGACTGAATGATGATACTTTGGTGTGCACAGCCTGACGAAATCACTGACTAACACGCCATCATTGAGATCATTGCGGGGAGCACGCGCTATGTTTTGCTCTATCCGTTCCAACAACATGTTTGTCTCTCTCTTGTTCCTTTCGGCTTCCAGCAACGCTTCTGCCAAAGAAGGTGCATGTGGTAGGTCCTCTTGCCTTGGCTGGCTTCCCTCGCCCTGCTCGGGGGCAGGCACGGGGTTATTCCTAGTTGCCACCATCCTGGGAAAACAAACCCACAGCTTAAACATAGAGGACTTCAACTCAAAGACATGAGATAAGGAATGTACTGGACAACATGGCATGCAGGGTAAACACCCAAACAACATGGAAATAACAACTGCCATATGAACACCATGATTCATACACACAATGACATAGTTCAGTACAAGCCCAAGCTGAAGGAAAACTACAGAGAGATGATGCAACTCATCGGAGGCATTACAAGCTTCCTATACATTATCTATCTACACCTTCGGAACTCAACTCTCAACCTCAATCATATCCCACAAGACACACAGGACTGTGGCGATACGATTACTAACATACTAGTACTAACATCCACGTACTCAAGCATCGTCGTAGAATGCCTCATATAGGTTACCCTCGTGACCCGGGAGCTGAACTTGAGGATCCGGAAACACTCTAGCCTATGATCCCTGGAAATCGTAAGGACACGAATGTGGCCTTGGTCCCCTCGTTGGTGGCAACAGCTGCCCTTGAAGAGGGGTGATGGATCCAACATCGGGCCAGTCTACCTGTGCTGGCGGATGAGTCCACGATGGGGTCAGCATCTCCAAATCTCCATAGCCTGTCTGCACGACAGGTGCCAACTGTGTCAAAGCTGTCCAAAGATGTGCACGGGTGGCATATAGCTCCATGCGGAGGGCACGTGCATCACGATCCCTTTTCTCCCACACCTGAGCGGTCACCTGCAACCTAAGGTCCTCATGAGAATGGTCATAGTAGGCTGCGCTAAGATAACCATCTTCTCCTCCCATGGAAGCAGGAACATAGAAGAACTCTGTGTTCTGGAGTAGACCATGGTGAAACCTCATGATAGTCAACATGGTATTGGCGGCCCCCTGAACTGCCATGTCTATGGTGACACCTAATCCATAAGTCCAGTGTAGCGGCTCTGTAGCTCCAGGATATGAAGGATATATCTTAACAGTACACAGATATTGGGTCTAGTTGAAATCTCGATACTGCTCCTCCATAGTGTACTCTGGGTACCAACGGTTGCCAGCCTCCATCATAACTGCCACGCACAAAATGCTCGCCTATCCATTTTAAGACACGAGGGCTTCGCAAGGGATAGAGGCGTATTTTGCTGTTAGCAAGTATAGTAACATTGCATCATACATTACAGAAGAGATGAGTATACAAGTTGGCTTACACTCGCCACATCCTAAATTACAATTCCACTCAGAGTTCAATCATCAAGATGAAAACAGGGTCCGGCTACGGATGAAATCAAACGATAAAACAGATGCAAATGAAACCATCTCCCTACGCCAAAGATCACGACCAGGTCCTCTACTCATCAGGATACGTCACGTACATCCTGCCTATTTCCTCATCGAACTCCCACTGGAGCTGGGTAAGATCATCCTCGCCGTTCCTCCCCGCCGCCACCAGAGCCCCGCCTCGGCGTTTCGCCCCATCCGGACCTCCCCTGAGCCTCCGGTGCTCCTCCCCCTTTCCCCCTTCTTTTCGTTCCCTTTAGTGCCGTAGCCTGTCCTGCCCGAGCTCCGGCGGCCGCTGCCCTCGACGCCGGCGTCGATCCCGAACAGCCCAGCCTCTGGTTTGGGGCTAGATCGACGCGCGGTTAAGCGTAGGCTCTCCCAGCGCTCTCCGCCGTCCGTTTGGTCGCCGGAGGAGGGATTCCGGCCCCCTGCGCCATCTCTGACATCGCCAGCGGCTCAACACCGGCGAGTCAACCGGCGCTGACCATGGGGTTTGACCCCAGGTCAACTAACAGGTGGGGCCAGCCCCTGGGTTAAGATGGGTTTTGTTTAATAAAAATAATTAATTCAGCTAATTAATCTAATCAGTCACTGACTAGTGGGCCAAGTGCTATTAATTAACTAGGATTAGTTTTCATTCTTTAGTTAAGTGATTGAGTCACTGACATGTGGTCCCCACATGCCAGGTTTGACCTGGTGGGGTCAGCTGACCAGCTGATGTCATAGTGATGTCAAGCTGATGCAGAAATGCTTTTTCTGAATTAAAATAATTCCAAAAAATGTATAAAACTTCAAAAATTCATATAAATTAATCTGTAAGTCACAGGAGAATAATTTGTATATGAAAATTTATCGGAAAAATCCAATGAATCCAATGGTGCTATTATCATGCATGCTAGAGCAACCTATATAGATGAACCTTGACATTTATTAATAGGTTAGTATATGGAATTTGAAATGCAGAACGTTTTTGAACCTATATTCAAACTCACTTCAAATTGACATGGACACTAGTTGCATTAGCCCATCCATACATGCTACCATGTCATGATCATGCATCATATTGTTGCACTTGCGTGTATTGATTGCTTCTTATCTGCATTGCCATAGGCCTTGCTTCTGAGGATACCCCCGAGTATTCCAACGAAGGAGAGAATCTTCCCGCTACCCAGCAAGGCAAGCAACCCCCTTGATCATTCCGATAACATCCCAATCTCTCGCTCCTGCTCTTGTTTATTGCATTAGGACCAACGTTCACTTGCCAATCATACACGGTAGATGAACCTGTTCTTTTGCATGACCTGTCATTGTCACCGTAAATAGCTAAACCTTGCAACCTAGCATACCTGGTAGATGCTTGTGCCATGATGTGCTTAGTTTACTATGCCTGCAATGCTTGCTATGCTTAGAGTTGTGTCAGGTCTGATTCATTTGGGTGATGAACTGGAGTGAAACAATGTCCTTATGATGTGATAAGTTTATGATGAACCTGATTTGGTAAAGGTTGCAATGAGGGGCTATCTAGGAGTACATAGCAGGTTGTCTCATTGGGACCATTCTTAGGAACTGAGTTCTGTGTTTGTGATCCAAGACTAGATACTACCACACGTTGGGATACTTAATTGACCCTCTCGACTTATCAGTCGCTTAGTCCTTCGTCCAGGAGTTGCAAGTAATTTCTGGTGTTTATAGCATGTTGGAGGCCGTATGTAGTGCTAACCCTATGGGTGGGTTACGACGCGGTAGGCAGTGGCACGGTGTACCAAGGGTCACCCGAATGGTGGGCTTGGGAACCCTACGCACATCGTTTGGGGCCGTAGCGGAAACTTCGGCCGGACTTCCGTGCGGGTTCAGTCTCAAATAGGCGATAGCCTGGACTAGAGGTCTTATGTGATTGACGGTCGTGGTCGACTCCCTCGCTGGACTTCCACTTGAAGGTTGCCGAGGTGCATGGTTTTATGAGCACACATTGATAAGTCGCGAGAGCGTGGGTGAAGAAGTACACCCCTGCAGGGTATGAAACTATTCGAATAGTCGCGTCCTCGGATATGGACTACTTGGAGAACTTTTGTTGTTCATAGATAATCAAATGGATGCTCATAAAAATATCAAGACAAGTGTGAGTACCGTGGATGGTACTCTCCCCGGAGAGGGAAGTGAATCCATGGTGGTGTATTGTCATGGAGTTAATGGACTGATGTGCGATATCTAAAATGTAAACAAAGAGTTAACATTGTGTAGTGTAGGTTAGCCATGAGGCAAAGCTGGCATTGCTGCATAAACTCCACCACCCCCTTTGTTGATACATGAGCATGATTAGGCTAGGTCTGCTTTAAAGACTTGTTGAGTACGTTTGTACTCATGTTTGCTTAATAAATGTTGCAGATGAGACCCAGGACCCATCGGGTGGGTTCTTTCTAGATGTCGACGATGCCGAATAGCTGGTGTCCCAGCTATGACCTTATGCCTATGGCGGGCTGTAGATAGTCAGGCCATGTGCTTTTTTATCCTTTCATCTGTCTGTACTCAGACAGCTTTATGCTTCCGCTTGGTTTGTATGAACTTGTTTGTATGACTTGAGTGTCGGGTCATGTGACCCCTATCTGTAAGAACATGTTATGCAAGGCTCATCTGAGCCTCTTAAATAAAAGTTGTGTTATTGTATGGTTATGTTGTGATGCCATAGTTGTATCTATGCATATTCGGCATGTCATGCGTACGTGTGATGTGCAACGGTTTGTATGGGATCCGACACCTAGCCATGTGCCTTTGGTAGTACTCTTTACGGGAAACTGCCTATTTGTGCTTCCACCGAGCCATGGTAGCTTGCTACTGCTCCGGACACATTGATTGGCCGGCTTGTATCCTTCTTTGCTGCTGTGTCTGTCCCTTTTGGGAAATGTCTCGCAGTGTAATGGAGTCCCTGTAGCCTGCTACGACTCGTCTACGTGAAGTGATGGCATTTATGTCTCACGGGGTAATGGAGTCCTTGTTGCTTGCTAGGACTCGTCTACACACACTTGAAGCCGACACCTGCATTGCTGGGTTACGTATGCCTGTTTCCGTATGGATGTGCCACTTGGGTTCTATGACTAGTTATGTCGGCTGGGTTCTCTGTGGTTTGATTTCCAGCGACATGTTCACATACGTGAGCCAAAAGACGCAAACAGTCCCAGCTCAGGTAAGGCTCTAGCCGTGGAGCTTACCGTGCGTGAGGCCTCAAAGTGATGTGATATGTTACAGTCTGGATTCATATGACATAGGATCGGGGTCCCACTAGCGTTGGTATCAGAGCCTGACTGACTGTATGACTACCAAGCCAAACCGGTCGAAGTTGAGTCTAGAAACAGTATAGAAAAGTAGGGGAATTGATTGTGGAAGGGAACGTAATGCTCTTTTTACTCCTCTTCCCAAGTTATTCTATGCTGAGTCTTTGTCATCTTTTCTATGGGGATAAGAACTAGGCTTCTCATCTATTGCTTAGGATGCCGAGTTACTAACCATGGACCACTAGCTAGCTTGTTGCAAGAGAATGTCGGTACTCAAGTATTGTTGGTGTGACAAACAGATGGAGAAGAGATTTGAGCCTAGAAAGTCGAGTGGTTATGCCTTTCCAATCTTTTGCAGTTGGCTCAAAATCCTTTTTGAGCAATTACAACAGTTATGCTGCCAATTTCTGCTAGAGTCTCTAATGTATTTGCATCATTCTCTGTTTCAGATGCTCCCTCGTCCTTCCCGTGAGGTTGTCCGTCTGACTAGGTGCATCGATGTACCGGGTCACACGGCCATGTTGGTTAGAGTTATTGTCACGCCCAAAATGTGCGCCTATCCATTTGAAGACATGAGGGCCTCACAAGGTATAGAGGCGCATTTTGCCGTTAGCAAGTATAGTAACATCGCATCATACACTACAGAAGAGATGAGTATACAAGTTGGCTTACACTCGCCACATGCTAAATTACTATTCCACTCAGAGTTCAATCATCAAGATAAAAACAGGGTCCGGCTACGGACGAAATCAATAGATAAAACAGATGCGAATGAAACCATCTTGTTGCCCCAAAGATCACGACCAGGTATTCTACTCATATGGATACGTCACGTACATCCTACCTCTTTCCTCATTGAACTCCCACTGGAGCTGGGTAAGATCATCCTGCACGTACTCATCTAAACCTGTACCTGGAGTGTTGTAGTAAACTGTGAGCCATAGTGTACTCAGCTATCATGTGCCCGGGTACCGAAACTATTCAAGCTTAAAGATAGGGAAGGGTGGTGTTTAGTTTGCAGTAGCACTAAGCATATATGGTGGCTAGCTTACGCAACATAAAATAAATATGAGTGGCCTAGGAAGAATGATCGAATCTAGTATGATCTCTATGAGATCCTGAACACTTACTTACGTCAATCATAACCCCATCGTGTTCTCTCTCGGATCATGTTCACGCGTAGAGACAATCATGGTTACTCACACAGTTGGTGGATTCGAATTAGAGTTTACTTCAAGTTTGCTATAACCGGTTGTTAAACAAATATCCAAGTTGCCACATAATAGCGGGCACGGCTTTTCGAAAGATTTAACCCTGCAGGGGTGCTCCAACTAATCCATTATAAAATTAACCACACTCCGTGGGAATGCCTCGACCACGGATCTCGCGATCATCATATGTAATTCCAAAGGAATCCCAACACCTCGAGTAAACCCGAAGAATTCAGACTCCACACGCAAGACATTCGATAAAGGTAAAACAAATCCAGCAAGACCACCCGATGTGTCGACGAACCCGATAAGAGCCGCGTATCTTGTTCTGAGGACACGACGGATAAGCGACACATATGGAGGCCTGATAGAAATCTCCCAAGTTGCCCTGGGTTGGCGTCGCACAGTGCTCTAGTTTGGACCAACACTCATGAGGAGCACGGGCCCGGGGGTTGATTAAATTATCCACGGGTTTGCAACACCCTATGCATTTTTATTAAGTTGTTAAGCAAATGCAGTACCAATGTTGGTTCTTGCCAGACAAGTTTTAATCTCAACCGAATAAACAAGGGGGTCCCCATAACAACCCTGAGCATGCTAGGAGCGCAAAGTATGGAAAACATAACACCGGTAACAAGGAACTAATGGCGGTAATAGCGTAATAAATCACTTAGCAAAAGGCCAAGCCTTCCACCAATACCAAGATATATATGTGCATTAAATTAAATAACAGAATATTGTGATATCCAAATCAATGTTATCGCATGGAACAACCTGCACCTGCAACTAAGAATGCTATAAGAGGGGCTGAGCAGCGGTAACTTAGCCAATCAAAGGTTAGCTAGGAGGTGGAGGTTAAAGTCTGTCATGGCAACATGGGGGCTGATATCAAGTGGTAGGTAGAGCAATTGTAACGAGATGTGCGAGAAACTAGCAAGCAAAATAGTATCGGGATCCGGGTATGATCATCTTGCCTATTGGTTCTTAAGTGAAACAAGTAGCGGGATCCTCGTAGTGGTACTCTCCTGGGTCCTCGTACTCAGTATCAACACTCGCATGTACCCAAGAGAAACAGCAACAATAAACATCCAACCAAGGTGCAATGCACAATCAAAATGATGCATGACCATTTATGAACAATTCTAACATGGCAATCCAAAACTAGTCATGTTTCACGCGCAAAGTTGTTTATTAATGAATCTGGACAGAACCTCATGTTAAGTTATTTAGACATGCATGAACATGGCAAATATGGATGCACCATGCAAAATCGATAGAAATGCATATAAAGATCGCAAGAAACGGAGTTACGGTTCTCATGGTACGCTCACGGCAAGGTACGGAGACAAAGTCACAAGATCACCAAGCCATGGGCAGATTCTTGGCATTCCAAGACAGCCACTGGATAGGTGATGAAAAGTTAATCACAATAGACTCAATAATCAATCAATTCCATGGAGCATAGCTCCCACAATCCACAAAACAATAAAACACCAAATCTGCCACTAAACAACATCATAGCAACTTCTACACCTCACAACTTGAGCTACAGGAAGCCTACAGCCACAAACAAGATCTTGTCAGGATATACTCAACATACACATCAAATCATCCAATTACACCACCAGCAAAGGAGCCACACATAAATAAGCAAGAAGCACTCAAGTTGGCATGATGAAACAGTTTTCTGGGACTTGGTGAAAATTCCAGTTTTCTGGAATCTGAGTTAATAAAGTAGCAAGTTGACAGCACAGGTTAAATATGCTAGAGATCTCCTATTGACATGAAAATTAACAGGATGGTAGAAGGCAATATCTACTATAAACAACTAGCACTGATCATGCTCAAATTCCAAACATATCACTAGATGCAACCCACTCTACATGGCGAAACAATAACAACAGATCTCCCAGACAGTCATTTTTAAGCAAGCTGGACAGAAACATAAAGTTGCTCCCTAAACAGCATGGTTCCCACTTAACTGCTAACTTAGCACAAATAACAAAAATATTGGGACATTGCCTGCAACTTTAACTAGCAATCTCATGTTGGCAAGAACTCAAAACCATGCACAGAATAAACTATATGAAATGAACAAAAGGGCATCACAGCATGAAAATGCAGTTTTGTGAAGTTGCCCCAAAGTCAAATCTGACTTCACAGATGCATTCATCGGTTGATTCTACCCCAAATGCATTACTCATACCCCTATACTTGCTTGGAGCAACAGGGAGATTAGTGGGGTCGAAAATTGACCCCTATAAGTTATGAGTGACTTATGACACATGTGCAGACTTATGAAAAAGGCCCAAAATGGCATGTACTCTATTGACACGTGTTGGAAGTGGTTAAATAGCATCCTAGGAACATGATATCATGGCATAGCATCAATAGTAAGGATAAAACTAGCTAGAAGAGAAACTATGCTCATAAGCCCAAAAGAGAGAAAACCTACACATGGAGCTACTCATACACATGTGTTTGTATGTGTAACATACACACACCTCTCATTGAATATACACAAGACACACACAAGAACACCACACATATGCTCAAGAGCATATATGCCCATGCATGTATGCATAAGCACACACACAAGCATGTGTATATAGGCACACATACACTCTCATATATGTATGCCCACATGCACATACACACACCTACACACTATAACACACAACACACACACAAGTGTGTGTTTATATAACACACACACACACAAGAAATCTGACTACCACATCTATTGGGGATGTAACCCCATGGTGAGACCCACCCTGGGAGGTTCCGGGTCAGATTGGACGGCTCATAGCCAGCCCAAGAGTGACCATCATAGCTGGAGGGCCCAACAAGAGTAGCAGCTCGCAGGACCTGCCACAAGGTGGCCCGGATGAGAAGACCCGGGCGTGTAAGCCGCCCGGGGATGACTCGGACATGATAGATCAAAGAAGATAGAGGCAGACTCGGACATGTATTGAGAGTCGATCATGAACTTGTGTGACCCGTGGTCTTGACCCCCTATATAAGGGCGAGACCCGAGGCAACTTAGAGAGAAGGGTTATCGAGAATTAGGTCAAGCTTTAGCTCCCTTGTAATCGATACAACAAGCAATAACAAGCACAAGCAAGACGTAGGCTGTTACCTCACCACGAGGGGCTGAACCTGTGTAAACAGTGTCCTTCATCCTTAACAACCCCCTTGAGTCTACCACGATTAGCGATGGCCTCGAATCCAAGTCCTTTGACCCAGACATCTGCCGTGATAAATCTACGACAGTTGGCGCCCATCGTGGGGCTGACGCTTGGTGGTGTTGAGTTCTCAAGGGGCTCTCTTCCGGGGCTCGAAGGATACGTGGTCGAAAGGATCAGCGAGAGTCGCCGTGGCCGGCTCTACATTGACGATGCCGGCTAGGGGCTTGATGCTGAGTCGGTGGAGTATGGATTTTGGGTTCCGTTTGGCGGGATCCACGTCTTCATCGGAAGGGTTGATGGATCTACGCCCGGGCTGGATGTCAGCACCGACGTCGTCGAGCTGGCTTGGCGTCTGCAGCCTGCGCGTAACATGCGCCCTGCCCTTGCTAATCTGGATCAGAAGCATGTCTTCGTAGGCTTTACTCAAGCGACGGATCTGGAAGCTTCCGGGTCGCGAGAAACTTTCGTTTATTCAGAGGGCGAGTCTTCAAGTGGAGAAACAGAATCGGTGTACCAGCTCCGCAATGGAGCCCTTGGGGGCTACGTCAACTCCTCCTTTGAGTCGGATCACTTAGAGTCAGATGAGCCTGAGCTTCTGGTTCATGCTGCCGTGTTCATGGCGGGGCCAGCCCCAGGCACGAGCAGTGCGGCTGCGGGACACTCCACCTCGGGTGATAACCCGCCACCGCCGGCTCAAGTCCTTGTGGAGCTGATGGACGAGCTCACGGATTTAATGGCCGCTGAGATCACACCCGATAACCAAGCAGCTCGAAATTTGGAGATCGCAAGGATCAAGGGCTGGATGGCAAAGGAACAGCAGAGGATGGTTGAGCTACAAATCCAAATGGAGGAAGAGGCAGAGCGCATCAAGACAGACGCTTTTCGTCTTGGGTAGCGCAGATATCAGCAGCAGCGGTTCATCGGAGGAGGCATCAATCCCGTCTACCAGAGCGCTATGAGGCAAGGTACCACTTCAATACTCCTGGCGTGAGGCGAGCAATGGACGTACCCGAGAGCTGCCGGACGGAGCGACCCGCGACTCATACGGCCCTGCTTAACCAAGCTTTACCTGGTGGTTTTCCAATGCTAGCAGGTCATTATTCCAGCTCGGCCGAGAATATGGTGGCGGCTGTCACCCGGCTTGAGACTATTCCTATCCCGGACGAAGCACCCTTTGCAGAGGAGGTGCGAAACGCTATCGGGTACCTGCAGACGGCCGTGGCCCAGCAGGAAAAATACACCCATAGCCGGAGCCGTGTTCATTCAACCCCTCTCCCTAGCCAAAGCTTCAACCGGCGCTATGAGTCACCAGCGGGTTCCAGCAGCAACTGGCGCAGAGAGATTCCAACGGGTCACCGGCCGAGTAGACACACGTCAGCATTGGTAAACCATGCGGGAAGCCCGCAAGAGGCGCCAGCTAGGCCATCTCACCAGGAGCCTGTCCCCTCTGTTTCAGTAGGGGCAGGAGTAAACTCCAGGACGGTAGGGCTGCCATGTCTGTCACCGGCTCTACAGAACGAACAACTGCCAAAAGACTTCAAAGGGCCCTGCAAGGTCCCAAATTATACCGCTGATTTACCCCCGGAGGCCTGGGTGGAGAGTTATGAACTGGCCATGGAGATGGTGGATGTCAATGAGGCGGTTTATGCCAAGTATTTCGTCATGATGCTTGAAGGCCCGGCTCGCACATGGCTAAAGGGGTTACCACCTAATACTATCAATTCACGGGCAGAGCTTCGGGCCCGGTTCATTAAAAACTTTCAAGGGACGTGCAAGCAGCCGATGACCATTGTGGATCTTGATCACTATGTCCAATAGGAGAACGAGTCGGCCCATCATTGGGTGCGGTGGGTCTCGACGATCATCCACTCCTCAGCGCAGATTACGGCGGCTCAAGCAGTACTCATCTTGGAGAAGAATTGCCACTTTTTTCCTCTGAAGCAGAAGCTTGGCCGACTCAAACGTATGTGTCAGGACATGGGAGAGATCATGACGTCTCTCACGAAATATGAAGACTCTGATAACACAAAGGATCCAGGTTCTGATGATGAGAAAGCAGGTCAAGGTAAAAGGGGCAACCCAGGCAAGGGCACAGCAAACAATTGTAGCCAGAGCAAGCGCAAGAATCTAGAGGCCGGGTCAGAGTTGGTGGCTAATGCAAACACTCAGCAGAATTACCCCAAAGGCAATAGGAGGTTCGGACCGCCCTTTGGCAAGGATATCTCCACTGCAAACATGGAGGAATTGCTTGAGCGACCTTGTCCAAATCACAGTCAGCCTGATAAGCCGGCCAACCACACGTGGGAGAATTGCAATTTCATGCAGAAGTACAAGCAGTATTTAACGGAACCTAATAATCGAGATGGTGGTCCACCAGGCGGTTCAGGACATGGCGGCTCAGGAGCCAGGTTTGGATCTGGCAGTTGAGGGTCCAGTCAGCTAGGTCAGCATAATCAAGGAGGCCACCAGCCACATCAAAGCAACAACAATCAACAGCAACAACGTAATCAGTCTGGTTTTCAGAGTAATCCGAGGCAGCTCAGCTCTGGGCAGTACCATGTCTTTACAACCGATCTTAGCAAGCGGGACCAGAAGTTGCGAAAGCGAGCAGTCAATGCGGTTGCACCGGCTCTTCCGCGATACTTAAAGTGGTTTTAATACGACATAACCTGGAGCCGATAGGATCACCCGCCGTGGGTTGATGACCCGGGCGGCTGGCTTTGGTTGTAGCCCCCAAGTGGGCGGATATATGTTGAACAAGGTGCTTATGGATGGCGGAAGCAGTATAAACATCCTTTATTATGACACTTTCTGGCAGATGAAATTGCTTGACAAGATTTAAAACCTTCATCCACCATCTTTCATGTTGTGGTCCCGGGTAAGTCGGAACGGCCGGTGGGCCGGATTTCGCTGGAAGTGGCCTTTGGTGATGAGTACAACTACAAGGTGGAATCCTTATGGTTCGAGGTGGTCAAGATCAAGAGTCCTTATCATGCATTGTTTGGACGGCTGGCTTATGCTAAGTTCATGGCCAGGCCCTGCTATGTTTACTTGCAACTCAAGATGCCTAGCTTAAATGGTACCATTACCGTTCATGGCAACCATAATACAGCTATTGAGTGTGAGCAAGGAGACGCGGCTTACGCAGAGTCCAGTTGCGGTCAGGAGGAGCTTAAGTTCTATAAAGAGAATGTTGACCCGGAGGATATGACCCTGCTGAAAAAGCCCACCATAGAGGCAGAGTCGCCCCTCAAGTTTTCGTCGGATGATACCAAGACCATGGATTTCACTCCGGGTGATTCATATAAACAGTTCATCATTGGAGGTCACATGGATCCCAAATGGGAAAGCACGCTCATCGAATTCATTCGTGAGAATCGGGACATCTTCACGTTGAAACCTTCTGACATGCTGGGTGTACCGAGAGAGTTCGCTGAGCACAGCCTTAATGTGGATCCAAAGTTTAAGCCGATTAAACAGTTTTTACGGCGGTTCAATGAGTAGAGGCGCATGGCTATGGGTGAAGAAGTTGCCTGGCTCTTGGCAGCGGGTTTCATTGTTGAAGTTTTTCACCCGGAGTGGTTGGCTAACCCGGTGCTGTTACTCAATAAGAATGGTACATGACGTATGTGTGTGGACTACACAGACCTTAACAAGGCTTGTCCGGCTGATCCATTTGCTCTCCCTCATATTGATCAGATCATTGATGCTACAGTGGGGTGTGAGAGTTTGTGTTTCCTGGATGCATATTCAGGTTATCATCAAATCAAGATGGCGGTTAAAGACCAGGAGAGGACGGCTTTTATTATAGCCTTTGGGGTGTTCTGCTATGTCTCTATGCCCTTCGGGCTCAAAAGTGCCCAGGCGACTTACCAGCGATGCGTGCAGAACTGCCTTCACAGTCAGATTGGCCGTAATGTTCATGCTTATGTAGATGACATCGTGGTCAAATCAAGAAAGAGGGAGACTCTCTTAGAGGATTTGAAGGAAACTTTTGATAATCTCTGGGTCTATAAGATGATGCTTAACCCGGATAAGTGTGTCTTTGGTGTTCCAGCAGGCAAGCTTTTGGGTTTTCTGGTCTTTGAACGTGGTATTGAGGCTAACCCGGATAAAATGAAGGCTATTACCTCTCTAGGAGAGCCGCCTTGCATTAATGATGTCCACCGCTTGGCAGGGCGGATTGCTACGTCGAGCTGGTTCATAAGCCGTCTCAGAGAGAAGGCTATTCCTTTGTATCAAATGATGAAAAAGACAGACAAATTTTTCTGGACTTAAAGCGGCGAGTGAAGCACTCAAGGCGCTTAAGAAACAGCTCACTGAGCCGCTAGTACTGGCCGCTCCGGCTGAAAAAGAGCCACTACTCCTTTATGTGGCGGCTAATAACCGAGCGGTGAGTGCTCCAATTGTGGTCGAGCGCAAGGAGGCCGGTAAGGAATATCCAGTGCAAAGACCGCTTTATTATATCAGTGAGGTCCTGACAGAGTCTAAGCAATGGTATCCGCATTGGCAGAAGCTGGTATATGGGGTTTTCATGGCCAACCGCAAGTTAAAACACTAGTTCTTAGGGCATCAGATAACTGTGGTCAGCTCTGCTCCACTTGGGGATATTATTCAGAATAGAGAAGCCACAGGAAGAATTGTTAAGTGGGCATTGGAACTGGGACCTTTCAATGTGAAATATGTGCCTCGCATAGCTATCATGTCCCAAGCCCTTGTGGATTTCATAAATGATTGGACGGAGTGTCAGGCTCCCGAGGAAAAGCCGGATAACACATACTGGACTATACACTTTGACGGATCCAAGCAATTAGAGGGATCGGGGGCAGGAGTTGTTATTACAACCCCCAAAGGTGATAAGTTTTGTTATGTGCTCCGGCTGATGTTCCCCTACACCAACAATGCGGCTTAATATGAGGCTTTGCTTCATGGTCTTCAGTTAGCCAAGGAGATGAACTTGAGCAGGGTCAGGTGTTTGGGCGACTCGGATCTGGTGGCTCAGCAAGTTTCTGGCACTTGGGATTCCAAGGACCCGCGAATGATGGCTTATCACCAGGCGGTTAATATTATTGCAGGTCACTTTAAAGGATATCAAGTAGATCACATTGATCGTCACAGAAATGAGGCGGCTGGCGCTTTATCACATTTAGGGTCTCAACAAAAGTCGGTGCCACCCAATGTCTCTCTGGACGTCTTATACCATCCGACTGTCAAGACACCTTCAGAAGAGGAATTGATGGTTCCTGACCTGGAGGCAGAATTAGTGGCGGCTCTACATGCTATCCCAGATTGGACTATTCCTTATTTGGCCTATTTGACCCGGGGCGAGTTACCTGAGGATGAAGACCTAGCCAGGAAGGTCACCCGGCGTTCTAAGTCCATGACCATAGTCAGTGGTGAATTTCATAAATGCAGCGTGACAGGAGTCTTCCAACGTTCTATCTCACCAGAGGAGGGTCGACAAATATTGAATGAAATTCATGCTGGCGATTGTGGCACCACGCCGGCTCAAAGACGGCTCACAAAGACGCAGAGGATCTAGTCCGTAAGTGCGACGGCTGTCAGAAGTTTGGCCGACGGGCTCATATTCTGGCTGAGGAATTGAGGATGATACCAATTACTTGGCTGTTTGCGGTCTGGGGTCTTGACATGGTGGGACCTTTCAAGAGATCCAAGGATAAGAAAACACACCTCCTGGTAGCAGTGGACAAGTTTACCAAGTGGGTAGAGGTGGAGTCGGTTAGCGAATGTGATGCGGCTATGGCGGTTTTATTCATCAAAAAATTGATCTACCGTTTTGGTTACCCGCACAGCATCATCACTCATAATGGTACAAATCTGTCCAAGGGGGCTATGAAATTTTTTTGTGATGAAGAACATATCCGTCTTGATGTTTCATCCGTTGCGCATCCACAATCCAACGGTCACGCGAAGCGTGCCAATCAGGAGATTCTAAGAGGGATTAAACCACGGCTTATGGTTCCTTTGCAGCGGATTCCCGGCTGTTGGGTAGAGGAATTACCCTCCATTTTATGGAGCATCAGGACCACGCCTAACAAATCCACGGGTTTCACGCCTTTCTTTATGGTATACGAGGCCGAGGCAGTTTTGCTCAGTGACATCCGGCATGACTCGCCAAGGGTGACGGATTACGTTGAGATGGACAATGAGACGGCACGTCAAGACGCGTTGGATGCTCTGGAAGAGGCACGAGAGCTAGTAGCGACTCGGTCGGCAATTTATCAACCAGACTTGCATCGCTATCATAGCCACAGGGTCAAGACCCGGACGTTCCAGGAGGGCAACTTAGTGCTCCGGCTGATTCAGGACCAGACGAATATGCATAAGCTCTCTCCTCCCTGGGAAGGGCCTTTTGTGGTCAGTAGAAATATCAACAACGGGTCATATTACCTCGTTGATATCCGAGATGACTCAGATACGGCGGGTCAGGAGACCCGTCGGCCATGGAACATCGCGCATCTCCGGCCTTATTTCACTTAAGGGTGTAGAGACCCTTCATTGTATACTGTCATTGTACATGTCATAATTATATAAATAAATATCATTGCAAAAGTGGAAAACCCGGCTCAAGAAAATGAGTCGCGGCACCAGATGTTACATCGTCAAAAATTGGCTCAGGAAATGAGCCGTGGCGAGGGTGGCTTCTTACCTTCGGGTACAGCTTCTAACGCCTACCCGCGGGTGTCAAACACCGTATAAATCATCTTAGGAAATGAGCCGTGGAGATGGCGGCTTCTTACATTTGAGTACAGCTTCTAATGCCTACCCGCCGGTGTCGAACACCAAAAAACAGGCTTAGGTAAATGAGCCGTGGCGAGGGCGACTTCTTACCTTCGGGTATAGCTTCTAACGCCTACCCGCCGGTGTCAAACACCGTATAAATCGGCTCACGAAATGACCCGTGGCGAGGGCGGCTTCTTACCTTCGGGTACAACTTCTAACGCCTACCCGTCGGTGTCAAACAAAGTATAAATCGGCTCAGGAAATGAGTCGTGGTGAGGGCGTCTTCTTACCTTCGGGTACAGCTTCTAACGCCTACCCGCCGGTGTTGAACACCGTAAAAACCGGCTCAGGTAAATGAGCCATGGCGAGGGCGGCTTCTTACCTCCGGGTATAGCTTCTAACGCCTACCGCCGGCATCGTACGTCGTATTGCTGAAGGGGGCTTCTTACCGACGGGTATCGCTTCTAACACCCTATCGACTGGCTTTATGCCAAATCTCCGGCTAACATGGTAAGTTGCGATTGTGAGGGTTCTTTATCGATGGGTAATTAACACCTCATGACCCGGTGAGGTCGACTTATTACCTTTGGGTACAGCTTCTAATGCCTATCCGCCAGTGTTTAGCTGTATTATTACCTCTGGGTATAGCTCGTAATCAGCCGGCGTTCTGGCACAAAATTCGGCTAAGTAAATTAGCCGTGGCGAGGGCGGGTTCTTACCTTCGGGCTCCGGTTGATATGGTTAGCCGCGGATGGAAATTATGAAGTCTTTTTGGCCGACTCTCGACCCAATAAGAAGAGACAGCCGGCAGAAATCATTAGCCGGAACGCGTAAAAGGAAGATGGCATTTTGAAAGCCGGGATTTTTCTCAAGGAAACACAGCAAATATCAAAGGACATGTATATTACAAACGCTCTATAAAGAGCCCAAAAGTGTGGATCAAGTTTTCAAGCCCTCTACTATGAGAGCCGTCTATTACAAAGTGGAGCAAAGTCAACTGGCCTCCGGCTCATCCTGCTCCGGCTCTTCGGACGCTTGGATCTAAAGGTTATCCATGTTCCAGTTGTAGTCAGCTAGGGCTACAAAATTGCAATCCTCAAAGAAGGGAGACATGTCAAGAGCAGAAGCGAAGAGGTCCTTACTACGGGCGGGTGTCAAGTGCTTGCACTCATAGAGGGGGCCACGAATCCTCTTCTGGTCAGCATCATAAGCCGCCTGATAAGTGTTCAGGTCGACCTCTTTTGCTAAGACAGAGGCTAGGTATCTACAGTCCTTGAGGCACCCGATGTAGTCGACTTCTGTGAATTCAGAGCCGTCATCCCTCTTGGACGGGAAGCCTTCCATCATGTCACACCGAGTAAGCTCCGACGCAAAGGCCAGAGCTCGGCTTATACCTGCGATCGCCCCCTGGTGAGCGGCTGATTTCTTCAACTCGGCAATCTCCTTTGGCATTGTGGAGAAAAGTTCCAAGACCCCTTTGAGGCTTGAAGGGATCTTGTCCTTGTATTGAACAGATTTGATGGTGAAGATTGCACCGCAGTAGACCTGCTCCGCCAGGTTGTAGATAGCCTTCAGAGGTAATAAGCTATCAGACGCCAATTGACGGCTTCTAGGACCTGTATGAGTTGAAGATTTTCACGATAAGTCGCCAGTTCAGATGTAATAACAGCAATCAAGGAAAACTTATTAAAGAGCTCACCTAAGAGGGTGGCTGTCATCTTGGTGATGTGACATTTCAGGGACTGCAACTCGTCAGAGATGATCATCAACCACTGGTCAGCATCATCTGCCCGTTTGGTAAGCGTGGCCTTCTCAAATATGGCGGACTCTTTGAAAGCGGCAAACTCCGCCTTAACTTTAACCAGCTCTTCAGTCAAGAGCCGGCATCTCTCATCAGTGCCGCTCCGAGCAGCCTGTTGATCAGCCAAATTGGTCTTTAAGCCGGCCATCTGTGACCCGGCCTCAGTCAAGGATTCTTGCAAACGTTTCAAAACAAAGAATAAGATGGACAAGTCTCAAACATATTGCAAGCAATATGCTTGACACTTGGGGGCTAATATTTTCATAAGCTCCGATTCAACTTTGAACAAGTTTGAGCTGGCCCTTGGGGGCTACTATTAAGCTCTCTTCAACATATCTTCTGAGAAGCTCCGACTCAACTTTGAACAAGCTTGAGCCGGCCCTTGGGGGCTACTATATAGCTCTAAAAAATTATCTTCTGAGAAGATCCGACTCAACTTTGAACAAGCTTGAGCCGGCCCTTGGGGGCTACTATCTTGCTCTAAAAAATTATCTTCTCAGGAGGCCTGACTCAAAGGCAAGTTTCAGCCGGGCCTTGGGGGCTACTAACGGCTTTTCTGGTTATCTTCTATAGCATAATTTTCTCTAAAAAGCAGCTAAGCAAAGCCCTGGTTCAATATGATTAATCCGGCGCTTGGGGGCTATGTAGAAGTATAAAGAGGAAACGAATACCTCATATTTCCTCTTCATGAGGTTAACTAGTTGGAGCTCCAAGTCCCAACTGGTGGATAGGCGGGACATATAGCCAGCATGAAGCTCCACCACTGACATCTTCTCCAAGGCAGAAGGTTCAAAATCAAGATTCTTGGAGGTTTTAGCTATGTCACCCTTCTTGGTCGGCACATGATCCGGGGGAGAATGCAACCCGGTGCCACTAATTTCAACCTCGGGGTCAGTCGTGTCTTTGGCTGCCTGGGCAGGGCTCGGCGGCTTAGCAGGGCTCTTCAATGGGCTGTCTGGGACAATGTCGTTAGTGGCCGGTTCAGCTGAAGTGGCTGGGACATATTCAGCCGGATGCGACTCATCCGGCCTCGAAGGTTCCGGCACTGGGGCAGCAGGGCCAGGGGAGGACCTGTTGGTCTTCCGGCGCTTGGCTTGAGCACTGGAAAATGTGAGGATTAGAATCCAAAGGATGCAATGGCGGCTTAAAGAGCTGGAGGTCATAATGGAAAATGCTTACAGTGGGTTAATCTTGGGAGGCGGCAGAGCAGTCGCTCAAGAGTCACAAGAAGAAGGTCATTTCTGAAAGACAAGGCAAAGCAAAGATGAAACAGCGTCAAGGGTGTAAAGTGAAATTAACTAAACAAAGATATATACCTTTGCGGGGCGCTTCTTCGGGGCTGGAGATTTTGGTAATCCAGACATCAGTTCAGAAGAGCCGGCGCTCCGGGTCTGGTGACGCTCAGTCTGTTGTTGCTTCTTGAAGAGAAAATCGGGAGCTAGATAAGCGAGAGGATGAGAAAGAGGAACCTTTTTAATAACCCACCGCGGCTTTTGAGGGACAAAGTATTCTGAGCCGAAAGAAATATAGATTACCTCAGGGGCGTTGGCATGGCTTGTCTCAGCATTATCCCGTGAGTAAGACAAGGTTAAGTAAAATAAGATAACAAAATGGCAGAAATCAGCCAAAGTTTACCTCTGAGTCGGAGGACGGCGGCGACTCAAACCATCCTTCTTGTGGGGTGGTCTTCTTAGACTTCCTAGCCAGAGTTTTCTTCTTGGGCTTCTTCGAGGGAGGAACATACTCTCTCTTCCATAAATTAGAGTTGCCCTGGAAAAGCAAACCAGTTAAACGACAATGAGTCAGAAAAGCATAAGTAAAAAGAGGGGAAGAGTCGCCTTACATCTAGAGCCGGATTTTTGGCGTTAAAAGCCGGCAATGGCGCTGCATGATCCGGAAGCTTCATGGACAAGGCCCCGGATGGCGAGGGTGATGTCATCTTCCATCAGCGTGGATCGACTGAAGCATAAGGCACTATCATATTTGCTTTCATACTCACACATGAGCCGGCTTCTATAGCTCAAGGGCATAATCCACCAGGAAATCCAGCAGCGGATCAAGTCCAGTCCAGTTAAACCATTGGCCATGAGAGCCTTGATCTTGGCATGAGCCGGCTCGTATCTCGCATGCTCTGAAGCCGATAGCCGGCCAGGAAGCTCTGAAGTTGTTTTGAGCCTGGAAGGACGATAACCCGGCAATGGATGCTCATTCTCAGGAGAGGTGTCCTTGCAATAGAACCAGGTCTTTTTCCAGTCCTTTGGGTGACTCGGCATCTATGTGGCTTGAAATATAATATCTCTATGCCGTTGGATGGAGATACCGCCAAGCTCTAGACTCGGACTGGCTTTCACCTCAGTTTGCCAGTTGGCATAGAAGAACTCTCGAAATAACCCCACAGACGGCCTAGCTTGCAGATAGGCTTCACAGAGCACTTGGAAAGTGCATATATTTGAGATGCAGTTGGGGGCCATGTCTTGGGGTGAAGCTTGTAATAGTGAAGGATGTCACGAAAGAACTTCGATTCGGGAGGCACGAATCCTCGTTCGATATGGTCAGAAAAGACCACCACTTCACCTTTTTGAGGAGTGGGTCGTGTCTCATCACCCGGGACCTGCCAGCTAATGACTTTCTTGGGAGGAAGAGTACCCGCATGAACAAAATCTGACAAAAACTCCTCTGTGATGCAAGACTCGACCTAGTTGCATGAGTTGGAGGCGCGAGACATGCTGGCGGCTTAAAAGACAGAGCAAATTAAAAGTATGGCGAGTCACGTGAGAATAAGTATCTACGGCGGCTTACAAATTTAAAGGTTCTGCCATGGTCCGGCTGATGAGAGCCAAAGGGGCCTGGCGGGTCAACATGGAAAGGGGAAAGAGTGAAAATCGACTAAGTCCCAGGAACCAGGTTTCACAAAACTCAGCTAAAATAACGGATCTATGAAAGTAGGGTAAATGTTTTTATTTGCAGACCTAAGGAAGAACGGACGAAGCAAAACGGAACCAAAATGGCGGGCAGAGCGAAGGTCTATCTACATGTTCTTGTTGACCGCTTGTTACATAGCGGAGCCGCGAAGGCGAGTGATGGCCCGTAGTCTGTACGTCAATGGCACGAGTGGCGGCGATGGAGTGCGAGCCCTAAAACACGACAGCGGCGGCGAAGCTTCCTAGAAACCCTACCGGAGATGGCTATGGATCTACAGGAAGAGGACTTACCGGCGATGGGGAGATGCGCGTGAGACGAGCTCTGGTTCGCAAAAGGGTGATGCAGTGGCCAGTTGACGGTGAGACGAGGGCGGCGCCAGAGCAGGAGCGGACGCGTCCAGAGGAGGAAGATGGAAACGCGAGGGGAAGAAGGAAATGACCATTCATAGCGGCCCTATTTAAAAGGGGAAAACGGGCAGGCGCAAAAATCAAGGCGACAGAAATCATCTGGCCGAGGCACGCGCCTCGATTCTCGGGCTGACCATTTATTACGTGATTTGTTGGTACGTCAGCGGATCTTTTTGGCAAGGCTCACGTGATGTCATAGCGCATCATCACTGGGCGACTCACCAAGAAACGGAAGAAGAGGATGAAGTGAGCAAGCGCAAATGAACCTAGGGCCTAATGTTGGGGATGTAACCCCACGGTGAGACCCGCCCTGGGAGGTTCCGGGTTAAATTGGACGACTCATAGCCAGCCGAAGAGTTAGCCATCATGGCTAGAGGGCCCAACAAGTGTAGCGGCTCGTAGGATGGGCCATGAGGTGGCCCAGATGAGATGACCCGGGCGTGTAAGCCGCCCAGGGACGGCTCGGACAGGATAGATCAGAGAAGATAGAGGCAGACTCGGACATGTACTGAGAGTCGGCCATGAACTTGTATGACCCGTGGTCTTGACCCCCTATATAAGGGCGAGACCCGGGGCGACTTAGAGAGAAGGTTTATGGAGATTTAGGTCAAGCTTTAGCTCCCTTGTAATCGATACAACAAGCAATAACAAGCACAAGTAGGACGTAGGCTGTTACCTCACCACTAGGGGCCGACCTGGGTAAACAATGTCCGTCATCCTTAACAACACCCTTGAGTCTACCACGATTAGCGATGGCCTCGAATCCAAGTCCGTTGACCCGGACATCTGCCGTGATAAATCCACGACAACCTCCAACACACACACAAGTCTATATATATACTCATGCATATCACATCACACCACTACACATGCACATAAGTACACATACACAAGTGTATACATACACATGCACATACACACTCACTCATAACACCACACACACCCGTACATACATGCACATACACTCCCAACACAAATATACACAACACAAGCATATAACCTGGCCCAAAAAACCCATATATAAACCCCACATGCATTTAAAGATAAGAAACAAACAAAACAAAGAAAAAAAGAAAAGAACAAAAGAACACCAAAATGGGGGGAAAGGGGTTTTGAACCCAAGACCTCCCTGGTCTCACCCCAAGCCGGACACCACTGCGTTGCGCATTGATACACGACACGAGGGAGGGCATGCGCAACTAGTACTAGCAGAGGCATTTTATCTGACGAAACTGAAACACATCGACATAGGCGTCAGGTAACGATGGCGGAAACTCCAGCGCACACACGCGGTTACAAGGCATCTCCAGCGGAGGGAAGATGTTGTGGGGGCTGCGCGATACAAGGGGAACCCATTCCCGGTTTGTCTCGCGACGAGGGGGACTAGGGCAAGCTCAAGGGAGAGCTTTTCCAGCCGGCGGAGAGGAGCATCACGACGACATCATGATGGAAGGCCCAATGCTCACCAGCTCTCTCACTCACAACTAAAAACAGAAGAAAACCAGGTTTTGTTTATTTTTTAAACCAGCCACAAACAAAAACTCCTCAAGGCTATTTAAAAGGTTTTTGGCCAAAACAAAATATTATACGACAATTAATTCTGCTCATGACAAGGGCTACCTCTTAAAAATTTTAAACATTTTTATACGACAATTAATTCTGCTCATAAAAATAATATGAAGAGAGGGGGGAAGATGGGAAGTGATGATGAAAGATAAAAGAGAGGGGAAGAAGAAGATAAGATGCACAGAAGGATCCAGCCACACACAACACCTCTCACATCACATAACAACACACTCACCACCATCACATCAATAGCAAGCACAAGAAAACCAACATGGCAAGAAGAAAAATGAAATGAGAATGATGCATGATGAAATGATGCATGATGAAATGATGCATGAATGCAAACCACACATGAATTACAAGGTGGAATACATCTCATAAGCTCATGACACAAGTTTAAACATGGGGTTACATTGCAAATAAGGTAGGGACAACACTTGGGCTGTCACACTTGAAGTTCAGGCACCAGAAGTAGGGAAGCAAGTCTGTCTATCAGTACAACGTCGAGTTCCAGAATCTAGCCCATTGTGCCAAGCAAGATGTTCCAGATGACAAAGCTATGATCTATCAGTTCAGAGGTGGTCTCAAGGATGAGCTTCTGCCAGGCTTAGTTCTTCAAGAGCCTCATGAGTTTGATCAGTTCTATAACGTGGCTTTGAAGATTGAAGCAGCTCAGCTCAAGATGGAGAACTGTAAGAAGCGTTCAAGGGATTCATATTGTTGTTCTTCCGGCTCTCAGTTGGTTCCAAAGCAGCAGAATTATTGGGTGCCTAATCCTCCTCCATTTCGTCCTCCTCAGCAGTTTGGTGGTCGTGGTTCTTCCCACCCACCCAACCCAGGATTCCAGCAGAGATCCCAGGCATCCAAGGGTGTTCTTGTTCCTCCTCCAAGCAATGTCCGTCCGCTTTCTGAGGTGACTTGTCACAAGTGTGGTCAGAAGGGCCACTATGCAAACAAGTGCAACCAGCGGCGTCTTCCGGCTCCTCCTCTTGTCAAGCCTCCACGCAATGCAATGGTGAAGCATAATCCCAAGACCGCAAGAGTGAATATGGTGAATGCAATTGAAGCAGAGCAGTCCAATGATGTGATAACGGGTAATCTCTCAGTTAATGATTTTCCTGCAAAAGTTTTTTATTGATTCTGGTGCATCGCATTCATTCATGTCTAGAGAATTCGTGGTCAAGCATGATTTTGATTCTGAATATTTGAGTAAGGCTATGCGTGTTGTTTCGCCCGGCACTCTCACGAGTGCTAACAAGGTGGTTCTGGATGTTTCTATCATGATGGGCAATTATTCTTTTCTGGCTTCTCCAATTGTTCTCGGGAATTCTGATATTGATCTCATTCTGGGCATGGACTTCCTGGCTACGAATAAGGCTCATATTGATTGCAAAGAAAAAGAAGTCAAGCTGAATCATCATCCAGAAGACGTGATTATTTTCGTGGCTCGCGATGACACAATCCGTCTCTTTGCTCTTAATGGGAAGGGTGAACTCTTGGCGTTATCTCAAATTCCGGTGGTGAATGAGTATGAGGATGTCTTTCCAGAAGAATTGCCAGGAATGCCTCCGCACCGGCCAGTTGAGTACGTGATTGATCTCGAGCCTAGAACTGAACCTGTCTGCAAGCGCCCATATAAACTTGGCTCCGAAGAGCTGAAAGAGTTGAAGAAGCAGCTAGATGAGCAAGAACGTCTGGGTTTGATCAGACCAAGTTCATCTCCATGGGGTTGTGGTGTTTTGTTTGTCAAGAAGAAAGATGGCACGGATCGTCTTTGTGTTGATTACCGGCCATTGAACAAGAAGACAATGAGAAACAAGTACCCACTTCCCAACATCAATGAGTTGTTTGATCAACTGAAAGGTGCCAAGGTTTTCTCGAAGCTTGATCTTCGCATGGGTTATCATTAGATTCGCATTCACAAAGAAGACATTCCTTAGACCACTTTCACGACGATTTTTGGCTCTTATGAGTACACCGTCATGTCGTTTGGTCTTGCTAATGCTCCTCCAACCTTCTCAAGAATGATGAATTTGATTTTCTCTCCTTTGAAGAATGAGTTCGTATTGGTCTATCTGGATGATATCCTGATGTTCTCGGAGACAGAAGAAGATCGTGCAGAGCATCTCCGCCTTGTGCTGGACAAATTAAGAGAGCATCGGTTCTATGCCAAGTTTTCCAAGTGTGAGTTCTGGCTCAATGAAGTGGTGTACCTCGGGCATGTCATCTCTGCCGAGGGAATTAAGGTGCACCCTGAGAAAGTTGAGGCAATCTTGAAGTGGGAACCTCCTCAGAATGTGAAGCAGCTTCGGAGCTTCCTCGGGCTTGCTAGTTATTGCAGAAGATTCGTAGAGAACTTCTCTCAAATTGCTAAGGCTCTGTCCAATCTCCTCCAGAAGAGCGTCAAGTATGTTTGGTCTCCTGAGTGTGATGTGGCATTCAATACACTCAAGCAAAGACTGACTTCAGCTCCAGTTCTTGTTCCTCCTGAGCAGTCCAAGCCTTTCCAAGTTTTCTATGATGCTTCTCTCCAAGGTCTTGGTGGTGTTCTCATGCAACACAAGAATATTGTTGCTTATACCTCGCGTCAGTTGAAGCCTGCCGAGAAGAACTACCCCACTCATGATCTTGAGTTGGCGGCAGTTGTGCATGCTCTAATGACTTTGAGGCATTTGTTGTTGGGTAGATCAGTTGAGGTGTACACCGATCACAAGAGTTTGAAGTACATTTTCACTCAACCCAATCTCAATCTTCGGCAATCTCGTTGGGTGGAAATGCTTGAAGACTTCAACCCAAGCATTTATTATACTCCGGGGAAAGAAAATGTCATTGCAGACGTGCTCAGCCGTAAGGCGTACTGCAATAGTCTCATTCTGAAGCCTCTTCAGACCGAGCTTTGTGAAGCATTCCGCAAGCTCAACCTTCAGATGATTCCGCAGAGATTCCTTGCCAATCTTCAAGTATCTCCCACTCTGGAAGATCAGGTTCGCGAAGCGCAGCTTCTTGATGCTATGGTGAAGAAAGTGAAGAAAGGTGTGGCCAAGAGCATTCCGAAGTATAAGTGCTTTCGTATTGCTGAAAAAGATACCTTGTTCTTTGAGGACCGTCTTGTGGTTCCAAAAGGTGATGTCAGAAAGGTTATTATGGACGAAGCACATAATTCTCTGTTATCCATTCATCCAGGCAGTTCAAAGATGTATCACGATCTCAAGCAAACCCTCTGGTGGACTCGCATGAAACGTGAAATTGCTCAGTTCGTGAATGAGTGTGATGTTTGTCGCAGAGTGAAGGCGGAACATCAACGTCCAGCAGGTCTTCTTCAGCCTTTGCATATCCCAGAGTGGAAATTCGATCATGTTGAGATGGATTTCGTCACTGGGTTTCCCAAGTCCAAGAGAGGCAACGATGCCATCTTTGTGGTTATCGACAAGCTGTCAAAAGTTGCTCATTTCCTGCCAGTCAAAGAATCTATCTCGGCAGCTCAGCTTGCAGAGTTGTATATGTCAAGGATAGTGTCTTTTCATGGTATTCCTCAGCTCATCTCTTCTAACCGTGGAAGTCTCTTCACTTCCAAATTTTGGGAGTCCTTCCATACTGCTATGGGTACCAAGATCCGTTTCAGCACGGCGTTCCATCCGCAGACAAGTGCTCAAGTTGAGAGAGTCAATCAGATTCTTGAAGATATGCTCAGAGCCTGTGTGATTTCGTTCGGCATGAAGTGGGAAGACTGCCTTCCATATTCTGAATTCTCATACAACAATAGCTTTCAAGCAAGCTCAGGCAAGGCCCCTTTAGAGATTCTCTACGACAGAAAGTGTCGTACCCCTCTTAACTGGTCTGAAACCGGTGAGCGTCAGATATTGGGCAATGACATGATCACTGAAGCATGTGCCATGTCATTCGTGAGAACCTCAAAGCAGCTCAGTCCCGACAAAAGAGTTATTATGATAACAAACATCAGGACGTTTCTTTCCAAGTGGGTGATCTAGTCTATCTCAAAGTCTCTCCCATGAAAGACAGTCAGCAGTTTGGAATTAAAGGGAAGCTAGCTCCTCGTTTTGTTGGTCCTTTCAAAGTTGTTGGCAAGAGAGGTGGTCTTGCATATCAACTAGAGCTTCCTCCAATTTTCGCAAATGTGCACGATGTCTTCCATGTTTCTCAGCTCCGGAAATACTTCAAGACTCCTGAGCGAACCATTGACCTCCAAGACATCGATCTCCAAGAAGATCTCTCTTATCGTGAGCACCCAATTGCCATTCTCGAAGAAACTAAGCGTAAGACTCGCAACAAGTCTATCAAGTTCCTCAAGGTGAAGTGGTCTCATCATTCTGACAAAGAAGCTACTTGGGAATGCGAGGACCTTCTCCGTTCCGAATTTCCAGACTTCTTTCGTTCATAGATCTTGGGTCGAGATCCTCTTGTAGTGTGGGAGAGTTGTGACAGACCAAGTGTTGTCCCTACCTTATTTGGCATGTAAACCCATGTATGAACCTTGTGTCATGAGCTTGTGAGATGTATTGCACCTTGTCATTCATGTGTGGTTTGCATTCATGCATCATTTCATCATGCATCATTCTCATTTCATTTTTCTTCTTGCCATGTTGGTTTTCTTGTGCTTGCTATTGATGTGATAGTGGTGAGTGTGTTGTTATGTGATGTGAGAGGTGTTGTGTGTGGTTGGATCCTTGTGTGCATCTTCTCTTCTTCTTCCCCTCTCTTTTCTCTTTCATCATCACCTCCCATCTTCCCCCCTCTCTTCATATTATTTTTGTGACCAGAATTAATTTCTTATAAAAATGTTTTAAAATGTTTAAGAGGTAGCCCTGGTCATTTTATCAATTTAGAGTGATGCTCTTTTATTAGTTGGGGTTATTTGCATTGTGATTTAAATTAAAAATAGGAGTTGCCTTTTATATATTAAATAAAATACTTGCTCTTTAAATCAACTTAATACTTCTATTAAATAGGGGCTCTTTATTTCTTCCTCTATAATATCTTGTTTTGGCCAAAAACCTTTTAAATAGCCCTGAGGAGTTTTTATTTGTGGCTGGTTTTAAAAATAAACAAAACCTGGTTTTCTTCTGTTTTTATTTGTGAGTGAGAGAGCTGGTGAGCATTGGGCATTCCCGGCCCAGGCGAGGCCCCCTCGCTCGGCCTTGCAGGTAGCCGACGGCTACCTGCCCCGTTCCCTTTCCTCAGTCAGCTAGCAGAGAGGGTGAGAGAGCAGAGTGCGAGAGCGTGAGTGCCGTCGCCGTCGCCGTTAGCAGCTCGGACGTCGCGGCCCCTTCAAATAGAGCACGGATCCCTTGGGTTTTCCCCTTCCCCTTGCCGCCGCCGCTTTCCCCTTCTTCCTCCTCCTCCTTCCCCCTCTATTTCTTCCTCCGTCTTGGGTTCAAAGAGGTAGTGTGTTTCAGAGTGAGGTGGGGATCGACGGGCTCATTGCCGGCATCGCCTCTGGTGGAGCCCCGCCGCCGTCAGGATGGTCTGCAGCGACCCGAAGCGTCTGCGTCCTGTTCCTGGTGCTAGGGGGTGAGGAGCACACCTGCAGCGCCCTGTCGTCGCCGTCGTCCACAAGCGAGGGAGCGCCGCTGCCGTCTCCTTCATCTTCTTCCTCGTTGTCTCGTTGTCGCCGTGTCCCTGCTTCGCCGAGCTTCCCTCGGTGAGAAGCCGGTCCCCTGCTGTTCCCCCTCTCCTCGTCGTAGTGCGTAGGTTGCCGTCGTGATGCTCCTCGCTGCCGGCCAGAAAAGCTCCTCATCACGAGACGAACCGGGGAATGGGTTCCCCTTGTATCGCGCAGCACCCGCAACATCTTCCCTCCGCCGGAGATGCCGTGTAACCACGTGTGTCGATGTGTTTCAGTTTCGTCACGTAAAATGCCTCTGCTAGTACTAGTTTGGGAGATCTGTTGTTATTGTTTTGCCAGGTAGAGTGGGTTGCATCTGGTGATATGTTTGGAATTTGAGCATGCTCAGTGCTAGTTATTTGTAGTAGATATTGCCTTCTACCATACTGTTAAGTTTCATGTCTATAGGAGCTCTGTAGCATATTTAACCAGTGCTGTGAACTTGCTACTTCATTAACTCAGATTCCAGAAAACTGGAATTTTCACCAAGTCCCAGAAAACTGTTTCATCATGCCAACTTGAGTGCTTCTTGCTTATTGATGTGTGGCTCCTTTGTTGGTCGTGTAATTGGATGATTTCATGTGTATGTTGAGTAGATCCCGTCAACATCTTGTTTGTGGCTGTAGGCTTCCTGGGGATCAAGTTGTGAGCTGTAGAAGTTGCTATGATGCTGTTTAGTGGCAGATTTGGTGTTTTATTGTTTTGTGGATTATGGGAGCTATGCTCCATGGAATTGATTGATTCTTGAGTCTATTGTGATTGATTTTTCACCACCTATCTGGTGGATGCCTTGGAATGCCAAGAATCTGCCCATGGCTTGGTGATCTTGTGACTTTGTCTCCGTACCTTGCCGTGAGCGTACCGTGAGAACCGTAACTCCGTTTCTTGCGATCTTTATAAGAATTTCTATCGATTTTGCATGCTGCATCCATATTTTCCATGTTCATGCATGTCTAAATAACTTAACATGAGGTTCTGTATGGATTCATTAATAAAAAACTATGCACGTGAAACATGACTAGTTTTGGATTGCCATGTTAGAATTCTTCATAAATGACCATGCATCATTTTGATTGTGCATTGCAACTTGGTTGGATGTTTATTGTTGCTGTTTCTATTGGGTACAAGCGAGTGTTGATACTAATTACGAGGACCCAGGAAAGTACCACTACGAGGATCCCGCTGCTTGTTTTGCTAAAGAGCCAACATGCAAGATGATCGTACCCGGATCCCGATACTATTTTGCTTGCTAGTTTCTCGCTCTTCTCATTACAATTCGATACCTACCACTTGATATCAGACCCCATGTTGCCATGACAGCCTTTAACCTCCACCTCCTAGCAAACCTTTGATTGGCTAAGTTACCGCTGCTCAGCCCCTCTTATAGCGTTCTTTGTTGCAGGTGCAGGTTGTTCCATGTGATAACATGGATTTGGATATCACAATATTATGTTATTTAATTTAATGCACATATATATCTTGGTATTGGTGGAAGGCTTGGTCTTTTTCTAAGTGATTTGTTCCGCTATTACCGCCATTAGTTCCTTGTTACCGGTGTTATGTTTTCCATACTTTCTGCTCCTAACATGCTCGGGGTTGTTATGGGGACCCCCTTGTTTATTCGGTTGAGATTAAAACTTGTCTCGCAAGACCCAACATGGGTACTACATTTTCTTAACAACTTAATAAAATTGCATAGGGTCTTGCAAACCCGTGGATAATTTAATCAACCCCCAGGCCAGTGCTCCTCATGAGTGTTGGTCCAAACTAAAGCACTGTGCGGGGCCAACCCAGGGCAACTTGGGAGATTTCTATCAGGCCTCCATACGCGTTGCTTATCCGTCGTGTCCTGAGAACGAGATACGCGGCTCTTATCGGGTTCGTCGACACGCCGGGTGGTCTTGCTAGATTTGTTTTACCTTTATCGAATGTCTCCCGTGTGGAGTCTGACTTCTTCGGGTTTACTCGAGGTGTTGCTAATCCTTTGGAATTACCTATGATGATCGCGAGATCTGCGGTCGAGGCATTCCCATGGAGTGTGGTTAATTTTGTAATGGATTAGTTGGAGAACCCTTGTAGGGTTAAATCTGTCGGAAAGCCGTGCCCGCGGTTATGTGGCAACTTGGATATTTGTTTAACACCCGGTTATAGCAAACTTGAAGTAAACTCTAATTAAAATCCACAAACTGTGTGAGTAACCGTGATTGTCTCTGCTCGTGAACATGATCCGAGTGAGAACACGGTGGGGTTATGATTGATGTAAGTAAGTGTTCAGGATCTCATAGTGATCATACTAGATTTGATCGTTCTTCATAGGGCACTCATATTTATTTCATGTTGCGTAAGCTAGCCACCATATATGCTTAGTGCTGCTGCAAACTAAAAACCACCCCTTACCTACCTTTAAGCTTGAATAGTTTCGGTACCCGAGCACATGATAGCTGAGTCCTCTGTGTCTCACAGTTTACTACAACACTCTAGGTACAGGTTTGGATGAGTACGTGTAGGATGATCGTACTCAGCTCGAGTGGGAGTTCGATGAGGAAAGAGACAGGATGTACGTCACGTATCCGGATGAGTAGAGGACCTGGTCGTGATCTTTGGGGCAGCGAGATGGTTTCATTTGCATATGTTTTATTGTTTGATTTCATCCATAGCCGGACCCTGTTTTCATCTTGATGATTGAACTCTGAGTGGAATTGTAATTTAGCATGTGGCGAGTGTAAGCCAACTTGTATACTCATCTCTTCTGTAATGTATGATGCAATGTTACTATACTTGCTAACGGCAAAATGAGCCTCTATCCCTTACGAGGCCCTCGTGTCTTAAAATGGATAGGCGCACATTTTGGGCATGACAATAACTCTAACCAACATGGCCGTGTGACCCGGTACATCGATGCACCTGGTCAGACGGAAAACCTGACGGGAAGGACGAGGGGGCATCTAAAATAGAGAATGATGCAAAGACATTAGAGACTCTAGCAGAAATTGGACAGCATAATGGTTGTAATTGCTAAAAAAGGATTTTGAGACAACTTCAAAAGATTGGGAAGGCATAACCACTTGACTTTCTAGACTCAAATCTCTTCTCCATCTGTTTGTCACACCAACAATACTTGAGTACCGACATTCTCTTGCAACAAGCTAGCTAGTGGTCCATGGTTAGTAACTCGGCATCCTAAGCAATAGATGAGAAGCCTAGTTCTTATCCCCATAGAAAAGAAGAGAAAGACTCAGCATAGAATAACTTGTGAAGAGGAGTAAAAAGAGCCTTACGTTCCCTTCTACAATCAATTCCCCTACTTTTCTATAGTGTTTCTAGACTCAACTTTGACTGGTTGGGCTTAGTAGTCCTACAGTCAGTCAGGCTCTGATACCAACGCTAGCGGGACCCCGATCCTATGTCATATGAATCTAGGCTGTAACATATCATATCACTTGGCAGCCTCACGCATGTTAAGCTCCACGGCTGCAGCCTTACCTTAGCCGGGACTGTTTGCGTATTTTGGCTCACGTATGTGAACATGTCGCTGGCAATCAAACGATAGAGAACCCGGCCGACATAACTAGTCATAGAACCCAAGTGGCACATCTGTACGGAAACAGGCATACGTAACCCAGCAATGCAGGTGTCGGCCTCAAGCCTGTGGAGACGAGTCATAGCAAGCTACAAGGACTCCATTATGCCATGAGACATAAATGCCATCACTGCACGTAGACGAGTCGTAGCAAGCTATAGGGACTCCATTACACTGCGAGACATTTCCCCAAAGGGACAGACACAGTAGCAAAGAAGGATACATGCTGGTCAATCAATGTGTCCGGAGCAGTAGGAAGCTACCATGGCTCGGTGGAAGCACAAAGAGGTAGTTTCCCATAAAGAGTACTACCAAAGGCACATGGCTAGGTGTCGGATCCCATACATACCGTTGCACGTCACACATACACACGACATGCCCAATATGCATAGATAGAACTATGGCATGAGAGCATAACCATACAATAACACAACTTTTATTTAAGTGGCTCAGACGAGCCTTGCATAACATGTTCTTACAGATAGGGGTCACATGACCCAACACTCATGTCATACAAACAAGTTGATACAAACCAAGCAGAAGCATAAATCTGTCTGAGTATAGACAGATGAAAGGATAAAAAGGCACATGGCCTGACTACCTACAGCCCGCCATAGGCATAAGGTCGTAGCTGGAACACCAGCTATTCAGCATCGTCGACATCTAGAAAGAACCCACCCGATGGGTCCTGGGTGTCATCTACAATATTTATTAAGCAAACATGAGTACAAACGTACTCAACAAGTCTTTAAAGCATACCTAGGCTAATCATGCTCATGTATCAACAAAGGGGGGTGGTGGAGTTTATGCAGCAATGCCAGCTTTGACTCATGGCTAACCTACACTACACAATGTTAACTCTTTGTTTACATTTTAGATATCGCACACGAGTCCATTAACTCCATGACAATACACCACCATGGATTCACTTCCCTCTCCGGGGAGAGTGCCATCCACGGTACTCACACTTGTCCTTATATTTTTATGAGCATCCATTTGATTATCTATGAACAACATAAGTTCTCCAAGTAGTCCGTATCCGAGGACGTGGCTATTCGAATAGTTTCATACCCTGCAAGGGTGTACTTCTTCACACACGCTCTTGCGACTTATCGATGTGTGCTCATAAAACCATGCACCTCTGCAACCTTCAAGCGGAAGCCCAGCAAGGGAGTCGGCCACGACCGTCAATCACATAAGACCTCTAGTCTAGGCTATCGCCTATTTGAGACTGAACCCGCACGGAAGTCCGGTCGAAGTTACCGCTACGGCCCCAAATGATGTGCGTAGGGTTCCCAAGACCACCATTCGGGTGACCCTTGGTACACCGTGCCACTGCCTACCACGTCGTAACCCACCCCTAGGGTCAGCCCTACGCACGGCCTCCAGCATGCTATAAACACCAGAAACTACTTGCAACTCCTAGACTAAGGACTAAGCGACTGATAAGTCGAGAGGGTCAATTAAGTATCCCAAGGTGTGGTAGTATCTAGTCTTGGATCACAAACACGGAACTCAGTTCCTAAGAATGGTACCAATGAGACAACCTGCTATGTACTCTAAATAGCCCGTCATCGCAACCTTTACCAAATCGGGTTCATCATAAACTTATCATTCTTAGGTTTGATCACATATTTATCTTCATGTTACGTAAGTTTGGCCACCATAAATGCTTAATGCTGCTGCAAACTAAACACATAGCCCATCCCAACCTTTAAGCTTGAATAGTCTTGGTACTCGGGCGCATGATTGCTGAGTCCTTGTGGCACACAGATTACTACAACAATCTAGGTACAGGTACGGATGAGTTCGTGCAGGATGATCTAACGTAGCTCTAGTGGGAGTATGACGAGGAAAGGGGCGGGATGTACGTGACTTATCCAGATGAGTAGAGGACCATGGTCGTGATCTTTGGGATAGCGAGATAGTATCATTTGCATCTACTTTTATCATTCGTTTTCGTCTGTAGGCGGACCCTGTCTTCATCTTGATGATTGAACTCTTGTGTGGAATTGTAATTTAGTATGTGGCGAGTGTAAGCCAACTCATATACTCATCTCTTCTGTAATGTATGATGTAATGATGCTATACTTGCGAACGACAAGATGCGCCTCTATCCCTTGCGAGGCCCCCGTGCCTTAATATGGATAGGCGCACATCTTGGGCGTGACAAGTGTTGTCCCTACCTTTTATGGCATGTATCTTCTCTGAACCTTGTTGACATGAGATTAATGATATGAGTTTGAGCCTTGTTATGCCATGTCTTGTTCATGCATTCATGCATGATGCATCATATCATTCATCATGCCATGCCTTGTTTGTGATGTGACCTTGTTGTGGTTGGGTGTATTCTTGTGTTGTGTGATGTGGTTTGAGTGTATGTGGTGCAACACTCCTTCTCCTTTCCCCTATATTTTTCTTTTCTACAAAACCCAAGCGAGCAGAGAGGAGATGCCATTGGCACGAACGTCGAGACGTCGTTAGCCCGCGTGCCCCTTTAAAAAACTGTCCACGCGGATCCCTAGGGTTCCATCTCCCGATCCTCCCCTCTTGCTCTTTGCGCCGCCACCAGGTAAGCGCAGCCATGCCGTAGCGATCACCGTCCACCATGAACCGAGAGAGTGCAAGCTCGAGCTCGGGCTAGTCTTCGGCAGCCGCCCCCGGAGTTCCTCTACGAGTAGGGACGTGGACGGAGTTCTCCTCTGCCTCCTCGTCGTTCGTGGGAGCGCCAGGACCTCCCCATCGCTACGCCCCCTGAGCTCCTTCTTCCTTTGTGTCTAGCCAGAAGATCGCCGGAGATTCCCCCATCCCCATCGCCGTTCTGCTGCGCCTCCGTCGCCGTCATCGTGTCTAGGTAGGAGAGGTATCCTCCCGCGTCCGATCCCTGCTCTCTCCTCCTTCCCTAAGCCTCTGTAGCCGTCGGCGTCGTGCGGTTGTTGTGATGCTCTCTGTGCTCTCCAAGCCGGCCCTTTTATCTCAGTGGATGTGCGTGTGTGTTGGTGCAGGCGAGGCCTGCCGCTGCAGCGTTGCCTCCGCCTGTGTGCTGCTCCTTCCCACGTGCGGCTCGCGCTTGTAGCCGTGCCGTCGCCGCTATGTGCCTCGCCGCTGTCGCCTGTTGCTTGTTGCCGCTGTCCGTCGCCGTTGTCGTCATTGCGTGTGCTGTGCAGCCCCGCGTATCGCCACGTTAGCGGCGGGAATAGACCCCCCTGTAGATCCCGCATCCCCCGCCGGAGACCTCCCCTGTGCTCGCCTCTGCCGCTGCCACTCGCCGCCACTGCGTAGGTTCAGTTAGTCAGTCTAGTTCTAGTCGGGTGCAGCCCCTCCCCTGTCAACATCCGCTCGGTAGCCCGGCTGGTCAGCACCCCGCTCCCGAGAGGGAGGTCGTGGGTTCGATCCCAGCCTGCCCCTTTTGTTTACTTTTTGGATTGGCTGGTGTAGTGTGTGTGGTGTTCGGATGTCGTGTGGCCACGGGACGGATCTGGTGTGGCTGTGGTGTAGAGTGTGTGTGTGCAAGTGGTGGCAGCATCCTCTGTGGTGGAAGGATCTGGTGTGCGTGTGTTGCATGTGTGTGTGCTTGTGTAGTTTGTGTGTGTATTGAGTGTGTGTGTATGACAAGTGGGCCCTTTTTAGTAAATAGTTATGTGATAGCCTGGCTTATTAGGGATGATAGACTACTCATATCAATAAGGAATTCCTTCTTTTCTGGAAGCCCATTCAAACGGAACTCGCAGGTTAAGCATGCTTGGCTTGGAGTAGTTCTAGGATGGGTGACAAACCGTGAAGTTGGTCCCGGGTGGGTGCGCATGAGTGAGGACAAAGTGTGCAGAAAAGACTAGTAATGATATGTGAGGCTAGTCTAGATCCCTCCAGGGGTAACGACTACCGGCGGGTGTGTCCGGGGCGCTACAAGTTGGTATTAGAGCCGACCCTCGTGGTTACATGGATGTTTGCCGACAGGTGTGCAGTCAAGTTGTTCACGAATTTGGTGACCCATCATGGCACATGGAATGACACATGTATCGAACTGGAAGCACAAACGTTTGTGCCGAGAGGGAACGTTCCTGTACCCGACGAGGATGTCGGTTCCTCTAAGTGGTGATGTATTTGATAGCCTGGCTTATTAGGGATGATAGACTACTCATATCAATAAGGAATTCCTTCTTTTCCGGAAGCCCATTCAAACAGAACTCCCAGCTTAAGCATGCTTGGCTTGGAGTATTTCTAGGATGTGTGACCGACAAGGAAGTTGGACCAGGAGTCAGACAAGTGAAAGCGCCACGTCGGCTCCGTAACGAGCAGCAGATTTTTCCATGCTTGCACTCGACTGGGAATCTCATTGAGACGAGTCATCATCGACTCAAGGTCTGTCTAAAGGGTGTCTTCTGGCAATAGTTCTTTGTCAATCTTCTCCAGTGCAGACCTTAGTCGAGTGATATACTCTTGAACACTTTTGGCACGAACGTCGAGATGAAACATAATCAATCTCCTCGGTCTCCTTTTCAACGTCTTGATAGAATTCTATATGAAGAGGGAATGGAAAGATGGTCACGCTAATGTCCTATGGGAATTAAGGAAGTTCAGTCGGTAAAAGATATTTTCCGTCGAGCATGCTGACCATCTTCTTTGCAAAGTCTCCCAAGTACTTCTCCACACCATTGCTCCTCTTGTTCAGCTGTTTGGTCTTCTTGATCCAGTCAAGATGTTTGTAATGCCGAAGATGCGATCCTTTCCTTATTTAGGCTCGAGGGCCACAACAGGGATAGGAGCGCATCTCGTCATTTCGCAAAAATGGATATCATTACAAGTACATGTATAGAAGAGATGAGTATATGGAATTGGCTTACACTCGCCACAAGCTACATCAATATCACATCAATACAAAAACATATTCAAACATCATACATAAGAGCAGGATCCGACTACGGACAAAATCAAACGATAAAATGACATCCATCCATGCTATCCCAGGCTGCCGCCTGGAACCCATCCTAGATCGAAGAAGAAGAAGAACTCCAAGTAAAACAAGCATCATGCTCACGTTCGAGTATCACATTACCTGTACCTGTAACTATTGTTGTAGTAATCTCTGAGCCACATGGACTCAGTAATCTCATTTCCAAGGGTATCAAGACTATTAAAGCTTAATGGGTGACGTATGGTTACGTGGTGAGGCTGCAGCAAGCAACCAAGCATTTATTTGAGTGGCTAACTTACGAATACAGAAAGTAAGTGGGTGGTTTACGCATAACTGACGTGAACTAATAATGATCACTAAGTGATCTTGCACACGTACTTACGTCAAACATTAACCCACCGTGTTACGAGAAGAGACAGACATGGTTACGAACACAGTTAGTGTATTTTATTTGAGTTTACTTCAAGTTTGCTATGACCGGGTATTAAACAAAGTTTTCCAAGTTGCCACATAACCGCGTGTCCTGGGAATGATTCCGACATTAGAGAGGGGTAAGATAATAGAGGATGATCTATCGAGATGCAAATGGGTGACATGAGTGTTTTAGCGAGTTCATGCCTCTCACGTTGGAGATAATAGCCCTACGTCTCATGCTCCCGAGAGGGCTTGCTTTATCTGTCATGGACATGAGTTACATGGTATGTTTGAGAGAGGGGAGAACGGATCTCCTAGCTATGTCCAGAGACAAGAGAGAGCCTGAGCCAAGGGAGAAGAAAACCTGCCCACGAGCTATGTGGTTGGGGTGGCTTATATAGAGTGCGCCACCCCCTCACCTCCTATGTTACAATATAGAGCATTGATGCTAGAATGTCGGACCACTATGAAACCTCCGATGATGCTCCGACCGCCTTGTTGACTGTTGGTCTTCATATATCCGAGTGGGTCATACGTCCGAGTGGTCGACTGTCATCCGAGTGGATGGGACGTTGCCTGTCTGAGTGAATAGTATGTATGTATTTCTCTGGACCCACCTTATGTGTGGACCCATGCTTCTACGATATGTTGACCCTTCATGGGCCTACCTCTTATGTGTATCGCCAACAGTAGCACCTTAGACTCTGATTGATTGCTAGTAGTCAGTTGGAGTCTGTTGAGTTTGTTGAACTTGAATGTTGTTGCCGGACCTGACCGAGCAAAATGTTTTTTTTATTTCTCTTCCAGTGGGGACACGCTCAGTGCACCCACTAGGTGTAGCCCCCGAGCCTCTGTTGGACTAGATGAGTCGGGCAGAGGGTTTAAGTCTTCCATTGCGGAACTGAATTAAATAGGTGAACTCCGATGCTCTTGGCGTAGTAAATTATTGCAATCTAGAGCTAAATCAGTTGGACTGATCTTTGTGCGTTGGGCACGGTAAATAAACATAGTCTAGAATTGGGCTAGTCAGGTAAATCTTCATGTGCTTGGCATGTTGAATGCTTATTGAGTCTGCCTTATATGATTTCTAGATCAAGGCTAAGTCCCCGAGTATGGTTGATGTCCTCACTCGGAGTGGTTTTAACTTAGGCGATACAGAGTCACAGCTAAGCTCTCGAGTGTGGATGATGTCCTCACTTAGAGTAGTTTTTAACTTAGGCAATACAGAAACGGAGCCAAGCGCCCGAGTGTGGATGATGTCCTCACTCTGAGCAGTTTTTAACTTAGGCGATTCGGAATCGCAGCCAAGCGTCTGAGTGTGGATGATGTCCTCACTCGGAGTGGTTTTTAACTTACGCGATACAGAATCGTAGCTAAGCATATGAGTGTGGATGACGTCCTCACTTGGAGTGGTTTTTAACATAGATGATATGGAATTGTACGTAAGCCCCTGAGTACGGATGATGTCCTCACTCGTACTGGTATTTGACTTAGGCAATACGGAGTCGCAGCTAAGCCCCCGAGTGTGGAAGATGTCCTCACTCGGAGTGATTTTTGACTTAGGCAATACAAAGTCGTAGCAAAGCCCCCGAGTGTGGATGATGTCCTCACTCGGAGTGGTTTTTGACTTAGGCGATACTAAGTCGTAGCTAAGCCCTCAAGTGTGGATGATGTCCTCACTCCGAGTGGTTTTTGACTTAGGCGATACAGAGTCACAGCTAAGCCCCCGAGTGTGGATGATGTCCTCCCTCGGAGTGATTTTTAACTTAGGCGATACGGAGTCGCAGCTAAGCCCCCGAGTGTGGATGATGTACTCACTCGGAGTGGTTTTTAACTTAGGCGATACGGAGTCGCACCTAAGCCCCCGACTGTGGATTATGTCCTCACTCGGAGTGGTTTTTGACCTAGGCGATACGGAGTCGTAGCTTAGCCCCCCCCCCAAGTGTGGATGATGTCCTCACTCAGAGTTGTTTTTGACTTAGGCGATATAGAGTCGCAGCTAAGCCCCCGAGTGTGGATGATGTCCTCACTCGGAGTGGTTTTTAACTTAGGCGATATAGAGTCGCAGCTAAGCCCTCGAAGGTGGATGATGTCCTCACTCGGAGTAGTTTTTAACTTAGGAGATACGGCGTCTCAGCTAAGCCCCCGAGTGTGGATGATGCTCTCACTCATAGCAGTTTTGAACTCGAAGACGTGCCACATGGAGTGCCAATACGCGGGGCATGCGAGTGAAGTAGACACGTCTGGCTGAGTGGCGACGCACTGGGCAGCCAAGTGATGTAAACGTGTCCAGCCCAGTGGCGATGCGTGGGGCGGCCAAGTGATGAAGATGCGTCTAGTTGAGTGGCGACGTTCGTGGAGGCCGAGTGATGAAGACACCTCCGGCTGAGTGGCGACGCGCGAGGTGGCCGAGTAATGAAGATGCGTCTGGATGAGTGGCGACGCGTGGGGCGGCCTAGTGATGAAGACGCGTCCGGCTGAGTGGCGACGCACGACGCAACCGAGTGATGAAGACGACTCCGGCTAGGTGATGGCACGTGGGTCGACCGAGTAATGAAGATGCCTCCGGCTGAGTGGTGATGCGCGGGGCGACCGAGTGATGAAGACGCCTCCGGCTGAGTGCGAGGCCCGGGGCGGTTGAGTGATGAAGATGCGTCCGGCCGAGTGGCGACGCGCGGGGCGGCCAAGTGATGAAGACGCCTCCGGCTAAGTGGCGACGCATGGGGGTGGCTGAGTGATGAAGACGCCTCCGGTTGGGTGACGGCACGCAGGCAGACCAAGTGATGAAGGGGCCTTTGGCTGATTGGCGACGCGCGGGGTGACCGAGTCGAGCTTGTCATCGAAGAGGTATCGACCAAGTGACGGTGTGCGGGGCGGCAAAGAGGAGCTTTTCATCAAATAGCAGTCCGACTAAGTGATGGCACGCGGGGCGCCCGAGTCGGGTTGGTCGTCAAAGAGGACTCCGAGCAAGTGATGACGTACGGGGCGGCCGAGTCGAGCTTCTCGTCGAAGAGGATTCCGAGCAAGTGATGGTGTATGGGGCGGCTGAGTCGAGCTTGTCTTCAAAGATGTGGCCGACCAAGTGACGACGCGCGGGGCGGACGAGTCGAGGTTGTTGTCGAAGAGGTGTCCGACCAGATGACGGTGCACAGGGCGGCCAAGTCCATCATGTTGTCGAGGAGCCGTCCGAACAAGTGGAAACACACTAATGATTGTCACGGTGACTTAGCCTGAGTAGCGACGAAGATGGCGCACAGATGCGTCGAGTGATCGTGTAACCTGTGTATGAAAAATAGCACAAGCTAACATAAATATCTGTCAAAGTAATTTGATATTTGCTGAAATAATTATATGTAAGTAAGACCTATAGACATCCGCTGGATGGTCCAAGTGCTTGCTAGTCTTGAACCAACAAGACTTTAAAAGAGCGAAGGATCCGACTGAACTTGCGAAAGTGAAAGATCCGACTGAAGTCGTTTTGAGTACTGGACCCAAATGAGGCGGAAGTGAAGTGTTCCGACAGGAAAATAAACACCTGAGCGCAGATTTACACACAATGGCGTGGCCTCTGAGCGAACGTCATGTGCGACTTACTTGACACTCGGTAATACAGAAATAATTATTTACTTAAATGCAACATGTGATGAATGACTTAGATGTCTGACGGCGTACGACCAGCTGAATGATGAAGACGTGTCTCATGGAGCGGCGACGTGCAAAGCGGATGGGTGATGAAGAAGTCTCTCATGGAGTGGCAACGAGCGGAGCGACCGAATGTCGAAGGAGCGTCTAGCTGAGTGACGGCGCGTGGTGCGGCCGACTGACGAAGGAGCGTCCAGTGGAGTGACGGCGCGTGGAGCTGCAGAGTGATGAAGACGTGTCTCGCCGAGTGGCGATGCGTGGAGCTGCCGAGTGATGACGACGTGTCTCGCCGAGTGGCGATGCGCGGAGCTGCCGAGTGATGACGATGCATCCAGTAGAGTGACAGCGTCCGGGGCTGCCGAGTGACGAAGGAGCGTCCAACAAAGTGACAGCGTGCGGAGATTCAGAGTGGCGATGCGCAGAGCTGCCGAGTGATGATGACGTGTCTTGCCGAGTGGAGATGCACGGAGCTGCCGAGTGATGACGACATGTCTCACCGAGTTGCTATGCGTGGAGCTGCCGAGGGATGACGACGCGCCTCGCCGAGTGGTGATGCGCGGAGCTATCGAGTGATGAGGACGTGTCTTGCCGAGTGGCAATGCACAGAGCTGCCGAGTGATGATGACGTGTCTCACCGAGTTGCTATCCGTAGAGCTACCAAGTGATGACGATGCGTCTTGCCGAGTGATGACGACGCGTCCAGTAGAATGACAGTGCGCGTGGTTGCCGAGTGACGAAGGAGCACCCAGCAGAGTGATAGCACGCGGGGCTGCCGAGTGACAAAGACATGTCTCGCCGAGTGCCGATTCGCGGAGCTGCCGAGTTATGACGACGTGTCTCGTCGAGTGGCAATGCGCGGGGCCACCAAGTGATGACGACACGTCTAATAGAATGACGGTGCACATAGCGACCGTGTCGATCATGTTTTTGCGGAGGCGTCCGACCGAACAGGAACACAGGAATGATTGAATGCTTGCACATTAGTTTTCCGAATGTACCCAAGAAAAAAGGCAAATCCGATTGTAGCATATGTCGACCGAACAAATCCACCTGAATAAGCCAGAGGCAGCGAATTAATGGAAAAAGTTAATCAACACACCTTTGTTTTCACTATGATTAGTGCTGGAGATCCTTCACTGAACGACCGTTTATGAGGAAGCCAATTAATCCGGTATTGAAGGTTGCACGCCCTTTAGTTTCCTTTTTCCTGCATGTAGTTAATTGACCGAGGACACATGATGCATGCACTTATGAGGCACCGATTCTTTTAATCCTGAATAGCCGTTGGTTGCGAGTAGATCGTCTTCATAGCGCGCCTCAGCCATGGTGAGTTGGTGACCAACGCCGCTGATTGGCACCGAAGGAAGGAGCGTTGTGTGCCTGCACCGCGTCAGCCCTGCGCCTCCACCGCAAAGATTATTGCCTGGCAGCCGATAATGGGAGGCCGACAACCAATAACGCGAGGTCGGAGTCGACGAAGAGGTGAACCGCATTGATGGATATGCGTGTGGGGGCTCAACAACAAAGAAGTTGGAGATGAAGATAAGGCGGACGATGCCAAAGCTCGCACGTGGCGATGATTAAGTGGCCGGCATCGGTGGCCGCGTGTGTGGCTCAACGAGGCGGACGGTGTTGGCAGCCGTGCGTGGAGGTGCAGTTGCCTTCCAGCTTTCAAGCTGTCATCACCTTCACTGGCGATGTCCGGAACGATGATTCAGGTGATCAGCTCACGCGTATGGAAGGTCAACGAACCTAAAGGTCGATAATTTTCCTTGTATGTGATCGAATGGATGTCTGCTTCCTTTTTGTTTGTGACCCTTTGTTCGTGGTGAGGATCAACAGTATGGAAAATGTGAAGATGTAACGGAATAGAGGGCAATAGCGTCAATCACTCTGTCATCTGTGGTTGAAGAAATAACCACTTGCGTCATGGTCCGTTAGACGCCATGCCCCAAGGTGGGTCACTAGTAGTATGTCGATCAGTAGTCCCGGTCGGGATGTGCCTTTAGTACCGGTTCCCCAACCGTTACTAAAGGTTCAGGACTAAAGGTCCAGACCTTTAGTACCGGTTGGCCCATGGACCGGTACTAAAGGCCCTCCACGTGGTTGCCGGCGTGGGCTGGTGGTGGAGGACCTTAAGTACCGGTAGGTGATACCAACCGGTACTAAGTATTCTGTGTTTTTTCCGCTTTTCATTAGGTTTTAGTTTTCCTCTCTATTTATTGTGTTTTCCATTGATTTCAAATTTATTTTATGGTGATATATACTGTAAACATTAATTACAGAAGTTGATGCATATATATATATATATGTGTGTAATATAATATACAATATCTCATACACAGTATATATACAAATGGAATTACGCATCCATATATATTCTGGACTTATAACTTAAGTCCCAAAACCCGGCCGGGACTAGCTAGCTAGTGCTCCGGATGAAATCTCAGTTTTCTACTACTGATTTTCTGGCATTATTGAGGTGGCGGTAATTAATAGTGCTCTCCGTTTACATCAATGACATGTTGAAGAAGAAATGCCGCAAATTCCTCTTGAAGTGCTATGAAGAATTTCTCGGGTGAGAGCTTGGACAACCTCTGTCAAAGCTGGAGTTCTCTTTCATGTGCTCCTCTACGACGTATACGGCCTTCGGTCTGGATGCAAATGTTCTCGCAGAGGAAGTATCCACACAAATTTGTCCCCTGTGGTTGCTTCGCGCACTTTGCAAAAGAATAGAATTCAATAAGATAATTAATAATCAAGCATGATAATGGTATTGAAAATAGAATTAAAGAGATGCATGGACCTAGTAGTACTACTTAATTACCTGCATCTCTTTCCACTTTAGCTTCGTGGTCCATTGACGACCGTGATGGTTTTTTTCTATCATCTTTTTCCAAACACTACGTGGCAAAGAAAAAGAATGAAAGAGTTATTATAATTACTTTTGATATCAGGAAATAATGAAAGAAAGCAAGGTTGATAAAGATTGAAATTACCGTTCTATCCTAAAATACAAGTCCATGTATGATTGTTCTGGTGTATTTAGTGAGTCATACACTTGAACAAGTCCATCCGCGAGGATAATATATAGGAGGATATAGTGGTCTCTATGCAAAAGTTTATATAATTAAGCAGGCATGCATATAACTCATAAACTACACTTGATAGCGAGCTAGTAAGCAAAAATAGAATTTGTAGTATACAAGAGAGTAAACACTCACCCCATGTTGTAAGGAACTATTATAGTAGATTTGGTATTCATTAGTGCCTCTAGAAAATTTTCCAAGAGATCTTCTGTGTCCTTGGCATAATGTTTTACCACATGACCATTAATGGTACTTGGGTTGATGAACCCAATGTCATCGATTCCCTCTTCTTTCAATTCCCACATCTTCAATCAGCATAATAGCGTAGAAAAGAACATATATAGTGAGGATAAGCCAATGAACAATATCTTAGCTAAAGAGTTAAATTATGAAAGATATAAATCACTTACAGACAATAGCAACTGATGAGAGTTTTGTCGATAGAGTCCATGTGGTATAACTAGAAAAGTTCTGAGAATTCAAGACATATGTCACATGCATTAACGTAATGCTTATTCCTTACTTTGACCATGACCTCCGTCTCCCCTCGCTTTGCTTCACGCAGGTACCAATCATGCAACCTTCGCATCGCAGTTGGTAGTTCCTTGTATTGCTTGGGTGTGACAAGTGGTTTTCCGATGGCATATTGCATTGCGTACTTAGTTGCACCGTACCCGCGGATTTCCTCGGTGCCAAGGATTTGGTCAAGAGTGATAACTGCACCCTCTACTTCTTCGAGGTCGATTGGGTTGCCTTGCACATCGACTGGTTGGATCGATTGCTTGCTTGGATTGGCACTCACCTTGAGCAGAGAGATCGATTGCTTGGATTGTTCTCCGAGCTAGGGAACTGTTTTCCCGCTAGTTGATGTCGTACTTCCCGACTTCTTCTTTGGGCTGGGCCGACTTCTCTGCTCACTTGCCTTCTGAATCTATCGCTCATAGTCTATCGGCATACGCTCGACATATGCCGGGGGTCGATCAATAAAGTGTTCCATAAAGTGCTCTTGGACTTCTTGGTTATTACCTCCTTTGGCGGCACGGTCTTCTTCGCAAAAAAGGCTTTCACTTGGAGATCGCATTCAATTTTGTTTTCCTCTAGTGTCATGTCGTAAGGCAGCTTCTTTTTGGCCGGAGGCTTGGGTTTCTTCTTTGCTTTCTTCCGAAGAGGACTGCTGGTGGCCTTCCTCTTTTGGGAGCCCTGCTGGCGGGACCGCTGCCGGGGTGGAGTCAGCTCACGCGGCGGAGATCGATATCGATGATATGGAATCGCGTCGTGCTAAGTCCCAAGGTTGGGAGGAACTGCTCATGGCGAGGTGGGGAGGACTGCTGGCGAGGTAGGACACCTCTTCAGGTGGGGAGGACTATGGGGGAGCTCGAGGTGGGGAGGACTGCTAGCAAGGTGACTACTAGCGAGGTGGGGAGGACTGCTGGCGCTGCGATGCCTCTGGCTGGGATCCCTCACGCTGGACATCGATACTCGGAGGAGCCGATGGCCTTAGCACCGAGTGTGGAAAGACGATGCAGTCCTTCCTCCATAGAATGAGACCACGGCCGGCTTCTGCCAGTGTGGACTCCCCTCACCTCTAGGGATGTCAAGCAATACTTCATCATATCCTGGCTCTATTGCGTCCACCGCGACACGAGCATACCAAGCTGGAACCAAACTGCAATTCCAGGGAACATCACGTGTATTTGGTAAAGTATAGCCCGTCGTGACCCGCACGGGTATGTTCTTCATTTTCTGGATTAGCTCACAAGATGTCTTCTCGGTGATATCATCCACGGAGGTGTGACCCAGCAAGGGCCCCGTGGAATCCATGCTGCTTTTCAGCAGTGTAGATGGGACGGTTCCCCTGCCTCCTGCTGTAGAGTTTCCCTTTGCTAGGTCAGTACCTGTATCTGTAGCTGCTGCTGCTCGTATATCTGTTCCAACTTTAAAAGTCGGTCTGCTTCCACCTTTTTTTTTCTCGAACGGCTTTTATAACTTTCCTTCCATCCCGCAAACCCCTCGTACCACGGAACAATGCCCATGCCTCGTGTTCGTCCTCCGTGTTGGGCATTCCCAAGGGCGCGTGTAAGCTCGTCGTTCTCTCTAGCGGGGTGAAACCGTCCTTCTTCGGCAGCTTTTATTGCCTCAATCAACTCATCTGATGAATGCTTCAGACTGGCCAGTGCAATAATCTTCCCTATTGCTGGGTCCAACTTTCCCCCATGCGCAAAAAACCAATTCCTGCACCTCTTGGGCCAGTTGAAGGTTGCTGGAGTGATCCCTTCAGCAAGCATCGTATTCTCTAATGCATCCCACTTAGGAATGGCTGACTTGTATCCACATGTTCCTAGTTTATGGTGATACTTTTTTTCTCAGCATTTATCTTATTCTTTGCCGACTTCTCCATAGCAGCTATCGATGTCTTATACTCGATAAATGCGTCCCAGTGATTCCTTACCTTCTCGTACATTCCTTTGAATTCAGGTGCCTTCTTGCCTCTAGCGTTGTACTCGGTCCATAATCTTTTCTTCCAAGTCCAGAACGCGCCGGCCATCTTATGGAGAGCAAACTCCTTGACTTTGTTCCTTTGACGTTCCTTTCTCGCTCCCGACCCAAATCATCAGCGGGCTCATCTGATGCCTCTTCTTTAGCTTCCCCCATTGATGCCTCTTCTTCAGCTTCCCCCATTGTTGTATCAGCAAAAGGATAGTTCTCCTCATCCTCTTCTTCTTCATTGTCTTCCATTATAACCCCTCTTTCTGCGTGCTTGGTCCAACAGCTATAGACGGACATGAAACCGGACTTCAGCAGGTGGTAGTGAAGGGTTTTTGAGGTAGAGTAATTCCTATCATTCTTACAGTCACGACATGGACAACACATGAAACCATTCTGCTTGTTTGCCTCAGCCACACGAATAAAATCATGCAGGCCATTAAGAAACCCTAGACTTAGTCGTTCATCGTACATCCATTGCCGGCTCATGTTCACTACACAACATCGAAGTGACCAAATTAATACAACTTCATCATCACATTACAACCAAAAGTAGAGCTAGTAGTGACCAAATGTTATTACTGCAAATAATAGATACTTATAGTTCATACATACATCTCATAAAACAGCATACAACTATCTAAAACATGTAAATGCAACAACAAATGCGATCATAATCGCAACTAAAGTAACAATTGAGCCAACAGCATAATGATACCAAGCCTCTTTATCAATGGCATATTTTCTAATCTTTCTAAGCTTCAAGTGCATTCCAGCCATCTTGGTCTTGTGATCATCGATGATATCGGCAACATGCAACTCCAATCTCATCTTCGCATCTTCAGTTCTTTTCAATTTTTCTGTCAAATGATCAATTTGTTTTTCAGCTTGTGTTAATTTGTCGAGCAGAATTGCATAGTCGGTTGGAATTTTTAGTTCAACTACTTCCTATAGATAAAAACATCTATGTCAATTTGGTGGCATACTTAATTGTCATAGACATTAGATGATGTGTGAAATAGTTATAAAAGATAACGACATACCACATCTGAATCATAGACTGGACGAGGGCCGATGTGGGCGGATACCATAACCATGACACTATAGAATAACTAACAATAATACAAGTAAGTAAATCGTACATGCAGCTATCTAAATCATACAATTTTTTTTAAAAAGGTTTTAAGAAGAACAAGAGGCTCACCAAGGTGGCCGGTGCTGCGACGAGACGGTGCGAACGGTCGACGGTGGTTATCGGACGGCCGGGGATGGGAAGGCACCAAATAAACCACACCTACACATATGCAACCTAACAAGTTAATTTGAGCTCAAATTGCATATAAATCAAATAAACTCCCACATAATGATATCACTCCTCCAAAACCTAGCTAAAACCCACAAATCACATATCTTTGAGTATACCACAAGCTAATTAGCAATGAGAAATGAAGGAGCAAAGTTGCTAACCTTTAGGAACACTTGGATAGATGGGGTGCCTTTAAATCTTGACAAATCCTTGGCAAAATGGAGGATGAGCTTTGAGCAAGAAGAAGAATAGGGGAGAAAACAGAGAAATGAGAGCCCCTTCGATCGGTTGCGGACGAAATGTATATGTAGGACGTCTTTAGTACCGGCTGGTGACACCAGCTGGTACTAAAGGTTGCCCTTTAGTATCGGTTGGTGTAACCAGCCAGTACTAAAGGTGCATGCGGGGCCCAAGTCTGATCAAAAGCCTGCCACCTCCTTTTGTACCGGCTCGTGACACAAACCGGTACTAGAGATCGCTCACGAGCCGGTACTAAAGGTTGCCCTGCTCCTAGCCGTTGGATCCGGCATGAACCGGGACTAATACCGTCTTTACTACCGGCTCGTAACCAAACTGAGACTAATGCTCGGGTCGAAAGGTCTGTTTTCTACTAGTGGGTGCCAAATGTCATGGGACCGATTCCGACATTAGAGAGGGGTAGGATAACGGAGCATGATCTATCGAGATGCAACTGGGTGACACGAGTGTTTTGGCGAGTTCGACCCTCTCACGGCGGAGATAACAACCCTATGTCTCATGCTTTAGAGAGGCTTTGCTTTATGTTTCATGGACATGAGCTACATGGTATGTTATAGAGAGGGGAGAATGGATCTCCTAACTAAGTCCTCAGACTCTCGAGGGACACAGCCAAGGGAGAAGAAAACCTGCCCCCGAGCAATGTGGTGGGGGTGGCTTCTATAGAGTGCGCCCCCATCACCTCCTATGTTATAATGTAGAGCATTGATGCCATAATGTCGGACCACTACGAAACCTCTGATGTTGCTCTGACTACCTTGTTGACTGTTGGTCTTCGTATATCCGGGTGGATCATACCTCCAAGTGGCGACTGTCATCCAAGGGGATGGGATGTTGCCTGTCCGACTGAATATTATGTATGTATTTGTCTGGACCCAACTTATGTGTGGGACCATGCTTCTATGATATTTCAACCCTTCATGGGCCTACCTGTTATGTGTATCCCCAACACCGCGGGCATGACTTTCGGAAAGATTTAACCCCGCGTGGGTGCTCCAACTCATCCATCACAAATTAACCACACGCTACGGGAATAAGCTCGACCATGAATCCCGTGATTTCTTAGGCAATTCCATTCGAAAAGCTCAACCTCGAGATAGCCCGAAGTATTTTCGGAATTCCTCACTCAAGACGTTCAAGAAAGGTAAAACAGATCCAGCAAGGCCGCCCGATGTGTCGACGAACCAGATAGGAGCCGCGTATCTCGTTCTCAGGACACAATGGATAAGCGAAGTGTGCGGTCGACTGATAGACATCTTCTAAGTTGCCCCTGGTTGGCCACACACGGTGCTCTAGTTTGAACCAACACATGAGGAGCACTGTACCTTGTTGTTGATTAATTATCCGCGGGTGTCGACAGGTACCTATGCAATTTTATTAGTTATATGGGAAATGGAGTACCAATGTTGGGCATTGCCAGACGAGTTTTATCCCGAAAAAAAAATCAAGGGGGTCCCCATAACAACCCCGACCATGTTAGGAGCGCTCAATATGGAACATAACACAGGTTCACAAGTAACTAGGGCGGCAAAGATGGAATGAAACACCAAGCAAAAGTCCAACCCTTCCACCTTTTACCAAGTATATATGTGCATTAATTTAAGTCGCAATAATAATGTGATAACAAAAGAATATTCATGTAGGCACATGGAAGCATTTGCACCTACAGCCAGAAACGCTATAAGAGGGGCTGAGCAAGCGGTAACATAGCAAAACAGAGGTTTGCTGGGATGTGGAGGGGGGTAGAGGCTTATCATGACAATGTTGGAAGGCTTGTCAAACAAGTGGTAGGTATCAAGACATAACGATGGAAGCGAGACAACAAGCATGGCAACGATAGTAGTGGTATCCCGCTTGTAAGAAGAACGAGTCCATGAAGAAGACGATCCGTGCAGTAGAAGAACGAATCCTCACACTCCGAACGCTTTGGCAACTCTATCGAGATGGAACAATCCAAAAACAACAATCAACACACGGAAAAACACCACAACATATGCATGATATGATGCGCAAACAAATATGATGCATGCCCGGTTTAATTATGCAAGACATGACAAATCACATCAATCAAAGACTACAAATTAAGTGAAGCTCAATATGCAACGAGTTGCATATTGACGAAACTCCACATTCAAATATTTAGTTCACTCTCATTTAGGTACACATCAATGTTAAATGTTGTTAAACATGGCAAGAGGTGAAGCATGGACAACTACAACATCTAGGCATATTAAATGAGACCCAATGCAACATATAGCATTTCCGAAACGTTCTCATGTGCATATTATGACTTTGGTCCAGATATGTATTAAACATATTTTAGAGTTGTTAACCAGCAATATACAATACACCATGTGAATCTACACATTTTCCTAGTCAATTTACATATGTAAAACATTTTTATCGGAGCTACGGGTTTTTAGTCATGAAATAAGTCATTTTAGCATGGCATTTCTGCAAATCAATGCAAATAACAAGTTTAAACATTTTTTATCATGCATGAAAGTTGGTTATTGTGAATCTATACGAATTACTGAACATCTTTCATATATTAAGTTTTTACATGCGATGTACGGTTTGAGAGTTACTAAATGGATGAATCTAGGGGGTTTATGCAAATATGTAATTCCTAGAATAATAGACAAAATCGCCGAACAAAAAAACATATTCTGGGTCGAAACTATACAATGCACTGGGCAATAGATAGCAAATGACACGCAGAGCAAGGGATTGGGCTCAGGGACGCTCACCATAGGGGCTAAAGGCACAAGGTGGTGGAGCGACTGGCTGGGCCGGCTCCTAGGCGAAGCTGGGGCAGACTGGGCCGAGGCGGGGCCTCATCGGGCCACCTGGCATCAGGCAGGCAGGCTGCATGCCCACATGGGCGCTGAACACGCATGCTGTTGTGCAACGTCTCCCTAGTCGAGCAAGGTCATGGCGGCACTGTAGATTAACGGGGCGGCGGCTGGAGCTACCATAGCTCGTCGGCGGCGAGCGGTTGTTCTGAATGGAGAGATCAGGGGCGAGACAACCCATTCCCGGCAATGACGGTTAGGCGGAGGCACGGATGTGTGAACTCCATGGCGGCGATGATGGGTTCTTGAGCTCCTGTCCAAGAACTAGAAGAGAGAGAATATGAGATCGAGGGAGAGAAAGGGACAGGGGAAGCAGGGCATGACGGGGAGTTCCTGCAGATGGTTGCTGGGGTCGGGCTTAGTCAGAGATCCTGCGGGGCGCGGCGACCTTGGGCATGAAATCTTGGGCGGTTGGGGTGGCTGCCTCCCGATCCAACTCGGAATCGAGGCAGGACTAGGGCGTGGAAACGAGGTGCACCTGGGCCGTTGGATCACCAATCTGACGGTCCAAACGAGGGGGTGGATGGATCTGGAGGGAGAGGTGTAGGTTGCCGGTTGGGGTGGGGCGGCTGGATCGCGAGGTGGGACTAGGTTCTAGGGTTTGGACTAAAATATTTAGGGTTCATCTACTATTTATAATAGGGATCCAAATTAAGGGAGTTTGGGACTGGTTTGAGCCCTATGATCTCAATCGAACGGCTTCGGTGTAGGCTAGGTGGTGGGGGACTTGGTGGGTTGTGTAGAGGGCTTGTGGGCTGAGAAGAGAGGGAGGTTTGGTGGCCCGGCGACAATTTATAAAACACTGGAAAACGTCTGCTAATAACCAATGACGGTGCCGCTACAGGGGACCGTTGGGGTATCTAATGAACTCTGATTGCGATTAAATTTGGCAAGCGGTCAACCTACAATATAACAAGACCGCACGTCAAGATCTGACCCAATCTGAGAATATTTTATGCATGCTTTAAAAACAAGATTTTGCAATGCGACGGGCACATGCGTGTGTGGTTGGTCTCAAAATGGCCAGCGACAAGAATGGAGAGAACCGACAACTACGAATGGATGCATGTTTTTCAGCAAATGGGAGACGATGCTATGCAGATAATGTGACAACAAAACAAATAACATGATGAGAATGGCAATAAAATGGGAATCTTCTGGAGCGTCGTTCCTGGGCTGTTACAACTCTCCTACACTTACAAGAGATCTCGCCCCAAGATCTTAGAATGAGAAGGGGAAGAGAAGAGCATGAGGAAGAGGTGAAACTTAGTTGCTTCTTTGACAAGCGAGTGAAACCAAGAGAAGAAGGATGATATGAGAAAAAACTAGAATTCAAAAGAAATTTCGACAACACTTTGATAGGATAGGGGGGCAAAATTTGACAAGATGGAAAGAACGTGAAAGAGGGCACAACACTCCGGTTAAATGGACAAGTAAGGAAAGAACAAGATCTTGATAACACGGGATATGTTTCGAAGACAGCAACATCACAATGCCTTTGGAACAACAGAATAGACGCTAGATTTTGAAAGGAAAAGAACGGAGAAGAAAACACAAGTTCTATCATAATTAAATTTGAAAAGCATCCTTAGAAAGAAGAGATTTAAGGGAGTTGTTGGAATGTCAACAATGAAAAGAAAAGCTTGTTGTGGGCTTATGGAAAACATCTCAAAATTATGAGGTGACAACCGGCCACTAACGGAAACAATTAATTTGTTGGGAGCAACACGATATGAAAAACTACTTTCCCAAGAGGAGAAGGAGATAACTTGAATCATTTATAACACCATGACAACAACAATCCTTAGGAAATGCTTTAGGTGAAATTCATGCCAAGATAACTCCAAGGGAGAAATGATGGGTTTACATATCCCATTCTGTTGGGGATATGACCCCGTGGTAAGACCCGCCCAGGAGTGGCCAGGTCTTGCCTGGTGGTTCGTCCGTAGATGGGCCAGAAGAGGTAGATTGGGCGGCATGGCGGTTGATCATGTGGGCTAAAGGTAGAGGCTAGAGACCGGAAGACTCAAGACCTGAACGAGAGAGCCTCCTGGAGATGACACGCCAAGGAAGGCAAAAGGTAATTAAGAGATAGAGTCGGATACATTGTGAGAGTTGGCGTGAGGTTTGTAACCCGAGGTCTCGACCTATGATATAAAGGTGAGATCCGGGGATGGCAGAGGAGAAGCTATCGGAATCTAGGTCAAGCAATTATGCTCCCTTTGTAATCGATACACCCATCAATACACTCAAAAGCAGGACGTAGGCTTTTACCACATCTCGAGGGGCCGAAGATGGGTAAACCCGTGTCTTTCGTCCCGATCAACCCCTTTGAGTCCACTGCCCTAGCGATGGCCTCAAACCTAAGTCTTCGGACATCTGCCGTGACAAATCCACGACAGTTGGCACCAACCGTGGGGCACGCGCGTTGTGTTATTGAGTTCTCAAAGGGTTTTCTCCCAGGGATCAAAGAATACGCTGTCGTCTTAATGACAAAGAGTCATGGCAGCAAGCTTTACATCGACGACACAGGATGGGGACCGGAGGCCGACTCAATCGAGTATGGGTACCAGATTTGTATCGGCAAGATGCACATGTTCATCGGAAAAACGGATGGATCTACGCCTGGGTCGGACGTCTGCCCCGACCTTGTCGAGCCAGCCCGGCGCGCAACACCCGCCCGCGTTCAAACCGGGCGGAGGAGTGTGTTCATCGGCTTTACGCAAAACATGGGGGATTCCTATTTAGGAGAGACCGTGGCTTTCTCAGATGAAGGATCTTTCAGTGAGGATGGCGAATCGATCTATCGAGTTCATGATGGGAGATTAGGAGGTTATTCCAATGGTGACGATATTCTGGATGCATATAACCCACCAAATCGGGCTGCCATGTTTATGACAGGCCCAGCACCGGCTTTCAATGAGGCGGGCTCTAGAGCGGCGGCTGGCGCGGATCCGCCCGACGTGGAGCCTCCTAAAACGCCAGCTCAGGTCCTGCTGGAGCTGACGGACGAGTTAGCGACTCTTATGGCAACCAAAGTATCAACCGAGAATCTGGCGGAATGCAACGCCGAGATCAACCGGATCAAGGAGCAGATGGCTCAGGCACAGGGAGATATCAAGGCAATGCAAGATCAGATGCACGTTGAGTCAGAACGTTTGAGAGCAGAGGCTCTCCGTTTTGATCTGGATCAGCGGGCGTCGGAAGCAGTTCAGCGTAGAAGGGCCCGGGCCGGGTCAACTATTCGACCACGAAACCTCTTTAACACTCCCGGGGCTAGGGCAAGTACCCCGCTGGTGACCAGGGGGGCCGAGACGCCCCGACAGTTAGACCCACCACGGAGGAACAGGCCGTTGGCACGGCATGTTGTGATGCCACCTGGCCATTATTCTAATCTTGTGGAAATCATGATCGTAGCGGCGGCTTGGCTAGATGCCCTCCCCTTGGCTGAAGGAATGTCATTTGCTCAGGAAGCAAGGAATATAATTGATCTGTTGTAGGCAGCGGTGGCTCAGCAAGAGAAGAACAATTACAGCCGGGGCCGGGTGCACTCCACACCGGTTCACAACCATAGTTACAGTCGGTACATTGAGTCGCCAGCGGTCTCCAACAGCAGGAAGAGGCGAAGCACGCGACATAACGACCCACCCGAGATGGATGTTCAGGGGCATGTGAATAGGGGCGAAAGAGGCGTAACACCGGCGACATCCCATCAGGAAGATTATGAGCCGGCACTAGTAACACCCGTCGGCGTCTAATCCAAGAGTTTTGGCGTGCTGTGTCTAGCGGCAGAAGTGAGGGGTGCATGCTTGCCCAAGGATTTCAAGGGGCCGCGGATGGTACCCAATTACATGGCGGATCTACCCTAGAGGCTTGGATTGAGAGTTATGAGCTCGCCATGGAGATGCTAGACGTTGATGAGGCAGTTTGCGCGAAGTACTTCGTCATGATGTTGGAGGGGCTGGCGCGCACTTGGTTGAAGGGATTGCCACCCAATACCATCACCTCTTGGGCCGAATTGAGAGCACGCTTCATCAAAAACTTCAAGAGAACTTGCAAGCAGCCGATGACGATTGTGGATCTGGACCTTTGTGTACGGCGGGAAGGAGAGTCGGCCCATCATTTGGTACGGCGGGTCTGGACAGTGATCCACCCCTCTAAGAATATTTCAGCGTCATAGGCGGTTCTAATTTTAGAAAGGAATTGTCACTTCTTGCCTCCGAAGCAGAAGCTCGGACAGCTAAAATGCTCTTGTCAGGACATGGGTGAGGTCATGATGGCTCTCACCAAGTATGCGGACTCAAATACCACCAAAGACCCGGACTCTGATGATGAGAAGCTGGCTCAGAATAAGAAGGGAAACAATAATAAAGGTTAGCATGGATGTGCTGGGAACAATAACCGGGGCAAACGGAAGAACCCTGACGGTGGATCAGAATTCATGGAAAACACCAACATGGGGGGCAATCTTCAATGTGGCAACGGGAATTTTAGGCCGCCGTTCAATAGGAACAGGGAGCCTATGCCCTTTAATTTGGAGGAGGCACTGAACAGGCCCTACCCGGCGCATAGCCGACCAGAGAAGGAAGTCGCGCACACTTGGAAGGAGTGCAGTGTCATGCGCCAGTTTCGAGAGCAAAGTATTTGTCAAGGTCATAATGGCAATGGCCCATCAGGCGTCTCAGGACCAGGTGGCTCGGGGTCTGGTTCCGGCGCCGGCAGGTCAAATTCAGGTTATCAGAATCAGAACAATCAAAAGCGAGACCAAGGGTTTCGTCTTCAGTAGCAGAGCAATGGTGGCCAGCAGCAGAATAACCAATCAGGGTATCAGAGTAACCCGAAGCAGCTTAATGGAGGGCAATATCATGTCTTCACTACAAGTCTGGACAAGCGGGAATAGAAGCTCCGTAAGAGGGCTGTCAATACGGTCGCGCCGGCTCTCCCACAGTATTTGAAATGGTCAGAGTATCCAATTACGTGGAGCCAGGAGGATCACCCACCACGAGTAGTAGCGCCTCAGGTTGGGGGATATAAGTTTACGAAGGTACTCATGGACGGAGGTAGCAGTATCAACATCTTATACTATGACACGTTCAAGTGGATGGAGTTGATGGACAAAGATCTTAAGCTGTCATCCACTGTTTTTCATGGAGTGGTGCCAGGAAAGTCGGCTTATCCAATGGGAAAGATCGCTTTGAGTGTAGCATTTGGGGATGAGTACAAATACAGGGTGGAGACCTTGTGGTTTGAAGTGGTGAAAATTAGGAGCCCATATCATGCTTTGTTTGGCAGGCCGACTTTTGCAAAATTCATGGCTAGACCCTGTTATGTTTATCTGCAACTCAAGATGCCGGCTCTGAATGGAACAATCACGGTTTATGGTGATCCGAGAATCGCTGCCGAATGCGAGGAGTGAGCTGCAGCCTATGCAGAGGCGAGTTGTGCTGAGGCGGAGCTGAAGTTTTACAAAGATAATGTTGACCCGGCAGATATGACTCCATTAAAGAAGCCCAGTATGGAATCTGAGCCGCCCTTGAAGTTTGCAGCAGATGATACTAAATTGGTGGACTTTACCCCGGGCGACTCCTCCAAGTTGTTCACTATCTGGGCCAACATGGATTCCACATAGGAAAGCACACTCATCGAATTCATCCGTGAGAATCGGGATATCTTTGCATGGAAGCCGTCTGACATGCCGGGTGTCCTGAGGGAATTCCTGAGCACTGTCTTAACGTGGATCCTAAGTTTAAGGCAGTCAAACAGTTTCTTCGCCGTTTCAACGAGGAATGGCGTAAAGTGATCGGAGAAGAAATAGCCCGGCTCTTGGGAGCAGGGTTTATTGTGGAAGTATTTCACTCGGAGTGGCTGGCTAATCCCGTGGTCATGCTTAAAAAGAACGGCACGTGGCGCATGTGTATAGACTACAGGGATCTTAACAAAGCTTGTCTAGTTGATCCGTTTGCTTTACCTCGTATTGATCAGATTATCAATGTGATGGCGGATTGTGAGAGTTTATGTTTCCTGGACGCCTATTCAGGCTATCATCAGATCAAGATGGCAGTTGAGGATCAAGAGAAGACCTCATTTATAACACCTTTTGGAGCATTCTGCTATGTGTCTATGCCGTTCGGACTCAAAAGTGCGCAGGCGACTTATCAGCGTTGCGTGCAGAATTGCCTTCACGGTCAGATTGGGCACAATGTTCATGCTTATGTGGATGATATCATGGTCAAGTCAAGGAGAAGGGAGACGCTGTTAGATGACCTGAGGGAAATGTTTGACAACTTATCGGTCTACAAGATGATGCTTAACCCAGCCAAGTGTGTTTTCGGTGTCCCTGCAGGTAAACTCTTGGGTTTTTTGGTCTCAGAACAAGGCATTGAAGCTAACCCGGACAAGATAAAGGCCATCACGTCTCTGGCTAAGTCGGCGAGCATCAACGATGTGCAACGCCTGGCGGGTCGTATCGCTGCTTTGAGCCGCTTCATCAGCCGCCTAGGGGAGAAGGCCATCCCTCTGTACCAGATGATGAAGAAGACAGATGATTTCGTATGGATCAAGGCGGCGGACGAAGCTCTCGAAGCGCTTAAGAAAAGGTTAGTTGCGCTGCAAATTCTAGCGGCCCCGGCTAAGAAGGAACCCTTGCTTTTGTATGTGGCGGCTAACAATAAGGCGGTCAGTGCTGCAATTGTGGTGGAACGCAAGGAGGTAGGGAAAGAGTATCCAGTCCAGAGGCCGGTTTATTATGTCAGTGAGGTACTCATAGAGTCAAAGCAACGGTACCCGCACTGACAGAAGCTGATATATGGGGTGTTCATGGCAAATCGCAAGCTAAAGCATTATTTCCTTGGGCACCAGATCACTGTGGTTAGTTCTGCACCGTTGGGAGACATAATTCAGAATCGAGAGGCCATTGGCAGAATTGCTAAGTGGGCACTGGAGCTGGGGCCTCTAGGTTTGAAGTATGTGCCTCGCACAGCCATGAAATCTCAAGCTTTGGTGGACTTTATCAATGATTGGACAGAGCGTCAAGCGCCAGAGGAAAGGCTGGATAACACATATTGGACAATTCACTTTGATGGATCCAGACAGTTGGAGGGGTCTGGAGCTGGAATTGTTTTAACGTCTCCTAAAGGTGATAAGTTTTGCTATGTGCTAAGGTTGATGTTCCCCTGCAGGAACAATGCAGCTGAGTACGAAGCTTTTTTCCATGGACTTCGTGTGGCCAAGGAGATGAACTTGAGCTGGGTTCGTTGCCTCGGTGACTCAAATTTGGTGGCTCAACAGGTGTCAGGCACGTGGGATTATAACGACCCACGGATGGTGGCTTATCGACGAGAGGTGGACATTGTCGCCGGTTTTTTCAAAGGTTATCAGGTAGATCATATTGACCATTGTAAGAACGAGGCAGCGGATGCATTGTCAAGACTTGGCTCTCAGTGCAAGCCAGTGCCACCCAGTACATTTTTGGATGTGCTGTCTCATCCGTCTGTCAAGCTACCTTCAAAGGAGGATCTGGCGATACCTGACCTGGAGGAGCAGTTGGTGGCGGCTTTACGTGTTGTTCCGGACTAGACGTTGACGTATCTAGCATATATGACGCGCAGCGAGTTACCAGACGATGTGATTCTTGCACGGCAGATCATGAGGCGTTCTAAGTCCTTGACCATCATTAGAGGGGAGTTGCACAAGTGCAGCATGACCGGCGTCTTCCAGCATTGTGTCTCTCTCGAGGAAGGCAAGGAAATCTTATATGAAATACATGTCAGTGACTGCGGACACCACGCTGGGTCAAAGTCCTTGGTGGCGAAACTTTTCCGACACGGGTTTTATTGGTTAACAGCTCACAATGACGCTGAGGATATTGTAAACAAGTGTGATGGGTGTTAGAAGTTCGGACGACGTGCTCACATGCCGGCGCAGGAGTTACGGATGATACCAATCACATGGCCGTTTGCGGTGTGGGGGCTTGACATGCTTGGACCTTTCAAACAGCCTAAAGATAAAAAGAGTCACCTGTTGGTAGCAGTGGACAAATTCACCAAGTGGGTGGAGGCTGAGCCGGTGGGCAAGTGCGGTGCGGCCATGGCGGTTCAGTTTGTCAAAAAGTTGATCTTCCGGTTCAGATACCCCCATAGTATAATCACTGACAACGGTACAAATCTTTCCAAATGGCCTATGGAGACGTTCTACAAAAACGAGCACATCTGGCTTGATGTCTTGGCCGTGGCTCACCCACAGTCTAACGGGCAAGTAGAACAGGCAAATCAAGTAATATTGAGAGCTATCAAGCCCCGGCTCATGGTTCCTCTATAGAGAATGCCGCGTTGTTGGGTTGAAGAGCTGCCATCTGTCCTCTAGAGCATCAACACTACGCCTAATGGGTGGACAGGTTTCACACCTTTCTTTATGGTCTACGGGGCGGAGGCTGTGTTGCCAAGCGACATGCGACATGACTCGCGGCGGGTGGCAGCTTATGTGGAAGGTGATAATGAGACAGCATGGCAGGACGCATTAGATGCTCTTGATGAAGTGCGTGATCTTGTGGCGGCTCGATCGGCGATTTACCAGGAAGACCTGCGTCGCTACCATAGCCGCAGGGTCAAGACCCAGACGTTCCAAGAAGGCGACTTGGTATTGCGTTTGGTTCAAGATTAGACGGACGCCCACAAGTTGTCACCCCCATGGGAAGGGCCTTTTGTGGTCAGCAGAAACATGAATAACGGGTATTATTACCTCATTGACGTATGGGGCAAGTCATGAACCTGAGGGCAAGAAACTCACTGGCCATGGAACATCGGTCACCTACGGCCATACTATACTTGAGTCGCCTAAAACCCTTATCTTTGTACGTACATATTTCTGTGTATTTTGACATAGTATACTAAAGTTGGCATCCCTACAAGATGGGGCCTCTACCATTTTTATTGCATTACAGATTTGTGCAAGGAGAAATATTTTTTGTTTGGTTGCTTGGGGGCTTCGGACCCACCGGGTCTGGTGAGCTCACCCTTTGGGGCGATTATCAAGACGGGAGGTTCTCCCTGGCGGCTTACAAAGCAACAGCGCAAGATAAAGACTATAGGGTCGCTCAAGAGGATGAGCCGCCATGCTGCGAGCCATTCAAACATGGGTGCACCACTTTTGATACAAGATTTACACTCAAGAGGGTGAGCCGCCATGATGTGAGCCATTCAAACATGGGTGCCAGGCGACTCAAGAGGGCAAGCCGCCATGTTGCGAGCGATTCAAACATGAGTGCACTGCCTTACGAGAGAAAGATCTAAGTCGCTCAAGAGGGCGAGCCACCATGATGCGAGCCGTTCAAACACGGGGGCGATGGATGCCAAAGAGGATGAGCCGCCATGATGCGAGTCCTTCAAACATAGGCGCCATGAGGAAAGGCGGGTCATGAACCCAGAGCAAGTTCAAGGGTGGGTGAAGTCCGCCCCCACTCTTGGTTGGCTTTTCAGCCGTGGTAAAACTAAGTTATACCTACCTATGTGTAGCTGCCGCTTGTGCAGGGGTGCAGCAAGCTGTCAACTCACCCCCTCCGAGGGCCTCATCTAGCGACGAGGGAAACTCTCTCATCTGCTACAAACACTCTCTGCCAGGTGACCCGCCGCACTCTCAAGCGTGACACCCTTGAGGTTCAAACGACGGATTTATGTTACGTGAAAAGTAGCTTATGGGCACGGGGCACTCACTTTGTTGCAAAATTCTAGTCTGTTGCACCCTTAGCAGTTAATCTCACCTAGAGACCCTAAACCGTGCAAGATTAGCGGCCAATCTCGTTAGAGACCCTGCACTGTTAGGAGGATTATAGCAACAATTTCCCTCAAAGGGTCAGAATATGAGTTTTTGAAAAGGAAAAGAATGGATACAGGGACAATTCAGGCATTACAGTACATATTGCATAATATTGCATCACATTGCATCATACATATCTCATCATAAATGTTGCATACCGTTTCATACATTACATATCAGGCAGCATGAGTAAGAAAGATAAAGGCAAGATTATGTGGAGGTAACCAGGTCAGAGTTTCCTGAAAGCCGCCCGACGGGTCGTTGCAAGAGTTGTTTTGCAGGTATCGGCCGTGGATCACTATCAAGGCATAAGAAAGGCCAAAATATATTGCAAGGCTCTCAAGGGAGCGCAAAAGACATGTATTACAAGAGTTTGGCGTTTGTTCATCCCGATGGCTCAGCCGGCCAAATTACATGAAGTAGAAGGCAAGGAATTTAACTCACCGGCGGGTCGCTTGGCGCCAGGTAGTCGGGCTCCTCGACCTGAAGATGATCCACATCCCAGTTGCAATTAAGTAAAGCTTCAAATTGGGCATCGTTGAAAAGTAGAGACGGATCAACGTCAGGAGCAAATAGCGGCTTACAACATGTAGGGATCAGGCATTTTGCTTCACAAGTTGGGCAGCGCAGCCGTTGGTTGTTCTCATCATAAGCCGTCTGGTAAGGTGTGAGATCTATCTCGTCGACCAAGATGGAGGTGAGCCGCCTGGAAGCCTTGATGCATCTAGCGTAGTCAACTTTAGTGAAGTCCGAGACGTCGTCCTTCTTAGAAGGGAAGCCGGTCATCATGTCTTCGGCTGTCAGCTCCAGGGAAAAGGCAAGGGAGCGACTCAATGCTGCTATAGCCCCCATTCGGGTGGCTGATCGCCTCATCTCGTTTACTTGCTGGGGCAGAGTTGATAAAGCTTCCAAGACGCCCTTCATAAGTTTGGGGACGTACTTGGCTGTCATAAGGGCTTTGATAGTATAGAGGGCGCCGCTATAGAGCTGCTCCATGAGAGTATATATAGCTTTTAGCAGAAGTATGCTGTCAAAAGACAATTGGCGGCTTCGCTCTCCTGCAAGAAAATTGATCAAGATGGTAAGCCATCCGGCTGATGCTTTTATAAACACGGAAACTTCATAAAAAAGGGAGGTGCTTACCAAACATTGTACCGGTCATTTTGGATATATGGCCCTTGAGGGTGTTCAGCTCGGCGGAGGCAAGTTTGGCCCGCTCTTCAGCGTCGGCAGCCTGCTTAGATAGGGAGGCTTGCTCAGAATCGGCGGAACTCCTATAAGCCGCAAATTCAGCCTGGAGCTTCTCCATTTGCTCAACAGCCACCCGATGCTTTTCATCTGTGGTGGCTCAAGCACTTTGTTAGATGGCAAGGTTTTCTGTTAAACCCGCGAATTCAGATTCGGCCGTAGCGTGCCTCCTGTATTACGCAGAGTGAAAAGAGAAAAGAATTAAGCCACCAGAGAGACAACCATTGGATGCAAGTCCCAAGAAGATTACAGGTAATATACTTGGCACTTGGGGGCTAATGTGTGCATTTTCATTCTAAGACTAAAAATTGGAGATCCGACTCATAATATTCATAATGGGCCGGACTTGGGGGCGACACCTGGCGAGTTTTATTTAAGTGAGATCTGGCTCATAATTGTCAAAATGGGCCGAACTTGGGGGCTACACCTGGATCCACAAGCGTACAAACCAGCTAGCATGCAATCTAGTCTGATAAAAGCTTCTATGTGATTATGAAGAAACTAGACTCGAGCCACTATTTGCAATATTTGCCTGACTCTTGGGGGCTACATACGGGTATGAAAAGAAAGAAAGAAGGATACCTGAAACTTTGTCTTCATTAGGCCAACAAGCTTGGTCTCCACGTTGCAGCTGGCAAATAAGCGGTTTAAGTAACTTGCGTGCAAGTCGTCCGTGCTCATCGTTTCCAAGGCACACAATTCGAACGCAAGATGCTCCGAAGAGTTCTCTAGCTTGCCTGTGTGCTTGGTCAGGGTGTGACGCGCCGAAGATTGGTAACCCGCCTCGGTGATGACGACGTCGGGGGGTGATGCATCCTCGACAGGTGAACTTGGCAACCTAGGATCGGCGGCTGGGATTGCATGACCTACCGCACCAAGACCCACAAAACAGGTGGAGGAGATTGCTCGGGCGCCTCGTGGTCGATCTCAGGAGACCTAGCAGGAGAGGTCGTTGTTTCATCAGGGGGCGGCTGCTGGATGGGGGGATAGCTTTAGACCTTCCCGTTTTCCTGTGCTTGGCCTGCGCCTAAAAAAGACAGGAATAATAGTTAAATATGCATGAAACACCAATAGTTCATGTGCAGCTCAAGAAAGAAGCATACCCTAGATTGACCTTCGTGGGCGGAAGCATGGAGGCAGTCAAGTCGCTAGATGAAGGAGGTGTGCCCTTCAAGGTCAAGTTAACAAGACGGTAACAAGACAGTGTTGAAGAAGTTTAAAGGTAAGTGTTGGGGTCTTAACAAGATACCTCGGCAGGGCGTTTGCGTGGTACCGGGGAGTTGGATAAGCTGTTCATAAGATCCCCAGAGTTGGCACTCCGGGTCTGACGCCAAGATTCATGATGTCGTTGTTTCAAAGGAAAGTCGGGATCTAAGTGAGCAAGGGGATGCGAAAAAGGAATCTTTCGGATGACCTGCTGTATCTTCACTTGCAAGAAAGTTTCTGAGTCGGAAGAGTCATGCGTTACCTCGGGGGTGGAAGCACGGCTGGTCTCTGACTCCTCCTATGAACAATCGTGGTCAATGAGATGCACGAAAAGACGAACAAGGGAGTCGAGTTCTACCTCTGAGTCGTCAAGTTCAAGGAGCTCTTGGGCAGAGGGTTTTTGCTTACGACTGCGGATTTTACCCACCCGAGACTTTTTCGTCTTTGCATGTGGAATGAACTTCTTCTTCCAAAAGTTAGAATTAGCCTACGGAAAGAGCCTCCAAGAAGGTTAAAAATGTCATGCGAGTCGAGGCAAGAAATAGCTAGATTCAAGAACCGCCCTTACATCTGGGGCCGGGTTGGCAACGTAGAAAGGTGGCAAGCCAATCGTGCCGCAAGCCTCCTGGGATTCATGGGTGAGTCCTTTGATGGTGGTTATGATGTTGTCTTCAGTTAAGGTGGTGCGGGTGAAGCTGAGAGGATCATTGTCTCCATCGGTGTATTCACACATGAGGCAGGATTCTCCAGGAGACCCAGCAACGGGCTAGATCGATTCTGGTTAAGCCGTTGTCTAGAAGTGCCCGAATCTTAGCGAACTATGGAGCATATTTCGCCAGAGCCGTGGCGGTCATTCAGTCTAGAAGCTCCGTAGAGGTGTACAGCCGGGTGAGACGGTAACCCGGAAGAGGATTCTCGCCTTCAGATGACATGTCCAGGCAATAAAACCTTTTTTCATTCCAATCCTTCAGATGGCTTGGCATCCGAAGGGCTGGGTAAGCCAGATCCCTTCTCCTTTCAATAGAGACTCTGCCAAGCTCTAGGCTTGGGTCGCCCGCTACTTCCATCTGGAGGTTGACATAATAAAAGTCGCGGAAGAGGTCGAGGGACGGCTCTTCTTGCAAGTATAACTCGTTGAGAACTTGGAAATTGCACAAGTTGGAGATAGAGTTGGCCGCTTTGTCTTGGGGATGCAAGTCGAAGAAGTGGAGCACATCACGGAAAAATTTAGAACCAGGAGAGCAAAAGCCGCATACAATATGATCAGAGAAGACGACGACTTCCCCCTCGCACGGAATGGGTTTTATCTCATTCCACGGAACCCGCCAATTTATAACATCTTGAACAAGTAGGGATCCTGCTTCTACATAATCTAGCAAGAACCGCTCGGTGACCCCAGAGCCGATCCAGTCACAGGACGACAGAGCACGAGACATGATGGTGACTCAAGAAGCTGTGAAAGTAAAGCAAAGGCTCAACTATTCAGAAGTTGACCAAGTAATTAGAGTGGCGGGTAAAGTGAGTTTTTAAGACGATGAGCCTCCGGCGCAACTATCAGAAGAGACGGAGGGCTAATGGCGGGTCACATGACCTATACTATGGCACAAATATTTCCTAAGGAGCAGAAACATATTTCACATGTTATATTGACGAAAACAAGATCTACAGGCGTAACTAAATCGGGAGTAAATCAACCCTAAATAGGGGACAAGGAGGAACGAACAATCTAAACACAGGGAAAGAAGCAGTGCCACAGATCTAGGTTACGCTGCCGTTGGTTACGCATGGACGGCCACGATGGATGCTGGCATGGTAGAAGCTAAAGAACTACCCGACATTTGGCATTATGAATATGAACGGACATGGAAGTCCGACGAACTCGGTAGGATTAAAGTGGGGGAGTGAGTAGATCTAATAGGGTTCAAGAGCATACCTGTGGACACGGCGTGAGATGTCAAGAATCTGGACACAGTCAGGTTGATGCAGCGGGCAAGGTTGAGGCCGACAGCGAGGGTGAAATGGTGCAACGGAGCTCAAGAACGCACGGGTCAGAAGGAAGCAGAAGAAGTGGCGGCGGAGAAAAGAAAAATGACCCCTCGTGGCCCTATTTATGAGGAGGGGGGTAAAAGAGATGTGCGGAAATCGAGGCGCGAAATGATGACCGACCGAATGGGCGCCTCAATTCTCGGGCCGACCATTTTAATAAAGAGGATCTACTACATACATCAGAGAATCCTTCTGACATATATGACCGTGACATCATGGCGGGTTATATATCTTATAGGTGACAAGAGTGTGAGACTCGCCGCGAAGCAGAGGTGAAGATTGATGTAAGCAAGCTAAAATCAATGTGGGCCTAATGTTGGGGATATGACCCCATGGCAAGACCCGCCTAGGAGGTGCCGGGTCTTACCTGGTGGCTTGTCCGTAGATTGGCCAGAAGAGGGAGATTGGGCTGTACGGCGGCTGATCATGTGGGCTAAAGGTAGAGGCCAAAGACCGAAAGACTCAAGAGCCGGACGGGAGAGCCGCCTGGAGACGACACGCCAAGGTAGGCAAAAGGTAATTAAGATATAGAGTCGGATACGTTGTGAGAGTCGGCGTGAGGTTTGTAACCCGAGGTCTTGACCTCTGATATACAGGTGATATCCGGGGACGGCAGAGGAAAATCTATTGAAAACGAGGTCAAGCAATTACACTCCCTTTGTAATCGATACACCCATCAATACACTCAAAAGCAGGACGTAGGCTTTTACATCATCTTGAGGGGCCAAACCTGGGTAAACCCGTGTCTTTCGTCCAGATCAACCGCTTTGAGTCCACTGCCCTAGCGATGGCCTCGAACCTAAGTCTTCGGACATCTGCCGTGACAAATCCAGGACACATTCTTGACAACTTCTCTTTGAAACTCCTCAATAATTGAGAACGCTATAAGATTTGCACTTATAAATGCAAGATGAAGAAAACTTGAGGTACTAACAGAAGAATCTTGAAAAATACATGGAGAATGAATAAAATCCTTGACGAACCACCATGAAGAACCTCCATATACAAAACAATGATTAGAAGAGCTGAAGGTTGAAAAGAATAATATTACGACCTTGCATGATTTAGATGGAACTTCCGACGAGATACTTGAGAAAATTAGAACTCCCGAAAGAGAGATGAACAACTTAAAATCGAGAATTGATATCATGGAGAATTCTGGAAGAAGGACTGAAATCACCTTGATGAAACAAGAATAAGAATTATGTTATGCTTATCTTGCATCAAGTTATATTGATGACAAACAACGGATTTGTCATACTACTTATTCTTCTTGAAAGATAGAAGAGAGAATACAATGAACTTGAAGAACTCTTGAACGAGACACTTGTAAGAATTTCAAACGAATGAAGATACTACGAATGAATGGAAATACATGAGAACGGAGAGATCATGATCCATCTAATAGAAAACTTGAACGAAGCACCAGAATAATTGAGATACGATCGAAGTGACAACAATTGAGAAGAATTTGAGAATGAAAGCTGAAAGCTGAGAACAAAGAAATCTTCAGAAATCTTCAGAAGGCCTTTGGAGGATAGAGAAATAAAAACAACTCTGAATGCACCGGATAGATATGGGAAGAATCACTCGTGATTGACAACAATCGAGAAGATAGCACGAAGATGAGATGACAATCTTCAAGGAACGGATAAAAAGAAAAACTCCCCTTCTAACTTCGACGTTGCGGATGCTGGCAAGAAACATCACCAAGAATTACTGAGACACTCCGAAACAAATGAATATAGAAGGTTGAGCCAACAATGAAAATTATTTAGAAAGCCATCTTCGAAAATGCATATGACTAATGAAAGTCATTCTTACATCATATTAGAAGAGTACTTGAGAACATCTCCGGAAAAGATTAGAAGAGCCAGGTAAGATCCTGGGGAAAGACATGTGGGTTATGGTCCCACTCAAAAGAAACCACCGCTGAGAAAATTGCACCATAAAAATTAAGAACTTGATGAGGTGAGAACCTTGAAGTAATTTAAGAGGATATGAATGGAAATGAAATTTTTGTGAGATATCTTCAGCACTCCGGATAGAATAGAGAGACACGAAAAACAAGAGATACTTGGATAGAATTTTTGACATGGGGAAGCATTTAGTGATTCAAAAGGATATGAAGAACACCGAGATCTTGAATTGAATGCACCGAAAAAGAAAATAAAGATGAAGACTAAGAAATGATAAACTTGAGCACTGTGCATCTTCACAACCTATCACCGGATACATCACGGAAGAGAAGATAGCGGAAGCATCGATGAAAGAAAATACACTTGGTGGCAATACATCTAATCGCTCTCCCCACTACTAGGTGGAAGAAAACTACTCTCACCAAAAGGAGTATAAAAGCGTTTTCGATGTCGGCGACCTCTGGTATTCCGAAACTGCCATGATACAAACGTGATAACAACACCTTGCAGCTCAACTCACTGGGACACTGCCACAACCCCTAAATGTCAGGAGGCACTAAGAACAATGTTCTCGTCCCACAGATATCGGAACGATCCCAACAATACTCGCGTGATCTTAAAAAATTTTGAGCGAGAAGAGGCGTAGAATTAAAAATTCCTAAGCCGAATACCTCACCAGATTATAGAAGAGCGGTAAAAGAAACCTACTCTTCGATATATAACTAGACTCAAAATAGTTTTTCACTAGACTCGACTCGACCAAGTTCGATCAATCAAGGGGACTCCTAGGTCGGTACAGGCTATGAAACCAACTTCGAACGCCCAATATGCGATCCTATCCTTATTTCGACTCGAGGGCCTCGATAGGGATAGGAGGGCATCTCGTCATTTCGCAAGAATGGATATCATTACAAGTACATGTATAGAAGAGAAGAGTATATGGAATTGGCTTACACACGCCACAAGCTACATCAATATCACATCAGTACAACAACATATTCAAACAACATACAAAAGAGCAGGGTCCGACTACGGACGAAATCAAACGATAAAATTACAACCATCCTTGCTATCCCATGCTGCCGCCTGGAACCCATCCTAGATCGATGAAGAAGAAGAAGAACTCCAAATCAAGCAAGCATCACACGCAAGTTCGAGTATCGCATTACCTGTACCTGCAACTATTGTTGTAGTAACCTGTATCAAGACTATTAAAGCTTAATGAGTGAGATATGGTTATGTGGTGAGGCTGCAGAAAGCAACTAAGCATTTATTTAAGTGGCTAACTTACGAATACAGAAAGTAAGTGGGTGGTCTATGCATAACGCACGTGAATTAATAATGACCACTTAGTGATCCTAAACACCTACTTACGTCAAACATTACCCCACCGTGTTCTTTCACCAGTAAGGACTCATGAGAAGGGACAGTCACGATTATGCACACAGTTGGTGTATTTTATTTCAGTTTACATCAAGTTTGCTATGACCGGGTGTTAAACAAAGTTTTCCAAGTTTCCACATAACCGCGGGCATGGCTTTCCGAAAGAGTTAACCTTGTAGGGGTGCTCCAACTCATCCATCACAAATTAACCACACGCAACAGGAATAACCTCGACCACGAATTCCATGATTTCTTAGGCAATTCCATAGGAACACCTCAACCGCGAGATAGCCCGAAGTATTTTCGGAATTCCTCACACAAGACACAGGGGCTGCCAAGAACACGCATATCTCTCTCTCCCGGCGTAGCCCTAGCTCTCCACCTCCTCGTCCTCCATAGTGCTTGGGGAAGCCCTGCTAGAGTACCATGCAGCTCCACCGCCACCACGCCGTCGTGCTGCCGGAGCTCTCCCTCAACCTCTCCTTCCTCCTTGCTGGATCAAGGCGTAGGAGACGTCACCGGGTTGCACGTGTGTTGAACGCGGAGGTGCCGTTGTTCGGCACTTAGATCGGAATCGACTGCAATCTGAATTGCTACGAGTACGACTCCACTAACCGCGTTCTTGTATCACTTCCACTTTGCGATCTTCAAAGGTATGAAGATGCACTCCCCCTTTTCTCGTTGCTGGTTTCTCCATAGATTGATCTTGGTGACACATAGGAATTTTTTTGATTTACTACTACGTTACCCAACAGTGGCATCATGAACTAGGTCTATGCGTAGAATGTATGCACGAGTAGAACACAAGTTGTTGTGGGTGTCAATTTTGTCAATTTGCTTGCCGTTACTAGTCTTTATCTTGATCCAGCGGTATTGTGGGATGAAGCGGCCCGGACCGACTTTACATGTACGCTTATGTGAGACTGGTTCCACCGCCTGACATGCACTTGTTGCATAAGGTGGCTAGCGAGTGTCTCTCTCTCCCACTCTAGTCAGATTGGATTTGATGAACAGGGTCCTTATGCAGGGTAAGTAGAAATTGGCATATCACGTTGTCGTTTATGCGTTGGTAAGAAATGTTCTTGCTAGAAACCTATAGCAGCCACGTAAAAACTTGCAACAACAAATTAGAGGACGTCTAACTTGTTTTTGCAGCATATGTCGTGTGACGTGATATGGTCAAAGGATGTTATATGATATATGTGATGTATGAGATTGATCATGTTCTTGTAATAGGATTCACGACTTGCATGTCGATGAGTATGACAACCGGCAGGAGCCATAGGAGTTGTCTTAATTTATTCTATGACCTGCGTGTCAATCAAAAATGCCATGTAATTACATTACTTTATTGCTAATCGTTAGCCATAGTAGTAGAAGTAATAGTTGGCGAGACAACTTCATGAAGACACGATGATGGAGATCAAGGTGTCATGCTCGTGACAATGATGATGGAGATCAAGATGGATATCAAAGGAGCAAGATGATATTGGCCATATCATGTCACTATATGATTGCATGTGATGTTTATCATGTTTTACATCTTATTTGCTTAGAACGGCGGGATCTTAAATAAGATGATCTCTCACTAAAATTTCAAGAAATGTGTTCCCCCTAACTGTGCACCCTTGCTAAGGTTCGTTGTTTCGAAGCACCACGTGATGATCGGGTGTGATAGGTTCTAATTTTCGCATACAACGGGTGTAAGCCAGATTTACACATGCAATACACTTAGGTTGACTTGACGAGCCTAGCATGTACAGACATGGCCTCAGAACACGGGAGACCGAAAGGTCGAACATCAGTCGTATAGAAGATATAATCAACATGGAGATGTTCACCATTGATAACTAGTCTGTCTCACGTGATGATCGGACACGGTCTAGTTGACGTGGATCATGTGTCACTTGGATGACTAGAGAGATGTCTATCCAAGTGGGAGTTCATTAAATAATTTGACTATGTGAACTTAATTATCATGAACTTAGTCTAAATTGTCTTTCCAATCGATATTGTAGATCCAGTGGCCAACTCTAATGTTACCCTCAACTTCAATGCGTTCCTAGAGAAAACCAAGCTAAAAGATGATGGAAGCAACTATGCGGACTGGGTCCGTAGCTTGAGGATCATCCTCATAGCTTCCAGGAGATTATATGTCCTTGATGCACCGCTAGGTGATACACCCGTTTTCCTCGCAAATCAATATGTTATGAATGCCGGACAGTCGTGTTGTGATGATTACTCCCTGGTTTAATACGGCATGCTTTACAGCTTAGAACCAGGGCTCCAAAAGCGTTTTGGGCAACACGGAGCATATGAGATGTTCCAAGAGCTGAAATTGGTTTTCCAAGATCATGCTCGGTCGAGAGGTATGATGTCTCCGACAAGTTCTTCAGTTGTAAGATGGAGGAAAATAGTTCTGTCAGCGAGCACATACTCAAAATGTCTGGGTTGCACAACCGCTTGTCTCAGCTGGGAGTTAATCTTTCGGATGACTCGGTTATTGACAGAATCCTCCCATCGGTTCCACCTAGCTACAAGAGCTTTGTGATGAACTACAACATGCAGGGTGTGGAGAAGACCATTCCTGAGTTGTACTCGATGCTGAAATCAGCGGAGGTCGAGATCACAAAGGAGGATCAAGTGTTGATGGTCAATAAGACCACTAGTTTCAAGAAAGGAAAGGGTAAGAAGAACTTCAAGAAGGACAGCAAAGCAGTTGCTGCACTCGGTAAGCAAGTTGCCGGGAAGAAGAACAAGAATGGACCCAAGCCTGAGACTGAGTGCTTTTATTGCAAGGGTACCGGTCACTAGAAGCGGAACTACCCCAAGTACTTAGCGGATAAGAAGGCCGGTAACGTTAAAGGTATATGTGATATACTTGTTATTGATGTGTACCTTACCAGCGCTCATAGTAGCTCCTGGGTATTTGATACCGGTGCATTTGCACACATTTGTAACTCCAAGCGGGAGCTGCGGAATAAGCGGAGCCTGGCAAAGGACGAGGTGACGATGCGCGTCGGGAATGGTTCCAAGGTCGATGTGATCGCTGTCGGCACGCTACCTCTACATCTACCTTCGGAATTAGTTTTAAACCTTAATAATTGTTATTTAGTACTAGCTTTGAGCATGAACATTGTATCTGGATCTCGCTTGATGCGAGATGGCTACTCATTTAAATCTGAGAATAATGGTTGTTCTATTTATATGAGAGAAATGTTTTATGGTCATGCCCCGCCGGTGAATGGTTTATTTTTGATGAATCTCGAACGTGACGTTACACATGTTCATAGTGTGAGTACCAAAAGATGTAAGGTTGATAACGATAGTCCCACTTTACGTGTGGCACTGCCACCTTGGTCATATTGGTGTCAAACGCAGGAAGAAACTCCATGCTGATGGACTTTTGGAGTCTCTTGATCTCGAATCATTTGACACGTGTGAACCATGCCTCATGGGCAAGATGACCAAGACTCCGTTCTCCGGAACAATGGAGCGAGCAACTGACTTGTTGGAGATAATACATACCGATGTATGCGGTCCAATGAAACACAAGTTTGAAACCTTTGAAAAGTTCAAAGAATTTCAAAGTGAGGTAGAGAATCAAGGTGTCAGGAAAATAAAGTGCTTACGATCTAATCGTGGTGGAGAATATTTGAGTCACGAGTTTGGCACGCACCTAACGAAATGTGGAATTGTTTCACAACTCACGCCGCCTGGCACACCTCAGCGAAATGGTGTGTCCGAACGTCGTAATCGCACTCTATTGGATATGGTGTGATCTATGATGTCTCTAACCGACTTACCGCTATCATTTCGGGGATATGCATTAGAGACTGCATCATTCACTTTAAATAGGGCATTCTCTAAGTCCATTGAGATGACACCGGATGAATTATGGTTTGGAAAAAAACCTAAGCTGTCGTTTCTGAAAGTTTGGGGATGCGATGCTTATGTAAAGAAACTTCAACCTGAAAAGCTCGAACCCAAAGAGGAAAAGTGCGTCTTCATAGGATACCCGAAAGAAACAGTTGGGTATACCTTCTACATCAGATCCGAAGGCAAAATCTTTGTTGCCAAGAATGGATTATTTCTAGAGAAACAGTTTCTCTCGAAAGTAGTAAGTGGGTGGAAAATAGAACTTCATGAGGTAATTGTACCTCCACTCGAACTAGAGAGTAGCACAGCACAGGAAGATGTTTGTGTGGAGCCTGCACCGGCTGGAGAGGAAGTTAATGATGATGAGCATAAAACTTCAGATCAAGTTGCTATGGAACCTCGAAGGTCCACAAGGACACATACCGCACCAGAGTGGTACGACAACCCTGTCCTGGAGATCATGTTACAAGACGATAGTGAACCTTCAAACTATGAAGAAGCGATGGCGGGCCCAGACTCCAACAAATGGCTTGAAGCCATGAAATCCGAGATAGGATCCATGAATGAGAACAAAGTATGGACTTTGGTGGACTTGACCGATGATCGGCGAGCCATAGAAAATAAATGGATCTTTAAGAAGAAGACTGACGCAGATGGTAATGTGACCGTCTATAAGGCTCAGCTTGTCTCTAAGAGTTATTGACAAGTTCAAAGAGTTGACTACGATGAAACTTTCTCAGCCCTAGCGATGCTGAAGTCTGTCCGAATCATGTTAGCCATTGCCGCATTTTATGATTATGAGATCTGGCAAATGGATGTCAAAATGGCTATCCTTAATGGTTTCCTTAAGGAAGAACTGTATATGATGCATCGGGAAGGTTTTGTCCATCCTAAAGATGCTAACAAAGTATGCAAGCTCCAGCGCTCCATCTATGGGCTAGTGCAAGCATCTTGGAGTTGGAACATTCGCTTTAATGAGGTGATTAAAGCGTTTGGATTTATATAGGTTTATGGACAACCATGTATTTACAAGAAAGTGAGTGGGAGCTCTGTAGCATTTCTCATATTACATGTGGATGACATATTGTTGATGGGAAATGATATAGAACTTTTGGAAAGCATAAACGCCTACTTGAATAAATGTTTTTCAATGAAGGACCTTGGAGAAGCTACATACATATTAGGCATCAATATCTATAGAGATAGATCGAAACGCCTCATAGGTCTTTCACAAAGCACATACCTTGACAAGATATTGAAGAAGTTCAATATGGATCAGTCCAAGAAGTGGTTCTTGCCTATGTTACAAGGTGTGAGATTGAGTAATACTCAATGCCAAACCACGACAGAGGATAGAGAAAAGATGAGTGTGATCCCCTATGCTTCAACCATAGGCTCTATTATGTATGTCATGTTGTGTACCTAACCTGATGTGAACCTTGCCATAAGTTTGGTAGGGAGGTACCAAAGTGATCCCAGAGCGGAACACTGGACAACGGTCAAGAATATCCCGATGTACCTAAAAAGGACCAAGGACATGTTTCTCGTATATGGAGGTGTCGAAGAGTTCATCGTAAAGGGTTACGTTGAAGCTAGCTTCGACAAAGATCCGGATGACTCCAAGTCACAAACCGGATACGTGTATATTTTGAACGGAGGGGCAGTCAGCTGATGCAGGAGCAAGAAAAGCGTCATGGCGGCATCTACCTGTGAAGCGGAGTACATAGCTGCTTCGGAAGCAGCAAAGGAAGGAGTCTGGATGAAGGAGTTCATCACCGACCTAGGAGTAATTCCCAGTGGAGCCCAGGTTTCACAAGAAGACAAGACACATCAAGCGCCACTTCAACTCCATTCGTGATTACATTCAGGAAGGAGATATAGATATTTGTAAAGTACATACAGATCTCAATGTCGCACATCCATTGAGTAAACCTCTCTCACGAGCAAAACATCATCAACACCAGAACTCTATGGGTGCTCGATACATCACAATGTAACTATATTATTAACTCTAGTGAAAGTGGGAGACTGTTGGAAATATGCCCTATAGGCAATAATAAAATGGTTATTATTATATTTCCTTGTTCATGATAATTGTATATTTTTCATGCTATAATTTTATTAACTGGAACCCATAATATATGTGTGAATACATAGACCACAACATGTTCCTATTGAGCCTCTAGTTGGCTAGCTCGTTGATCAATAGATGGTCATGTTTTCATGACCATGGACATTGGATGTCGTTGATAATGGGATCATATCATTGGGAGAATGATGTGATGGATGAGACCCAATCCTAAGCATAGCACAAGATCGTGTAGTTCGTCTGCTAAAGCTTTTCTAATGTCAAGTATCGTTTCCTTAGACCATGAGATTGTGCAACTCCCGGATACCGTAGGAATACTTTGGGTGTGCCAAACATCACAATGTAACTGGGTGGCTATAAAGGTACACTACGGGTATCCCCGAAAGTGGCTGTTGGGTTGGCACAAATCGAGACTGGGATTTGTCACTCCGTGTGACGGAGAGGTATCTCAGGTCCCACTCGGTAAGACATCATCATAATGAGCTCAATGTGACTAAGGATTTGGTCACAGGATAATGTGTTACGGAACGAGTAAAGAGACTTGCTGGTAACGATATTGAACAAGGTATAGGGATACCGATGATCGAATCTCGGGCAAGTGTCATGCCGGTAGACAAAGGGAATTGTATGCGGGATTGAATGAATCCCTGATATCATGGTTCATCCGATGAGATCATCGTGGAGCTTGTGGGAGCCAACATGGGTATCCAAATCCCGCTATTGGTTATTGACTGGAGAGGTGTCTCCGTCATGTCTACATGCCTCCCGAACACATAGTGTCTACACACTTAAGGTTCGCTGACACTAGGGTTATAGGGAAATAGCGTACGTGGTTACCGAAGGTTGTTCGGAGTCCCGGATGAGATCCCGGACGTCATGGGGAGTTCTTGAATGGTCCGTATGAAAAGATTCATATATAGGAAGCGAGGTTCTAGTCACCGGAAGTGCTTCGGGCATCACAGGTAACGTACGGGGGCCATCGGAAGGGTTCCGGGGGTCCATCGTGTGGGGCCATCAGCTCCAGAGGGCTGAGTGAGCTGAAGGTGGGAGGGAACCAGCCCCTAGGTGGGCTGGTGCGCCTCCCACAAGGGCCCAAGGCGCAACAAAGGTGGGAGCGGGGCAAACCCTAGGCGTAGATGGGCCCTCGGCCCACCTAGGGCGCTGCCCCTCCTCTCCCCTCTCTTGGCTGCCGCCCCAACGGCCATCTAGGGCCGCCCGCTGCCCTAGGGTGGGAACCCTAGGGGCTGCGCCCTCCCTCCCTCCTCCTCCGATATATATGTGGGGTTTTGGGGCTGCCAAGAACACGCATCTCTCTCTCTCTCTCTCGGCGTAGCCCTACCTGTCCACCTCCTCGTCCTCCGTAGTGCTTGGCGAAGCCCTATCGGAGTACCACGCAGCTCCACCGCCACCACGCCGTCGTGATGCCAAAGCTCTCCCTCAACCTCTCCTTCCTCCTTGCTGGATCAAGGCTTAGGAGACGTCACTAGGCTCCACACGTGTTGAACGCAAAGGCGCCGTTGTTCGGCGCTTAGATCAGAATCGACTGCGACCTGAATCGCTGCGAGTACGACTCCACCAACCGTGTTCTTGTAACACTTCCGCTTTGCGATCTTCAAAGGTATGAAGATGCACTCCCTGGCCCTTTGTTCGTTGCTGGTTTCTCCATAGATTGAACTTGGTGACACGTAGGAATTTTTTTGATTTACTAATACGTTACACAACACTAACCCCTCCACATCCTAGCAAACCTTGTTTGGCAAAGTTACCGCTGCTCAGCCCCTCTTATAGCGTTCTTAGTGGCAGGTGCAGGTTGTTTCCATGTGATAATAGGGATATCTAGAGATATCACAATATTAACTGCTAGTTAATTTAATGCACATATATATCTTGGTATGGTGGAAGGCTTGGCCTTTTGCTCGGTGTTTTCTTCCACTTTTACCGCCATAGTTACTTGTTACCAGTGTTATGTTTTCCAAATTTTGCGCTCCTAACATGCTTGGGGTTGTTATGGGGACCCCCTTGATTATTTATGTGAGATTAAGACTTTTCTGGAAAGACCCAACATTGGTACTATTTGCTTAAACAACTTAATAAATTGCATAGGGCTTTGCAACCCGGTGGATAATTAATCAACAACCCGGGCTAGTGCTCCTCATGAGTGTTGGTCCAAAATAGGGCTATTGGGATCTGGCCTGTCGGGTGGTTTTGCTAGACTTGTTTTACCTTCCTCGAGTGGCTTGCGTGAAGAACTCCGGTCTTCTTCGGGCTATCTCCAGGTGTTGGTTTTCCTTTGGAATTGCCTAGGATGATCACGAGATCCGTGGTCGAGGTTATTCCCATGGAGTGTGGTTAATTTGTGATGGATTAGTTGGAGCACCCCTCCAGGGTTAAATCTTTAGGAAATCCATGCCCACAGTTATGTGGCAACTTGGATATTTCGTTTAACACCCGGTTATAGTTAACTTGAAGTAAACTCCAATAAAATACACCAACTATGTGCATAACCGTGATCATCTGTACTTGTGAACATGAACTGAGAGAGAACATGGAGGGCTTACGTTTGACGTAAGTAGGTGTTCAGGATCTTGTAGAGATCATTATAGAACTCGATCGTCTAACGCAGTCCACCATACTTAAATTCATGTTTTTTTGTAAGATAGCCACCATACAATGCTTAGTGCTGCTGCACACTCAACACTTACCCCCCCTCCTACCCATAAGCTTACATAGTTTCGGTACCCGGGTTACATGATTGCTGAGTCCTCCGTGGCTCACAGATTACTACAACAATCTAGGTGCAGGTGTTGATGAGTTCGTACTAGATGATGTGACCCAGCTCCAGTGGGAGTACGATGAAGAGCGTGGCAAGATGCATGTCACGTATCCCGATGAGTAGAGTGGCCATGGTCGTGATCCATGGGATAGCAAGGCGCTTTTCATTGGTTCTTTTCTTCGTTTGATTTCGTCTGTAGACGGACCCTGCCTTTTGTATGATGATTGAATAATTTAGTGAATTGTAATTTAGCTTGTGGTGAGTGTAAGCCAAATCATATACTCTCTTTTCATAAATGTATGCAATGAATTGCCGCACTAGCGAAATGACGAGATGCACCTCTATCCCTGTCGAGACCCCCGTGTCTTAATAAGGATAGGCATGCATCTTGGGCATTACGATGGGCCTCCCCAGGACCCCTCTGGAGGGGCGGAGATCTCTATCCAAGGCCTGGCATCAGGAGTGAAAGATGACGCAAGGAAGGACAGACGAGCACCAGTGTGCCAGGCGGCGCAGTTTCCCCTTTAGTGCAAAGGGAGCAAGGACGTACACGGGTTCGCAAAGCACCCCTCAAAGGTTTCCATTCCGGTGCAACAAGACCGCAACCACTAGCTCCACGGGATGGAAGTCATTGCTGAGCCCGTCCCTGTGGCGTCGACAACTACTTTGCAGGCGAAGACCGCCTTTGGGCAGGGCGAGCATGAACCCCTGTGCCCCTTCAAAATTGGCCGTTGTGGGATACCTTCCCGCCATTGCGATAAGGGAAGAGGACCCGGTCCACTGCTATATATAGAGGGTTGGATGCTTCGTAGAGGGGGATCCGAACCAATCAACGAATCCACCACTCACCGACCATCAAACCACAAGGAGCCTCGAACACCACCGAGAGCCTTCAGGAGGCTCCAAAGCACTGTAGTTGTTCATCTACCTCACATCCTCTTGAGGCAATCCACCAAAGGAAGGAGTAGGATATTACGCATCGCAGTGGCCCGAACCTAGGTAAACTATTGTGTTCATCTTCTTCCTCGTCATTGTGCGAGATCTTTGTTGTATTCATCGAGTAGCGAGCTAGGCTGGACGAGGCCGCAGGGGATCTTCGCACACGCCCCTGTGTTTGAATCTTAAGGGTTTTGCGGAGCCCAAAATCCGACAGTCGCAGGATCCAGTGCTGCTTTGAAGCCACTGCGTGATAGTTTCCTCTGAGACTTGCTCTGGATGTGTCCGAGTGGTGTCCTCAGGGCCCGAATTGTGCCACATAACGTCGACCGAGAAATGTCTCCATCAGATCAATACCAGTCACTCCACCATGAACCAGATTTACTACTACATTCAACAAAATTCCTACCTAGACTTTCTCTCCTTCTGTCACTGACAGTGATTTGGGAGTAGTGGGTCGCTCTGGTGTGAAGGGGGAAAGGCCAATCGACATAATGGGAGATGCAACATCGTTGGAGTAAAACCAAGTTGACTGCGAGCCCAGATTAGATTCAAGGAAAGTTATCGATGGAAAAACAAACCTAGCTCTCTTTTGAATACCCAGGCGTCCGCATAATTGGATCAAATGGGTCTTATCATCTTCTGGGTTGGTTTTTTGTACTAGCTGGGATCGGATAGTGAAGATATGTTTAAACAAACCCCAATGAGGGGGACAACCCACGAAACACTCGCACAAGGTTATGTAAGCAGCAAGGTACAAGATGGCATTCGGAGGAAAGTTGTGAAGTTTTGCTCCGAAAAGTTGAAAAACCAGCGGATGAAAGGATGGGGAGGCGTAGAAAAACCTCTCCCAACGTGGGTGAGGAGGAGGACCCGCTCCCCTTCACGCGGATCTGGCTCGATCTCCCCCTCCGACAGCCTCCACGAGCCATTAGCTACGAGCCCATCGGCAACGAGGTTCTCGATGTCCCTCGCCGTGACCATCAACGGGAGGAAATCTCCCTGGATCCACCCCAGCGGCATCGTGAATCAGGTGCTTGATGGCTTCTCCACCTTGGTCGCCCCTTCTTAACACACTCGAGATTCTTTGTCTTGCTCTTCATCATCGTGGCGGCTGTAACACCCCAAAAAATTAATCTTGTTTTATTAATTACAATTTTGTCAGAAAGATTTATTTTCTATTCTCTGACTTTTCTATTAATTTCAGAGCTACTTCTTTTCTCTGGATTTCAAAAAATTTCCCTCTTAACTGAAACTTTTGAATAATATTGTGGGACTTCAATAATTTATTCAAGCATACTACTTCATTTAGTAAAAGTAGTGAAATTATTTTTATAATAAAACTTTCCTAGCTTTAATTCTATTAAAAGCATTTTCATTCTTTTAAAGGCATGAGTTACACTACAATCATTTCATAAACCCTTTTAAAAATTCCATAAATTTTTTTAGATCACATGTGTTGTCCCTAGATCACTTTTATGGTAACACCTAACCTTGTGTTTTGAAAGTTTTGAGCAAATCATCCTGTTCTTCATTATGGTTGAGATTGACATTTTGCACTACAACCTTTCTATAAATTAATTTATAATTTCCACAAAATCTTCTAGCGGCGATGTGATGTCCCTGGATTACTTTTATGTAAAAACCCATCTTTGTGTTTTGTAAATTTTCAGAAAACCATCCTCTTTTTCATTCTGGTCCAGTTTGGTATTTTGCACTGCAACCCTATTTTAAATTCCTCTAGTGACCTTTGGATCTTTTCCTACTTTTAGTCAACCCTACCAGACCCCGAAGTCCAAGAGATCAGCCCCATAGGCATATTTTAATTTGACCAGATTGTTCCTTTCAATTTCTATTTAGAATTGAGTTTAACTAAAACTTGCATTGCACAGTTCTTTTTTCCCCAAACCAACTCAACCACCATCTATTTAAATGAAGGAGACACCAATCTGGAAAGGTTGGTTGCCATCAGCAACCTTTAGATGCCACTGGCATTTCATCAAACACCTGTAGCTCATGACCAGATTTGGCATGGTTCTACAATCGCATTATGAGCTTCCCCTTCTAGACAAACCAACATGTCCACTAGTCTTCTAGCTAGTTCTAAGCTTGCCCTGTTAATTTGTGTTTGCATACAAGCCTCCTAGATCACTAGGGCATTTCGTCGAACGGCCATCGTGCGTGTTCCTCTATGAGCACTCAAGGGATTGACGTCTCACCTTGTCACCAACAAAGAGGTCCTCAACATGGACACTTTCTTCCTACGATAGTCTGGCTTATTAGGGATGATAGAATACTCATATCAATAAGGAATTCCTTTCTTTTCCGGAAGCTCATTCAAACAGAACTCACAGGTTAAGCGTGCTTGGCTTGGAATTGTTCTAGGATCGGTGACCGACCGGGAAGTTGGTCCCGGGTACGCATGAGTGAGGACAAAGTGCACAGAAAAGACTAGTATTGATCTGTGAGGCTAGTCTAGATCCCGCAAGGAGTAACGACCACCGGCGGGTGTGTCCGGGGCATTACAAGTTGGCATCAGAACCGACCCTCGTGGTTACATGGATGTTTGCCGACAGGTGCGCGGTCATGTTGTTCATGAAGTTTGTGACCTGTCGTGGCACACGAAATGACACATGTATCGGACTGCAAGCATAGTCGTTTGTGCCAAGAGGGAACATTCCTATGGCCTGATGAGGATGTCGGTTCCTCTAAGTGGTGTGTATGTGATAGCCTGGCTTATTAGGGATGATAGACTACTCATATCAATATGGAATTCCTTCTTTTCCAGAAGCCCATTCAAACAGAACTCACATGTTAAGCGTGCTTGCCTTGGAGTAGTTCTAGGATGGGTGACTGACCGGGAAGTTGGTCCCGGGTGCACATGAGTGAGGACAAAGTGCACAAAAAAGACTAGTATCGACATGTGAGGCTAGTCTAGATCTCGCCAAGAGTAACGACTACCGGCGGGTGTGTTCGGGGCGTAACGACTACCGGCGGGTGTGTCCGGGGCGTTACACGTCCCCGGACAGATCTTCGACTTTGGTAGAATTGTGCTGCACGCTGACCCGACCAGCCATCTAGGCCATGTCAAGAGCTTCGCCCCTGATCAACATGTCCAATTCGGGAACCTAGAGTTCTCCGTGCATTCTCCGGGCGACTTGTCACTGACCGGGCTTGCGGCTTCACTTGCCGCGCCCGCAAACTCTAAGGCTTTAACCTCGAGTTCTTTCTTTGGTCACACCAATGGGGTTATCCACGGTGGTGTTCCTGCTCCTGGTCCGGATCCGGTTATAGTGTTGGAAGGCCAAACACTCGTTCTTGCCAAATATCCTTCTTGTTCGGACGCATCGTAGGTCAACTCTGAACGTTCCGAACAGTATGATCCGAGAAAGCCCTCGGCGTTGGACGAAATCATAGATCGGACCTCGTTGATGGAAATTCCTGACATTTCAGTCTTGATCTATTCTTAGATCGGGAACATTACGGGTCGAGACAAATTTTTCGACCCACCCAGCACCCACTTCATAGCCACAGTCAAAGATTTAACCTACATGTTGGATTATGCCTCCGAGGAGGCAGATGTGGGGACCCCGACTCATAAGTCATGGTCACCAAATGTACGTGCACACTGATCCCAGAGATCAAAGCTCACTTAACACACAAAAACTGAATAACAAGAGTCTTACATCCATTACGTACATTTTTGCTCAAATATGGCCTTTAAGGCCTAGTCTTCATATACTTGCAGCGGAAATCCTAAATGATAGCGTGAACCCATGCCATCTGCCTTAACCCTACAGGCATTCTGACTGGGAAGCGTCCTAGCTTGCATGTTCATCACCAAGGTAATCTTCATCCTAACTTGATCTTTCATGCCTCGCCAATAAAATAACCAGTGGCAAGCAGATGAGTACATTGAATGTACTCAGAAGCAACCCATGTTTGGAACAAGGTTCAAAGATGCATGATATATCTCTAAGTAGGTAATTTTGCAGAAAGCTAATTTTGAGTGCAATGACATGATCAACTAACTTATGTAAGCATGCATCAACAGTTGGCAGAAATCCATATGAACAAGTTATAGATATCATCATAAGCAAGGGGCTGAACATCATAGGTTCAATCATTTCATTAAGTCTTCCGACTTAGCTCAAGTATCACTTTGTCACACACACACCAAGTTTTGTGAAAATATCTGGACATAGTCTAAGAAGCACCACCCAACTGTCCTTGGCCGTGGAGACAACTATTCAAATAGTTTTACACTTTGCAGAGGTTGCACGCTTTACCCACAAGACTCAGGGAACTTCCATGTCATCCACGACTCGCGGTATATTACATACCCAAGGTAAGCACCTGAACAATGCCTTTCCCATGGTGATACTAAACAAAGAGTCCACTCATTGGTGCCATCCCTCATGATATACATCAAATGTATCATCCATGAGGGCACGCAACGGTGTGCCCGATGCTTGTAAATATAGCGCATGGCCTTCCACTCCGGGATGACCCCATCTCGAGAGTGACCACTTCACTCTCGCCACTGGTAATGCGGGATCCTTGCTAGCACCAACCATAGTAATCAAAAAAGTCCCTTCCCATATAGGGGTAGAGTGGTTGTACATGTAAGGTTGGGACGGTCGACAAATCTTAAATCTAATCCATTTTTTAAAACCACGCACATTCACTTGGTCTGGTACACCACTTCTTTATCAAGTGGCTACCAAGCTCATCATCTTCTCCCTCGGGCATTAGTGGCACCCGACAGGGTTTTCGAAAAGTCTTTGAAATCATTTTGTTTCCATCACCATGCATATGCCCATCCCACTTGCATAGCAACTACTAGCAACCTAACTACTCCCACCCGCATAACCCTCTTAAGAATGGTAGGGTCATGCATGATGCAAGTATCAACAAGAAAGTATCGGGGCATCCAACTGTAATTGTCACCACCTCATCATGATCAACATCAAGGATTAAAGTGCTATATGCCATACAATAAAAGGGTTTCATGGTTATGGTCAAAGGGCTGCTTGCCTAGCTTAGCAATGTCTTCAAGGTCTTCACACGCTTCTCGTCCACTCCGAGCACTCCGTTTATCTCCTCAACTACCTTCGGTAAACAACCACAATAAGCAACACAAAAATCAGAATATAAAGTGCTCTATAAATAGGAGTTTCATTTTACTTGGACACCTTTGGTCATGGGAAGAATAACCAAGGAGGTTTTGGTGGATGTGGGTCAAGGGGGAGTTTTGAATGGTGGAAATGATGATCCTATAAGATGTCCATAGAAAAATATTTCTGTAAAAAGAAGTGGATGGACACAACAAATAGGGCATAATCTCAGAAAAATTTGGGAAGTGGTTTCACTGGATTTGGAGTTGGCAATATTATTCTAGGGATTTGCAGGGTGGATCATATATGGAGAAATGGTCCAATATTTTACATAGCAGAATATGTGTGAGGAAAAATGCTCACATCTTTAAGTAATGATTTTAGATTCACCTAGGATTTTGAATCACTGCATTTGGAATTGATATGGCCCCTCTCTGAATTTTGCAATGGGGGTTCCTCATAGATCAAATGCAAGTTTGAATTTGAACAAAATAGAAAAGCTTTCTGGAAAAATGAGCAGGATATGTTTTTGGATAGAGCATTATTTGAGGAACACCCAGGACTTTGAATCAACTGATTTGGAGGTCATATGAATTTCTTAGGAATTTTTGAAGTGCTCTGGGAAAACGAAAAAGAAAAGTTTATATCTTAATGGGCCTAAGATGTGCATCGAGTGCAACTTAGCACGGTGGCGCATTGGGCCGTCCCAGCTTCTCGGCCTCGAGCATGAAGGGGCCACGCCGGAGGCACCACCGGGGAAATACGTTTTCCCCGCACGGATGCGGGTTCAGCAGAGCCCGTTACCATTTAAACGGCAGGCCCGACGGCAAGGTCAATAGCAAGTGGGGCCTGCCTGGCAGGTTTATCTTCCTCCTCCTGCTCTCGTTCCCGGCCGTGGAAAGGGGGCAAGCCCGACGGCGACGGTCGGTGACTTCGGCCACCGTTCGAGTCGCCCGGCATACCGTCGTTCTTAGGGGGCTAAGGCGGTCCTCCTCATGCCGGGCAGGATCGTCAGGGGCCTCTGAGCTGAGCAGGGCATTGGCTGTGGCGGGGACCGGTAGCGGCCATGGTGAATCCGACGACTCCGGTACTGGCGCGAGGATTTCAAGTGGGGGGTGAGGTCCTTGGGGTCTTGGGGGATCTAAGGGAGAATAAATGGAGGTCAGGGGTGCTCCGTGCCGTCCGGATGGCACTAGGTCGCAGTGGTGGAGCTTCGGCTCGGGTCGAGCACTCAAAGCGGGGGCGGGCATTGAGAGTGGGTGACTAGGGGTTCAATTGGGAGTGTGTGGAGTTTGGAAACAGAGAGAGATGGGCTCGGGGTCGCTATATATAGCGTTTTAGGGGGGTCCGTGTGGACAGGGCTCATGGGTTCCCGCCGGAGGGAATCTGGCGGCCATTGGAGGGGCTGGGTAGGTCTATGGTGCTCGTGGGACTCGTCCAAGGGCTAGGGAGGTGAGAGAAGGAGGGGGCGAGCTTGTGGCGAGTTCCTCACGTGAACAGGCACTAGCCAATGTGGGCGGCGCCGGGAACGCGCGACTGGGCCGCCGGAGAGAGATGGAGGAAGGGGCCGACCGTGATGCTTGTTACGGACGCCGAGGGGGACCAGCTGGCATGTTTGCTCTAGAGCAGCCAAATGGCATGCCATGGCATGCCATTGGTGTCTTGGATGCTACCACCAGTGCCTATAAGCTCTAGGGGGTTTAATCAAAAGGGGATATACCATAGGATGCTCTCGTGATCCATCAGGGTGAGAGAGGAGTAGCGAGAGAGATGGTTTTCTGCTGTCCAGGAGGGAAGTTCAGGTTTTACCCTACTTATCCCTTGAGCTGAGCCATAAGATTATTACTTTGATAAAGGGGGCATCCTAGAGACTGTGGTAAAAGTTTGGGATCAAGCAGAATAAGTTAGAGGGTGAAAACACTGATTTTTAGAAATGACCAGAAGGTGTTTGATGGTGATTTGGCCAAGTAAATGAAGCCTTGATATTTACCAGAATCAAATGGTGGTTAAAAATAGGGCCAATAACCAAGTTTGAGATTTATTGAGGAAAGTTGGCAATGTAACTTTGGCAAACCCTAGAAATGGGTAGAAATGGATTTTCATAGATCTAGCTATGCAAATTTATTCTCCTTGATGCTCCACTTTTTTGGTGGCATAATTTGGTGTTTAGAGAATGCCCAAAAAGTTTGGGACCAAATGGGGAAACTTGACAATGCAAACATTCCCAATTCTTTAAATCAGAAAAAAAGTTTTGGGGGGATTTAGACAAGTTAAACTATTCTTCTTGATGGACCACTTGGTGTGGATCCATTATTAGAGAATTAGATCATATCCACAAAGTTTCAGATAGATCTCAGGAAGTTGGAAATGTAGAGCTGCTAAAGTTTGGATTTGTACAGAGATGGTTTTGGGATATTTTGCTGAACCAAAACCATCGTGATTGATATGAAACTTGTCAAGATGATCACATATATCATATGTGACATGCTAGAATTTTCCTGGATTTATTTGATAATATTTCTTATAGAAATGTGTCAAATGCTTGAAATGGGAAGAATTGGTTTTGAAGGGTTTTGTCCAATATTTTGAACATGACCATGCATTGTAACTCTTATATATGTACAATATATGTCCACTAAGGTATTTTCTAAATTTTCTAAAATATTTTAAAGAATTTAAATAATATTTCCCTCTAAAAGACCATTTCTGGCCTTAAGAAAAAGCCTTTAAATTAAATAGTAAAATAATATTTAAAATTAATATTTGGTGGGTTTGGGAAGTCTTATATATAGTGGGTTTCAAATAAAACAGTTGGGAAAAAACAATCCACCCAATTTGAGGACTTGTAGTAGAAACCTCAATTTAGGGGTTTTGGAAAACCTAATTGAAATAAATCCATTTTGGCCAAAATAAAATTTTATAAAAATATTTTGAAGTCCTATTCAGATGGCATGATCATTGGACAAGATTTGGGATCAAGGAAAAAGGGTTCTTGAGGGTAGGAGGATGTTTTATGAATTAGAGAGCACCAACAAGCAATCAAACAAGCAAGCAAAATCACACAAGTTAAGCATTCAAATGCACTCAAAAAGTTGTAATTGGCCCTAATTTTTGAGTCATGCTCAATGAACACACATAAACTGAATAACAAGAGTCTTACATCCATTAGATGTCGTTTGTACTCAAATGTGGCCTTTATGGGCAAGTCTTCATAAACTTGCAGCGGAAATATTCAACAATAGCATGAACCCATGTCATCCGCCTTAACCCTACATGCATTCTGACTGGGAAGCATCCTAGATCACTTGTTCGTCACCAAGATACTCTTCATCATAACCTGGTCTTTCATGCCTGGCCAATAAAATAACCAGTGGCAAGCCAATGAGTACTTTGAATGTACTCGCAAGCAACCCATGTTTGGAACAAGGCAATAACAATGCATGATATAGCAATAATATGTAAGTTTTGTAGAAAGCTAGGTTTGAGTGCAATGACATGATCAAGTAACTTAAGTAAGCATGCATCAACCATAGATATGTCTTCATAAGAACACATCACAGTCATCATCATAAGCAGGGGGTTGAACATCTCATGTTTAGTCATCATGCCAAGTCACTAGACTCGACTAAAGTATCATCCTTGTCACCACACACACACACACCAAGTTTTGAGGAAACATCTGGATGTAGTTTAATAAGGACCTCCAACTGTCCATGACCATGGACACGGCTATTCGAATAGTTTTACACTCTGCGGAGGTTGCGCGCTTTACCCACAAGACTCGAGGAACTTCCGTGTCATCGACTGTTCGCGGTCTATTACATACCCGAGGTAAGAACCCGAACAATGCCTTTCCCATGATGATACTAAACAAAGAGTCCACTTGTTGGTGCCATCCCTCATGATATACATCACACGTATCATCCATGAGGGCATGCAACGGTGTGCCCAGTTCCTGTAATGATAGCGCATGGCCTTCGACTCAGGGACAACACCATCTCGAGAATGAACACTTCACTCTCGCCAATGATAATGCGGGCTCCCTTCTGGCACCAACCATAGTAATCAACAAATCCCCTTCCCATATAGGGGTAGAGTGGTCGCACATGTAAGGTTGGGACGGTGAGCAGACCTTAAATCTAATCCGTTTTTGAAGACACACACACTCACACAACTTGCTCCGATACACCACTTATTTCTCAAGTGGTTACCCAACTCAACATCATCTCCCTCGGGTATTAGTGGCACCCGATGGGGTTTTCAAAAATAATTTGAAATCATATCTTTGTTTCCATCACCATGCATAAACCCGATCCCAGTTGTGTAGCGTCTAGTGGCATCCTATCTACTCCCACCTGCACAACCCTTGTAAGGATGGTAGGATCATGCATGATGCTAGTATCAATGGTAAAAGTAACAGAGGCATCCCACCGAAGTGGTCACTACTCCACATGATCAAATATAAATAAAGTAAAGTGTTATATGACATGCAATAAAAATGGTTCATAGTCATGGTCAACGGGCTACTTGCCTGGCTTAGCAATGTCTTCGAGGCCTTCACACGCTTCTCGTCCACTCCAAGCACTTCGTCTACCTCATCTACTATTGTCAAAAACAACCGCAATACGCAAGGAGGTTTTATTTTTCTTGGACACCTCTGGTCATGAGAAAAATATCCAAGGAGGTTTTATTGGTTGTGGGTCAAGGGGGAGTTTTGAATGGTGGAAATAGGGGAATTGGTGGTCCTACAAGAATTTTATAGAAATCCTTTCTGTAAAAATGTGTGGATGCACCCAACAATGCGGGCATGATTTTAGAAGATTTTAGAAATTGGTTTCACTGGATTTGGAGTTGGGATGAATTTCCTAGGATTTTCCGAAGATGAAATTAATGGAAAATGGGCCATTTATTAGATCCAAAATGATAGGTGCATCGTAAGAATGTTCACCATGGCTACACAAATAAGGAATGATTTTTGGAGAATCTGGAAACTAGAATCACTACGTTTGGAGTTGATATTGTTGGAAATATGCCCTAGAGGCAATAATAAAATGGTTATTATTGTATTTCCTAGTTCATGATAATTGTCTATTATTCATGCTACAATTGTGTTAACCATAAACCTTAATACATGTGTGAATACATAGACCATCACATGTCCCTAGTGAGCCTCTAGTTGGCTAGCTCGTTGATCAATAGATGGTCACGGTTTCATGACCATGGACATTGGATGTCGTTGATAACGGGATCACATCATTAGGAGAATGATGTGATGGACAAGACCCAATCCTAAGCATAGCACAAGATCGTGTAGTTCGTTTGCTAAAGCTTTTCAATGTCAAGTATCATTTCCTTAGACCATGAGATTGTGTAACTCCCGGATACCGTAGGAATGCTTTGGGTGTGCCAAACGTCACAACGTAACTGGGTGGCTATAAAGGTACGCTACGGGTATCTCCGAAAGTGTCTGTTGGGTTGACACGAATCAAGACTGGGATTTGTCACTCCGTGTGACGGAGAGGTATCTCTGGGCCCACTCGGTAAGACATCATCATAATGAGCTCAATGTGACTAAGGAGTTAGCCACGGGATGATGTGTTACGGAACGAGTAAAGAGACTTGCCGGTAACGAGATTGAACAAGGTATGGCGATACCGACGATCGAATCTCGGGCAAGTACCATACCGATAGACAAAGGGAATTGTATACGGGATTGATTGAATCCCTGACATCGTGGTTCATCCGATGAGATCATCGTGGAGTACGTGGGAGCCAACATGGGTATCCAGATCCCGCTGTTGGTTATTGGCCGGAGAGGTGTCTCGGTCATGTCTACGTGTCTCCCGAACCCGTAGGGTCTACACACTTAAGGTTCGATGACGCTAGGGTTATAGGGAAAAGGTATACGTGATTACCGAAGGTTGTTCGGAGTCCCGGATGAGATCCCGGATGTCACGAGGAGCTCCGGAATGGTCCCGAGGTAAAGATTGATATATAGGAAGTCCAGTTTTGGTCACCGGAAAGTTTTCGGGCTCATCGGTAGTGTACCGGGAGTGCCGGGAGGGTGCCGGAGGACCCCCGGGAGGGGTGTGACGACCAAAGGACCACATGGGCTGTTAGATAAAGTGTGCCAGCCCTTATTGGGCTGGGAAAGACTTTTGCTAAAGGCCCATGCGGCTGGAGATAAGGAGATAAGGCAAAAAGGATTTAAAAGGAGGAGATCCACCTCCCTTGTGGGAGGTGGACTCTCCCTTTAATTCAGCCGGCCATCTCCTCTTTGGAGTAGAGGCCAAGCCAGCCCTCCACGTCCCTCCTCCTATATATACTTGAGGTTTTGGATGTTTTGAGACAGGATTTGATCTCTCTCTCTCACGGCGAAGCCCTACCTCTCTTCTTCCTCCTCCGCAGCGCTTAGGCGAAGCCCTGTCGGAATACCTTGCTACTCCACCACCACCACGCCGTCGTGCTGCTGTTGGAGCCCTTCCCCAACCTCTCCTTCCTCCTTGCTGGATCAAGGTGTTGGAGACGTCACCGGGCTGCACGTGTGTTGAACGCGGAGGTGCCGTCCGTTCGGCACTTGATCGGATCTACCGCGATCTGAATCGCTGCGAGTACGACTCCATCAACCGCGTTCTTGTAACGCTTCCGCTTAGCGATCTTCAAAGGTATGAAGATGCAATCTCTCCCCTCTCGTTGCTGGTTTCTCCATAGATAGATCTTGGTGAACGTAGGAAAATTTTGTTTTACTACTACGTCTCCCAACAGATATGAGTGCACTACAGATTTTTAAAGTGGGGCATTCCATAGTTCAAATTCATGTTTGAATTTGAACTCTACAGAAAAAAAAATTGTAGGAAAAATGTGCAATGCACATATTAGGATAGGACATGATTTTAGAAATCTGTAGAAATTTGAATCATCAAAATTGGAGGTCAAATGAATTTAAACTGGATTTTCAAACTCTCGGTAATAAGAAAAAAAAGATAAAAGAAATTTACCTATACAAGCAAAATGCGCACAGGGCGCAAAAACAGGAACTTGGTCGGCCCAGTGGCTCGCCTTGGCGGTGGAAAGGCCACGCCGGTCGCATACTCTGGCGAGTACATCTTCACCGCGGGGAGATGCCTCTCGCTGGAGGCGCGACCACTTAAACATGGGGGCCCAGGGCCTCAACCGTTGACCGACAGGACCCGCTGGCAGGGTCTTCCCCAACCTGTTGCCAGCACTGGGGAGGAGAAGTGGAGCTCGACCGAGCACCGGCCGGCGACCGCCCCGGGATCTCCGGCCACCTCCGGCAGCACTCCGACCACCGAGGGATGTCAAGGCCGAGCGTGACACAGGCCGAGGCGGAGGGCGTCGTCGGTTGTGATAGGTGTGGCGCCTCAGCTGCGGGGATAACACTAGGAGGTGCGGGAGTGGACCTCGGGGGTGCAGGGGGCTCTCTGGTGTGGTCTATAGGGGAAGGGAGAGGTCACTACGGCCAATTTTGAGAAGAATCCGTAGGCGAGCTTCGGCCATGGCAGCAAATGAAGGGAAGGGGAGGAGGAGTGGATGGACCAGGGTTGTCTACGAGAGAGAGAGTAGGCTAGAGAAGGGCAAAACTGAGCTCGGGAGTGCTTTTATAGGCGGGGGCACGGTGCACCCTGTTGCTGGAGGGCTCGGGGAATCGCGGGAGCGTGTCTATGGGCTTCATGGACTTAGTCTCAGGACAGGGGAGGAAAGATAGGGAGCGGGGAAGCACACACGCGTCGCACATTCGAGCGCGCCCATTGGTGTGCTTGGGCAGCCGGTGCGCGTGCGAGCGGAGGCCAGCTGAGGGAGAGAGAGGAGGGGGACAGGGCCATGGAGTGTCCCAGACGTTGAGGGCCTCGACTGGCATACAGGGGAGTACCGAGGTGGCCAGAGGACATGAGGTTAGTGCTCGGATGTTCTGCCACGTGCTCGAGAGCACGCTTTTATCCAGCATGGGCGCGTCCTGACGCGCTCTGGCGTGCCCACTTGTGCCCAAAAGCTGTAGGAGGGAGTAAGATATAGGGAAGCCACATTGAATGCTCTGGGTGCTGGCCAGGAGAGAGGAGAGGCTGAGAGAGAGGGAGGAAAGGGGTTGTCCAAGGAGTGCAAATGGGGTATTCACCCCTTCAATCCTGGAGCTAGCCATTGGGGTTGCCACTGGAGATGCTTTGGGTCTTGGTGAAGCTGTGGTAAAAATTGGAGGTCAAGGAGAAGTCATTTGGGGGATCAATTATTGGACTTTGGATTCCACCAGAAGGTGTTTGATCACTGGTTGGGTCATCTCTGGTGTTCCACTGGTTTTGAAACTTAACGGGATCAAAGTATGGAAATAAGTTAGCTTGATCACAAATTTTGAGCTCCTTTAGAGAAAGTTTCCAATGTAGACATGATAAACCCTATGAATGGGTAGGAATGGACTTTCTTAGATCTAGATATGTAATTCCATTCTCCTTGATGCACCACTTAATGTGGTGCCATAACTTAGGGATTATAACATGCCCAACAAGTTTGGGACCAAATAAGGAAACTTTATAATGCAAGAATTTCCAAATCTTGAATTCAGCAAAAAGAGGTTTGGGGGAATTTGGACAGGTGGATCTTTTCTCCATGATGCATCACTTGGTGTGGATGCATTATTATAGAATTAGAACATGTCCACAAACTTTGGGAACAATAGGGAACAATTGGCAATGTAGAGTTGCTCAAATTTGGATCTGGACAGAGAGGATTTAGGGATATTTTGGTGGACCAAAACAATTGGGATTGATATTAAACTTGGCAAGATGATCACATATATCCTTTTGTGACATTCTAGAATTTTCTTGGATTTATTTGATAATATTTCTCATAGAAATATTTCAAATGCTTGAAATGGGAAGAATTGGTTTTGAAGGGTTTTGTCAAATATTTTGAACATGACCATGTGTTGGAACTCTTATATACGGACAATATATGTCCACTGAGTTTTCCTAAATTTTCTAAAATATTTTTAAATCATTTATATATTTTTCCCTATAAAAGACCATTTCTGGCCTGAAGAAAAAGCCTTTAAATAAAATAGTGAAATAAAGTTTAAAATTAGCATTTGGTGGTTTTGGGAAGTCTTATATCTAGCGGGTTTCAAATAAAACATTTGGGGAAAAACAATCCACCCAATTTGAGGACTTGTAGTACAAACCTCAATTCAGGGGTTTTGTAAAACCTAATTAAAATAAATCCATTTTGGCCAAAATAAAATTTCATAAAAATAATTTTGAGTCCTATTCACATGGCATGATCATTGCACAAGATTTGGGATCAAAGAAAAAGGGTTCTTGAGGGGAGGATGATGTTTTATGAATTAGAGAGCACCAACAAGCAATCAAACAAGCAAGCAAATGTCACACACGTTAAGCATTCAAATGCACTCAAAAAGTTTTAATTGGACCTAGTTTTTGAGTCATGCTAATTTAGTCATGAGGAAAAACACAGGGTGTGACACCGTGGCCGGCTGCCGCAACATGACGCCCCGTAGGATGGCACATGCAACTACGTGACAGGCACGGGGGCCTACCACGAGGCCCCCCTCCGGCTCCCGACGGGACTCCGCAGCCGGCTGAAAGCGCAACATGCTCCCTTGGTGGTTTTGATAATTCATGACAACATACAATGTCTCTTGGACTAACAGCTCTATCTAGCGTATTTTAGAAAATAGTCCATGGAGAGTTGGGATGGCATAAGGTTTGTGGAGATTGTGGAATTACCCCAAGATTTAAGGAAATAGGTTGTCCCATCTTCAAGCAAGAGGACTCTAGATTTTACATTTGTGAGAAATCACTTTTAATCCATAGGAAAGCCAATACTATTAAAAGTGGGTAAGGTTTTGTTGATGAACAAAATGCTCATACGTGCACAAGTGATAGTCACCAAAAACATCCACAAGCTCTCCCACCAAAGTCTGTCTCTAGCCAAACATGCAAAATTAGTGCAACGAACATTACTATCCCGGTGCCACCGATTCCAAACCCTAGACAAACTCATCCAGAGCTAGGTTACTCCGGTGCAACCGACACTGCTTTCGGTGCCACCGAGTTGGGTTGCCAACTTTTTGTTAAGAAAGTTCACACTTTCGGTCCGTCAGAGAATGTTGAATCAGCGTCACCGAGTTTGGCAATTCTCACCGTTGGGCACCTTGTCGATGCAACTGAGATTCCTATATCGGTCTCACCGAGATTGAAAAGTTGCCACATTTTGGTCACTTGGGTACTACCGAGATTAACACATCGGTGTCATTGAGTTGATCATTTTGTGTGTAATGGTTGTATTTTTGGGGATTCCTATATATACCCCTCCACCACCGCCCACTCGAAAGATAAGCACTTAGAACTATACCATGCCTATCCTACTTAGTTTTCTGAGAGAGAGCCACCTACCCATGTGTTGAGATCAAGACCTTCCACTCCAACCATATGGATCTTGATTTCTAACCTCCCCAAGTTGCTTTCCACCAATCCCATCTCTTCTACCAAGCCAAATCTGTGAGTGAGTGATTGTGTGTTGAGGAGTCTATCATCTTGAAGTTCAAGAGCAAGGAGTTCATCGTCATTACCGAGCCTATTACCTTTTGGAGGGTGGTGCCTCATAGATTGGTTAGGTTTCGCTTGGGAGCCTCCTACTTCGTGTTGTGGAGTGAATCAAGAAGTTTGTAAGGGCACGGAGATCGCCTACTTCGTGGAGATCTACCCATAGTGAGGCTAGTCCTTCGTGGATGGAAGTCGTATGGAATAATCAAGGTTGCCACTTCGTGGACCCTTATGGGTGGAGCCCTCTGTGGACTCTCGTGAATGTTACCCTCCGTGGGTTGAAGACTCCAAAAACGTGGACGTACGATAGCATCACCTATCGAAACCACGGGAAGAATCCTTGTGTCTCCTATTGCGTTTGATCTTCCTATCCTGTCTCTTTACTTACATGTGCAATGTCTTTACTTTCAGCTGCCATAATTTTAGACATGCATGTGTAGGGCTATTAGATTTGCTAGACTTGCTAAAATAGTTAAATCTGCCAACCAATTAACTTGGGAAAATGTTAGGTTTTAAATTCCCGCTAGTGGTCTATTCACCCCCCTCAAGACACCCTTCTATCGATCCTACACGTGGTATTAGAGCTTTGGTCTCCATTGCTTCGGTTTAATCACCGTGGAGGAAGATGGATGTGTCTAGAGTAGAGAGTTTGAGTTGTAGATTGCCCATTCTCGATGGAAGGTACTATAGTCAATGGAAGAATGCCATGATTGATCTATTTGATAAATTCCATTTGAAAAAATATATTGAAAAGCCTTATGTGCTCCCTATTGATGAATTGCATCCCACACACGAAGAGGAAATTAACATGCTTGGTAACATAAGAACTGTCAATATTATTATTAGAGGTTTACCAAGATTCATGCTTTCTCAGTTGAAGAACTTTTCATGTGCCTCTACCTTGTGTACTAGTTTAGAGAAATGATATCCAAATCTTTCACTAGGAAATCTTGATGAAATTCTTCATAAAATTGTTGCTTTTCACAAAATGAAGCCTAGTGATCCAAACTTTGATAAATGCCCATTTGAGCTCCGTGATCTTATGTGTGCTAAAGGAGATATCACCACTATCAACAACATTATCTTTGAAGCCATTCGCATTTATAAACTTGAACATTGTCATGATCACTATTCTAATGAATCCCTTGTTCCATATGATGAGGATTTCCCACTTGATGATGACAATGTGGAAAATGGCTACTATGAAGAAGATGAGTTGTTTGACATCGCGCATGATAAGATCATGAAGAATCTAAGTCTTATGGCAAAGTTTAAGGATTACATGTTTGGATGAAAAGAGTTGATTCTCGACAGTAGGTGTACGGATCATATGACTGGTGATAAAAACATGTTTCTAGAGATCACAACTAATCAAGGTCCTCAACGGTACATGACCTTTGCAGACAACTCTAAGGGTAAGGTACTTGGACTTGGTAAGGTGGCCATATCCCATGATAGCTCTATTCAAAATGTTATGCTTGTCGAATCCCATGGCTACAATCTTCTTTCCGTATCTAGACTTGCCGACTTTGGTTTGAATGTGTTATTCCTGAAAGTAGATTGCCAAGTGTTTCGTCAAGATAATCATAAAATGGTCTTCACGGGTTTCTGTAGAGGTGATCTATACATTGTTGATTTCACAAAAAGTTCCACACCTCGCACTTTCTTAATCGCAAAATCCTCTAAAGGTTGGCTTTGGCATAGAAGACTTGGACATGTAGGCATGCGAAATCTAGATAAGCTAATCAAAGGTGATCATATACTTGGTGTTGAAGATGTTATCTTTGACAAAGATAGACTTTGTAGTGCTTGTCAAGCTGGAAAGCAAGTAGGTGGTAGTGATCCAGTTAAGAATAGCATGACTACTAAGAGACCACTCAAGTTACTTCACATGGAACTTTTTGGTCCCAATGCTTAGAAGAGTCTCGGTGGAAATGCCTATGGTCTAGTTATAGTTGACGATTTTTCTAGATTTACGTGGGTATTCTTTCTTGATGATAAGTCGCAGGTTCAAAAGATCTTCAAGAATTCGCTCGCAAAGCGCAAAATCAATTTGAAGTGAAGATCGAGAAGGTTCGAAGCGATAATTGATCGGAGTTCAAGAACACCCATGTGGATACCTTTCTTGACGAAGAAGGTGTCTCACATGAGTTCTCGGCTACTTACACACCTCAACAAAATGGAGTTGTTGAGAGGATGAACCAGACGCTCATTGAGATGGCAAGAACGATTCTTGACGAATACAGGACAACAAGACACTTTTTGGCAAAAGCCGTTGAAATAGCATGTCATGCCACAAACTGACATTACTTGCACAAGCTTCTCGGTAAAACGGCATACGAGCTACTCACCGATAAGAAACCCCAAGTCGGATACTTTTGAGTATTTGGATCAAAGTGCTACATTCTTGGTAAGCATCGACATACTTAATTTGCTCCTAAGTCTCATGAAGGATTCCTACTTGGTTATGGATCGAACTCTCACATTTATCGTGTCTACAACAACTTCACTCGAAAAGTTGAAGAGATAGTAGATGTGAAGTTTGCTGAATCTAATGGTTCGCAAGTCGAACAATTGCCAAATCACATAGGGGATAAGGATCCTTCAGAAGCTATTCTAGATCTACCCATCAGCAAGATTCGTCCCATGGGGTGAAGGAAAGTACTTCATCAAGTCAAGTGGAAGCCCCTACTTCAAGTCAAGGTGAACCTCAACACAACATGGAGGCATCCACAAGCGGTACACGAGGAGATGATGAAGAGGAGGAAGTGCATCATGAAGATCCACCACAACCACCTTCACCACCACCTCAAGGGAACGAGACCATCAACAACAACAAAGATGAAGGTAATGATGATGAAGAAGAAGAAGCTGCACCATCTAACAATCAAAAGCTGACCCGAGTTTGAGCTCAAATGCCCAAGAAACATCCCCTAAACCAAATCTTTGGTGATATACAAACAGGAAGAATCACTCGCTCTAAAACCCGTCTAGCTAACTTTTGTGAGCATTATTCTTTCGTCTCTAGCATTGAACCTTTGAAGGTAGAACAAGCTCTTGAAGACGCGGATTGGGTGAACGCTATGAATGAAGATCTTCACAACTTTGAAAGGAACAAAGTGTGGACACCCGTGGAGAAGCCCAAAGATGAATACAACATCATCAGAACCAAATGGGTGTTTCTAAACAAACAAGATGAAGACAGTCAAGTCATGTGCAACAAGGCTCGTCTCGTAGCCCAAGGATATAAGGAAGTCGAAGGTATGGACTACGGTGAGACTTATGCCCCCGTTGCTAGACTTGAAGCTATCCGTATTCTTCTTTCTTATGTTAATCACCATGATATCACACTTTATCAAATGGATACAAAAAGTTTATTTTTAAATGGTGAAACCGAAGAAGAGGTTTATGTTAAGCAACCAGCTGGTCTTGTGAAGCCTAAGAAACCTAATCATGTTTACAAGCTTCACAAAGCTCTTTATGGTCTTAAGCAAGCCCCTCGTGCTTGGTATAAATGTTTAACGAAGTTTCTCATCGAAAAAGGTTTTGAAATTGGTAAAATTGATGCAACCTTGTTCACTAAGAGAGCTAATGGAGAATTATTTGTGTGCCAAATCTATGTGGATGATATTTTCTTTGGTTGCACTAACCCTCAATTTAGTGAAAGATTTGGAAGGTTGATGTTCGAGAAGTATGAGATGTCAATGATGTGTGAGCTGAAATTCTTTCTTGGATTGCAAATCAAGCAATCAAGAGAAGGAACTTTCATCTCTCAAACGAAGTATACCAAGGACTTGATCAAGAAATTCAACATGTAGGATTGCAAAGGTATGAAAACTCTTATGCCGACTAGTGGACATTTTGACCTTACTAGGGAGGATGAACCGGTTGATCAAAAGGTTAATCGATCTATGATTTGTTCATTGCTATACCTATGTGCATCTCGTCCTGATATTATGCTTAGTGTTTGCATGTGTGCTAGATATCAAGCGGCACCTAAAGAGTGTCATGTTTTGGCTGTGAAACGTATTGTGAGATACTTGATACAAACACCTAACTTTGGCATTTGGTAGCCCATGGGATCTTCTTTTAATCTTGTAGGCTATTCTTATTCGGACTATGCCGGTGAGAATGTTGATAGAAAGTCCACCTCGGGTACTTGTTAATTTTTAGGTAGATCTCTTGTGTCTTGGTCCTCCAAGAAACAAAAATCGGTATCTCTATCTACTGCCGAAGCTGAGTATATTGCTGCTGGATCTTGTTGTGGGGAATTACTATGGATGACACAAATGCTTAAGGATTATGGAATTTATGTTAAAAATGTTCCATTACATTGTGATAATTAAAGTGCTATTAAAATGCGACATAATCGTGTGCAACACTCTCGAACCAAGCATATTCAAGTTTGACATCATTTCATTCGTGATCATGTTGCCCAAGGAGATATCTTCACGAAGCCACTTGATGAGAAAACATTTTGTCATTTGAGGAGTGAGTTGTACATCATTGATGCTTCAAACTTGAGCTAGACTCATTCGGTTGCAAGAAAGGCATGAGCTTTCTTGTTATTTCCATGTTAGCGTAACTCGTTATAATATGCAATGGAATTCTATGCTCCCTTGTATTGCATCTAACCTTTTGCACGGGGGCGATCAACCATTCCACACACTCACACACGCACCTTCACATAGAGAGCAAGGCAAGAAGGCTAGCTCCCTCTTCTTCCTCTACCCATACAGCTCTAGGAGATCCATTCTAGCTCCCCTCGGTTCATCAATCAGACTAGCAGGAATATTGGTGTTACCTCCCCCGGAGGGTGCCAAACCTGGGTACAACGTGTGTCTCGTGCCGTTGTCCCCGATCCCGCTCCCCTAGTCCACCGGTTCCCATTGGCCCAAACTACTCTCGATAATCCACCCCATGGCATCTGTCGTGAGAAAATATAGTTGGCGCCCATCCTTGGGCCGAACGCGGCGCCGGCCGGAGTCATCCTCCGGGCGGGACCCCTCACCTACTCTGTGGGCATCTCACGTATGGACTGATCAGCAAGCTTGTGGGGTCTGCCCTCGTGGATGCTCCCATAGATGCTGGCCGTAGTTCCACCCACATACCATGCGGTGCCATTGCCTCCTCCCTCGAGCCGAGCTGTCGACGCTTTGCTCGACACCACCAGCCTCTGCACGCTTTTCGCTGAGCTGCGTCTTGACGACGCACCAGCGCTCGACGGGTACCCTGGCATGGTACTCAACTACTGCAATCCGCCCCCATGCACGGGTGGAACCACCACAGCAGATGCTTTCGACTTACGCACCCTCGGAGAGGTTCTGGTCATGAGCTCCTCAACGTCATCCGGCCACGCCAGGGCAAACACGCGAGCAACCGCGCTGCAGCCGGGGCCGGCGTCTCCAACCCCATCAACTACACGCTTCGGGGCTATAGAACCCTCATCGCACCAACGGCAAACCCGGCTACGGCCACAGCCGAGATGGAGTCAGAGCGCTAGCTGCTGTTCGCCACGGCAACGTCCCTCGCTACTTCGAAGCGCCTCATGGAGTCCACGCAGCACGAGTACAACTCCGTCTATGGCCTCACCTTGGCTGGCAACGAGCCCAACCGGCAGAACGACATTTGCGGCCGCGGCCGCATAGTCGTGGAAATCATCGGTAGCCGCTTGCCCACCTACGACAAGCCTGCAGCCAACATGAGGGCCGACCAGGTGGCCTACGCCGACCTGGCCAGCTTGGAGGGCGAGGAACATGTCCTGTAGGACTAGGACATCCAGGACCTCATCAACACCGCCAACATGCAGCAGGCCCGTCTCGACCATGCCAACCTCGGCTCCGAGATCCTGGCTCCTGACGGAGATGGCGCGTCGACTGTCAGCCAGCGTCGGCCAGTCCAACATGCCTATTCCCCCCCGCTGCTCCGCCCGACGTGGCGGAGGCTCCCGTAGCACGCGTTCCCATTGCGGGAATGAGCCGCCAGCCATCACTAGCTGGTGCGTCGAGGTGCCAGACAGAGATGGCCGACAGCTATGCGTGCACACCCCACCTCCACGGTGGGAGCGCGTGGCTTCGCCTGCCCCGTCGGTCCCCCCGAGCTCGCGGCTCGCCTTGGCCCACGTGTCCCCTGAAGAGATAATGTTGCTCTCACCCGCAGCAATCGGCTAGCACAGTCATCCTCCTTGAAGACGAGGGCTCGGTCGGCCTGTAATGTTTTGGCCCCCGGATCCACACCAAGCCATTCCCGACGGGCTTCACGCTCCCCCGCGACACCTCGAAGTACAACAGCACTGCAAAGCCGGAGGACTGGCTGATTGACTACACCACCTAGTTGGCATAGCCAGGGAAACAAACGCGTAGCCATACACCACGCCCCCTCATGCTGATCGGCTCAGCCCCCACCCGGCTAAACAGCCTGGTGGCCGGCAGCATCAGCACCTGGACGGACTTCGAAGAAGTGTTCATTCGTAACTTCACCGGCACCTACAAGTGGCCCGGTCGCCCCCATGAACTGGCCATGTGCGTTCAAGGCTTGGACGAGGCCTCCCGCAACTACCTTACCTGTTGGACCGAGCTTCGCAACTCCTGCAAAGGAGTGCAAGAGGTGCAGATCGTCCAATACTGCATCGAGGGCTGCTGCGACAGCACCCACCTCAAGCACAAGCTCCTATGCACTGAGCCAGCGACCCTGGCAGACCTCATAGCCAAGGCAGACGAGTACGCCATAGCCGACACCGCAAAGCGGGTCAAAGTCAGCACGTTCAGCAAATCAGCTCCGCCACGGGATGCGTCACGACCGGCTACGGACAATCTGCAGCCGCAGAACAACAAGCACAAAACAGATGAGTTGGATCCCCGCTACAGGAGCCGGTAGGTCGCCACCATCGAAGAGGAGCAGCCGGCTGCCCAGGCTCCCAGCCTGTATTAGCGGACAGGCAAGGCCTCCGGCAGCCCAAGCTGACCTTCGAGTAGATTCTCAACGCACCCTACAAACACCACTCGGGGGGCCAAGCCGTCTACACACATGCTCCGGCAGTGCAACTTCTCGCAGCGGTTGGCCTAGGGTGAAGGCCTTCCGGCTACCCCACCGCCGCCTCCCTGGGCACTGGCTCTGGCTCCCGGGCCAGCACCGACTCCGGCTCCGCATGAAGGCCGCCTACATGATCAGTTCCCCAACCAGGACGGGTCCTACATCGTCTTCACCACTGAGGAGACAGACAAGCACACCCAGCGTCAGCTCTAACACAAGGTGAATGCCACCGTTCCCTCGACCCCCAGTTCATGCACTGGTCTGAGAAGTCGGTCACCTGGAACCGTGCAGAAAACCCGGCGGTGTTGTCGAACCCCAGTAGCCACGCCCTCGTCCTCGATCCAACCATCTCCTCCGAGAGGCGCACCTGTCAGTTCTCACGGTTCCTGGTCAATGGAGGCAGCATCAGCAACATCCTCTACCACGACACCCTACTAAAGCTAGGACTGAAGGAGACGGACCTGTAGTCAGGCCGGACAGTCTTCCATGTCATAATGCCTAGGAAGTCCTGCTCCCCATTGACAAGATCCGACTCGACGTCCTCTTCGGTGACAACCGCTATCACGCGCAGCTAGGCTGTCCGGCCCTGGTCCAGTTCATGGCGATACCCCACTATGCCTACCTCAAGCTCAAGATGCCGGGACCAAAGGGCATAGTCACCGTCGACGGCAACTACAAGGTGTCCGTGGCCTCCACACGCGATGGCAGTCGGCTGGCCGAAGCCCTGGTGATCACAGAGGAGAGGCGGCAACTCAACCGGCTCATGGCTCACGCTGCCGAGCAGCCGACGGTGTCGGCTCCCCCATCCCAGACGGCTAGGGAGGCGTCCTTCTAGCTGTTCAAGGCTACCAAGCAAGTGCCGCTTGACCCAGCCAACCCTAAGCAGTGCATCACCATCGGTGCCAACCTCAACAGCAAATAGGAAGGCAAGCTCGTTGACTTCCTCCATGAGAATCGAGACATCGTTGCATGGTCTCGCAAAGACATGCTGGGTGTTCCGAGGAAGTACGCCGAGCACAAGCTTCATGTGCGGCCGGATGTGAAGCTGGTCAAGCAACCCATGTGCCGTTTCTCCTGGTGCTGAAGAAAAACAAGACTTGGCGCATGTGCATCGTGTTGGGTTCTACCGTAGGTGCATCACATGCATATTAAAAATTTCCTATGCGCTGAACATCCAAGAAGATGCTATGGAGATGGATCACAGGTCATTACCACTAGACACGCAGTGCCGTGCAACGGAAGTTGGGGCAGCGCTTTTGTGTGGTCCGTCTCCTCCTTGTCCAATCTCCCACGAACAGCCGATCCGATCACCCTCGAACCGCTGGTCACCGGATTCCACGTACAGGTTCGCCGGAGTGGCGCAGGTGCACCTCATGCAAATTCCTACTAATAGTGTCCGCACGTGCAGGAGGAACACCGTGTGGCAAATCGCTATGTCCGGTCACATGGTCGGTGCCGGCGAGTGGAGGTGCCTAGTTGCAGCTCATGCAAATCCATAATGACAGTGCCGAAGCGATCAACCGGATGAGTGTGCCGCACCACCACTACATATAGGCACTCAGAGCTGGCTCAACTCTTGGGCCTCGCTCGAATCCTAAATCCCACATGTTCCTTCCCTTAAGCGCGCGACCCTTGAGGTTCTCGTTCACTTGGTCGCTTGTCAGATCACATCTGGCTGGAATAGTCGGTAGCGACCACTAGCAAGGCGTGCCGACTCCAAGTGTCCAACGGAGCTGGTTAGGCTAACCTGTATTTCACACTTCAGTTCCCTTTGCCACATGGTATTTATTGTCATGCTCAAGGCGACATGGTCATCCTTGTTATAGCACAGACTCTTTCTTGTTCCGGTGAATCCGACCAACATTCGGATTATCTCATAATAATCATCGCATGGCCATGCTTATCTAGGCTGGATCACCCGAGGGTACGAGAGTAATTGCTCGACCATGTCTCGTAGCATGTGCCTGGAGAAGCCCAAACCCTATGAACGCACAATGTGCGCCCTTGGTGGGTTTTGATAATTTACGACAACATACATTGTCTCTTGGACTAATACTTTCATCTAGTGTATTTCATATAAAGTCCATAGAGAGAGATGGGTTGGAAAAAAGGAGTGTGGAGAGGATCCCCATGAAGAAGAAGGAGAAGGAATAACATTCACCAAGCTTCAAGAAAGAGGACTCTTCATTTTACATTTGTCAGAAATCACTTTGAGTCCATAGGAAAGCCAATACTATTAAAAGGGGGTAAGGTTTTGTTGGTGAACAAAATGCTCATACGTGCACAAGTGATAGTCACCACATACACCCACAAGCTCTTCCACAAAAGTCTGTCCAAAGCCAAATATTCAAAATCGGTGCAACCAACATTGTACACCTGGTGCCACTGATTCCAAACCATAGATAGGCTTAGCCAAACCATAGATTTTTAGTGCAACCGATACCGCATTGGGTGCCATTGAATTAGGCTGCCAACTTTCTGTTACGCAAGTTCACAGTTTTAGTCGCTCCGAGATTGTTGAATCGGTGTGACCGAGATTGGACATTTTGACTGTTGGTCACCTCATCGGTGCAACCGAGATTCCTATATCGGTCTCACCGAGATTCAGAGTTGCTAATTTAAGCCAATTCGGTACGGCCGAGATTCACACATCGGTTCCATGGAGTCTGACTTATTGTGTGTACCGGTTGGAATTTTGGAGATAACTATATATACCCCTCCACCACCACTCACTCAAAAGTGAAGCACTCAGAACTGTTCCCCACTCATACCTACTGATTTTCTGAGAGAGCACCACCTATCCTTGTGTTGAGGTCAAGGTCTTCCACCCCAACCATATGGATCTTAATTTCTAACCTCCCCAAGTTACTTTCCACCCAATCAATCTCTTCTACAAAGCAAAATCAGTGAGCGAGTCATTGTGTGTTAAGGACTCTATCATCTTGAAGCACAAGATAAAGGAGTTCATCGCATTACCGAGCCTATTACCTTTTGGAGGGTGGTGCCTCCTAGATTGGTTAGGTGTCACTTGCAAACCTCCTACTTCGTGTTGTGGAGTGAACCAAGAAGTTTGTAAGGGCAATGAGATCGCCTAGTTCGTGAAGATCTACCCCGAGTAAGGCTAGTCCTCCATGGACGTAGTCTGTCATGGTATAGTCAAGGTTGCTTCTTTGTGGAATCCTACGTGTGTAGAGCTCTCCATGCAATCTCGTGATAGTTACCCTCTATGGGTTGAAGACTCCATAAACGTGGATGTACGATAGCGCCACCTATCAAAACCACGGGAAAATCTTGTATCCTTCATGCGTTCGATCTCTCTATCTCTACTCCTTACATCCATGTGCAATGTCTTTACTTTTCACTTGTATACTTGATGACTTGCATGTGTTGGGTGTCATAGACTAATTATGTATGCTAAAACTGCCAACATCTTGTCTTATGCTTGAGGTTGTTTTAATTTGCTTAGTTGCTAAATCTGAAATTGGTATAATGTCATTTGGATATATCATGTTTCTCCCTGCGTGACTAACCCATGTAGGTGAAAAGTGAATGAAAAAAACAAGGATTTCTCCCAACTCAAAATGATCTTCATCAACTTCGAGCATCCTCATCAAGTTCACCTACAATCTACGTCAACAACATCACTCAAAGGTATGTAACCATAACGATGAAAAAAGGGTTTACTCCAAGTCATGAGCTAAAGCAACTCAAGTGATATGAAGACATTAAAATTCTTAATCAAAAAATGGTAACCCCATTTTGAGCTTAACGATGTGTATAACCTATGATCAAGAAATTTTGCTTGGCTCCTAAGTCAATATACTCTAATATAGGTGGCCTAGTCACCACCCATCATCAAGTGAAGTTTTTGGTTGTTTCACTCACAAATCGCAAAATTTCATGGAACCACTCAAATCTTTCGTAGTTGAAATCTGTAAATAATCTCTATTGATAAAAATATGTTTGATTCTGTTCTTTATTTGAATTTCGTTTGCAATTTTGTCTTTGATCAATTTTCAAATTCATCCAAGTTCCTGAGTTACACCTCAGAACCTCCGATACACAGAACTCGGTTCTACCGATTTAGCAGAGGAGCTACATAACTTTACCTCGGTATCACCGAAAAATATGTCTCGGAGCCACCGAACTTCTGTCATATTTCTGCTAGTGCTTGAAATTTAAATATTCCTAGTGTTCCTCCATGTTTGTTTACATCCTTCGATGATCCCTTTTATAAAAAGGGGGAGAAATACATTCAAGGATCCCTAACTTAGAGTAGGAGAAGTTCTGGAAGATCTCAAATTTTTTCTTTGTTTTTCATTTCCTATGACTCCTACATTCAATGACCCTTGATCTCATGAATCCCACTTTATTCAATGATCCCTGTATGTGACCCTACGTCTGATGTTTTTCGAAATTAATGCCAAAGGGGGAGAGGTATACAAAACTTCAAAGCTAAAAAGAGAGATACACGCTTATGCAAAGGGGGAGATATAATCAGGGGGAGAGGAGAATATCAAGTTTACACTTACATTTACAAGGGGAGAATACCAAAGTAGGGGAGAAGAATTTTCTGACCCTATCCAATCCCAATATCTACATGCTAATATTCACGGAGAGAGGACCTACTATTTCACATCTAGGGGAGAAAGTTCTAAATGATCTTGGAGACATATCAGTTCTATGGAATACTACTTCATATATGTTCTCCCTATCTTGGTACTCTTGAGTTCTATTGCCTTTGATTAGTAGAATACTCTTGTGTTTCCTAACATTGTTTTCTCAAGTGTGTTTCTACTACTAGAATGCTCAAGAACTCAAGGTAAGTATATGCATCATATCTTTTATCAAGATGATCTCTTGCTTCTTGCACATATTGTTTGCAAGAGTGAAGTCTTGAACGAGGATACATCTAATTCACATACATTTGATGCATATAGCCAAGATACACATGACTCATCTTTATCCTTTCTACTACAAGTGTGTCCATGCATTCCAAAGCAACTATCCTTTAAATGGATTGCACGCATTTAGGGGGAGCAAGTCTAAGTCATGTGTCTCTCAAAGTCTTCATTACACATGCATATCTTTATTTGAAGCATTGGTTGTATGTTCTCATCAATTAACAAAAAAGGGGAGATTGAAAGCACAATGTGCTCCCTTAGTGGTATTGATAATTCATGACAACATACATTGCCTCTTGGACTAATACTTTCATCTAGTGCATTTCAGATAAAGTCCATAGAGAGAGATAGGTTGGAAAAAAGGAGTGTGGAGAGGATCACCATGAAGAAGAACGAGAAGGAATAGCATTGGACAAGCAACAAGCAAGAGGACTCTTCATTTTACATTTGTGAGAAATCACTTTGAGTCCATAGGAAAGCCAATACTATTAAAAGGGGGTAAGGTTTTGTTGGTGAACAAAATTCTCATACGTGCAGAAGTGATAGTCACCACATACACCCACAAGCTCTTCCGCAAAAGTTTGTCCAAAGCCAATTATTGAAAGGTGGTGCAACCAACATTCTACACTCTGTGCCATCGATTTCAAACCCTAGGAAGACACAACCGAACCCTTGCTTTTTGGTGCAACCGATACTGCATTCGATGCCAGCCAGTTAGGCTACCACCTTTCTATAATGCAAGTTCATAGTTTCGGTCCTTCCGAAATTGGTGAATCGGCGTCACCGAGATTGTACATTATGACCGTTGGTCACCTTATCGGTGCAACCAAGATTCCTATATTGTTCTCACTGAGATTCAAAGTTGCTAACTTTAAGTCACTTAGGTAGATCGGTTCCACCGAGTCTGACTTATTGTGTCTAACGGTCAGATTTTTTTAGATGCCTATATATAACCTTCCACCACCACTCACTCAAAAGTGAAGCACTCAAAACTGTTCCCCACTCATACCTACTGATTTTCTAAGACAGAACCACCTGGCCTGGTGTTGAGGTCAAGATGTTCCACTACAACCATATGTATCTTAATTTATAGGCTCCCCAAGTTGCTATCCACCCAATCAATCTCTTATACCAAGCCAAATCTATGAGAGAGTGATTGTGTGTTGAGGTGTCTATCATCTTGAAGCACAAGAGCAAGGAGTTCATCGTATTGCCGAGCCTATTACGTTTTCAAGGGTGGTGCCTCCTAGATTGGTTAGGTGTCACTTGGGAGCCTCCTACTTCGTGTTGTGCAGTGAACCAAGAAGTTTGTAAGGGCAAGGAGACCGCCTACTTCGTGAAGATCTATCCCGAGTAAGGCTAGTCCTCCATTGACTTAGGCCGTCATGGTATAGTCAAGGTTGCTTCTTCGTGGAACCCTCCATCGGTAGAGCCTTCCATGGACTCTCACGATAGTTACCCTTCATGGGTTGAAGACTCCATAAACGTGGATGTACGATAGTGCCACCTATCAGAACCATGGGAAAAATCTTGTACCGATGTTACCCTGAGATTGCATCGATAAGGTTACCCTCAGATTGCATAACTCGGTGAGACCGATTTTCCAAACTCGGTTGTACAGATGTTGCAAAACGGCTAAACAGAGAGTTGGCAACCCAAACTCGGAGGCACCAAAATGAAATCGGTTGCACCGAAGGGTTAGGGTTTGGCTGAGTCTATCTGAGGCAGAGAATCGGTGGCACCGAGTGGAAAGTGTTGGTTGCACCGATTTTGGATATTTGGCTTTGGACAGACTTTTGTGGAAGAGCTTGTGGGTGTATATGGTGACTATCACTTGTGTACGTATGAGGATTTTGTTCACCAACAGTACCTTACGCCCTTTTGATAGTATTGGCTTTCCTATGGACTCAAAGTGATTTTACAATAAGTAAAATGTAGAGGCCTCTTTCTTGAAGCTTTGCCAAACTATTTCCTTGCATCTTGCGGTACTCCACAATCCTTTTGCGAACCCATCATTGAAATTTTCCTGAAACATGCTTAGTGGAAACATTAGTTCAATGACATATATGTTGTTATTAATTACCAAAACCACCAAGGGAGCAAATGTGCTTTCAATCTCCCCCTTTTTGGTAGTTGATGACAACATATATAACAAAGCTTCGACATATGATATAATCAATGAATATAATCGTTGCTTTGAGAAGTATGTGATAAGCAAGAGGTCCCCCTAAATTGGTGCATTATTTTTATATTTGCAATTGAATGTGAATGCACAATCGATTAGGTACATGGGGCACTTCTTCCATGTCACATACATCTTGGTGGTGTGCGAGAGTAAATAAGAGTAAACATCATAGCACAACACATCAAGCAAAGTGAATGATCATCACATAATCATCAAAATGATAGCAAATAGTAGCAACACACATTAAAACGTATGATCAAACACAACCAAAAGTATATCCCATCCAAACCAAAAGACGAAATGTTTTGGAAAATAGTGATAAAAATCGTACGCTCTCTCACTCAAAGCCTAGATATATAAACAACTTCTCCTAGTTTGGCTGATCTCCTCCGATGGCCGATGTCAGAGTCGAGAGAACTGCATTGGTGAAGACCTATGCTGATGTCTTGGATAGAGTCGGATTAGAAACTAGAGACACTGAAGGAGCTGATGGAGCTGAAGTCACTGTAGCTAGTGTGGAATATGAAGGTCTTGTCTCGGGAGCTGGCACTATAGGGGTCCTGGCCTTAGTCCTTATCTGGGCAGTCGTCCTAACAGGTGCACTATCCTCCTCCTCATCATAAGATTCAAACTCTAAAGAGGTGCGATGGATAGGAGCTTCATATACTTCCTTCTTGAGCTTGTTGACGGTCCTGGTCAGCCCATCCACCTTGTCATTGAGGGTCTTCACCCTGTCCTCAAAGATGTTCACATGGCTCTCCTGACTATCCAGAATGATTTTGATGTCCTTCTTCATGTCCATGACTGTAGACATCAAGAGATCCATCTACTCGTTCCTGGATCTAGGGACTTGAGCACTAGCAGCTCTAGCTGCCTCTGCCTCTGCCTGACCTACAGCTGATGTGGGATGGTGTGGTTCCATCACCAGAACGTTGTCCTCGAAATTTGGCTGTAGGGGCAAGTGGGGTATGTCCGGAGGAAAGATATGCTTCTCAAGCTTGGAGTTGATGAGCATCTAAATGGAGGGTGCATAGTAGCATGAGCGCTTCTGATCAGCAGCAACCCTCTTCACTATCTCCACTATAAGGTCCATCACTTGGAATCTCTGGTTCCGGTCAATATGAATCAGCATGTTCATGGAGTATCCTTGGATCATCTTATCATCACCTGACTTGGGCATTAAGGTATGCCTCAGTATAGTGTTGATGCTGTGGAGACCTATCTGGAGGTGATAGATGGATCCTAGCTTGTGGGACTGAAGCTGTGCAACAGGGATGACATTGTACATGTCCATCATGGCATTGTGGCTTTCCTTGGACTCTGAGTATACGCTTGTGTCATCATCTTGTTCCTCTAGGTCTCCTAAGATGGTACTCCATTCATCATCTGTAGACTCATATCTTGCTCCTTCTATCATCCACATAATCCTACCGTCTCCATAGAAATGAGCAGTGGAGTAGAATTGCATGATTGTCTCGTCATTCCATGCAGTGAATTCTCTGCCAAAATACTGATCAATGCCAATGCAGTGGAAGTTGTCTTGCACACATGGGAAAATAGTTCTAATTTTCCTTGATGTACTTCCAATCGACATATCTCATATCGCTCACAGTTGGACTCTTGTCAAGCAAGATTGTCTCATAGAAATGTTGTTGCTCCTTAGTGTAGAACCTGTAGTCCAGAGCTATCTCCCTCCTTTTAGAGTAAGTGTCAATGGCTCTCCATTCTCTCAATCATGCATCCTTCTTCTTCTTCATATCAATGACAATAGGATGGCTGGCATTGTGTTCTGGAAGATGGGGTCTGAGCTTCATCAAAGTAGACATAGCATCCTCATTAGCTGGATCTCTTGAGGTAGATCCCTTCTTCCTCTCAGAAGCTGGAATGTCTCTGGTAGTCCTCTTGGACTTCACTGCAGTAGCCTTCTTAGGTGCAGCCTTGGTCCTCTTGGAGGGACCTGGCTTTAGCATAACATCTGTCAAAAGCTTCTTCTACTTCTTCTTGGGAGGGGCCTTGACAACATGCTCTTCCTCCTCCTCCTCAGCACCAGCACCAGCAGCCTCATCAGAATCCTCAAACATAGAGGTAGGCCTGCGAGTCACATAGACAATTCTCTTCATGTCCTTCATCTCTCCTGCCTTCTTAGGCAAAGACTTCCTTGGGGCTCAATAGTCATGGTAGCCCTAGCACTCTCAGGTGCTCTCATAGTCTATGGAGGTGCATATGTTTTGTTGACTACCGTCCTGGCAGAGGTGGCCTTAGTGGCAGACTTCTTGGCAGCCTTCTCTGGCTTCTTAGCAAGAAACTCCTTTGGCACAAAATCTGAATCCTCCTCATCTGAATCCAATTTCTTCTTGGCCCTTGTAGCAGCCTTAGGCAACCTATGAGAGCTAGGGGTGCCTGGATCTGAAAAGGAATTGGACTCATGTCACAACCATAGTTCTAAACTTGGTTGTGGTTGCATTCATGCATGCATATTTAATTTATAGATGAAATTGAAATGAAGATTTGATCAAGCCTCAAAAATCATTTTTGCCAAAATAAGCATTATAAAAACTGCTTCAAATGGATCCAAGAAAATGTTCCAACTATTCTGTGAAAATATTGGGATGAGGTAAAATCGCCAACCAATATTGTCAAAACACAGAAACATTTTATATTGGGCTTTTGAATTAATCAAACAATTACTTGCAATGGAATTATATTTACTATATATATAATATAGTTCCATACATTCTGAAAATTATTATGTGACCTTGGATGAGTCCACCTAGTCCACATAGTTGTTCTCAGAAGTTTTACAACCTGGCTAGCTATTTTATTTTGAGCCACAAGAAATGTTAGAAAATAGAATATAAAAAACAAAGGAGAGGCCAACTTACCTCAGTCCCAAGAGGGGGATGGTCCCGCAGCCCAGCTGACCGAGGCCAGCCACCACCATCTTCAACCTCCTTCTAATTGGCAGGAGGGCGTGTTCCCGCGGTGTGCCCGGATGCACACGGCCACCTCCTGCTTGCCATCGAGGCCGGAGGCAGGTAGGAGCCCCAGCACGACGCCTTGCCCCGTGACCATTTTTCCTTCCCCTCCATCCTCATCTCCTCCTTCCCTTTGGTCCCTCTCTTGCACTCGCAACCGAGACACAGTGGATGTCCGCCATCGATTCGCCGCCTCCGGTGCCTCCTCGAGCCCGCCAAGCCTGCCATCCGATGCGTCGTGAGCCTCTCCATCGAACCCCTCCCTTTCCCTTCTGTTTAATCTGTCATAGCCGACACTTCCCCGCCGTGCCCGAGCACCTCGACATCGGCATCATGGCCATCGCGGTTAGAGCACATTTGTTGCTCGTTTGAGGACTCCGGCATTCTCGTGGGGACCCATAGATGCTGCCCCGATCTCCAACTTCTCCTCTCGCAGCCCGTACCGCAGCAGCCTCCCTAGGCCGAGCTCCGTCCGCCACGAGGGAGCTCGCTGCCATAAGGGCCGGACGCCCCTCGCCTTCCCGCGTATCCCACGCTGTAGGATCACTAGAAGTGTATGTCTAGAGAGGGGGATGGACTACAAGCAGAAATTTAAAGCTACCTCAAGCATAAGAAAAGATGGTGGTAGTTTTAGTATACATAATTAGTCTATGACACCCAGGACATGCAAGTCATCAACTATAGCAGCGGAAAGTAAAGACATTGCACATGGAAGTATGGGGTAGAGAGAAATAGATCAAACACATGAAGGACACCATATTTTCCCCATGTTTGTGATAGGTGGCACTATCGTAAATCCAGGTTTATGGAGTCTTTAACCAACGGAGGGTAACGGTGGTGAGAGTCAACGGAGGGCTCCACCCATAAGGGTCCACAAAGTAGCAACCTTGACTATTCCATAACAGCTTCCGTCCACGAAGGACTAGACTCGCTATGGGTAGATATTCACGAAGTAGGCGATCTCCTTGCCCTTACAAACTTCTTGGTTCAAGTCCACAACACGAAGTCGGAGGCTACCAACCGACACCTAACAAATAAAGGAGGCACCACCCTCCAAAAGGTAATAGGCTCGATAGTGTCGATGAACTCCTTGCTCTTGTGCTTCAAGATGATAGACTCCTCAACACACAATCACTCTCTCATAGATTTGGCTTGATAGAAGACATTGATTGGGTGGAAAGCAATTTGGGGATTCTAGAAATCAAGATCCATATGGTTGGAGTGGAAGATCTTGACCTCAACACAATGGTAGGTGGTTTTCTCTCAGAAAAACTAGATGAGGCAATTATGGAATAGTTCTGAGTGCTACACTTTTGAGTAGCTGGTGGTGCAGGGGTATACATAGGCATCTCCAAAAATCCAACCGTTACGCACAAGATGACCAACTCGGTGACACCGATGTGTTAATCAAAATGGTACCGAAGTGACCAAAACGTGGCAACTTTCGAATCTCGGTTGCACCGATAAGGTGACCAATGGTCAGAATTCCTAATCTTGGTGACGCCAATTCACAAAACTCAGAGGGACTGATTTTGTGAACTTGCATAACAGAAAGTTGGCAACCCAACTCGATGGCATGGAATGCAGAATCGGTTGCACCGAAGAGCTAGGGTTTAGCTGAGTCTGTCTAGGGTTTGGAATCATTGGCACCCAATGGAATGTGTTGGTTGCACCGATTTTGAGTATTTGGCTTTGGACAGACTTTTGTGGAAGAGCTTGTGGGTGTTTTTGATGACTATCACTTGTGCACGTATGAGCATTTTGTTCACCAATCAATACCTTACTCCCTTTTAATAGTATTGGCTTTCCTATGGACTCAAAGTGATTTCTCACAAAGTAAAATGAAGAGTCCTCTTGCTTGAAGCTTGGCCAATGCTATTCCTTCTCCTTCTTCTTCATGGGGATACTCTCCACACTTATTTTTTCCAACCCATCTCTCTCTATGGACTTTATCTTAAATACACTAGATGAAAGTATTAGTCCAAGAGATAATGTATGGTGTCATGAATTATGAAAACCACCAACGGAGCAGATTGTGCTTTCAATCTCCCCCTTTTTGGTAATTGATGACAACATACAATCAACGCTTCCAATACAGATATGCACGTATATAATGAAGACTTTGAGAGATGCATGACTTAGACTTTCTCCCCCTAAATGTGTCCAATCCATTTAAAGACTAGTTGCTTTGGAATGCATGGACACATATGTAGTACAAGGGATAAAATTGAGTCATTTGTATCTTGGCTATATGCATCAAATGTATCCTAGTTCAAGACTTCACTCTTGCGAACAATATGTGCAAAAAGCAAGCGATCATCTTGATAAAAATATGATGCATATACTTAACTTGAGTTATTGAGCTTCTAGTAGTAGAAACACACTTGAGAAAACAATGTTAGGAAACACAAGAGTATTCTACTCATCAAAGTCAATAGAACTCAAAAGTAAACACTATATCTTGGTAGTTTAGATATGGAGAACATATAGAAAATAGTATTCCTTAAAATTGATATGTCTCTCCCCCTTTAGATATGAAAATGATGGATCATCCTCTCCCCCTAAATCTTAGCATGTAGATATTGGGATTTGAAAGGGTGAGAAAATTCTTCTCCCCTTCTTTGGTGTTCTCCCCTTGTAAACGTAAGTGTAAACTTAATATTCTCCTCTCCCCCTAAATTATATCTCCCCTTTGCGTAAGTGTGTATTTCCCTTTTTATCTTTGAAGCTTTGTATATCTCTCCCCCTTTGGCATTAATTTCCAAAAAGGTATGGCGTAGTGTCAGCTACAGGGATCATTGAATAAAATGGGATCCTTGAGAACAAGGGTCATTGAATGTAGGAGTCATAGAAAATGAAAAATAGGAGAAAAATTGAGGGAATAATTGAAATTAATTTCTCTCCCTCTGGATAAACTAAGATCTTGCTGAACTTCTCCTCCTTTAAGTTAGGGATCCTTGAATGTATATCTCCCCCCTTTTAAAAACTATATTAAATGGGATAATTGAAGGATGAAGAAAATACATAAAGCAACACAAGGAATATTTACAACTACAAGTACGAACAGAAATATGACAGAAAGTCAGTGGCTCCGAGACAGAATTGTCGGTGATACCGAGGTAATGTTATGCATCTTAGCTGCTAAATCGGTAGAACCGAGTTCTTTGTATCGGAGGCTCCGAGGTGTAACTTAGAAACTTGGATGAATTTTCAAATTTGCCAAGTATGTGAAAAAATTATCTATAGACAAAGTTGCAAATGAAAATCCAATAAGGAAGAGAATCAAAAGATTTGTATCAGTTGTGAATATTTACAGATAGATATCAACTAGGAAAGATTTGATTGGTTCCAAGAAAATTTGTGATTTCGGAGTGAACCAACCAAAAACTTAACTAGATGATGGGTGGTGAATAGGTCACCTATATTAGATTATATTGACTTAAGAGCCAAACAAGAATGCTTGATCATAGGTCATACTCATTGTTAAGCTCAAAATGTTGTTTAAGCATTTTAATTTCTTCATATCACTTGAGTTGCTTTTCCTCATGACTTGGAGTAAAGCCTTTTTCAAGGATATGAATACATACCTTTGAGTGATGTTGTTGACGTAGATTGTAGATGAACTGGATTAGGATGCTCGAAGTTGATGAAGATAATCTTGAGTTGGGAGCAATCCTTGTTGTTTTCGTTCACTCTTCACCTACATGGGTTAGTCACGCAAGGAAGAACATAATATATCCAAATGACATGATACCAATTTGAGATTTAGCAATTAAGGGATATATGTGAAGGATATGTTTTGTTGTCTTCTTCCTTTGATCATGAAAGCGAGGATGTGGATACTTGGAGCTGACAAGTTTGCTCAAGATAAGAGTTGATGGCAGTCTTGTGGAGTGTGGTTCTTCCAAGTACCTACAAAAGGGATATGATGTTCAAGGTAATAGCATGGAATAATCAATGAATCTCATCTCCTTGCATTCATCCGAGTGAGCTTAGCTCAAGTTTGAAGCATCAATGATGCTCAACTCACTCCTCAAGTGGAAAAGAACTTTTTCATCAAGCGACTTAGTAAATATATCGTCCAATTGCTTCTTAGTACAAATATGTTTAAGATTAATATCTCCCTTGGCAACATGATCACGAATGAAATGATGTCAAACTTGAATATGCTTGGTTCGAGAATGTTGCATGTGATTATGACCAATATTAATAGCACTTTCACTTTCAGAAAGTAACGACACATTTTGAACATAGATTCCATAATCTTTAAGCATTTGTGTCATCCATAACAATTGCGCAGAACATGATCCAACAACAATCTATTCAGCTTTGGCGGTGATAGAGATACCGAGTTTTTTTTCTGGGAAGACTTAGACACAAGAGATCTACCAAGCAATTGACATGTACCCGAGGTGGATTTTATATCAACCTTGTCACCGGCATAGTCCGAGTCGCAGTAGCCAAAAAGATTAAAGGAAGATCCCTTGGGATACAAAATGCCAAAGTTTGTTGTATGAATCATGTATCTCACAATACGTTTCACAGCCTTAAGATGACATTCTTTAGGTGTAACTTGATATCTAGCACACATGCAAACACTAAGCATAATATCAGGACGAGACGCACATAGATAAAGAAATGAACCAATATTGACCGATAAACCTTTTGATCAGCCGGTTCACCCTCCTTAGTGAGATAATCGTGTCCGCTAGTGGGCATGGGAGTTTTCATACCTTTGCACTCTTGCATGTTGAACTTCTTGATTAAGTCCTTGGTGTACTTTGTTTGAGAGATAATTGTACCTTCCCTCGTTTTCTTGATTTGTATACCTAGAAAGAATTTCAGCTCACACATCATAGACATCTCATACTTCTCTAACATCGACCTTCCAAATTTCACACAGAATTGTGGGTTAGTAGATCCAAAGATAATATTATCCACATAGATTTTCCACACAAATAATTCACCATTAACTCTCTTTGTGAGTAAGGTTGCATCAATTTTACCAATTTCAAATAATTTTTCAATAAGAAACTTCGTTAGGCATTTGTACCAAGCACGAGGAGCTTGCTTAAGAACATATAAAGCTGTGTGAAGTTTGTAAACATGGTCAGGTTTCTTAGGCTTTACAAAACCAGGTGGTTCCTTAACATAGACCTATTCTTCAATATCACCATTTAAGAATGAACTTTTAATGTCCATTTGGTAAAGCGTGATATCATGGTGATGAGTAGAAGCAATAAGAATTTAAATTGCTTCTAGTGTAGCAACATGGGCATAGGTCTCGCTGTAGTCCATACCTCCGCCTTGCGTATGTCCTTGAGCTACGAGGTGAGCCTTGTTGCGTCCGACTTGACCATCTTCATCTTGCCTTTTGCGAAAACCCATTTCGTACTGATGACGTTTTTCTCATCCTTGGGTTTCTCCACGAGTGTCCACACTTCGTTCCTTTCGAAGTTGTGAAGCTCTTCATGCATAGAGTTCACCCAATCCACGTCATCAAGAGCTTGTTCTACCTTCAAAGGTTCAATGCTAGAGATGAAATAATAATGCTCACAAAAGTTAGCTAGGTGAGTTTTAGAGCGAGTGATCCTCCCGGTTTGTATATCACCAAAGATTTTGTTTAGGGGATGGTTCTTGGTCACTTGTGCTCGAACTTGGGTCAGCTTCCGATTGTTGGATGGTGCAACTTCTTCTTCATAATCATCTCCTTCGTCTTCGTTGTTGTTGAAGATGTCGTTCCCTTGAGCTGGTGGTTAAGGAGGTTGTGATGGATCTTCAGGGTGTACTTCCTCCTCCTCCTCATCTCGTCGCATACCACTTCTGGATGCTTCCATGTCATGTTGTCGGTAGCCTTAGTCCGAAGTAGGAGCTTCCACTTGGGATGATGAAGTACTTTCCTTCACCTCTGTGGGACGAATCTTGCTGATGGGAAAGTCTTGGATAGCTTCCGTAGGATCTTTATCACCTACATCATTTGGCAGCTGTTCAACTTGCGAACCATTCAACTCATCCAACTTCACATCTACCGTATCTTAAACTTTTTGAGTGAAGTTGTTGTAGAAACGGTAAGTGTGAGAGATGGATCCATAACCAAGTAAGAAACCTTCATGGGATTTGGGAGAAAATTTAGAACGGGGATACTTATCAAGAATGTAACACTTGGATCTGAATACTCGAAAGTATCCAACTTGGGGTTTGTTACCGGTGAGAAGCTCGTATGTCATTTGACCGAGAAGCTCGTATGACATTTGACCGAGAAGCTTGTGCAAGTAGATTCGGTTTGTGGCATGAAATGTTGTCTCCACGGCTTCTACCCAAAAGTGTCTTGGCGTCATGTATTCGTCAAGCATTGTTCTTGCCATCTCAATGAGGGTTCGGTTCTTTCTCTCAACAACTCCATTTTTTTGAGGCGTGTACGTAGCTAAGAACTCATGTGAAATACCCTCTTTGTCAAGGAAGGTATCCACATGGGTGTTCTTGAACTCTGATTCGTTATCGCTTCGAACCTTCTTGATTTTCACTTCAAACTAATTTTGCGCTTTGCGTGCGAAGTTCTTGAAGATCTTTTGAACCTGTGACTTATCATCAACTATAACTAGACCATAGGAATTTCCACCGAGACTCTTCAAAGCATTGGGACCAAAAAGATCCATGTGAAGTAACTCGAGTGGTCTCCTAGTAGTCATGATATTCTTAATGGGATGACATACACCTACTTTCTTTCCCTCTTGACAAATACTACAAAGTCTATGTTTGTCAAAGATAACATCTTTAACACCAAGAATGTGATCGCCCTTGATAAGCTTAACTAGATTGCACATGCCTACATGTCCAAGCCTTCTATGCCATAGCCTACCTTTAGATGATTTTGCAATGAGACAATTATGGGGTTTGGCCTTTTTTGTGAAATCAACAATGCATAGATCACCTCTATGAATACCGGTAAAGACAATTTTATGATTATCAAATTGAAACAATTGGCAATCCAGTTTTGTAAATAGCACATTGAAGCAAAAGCCTGGTAGTCTAGATATGGAAAGAAGACTAGAGTGAAGGGATTCAACAAGCATCACATTTTGAATTGAGATATCATGAGATATGCCCACCTTACCAAGGCCAAGTACCCTACCCTTAGAGTTGTCACGTACCTTCGAGGACCTTGATTAGGTGTGATCTCTTGGAACATGTGTTTATCACTAGTCATGTGATCCGTGCATCCACTGTCGAGAATCCACTCTTTTCCGTCGGACATCTAATCCTTGAAGTTCACCATTAGACTTAGATTCCTCATGATCTTTCCATGATCGATGTCGAACAACTCATCTTCATCATAGTAGCCATGTTCCACATTCTCATCATCAAGTGGGAACTCCTCGTCATAAAGAACAAGAGATTCGTTAGAATTGTGATCATGATAGTGTTCAAGTCTATGAATGTGAAGTGCTTCTATAATGATATTGTTGATAGTGGTGACATCTCCTTTAGCGCGCATGAGATCACGAAGCTCAAGTATGCATTTATCAAAGTTTGTATCACTAGGCTTCATTTTGTTAAAAGTAATGGTTTTATGAAGAATTTCATAAAGATTTCCTAATGAAAGATTTGGATATCGTTTCTCCAAATCAGTCCACAAAGTATAAGTACATGCAAAGTTCGTCAATTGAGAACGCACGAATCTTGGTAAGCCTCTAACAATGAGATTGATAGTCCTAAGGTTACCAAGCATGTTAATTTCCTCTTCGTGTGTGGAATGCAATTCATCAATGGGGAACACATATGGATTTTCAATATGTTTTCTCAAATAGAATTTTTCAAATAGATCAATCATGGCATTCTTCCATTGACTATAGTACTCACGATCAAGAATGGGCACTTTACAATACAAACTCTCCACACTAGATACATCCATCTTCCTTCACGGTGTTGAAACTGAAGCAATGGAGACCAATGCTCAAATACCACTTGTAGGATCACTAGAAGTGTATGTCTAGAGGGGGGATAGACTACAACCAAAAATTTAAAACTACCTCAAGCATAAGACAAGATGTTGGCAGTTTTAGCATACATAATTAGTCTATGACACCCAACACACGCAAGTCATCAAGTATAGCAGCGGAAAGTAAAGATATTTCACATGGAAGTAAGGAGTAGAGGTAGAGAGATCAAAGGCATGAAGGACACAAGATTTTTCCCGTGGTTCCAATAGGTGGCGCTATCGTATATCCACATTTATGGAGTCTTCAACCCACACACGGTAACGGTCGCGAGAGTCCATGCAGGGCTCCACCCATAATGGTCCACTCAGTATCAACCTTGACTATTCCATAATGGCTTCCATCCACGAAGGACTAGCCTCACTATGGGTAGATCTTCATGAAGTAGGGGATCTCCTTGCCTTTACAAACTTCTTGGTTCAACTACACAACACGAAGTAGGAGGATCCCAAGCGACACCTAACCAATCTAGGAGGCACCACCCTCCAAAAGGTAATAGGCTCGATACTGTCGATGAACTCCTTGCTCTTGTGCTTCAAGATTTGGCTCGGTAGAGGAGATTGATTGGGTGGAAAGCAACTTGGAGAGTCTAGAAATCAAGATCCATATGGTTGGAGTGGAGGATCTTGACCTCAACACAAGGGTAGGTTGTTCTCTCTCAGAAAAACAGGATGGGCTTAGTATGGAATAGTTCTAACTGCTTCTCTTTCGATTAGCTAGTGCTGGAGGGGTATATATAGGCATTGATGTCTACTACACAACCTTATTCTTGTAGACTCGTGTTGGGCCTCCATGCGAGGAGTTCTGTAGGAAAGTGGCAATTTTCGCTCAAGTGGATGACCTAAGGTTTAGCAATCCGTGGGAGGCGTAGGATGAAGATGGTCTCTCTCAAAGAACCCTATAATAAAATAACAAAGAGTCTCTTGTGTCCCCAACACACCAAATACAATGGTAAATTATATAGGTGCACTAGTTCGGCGAAGAGATGGTGATACAAGTGCAATATGGATGGTAGATATAGGTTTTGTAACATGAAAATCAAAAAACAGCAAGGTAACAAATAGTAAATGGCGAGCAAAACGTTGTATAAATGATTGGAAACAAGCCCTAGGGTCCATACTTTCACTAGTGCAATTTCTCTCAACAATACTAACATAGTTGAATCATATGTAAATCCCTCACATGCGTCAACGAGTTCACTGCAAAGCTACAAATAGCTGAGAACAAATGTAGAAATTATTGTAGGGTATGAAACCACCTCAAAGTTATCTTTTTTGAGCAATCTTATGAGCTATCCCTACAAGTGTCACAAACAGCCCTAGAGTTCGTACTAACATAACACCTTAAGATACACATCAACCAAAACCCTAATGTCACCTAGATACCCCAATGTCACCTTGATTACCCATGGTTTTGATTATATGATATGCATCACATAATTTGAGATTCATTAATCCAACACAAAGAACTTCAAAGTGTGCCCAAAAATTTCTATCGGAAAGTAAAGACGAAAACATGTGCCAACACCTATGCATAGATTTCCAAGGTCACTGAACCCGCAAGTTGATCACCAAAACATGCATCAAGTATATCAATAGAACATCCCGTTGTCACCACAGATATTCCATCGCAAGACATACATCAAGTGTTCTCAAATCCTTAAAAACTAAATCCGATAAGTGAACTTCACAGGGAAAACTCAATTCATCACAACTACATAGAGAGGGTAAACACTCCATATGATTCATCTATATGAATAAAGCTCGCGGTACATCAAGATCGTAACATCTCAAGAACACGAGAGAGACAGAGAGATCAAACACATAGCTTCGGGTACATACCCTCAGCCCCGAGGGTGAGCTACTCCCTCCTCATCATAGAGACCACCGGGATGATGAAGATGTCCTCCGGTGATGGTTTCCCCCTCCAGCAGGGTGCCAAAACGGGCTCTCGATTGGTTTTTCGTGGCTCTCGAGGGTTGCAGTAGCGGAACTCCCAATTTGGTTCTGCGTTGGGGTTTCTGGAATATTTGATGATTTATAGAGCTGAGAGGGAGGTCGGTGGACTCCCGAGGGGCCCACAAGCCTGGTGGTCGTGGCCAGGGGGCTGGCCGTGCCCTTGAGGCTTGTGGCCTCCTCGGGAACCTTCTGCCCAACTCTTCGCTCAAGTATTTTTTATATTTTCCAGAAATATTCTCTGTAAATTTTCAGCTCATTCCGAGAACTTTTATTTCTGCACAAAAACAATACCACGGTAGTTCTGGTGAAAACAGTGTGAGTCCGGGTTAGTTCTAATAAAATCATACCAAAATCATATAGAATTATTGTAAACATGACATGAATACTTCATAAATTATAGATACGTTGGATATGTATCAGGCATCTCCAAAAATCCAATCATTACACACAAGACGACCAACTCGGTGAAACCGATGTGTTAATCTCAGTGGTACCGAAGTGACCAAAAGGTGGCAACTTTCGAATCTCGTTCAGACTGATATAGGAATCATGGTTGCACAAATAAGGTGACCAATGGTAAAAATACCGAATCTCGGTGACGCCGATTCACAAAACTCGGAGGGACCGATTTTGTAAAGTTGCGTAACAGAAAGTTGGCAACCCAAACTCGGTGGCACCGAATGCAGAATCGGTTGCACCGAATAGCTGGGGTTTGGCTGAATCTATCTAGGGTTTGGAATTGGTGGCACCGAGTGGAATGTGTTGGTTGCACAGATTTTGAGTATTTGGCTTTGGACAGACTTTTGTGGAAGATCTTGTGGGTGTTTGTGGTGACTATCACTTGTGCACGTATGAGCATTTTGTTCACCAATCAATTCTTACCCCCTTTTAATAGTATTTGCTTTCCTATGGACTCAAAGTGATTTCTCACAAAGTAAAATGAAGAGTCCTCTTGCTTTAAGTTTGGCCAATGCTATTCCTTCTCCTTCTTCTTCATGGGGCTACTCTCCACACTCCTTTTTGCCAACCGATCTCTCTCTATGGACTTTATGTGAAATACACTAGAGGAAAGTATTAGTCCAAGAGATAATGTATGTGGTCATGAATTATCAAAACCTCCAAGGGAGGACATTGTGCTTTCACACGCGATGCGGCAGAGCAAGGGCTTCACCCCCGTGCCCCTAGCTGCCACTCTCGTGGCCTGTAGCGTGGACGCCGCCATGACCAGAGGTTGCCGGTGACGAGCTATCGCCTGATCAACTGGCCAGTGGGTCCCGCCATTCAGGAGTTTTATTAGTCTTAATCCTCGTTATTAATTAACCCATGTGCCACTAACGTGTGGTCCCTACCTTGTTAATTTACCAGATAGATTAATTTAGAAACCCTATTAACTAACTGAGTCATTCACAACTGGGCCCAACCACCAGGTGTGACCTGGGCTGGCGCCTTTGACCTGCTGACATCATTGTGATGTCAGGTTAACGCGGTAAAAAGTTCCTGGAATTAAATAAATCATAAATCATTTATTAATTTCACAAAATAGTTCCAACTTGTAAAATTCATAGAAATTCAACCGTAACTCCAAATGAAAGAATTTATATATGAAAATTTATTAGAAAAATTCAGTGAATCCATCTGTACCATTTCCAAGCAGATTAGACCAACCTAAATAGGTGAAGTTGGACATTTTATTTCAAATGCATTATTGAACTCCATATATGAAGTTGATTTTGACCCTTGAGTTCAAACCTACTTCATTTAAATTTGTTGCTAGATGCATTAGCTCAACCACATCATATTGCCATGTCATATTCATGCATGATAATGTTGCATATTGATGTGTTTTGATTTGTCCCCCTTTGATGGTTGTTCTTCGTGTTTGGCACTGTTCCGAAGGGTCGGTCGAGTATCCATCTGAGGAACAGTAACGTGTTGTCGTTTTATTAGGCAAGCAACCCCTCATTGAACATCTCCTATACAATCCCACCATCTCGCTCTTGCTCTCACTTATTGCATTAGGATAAAAGATTCTACTTTTATCTATTCCGGTAGTTGACCCCATTCCTCTGCATGACCAATCTTTGTCACAGTAAATAGCTAAACCAGGCAACCTAGCATACCTGGTATATGCTTGAGCCATGTTGTGCTATGACCCTGTTATGCTTGCTATGCTTTTGTGTCAGGTCTGATTTATCTGGGTGATGAATCGGAGTGAAATGGATGTGTCCTGATGATGAGGGTTAAGTGTTGAACATGTTTTTGCAAGGGTAGCGATGAGGATGCCTAGGGCTTACATATGGTGGGTTACATGCTGAAGAGGTAAACTTTCCTATTTACTGCATTAAACGTGGTGCGCAAGGCGTGCTTCTCGAAGCTTCCATCTTGGAGACTGGGCCTTCAAATCTTCCAGTGTTAGGTAAGTACCCATATAGTCCGGCCCATAAACAATAGGTCGGCTATCCGAGAACCCCCTAATCCAGGACTCCCTCAGTAGCCCCCGAACTTGCCTCCAACACCAAGGGTCTTCAGCTCCAATTGCTTCGCGAACAGAGTCTTCGGCTTGCAAGGTGAGTTCCTTCCCACCGAACCATAGTTCGTCCTCCGATGATAAGTAGTTTTCCGCATAGTGGCACGTCCGGACACTACAAATTGGTTAGCTTTGAAGGCCAAACATTAGGGGTTGAACAACATTCCTTTCACGACCTCTCTGACGAAAGGCTATGCCCCACCACGACCACTAGGCTAGTTGCATAGACTCGATTCTCAGTTTGAGGCCGTTTTAATCATCATGATCTATCAGTATACCGATCGTGTCCCGTTTTATATGTGATATACTTAATCACGTGCACGCAATGGCTCGCACATCTCAGGAAGCGGAGGGATTCACAACAAGGAGATTTCAAATTGATAGGCCACATAAAAATAGGAGGAAAACCGCGAAGGCTATTCATGCTCTTCATTCAACTTCTTCGCCTCCCATTCCCTTGTGCCTCCAAATCACAGATCTAGGTCTCTTTGAACCCACCTCCGAGCTCATCATGGAGGGCTCCAACGGCCAATGGGAAGCTTCCACGGTCACTGACCGGGACATTCTCGACCTTAAGAAGACCGGCTACCTTTCCACCAACATCCCTCACCGCACAGCGGAGGAGGGCCAAGTGATCCCCACCCCAAAGCCAAGTGAAAGGGTGGTGTTCATCCCCCACTTTATCAGGGGGCTCAGCTTTCCTCTCCACCCCTTCGTCAGTGGGATGATGTTCTTTTACGGCCCCGACTTCCACGACCTCTCGCTGAACTCTATCATGCACATCTCGGCGCTCATCCTCATCTGCGAGGCCTTCCTGCGCATCGTGCCACACTTCGGGCTCTGGCTACAGGTGTTCAAGATCAAGCGCAAGTGCGTCGGCGGCAAGCATGCAGATTGCGACAGGGCCGTCATTGGCAAGCTCACCTATGTCGGGTGTCCGGCGGGCACCCTTATCGACACCATCAAGGGGTGGCAAAAGGAGTGGTTCTACGTCACTGAACCGCAAGAAGTAGTTCAGCACCCCGCTGTCGCATTCAGATCCGGTCCCCCCGCTAGACTGTCTTCACGGCTCAAAAATGGCCTTGTCTGGGGACCGAGCAAGGAGGTGAGCAACCTGCAGAGGTGCATCCGCTCCATGATCGAGGAGGGCAGGAAGTTGACTGATGTGGCCTAGGGGATGCTCTGAAGATGCATCCTCCCATGCCAGCGCCGGGACACCCCCTTGTGGGCTCGTGAACTCGATGCCGAGCCCATAGTGTGGAATCTCTTCTGCACTACGCGAGAGAAGTTGTGGAAGGAACTCTTCCCATCACAAAAGAGATGACCATCTGAGGAGGAGGACGAGGGCCTGCATGCCACCAAGCCCGATTCCGAGGTACGATACACCCTAGGTACGATACACCTAATGGCTGAAGAAAGCCGTCAATATTAACAGTCCGGCACCTCAGCCCGAAGATGAGATGTCCGGGTTGTTAGCCAAATGTAACATCCCAAAAATTTCATTTTGGAATTTTAGAAAATATAGCTATGCATCATCATCACCTTGTTTGAATGAATGGAATGCTTGAAATGCTTCTTTTGAATTCCTAAAAGGCCATTTCAATTTCTTCCTATATTTGTTTCACCTATTTGAAAACCTCTGGAAAAGTTCAATGAAAAGAGGGGAGTAACATGGCACTCCACACCAGGGAAATCTTGGTGAGTTATTTGAACAATAAAACCAGGGGTCTATTTGAAAGTATATCTCAAAAAGATTTAAAATCAATATAGGCATTCCCTGAAAAATAATTTTTTTAAAAGTATTCACTATGACAGAGGAAAAATGTTCATTTAACGGGACTAATTATCCTGATCATTTTGATATATATATTTCCTATGTTTGGAAAAGTTTTGAATGCATTAAAAGAGTTTTGAATGCCTAGGAATAGAAAAGGAAACGAATTATTTTGAAATCGGGCCGGCCCACAACCTTTAAACCGCGAGTTCCCTCCGAATCGGCCAACCGACGCGCTGACGCCGCCCTCGCTCTCTCTGACGCCCCGGCCCCACCGCCCAATCACGATAACCCCGCGGTCACCTTCCTCCTCCCGCTCCCCTCTTCATGCCGGCGAGATCACCGCGCCGGATCTCCCTCCTCTTTCCCTATCCGACCACCGCACCGCCCTATAAGAACCCCCCGACCCTCCGCTCTCCGTTCCCCACCCAAAACTCCTCTTCCCTCGCTGGAGTGCTGCCCCCACACCTCGCCGGAGTTCGGACTCCAATCGAACCTCCCCAAGCACCTGGTCATCGTCTCGTCGTCCCCAGCCCCGTCTGACCCCACCATTCGACGCCGGATCTTCGCCGCCATCGCCTGAGCACCTCGAACGTCGCCCTCGACCACCGCACCATCATCTCCGACCACCGGCCGCTGTCGACCTCGCCGGAAACCTCGACATCCCCTCTGTAAGCCACCGCACCCATCCGTAGCCGTCCGATCCTGATCTAACGATCTAGAGTAGATCTATTTAAACTCCGAACCGGTACGCGTTAAGTTTCGGTCGTCCGCCGCAAACACCCTGCACGCACACCCTCACGGCCAAGCACAGCATGCCACGTCACCCTGTCCGTTAGTTAGGTTAGTTTTTCTTTTTCTTTTCTATTTTAGAAAACAGATTGTATTCTGATTTTGTTTTTGTTATATCTTTTAAACTATTTTCTGTTTTTAGTTGATTCTTTTTGAATTAGTTCACAAATTTGTTGTAGTTTATGTATGTATGCTTATATTTCAAATTTGAACTTTTAAATTTTAATCTATTCAAATTGCAAAAAACTGTATAACTAGAGTTTAAAAATATATTTTTGGATGAATCTGTTTGCCACTGATTTGTATTAGTTAGAACTATCATCCTACATAGTTTGAGAATTTTTAGGATAAATTTCATATTGGATTTCCAACAAAACATAATCGGTTTAGTTCTTAATATAGTTTAATTAGTTTGATTTTAATTTAATTTGAATTTGAGTTGGTTTATCTTTTGTTTTTAGTTTTCATTAGGTTCTATTGTTTCAACATTAGGTGTAATAACTTGCTAATATTTAGAATGATGGTTTAGTTTTATACCCTATCTTTATTCTTTATCATTAGGTATAGTTTTATCAAAACAATTTAGTTTTACTTTCACAAACTATTTTGATGATTAAATTGGGTTTTCTAATAAATAATTTTAGTAATTCTATTCTGTTAAGTAATATGATGATAATAGTATTAGTGTTAATAATAATGTTGTTTTGGTTTCCTATTCTAATGTTATAGGAAAATTCTAGTTAGTTTCATTTAGGATTGTTTTACAAATTATAATATTTTAGTAGTTTCTCTTTACACAAAGTGTTAGTGGATTTAATTTTGTTTACTAATACAGATTTTATTCTTTCTTTTCTGTTAACCATTGTTTTGTTATTAATATAGTTGTTTGTATTATTTTATATTAGTAGTAGTTTTGACACTAAAAAAATTTGTGAGTCAAATATTGGTTTTGATTTCTTCCTCTTGATTCTTACTATTGAATGGTTTTAGTATTGTTTTAGTTTAATCTGGCTCATTGTGCGAGTTATATTTTAGTTGTATGCTTATTGTGTGCTCTGGTTTGATTTGTTAGATCATCCGGAGTGCGAAGCTTGTTACCTAGCGTCACTTGAGTACGAGGATCATCAGCAAGGCAAGTCACTTTGACCATGTATACCTAAGTTTTTATTGCACTAGTTCTACCATATCCCCAATTGCATGCAAAGTAGGTAATTTGGAAACTTGGTTACTTGATGTAGTATCATTGTGGTAGGTCCCCCTCATCCCTTGACACCTTGGCCCCGGGAAACGTATTTTTAAATTTTGCTATGCTATTAGTAGACGGGGTTGTTTGTGTGATTTATGAGTGTAGTGAGGTAATAATTACAAGACCTGCAAGATGATCAAGACTTCAAGACTCCAAGTTTTCAACATACCTCTGGGTGGATGATGGTTGAATGACGCCCTGGAGAAACCAGTGGTTAGCCTAGGTGTTGCTGGAGAAGTGCCACTATTCCCACGGAAAGGTACACCCAGGCACAAAGAGATGGATGGATGCTTCAATACCCAAGGCTTACCTGCACAGCCACAAGCCATGATGGGCTCTGGCTTGGTTGGACATTGTGGTGATCCTGGACAGGCGGTGCTACGAGATGTAGAAGAACGGTATGAAAGGATGGGCACCGACAGAGTCTCAGAGGAACCCCTTAGAAGACCATGTTTTGATCATCCATTCCTCAAACACCCTGAAGTGCGAGGAATCCAACGGAGGCGATCAAATCTTGTGGGGAACGTGTGCAAAACTCTATAGAGTACCCAAATCTAATCGATTAGCCGTGTCCATGGTCATGGACAACTTGAGCCAAAGGAACTGAAACTATCTGGAATTCTCAACACAAATAATTATATTGATGTGGGTATTAATGACAACTTGGGTTTGAGATTTGATTGGCGGAACCATCTCATTTATCAACCAGCATTGTAGTAAAAACTTCTGCTTTGCCCCCTCTTGTTGTAGGAAAATTTTTGGCTTTCTCCCTCTTTTGTGACATTGCCGGCATATTCAATATGCTGACCTACACGGCTGCAACTTATCATGTTGCGGAGTACTTTTCCGACTAGGAGTGAGGATACGCTCTACGCTCGGTGAGATGCCCTTGGAGTCAGATGGACTCGACTACCTTTGAAGCTTCTGCAAGATTAGTTATTCTCATGAGTTGGACTTCAGCCAGTTTATTGTAATTTTTATGGTAATAAAGAACTTGATATGAGATTTTCGATTAATAAAGCTGTGTGATTTCACTTTGATATATACATTGATATACCGTGTGTGTACCAACATGATCTTGGGATGGTACGGAAACACAGGAGATTCGACCTTTCAGGTCGGATCGCTACATAAATGGTATGGGAGCTCACGGTGACCGTTGGACGTAACCTCTAGGATTGGAAAAGCCTTAGGATTTTTTTCCTTTTGTATTTAAAATTCTTATATTTCTCATCTGTTCATTTCTGACTTCTCTCCGATTCATTTCAACATTTATAGATGGCCACTTTCACCCCAGTTTGTTCACGGAGTTTTGCCAGCCTGACGTGACCATGCCCTTTGGCAAAGAGCTGGTGAAGATCGTCAGGGACGTAAGTATTGCTTTTCCAAGCACCACCGGGACTCCCATTATGTCTTTTCCACAAGACGGTCGCTACAGGATAGAGGTGCATATCCCCAGAAAGTCCTTTGGAAATCGTAAGGAACCCATTGACTTCAAGTTTGTGGCGCCCAGCTGGATTCTTGGGAGAGACATGGCAATTCATCATGCCCTCAGACGTATTCAGGAGGAATACAGGGGTGGTCCTATTTCGCCAAGCCTCAGCATGATTTGTCGCAAAGATGCCAATGGAGATATCATGAACACTCCCACTAAAGACTCCCCCATTTCCTATATCCAGACTTTGGAGACTCACATCAGGACTCTGGAGCTTCGGGTACGGATAGACACGAAGACAATGAAGAGGATGATAAACCGTGACATTGACGTCGAGGCTGACCTACAGGAAGCCAAGTACGACCATGAGCATGAAGCGAAGGATTTCTTGGAGAGGATCGAGAAGCTGAACACTCGGATTGCTACTTTGGAGGAACAGCTGGACATGGGGGAAAAATCTTCACCCAGAAGGAGACATGGCTCCCTTGATCAGCAACGATGATGGCTATGAGGAGAGCGTCACCGGAGGACCTACAACCATGTACTTTTGAAGATAACTTTAGTCATGCCATCCATGTGTCTTTATTTCTTCGATAAAACGTAGGTCGATGCCTAGTCTCATTTGGAGACTTGTATCTCGATGTTTGCACCTGATTGAATAAATGAATGAGTTTTTTGGTGTGATATGTTTGATGCATTGCATATGGGTAGTGAAAGTTTCCTTTAGGCCCTTGTTCTATTCTAATTCTCACCCCTCTGAAAACAGCAAGATGCCTCCACGACGTGATCCTGACTTCACTTTCCCGCCGGAACTCACAAAACTCCTCCAGAAGCAGAATGCACTGATGCAGTTATTGATCCAGAACCAGAACAACAACCACAACAATCACCCTCCACCTCAGGGAGACAACCTCACCCGTTTTCTGAGGCTGAATCCACCAACTTTGTCCAGTAGCACTGAGCCCATTGTGGAAGATGATTGCCTACGCAATATGGAGAGGGAACTCATCACCGCTGGATGCACAGAAGCTGAAAAGGTGCACTTTGCCGCCTATCAACTTGAGGGGCCAGCAGCTTGATGGTGGGAGAACTACACCACCATGTACCCCATTGCTGGTGTGACTTGGGAGCAGTTCAAGTTAGCTTTCTGCACTGCTCATGTCTCAGCTGGAGCAATGAGTCTGAAGAAGTGTGAGTTTCGCAACTTACGCCAGGGGAACCGCTCTGTGGTCCAGTATGTGAAGGAATTCAGTATGTTGGCTCGTTATGCACCAGGAGATGTGACCGATGATGTAGCCAAACAAGAGAAGTTCCTGGAAGGACTCAACGATGAGTTGAGCGTGCAACTGATGGTGCTACTTTCAACAACTACTAGGAGCTGGTAGACAAGGCCCTTATCTTGGAGGGGAAGCAGCAACAAATTGAGAACCGCAAGAGGAAGTATGCACAAGGGAAGTCTCACTCAGGAGGTCATCAGAATCCCCGCTACTCCTCGTACTCAAGGAATACCGGCTCAGGGATCGGTAAGTATGGAGGACACACTCATCGCGTGCACAACCATGGAGGCCTCAACCATGGAGGAAATGGGAATAATCGTCCCAACAATGGTAACTTCAAGAATGGTAATGGATGTGGGAATGACAACCAGCACCGTCCCACTGCAGCTCAGAAGGATCTGAACCATATCACCTGTTTCAAGTGCCAGAAGACAGGACACTGTGCCACTGAATGTCCTCAGAACAAGCAAGGAAATGGAAACAGCAACAACAACAGCAACTCATCAGCTAAGAAGCCAAACCCTTTTCCCCGTGGTCAGGTGAACCACATTGATGTGGAGGAAGTCTATGATCAGCCCAAGACTATGGTTGGTAAGTTTTTATTGAATTCACATTTAGTTATGGTACTTTTTGATTCCGGTGCAACTCATTCTTTCATATCAAGGGTAGTTGTGTAAAAGTATGGTTTACCCACCAGAACCCTTAGTCAACCCATTAAGGTCAATTCCCCAAGAGGCATGATGATGGTAGGGATAGGATGCCATGCCTTCAAACTCAATATAGGAAACCATGTTTTCCCCACCGACCTCATCGTCTTAGAATCCCAAGGATTGGATGTAATCCTAGACATGGATTGGTTAACCAAGTATGAAGGAAACCTTGATTGCCCCAACAAGTCTATTTTGCTCACCACCCTGTAGAACAAGAGGATTAAGTATGTATCCCTACCCACACGGATGAGTGCACAGTTAAATTCCCTCACAGGAGTTGTTCAGGAAGAAGTGTCGGTTGTACAAGACTTTCCAGATGTATTCCCGGATGAATTACCAGGCATGCCACCAGACAGAGAGATTGAGTTTCTGATAGAGTTACTACTAGGAACAGCCCCAATTTCCAAGAGACCCTATCGGATGCCCGCAAATGATTTAGAAGAAATCAAGAAGCAAATTAAGGAGTTATTGGATAAGGGATATATTCTCCCAAGTTCTTCACCTTGGGGAGCCCCAGTTCTTTTGGTGGAGAAGAAAGATAAAACCTTGAGGATGGTAGTCGATTATCGTGCATGGAACGAGGTGACTATCAAGAACAAGTACCCTCTACCGATGATTAATGACTTGTTTGATTAGCTAGTAGGAGAAAAAGTATTCTCCAAGATCGATCTTCGATCCGGGTATCACCAATTGAAAATTCGTGAACAAGATATACCCAAAACAGCCTTCACCACAAGGTATGGCTTATATGAATATACAGTCATGTGTTTTGGCTTGACTAATGCTCCTGCCTATTACATGAGCTTGACGAACAAAGTGTTTATGGAATATCTGGACAAGTTTGTCGTGGTGTTCATTGATGATATATTGATATTCTCGAAGAGCAAGGAAGAACACAAGGAACACTTGCGTTTAGTTCTAGAGAAGCTTAGAGAGCATCAGTTATATGCCAAGTTCAGCAAGTGTGAATTTTGGCTGACGGAAGTCGGATTCCTTGGACACATTATTTCCGGTGATGGAATAGCAGTGGACCCCGCTAAGGTGGAAGCAATTACCGATTGGAAGTCACCCACCTCAGTTAAGGAGATCCGCAGTTTCCTCGGACTTGCCGGATACTACCGGAGGTTCATTGAGAATTTCTCAAAGATTTCCAAACCCATGACTGAATTGTTGAAGAAAGAGTCTAAGTATATTTGGACTGAGGAATGTGAGGCTAGTCTCTAGGAGTTGAAGAAACGTTTGGTCACAGCCCTAGTGTTGATTCTGCCAAATATTAGGAAGGAATTCCAAGTATATTGTGATGCTTCGCGTCAAGGACTTGGAGGAGTACTCATGCATGAGGGAAAGTTGTAGCCTATGCATCTAGATAGCTACGACCTCATGAGTTGAACTATGCCACCCATGATTTGGAGTTAGCAGCCGTAGTGCACGCACTCAAGACCTGGAGACATTTCCTTGTCGGAAATAGTTGTGATGTTTATACCGATCATAACAGCCTGAAGTATATCTTCACGCAGAAGGAGTTGAACCTCAGACAGCGGGGATGGTCAGATTAATCAAGGACTATGACATGAGATTACACTACCATCCAGGAAAGGCAAATGTTGTAGCAGATGCCTTGAGCCAGAAGAGTTATGTGAGCACACTCATAACGGAAGGATTACCCAGGAGTTATCCGATCATCTCAGAGAACTTCGGTTAGAGATAGTTCCAAGAGAATATGTTGCGACACTAGAGATCCAGTCCACCTTAACCGAAAGAATTCGTGAAGCCCAGAAATTGGACAAGGAGATAGCTGAGAGAAAGCAAAGAATGAAGGGTGGGAAAGCTAAAGGTTTTCGTGAGGATGAACACGGAACTCTGTGGTTTGAGAACCGAATCTATGTGCCCAATGACCCAGAGCTCAGGAAGTTGATACTTCAAGAAGCCCATGATTCACCTTACTCCATACACCCAGGCAACACCAAGATGTATTTGGATTTGAAGGAAAGTTACTGGTGGACAGGTATGAAGAAGGATATTGCCGAACATGTTGTGGTATGCGATGTTTGTCAGCGAGTAAAGGCGGAACATCAAAAACCAGCAGGGTTACTCCAACCTTTGCCGATACCCGAGTGGAAATGGGATAAGCTTGGTATGGATTTCATCACAGGATTACCTAGGACCCGTTCAGGATATGATTCCATTTGGGTAGTGGTCGATCGCTTGACCAAGGTGGCTCATTTCATCCCGATGAAGACCACTTATACTAATGCTAAGTTAGCCATGGTATATATGACCAGAATCGTATGTCTGCATGGAGTTCTGAGGAGTATCGTGTCAGATAGAGGAACACAATTTACCTCAAAGTTTTGGCATCAATTACATGAAACTTTGGGTACGAGGCTAGAGTTCAGTACAACTTTTCATCCGTAGACCGATGGACAGACAGAGACTCTCAACCAGATCTTGGAAGACATGTTGAGAGCTTGTGCGCTAGACTATAGGTCTAGTTGGGATGAAAATTTACCTTACGCAGAGTTCTCATACAACAACAGTTATCAGACCAGTCTAAAGGTGGCCCCTTTCGAAGCTTTATACGGAAGGAGGTGCAGAACACCATTGATGTGGGATGGTGTTGGCAACCGAAAACTTTTTGGTCCCGATCTTGTTCGAGATTCTGAAGAGAAGGTCAAACTGATTCGTGACAGACTCAAGATAGCTCAATCCCGGCAAAAGACCTAGGCTAACAGCAAACGCAAGGAAGTGATGTATGAAGTGGGAGACCGAGCTTACCTTCGTGTGTCCCCACTTCGAGGAATCAAGAGGTTTGGTGTTAAAGGAAAGTTAGCACCCAGATTCATAGGCCCCTACAAAATTCTTGAACGTAGAGGCGAAGTTGCATACAAGCTAGAATTGCCGGAAGGATTGTCCGGAGTTCATGATGTTTTACATGTTTCCTAGCTGAAGAAATGCCATGCTGAGATGGCTGATATTCCTTCGAGAGAAACAGTGCCCTTAGAGGCCATACAACTTGACAGTGATCTGACTTACGAGGAGAAACTCGTCAAAATTCTCGAGACTACCAACAGAGTTACCCGCAACAGGATCATCAAGTTTTGTAAGGTTCTGTGGAGTCACCACACTGAGGAAGAAGCCACCTGGGAACGCGAAGAAGATCTTCGTAGAGACCACCCGCACCTATTTTCTAGCCAACCCGAATCTCGAGGGCGAGGTTCATCTTAAGGTGGGTAGGTTTGTAACATCCCAAAAATTTCATTTTGGAATGTTATGAAATATATCTATGCATCATCATCACCTTGTTTGAATGAATGGAATGGTTGAAATGCTTCTTTTGAATTTCTAAAAGGCCATTTCAATTTCTTCCTATATTTGTTTCACCTAATTGAAAACCTCTGGAAAAGTTCAAAGAAAACAAGGGAGTAACATGACACTCCACACCAGGGACATCTTGGTTGGTTATTTGAACAAAAAAACCAGGGGTCAATTTGAAATTTTGTCTCAAAAAGATTTAAAATCAATATAGGCATTCCCTGAAAAATAATTTTTTTGAAAGTATTCAATATGACAGAGGAAAAATGTTCATTAATTGGCATTAATTATCCTGATCATTTTGATATATATATTTCCTATATTTGGAAATGTTTTGAATGCATTCATGGAGTTTTGAATGCCTTGGAATATAAAAGGAAACGAATTATTTTGAAATCGGGCCGGCCCACAGCTTTTAAACCTCGAGATCCCTCCGGATCGGCCGACCGACACGCTGACGCTGCCCTCTCTCTCTCTGATGGCCCGGCCCCACCGCCCGATCCTGATAACCCCGCGGTCACCTTCCTCCTCCCGCTCCTCTATTCACGCCGTCGAGATCACCGCACCGGATCTCCCTCCTCTTTCCCTATTCGACCACCGCACCGCCCTAGAAGAACCCCCCGACCCTCCGCTCTTCCTTCCCCACCCAAAACCCCTCTTCCCTCGCCGGAGCGCTTCCCCCACACCTCGCCGGAGTTCGGACTCCATCCGAACCTCCCCAAGCTCCTGGTCGTCGTCTCCGTCGTCCCGAGCCCCGTCTGACCCCACCATTCGCCACCGGATATTTGCCGCCTTTGCCTGAGCACCTCGGACGTCACCCTCGACCACCGCACCATCATCTTCGACCACCTGCAACAACCGGCCGCCGTCGATCTCACCGGAAACCTCGACACCCCCTCTGTAAGCCACCGCACCCACCCGTAGTCGTCCAATCCCGATCTAACGATCTAGATTAGATGTATTTAAACTCTAAAATGGTACACATTAAGTCTCAGTCGTCTGCCGCAAACACCCCGCACACACGCCCTCGTGGCGAACCAAAGCATGCCACGTCACCCTGTCCGTTAGTTAGGTTAGTTTTTCTTTCTCTATTCTATTTTAGAAAAGAGATTGTATTCTGATTTTGTGTTTGTTATATCTTTTAAACTATTATGTATTTTTAGTTGATTCTTTTTGCATTAGTTCACAAATTTGTTGTAGTTTATGTCTTTATGCTTCGATTTCAAATTTGAAATTTTAAATTTGAATCTAACCAAATTTGTTCAAATTGCAAAAACCTGTATAACTAGAGTTTAAAAATATATTTTTGTATGAATCTTTTTTCCACTAATTTCTATTAGTTAGAACTATCATCCTACATAGTTTGAGAATTTTTAGGATAAATTTTATATTGGTTTTTTAAGAAAACAAAATATGTTTAGTTCTTAATATAGTTTAATTAGTTTGATTTTAATTTAATTTGAATCTGAATTGGTTTATCTTTTTTTTAGTTTTCATTAGGTTCTGTTGTTTCAACATTAGGTGTAATAACTAGCTAATATTTAGAATGATGGTTTAGTTTTATACCCTATCTTTATTCTTTATCATTAGGTATAGTTTTATAAAAACAATTTACTTTTACTTTCACAAACTATTTAGATGATTAAATTGGGTTTTCTAACAAATAATTTTAGTAATTCTATTCTGTTAAGTAATATGATGATAATAATATTTGTGTTAATAATAATGTTGTTTTGGTTTTCTATTCTAAAGTTATAGGAAAATTCAAGTTAGTTTCATTTAGTATTGTTTTACAAATTATAATATTTTAGAAGTTTCTCGTTACACAAAGTTTTAGTGGATTTAATTCTGTTTACTAAGATAGATTTTATTCTTTCTTTTCTGTTAACCATTGTTTTGTTATTAATATAGTTGTTTGTCTTATTTTATATTAGTTGTAGTTTTGACACTAAAACATTTGTGAGTCAAATATTGGCTTTGATTTCTTCCTCTTGATTGTTACTATTGAATGGTTTTAGTATTGTTTTAGTTTAATCTGGCTGATTGTGTGAGTTGTATTTTAGTTGTATGCTTATTGTGTGCTCGATTTGTTAGATCATCGGGAGTGCAAAGCTTGTTATCTAGAGTCACTTGAGTACAAGGATCCTCAGCAAGGCAAGTCACTTTGACCATGTATACCTATGTTTTTATTGCACTAGTTCTACCATATCTCCAATTGTATGCAAAGTAGGTAATTTGGAAACTTGGTTACTTGATGTAGTATCATTGTGGTAGGTCCCCCTCAACCCTTGAAACCTTGGCCTCGAGAAGCATTGTTTTAAATTTTGCTATGCTAATAGTAGATGGGGTTGGTTGTGTGATTCATGAGTGTAGTGAGGAAATAATTACAAGACCTGCAAGATGATCAAGACTTCAAGACACCGAGTTTTCAACATACCTCTAGGTGGATGATGGTTGAACGGCGCCCTGGAGAAACCAGTGGTTAGCCTAGGTGTTGCTGGAGAAGTGCCAGTATTCGCGCGGAAAGGTCCACCCAGGCACAAAGAGATGGATGGATGCTTCAATACCCAAGGCTTACCTGCACAGCCACAAGCTATTATGGGCTCTGGCTTGGTTGGACATTGTGGTGACCCTGGACAGGCGGTGCTACGAGATGTAGAAGAACGGTAGGAAAGGATGGGCACCGACAGAGTCTCAAAGGAACCCCTTAGAAGACCATGTTTTGATCATCCGTTCCTCAAACACCCTGAAGTACGAGGAATCCAATGGAGGCGATCAAATCTTGTGGGGAACGTGTGCAAAATTCTGCAGAGTACCCAAACCTAATCGATTAGCCGTGTCCACTATCATGGACAACTTGAGCCAAAGGAACTAAAACTATCTCGAATTCTCAACACAAATAATTATATTGATGTGGGTATTAATGACAACTTGGGTTTGAGACTTGGCTGGCTGAACAATCTTATTAATCAACCAACATTGTAGTAATAACTTCTCCTTTGCCCCCTCTTGTTGTAGGAAAAAAAATTGGCTTTACGCAAAACTTACCACACCCTACCATTTTTTGCATATAGAATAGATGATTACTTTCTCCCTCTTTTGTGACATTGCCGACATATTCAATATGTTGACCTACACGGCTGCAACGTATCATATTGCAGAGTACTTTTCTGACCAGGAGTGAGGATACGCTCTACGCTCGATGAGATGCCCTTGGAGTCAGATGGACTCGACTACCTTTGAAGTTTCCGCAAGATTAGTTATTCTCATGAGTTGGCCTTCAGCCAATTTATTGTAATTTTTATTGTAATAAAGAACTCGATTTGAGATTTTTGATTAATAAAGCTATGTGATTTCACTTTGATATATACATTGATGTACCGTGTGTGTACCAGCATGATCTTGGGATGGTACGGAAACACCAGAGATTCGACCTTTCAGGTCGGGTCGCTACACCAAAATGCTTGTGGTAAAGCCTTATGAGGCTCCCATGAAGAAAGAGAAGAAGAAGAAACCATGCTAGGCTAGCATCCGCATCAAGGATTGCTATTTCTTGAGCATGCGTTAGTTTCCTGTGAAGAGGAACGGTTTGATGCTACAAAGTAGATATGTATTTCCGTTAGTTTTTGAGAACCAAGGTATCAATCCAGTAGGAGATACAAGCGACCACCGATAGATATACCTGCACAAGGAATCAAACTCTTGCACCTGACGCTATAAAGGGGTTGTCAATCCCTTTATGGTCATTTGCAGGGATTAGATCTAGTAGAGATAGATATAGGATGCTTGAACGCAAAGTAAAACTAAAAGTAAAAACAATGCAGCAAGTATTTTTGGTGTTTTTGGTTTTAGATCTGAAAATATAATATGGAAAATAGACCCGGGGGCCATAGGTTTCACTAGATGCCTTCTCTCATGATGCCAAGTATTACGATGGGTGAACAAATTACTGTCAAGCAATTGATAGAAATGCTAATAGTTATGAAGATATCCAAGGCAATATTATGCATATAGTTATCACGTACATGACAAGTGGACCGAAATGATTCCGCTGTTTGGGAATGTTGCATGGGAAACAAAAAAATTCCTACGTTCACGCAAGACCTATCCATGGTGATGAGCATCTACGAGAGGGAGAGTGGATCTACATACCCTTGTAGATTGCTAACCAGGAAGCGTTAAGAAATGCGGTTGATGTACAAACGTGTTCGCGATCCAAATCGCCGAGCGTCCCGTGATCCAATCACGATCCGTCCCAATCTAGCACCAAACAGACGGCACCTTCGCATTCAGCACACGTATGCCTTGATGACGATCTCCGCCTTCTTGATCCAGAAAGGGGGGTGGAGAGGTGGAAGAGTTCTCCAACAGCGTGACGGCGCTCCGGTGATGGTGGTGGAGCTGTTCCGGCAGGGCTTTGCCTAAGCACTGTAGAAAACCGATCTAGAGGAGAAACTATGCACTAGAGAAGAGGGCAGCACATGGCAGAAAATTATGTGCAAAACCCCTCAAAACCATTAGTATATATAGGAGGAAGGGAGGAGGAGGCTTGTCCCTCAAGGGGCCAGCCCTAGGCTTCGTCCGAACCAAGGAGGGAGGAGTCGTCCTCCTCCACACCTAGTAGGATTAGGACTCCTTCCTTATTTGACCTTTTTGCCTTCTTCCACCTTTTTCCTTTTGGGCTTTTCTTCCCAGCCGCATGGGACTTGTGTGGGACTTCTACCAGCCCATGTAGCCTCTTTGATCGAAATACCCCTCCCGATGGTCCCCCAGTACACTACCGACACTCCCGTTACACTACCGATGAGCCCAAAACTTTTCTGGTGACCAAAGCAGGACTTCCTATATATCAATCTTTACCTATGGACCATTCCGAAGCTCCTCGTGACGTCCGGGATCTCATCCGGGACTACGAACAACCTTCGTTCACCACCATGCATAACTCTATACTACCGAAACGTCACCAAACCTAAAGTGTGCAGACCCAGCGGGTTCGAGAACTATGTACACATGACCAGGACACCTCTACGGTCAATAACCAATAGCGGGACCTAGATGCCCATATTGGTTCCTACATATTGTACGGTGATTATTATCGGTCGAACCTCTATGTCAAGGATTCAGTTAATCCCGTATGATGTTCCCTTTATTCTTCGGTATGTTACTTGCCCGAGATTCGATCGTCGGTATCTCGATACCTAGTTCAACCTCGTTACCAACAAGTCTCTTTACTCGTTCCGTAATACAAGATCCCGTGGATAACACTTAGTCACATTGCTTGCAAGGCTTATTATGATGTTGTATTACCGAGTGGGCCCTGAGATACCTCTTCGTCACACGGAGTAACAAATCCCAGTCTAGATCCATGCCAACCCAACAGACACCCTCATAGATACCTATAATGCACCTTTATAGTCACCCAGTTATGTTGTGACGTTTGATACACACAAGGCACTCCTACGGTGTCCGTGATTTGCATGATCTCATGCTCATAGGAACATATACTTGACATGCAGAAAACAGGAGCAAAAAACTGACATGATCATATGCTACGTTTGTAGTTTGGGTCTTGTCCATTATATCATTATTCTAATGATGTGATCCCGTTATAAAATGAAATCACATGTCAATGGCTAGGAAACCTTGACCATCTTTAATTAACGAGCTAGTTCACTAGAGGCATACTAGGGACCAAGGGTTGTCTATTTACCCACACACGTAATGTGTTTCCAATCAATACAATTATAGCATGGATAATAAACAATTATCATGAACACGAAAATATAATAATGAATACTTTATTTATTGCTTGTAGGGCATATTTCCAACAGTCTCCCACTTGCACTAGAGTGAATAATCTAGTTCACATCACTATGTAATTTACATTGTAATGAATCGAACACCCATGCAATTCTGGTGTTGATCATGTTTAGCCGTTGGAAGAGGTTTAGTCAACGGGTATGCAACATTCAGATCCGTGTGTACTTTGCAAATATTTATGTCCTTATCCTCAATGTAATCTCAGATGGAGTTGAAGCGTCGCTTTATGTGTCTGGTCCTCTTGTGAAACCTTGGTTCCTTTGCCAGAGCAATGGCACCAGTGTTGGCACATAACAGGTTCATTGGATTCAGTGCACTGGGTACTACTCCACGATCTGTCATGAATTGCTTCATCCAGACACCTTCCTTCACCGCCTCCGAGGCTGCGTTGTACTCCGCTTCGCATGTAGAATCGGCTACCATGCTTTGCTTGGAACTGCACCAGCTCACCGCTCCCCCGTTGAGAATAAATACGTATCCGGTTTGTGACTTAGAGTCATCCGGATCAGTGTCAAAGCTTGGATCGATGTAACCCTTTACGACGGGCTCTTCATCACCTCCATAAACGAGAAACATTTCCTTACTCCTGTTCAGGTACTTAAGGATATTCTTGACCGCCGCCTAGTGCTCCTTTCCAGGATCACTTTGAAACCTACCGGCCATACTTATGGCGAGGCTGACATCGGGTCTTGTGCACAACATTGCATACATGATAGATCCTATGGCTGAAGCATAGGGGATGACAATCATCTTTTCTCTATCTTCTGCAGTCACTCGGCATTGAGTCTTACTCAACTTCACACCTTTGTAACACAGGCAAGAACCCCTTCTTGGCCTAATACATTTTGAACTTCTTCAAAACTTTATCAAGGTATGTTCTCTGTGAAAGTGCTATTAAGCGTCTCGATCTATCTCTATAGATCTTTAATGCCTAATATCAAAGTAGCTTCTCCTGGGTCCTTCATTGAAAAACTCTTGTTCAAATATTCCTTCATGCTTTCCAGCATTTCTATATTGTTTCCAATTAGCAATATGTCATCCACATATAATATTAGATACGCTATAGATCTCCCCCTCACTTTCTTGTAAATACGAGCTTCTCCATAAACTTGTATAAACTCAAACGCTTTGATCACCTCATCAAAGCGCTTATTCCAACTCCAAGATGCTTGCACCAGCCCATAAATGGATCGCTGGAGTTTGCAAACTTTGTGAGCATTCTCTGGATCGACAAAACCTTCTGGTTGCGTCATATACAACTCTTCCTCAAGAAAACCATTGAGGAATGCTGTCTTGATATCCATCTGCCAAATTTCATAGTGGAAATAAGCAGCTATTGCTAACATGATTCTGACGGACTTAAGCATCACTACGGGTGAGAAGGTCTCATCGTAGTCAACTCCTTGAACTTGTGAAAAACCCTTTGCCACAAGTCGAGCTTTATAGACAGTGACATTACCGTCCGCGTCCGTCTTCTTCTTAAAGATCCATTTGTTCTGAATAGCCTTCAGGTAATACTTCCACAGTCCACACTTTGTTTTAATACATGGATCCCATCTTAGATTTCATGGCCTCTAACCATTTCTCGGAATCTGAGCCCATCACCGCTCCTTCATAGCTCATAGGTTCATTGTTGTCCAACAACATGACCTCCAAGACAGGGTTGCCGTACCACTCAAGAGAAGTATGCGCCCTTGTCGACCTACGAGGTTCAATAGTAACTTGATTCGAAGCTTCTTGATCATCATCATTAACTTCCTCTTCAACTATCGTAGGCTCTACAGAAACATCTTTCTACGCTGCGCTACTCTCTGGTTGAAGTAAAGGTTGAATAACCTCATAAAGCTCTATTTTCCTCCCACTCAATTCTTTCAAGAGAAACTCTTTCTCAAGAAATGTTCCGTCTTTGCGAGAAACACTTTGCCTTCGGATCTGAGGTAGAAGGTATACCCGACTGTCTCTTTCGGGTATCCTATGAAGACGCATTTCTCTGCTTTGGGTTCCATATTTTCAGGTTGAAGCTTTTTGACATTAGCATCACATCCCCAAACTTTAAGAAATGACAACTTTGTCCTCTTGCCAAACCATATTTCATATGGCGTCGTCTCAATGGATTTTGATGGTGCCCTATTTAAAGTGAATGTAGTTGTCTCTAATGGATAACCCCAAAACGATAGTGGCAAATCAGCAAGAGACATCATAGATTGCACCATATCTAATAAGGTTCGATTATGACGTTCGTACACACCATTACTCTGTGGTGTTCTAGGCGGCATCAACTGTGAAACAATTCCACACTGTCTTAAGTGACTGCCAAACTCATAACTCAGATACTCACCTCCTCGATCAGATCGCAGGAATTTAATATTCTTGTTACGATTATTCTCAACTTCACTCTGAAATTGCTTGAACTTTTCAAACGTTTCAGACTTGTGTTTCATTAAGTAAATATACCCATATCTACTTAAGTCATCAGTGAAGGTGAGAAAATAACGATATCCACCGCGCGTTGCAATATTCATTTGACCGCACACATTATTATGTATGATTTCCAACAAGTCACTTGCCCGTTCCATTGTTCCAGAGAACGGCGTTTTAGTCATCTTGCCCATGAGGCATGGTTCACATGTGTCAAGTGATTCAAAATCAAGTGACTCCAAAATTCCATCAGCAAGGAGCTTCCTCATGCGTTTTACACCAATATGACCCAAACGGCAGTGCCACAAGAAAGTGGTACTATCATTATCAACTCTACATCTTTTGGCATCAATGTTATGAACATGTGTATCATCACTATCAAGATTCAATATGAATAAACCCCTCACATTGGGTGCATGACCATAAAAGATATTACTCATATAAATAGAACAACCATTATTATTTGATTTAAATGAGTAATCGTCTCGCAATAAACAAGATCCAGATATAATGTTCATGCTTAATGCAGGCACTAACTAACAATTATTCAGGTTCATCACTAATCCCGATGGTAATCGAAGAGAGAGCGTGCCGACGGCGATCACATCAACCTTGGAACCATTTACCACGCGCATCATCATTTCGTCCTTTGCCAGCCTTCGTTTATTCCGTAGTTCATGTTTTGAGTTGCAAATGTGAGCAACCGAACCGGTATCAAATACCCAGGCACTACAACGAGAGATAGTAAGGTACACATCAATAACATGTATATCATATATACCTTGTTTGTCGTTGGCCGCCTTCTTGTCAGCCAGGTACTTGGGGCAGTTCTGCTTGAAGTGACCAGTTCCCTTGCAATGAAAGCACTCACCTTCTTGCTTGGGTCCATGCTTAGGCTTCTTTACAGGAGTGACAACTGCTTTGCAATCCTTCTTGGTTTTACCCTTCTTGCCCTTGCCCTTGCCCTTGCCATTCTTCTCGAAACTAGTGGTTTTATTGACCATCAACACTTGATGTTCTTTCTGGATTTCATACTCATCGACTTTTAGCATCGCAAATAGCTCGGCGACTGACTTGTTCATCACGTGCATGTTATAGTTCATCACAAAGCTCTTGTAACAAGGTGGTAGTGATTGAAGAACTCTGTCAGTGATCGCCTCTGGCGGAAGGGCAATTCCCAACTCCCCAAGACGAGTCGAATACCCAGACATTCTGAGTATATGTTCACTGATAGACACGTTCTCCCACATCTTGCAAGCATAGAACTTATCAGAGGTCTCATACCTCTCGATCTGGGCATTCTTCCGAAAGATGAACTTCAACTCCTGGAACATCTCATATGCTCCATGACGTTCAAAACGTCTTTGAAGTCCCGGTTCTAAGACATACAATATTGCACACTAAACTATTGACTAATCTCCAGAACGTGCCTCCCAAGCATTCTTAACGTCTTCGGATGACATGTCTTCGGGTTGGTCACCAAGCGGTGCATCAAGGACATATGATTTCTGGGAAGCCGTGAGGATAATCCTCAGATTACGGGCCCCGTCAACAAAATTACTTCCATCATCTTTCAACTTAGCTTTCTCTAGGAACGCATTAAAATTCAGGGGTGCTACTGCGCGAGCCATTGATCTACAACATAAATATGCAAAGGTTACTTAGACTATTGTTCAAGATAATGAGTTTTAGTTAATCAAATTACTAAAGCTCCCACTCAAATTGACATCCCTCAGGTCATTTGAGTGTCACATGATCCAAATCTACCAACTCAAGTCTGATCATCACGTGAGTTGAGGTGGTTTCAATGGTGAACATCAACATGTTGATCATATCTACTATATGACTCATGTTCGACCTTTCGGTCTCTTGTGTTCCGAGGCCATGTCTGTACATGCTAGGCTCGTCAAGTTTAACCCGAGAGTTCTGCATGTGCAACACTGGTTGCACCCGTTGTATGTGAACGTAGAGTCTATCACATCCGATCATCACGTGGTGTCTCGACAGGACGGACTTTCGCAACGGTGCACACTCGGGGAGAACACAATTCATCTTGAAATTTTAAGTGAGGGATCACCTTATAATGCTACCGTCGCCCTAAGCAAAACAAGGTGCATAAAAGGATTAACATCACATGCAAATCATAAGTGACATGATATGGCCATGAACTTGTGCTTTTGATCTCCATATTGAAAGCACCGGCATGATCTTCATTGTCACCGGCACGACACCATGATATCCATCATCTTGATCTCCATCAACGTGTCGCCATCGGGGTTGTCGTGCCCACCATGCTTCTACTACTATTTCTACTGTTTAGTGATAAAGTAGAGCATTACATAGCGCTTAATGATTGACACGTAGGTCATACAATAATTAAAGACAACCCTATGGCTCCTGCCGGTTGCGGTACTCATCAACGTGCAAGTCGTGATATTATATACAACACATGATCATCTCATACATCACATATATCACATCATGTAATTGGCCATATCACATCACAACATACCCTGCAAAAACAAGTTAGACATCCTCTAATTGTTGTTGCATGTTTTACGTGGCTGATACGGGTATCTAGCAAGAACAATTCTCACCTACGCATAAACTACAACGATGATACATAAGTTGCTTTTCAACCTTCTCAAGCACCGCCTTTGTCAAATACGATCCAACTAAAGTAGGAGAAACAGACACCCGCCAACCATCTTTGTGCAACGAAGTTACACGTCAGTCGATGGAAATGGTCTCTCATAAGCGTACGAGTAATGTTGGTCCGGGCCGCTTCATCCTACAATACCGCTGAACCAAAACACAACCAAGGGAGGAAGCAATCTAAGCATCAACACCCACAAACTCTTTGTGTTCTACTTGATATCTCATCTACACATAGACCTAGCTCATGATGCCACTGTTGGGGAACATTGCATGGGAAACAAAAAAATTCCTACGTTCACGCAAGACCTATCCATGGTGATGAGCATCTACGAGAGGGTGAGTGGATCTACATAACCTTATAGATCACTAAGAGGGAAGCGTTAAGAAACACACTTGATGTAGTCGAACGTCTTCACGATCCAAATCGCCGAGCGTCCCGCGATCGAATCACAATCCGTCCCGATCTAGCACCGAACGGACGGCACCTCCGCGTTAAGCACACATACGGCTTGATGATGATCTCCGCCTTCTTGATCAAGGAAGAGGGGGTAGAGATGTGGAAGATTTCTCCAGAAGCATGACGATGCTCCGGCAATCGTGGTGGAGCTGTTCCGGCAGGGCTTCGCCTAAGCACTGCAAAAAACATCTCTAGAGGAGAAACTATGCACTAGAGAAGAGGGCAGCACGTGGCAGAAAATTCTGATCAAAAACCCTCAAAACCACTAGTATATATAGGAGGAGGGGAGCAAGAGGCTTGGACCTCAAGGGGCCATCCCTAGGCTTCGGCCGAACCAAGGAGGGACGAGTCCTCCTCTTCCACTCCTAGTAGGATTAGGACTCCTTCCTTATTTGTTCTTTTTTGCCTTTTTCCACCTTTTTCCTTTTGGGCTTTTCTTCCCAGCCGCATGGGCCTTGTGTGGGAATTCCACCAGCCCACTAAGGGCTGGTTTTCACCTTCCCACAACCCATGTAGCCTCTTGGGTCGAAATACCCGTCCCGATGGTCCCCCGATACACTCCCGGCACTCCCGGTACACTACTGATGAGCCCGAAACTTTTCTGGCGACCAAAACAGGACTTCCTAGATATCAATCTTTACCTCTGGACCATTCCAGAGCTCCTTGTGACGTCCGGGATCTCATCCGGGACTCTGAACAGCCTTCGGTCACCACCATGCATAACTCTATACTACCGAAATGTCACCAAACCTTTAGTGTGAAGACCCCACGGGTTCGAGAACTACTAGACATGACCGAGACACCTCTATGGTCAATAACCAATAGAGGGACCTGGATGCCCATATTGTTTACTACATATTCTATGAAGATCTTTATCGGTCGAACCTCTATGTCAAGGGTTCAGTTAATCTCGTATGATGTTCCCTTTGTTCTTCGGTATGTTACTTCCCCGAGATTCGATCGTCAGTATCTCCATACCTAGTTCAACCACGTTACCGGCAAGTCTCTTTACTCATTCCATAATACAAGATCCCGTGGCTAACACTAAGTTACATTGCATGCAAGGCTTATTATGATGTTGTATTACCGAGTGGGCCCTGAGATACCTCTTTGTCACACGGAGTAACAAATCATAGTCTTGATCCATGCCAACCCAACAGACACCCTCGGAGATACCTGTAATGCACCCTTATAGTCACCCAGTTACGTTGCGACGTTTGATACACACAAGGCACTCCTCTGGTGTCCGTGAGTTGCATGATTTCATGGTCATAGGAACATATACTTGACATGCAGAAAACAGTAGCAATAAACTGACATGATCATATGCTACGTTTGTAGTTTGGGTCTTGTCCATCACATCATTCTTCTAATGATGTGATCCCGTTATGAAATTACATCACATGTCAATGGATAGGAAACCTTGACCATCTTTGATTAATGAGCTAGTTCACTAGAGGCATACTAGGGACCAAGTGTTGTCTATTTACCCACACATGTAAAGTGTTTCCAATAAATACAATTATAGCATGGATAATAAACAATTATCATGAACAAGTAAATATAATAATAAACACTTTATTTATTGCCTCTAGGGCATATTTCCAACATCCGCATCTACAACTATTACTCCACACATCGACCGACTCCTGCCTGCATCTAGAGTATTAAGTTCAGGAAGAATAGAGTAACACATTAGGTAAGAAGACATGATGTAGAGGGCTAAACTCAAGAAATATGATGAAAACACCATATATTTACCCTTGATGGCAAAAATAAAATACATGCCTCACTACCCCTACTATGTCTCTGGGTGAGGACACTGCAAGATTGAACCCAAAACTAAGCACTTCTCCTATTGCAAGAATTACCAATCTAGTTGGCCAAACAAAACCAATAAATCGAAGAGAGTTGCAAAGATATGAAATCATGCATATATGAATTCAAGAAAGACTCAAATAATATTCATGGATAAGTTGAACATAAACTCACAATTCATCGTATCTCGACAAACACACCGCAAAAGAGTATTACATCGGATAGGTCTCCATGAAGATCATGAAGACCATGGTATTGATAAGCAAAGAGAGAGAAGAAGCCATCTAGCTACTAGATATGGACCTATAGGTCTGTGGTGAACTACTCACGCATCATCAGAGGGGAAATGGAGTTGATGTAGATGCCCTCCGTGATCGAATCCCCCTCCGGTAGATTACTAGAACAGGCTCCAAGACTGGATCTCTCGAGAAAGGAAGCTTCTAGCGGCGGAAAAGTGTTTTCGTGGCTCGTTCTGATAATGATGGAATATTTGGGTATTTATAGGCCAAAGATTAGGGTTAGAGGAGTTGCCAGGGGCCCACAAGCCTGCCCGGCGTGGGTGCCCCCCTGGCCGCGGCAAGCGGGCTTGTCGCCCCTTGGCAGTCCTCTTCCTTTGTTCTCAAGTCTCGTGGCTTCCATATTTTTCATAAAAAAATCATTCCGGAGGTTTTATTACATTTGGACTCTGTTTAATATTCCTTATCTGCGAAACTGAAAAACAAGGAAAAAACAAAAATTGGCACTAGGCTCTAGATTAATAGGTTAGTCCCAAAATAGTATAAAATAGCATATTAATGCATATAAAAGATCCAAAACACATAATATAATAGCATGGAACAATCAAAAATTATACGTTGGAGACGTATCAGCATCCCCAAGCTTAATTCCTTCTCGTCCTCGAGTAGGTAAATGATAAAAACATAATTTTTGATGTGGAATGCTACCCAACATACTTATCCATGTAATATTCTTTATTGTGGTATGAATTCACACATTTTATGTTCTCAAACCTTTTCAACTCTCACGCAATAGATGAGCGTGAGCCATGGATATAGCATTATAGGTGGAATAGAATATGGTGGGGGTGCAAGGGAAAAAGGAGAAGATAGTCTCACATCAACTAGATATCAATGTGAGTCAGTAGGGATTGCCATGCAATATATGCACTTAGAGCTATAAGTGTATGAAATCTCAAAAAGAAAACTAAGTGGTCATGCAAAATGAATATCCACTAGTTATATGAAAGTGACAAAATAGGAGACTCTCTATCATGAAGATCATGGTGCTACTTTGAAGCACAAGTGTGGAAAAAGATAGTAGCAATTGTCCCTTCTCTCTTTCTATAATTTTTATTATTATTTTGTGGGCTTCTTTGGCCTCTCTTTTTTGTTTGGGCTTCACTGGCCTCTTTTATTTTTTGTAAAGTCCGAATACTCGTCCCAACTTGTGAGGGAGTCATAGCCTCCATCATCCTTTTATCTCATGGGGCAATGCTCTATTAATGAAAAATCATCACACTTTTAGTAACTTATAACTCAAAGATATAACTCTATATGAAATATGAAGTGATGATGCAAGTCATAGAAAAACTACTTGGTGGAAGTTGCATGGAAATATATCTCGGAATGGCTATGGAAATGACAAAATAGGTAGGTATGGTGGCTGTTTTGAGGAATATATGGTGGCTGTTTTGAGGAAGGAGGGTTTGATGTACCAGCGAAAGTTGTGCAGTACTAGAGAGGCTAGCAAAGATGGAAGGGTGAGAGTGCATATAATCCATGGACTCACATTAGTCATAAAGAACTCATATAATTATTGCAAAAGTCTTTTAGTCATCAAACAAAGCATTAGACGCATGCTCCTAGGGGAGAGGTTAATAGGAGTTAACCATCGCGCACTCCCGACCCGCACACAAAGGTCGACAATCATTACATAAGTCGTGCTCCGACTTCGTTACATAACGGTTCACCATACGTGCATGCTACGGGAATCACAAGCTTTAACACACGCATCTCTTCATTTCACAACTACTCACTAGCATGACTCTCATCTTACCATCCCTATTATCTCAAAACTATATGCGAGGAATCTAACTTCTCATACTTGTTAATGCACTTAATATGAAAGTTTTTATTATATCCCTCTTGGATGCCATTATATTAGGACTAACCTAAACAAATTACCATGCTGTTTTAAGAAACTCTCAAAATAATATAAGTGAGGAACGAGAGTTCAATAATTTCTATAAAATATAACACCATTATGCTCTAAAAAGATATAAGTGAAATACTAGAGCAACATTGCCTAGCTCAAAAGATATAAGTGAAGCATATAGACTATTCTAAAAAATTCACGATTCAGCATGTCTCTCTCTAAAGATGTGTGCAGCAAGGATGATTGTGGTAAACTAAAAAGTAAAGACTCATATCATACAAGACGCTCCAAGCAAAACACGTATCATGTGGTGAATAAAAATATAGCCTCAAGTAAATTTACCGATGGATTGAAGACGAAAGAGGCGATGCCTTCCGGGGCATCCTCAAGATTAGGATCTTTGGTATCCTTTAATATGACTTGGTGTGCCATGGGAATCCCCAAGCTTAGGATATTGCCACTCTTTATTCCACAGTCCATCAAATCTTCACCCAAAACTTGAAAACTTCACAACACAAAACTCAACAGAAAACTAATGAGATCCGTTAGTATAAGAAAAATAAATCACCAATTTAGGTACTATTGTGAACTTACTATTTATTTATATTTTTGTAATACCTACTGTATTCTAACTTCTCCATGACTCATATCCCCGATACGACCCATAGATACATCAAAATAAACAAAGAACACAAAGAAAACAGAATCTTTCAAAAACAGAACGGTCTATAGCAATCTGTAAACTTAGAATACTTATGAACACTAAGAATTCTGAAAAAATATGAGAACTAGGGAAATTCGTATATCAAACCTGTGTAAAAATTTCAGATAAATTTGATGCTCTGAAAAATTCAGAAAATTCCTGGACTAGCGCAAAAGTTTCTATTTTTCAGCAAGATCAAATCAACAACTACCGTAGATCACCCCAAAGGTTTTACTTAGCTCAAACACTAATAAAAACACAAAAACACAATCACTACAGAAGTAATAATATGCCAAACACACCAAAACAGAAGCAAAAAAGCAGAAAGCAAAATAAAATTGGGTTGCCTCCCAACAAGCGCTATTGTTTAACGCCCCTAGATATGCATAACGATTTGAATGATGCTGACATAAAAAGTAGTAGTTGAGATATGCAAAAGAGCATCATGAATAGCATGAAAAACACATTTAAGTCTAACCCACTTCCTATGCATAGGGATTTTGTGATCGAACAATTTATGGGAACAAGAATTAACTAGCATAGGAAGGCAAAACAATCATAACTTCAAAACTTTGAACACATAGAGAGGAAACTTGATATTATTGCAATTCCTACAAGCATATGTTCCTCCCTCATAAAAAATTTCAGTATAATCATGAAGGAATTCAACAATATAACTATCATATAAAGTTTTCTCTTCATGATCCACATGCATGCAAAGTTGATACTCTTCCAAAATAGTGGGATTATCATTAACTGAAGTCATGACCTCTCCAAACTCACTTTTATCAAAAATTTCATAAGATTAAACACTCTCCAAAATAGTGGGATCAATAATGTCTAAAGTTGACACTCTTCCAAACCCACTTTCAGTGTCATATTAATCATGAGTATTAAATAAATTATCAAGATCATAAGAAGCATTATCACCCCAATCATCATCATTGCAATAAGTAGTGGTCATGGGAAACTCATCAAATATAGCATCCCCAAGCTTGTCATTTTGCATATCATTAACATAGTTGACATTAATAAAATTATAACAATACCATTGCAATCATGCTTTTCATTCAAGGAACTATCATGAATCTCCTTACAAATTTCTTCTTTCCACACTTCATCAAGATTTTGAGATTCATGATTTTCAAAAAATCTTCATAGAGATAATCAAATGCACTCAACTCACTAGTAATTGGTTCATCATAATTCGGTATTTTGAAAATATTAGCAAGTGGATGAGGATCCATATCAATAGGTTTTTAGCAAGCGAAGATGCAAGCATATAGAAGGCACATTGCAGCACAAGCAAACATAGCAACGAAAAGGCGAACGGAAGAAGGGCGAATAAAAAGGCAAATCTTTTTGGTATTTCCTGAAAATCGTTTTAGAAGTGGGGGAGAGGAGAACGAGAGGCAACTGGAAACTAATGTAAATTCAAAACACGAGTTTGTGATGGGTACTTGGTATTCTTGACTTGCTATGTATCTCCTCGGCAACGGCGCCAGAAATCCTTCTTGCTACTTCTCGAGCATGTGTTGGTTTCCCATGAAGAGGAACTGTTTGATGCAGCAAAGTAGATAAGTATTTCCCTAAGTTTTTGAGAACCAATGTATCAATCTAGTAGGAGATACAAGCGATCCAACAATAGATATACCTGCACAAGAAATCAAACTCTTGCACCCAACGCCATAAAGGGGTTGTCAAACCCTTCACGGTTATTTGCAAGCATGAGATCTAGTAGAGATAGATATAATAGGATGCTTGAACGGAAAGTAAAACTAAAATTAAAAACAATGCAGCAAGTATTTTTGGTGTTTTTGGTATTATATCTGAAAATATAATATGGAAAATAGACCCGGGGGCCATAGGTTTCACTAGATGGCTTCTCTCATGATGGCAAGTATTACGGTGGGTGAACAAATTACTATCGAGCTATCGATAGAAAAGAGAATAGTTATGAAGATATCCAATGCAATGATTATTCATATAGGTGTCATGTCCGTGACAAGTAGACCGAAACGATTCTACAACTACTACTATTACTCCACACATCGACCGACTCCTGCCTGCATCTAGAGTATTAAGTTCATGAAGAATAGAGTAACACATTAGGTAAGATGACATGATGTAGAGGTATAAACTCAAGCAATATGATGAAAACCCCATATTTTTACCCTTGATGGCAATAATACAATACGTGCCTCGCTACCCCTACTATGTCACTGGGTGAGGACACCACAAGATTGAACCCAAAACTAAGCACTTCTCCTATTGCAAGAATTACAAATCTAGTTGGCCAAACCAAACCAATAACTAGAAGAGACTTGCAAAGTTATGAAATCATGCATATAAGAATTCAGGAAAGAATCAAATAATATTCATGGATAATCTGAACATAAACCCACAATTCATCGGATCTCGACAAAAACACCGCAAAGGAGTATTACATCTGATAGATCTCCATGAAGATCATGAAGAACATGGTATTGAGAACCAAAGACAGAGAAGAAGCCATCTAGCTACTAGGTATGGACCCGTAGGTCTGTGGTGAACTACTCACGCTTCATCAAAGGGCCAATGGAGTTGATGTAGATGCCCTTCGTCATCGAATCCCCCTCTGGCAGATTACTGGAAAACGCTCCAAGATTTGATCTGTCGGGAACGGAGGCATCTGGCGGCGGAAAAGTGTTTTCGTGGCTCGTTCTGATAGTGATGGAATATTTAGGTATTTATAGGCCGAAGATTAGGGTTAGGGGGGTTGTCAGGGGCCCACAAGCCTACCCGATGAGGTCCACCCCCCCCCCTCGGCCACGGCTAGCGGGCTTGTGGCCCCATGGCAGCTCCTCTGCCTTGGTTCTGACGTCTCGTGGCTTCCATATTTTCCAGAAAATTTCATTCTGGAGGTTTATTTGTTTGGACTCCGTTTAATATTCCTTATCTGTGAAACTCAAAAACAAGAAAAAAACAGAAACTGGCACTAGACTCTAGATTAATAGGTTAGTCCCAAAAATAATATAAAATAGCATATTAATGCATATAAAACATCCAAAACAGATAATATAATAGCATGGAACAATCAAAAATTATAGATATGTTGGAGACGTATCAAGGACCTCCCTGACGCCGCATCCGAGGATACTCCTGGGTCCCCGAATCGGGAGGAGGCTGAGGAGGAAGAAGAGGAATCCATGCACGGAGCCACCTGCCGACTACGACGTTCAAGACTATCCCCTTGTCGAGGCCCTTTGCCGTGTGGGGGCTCGACATGCTGGGGCCTTTCAAGACCGCTCGAGGTGGCATGAGGCACCTGCTAGTGGGTGTCCACAAGTTCACCAAGTGGATCGAGGCTAGGCTAATCAAGAAGTTGGACGACCCCACCGCCATCCGATTCATCAAAGATATCACAGTCCGCTATGGCGTCCCGCACAACATCATCACCGACAACGATACGGACTTCACCATGGGCACGCTAGCACATTTCTATGCCAAGCAAGGCATCCGGCTCGACTTGGCCATCGTCGCCTACCCGTAGTCGAACGACCAGTCCGAAAGGGAAAATGGCTTAATCCTAGCTGACATAAAGCCCTAGCTCGTGCTGCTACTCATAAGGTCAGCCGGCTGCTGGATTGAAGAACTGCCGGCCGTCTTGTGGAGCCTGAGGACCATGCACAACCGATCAACCGGCTTCACGCCTTTCTTCCTTCTGTCGGGTCCGGGGCTGTCATCCACACAGACATCAAGTTTGACTCACCTCGCGTCACCCTGTACACGGAGACAGATGCAAAGGATACAAGGGAATACATCATCGACCTCCTTGAGGAGGCCCGCAAGCTGGCACTAAGCTGAACGACTATCTACCAGCAGAAGCTCCAGTACTACCACAACAAGCGGATCCGGGTCCTCTCCTTTTGTGAGGTGACCTTGTGCTCAGGCGAATCCAGCGAACAACTGACCAGCACAAGCTGTCCTACCCATGAGAATGCCCGTTCTTCGTTAGCAAGGTGCTACACAAAAACACTATCTAATAGACACCCAGAAGCTGCAGAAGCGCAAGAAAGATGCCTCCGTCGAGGAGAAGGAGCGCCCGTGGAACGCGGCGCTCCTACGTCCATTTTACTGCTAAGAACCAGTGTATATATGTACCCTCCCCTTTTTGGCTTATGAATGCAATGGGTTCCCCAAGCCAGCTCTTGGGGCACGCCCCTTTCTTTTCCTTCCAAACCAGCTCGCCCCATGCTGGCTCCCACATCCGGTCCCACGGTCCTGGAGGCTCACTGGCTAGCCCTGTCATCACTCCTCGAAGCCTGTCGAGTAATGTGAACTAAATAAAATCCCTCCTACCCCTCCCAGCTACATACCGGCTCCGAGCTGTCTAGATGATGGGTTCTCGGGACGGTAAAACTTAGCGCACATGAAAAACAGTCACAAGGGGGTCGTCGACTAGGACTAGCCGAAACATTTATCTTAGCCTCTACCACTCACCTTATCCAAAATATCCTTGCGACTCCCAAACTCACGACCGACTCCCCCGAGGCATCCGTCCCGTCCCAGCTACAGACCGGCGCCCGGCGGTTCGGCTAGCGGCGCCGAGGCCGAAAGGGACAAGGCCTTGTGTAGACGAAGCCAAAAGGACAAAAAAAGGCTAAGGCCGAGCCGACATGCATAACAAAATTTTGACAACCAAAAGCTTAAACTTATATATACAAAAAGCATAAACGGCCCACGACCACAAGTCCATTACATTTACACCTCGAGTGGGCGAGATCGCAATCTAACAAAATGCAGGAAAATAAATAGCGACAGCGCCATCTTCTCCCTCGGCATCCTCTGCGGCGGCTATGGTAGAGGCCCCATCCTTGGCCATGACGTGATCTGCGTCGGCTCCCGTCTCCAAGTCCTTAGTCGGCTCGGAGTCAACGTAGTCATTGGTGCTAGATCAGACATCTCCATCGCCCGTCTCGGTGGTGCTACCCTCCGGATCGTCAAGCGCGAGCGTCAACGGGTCCTCCGAGATCACCTCGCCATTTTCCGTGCGCTTTGGGACATACTCGTCCCACGCGGAGAAGGATGCGAGGTTGCTAGCCCGCACCATCAGCGCATCGTCAACCACAACCAGCTCTGCATCGGTGCCGACACGTTGAACCGTCAATAGCCCCAAGTCTAGCTCGGGGTACCATGACATCGCAATATGGAGCACCATGGCCGCTCTGCCGTGCGCGGCAGAAGCCCTCCAGGCTTTCACCCGCGCGGTCCCAAACTCCAACCATCTTGACAACCTACTCATGGAGGTCAGCTCCACCACACCCGGCCAGAGGGTGTGAACCAACACCGTGCCGGCCGCTTGGAGCCGCTTCAGAGCCCAGAACACCTTGGTCAGTCGTACCTTGGCGGCGACCCCCTGCGCCCGCTTGTCCTCATGGTGGGCTTCCACGGTCACCTCCACGGCCTCGTGCATACTGGGGAACAAGCCCTAACGGAGAAGGGGATGCGGGAAGAGCAAAAATGAAAACCAAGAACCCAAAAGCAATGCACGGAGAAAAGTGAGACATCAAAAACATACCAATCAGGAGCCGGTCCACCTCGTTCCCTTGCTCCTGTAGCGAGGCCTCCCTGGATGACCACTCCTGGAGAGGACGCTCATGCTCGGCCCAGGCAGTCTATGCCTCCTTAGCTGCCTTTGCCAGTGAGGCATCCTTGGCCTCCAACTCCTGGCGTAGAGCCTTCTCCCGCTACTCTGACTCCCAGCGAAGAGTCGCCTCGCGCTCCTCGAGCTCTTGGTGATGGGCCGCCTCGCGTTCATCCTTCCCTGCCTATGTCCGGCCCGCCTCCTGACGGAGCAAGTCGCACTCCGCGGTCAGGAGGTGCTGCCATTTGCCGAGTTGCAGAACTTGTTGACGAAGGCTGACTTTCTTGGCATGAGGAGCTGCCGGGATGAAGGCACCTCTGTCAGAACGCAAACAAGGAATGGGATTCAGCCCACCTCTAAAGTAGCCGGCCCGAATCCTGGGGGCTGCACCCAGTGGGTGTGCTCACGTGCCCCCACTGGAATGTTGCAAGAACCTTACCTTGCAGGTCCGCAGACAGTACGGCCAGCCGGCTCTCAGCTCCATGATACAAGCCCAACAACATGTTATACGCGGCCACCTGATGGTTGCGTGCAGCCTACAAAGAACACAGACACAAAAGCATCATTAGACTCGACCCGCCTGCGTCCCAGCTCGCCTGAGTCTTGGGGGCTACACCCAGTGGGTGGGCTGGCGCGCCCCCAGTTTAAAAAACCAGGGAAAAACGAAAAGCTTCGAATTCTTACCGTGACGGATTGCTCGAGGTGCGCTAGCCGGTCATTGGCAGCCCGAGCGTCTCTCTCCGTCTGGGCACGGCAGGCGGCAAACTCCGTGACAACGGCACCCACTGCAGCCCCGAGTGTGCTCGTCGCGTCGTTAATGGCCGGGCTACCGGCTACGGCCGGTGTTAGGACCCCGATCCTAAGCCATAAGAATCCAGCCTGTAACACATCACATCACTTTGCAACCATATGCACGGTTATCTCCATGGATGCCACCTTACCTGGGTCGGGACCATTTGCGTCTTTTGGCTCACGTATGTGAATGTGTCGCTAGCATTCAAATGTCAGAGAACCCGGGTCGACATGACTAGTGATAGAACCCAAGCGCCACATCCATACAGGAACGAGCATACGTAACCCAACCATGCAGGTGTCGATCTCTAGCGTGTGTAGATGAGTCATAGCCAACTACAAGGACTCCATTACGGTGTCACCACTGCACGTAGACGAGTCGTATCAGGCTACAAGGACTCCCTTACACTGCGAGACATTTCCCCAAAGGGAGAGACACAACAACAAAGAAGGATACATGCTGGTCAACCAATGTGTTCGGAGTAGTAGCAACCTACCAAGGCACGGCGGAAGCACAAACAGGCATTTCCCCGTAAGGAGTACTACTAAAGGATCACAACTAGGTGTCGAATCCCATACATACTGTTGCATGTGGCACGTATGGACGACATGCCCGATATGCATAGATACAACTATGGCATCACAGCATAACCATACAACATAAAACTTTTTCTTAGAAGGCTCGGAAGAGCCAACATAGAAAGACGTTACAAACAGGGGTCACAAGACCCAACATTTAGAGCATTCAAACAAACAAGCAGAAGTTACATGTCTGGGTAGAGACATCTACTAAAATTGGCTAGAAGAGTCTGAAAAGCTACAACGACCCTACCAAAGGAGCCAGAGATCTCTCTGGGATTACCAAGCTAATCCGGTCAACATCGAAAATCTCATCGAAAGAGTCACTAATGAGACTAAGGTCTCTTCCACAAAAACATAATTAGGCAAACGTCAGTACGGAGGTACTCAGCAAGACTTACATCAGAACTAACTACATATGCATCAGTATCAATGAAGGGGCTTGTGGAGTTTATTGCAGCAAGCTAGCTTTGACTTTTGGCTAACCTGTACTATGACTACAGGTATTTCTTTGAGGTGGGACAACACACACGAGTCCACATATTCACCATTGCAATACATCACTATGGATCCACTCCCGTCTCCATACGAGAAGGCCATCCATAGCACTCACACTTATCTTGCGTACTTTAGAGTATCCATTTCAGTTGTCTATGTAGCACATAATCAATCCAAGTACTCCATATCCGAGGACATGGCTATTCGAACAGATTGATTCACCCTATAGGGGTATACTTCTTCACACACGCTCCCACCACTTACCGCCATGTGCACGTAAAAGGCACCTTGACAACCTTCAAGGGGAAGCCCATCAAGGGAGTCGGCCATGACCGTCAATGACACAAGACCGTAGTCGAGGTTTATCGCCTATTTGAGACTGAACACGCAAGGAAGTCCAGCCAAAGTTGCCATTACGACCCCAAACGATGTGTACAAGGTTCACAAGCCCACCTCGACGGATGGTACTACGCTTGGTACACTGGGCCACGGTGCATCTACCACGCCATAGCCTACCCCTCCGGTTAACGCTAGCAGATCCTACAAACACCAGAAACTAGTTGCAACTCTTGGACAAAGATCTAGGCGATTAATAAGCCGAGAATGTCCATTGGTTTCGGGCCCAATGCATGGTAGTCTCTTGTCTGGGATAACATACACAGAACTCCATTCCTAAGTATGGTCCCAATGAGCAACCCACCATGCATGGCCTCTCATCGCTACCTTTACCAAATTGTGTTCACACACTTAGCACTCACACAATAGGACATGTTCGCCACCATTACAATTCATCGCCCCGATGGACCAGACCCGACACGACTCTAAGCATATAAGGCACAGTAATCAAGCATGGATGAGTAAGCACAACAAGGCTCAAGCAGTTGCTACTCATGCTAATTGGTTTCAACTATTTACTGTGGCAAGGCCAGGTCATGCAAAGGAAGGGGTTCAACTATCGAGCACATTTTAATTTATTTTATGTTTTCTATTAATTCAATATGTTCTGACTTGGAGAAAAATACCATACCATTTTATAAAAACCTGATATTAGTTATGTGGACAAAGTGGAATTAACCAATGACACACATAAAGTTTCAGTTTCACTGGACTTATATTTTATAAACAGGAAATAAAAATCCAATTAAAATATTATTTGGATAAAGTCAAATTTCCAATATATAATGTTTCTGTGATTCGAAAATATTGGTTGGCAATTTTACGTCATCCCAATATTTTCATGGGATATTAGGAAGTTTTTCTTGGACTGATTTGAGCAATTTTTATCCTGCTTTTTTTGAAAAATATATTTTTGAGGCTTGACAATTACCCAATTCAAATTCATTCCAATTTAACAATGCATACATGAATATGCAATGACAATCAAATATAAAACCAGGGATGTGACAACTCACCCCCACTAAACAAGAATCTCGTCCCGAGATTCAGGCGTAGGGTAAGAAGACAGAGGGGACACTAACTACCACAATCATCATGATCCAGTTACCCTTATTGAAGACGTTGACTCATTGCATCATGTTGAGCTTGACATCTTTGCTCTCCAGATCTGCATACAACAGGACAACGGTGGGAAAAGGAAAGCTCTACAAGATTCGATCTTCTCGAAAATCGATCAACTCATGATCCACTCGTAGAATGAGATGTGATAACATATCTCGAGTTGAAACACAAAACACACATTGAGAACGTTGGAATGAGGCAGATGACTGATGTCCAATTGATAGGCAACAATTCCACGCTAATGTAGATGGTGATGAGGTTTCAATGTAGCAAGGAGTTAGTTGCCCTTCACACCATAACAGATACCTTAGGGAAGGTGACTCGTAGCATTATTCCCTTAAGTGGCAATAAGAATTAATTTTGATCCAAAGATCATTGAAACTCTTCATACCAGCTTAAGGCAATTCACAACGATTGTTTGAAGGAATTCAAAAGAATGGCATACTCAGATCAGAACGGAAACTAGAGTTATACAAAAATTCAGCAAACGAAAGGCACATTCCAATTGATATCGAGGATATAACTTAGTGTTTGAGTGTGCTCTGAAGAACTGGAGCATCTCCATATTCATCATAGTTTTACCAACATCCATGCCAAGGATTCTAGCAACACATCATACTATTGTAATGAATAGCGATGGAGGATGCAAATTGTCATGCCCAAGATGGGACCATATCGATCTTTTAGCTCGAGGGCCTCGATAGAGATAGGAGCGCATGTCCTCATGTTGCAAGAATTGATATCATTACAAGTACATGTATAAAAGATATGAGTATATGGAATTGGCTTACACTCGCCACAAGCTATAACAAGATCACATCAATACAACAACATATTCAAACACCCTACAGAAGAGCAGGGTCCAACTACGAACGAAAAATAAATAACAAAATGACATCCTAGATCGAGGATGATGAAGAAGAACTTCAAATCAAACAAGCATCACCCTCACGTCAAAGCATCGCATTACCTGTACCTTCAACTGTTGTTGTAGTAATCTATGAGCCACAGGGACTCAACAATCTCATATCCAAGGGTATCAAGACTATTAAAGCTTAATGGGTGAGGTATAGTTAAGTGGTGAGGCTGCAGCAAGCGACTAAGCAATTATTTGAGTGGCTAACTTACGAATACTGAAAGTAAAGTATGGTGGTCTATGCATAACAGACGTGAACTAGTAATGATCACTAAGTGATCTTGAACACCTACTTTTGCCAAACATAACCCCGTCGTGTTCTCTCTTGGATAAGGACTCACGCGAAGAGGCAATCACGAGTACGCACACGGTTGGTGTATTTCATTTGAGTTTACTTCAAGTCTACTATGACACGATGTTAAAAAAGTTTCCAAGTCTCCCACATAACCGCGGGCATGGCTTTCCGAAAGATTTAACCCTGTAGGGGTGCTCCAACACATCCATCACAAATTATCCACACGCAGCGAGAATAACCTCGACCACGGATCTCGTGATCTTCCTAGGCAATTCCACAGGAAATCCGCCACATCGAGATAGCCAAAAGAAAATCGGAATTCCTCACTCAAGACGTTCAAGAAAGGCAAAACCAATCTAGAAAAGTCGCCTCACGTGCCGAAAATCTCGATAGGAGCCGGGTATCTCATTCTCAGGTCATAGCAGATGAGCTACGTGTACAGTGGCCTGATAGAAATCTCCCGAATTACCCCGGGTTGGCCCCGCACAGTGCTCTATTTTGGACTAACACTCTTGAGGAGCACTCGCCCGGGGGTTGATTAAATTATCCGTAGGTGCCGACGGGTCCCTATGCATTTTTATTAGTTATTAGGCAAATGTAGTACCAATGTTGGGCCTTGCCAGATAAGTTTTATCCCAAAACGAAAATCAAGGAGGTCCGCATAAGAACCCCGAGCATGTTAGGAGCGCTCAATATGGAACATAACACCGGTTCACAACTAACTAGGGGCGGCAAAAATGAAACAAAACACCGGGCAAAAGGCCAAGCCTTCCACCTTTTACGAAGTATATATGTGCATTAGATTAAATAGCAATAATATTGTGATAACAAAAGAATGTCCACGTTGACACGTGGAAGCAATTGCACCTGCAGCTATGAACGCTATAAGAAGGGCTGAGCAAGCGGTAACATAGCCACAGAATGGTTGCTGGGAGGTGGAGGTTAGAGGCTTATCATGGCAATGTTGGGAGGCTTGACAAACACGTGATTGGTAGTGAGACATAACGATGGAAGCGAGACAATTAGCATAGCAATGATAGCAGTGGTATCTAGGGAAATGTCTCATCTTGCCTGAGATCCCGTGTGGAAGAAGAACGAGTCCCTGAAGAAGGCGATCCAACGTAGTCGAACGAGTCCTCACCCTCCGAACGCTTTTGGAACTCTGTCGAGAAGGAACAATCCGAAAAAACAATCAACACACGATAGCACCACAACATAGGCCTGACATGATGCACAAACAAATATGATGCATGTCCGGTTTAAACATGCAAGGCACGACAATTCACATCAAACAACTACTACACATTAAAGTGAAGCTAAATATGCAACGAGTTGCATATTGACGAAACTCCACATTCGAATTATTTAGTTCACTCCCCTTTAGGTACTCATCAATATTTAATGTTGTTAGAAATAGCAAGGGGTGAAGCATAAATAAACTACACTATCTAGGCATTTTAAATGAGGACGGATGCATCATGTAGCATTTCTGAAAAAAAAACATATTCATATTATGATTTTGGTACATATTTGTACAAAACATGTTTAATATTTATTAAACATGAAATTAAAGTGCGGCACGTGATTCTACTCATTTTTCTAGGCAAGTTACATATGTAAAACATTTGAATCGGAGCTACGGTTCAAAAACTATTAAATAATTCATTTAACATGGCATTTATGATAATTGCATGAAAACACCAAGTTAAATATTTTAAACACATATGAGAGTTCGAAATTGTGAATCTACATGAATTCTAGTCATTTTTAATGTATAAAGTTTTTACATACGATGCACGGTTGAGAAGTTATTAAATGTATGAACTAGGGGGTCTATTTTGCAATTCTGTAATTCACTGGTTAATTGACAAATTTGTTAACAGAAAAAAGGTAACGGGGCAAATCAGGATAGAACTGGGCTACTCAATCTGAGCGGGGGATACTAAACTACACTTAGGGCATCAGATAGGCATACAAAAGGGGGATGGGGTTGGGCTCACCACATGGGCTTAGGCCCAAGGCTGTTGCTAGCCGAGCTAGGCCGTTAGGCCGGGCCGGGCGAAACAGAGCTGAGCCGCGCAGCACGGGAGGCCCACGCGAGCAGCTAGGCAAGTCAACACAGCATCGTCCTCCTCCCGATCCCTCCTAGATCGAGGTGGGCAGGATCAACTAGATCGAAGGTGCGGCGACGGGCGCGGCAGGGAGACGGGAGGGCTTCGGGTTTGGCCGGGACTGGACGGAATCCGGTGGATCCGGGCGGCAGTGACGGCCGGGTGGCTCCATGGCAGCGGGAATCTAGGCGGTGGGGCAAGGTATAGCGAGGCAAGGCCTAGGGCGACAGGGCTCCATATGGCGGTGATCTCTAGCGTGGGGCTCCTATCGACGAAGGGACGCGGCGGCGAGGTCCCTGGCGGGTCTCCGAGGTGGGGACGCGGGGTTGATGGGCAGCGCAGAGCCATGGGACAAGATCTCGTTCCGGATTGCTGTGGGGCAATGCTCGCGAGCGAGCGGCGACGCTGATCTGGGCCCGGCGGGTCTCAAATGGGCTCGGACGGGCCCGCGGCAGCTGGAGGGAGGAGGCTGCAATGGAGGTGGCGGTTGGGGTTGATCTGGCGTGGAAATCGAGGGGAGGGCTAGTGTTTCAATTAGGGGCATGTTAGGGGATGTTTAAATAGGAAATGGGGCTAGGTTAGGTGGTTTTGCTCCGTTTTCGAACCGTAGGATCTCGATCCGATGGTATGGAAGCAGAGGGTGGGCTAGGTGGGCTGCAGTGGCTATGTAGATGGGCTAGATGGAGATGAGAGGGAGGTTTGCGGCCTGTGACACGAGGTTTTATAGATCCCAAAATGCCCGATAATAAACCGATGACTACACAGCAACGACTCACCATTGGGGTATCAAACAAACTCGAAATGTAACAAAATTTGCCAGGTGGTCCACCTACAATAACACAAGACCACACGCGAACTTTCATCTGAATCTGAGGATATTTCATACACACTTTGAAACCAATATTTTATCGATGCCGCGGGCGCGTGCATTTGTGGTTGGTCTCGAAACGGTCAACGACACGAATGGAGGGAGCAGGCAACTGCGAACGGATGCAAGTTTAAAAAAATGAGTGATGATGCTATGCAGATGATGCGAAGATGCGATGACGAATGCGACAACCAAACGAATCACATGACAACAATGGAATAAAAGGGGAATCTTTTGGAGCATCGGTCTCGGGCTGTTACAACTCTCCTCCACTACATGAGTATCTCGTCCCAAGATCTACAATTAGAAGGGGAAGAGAAAGATCAAGAGTTAAAACTTAGTTGCTTCTTTGACAAACGAGTGAAACCAATGATCATTGAAGGTTTCCATGAGATGAACAATGACATGAGGAACAAGCAAGAATTCACACGAAATTTCGTCACCACTTTGATAGGAAAGAGAGGCAAAACTTGATAAGAAGGAAAAGAACTTGAGCATAGTACACAACACTCCGGTAAAAATGAATAAGCAAAGAAAGAACATGATCTTAACAAAACTAGATGTGAGTTGAAAAGAGCAACACCACAAAGCCTCTGGAACTAAAGAGTAGAAGCTAGATCTTTGGAGAAAAGAGAACGGAGAAGAAAATGACACTTCTCCCACCATTGAATTTGAAAATCGTGGTTGAACGGAGTTGATGGAGAATCAACAAAGAAAAAGACTAGCTCGTTATGGACTTATGGAAAACTTCTCAAAATTATGAGGTGACAACCTGCCACAATAGAAACAATTGATTGCTTGAGAATAACAAGGGATGAAAAACTTCTTTTACCAAGATGAGGAGAAAAGTTGAACCATTTATGACACCATGATAGCAACAATCCTGAGGAAATGTTTTAGGTGAAATCCAACCCAAGATCACTCCGATAAGACATGATGGGTTTACTTATCTCATTCTTGACAATTTTCCTTTGAGACTCCTCATAATCAAAAATTCAATAACACCATCTCAAAAGAAAATGGCGAAGGAGTTGAGCTTAGCAATCCAAGATAAAGAACACTTGAGCACCTCCAACAGAATATTGAAGAACACTTTGAGAAGAATTACGTCCTTAACAAACCACCATGAAGAAGCATCTTGAAGAACTCTGGAAATAAAAGCTGAACAACTTAGAATCAAGAACTTTATATTATGAATAACTCCGGAAGAAGATTAAATCATCTTGAAGAAAAGAATAAGAATTACGTTATACCGATCCTTCATCCAATTAAATTGATGACAAGCAACGGATTTTGCATACTACTTTTCATCTTGTAAGAATAGAAGAGAAAGAGAGAGAGAGATTACAAACTTGAAGAAGTCTTGTACGAGAACACCGGTAAGAATTTACAACGAATGAGGATACTACGATTGAAAGAAGATACATGGGAACAATGAGATCACGACCCACCTAATGGAAAACTCCACAACGCACTGGAATAATTGAGATACGAACGAAGCAACCACAATTGAGAATAATTGGAGAACAAAAGCTGAAAGCTGAGAACGAAGAGATCTTATGAAATGATGGCCTTCGGAAGGATCGAGAAATGAAAACAATTCTGAAATGCTCCAGTTAGATATGGTAGAATTTTTCAAAACAACTTGAGAGGATAGCACGAAGCTGAGGTGACGAATCTTCAAAATGGAGCAAGATTTAATAGAAACTCTTCTCTGGCCTTCAATTCTAAGAATGATGGTGAGAAACATCACCAAGAATTACTGAGGCACTCCGGAACAATGAATAAGGAAAGGTTGAGCCAATGAGGAAAATGACTTAGAAGCGATCATGGAGAAGGAATATGACTGATGAAACTCATTCTTACATCATAATGAAAAAACTGGAGGACATCTCTTGAAAGAATAGAAGAGGAAGGTAAGATGCTGGGGAAAAACCTATGGGTTATGGGCCCATTCAAAGAAACCACCGTTGAGTCAGTTGCTTAGAAAGAGATATTGCTCCAGAAAAAATAAGAATTTGATGAGGTGAGAACCTCAAAATAATTTAAGAGGATTTGAATGGAAATGAAAGTCTTCTGAGATATCTTCAACACTCTAGATAGAATAGAAAGAGGAATAAACAAGAGAGGCTTGGATAAGAATTCAACCACCAAAATAATTTATTGAATAAGAAAGGTATGATGAACACAAAAAGTTTGAATTTAGTCCACCGTAGAAGAATAACAACAAGAAAAAGGAATTTCAAGATAGATCTTTAAGCTAGATACAAAACAGAAGGAAAGATAGCTTTAGCATCACATGAATAGAGAAGGCACTTCGATGAGAATTTAATCATTCAAGAAAAAGGACGGGAGGGTGGGGAAAAACAAAGACAACATGGAACCGATGACATGAACTCCGGGAAGGAATAAGAGGATTGATCTTGCAAATATTTAAAGGATTGAATTCACCTGAAGAGAGCACACCGGATGAAAACAATTGATATGACAACTTGATTGGCAAAAGAACTATCAATCCCAAAGACATATGACAACACTTAGGAAAGATATGAAATCACAACTTGACATCGAAGCAACTCGGATTACCATATTCAAAAACAAAACAAAGGATGAGGCTTACGAAAAAAGACGCAAACAAATGCATAACAGAGATTTCGTCCGATATTTTCGTGGTAAGGCTCGCATGGGATCGATCCTATCGTGGCCATCATGTGCAAGGCAGTGCACACAACATGTGAAGCGTCCCCGAGTCGTAGCAAGCTACAAGGACTCTTTAAGATGCAATGAGAACTGTTGTAAGAAAAATCGTGAACAAACAAATCCACTATATGTCGAACCCCAACCTCACATCATGATCTGTTGGAAGATAGCCTAGGTAACTACTTGAATTCCCACCTAAGAACTCCCGAAATCTTAGAGTTATGCAATCGGGTCCACGGATACAAGGAGCAAAATCCATCACTCAGATCCTAACAATAATACTATGCTCTAATGTAACACATCCGTCAACACATAACCAGAGGTCTTAGAAACTCATCTATCTCGGACCCTTGAAAACACAAGGATACTATGAATGGCAGTACATCCGAACTCTCTCCACCAGCACTAGGGATGTGGGACACCTCTCGCCACTACTAGTACTAAAGCAATTTCAAACATCTTCCGTCCTGAGATACTAAGGAAACTGCACGATAACGATGTGTCAAGAATCCCCTGGAGCTCAACTCCTCGAAAGAAATCAAGTCATATAGGAGGCACCAAGACATAACTTCATCACATCGGCATCATATAGATTCCAAAAGATCCGCGTGATCCTAAATTTTTTTTGAGCGAGAACAAGGTAGAATCAAAATTACTAAGTCATAATTCCACATCAGAGCATGAAAGAGGAGTAAAAAAACCCTACTCTCCCATATAACTAGACTCAAAATAGATTTTCACTAGACTTGACTCGGCTAAGTTTGATCAATCAAGGGGGCTCCTAGGTCGGAACCTGGCTCTGATACCAACTTGTCACGCCCAAGATGTGAGCCTATCATTATTTTGGCTCGAGGGCCTCGACAGGGATAGGAGCGCATCTTGTCGTGTTGCAAGCATGGATATCATTACAAGTACATGTACGGAAGAGATGAGTATATGGAATTGGATTACACTCGCCACAAGCTACAACAAGATCACATCAATACAACAACATATTGAAACACCATACAGAAGAGCAGGGTTCGAGTACGGATGAAAAACAAACGACAAAATGACATCCATCCTTGCTATCCCAAGCTGCCGCTTGGAACCCATCCTAGATTGATGAAGAAGAAGAAGAACTTCAAATCAAACAAGCTTCGCTCTCACGCCAAAGCAGCGCATTACCAATACCTGCAACTATTGTTGTAGTAATCTGTGAGCCACAGGGACTCAACAATCTCATTTCCAAGGGTATGAAGACTATTAAAGCTTAATGCGGGAGGTATGGTTAATTGGTGAGGCTGAAGCAAGTGACTAAGCATTTATTTGAGTGGCTAACTTACGAATATATAAAGTAAAGTATGGTGGTCTATGCATAATGGACATGAACTAGTAATGATCACTAAATGATCCTGAACACCTACTTACTCCAAACATAACCCCACTGTGTTCTGTCTCGGATAAGGACTCACAAGAAGAGACAATCACGGTTATGCACACGGTTGGTGTATTTTATTTGAGTTTACTTCAAGTCTACTATGACCGGGTGTTAAACAAAGTTTCCAAGTTTGCCACATAACCGCGGGCATGGCTTTCCGAAATATTTAACCCTGCAAGGGTTGTCCAATTTATCCATCACAAATTAACCACACGCAGCGGGAATAACCTTGACCACAGATCTTGTGATCTTGCTAGGCAATTCCACAGGAAATCCGGCACCATGAGATGGCCCAAAGAAAATCGGAATTCCTCACTAAACACGTTCGAGAAAGGTAAAACAAATCCAGCAAGGCCGTCCGATGTGCCAACAATCCCGATAGGAGCCGCGTATCTTGTTCTCAGGGCACGGTAGATGAGCTAGACGTACAATGTCCTGACTGAAATCTCTCCCGAGTTGCCCCGGGTTGGCCCCGCACAGTGCTCTGTTCTCTACCAACACTCATGAGGAGCACTGGCCCGAGGGTTGATTAAATTATCCCTGGGTGCCGGTGGGTCCCTATTCATTTTTATTAGTTATTAGGCAAATGTAGTACCAATGTTGGGCCTTCCCAGATAAGTTTTATCCCAAAACGAAAATCAAAGGGGTCCCCATAACAACCCCGAACATGTTAGGAGCACTCAATATGGAACATAACACTGGTTCAGAAGTAACTAGGGCCAGCAAAAGTGGAACAAAATACCGAGAAAAAGGCCAAGCCTTCCACCTTTTACCAAGTATATATGTGCATTAAATTAAATAGTAATAATATTGTGATAACAAAAGAATGTCCATGTTGACACATGGAAGAAATTGCACCTACAGCTAGAAACGCTATAACAAGAGCTGAGCAAGCGGTAACAAAGCCACGCAATGGTTGCTGGGAGTGGAGGTTAGAGGCTTATCATGGCAATGTTGGGAGGCTTGACAAACAAGTGGTAGGTAGTGAGACATAGCGATGGCAGCGAGATGACTACCATAGCAATGATAGTAGTGGTATCAAGGAAAGTGTGTCATCTTGCCTGAGATCCCGCTTGGAAGAAGAACGAGTCCATGAAGAAGACGATCCAACGTAGTCCAACGAATCCTCAAACTCCGAACGCTTTTGGAACTCTATCGAGATGGAACAATCTGAAAACAACAATCAACACAAGATAGCAGCACAACATATGCATGACATCATCCACAAATAAATATGATGCATGTCCGGTTTAAATATGCAAGGCATGGCAATTCACATCAAACAACTACTACAAATTAAAGTGAAGCTCAATATGCAACGAGTTCTATATTGATGAAACTCCACATTCAAATTATTTAGTTCACTCCCATTTAGGTACTCATCAATATTAAATGTTGTTAGACATGACAAGAGGTGAAGCATAAATAAACTACACTATCTAGGCATTTTAAATGAGGACAGAAGCATCATATAGCATTTCTGAAACAACCCCATATTCATATTATGATTTTGGCCCAGATTTGAACTAAACATGTTTTATATTTATTAAACATGAAAATAAAGTGCGGCATGTGATTGTACTCGTTTTTCAAGGCAAGTTACATATGTAAAACATTTGAATCGGAGCTACGGTTTGAAAGCTATTAAACAATTCATTTAACATGGCATTTAAGCAAATTGCATGAAAAGAGCAAGTTAAATATTTTAAACACATGTGAGAGTTGGAAATTGTGAATCTACACGAAATTCTAGTCATTTTTCATGTACAATGTTTTTACATACGATACACGGTCGAGAGGTTATTAAATGTATGCACTAGGGGGTTTATTCTGCAATTCTGTAATTCACTAGTTAATTGACAAATTCGTTAACAGAAAAAAAGGAAACGGTCCGAATCTGGCTAGAACCAGGCTACTCAAGCTGAGCGGGGGATACTAAACTACGCTTAGGGCATCAGATAGGCATACAAAAGGTGGATGGGGTTGGGCTCACCACATGGGCTTTGGCCCAAGGCTGTTGCTAGGCGAGCTGGGCCGTTGGGCCAGGCCGGGCGAAGCGAAGTTTAGGCCACGCAGCGTGGGAGTTACACGCGCGCGGCGAGGCCGGTCAATGTGTCGTTGTCCGCCTCCCAATCCCTCCTAGATCGAGGAGGGAAGGATCGACGAGATCGAAGGCAAAGAAGCTTATTGCCATCCGTTTCCAGAAACAGACGACAAACAAGTAGCTGACGACAAAGAAGCTCTTTGCCATCAGCCACTTCTTTGCCGTCCACTAGCAGATGGCAAAGGAGGTTTGCCATAAGCTAGCGGATGGCTAAGAGGGAGGTCGGCTCACTAGCGAGCCGCTTACAATTTAACCTAATGACCCCCCTCTTTGTCGTCTGCTAGCAGACGAGAAAGAGCAAAAAGCCACACGGCAAACCTCCTGACTTAACTAACGGCAGCGCCCCACCCCGCCTCTCTCCCTCTGTTTCTATCCCTCTCCTCCCTGCCACCCAATGCACGCATGCTGCTTCCCCGTCGCCCCACCGGCCCGCCGCCCCCCGGCACCACCGCGGCCCCGTCGGCCCTCCGTCGCGCGTGGGCCCCCTTTCCCCTCTGCCCCAGAGCCCTGCGGCCCCGTCGCCGCCGCCTCCCGTTGCCTGCGCCCATCGCCGCACCGGCCCACCTCCCAGGCCGGTGCCCTGCGCCCCCCTACACCCCCTTCGCCCCTGCCACCCACTGCTCCCACATGATCGAGCGCCCCTCTCCCCGCTGCCCGGCCGCCACCGCCAACCCAGCGCTCTCCTAGCCCTCCCTGGCGCTACCCTGCCCTCCCCGACACTCCCCTAACCCTCCCCGACACCCCTGCCACGCCACCCTGGTGAGCTCTTCCCCTCTCCTCTTTTTTTTGTTTTTTATTTTTGTTTAGGTTTAGGTTATTAGGTTAGAGTTAATTAGTCTACTCTTAATTAGGTTAGTGTTAGTTTAGGTTTATTAGGTTAGTGCAAAAAGAAGAAGAAGTAGTTGATGAGGAGGAGAAGAGGAGAAGAAAAAGAAGAAGGAGAAGGAGAAGAAGAAGAAGAAGAAGAGAAGAGACCCCGGTCCCCGATGCCACTAACCCCAACCTCCAACGCCACGGACCCTCGCCCCTGACGCCACCGACCCCCAACCCTCGATGCCAGCGACTCCCAACGGCCCGGACCCTGACCCCTGACCCCCGACCACTGATGCCATCGCCCCCCGACCACCGACACCACCGAGCCCCGACAACCAACGCCATTGACCCGCGACCACCAACGTCACCGATCCCCGACTCCCGACACCATCGACATCCAATAGCCGACGCCATTGACCCCTGATGCCACTGTCTCCCGATGCCACTTACTCCTGACCCCCAACACCTATTCTGCCTCCTATTGACCAAAAAGGTGCTCTTCGGCCTTTGTGAGGCCGAGGAGGTCATATTTTTGTAAATTATGAGCTAGCTAGGTCACATGTTTTCCTATTTTTTTATAAAAACATCATATTTTGTGTTCACCAGGTGAATTTGAATGTGCAGTTGTTTGACGACCTCCCCATGCATTCGACGAGCTCCCCTGCTGCATTCGTTGGTGAGCACAAATGACATCTTCTTCCCCGACACCCTTAATTTTTTTTGCTCTGTTCCGGTCTTCGTGCCGATGAAACTTGCTAGATATAGGTGTCTTCAATCATCAGTATGCGTGACCAGTATGCGTCTCCCGTTCGAAAGGGCGGCATCTATAAATATGCATGTCTTTGTATATTTATAACTGTCATCCTTTCGAATTGTCCAATGTTATCCATGGACAGCCTGAGTATCTGTAGATTGGGTTCATTTTCCCTTATGCTCTGTTCCGGAACTGATACGGAATTTAGTCAGTGCCTCCCTGTTGTTCTCCGGGTACACATCCTCTCTGCTTATTACCGAGACGTGTATCAGGAGAACAGCGGGCAGGTGCTGCCGAAATTTTGCGTCAGATCTGGAGCAGAGCATGGGAAAATGAACCCACTCTACACATACCCAGGTCGGATTAGGACCTATCTCTACCTAGTAGCGTCTAGGTTGCATGCACGTAATAAAACTGACAAAGTCTATTAATTGATGAATATGGTTTGCTGAATTATGTGTATATTTCTTGTGTGTCCAGTAGCTAGGCAAGACGAGTGATTGTGGGTGGATGTACACCGGTCACACTAGTCAGAAAGACATGACCCATGAATGGATAACAAAAACCAAGGGTTTTGTGAGAGCCGCATTGGCAAATGGACAGAAAACAACCTGGTGCCCCTGTGTCGATTGCGACAACTCTCATAAGAGGTCAGAGTTTGAAATGATCAAACACCTGCAGAAGTGTGGTTTTACGCCTAATTATACGGTCTGGACATTTCATGGTGAGTCTGCCCAACGTGCCCGACTTGAGGTGGTTCGTCGTTGCACCGACGAGCATGGTACCGGGATGGAAGACATGGTGCTAGACTTTGATGATGCTCAGGATTCGGACGATGAGATGAAGGAATCTGCAAAGGCCTTCTATGAAATGTTGGAGTCTTCAAAACGTCCTCTCCATGAGCACACTGAGGTTTGTCAGCTGGTGCCATCGCGCAAGTAATGACTCTGAAGGCTCAGTTCAACCTGGGCAGAGAATGCTACGACGCGATGATGACGATATTTGGATGGTTTCTACCCAAAGGCCATGTATTGCCAGCAAACCTGTACCAGTCAAACAAAATCCTACGTGCGCTTAAGATGTCCTATGAGAAGATAGATGCCTGCGAGAATGGATGTGCCTTATTTAGGGTTGAGTATGTGGGCTTTAACTATTGTCCCATTTGCAAGTCTTCAAGGTATGTTGTGGTAGACAACGGTATGGGTGAGAAGAGTCAGACCAAAATCCCAGTTAATGTTCTTCGGTATATGCAAATCATACCAAGACTTCAACGTATTTTCATGGTCAAAGAGATGGCCAGACAGATGACATGGCACAAATTGGGCAAAAGAACAGAACTAGATGGAAATAGGAGTCCGATGTTGGGACACACTTCAGACGCTTTTGCATGGAAGCACTTCGATGCATTACATAAGGATAAAGCGGCAAATCCAAGGCATGCTCAAGTCGCCATCAGCACAGATGGGTTCAATGTGTTTGGTATGAGGGCAACCCAATACAATTGCTGGCTTGTATTTGTCATTCCACTCAATATTCCCCCCAGAGAGATTATGAAAAGAAAGAACATTTTCTTTACGTTGAGAATTCTAGGGCGCAACTATCTGGGAAAGAATAACAATGTGTACATGCATCCTCTTAAGGATGAATTGCAAGAAGCTTGGGATAATGGGATCAAGACATATGACGCCGCTACAAAAACAAACTTAAAAATGCATGTGTGGTACATGTACTCGTCGCATGACTTGCCGGCGTATGCGCTATTCGATGGCTGGTGTGTGCATGAAAGGTTCCCGTGCCCCACATGCAAGGAAGCTCTTGAGTTCCATTGGCTGCAGGTGGGTCGCAAGTATTATTGCTTTGACTTGCATAGACAGTTCCTGGATCCTCGCCATAAGTTCAGAAAAGACTAGAAGAATTTCATGAAAGGTAGAGTTGTCAAAAACTCTGCACCACCTGCATTGACATGCCAACAGACCTTGGATCAGATAAACGCTCTTGAGCCGGTTCCAAATCGTCTAGGGTATTTCGAAGGGTATAATTTGAAACACGCCTGGACTCACAAGATATGATTGTGGGATCTGCCTTACTTTAAAGACCTCCTTTGCCCACACAACATCAACGTGATGCACACTGAAAAGAATATCGCCGAGGCCCTTTTTGGTACATTGTTCGGCATAGAGGGGAAGTCGAAGGATAATCCTAAGGCTAGAGTCGATCAGGAGGCTCTATGTGATAGACCGTTACAAAACATGCGACAACCAAAAGGAAAGAAGAACTGGAGGAGGCCAAAGGCATGGTTCAATCTTGGAAGGCCAACTAAGAGGGAAATGTTCTTGTGGGTGAAAATGAAATTGACGTTCCCCGATGGGTATGCAGCGAATCTAAAGAGGGGAGCGAGTCTTGACAAATTGAAAATATTTTGCACATATGGCTTGAGCGGGTAATGCTGTTGATGCTGCGTGGCTTTATCCCTGAGGGTGAATGGCTAGTACTGGCAGAGCCGAGCTATTTTTTTCGTACTCTTTGTGTGAAAGAACTATCACCTGACATGCTAGACGAACTGGAAGAGTTGGCGCCGGAGCTGATCTGCAAGTTAGAGAAGAACTTTCCATTGTGATTCTTTAATCCAATGCAGCATTTGATTTTGCTTATCCCGACCGAGGCAAGATTGGGGGGGGCGTGCAAAATCATTGGTGCTACGCAACTGAGAGGATGCAAAAGACGCTTCTAGAAAAATTTACAAATAAATGTAGAGTTGAAGCATCAATGGCCGAGGCATTCATTACTAAGGAGGCGGCAAACTTCGTGACAACACACTGCAAAGCCAGGAATCATCATTTGCATTATCTGAAGCCTCGGTACAATGAAGGCAACTATGGAAAAGATCGATCCAACCTTAGCCTATTCATAGGGAAGCTTCCACCAGCCACTGCTTCAAAAGCAATAGCGTTGGATGTCGAAGAATGGCGGACCATTTCGTTGTATATCTTCAACTACCTAATAGAAGTGCGGCCGTACATCGAGTAAGTTCTCGGTACATTGTTTCGCAACTTCTAATTCCTTTGAAATGCTCTTATTCCCAGATATGTGATACAATCGATACGTCACCAAATTCTCGGATGGAGCGGTTATACAAAAGGATTCTATCAAATATTATGAGCTTTCGGCAAAGTATGGAGGCGACTATCCCGGTTTCATCTCTTGGTTCAAGCAGACGGTAATTTCCATTAGACCAGTTCATTTCTTTGCCTAGTTTGTGGCTAATGCAATAATCCTTTCGTATTAAACTTTTAGGCTACTGCAGAGTCTATGGGCTCCGAATTGAGACAAGTCGCTAATGGTTTTGACTATAAGGTCTGTTCATTTGACAAATACGACATCAACGGGTATCTCTTTCGTACTTTTGGCACAGAGCTATCTATGGCCGACCGAAAGTCTACAAATTGTTGTGTCTCCGCTTTCTGGGAAGGAGGGGTCGAGTATTATGGAAGAGTTGAAGCAATTTATGAACTTACATTCTTTGGTGAAAACCCACCAAACGCCATAGTTTTCAAATGTTATTGGTTCTAGCCGAAGGAGACTAGAAGGACTCATGAACATATAAGGCTAGTCAAAATCAAACAAAGCACCCATTTAGATGTTCCCGATGTCTATATTACGGCTTAACAGGTGACCAAGGTTTTCTATCTACCGTGGGCCTACCAAACTGATCCAAATCTGAATAGTTGGCATCTCGTTTATGATGTGCCACCATATTTTAGACCACCTCCCCTCAATGAAGACGATTATGAACCTCACATTAACCGAGACACATATGAAGGAGAATTCTTCCAAGAAACACGTGTTTCCAAAAAACGTTCTACTTCACCCCAGAACATTGAGGTAGACAGCGACAGTGAATCCAACTACACCCTTGAGCCAAAACAAGACGAGACAGAAGAAGAGGTTACTACTGCGGATGACCTATCAATGCTTGACCGATTACATAAAGGAGGCCTTACACATGTTGATGTATTTATTGATGATGCTGATGAGCACATCATTACTGATAGTGATGATGATTATGCATTTATTGATCCCGGAGCATATATAGACGATGAAGATTAATATTAGTAATGTCAGGTATTCAATTATTATTATGTACATATATATTATTAATTAGTTCATGATATTAGGTATTTAAATTTTTTATGTTGAACTAATTTCGTTTACTCTTTCTCATTACAGGTGTTGACAGATGGTGGGTGCGGGTCGAGAGCGCTCCGAGCCTCCATCCTCGGCGCGTGTTGGGAGGGGTGCTATTATTCCATGCCAGCACCTCCGGAGAGCGCTGGCACACAGTATGCAGACACCGGTGGGTGCTTCTTCTTCGGGCGGGAGAGGTCGGGGGAAGACAAAGAGGGGTGCTAGAGGTAGGAAGGGTGTTGCGCCTTCCTCGCCGCCACCCCCAGCTGATTCTCCTGACCACAGGAGTGCTCCGTCTCAGGCAAACCCGTCTAACTTGGACCCTTCTCGGACTCCAGTCCACGAGCCTCGGGCCGACGAGCCTCGGGTCGCCAAGCCTTTGTTCTAGGAGACTCCGGTCCCAGACTCTTCATCCCAGGAGACTCCGGTCCCAGAGTCTTCGTCCCACGTGACTCCGGAGGCTAGTGGCCATGCTGATGGTGGCGAGGACAACTTTTTTGAGGATAGCTATAGGTAGGGCGAGCTGATTGAGGAGGGAAAGAAGGTCTACCAGCATGGTGGTACAAAGATCCCGCCCGCGCCGACGACCCGTGATCAGAGGTGGTTGATTGTGCCTAATGGGGAGAAGTAAGTGCACTTACTCTTTTTAACCTTTTGCCTTCATGTTTCTTAAAATTAATATCTAATGTGTTGCCCTTGTCATACTGTAGGGGTTGGAAACACAACCATGGTGTTCGCAGGCCCAACCAGGTCCTTGGTGTGCTTTGCCGGCACCACTTCCCTGGGGTGGGCCACATTGCTTGGTGAGATTGAGGTTCCACAGGTAGCGCTGACCTAGGAGCTGTACGTGGCTGCCCCGGCCCCGCCGGAGGTGAGGGTCGATGGTGTCTTATGCGAGATGGTGGCGGACATTGTGACCCGGCGGTTTTGGGTAATTTCTCCTTTTATAGAATTAAAAATCAACAACACCTAGTGGTTGTACTAATCAGTGTTGTCTTGTTTGATTGCAGACCTTCTACAGGTGTCTTGAGGAACACGAGGCGGCCGCGGATATTGTTCTCGTAGCCGAGTGCAAATGCCTACTTCAGAACTTAAGGCACGAGGCTTGGGTGCAGGCTGTTCGAGACTACTACGACTCGACTAACATTAAGCGAGCTAAGAAGAAGTGTTGTGCCAATTTTCTGAGTAAGGAGAAGTACATGAAGGTAATTACCTATTCTTAAGGCCTTGTACTTAGTTTCCTTGATATTCCTTCATGGGCATAGTGCTGGAATTTCTCTTGTCTAACTTAGGTGCCCCCGAGATGGTGTGCGGATAGGATGGACTGTTGGGAGGCATTGGTGGATGAGTGGTGCTCTCTAAAATGTCTAGATGTCCTCAACAAGGCCAAGGATAAGATGGGGCCAAATTAAAGGTGTGCCACACCATCAAGGGATCTCCAACCTGTTTGAGTTCGGGGATCACTGGGTATGTGGTTTGCTTCATGATTCATGCAATTTCATTCTTCATGCTAGCTTGGGCCCTTAACTTATTTTGTTCCTCTCTTTTAGGCGTGACACAACAAGAAGGATGTGCCACCGCTGTTCGACCTCTATGCCATGTCCCATACTGCCCCGTACAAGAAGGCCAAGGCATTCTCTAAGGATGATCTTGATCATCCATAGAGCTTCAGCAACATCTCCTCCCATAACAAGCTTGTGAGGTACAGAGATGAGGGGAAGGCGAGGTAAGGGGGAGGACTTCAACCCGAGCCAGAGTCCTTTTGATCCAGAGTTCATGATGATATCTGGTGGCGCGAGGCCCCATGGCTCGATAGCCATTGAGGATGGACTGATACATTGTCCTATAACTCTCCCGGAGATCAAGAAGCACCAGGCGAGCTCCGATCCTGAGATAAGGCCTCATCCATGGCCAATGGAGCTCGCCATCAAGGCTAGGGCCCAGGAGCTTCTGGTGGAGATAAACAAGAAGGCGACAGAGAGGTAGAGGGACATGGAGGAAAGGACGGCTAGGCTGTTGGAGGAGGAGAGGAACCGGAACGAAGCATCTCACCAGGCCCAATATGAGCTTCTCATGGTAAGTATCTCCTGCATATTAGCCAAATCATGCACGTAATGTTCGTTTCATCACTAACTAATATGACTGACTCGTGAAAACAAAATGTGCAGACCGTGTGCCAGAACAACGGTCGGACCCCTCCGTCGATGCCCCATATTGGTATAGTGCCCACGGTGAGTTTCATTTGAATGGTCATTAGTTACTAGTATTCACATTTGAGTTGCATCATGCTAACGGGACATTGCAAATGATCTTTGGTGCAGCGTGCCTCCTGACAAGCATCGACCAATCCTTCTGTGTCTGCCGCAATCCCGACCGGTCCTTCTCCGTCTCACACTAGCACAAACCCGACCGGTCCTTCACATCCGTGATGATGGTAAGTTTTCCCAAGTGTTTTGCTTAACAAATGCATTCTTAGCTTAAGAAATGACCTATTTAGCTCAGTAGTGATCTATACTTAGCTTAGCTAGTTCATTTATGACATAATTAGCTTTCTTAGGTAAAAAAAGGCATAATAACCTTGCTTTAGCTCCAAAATGACCTATACCTAGCTTATTTCCCTCGAAAATGACATAATAACCTTACTTAGCTCCAAAATGACATGTTTTACCTAGGATAGCTATAAAATGATCTATACTTAGCATTTTTTCCTCCAAAATGACTTAATATGCTTACTTAGCTAAAAAATGACATAACTACCTAGGATAGATCAATAATGATCTACACTTAGCTTAGCTAGTTCATTTATGACATAATTAGCTGACTTAGGTAAAAAATGGCATAATAACCTTGGTTTAGCTCCAAAATGACCAATACTTAGCTTATTTTCCTCGAAAATGTCATAATAACCTTATTTAGCTCCGAACTGACATACTTTTCCGAGGATACCTATAAATATGCTTAGTAAGCTCAAAAATGGCATAACTACCTAGGTTAGCTTAAAAAAGGCATAACTAACTAGCTTAGCTCTAAAATGACCTACACATAGCAGTTTTACCTAGCTTAGCTAAAAAATGGCATATTTACCTACATTTGTTAGAAGTAGAACAAGAAGATAAACAAGAGTAGTAGAGAAAAAGAAAGAGAAGAAAATTTCTTCTTCTTCTTCTTCTTCTTTTTCTTCTTTTTCTTCTTCTTCTTCTAGCTAGTCTTCTTCTTCTTCTTCAAACTTTTTTCTTTCCCAATTTGCAGATTTGCTTTAGATGAGGAAGCTTGCAATGATGGACTCTACTCTTCTCCTTGTGCTTCCTTTTTGTTTTGATTTTGTACGATGAACTTTGTTATTGGATATGTTGTTGTAAACTTGTTGGATATGTTGTTGGAAACTTGTTGTTGGATATGTTGTTGGAAACTTGTTGTGGGATATGTGTTGGTATGCTTGCTGAAAGTATTTTCAAATGTGTATACATATATCTATGAAATTCTGAGAAATTGAATGAATTTAAGAAAAAACAGAAAAAACAGGGGCTCTACAGGCTCTTTGTCATCTACTGGCACACGGCAAAGATCTTTGCCATCAGCCAGCAGACGGCAAAGCTGCCACGTGGCAGTTACCTGTGCAACCTGGGTGGGCACGGGGCTGGCCTATGTGGTTGCTTTGCCGTCCGTTGGCAGACGGCAAAGAACTTTGTATCTTTGTCGTCTACCAGCAGACGGTAAAGCTGCCACGTGGCAGCTACCTAGGGGAAGCCCTTTGCGATCTGCTAGCAGACGGCAAAGACCTTTGCATCTTTGCCGTCCGCCAGCTGATGGCAAAGCACTCCGTTAACCCCTTAATGGACCAGAGCTGCCACATGTGCCGTCTATGACCTTTGTCGTCTGCTGGCAGATGACAAAGTGCCCTTAACCGTAGCCTTTTCAGCCGGATGTAGGGCCGTCTAGTGGCTGACGACAAAGGCCTTTGCCGTCCGTCATGCATGCCTTTGCCGTCAGCCTTTGCAGATGGCAAAGTGCCTGATTCCTGTAGGACTAGAGCACATCTCCGGAAAGAGTAGAAGAGGTAGGTAAGATCCTCGGGAAAAACCTGTGGGTTATGGGCCCATTCAAAGAAATCACCGTTGAGTCAATTTCTTAGAAAGAGATATTGCACCAGAAAAAATAAGAACTTGATGAGGTGAGAATCTCAAAATAATTTAAGAGGATATTTATGGAAATGTAAGTCTTCTGAGATATCTTCAGCACTCCAGATAGAATAGAAAGAGGAATAAACAAGAGAGGCTTGGATAAGAATTCGTACATGGAAAGCATTTAATGAATGAAAAAGGTATGATGAACACAAAAAAATTGAATTGAGTCCACCAGAGAAGAATAACAACAAGAACAAGGAATTTCAGGATAGATCTTTAAACTGAAACTCCTGAGAATCTCCACAAGAACTCACTAGATACAAAACAGAAGAAAAGATAGCTTTAGCATCACCTGAATAGAGAAGGCACTTGGATGAGAATTTAATCATTAAAGAAAAAGGAAGGGAGGGTGGGGAAAAGCAAAGACAATATGGAACAGATGAAATGAACTCCGGGAAAGAATAAGAGGATTTATCTTGCAAATATTTAAAGGATTGAATTCACTTGAGGAGAGCACACCGGATGTAAACAATTGATATGACAACTTGATTGGCAAAAGAATTATGAATCCCAAAGACATATGAGAACACTTAGGAAAGATATGAAATCACCACTTGACATCGAAGCAACTCGGATTACCATATTCGAAAACAAAACAAAGGATGAGTCTCACGAAACAAGTCGGAAACAGATCCATAATAGAGATTTCCTCCGATATTTTCGTGGTAAGGCTCGCACGGGCTCGATTTTATCGTGGCCATCATTTGCAAGGTAGTGCACATGACATACGAAGTGTCCCCGAGTCGCAGCAAGCTACAAAGACTATTTAAGACACAACGATAACTGTTGTAAGAAAGAGCATGAACAAACGAATCCACTAGATGTCGAATCCCAACCTCACATCATGATCTGTTGGAAGATAGCCTATGTAACTATTGAATTGCTACCTAAGAAATCCCGAAATCTTATGGTTATGCAATCGGGTCCACGGATACACGGAGCAAAATCCATCACTCAACTCCTAACAATAAAACTATGCTCCAATGTAACACATCTGTCAACACATAACCAGAGGTCTCGGAAACTCATCTATCTTGGACCCTCGAAAACACAACGATTCTAAAAATGACAGTACATCCGAACTCTCTCCACCAGTACTGGGGATGCCGGACTCCTCTCGCCACTACTTGTATTGAAGCAATTTCGAACATCCTCCGTCCTGAGATACTAAGGAAACTGAAGGATAACGATGTGTCAAGAATCCCCTGGATCTCAACTCCCCGGAAGAAATCAAGTTAGACTGGAGGCACCAAGACAGAACTCCGTCACATCTGCATCATATGGATTCCAAAATATCTGCATGATCCTAAAAAAATTTTGAGCAAGAAGAGGGTAGAATCAAAATTCCTAAGTCGTAATTCCTCACGAGAGCATACAAGAGGAGGAAAAAAATCCTACTGTCCGATATAACTAGACTTAAAATAATTTTTCACTAGACTCGACTCGGCCAAGTTCGATCAATCAAGGGGGCTCCTAGGTCAGAACCTGGCTCTGATACCAACTTGTCACGCCCAAAATGTGACCCTATCCTTATTTTGGCTCAAGGGCCTCGACAGGGATAGGAGCACATCTGGTCATCTTGCAAAAATGGATATCATTACAAGTACATGTACAGAAGAGATGAGTATATGGAATTGGATTACACTCTCCACAAGCTACAATAAGATCACATCAATACAACAACATATTCAAACACCATACAGAAGAACAGGGTCCGAGTACGGATAAAAAACAAACGACAAAATGACATACATCCTTGCTATTCTAGTATGTTGTCTGGAACCCATCCTAGATCAATGAATAAGAACTTCAAATCAAACAAGCATCGCATTACCTGTACCTACAACTATTGTTGTAGTAATCTGTGAGCCATAGGGATTCAACAATCTCATTTCCAAGGGTATCTAGACTATTAAAGCCTAATGGGTGAGGTAGGGTTAAGTGGTGAGGCTGCAGCAAGCGACTAAGCATTTATTTGAGTGGCTAACATACGAATACATAAATTAAATATGGTAGTCTACGCATAACGGACGTGAACTAGTAATGATCACTAAGTGATCCTAAACACCTACTTACGCCAAACATAACCCCACCATGTTCTCTCTCGGACAGTCACGGTTACGCACACGGTTGGTGTATTTTATTTGAGTTTACTTCAAGTCTACTGTGACCAGGTGTAAACAAATTTTCCAAGTTTGCCACATAACCACGGGTACGGCTTTCTGAAATATTTAACCCTGTAGGGGTGGTCCAACTCATCCATCACAAATTAACCACACGCAGCGGGAATAACCTCCACCACGGATCTCGTGATCTTCCTAGTCAATTCACAGGAAATCCACCACCATGAGATGGCCCAAAGAACATCAGAATTCCTCACTCAAGACATTCGAGAAAGGTAAAACAAATCCAGCAAGGCCGCCTGACGTGCCGAGAATCCCGATAGGAGCCGCGTATCTCATTCTCAGGGCACGACAGATGAGCTACACGTACAATGTCCTGACAGAAATCTCCCGAGTTGCCCCGGGTTGGCCCCGCACAGTGCTCTATTTTGTACCAACACTCATGAGGAGCACTGGCCCGAGGGTTGATTAAATTATCCGCGGGTGCCGGCGGGTCCCTATGCATTTTTATTAGTTATTAGGCAAATGTGGTACCAATGTTGGGCCTTGCCAGATAAGTTTTATCCCAAAATGAAAATCAAAGGGGTCCCCATAACAACCCCAAGCATGTTAGGAGCGCTCAATATGGAACATAACACCGGTTCACAAGTAACTAGGGGCAGCAAAAGTGGAACAAAATACCAAGAAAAAGGCCAAGGCTTCCACCTTTTACCAAGTATATATGTGCATTAAATTAAATAGTAATAATATTGTGAGAACAAAAGAATTTCCATGTTGACACACGGAAGCAATTGCACCTACAGCTAGAAACGCTATAACAAGAGCTAAGCAAGCGGTAACATAGCCACACAATGGTTGCTGGGAGTGGAGGTTAGAGGCTTATCATGGCAATGTTGGGAGGCTTGAAAAACAAGTGGTAGGTAGTGAGACATAACGATGGAAGCAAGACAACTAGCATAGCATGGTAGTAGTGGTATCAAAGGAAATGTGTCATCTAGCCTGAGATCCCACTTGGAAGAAGAACGAGTCCATGAAGAAGACGATCCAACGTAGTCGAATGAATCCTCACACTCTGAACGCTTTCGGAACTCTATCAATATGGAACAATCCGAAAACAACAATCAAGACATGATACCACCACAACATATGCATGACATGATGCACAAACAAATATGATGCATGTCCGGTTTAAATATGCAAGGCATTTCAATTCACATCAAACAACTACTACACATTAAAGTGAAGCTCAATATGCAACGAGTTCTATATTGATGAAACTCCACGTTCAAATTATTTAGTTCACTCCAATTTAGGTACTCATCAATATTAAATGTTGTTAGACATGACAAGAGGTGAAGCATAAATAAACTACACTATCTAGGCATTTTAAATGACGACGGAAGCATCATATAGCATTTCTCAAACAACCACATATGCATATTATGGTTTTGGTCCAGATTTGTACTAAACATGTTTTATATTTATTAAACATGAAAATAAAGTGTGGCATGTGATTGTACTCGTTTTTCTAGGCAAGTTACATATGTAAAAGATTTGAAACGGAGCGACAATTTAAAAGCTATTAAACAATTCATTTAACATGTCATTTCAGCAAATTGCATGAAAACAGCAAGTTAAATATGTTAAACACATGTGAGAGTTGGAAATTGTGAATCTACACGAAATTCTAGTCATTTTTCATGTATAAAGTTTTTACATACGATGCACGATCGAGAAATTATTAAATGTATGCACTACGGGGGGGGGGGTATTCTACAATTCTGTAATTCACTGGTTAATTTAAAAATTTGTTAACAGACAAAAAGGTAACGGGCCGAATCTTGCTAGAACTGGGCTACTCAAGCTGAAGGGGGGATACTAAACTGCTCTTAGGTCAGCGAATGGGCATACAAAAGGGGGATGGGGTTGGGCTCACCACATGGGCTTTGGCTCAAGGCTCTTGCTAGGTGAGCTAGGCCGTTGTGCCGGGCCGGGCGAAGCGGAGCTGGGCCATGCAGCATGGGAGGCCCACGCGAGCGGCGAGGCCGGTCAACGTGGTGTCATCCGCCTCCCGATCCCTCCAGGATCAAGGAGGGCAGGATCGACAAGATCGAAGGCGCAGCGGCTGCCGTGGCCAGGAGATGGTGGGCTCCGGGGATGGCCAGGCCTCGAAGGAGTCCGGCGGATCCGAGCGGCAGGTCACAGTCGGGCAGCTCCATGGCGGCGGGAAGCTAGGTGGCGGGGCAAGGCAAGGCGAGGCAAGGCCCGGGGCGACAAGGCTCAATGCGGCGGCAACCTCTAGCTTGGGGCTCCTGGCGACGAAGGGGCGCAGCGGCGAGGTCCCTAGCGGGTTTCGGAGGTGGGGATGTGTGGTTGATAGACGGCGCAGCGCCATGGGACGAACTCCCGTTGCAGCTTGATGTGGGTCAATGCTCGTGACCGAGTGGCGGTGCTGATCCGAGCCCGGCGGTCCTCATATGGGCTCATATAGGCCCGCGGAGGATGAAGGGGGAAGGCTATGCTGGAGGTGGCAGCTGGGGTTGATCCGGCGTGGAAATCGAGGGGAGGGCTAGGGTTTCCATTAGGGGCAGGCTAGGGGGTGTTTAAATAGGAACGAGGGCTAGGTTAGGGTGTTTTGCTCCGTTTTCAGACAATAGGATCTTGATTCGACGGTCCAGAAGCAGAGGGGGCTAGGTGGGCTGCGGTGGCTGTGTGGATGGGCAAGGTGGAGATGAGAGGGAGGTTTGCGGCCCGTGACACAAGGTTTTATAGACCCAAAAATGTCCAATAATAAACTGATGACCGCACTGCAACGACTGACCGTTGGGGTATCAAATGAACATGGAATGCGACGAAATTTCGCAGTCGGTCCACCTACAATAAAACAAGACTACACACAAACTTTCGTCTCAATCAAAGGTTTCATACGCACTTTAAAAACAATATTTTATTGATGTCGCACGCGCGTGCATGTGTGGTTGGTATCGAAATGGTCAACGACCCGAACAGAGGGAATCCGCAACTGCGAACGTATGCAAGTTTTCAAAAATGAGTGATGATGTGAATGATGCAATGACGACCAAACGAATCAGACGACAACGATGGAACAAAAGGGGAGTCTTCTGGAGTGTCGATCCCGGGCTGTTACATAGATGCAAAGAAAGACAACACTTTCTCAAATTTCACCTTAGCTATGCCAATGTAATCTGGAGGATTGACCGAGAGACATTTATCACTCCAGTTCTAATGCTCTCCTTGATCTTCTAGCGTAACCCAATTATAGGTGAGGTTTTCTGAGTAGAACGTCAAGTAAATATCGGAGTTCGGGGCCTCAAAGGGGCCCATGAAATACAACTTCTGGAACAAGTCTTACTAAGTCCTCATGGGGAAGTGGGTAATGTTGCTGATATAAAATATTATAATAATAAGTCTTCCTGCTAGGTGTGTTAGCCATGCATCACTTTATAGAGTTACATAGAGACCAATATCATAATTCTTGGGAAATGTTTCAACCATCATATCTGCCTGAGATTTAGAGCTGGTTGGTGATAGGATGTTTCAGACTCAGCATGTCTGAAAGGAAAGCTTGCAAGACAAATTGACGAGATGACATTTCGTGGTTCTCGGGAAATGATGTACAGAAGCCAGCTCCAAGACATGAGCTGGATTGTAGGATACATATGAACACATTGTCCAAGACAAGTATGACCACATGGATATCTTACAACAAAACACTACCGAGTTCTAGCTGGGAACCATCATTCGAGGATAGCGAAGTCCTTACATAAGTCCGAATTAGCTCTTAAGAAGGAACTTCTTTTCCTTCAATAAATCAATCAGTGGCTTGGTGTGCTAGTGTAACGCCCTTACATAAGTCCGGATTAGCTCTTAAGAAGGAACTTCTTTTCCTTCAACAAATCAATCAGTGGCTTGGTGTGCTAGTGTAACGCCCCGGACACACCCGCCGGTGGTCGTTACTCCTGGCAGGATCTAGACTGGCCTCACAAATCAATACTAGTCTTTTCTGCGCACTTTGTCCTCACTCATGCGCACCCGGGACCAACTACCCCATCGGTCACCCATCCTAGAACTACTCCAAGCCAAGCACGCTTAACCTGGGAGTTCTGTTCGAATGGGCTCCCGGAAAAGAAGGAATTCCTTATTGATATGAGTAGTCTATCATCCCTAATATGCCAGGCTATCACATACACCACCACTCAGAGGAACCGCTGTCCTCGTCGGGTCATAGGAACGTTCCCTCTTGGCACAAACGTCTGTGCTTCCAGTCCGATACATGTGTCGTTTCGTGTGCCACGACGGGTCACCAACTTCGTGAACAACATGACCGTGCACCTGTCGGCAAACATCCGTGTAACCGCGAGGGCCAGCTCTGATCCCAACTTGTAACGCCCCGGACACACCCGCCGGTGGTCGTTACTCCTGGCAGGATGTCGGAAAACATCCGTGTAACCGCGAGGGTCAGCTCTGATCCCAACTTGTAACGCCCCGGACACACCCGCCGGTGGTCGTTACTCCTAGCAGGAGCTAGACTGGCCTCACAGATCAATACTAGTCTTTTCTGTGCACTTTGTCCTCACTCATGCGCACCCGGGACAAACTTCCCGGTCGGTCACCCATCCTAAAACTACTCCAAGCCAAGCACGCTTAACCTAGGAGTTCTGTTCGAATGGGCTTCCAGAAAAGAACCAATTCCTTGTTGATATGAGTAGTCTATCATCCCTAATATGCCAGGCTATCACAGCTAGGGATTGCATATGGAATGAAGATGATTAGTATATCAATCCATAGATTAGTTCGCACGAACATGACTGACTTGGGATGATTCCAAAGAAAATAAAATGATCTTTCTCAAGTTCACAGTGGAAACTTGCACCATATGCACGTGAACTAGGAGAAAATCACTTCTGAAACCATTATATACTTCATCTACGGACCACGAAGATATTGCCTGGAAAAGTTTCCAACACCAGCTTAATGTTCATCACAAATCATGGAACACGTGAACAATGTTGTCGATGGGCTCAACAAAAAATCATCAAGGCATCCATATGGACGGAATTCCACGAATATGAGAACAAGGAGATAGCCTTCGTCAGACCAAAAGATATAACGACGTATGTTCAAGGATACATCCACGAGTAAAAACAACATTAGGAAGATCTTTGGTTCTGATTTTGATTCGACAATAACCCACACTCAAATCAAAGATTGGACAAGACAATGGGTGCAACAGTTGAGCACAAGGATCAATTGATGAAGATATCAACTTTCTACAACCCACCCAAACACAAGGATACCCTTCAAAATGAACTAGGTTAGTGAATGCTTTTCCCTTCCAACTCTCCAAGTTGTTCTTCATCTCGACCACCTAGTTCAAGGGTAACCAACACCGATTCTTGGAGAAGGGATGGTTTCAGAAAAACCAACTTGATCATGAACTCAACATAATGGTCAAGAAAATAACCTGGTAATACTTCCAAGAAGATATTCAGAAAATGATGAACCACCTATATGTTATTGAGCTCGCGAACAATCTTGCATTTTAGGGCCAGATGATGTGATCAAAAGAGCAAGGAACTGATACAATCCTAACTCATTGATCGAAGGGTGCACCATGAAAAATGGACTAGGTAGCACAGTCAATCTTAGGATGACAATTCAATGACCATCATGCTAAGAATGAAATTAATGTCCATTAGCTACCAAGCAACAAAGTTGTTAGGAGTATTGATTGCACGCATCACGATTCACTTGTCGATATTCTAGTTACAAACAACACAGAGACCGAGGTATGAATGATGAAGGTGAAATTTCCAAGACCTTCTTGACATGAAGAGGGTAGTACTTCAAGGTAGAACAGAGTAAAATCTGGATTTGTATTTTGATCTACGGAATACAACTACTTTGACCAAATCCAAGAAATGGATGAGATACTAGAGTTTGATTCTCCTAGTCATTCTAAAATAGAATGGCTTGAGAGACCACAATATTAATAGGCATCAATGATCATGAATGCACAACTACTCTTGACTATCCATTGATAGATGATGGTTAGAATACAATTGAAGACGGCCAACTCAAGAGCACATAATTCTTCCTGAGTTATAGATGCATAGGTTAGCATGTGTCGAACAAGTTCAACATAATTCTTCCAAACAACCCATGCAGAAAGGTAGGATTGGCAGCGTCACAACTATGGAATAGAGAACTCATCAAGAGCACTCTTGCTGTGATCTTAAGTTCACGCGGAACTTCTGCCAGATGGTTCATGGTATTGGAAGAATTACATACAAGGGACCTCAAGGACTAGTAAAAGGACACTATTCCTCCTAAAGGAACAAGCACACACTAGCAACAGGAGTGAGTAGAATGACTCTTCGGTTCAAGAACCCAGAAATAGAATACCTATTGACTAAGTAGCCTCACAAGATGCTTTTAATAACGATGGCCAGAATTATCACACTAAAAAGACAATACAACTAGACTGTTGGGTGGTTCACGAAAACAACATGGTTTCCAAACACTTCAACAAACACGTCGAGGTAATGGAGTACCCGAACACAATAATTAGTGTGCTTAGTCTGGCCTGCAAGATAAAGACTCAGGATGAAAGAGTTTTGCAATTGCGTCAAATAATTTAGAAACCTTGGATAACTCGGATAGCATAACGGTTGTACGGGCAAGAAATATGGGGCAACCTACAAGACAACTTACAACATAACAAAGAATACTTATGGAGACAACGATCTAGGAAGACAAAAACTTTCCTATAGGTCTATAGCCTAGTAACTCGTCATGCTGATAGATAGACGAGAATCGTAGTTCTTAAACCCCAATCAATAAAGAGTAGGGTGACTCAAAATTAGAATGACATGAGGAAAGGAGTAAAAAGCCTTACATTCCCTTCCACAATCAATTCCCTTATATAACTAAAGCAGTTCTAGACACAACATTGGCTAGTTTGGCGGTGTAGTCCTAGAGGCAGTCAAGCTCTGATACCAACGTTGTCGGGACCCCCGATCCTAAGCCATAAAAATCCAGCCTAAAACACATCCCATCACTTTGCGACCTCACACACGGTTAGCTCCACTTCTGTCACCTTACCTGGGCCGGGACCGTTTGCGTCTTATGGCTCAGATTTGTGAATGTGTCTCTAGCATTCAAATGTCAGAGAACCTGGGTCGATATGACTAGTCATAGAACCCAAGCGGCACATCCATATAGGAAGAGGCATATGTAACCCAGCAATCCAGGTGTCGATCTCTAGTGTGTGTAGACGAGTCATAGCCAACTACAAGGACTCCATTATGCCGTGGGACATAAATGTCATCACTGCACATAGACGAGTCGTAGCAGGCTATAGGGACTCCATTACACTGCAAGACACTTCCCCCAAGGGACAGAGACAACAACAAAGAAGGATACATGCCGGTCAATCAATGTGTCCGGAGCAGTAGCAAGCTACCAAGGCTCGGTGGAAGCACAAAGAGGCATTTCGCCATAAGGAGTACTACTAAAGGCACACAACTAGGTGTCGAATCCCATACATACCGTTGCACGTCACACGTATGCACGACATGCCCAATATGCATAGATACAACGATGGCATCACAACATAACCATACAACATACAACTTTTATGTACAAGGCTCGGATGAGCCAACATAGTAAGATGTTACAAACAGGGGTCACAAGACCCAACATTCAGAGCAGTCAAACAAACAAGTGGAAGTTACATGTCATGGTACACACATCTACTAAAAGTGGCTGGAAGAGTCTGAAAAGCTACAACGACCCTACCAAAGGAGCCAGACATCTGTCTGGGATTACCAAGCTAATCCGGTCAACATCGAGCATCTCGTCGTAAGAATCACTAATAAGACTGACATCTCCTCTACAAAAACATAAATTAAGAAAACGTGAGTACAGAGGTACTCAGCAAGACTTGCATCAGAACTAACTACATATGCACAAGTATCAATGAAGGGGGTTGTGGAGTTTATTGCAGCAAGCTAGATTTGACTCTTGGCTAACTTGTACTATGACTAGAAGTGTTTCTTTGAGGAGGGATCGTGCAAATGAGTCCACATATTCACCATAGCAATACATGACTATGGATCCACTCCCGTCTCCCTATGAGAAGGCTATCCATAGCACGCACACTTATCTTGCGTATTTTAGAGTATCCATTTCTCTTGTCTATGTACCACATAATCAATCCAAGTAGTCCATATCCGAGCACACGGCTATTTGAAAAGATTGATTCACCCTGCAGGGGTATACTTCTTCACACACGCTCCCGCCACTTACCACTATGTGCACATAAAAGGCACCTCGGCAACCTTCAAGTGGAAGCCCATCGAGGGATTCAGCCACGACCGTCAATCACATAGGACCCTAGCCTAGGTTTATAGCTTATTTGAGATTGAAGCCGCAAGGAAGTCTGGCCAAAGTTTCCATTATGGCCCCAAACAAAACAATGTGTACAGGGTTCCCAAGTCCACCTCGACAGATGGTACTATGCTTGGTACACCGGTCCATGGTGCATCTACCACGCCATAGCCTACCCCTCCGGTTAGCGCTATGCACGGCCGCCAGCACATCCTACAAACACCAGAAACTAGTTGCAACTCCTAGACAGAGATCTAGGAAATTAATAAGCCGAGAGGGTCCATTGGTTTCGGGCCCAATGCATGGTAGTATCTTGTCTTGGATAACATACGCAGAACTCAATTCCTAAGGGCGGTCACAATGAGACAACCCGCCACAAGGCCTCTTATCGCTACCTTTACCAAATCGTGTTCACACACTTAGCACTCACACGATAGGACATGTTCATCACCATTACAATTCATCGCCCAGATGGATCAGACCCTACACGACTCTAAGCAAAGCAGGCACAGTACTCAAGCATGGATGAGTAAGCACAACAAGGCTCAATAAGTTTCTACTCATGCTAAGTGGTTTCAACTATTTACTGTGGCAAGGACAGGTCATGCAAAGGAATGGGTTCAAGTACCGAGCACATGTAACAGTTGAATCGTGATTGTCCTAGTGCAATAAAAGAGAGCAGGAGCGAGAGAGTGGGTTCATATCAGTATGCTCAAGGGGGGTTGCTTTCCTGACAGACCTGGAGATATTACTTCTCTTCATAGAGTCAACGATCACAACATCGGAAGCGTCGTCTACCGAGATGGAACAAACACCGTCAAACAAGAAAGGAGCTCATTCAATGCAATGCAACAAACATGATGTATGATATGGCATGTTAAGGCATTGAATTGAAATAGTGCTATAGGTAGTCATATTAAGTGAAGTGGAATTCAAATATATACTAAACTCCAACTCCAACACTATTTATTAAATTATCCTAATCATGAAATGTCCTTGTTGGTGATATTAACTTGCTCAAACATGCATGAACATGGTATAAACAGATTTGTTGCATTTTTCTGATCATTTTTCATATATAAATTATTATCATCTCAGTTACCATTGAATTCCTATGATTTTTCAAAGTTTATAACATTTTTTGAAATTTTCCTGATTATTAAAAAACAGAAAAGCTTATTGCGTCAGCATTGCATCATTAGCCAACAGGGCTAGGTCCAAGTCAAACCTGACGAGTGGAGCCCACTAGTCAGTCTCTCAGGGCTAGCCAGAGTCACTTGCAGGTTGGACCCTGTAGTTAGTGACTCAGGGATTAATACCAAGTTTACGCGGGGTTTGACTCGGGCCAGGGACCACTGTCAGTGGCTGGAGGGTTAGTTAGTGGCTTGATTAGCCACTAATGTCCTTGCCACGTCGTCACGCCGGAGATCAGCCGGCGACAACCACCGAACACGCTGGTCGCTCGCCGGACTTGCACTTCCGGTGACCATCTGCTGCGCTGAGGGCACCGGGCCATAGCTCTTGCTCGCCCGCATCAATGGGAGGTAGAGGCTGGTCGCCAGGCGGCAGGCATAGAGGTCGGTGACAAGCTTTGGTAGCAGCTGGCGATCGGGCATCGGGTGCTGCAGCGCTGCGGGGCACGAGCAAGCAAGGCAAGCGGCTAGGTGGCTTAACAGAAGATCCAGGAGCTCATAGAGACGGTCGGGCGCGAGCCGTGGAGGTTCTGTCCATGGCCACACCATCGCCGATGGCGCCGGGATCGGGTTCACTATGGGGCAGCAGCTAGAGGATGGGAGGGACCACGGGGAGAGGGGGAGGTGCATAAGTGGCTCACCTTGGGGCATGTGGTGCTATTGGCGAGGCCAAGGGGCACAGGATGGCACAAATCAATGACCGGCGTCTGGCGGAGGCCGAGGAAGAAAGTGGCGGCTCGAGGGCGTGGGTAGAAAAGTCGAAGGCGGCCTCTGCCGTGGTGCCCATGGGAGGGGGTGGAGGGGTTCTCCTAGGTCGCTTGGTCGCAGGAGGCACGGATGGCCGATGGGTCTCTTGCTGCCAAGCGGCCTTGCCGACCGCTTCCTTGCTAGGGGTTGCGCTGATCGAAGGAGCTTGGTAGATGGGGAGCCCAGTGGCAGCACTCTGAAGGACGTGCCTTTTTGCTTGCGCAAGGGACGGGGCTTCCTTGGACTGCTCCTCCTCAGTTGCGCCTTTAGCAGAACAGCCCCGGGAGGATGTTCCGCCTTGCTGCTCGGCGGTCCTGCCCTGCCTGGCAACGCTGTCGTCCGGAAGTGTTTCCCCTTCGCCGGCGAGATCTGCCTCCTCCGCCCTACTGGCGATGTACGCTAGCTCCTCCTGAGTGGTGTCGTGGACGAGGCCCTCCTCCCTGCGGATGGCCCATTCCACCAAATTATCGAAGAACTCATACACCTGCTTGGCAGGCAGTTCGATCCAAGATGCATCGAGGCTATGTGCGTCGAACACCGGCATCATGGCAATGAGCCTACCTAAGGCGGCATTATTGCACAGGGGGACTATGCCTGCCGACAGCTCAGGGGCCGGAGCGCTCTAGAAGAGCTTCTGGTAGAGGGCCCCATGCTGCATGGCAGTCAGATTGTGGTTCAGCTAGGGGTGCAATCTCATGATATCCGCCGCATTCCGGAAATCCCTAGCCAACCTCCCCTTTTTCTGCAAGGGAACGATGAGCCGTTAAAGGAAGTCGACGCCTACCATCTCGACGAAAAGGCTGGCTTCCCTGAGGCAGAGGATCCTAATGGTCCCGACCGTGAATTTCCTGTCCTCAGGGTCGATGGAACCCTTGTCCTCGGCCGTGGCAAGCAGAAGGGCGGGAGTGCCTCCTCCCGAATCCAACACCGTTTCCCCCACCACTCGTCCCTCCGATCGTAATAGCCCCCGTTAGGGTAGACCTCCTTGGTTCCTGGCTGCGGGATCCAAGTGACGGCACTGTAAAGGGCTCCACCTGGCTGGATGCGAGGGGAAAAGTACTGGTGGAAAAGAGTGTTGCTAGGGATGACTCCGACAAAGTTTTCGCAAAGATGGGTGAAAACAGCCATGGTCATCATGACATTTGGCGTGAAATCAAAGAGTTGTAAGCCGTAGGTGTATGTGAGGTCGTTGAAGAAGTCCGAAAAAGGGGGAACAGCCTGGACTGTCCCCAGAGGGACCTGGACTCACACAGGTGGCCGGATGCGCCGAAGTCTTTTTGCCCACATCCACCGGTAGTGCATCTTTAGGACGTCCATGCCGAGACCCGACGGGAAGACGACGTGCTCCTTCTGCATCTTCACCATCTTGTTCTCCGAGATAGCCTTTGCTTCCTTGCCTTTGCTAGCTTTCGGCGCCATGGTGGTGGTGAGGGCAAGGACTGAGGACGGAGAGGGAGGAGGGGTGTTGATGGGTGGAATGTGATTTGTTCCAGGCTCGAGGAGAAGGACGATGGCGGTTCTCATATTGGGAAATACGAGGGGTAAATGAGCAGTGCCTCTTCAATTTCCCGTTTTTATGGGGAAGGCATGGGCAGTCTCTTTACTAAAATAAGCTAAAATATAAATGCTTCGCTGGCATGGTGCCGTAACGGCTATGCCATGCACGTATCCCATGTCCCGCATTAAATGGGCGTCATGGGGAAGCGCAACGAGCACAATGAACACAACTACAAGGCCCTACCACGCGTGCTCGTGCACTAGTTGGGCCTAGACAACAGCGCCTCGTGACGTGTGTGGCCCAGGCCCGGGGGCTCCTATCGGTGCACAAGAGTTTTGGGCTCTCTAGAGCCCCTTACTCGTGCACGGGCAGTGGCAGCCACCCTGGCGGCAATCAGGAGAATCGAGATCACCGGCAAGGCCTTTCCGGGAGGGCTATCGATCCACCAGAGAGGGAGCCCGACCATGGCAAGGAAAGGACCCGGCAAGCAGAAGCCCCAGCAAGACCCTGCCAGCGCACGCGCCGGGTGTCAATCCATTTGGACGCGTGTCGCTCTCATGGAGAAAGATGCCTGACGGTGCATTAAATGCGCCTGTCATGTCCCTCTCATGCAGAAAGATGCCTGACAGTGCATTAAATGCGCCTGTCCTATTCCATCAGTGTTAGGTATGATAGCACTGTAGCTCTGTACACCCCGTGTATGCAATGTATGCCACTGTTGGGATCCCCTTTAGAGTATCAAAGGAGGCCTAGGGTGATACGGTAGAGGACTTTTCGACTTTTGCACTTTCCGGGACCCTCTAGCGCACACGCGTGGCAGTGGCTCACAGCATCCCTATAGCAAGAACCCTAAGAACACCCTCAATACCACCAAGCAGGAGTAGGGTTTTACGCATCCGTGCGGCCCGAACCTGGGTAAAGACCATCTCTTTATACAATCTGCCCCCCACCGAACTGAAAGGGATACCCATGATCCCATAGGTGTTTGTTACCACGACAGATTGGCAAGGTCATGATCAAGCTTAGTGGCTTGTAAATTATCCCGAGGATTTTTATATAGAGATATATGTAAGTTAGATATAGTATACATATGCGATGTTGGGTATAGCGCTTCTCTCAAAACCTTGGAGATATGAGTAGCATGTGTAATATTGGAGTTGACTTATATGATATGATACCTTTGATGATATAGGGTGATTCTATTTGGAGTATAGTAAGTACTATTGTCATCTAAGAACTGTGCTCAAGGATAAGATGATAGACATTCGCTAACATCCTAAGCTCCTTGAAACCTCTGAGCTTTACCAATCCACAATGTGGTCAGGTTATGACCATAGGTCTTGGCTCCAAGTCATTTGACTATGGCCGACACTCCACCCCGACCTCCACCACATATGTTCCTATGGAGGGTGGCCAATAGGACCTGCATTAGGTTGGACCATAAACCCTTGATACTAGTGACCATCTAGAGCAAATGCCCGCTCCTCTCACACACCCCATGAGGAATGTGTTTATGTGGTATTTGGAGGAATATGTTGTTATCCTCACGGATGACATACTTATTTACCCAGCAAGAGAAGGAATAGCTTGGTCTTGTTTGGACAAGCCCCAGTTACACCCATTACCATGGCTCTTGAGTATAAGGTCTCACCTTGAAGGAGTTGGACTCCACAAAGCACCCTCCCTATAGAAGGAAGACTTTCTTGACCAAGCAAGATGAAGAACCACTAAGAAGAAGCAAAAGAAGTCAACCACCAGTCCTCTGCCGGCTACATCAACTAGACTATATCAAGAAGCACCGACTTCCAGGCATGAATCAAGAGGATTGTAGGGCCCTTGTCTTATCAATCACCTATTAGTTCCTGACTAGGAAGGAACAGAGGAGCTGATAACACCCCTCACTCCACCACTTTGATGGTGTACGATGAGCATGACATCCCTACTCCCTTTGGATGCTTGGAATGGAGTGACGACTGGAGTGACTTCATTATCAGCCCTTTTTAGATAATCTAGGGCGTAAACCGTGACTCGATCATGGTAAGCCACCTATCAAAGGTAGTTCACCCCACATGCCAAGCGTCGGACCTCGGGCATTAGATGGTTTATCTATACTCTGAATAGTAAGCTTATCGAGAACCCCACTAAAACCTTCCCATATGGTAGAACCCATTTGGTCACAAAGTATCTAAGCTCAGTCTTACGGACGAGACTCAGCGCAGACCTTGCCACAGAGAGACGAGTAGACCAAACACTCAAAGACCCTCCAGAAACATGCATCCATGACGATGAAGACAAACAATCAAAGAAGTATGAAGAATCTTCTTGGGCAACTTACTCAAGAAGAAGGTCTCGACAAGAAGCCCATGATGATGCGCTTCAACATATCAAGGATGAAGACCACCTGCGGCTGAAGATCTCTTGCTTTAAGGAAGATAAGAACTTCCCCATCAATGAGAAGCTACACCAAGACTCGACCCTTTTATTATGACGCGAGACATCTAGATGTCACTAATCAATGTGAGCAATCCTAGGACCAGCACACAGACATCCTGCTTTGCCAGGTCTTCTAAATTTGGGATACACATGCAAGCCAAGCCCTGCGAGAACCCCATTCACCTTAGACCAAGTCAACGGTGCACTCGAAGACATGTCATCAGGCACTTCAAGACCCAAAAGGACAACCATGCCGGAGCAGAAGCAACATGGAACATGAAGGCCACCTCACCTCTAAATGTGCGCATCAGTACCTAGTCTAGGAATCTCAGGGACGAGATTCTTGTATGGGGGTAGATCTGTCACACCCTGTGTTTTGCCTTATGACTAAGTTAACATGACTAAAAAATTAAGGCCAATTAAATTTTTTTATGTGCCTTTGAGTGCTTGACTTGTGTGTTATTTGCTTGCTTGTCTGATTGCTTGCTAGTGCTCTATAATTCATAAAACATCCTCCTACCCTCAAGAACTCTTTTCCTTGACCCCCAATATCCAATGATCATGCCATGTGAATAGGACTTAAAAATATTTTTACGAAACATTATTTTGGCCAAAAACATTTATTTAAATTAGGTTCTCAAAAAACCCTGATTTAATATTTGCACTGCAAGTACCCAAATTGGGTGGATCCTCTTTCCCCAAATGCTTTAATTGAAACCCACTATATATATGACTTCCCAAAGACACCAAATATTACTTTTAAAGATTATTTTACTATTTTATTTAAATGCTTTTTCTTAAGGCTAGAAGTGGTCTTTTATAGACAAAAAATATTTCAATGCTTTGAAAATATTTGAGAAAATTTAAGAAAACTTAGAGGACATATATTGTCCATATATAAGAGTTTCAACACATGGTCATGTTCAAAATATTGGACAAACCCCCCAAAACCATTTCTTCCTATTTCAAGCATTTGAATTATTTATATAAGAAATATTCTCAAATAAATCCAATAAAGTTCTAGAATGACATATATGACATATTTGATCATCTTGACAAGTTTCATATCAATCCCAATTATTTTGGTTCACCAAAATATTCCAAAACCATTCCAGTCCAGAATTAAATTTGAGAAAACTTACATTATAAAGTATCTCCTATTTATCCCAAACTTTGTGAGCATGTTTTATCACCCAAATGATGATGCTACACTAGGTGGTGCATCAAGAAGAATAGTTTTGCAGGCCTAGATCTATAGAAACCTAATTTTGTTGATCTCTGGGGATTACAAAGTTTACATTATCAACTTTCTTCAAATGAGTTCAAAATTGGTGATCAAGCCTAACTCCATCACTCAGTTCTTCCTGTTAAGTTTCATCTCGAGAAGAGGAGATTAGCTAGCGCAAACACTAACCAAAGACCTTCTGGTGCATTATTTGGATCAATAAATGAGGCACCACGGGTGCTCTCCTTGATCCCAAATTTTTACCACACCTCCATCATACCTCTCCCCCACTCCAGTAACATACCCAACACTTGCTCTATGATTGAGGGGGGTTAAACCCAAATATTCCCTCTTTTGGACAGCATTGCCATGCATCTCTTCCTCTCTCTTGTTATTCCATGCATGCCACTGCCCCCAAGTTTGACCACAACACCTCTGGCATGCCAATGCATCATCACACGTCCAAATATGGCATGCTCATGTGGAAAATATGAGCAAACCTTCTGAAAATATATTATGACAACAGATACAGCTTTGTATTTGTCGTGGTTTTGTCACGGCAGATGTCCGAAGACTTAGGTTCGAGGCCATCGCTAAAGCAGTGGACTCAAAGGGGTTGGACGGGACAAAAGACACGAGTTTACCCAGGTTCGGCCCCTTCAGATGAGGTAAAAGCCTACGTCCTACTTTGTGTCTATTGATTGGAGTATCAATTACAAGGCAGCGTATTCGCTTAACCTAGCTCTCGATCTGTTGGATCATGTCTAAGCCGTCCCGAGTCTCACCTTTATAGAGGAGGTCAAGACTACGGGTTACACAAGTCTCATACCGACTCTTACAACGTATCTGACTCTATCTCTAAGACTACCTATCCGACTCTAGCAGGCTGTCTCCGAGCGGCTTACGCGCCTAAGTCTTGCATCTTCTTCCTAACTCTAGGCCTCCGTCATGGCTCATTTGGTGAGCCGCCGTGCAACACAATCTTCCTCTTCCAGCCCATCCGCTAATGAGCCACCAAGTATGACCTGACCCCTCCTGGGCAGGTCTTACCACGGGGTCATATCCCCATCATTAGGGCCCTGATTGATTTGAGCTTGCTCATGTCAATCTTAATCTTTTAACTTGCGGCCAGTCTTACGGCCTTGTCACCTCAAAGGGAAAGAAAACACATAACCCGTCGTGACATCACCTTCATTTACTTTGAAAAGATTCTGTGACGTATATCGTAGATCCTGTCATCAAACGGTCGGCCTGAAGATCGAGGCACCCATTTTGGTCGGTCATTATTCTTGGCCTTGATTCCCGCGCGCCCGTTCAGCCTTCCATCCCACTTAAATAGGACCATGAGGGGTCTTTTCATTTTCTCTGCCTCCACCACTTCTTCTTCTTCCTCTCGATGTCGATGCTCCCGAGCTCTATCACGCCGGTGGAACCCCATTGCCATCATTGAACCTGGCCGCTGCATCAACCCAAACGCCTCCAGATTCTCGCCCACGTTCGCCGCATCCTTATGGTACGTCTTTCCTCCTCCATTAGATCCATAGTTGAGAACTTGAATCCATAGCTCATCGGTCCCAATTAGTGCACATGCTCCTCCTCGTAATGCCATCTAATGAACGACTCCTTAGATCTTGTGATGTTTGCCTACCTACTGCGTCTAGTCATGCAAAGTCAATAGTAGCCCGACTTAGATCTGTAACTGTTTCGTCTTCTTGTGCTAGAATGCCCGTTCTACCTCCGGTACCCACTAGGGTTGAATAAAATCTGATTTTTCCTTACCTGTAGATCTTGCAGCTTCTATTTATTATGCAAAACCTGTTCGTAAGTCCTTAGCAATTTTTGCATCATGGCCTTGTCCACTTAACCTGCCACTAAATTTCCGGCTCTTCCAATAAACTGTGCTGGCGGCTTAGCATCACAGCGTTTGAATTTCAATAGTCATCTTGGTTGTCAAGTCACTTTCTGACCCGCCACATGCTGCTACTTTTCAAAGCCTTAACCCGCCATCATGTCTCGGGCGTCTTCTTCTTGTAACGGGGTCGGCTCTAGAATCTCCGGAAAATTTCTACAGGATTTTGTAGAGGCTAGATCCTTGCCGGCTCACAATGTAATTTATTGGCGCGTTTCGTGTTCGGAGAAGAAACCCACCCCATAAGAGGGTGAAATTGTTATCTTTGCTGACCACCTCATACGTGGTTTCATCCTGCCCGGGTCGAAGTTCTTCTAAGACCTCCTCCATTTCTTCAAATTGCATCCTCGGGACATTTCCAAGTCCTTTGCGAAGTATACTTACAAGAAGAGCTGTCAGTTGACCTTTTTCGCAACTTTTTCTACGTCAACCACCAAACAGAAGTGGCGGCTGGCCCAAGCTTGGAGCTTGGCGGAGTCTCCGTCAAAAGAAGAAGGGATATGTTTTTTCCAGCTGTTCGAATGTCGAGTCATCCCAAGGATTGGAACATAACTTGGTTTTATTGTAGAGACACCTCTCGAGAGGGGGCACATACACTGTCGGGTTGTCGTCCCACCCGGCTCTACACCACAATTAAACTTCCAGACAAGATGTCTCCTACAGCAAGAGCAAAGTATGCTCCGGTCTTTGCCAAGATCAGAGCCCTCTTGGCGAACGGTTTGATAGGAATTGATTTAACCCGCTGTTGGATATCTTGGAAGGTCTTACCACTGAGCCGGCATGACCAGCCTATGTGTGAGTATACGGGTGACGCAAATGACCCCCTCTTCTTCAATCACACCACTCTGATAGAAGAGAACATTATTTCTGCTATCAAGGGACTTACCCGTGAACCCCAAGAGGCTTGTCGTACCGTCGGGTTAAAGCCTTTTTCCGCCACCAACCCAGCTCCAATCGTAAGGGTGGCTTTCAAACGTACTTTCCTTTCTATTTTGACATGATATTATCATCCTAACCCCACTTGGCGGCTTTCATTTACAGGCTGACTCCAGCTTCTGGAAGAAGAAGTATACTCCTCCAGTTAAGAAGGAGTCCCAGGCGGGTAACACCCGCGGTCGTAAATCAAAAACGTTGGCTCAGAGGTAGAAGCCGATTCCCTTGGCCTTCTTTTTGTTCAACTTATTGACAATGACTGTACACAGGAGGACACATAAGCGAGCCATACCAACGCCCCTCAGGTAACTTTTCTTTCTTTTGACTCAGAAATATTTCCCCTAGCGAAGATACGGTGGGTTATTCGGAAAGGTCCTTTTTAGCATCTTCTCGCTTATTTAGATCCAGAATTTCCTTGAAAAAACAACAGCACGACTCTCGATGTTAGACCCGGAGAACCGGCTCTGGGCATCTAATGGCCGGCTTGCCTAATTCTCCAGCACCGTGGAAGCGTCTTCTGAGGTATTTTATAAAGGACTCAATATCCGTCTTATATTTTCACAATGCGGCCTCAATATTATGTCTAACTGTCTTGACTTGTAGGAATCACCTCCTTCCTCTGACGATTTAACTGCCTCCAAGATCCCTCCCATGAAGGTCAACCCAGACTAAGTCTTCACCTCTTCCATGCATATATTACCTGTATCACCTTGATACTATGTGCTGACTCTTTGCTTTTGCAGGGCGTAGGCCAAAAGCAGAAAAACCGGCGGGTCTACCGCCGCTCCAACCGCTCAATAGTCTGATACCGCTGAGCCATCCCTCTCTCCTTCTAAACACTATGAAGATACCAAGGAAGCACTAGAGCAATCTGCCCCGCCCTCAGAATTGGCGGGTCATCATATGGCGGCTCCTGGTAGTCCCGCGGCTGATCAGAAGCCATCCGATCCTTCCATGGAAGACTCGCCTTTCCCTGATGTCACCATCACTAGGATGGGGTATCAATCTCCTGTACACCATACTGTGATGAAGCACTCTTGCAAAGATTCCACTTACTCTCCTGAGCAGCCTGATTTTGAATTCCCTGCCTTGGAGAAGATGACCGCCGATGACTTACACACCGGCTATCTAAACCGCCTGTCTGCTAGTCGCAACATGGAGAGCAAGCTTGTCGGCTTAATGAAGAAGAAATATGAGGTATTATCCATCCTTTATCATTCTCTTATACTTGTACCTAGCCCCCAAGAACCGGGTTAATATTGCAAATAATAGACCGGGTCTTCCGAACCTTCAATCCTGCTTTATAGAACTTGACCCGTGACCCCCAAGTACCGGATTAGATTGCATATAAGCCATCCCTTTAGACTAAACCATAGATCCAATTGTAGCCCCCAAGTCCGCAGCGTTATGATATGATAACCCGAATCTTTCATATGTAAGAAACTTCACCGAGTGTAGCCCCCAAGTCCGAAGCATTACGATAATGATGAGCCGGAACTTTCATCGCAGACTTTAAAAACCCGTTGCGCCATCAGATCGGAGTTGAAAAGGCACCTGACCCGGCTCAAATTCATTTCCTTGGCCATGCAAAGCCCGTGAAGCAAAGCTTCGTACTCAGCTGCATAGTTCGTGCAAGGAAACATCAGTCTTAGCACATAACAAAACCTATCACCTTTGGGAGAGGTTAAGAAAACTCCAGCCCACGAGCCCTCCAACTGTTTGGACCCATCAAAGTGAATTGTCAAATATGTGTTATTCGGCTTTTCCTCTGATTATTGACATTTTGTCTAATCCTTTATGAAATCTACGAATTCTTGAGACTTCACGGCCGTGTGAGGTGCATACTTCAAATTCAGAGGCCCAAGTTCCAGTGCCCACTTAGCAATTCTACCTGTGGCTTCTTGGTTCTGTATTATGTCCCCCAACGGTGCGGAGCTAATCACCGTGATCTAATGTCCAAGGAAATAATGCTTCAACTTACGATTCTCCATAAACACCCCATATATTAGCTTCTGCCAGTGTGGGTATCTTTGTTTTGACTCAATGAGCGCCTCACTGACGTAATAAACCGACCTTTGAACCAGATACTCTTTCCATGCCTCCTTACGTTCCACCACAATCGCAGCACTAACCGCCCGATTATGAGCCACCACATAAAGGAGCAGAGGTTCCTTCTCAGCCGGAGCAGCTAAGATCAGCGGCTCAACCAGCTGCTTTTTAAGTGCTTCAAGAGCTTCATCTGCAGTCGTACTCCATACAAAGTTATCCGTCTTTTTCGTCATCTGGTGTAAAGGAATAGCCTTCTCCCCCAGGCTGCTGATGAAGCGACTTAAAGCGGCAATACGACCCGCCAAGCGCTACACATCATTGACGCTCATCGGTTTGGCTAGTGACGTGATAGCCTTTATCTTGTCTAGGTCGGCTTCGATACCTCGCTCTGAAACCAAGAAACCCAGAAGCTTGCCTGCAGGAACCCCAAAAGCACATTTTTCCCAATTAAGAATCATCTTATAAACTCGTAAGTTATCAAATGTTTCCTTCAAGTCATCCAACAACGTCTCCTTCTTGCTTGACTTGACCACAATATCGTCCACATAAGTGTGAACATTACGTCCAATCTGATCGTGAATATAATTTTGCATGCAACGTTGATAAGTCGCCTGCGCACACTTGAGTCCAAATGGCATGGACACATAGCAGAATCCCCCAAAAGGTGTTATGAATGAGGTCTACTCTGGGTATTTAACTGCCATCTTGATGTGATGATAGCCTGAGTAAGCATCTAGGAAGCATAAACTCTCACAACTCGCCGTTGCATCAATAATCTGGTCGATACAAGGGAGAGCATGTCACACCAAAGATGCGATCCTATCCTTATTTTGGCACGAGGGACTCGGCAAGGATAGAAGCACATCTCATCGTGTTGCAAGAATGGATATCATTGCAAGTACATGTACATAAGAGATGCGTATATGGAATTGGCTTACACTCGCCACAAGCTACATCAATATCACATCAATTCAACAACATATTCAAACATCATACAGAAGAGCAGGGTCTGACTACGGACGAAAACAAAAGACAAAATAACATCCATCTTTGCTATCCCAAGCTGCCGCCTGGAACCCACCCTAGATCGATGAAGAAGAAGAAGAATAACTCCAAATCAAAAAAGCAATGTGCTCATGTCAATCATCACATTACCTGTACCTACAACTGTTGTTGTAGTAATCTGTGAGTCACAAGGACTCAACAATCTCATTTCCAAGGGTATGAAGACTATTAAAGCATAACGGGTGAGGTATGGTTAAGTGGTGAGGCTGCAGCAAGCGACTAAGCATTTATTTGAGTGGCTAACTTACGAATACAGAAAGTAAAGTATGGTGGTCTACGCATAACAGACGTGAACTAGTAATGATCACTAACTGATCCTGAACACCTACTTACGTCAAACATAACCCCACCATGTTCTCTCTCGGATAAGGATTCACGAGAATAGACAGTCATGAATACGCACCCAATTGGTGTATTTTATTAGAGTTTACTTCAAGTTTGCTATGAACGGGTTTTAAACAAAGTTTTCAGGTTTGCCACATAGCCGCGGGCACAACTTTCTAGAAGATTTAACCCTGCAGGGGTGCTTCTACTCGTCCATAACAAATTAACCACACGCTACGGGAATAACCTCGACCCCAGATCTCGTGATCATCCTAGGCAATTCCAAAGGAAATCCGACACCTCGAGATAGCCTGAAGAAGGTCAGAGTTCCCACGCAAGACATTCGAGAAAGGTAAAACAAGTCAAGCAAGACACCCGACGTGTCGACGAACCCGATAAGAGCCGCGTATCTCGTTTTCAGGACGTGACCAAATGAACACTACGTATGGCGGCCTAATAGAAATCCCTCGGCTTGCCCCGAGGTGGCCTCGCAATTGGCTCTGTGGTGGACCAACACTCATCAGGAACACTAGCCCAGGTTGTTGATTAAAGATCCGTGAGTGCCGGTGGGTCCCTATGCAATTTTATTTGTTATTAGGCAACTGTAGTACCAATGTTGGGCCTTGCCAGACAAGCTTTATCCCAAAACGAAAATCACAGGTGTCCCCATAACAACCCCGAGCATGTTAGGAGCGCTCAATTAGGGAACATAACACCGGTACACAAGTAACTAGGGTGACAAGAGTGGAACAAAACACCAAGAAAAAGGACAAGCCTTCCACCCTTTACCAAGTGTATATGTGCATTAAACTAAATAACAATAATATAGTGAGATAACAAAAGAATGTCTATGTTGACACATGGAAGCAATTGCACCTGCATGTAGAACACTATAAGAAGGGCTCATCAAGCGGTAACATAGCCAAACAACGGTTTGTTGGGAAGGTGGAGGGTTAGAAGCTTTTCATGGCAATGTTGGGAGGCTTGACGAACAAGTGGTAGGTAGCGAGACATAACGATAAAAGTGGGACAACTAGCATAGCAATGATAGTAGTGGTATCCAGGAAAATGTGTCATCTTGCCTGAGATCATGCGTGGAAGAAAAACGAGTCCATGAAGAAGACGAGTAAACGTAGTCGAACGAATCTTCACACTCCGAACTCTTTAGGAACTCTATCGAGAGGAAGCAATCTGGAAACAAAAATCAACACACGGTACACCACAACATATGCATGATATGATGCCCAAACCAATATGATGGATTTCAACTTAATTATGCAAGGCATGGCATGGCAAGAACAACAAACAACTACTACACATTAGTGAAGTTCAATATGCAACGAGTTGCATAGTGACAACACTTCATGTTTGAATTATTTAGTTGACTCTCGTTTAGGTACACATAAATGTTAAATGTTGTTAGACATGGCAAGAGGTGAAGCATGAACAACTATATCATCTAGGCGTATTAAATAAGGACCAAAGTATCATATAGCATTTCCGAAACAACCCCATATGCATATTAAGATTCTGATCCAGGCCTGAACTATCATATTTTAGAGTTTTTAAGTATCAAAATAAATATCACCATGAGATTCTACACATATTTCTAGCCAAGTTACATATGTGGAACATTTTTATCGGAGCTACAGTTTTGTAGTTATGAAATAAATCATTTTCACATGGCAATTATGCAAATCAATGCAAACAGCAAGGTTAACATTTTTATCACATGTGAAAGTTGGATATTGTGAATCTACACGAAATTCTAGTCATGTTTCATATATAAAGTTTTTTAATCCGATGCACGGTTGTGAAGTTATGATATGCATGATGATGAGGGTCTTTTCTGCAATTTTATTATCCTGGAAAAAAAACACTATGGGCCGAAACTGCTAGCCCAACAGATCACAGAGGGTGCAATATACAAAATAGCGCCAGGGGGCACTGGATAGCACGGCTGGGGGGGCTCACCTTGTGGCCATGGGCCTTGGCTGGCTTGGACCTTGATAGGAAGGAGGCCTAGCCGGGCGTTGGCTCGCTGGGGGTGGCCCACCTTGGCTAGCGGGAGGCGGGTGAGCAGCTCCTATGCTCGTCCCCAAGCACAGCCATCACAGTGGTCAACTCCGGCACGGACCTTGACGGCAAGGCGAACGGGACGAGGAGGGCCCAGATTGGAGGCGGGATGGCTGGATCCGTCCGTTCCTAGCGGCGAACGGAGCTCCGGCGCAAGCTCGAGCCAGCGGCGGCCATGGCTTTCTGCGAGTAGATAAAAGAGAGATAGAGATGCAGAGGTGAGAGAGATCACAGGGAGGAGGAGAAGAAGGAGAGGGGCAGCGCGGGCTCGACCCAGTGGTCGTCGGCGGCGGGGCTCCAGTGGCCCTCGGGTGATGCGGCGGGGTCGAGGAGGCTCGGGCATGGGGAGCGCTAGCGGCAGCGCTCCAGGCTTCTTGGCGAGCGGGAGGCGCTCGGGCGCGGGCGACGGTAGTTCGGGCCCGGCGGCGGGCCTGGATGGGCTTCGCAAGCCCGTGCGAGGAGGAGGGAGACAGGCCGCTGTGGGGGTGGCTGGAGGTAGGCGGCGGCATAGAAATCGAGGCAGGGATTAGGTTTTAATAATTTGGAGGGCCAAACCTTCTTGTTATAGCTGGGATTTAGGGTTAGGGGGAGTTTTGCCTGTTTTCGGACCCTTCGATCGGAATCGGACGGCTCCGTTCGTGCGGTTAGGCTAGGATGGGCTAGTGGGCTGTGTAGATGGGCTAGGTAGAGATGAGAGGGAGGTTTGCGACCTGTGACACGAGGTTTTTTAAACACCAAAAAACGTCCGACGAATAAACCGATGACCTCACGGCTATGACTGACCGTTTGGGAAACAAACGGACTCGGAACTCGACAAAATTTGACAGGTGGCCTATCTACACTATAATTAGACCACACGCCAAACTTTCGAACCAATCCGAGAAAGTTTTATGCGCGCCTTAAAAACAATATTTCATCGATGCTGTGGGCACGTTTTAGTGTGATTGGTCTCGAAACGGGCAATGGCAAGAACGAAGAGAAGCGGAGACCACGAACAAATGCAAGTTTTTGAAGACGAGTGACGACACCATGAAGATGATGCGAATGATGCGATGATGAATGCGACAACCAAACGAAACACACGACAACACTAGAATAAAAGGGGAATCTTCTGGAGCGTCGGTCCCGGGCTGTTACAGAGCAAACGGTCAGCTGGACAAGCCTTGTTAAGACCCGTGTAGTCTATGCACATACGCCATGTGTCGTTCTTGTTGAGCACCAGCACAGGAATGGCTAACCACTCCGGGTGAAATACCTCTACAATGAACCCCGCTGCCAAGAGCCAGGCTACTTCTTCTCCAATTGCTTTACGTTGCTCCTCGTTGAAACGAGAGGGGAACTACTTATCGGTTTAAACTTAGGATCCACATTAAGGTGGTGCTTAGCAAACTCTCTTGGTACACCCGACATGTCAGACCTCTTCCATGCAAAGATGTCCTGATTCTCACGGATGAATTCGATGAGCGCACTTTCCTATGCGGGGTCCATGTTGGCCCCTATAGTGAACTGCTTGGACGAGTCACCAGGAGTAAAGTCCACTAGCTTCTTGTCGTCAGCCGCAAACTTTAGAGGCGGCTTAGAATCTGTACTGGGTTTCTTCAATGGAGTCATATTTGCCGGATCAAGGTTATCCTTGTAAAACTTAAGCTCTCCTTCTGCGCGGCTTGACTCTGCATAAGCCGCGTCTCCCTCCTCGCATTCAATGGCTACCTTCCGATCACCATGGACCATGATTGTTCCGTTGGGAGCCAGCATCTTAAGTTGTAGATAAATGTAACATGGCATGTCCATAAACTTTGCGAAAGACGAACGGCCAAACAGAGCATGATATGGGCTCTTAATCTTTACTACCTCAAACCACATGGTCTCCACCCTGTAGTTATACTCATCTCCAAATGCCACTTCTAAGGCAATCTTCCCTACTGGGTAAGCCGACATGCCCGGCACAACCCCATGGAAAACGGTCCACGATGGCCTAAGAGCTTTGTCCATTAATCCCATCCACTAGAAGGTATCGTAGTATAAGATGTTGATACTACTGCCACCGTCCATGAGTACCTTCATGAATTTGTACCCTCCAACCCTAGGAGCGACCACCAGAGCTAAATGACCCGAATTGTCAACCCACAGCGGGTGATCCTCCTGGCTCCACGTGATCGGGTACTCTGACCACTTTAAGTATCACGGGAGAGTAGGCGTGGCCATGTTGACCGCCCTCTTGTGCAGCTTCTGATCCCTCTTGTCCAGGCTCCTAGTGAAGACATGATACTTCCCTCCACTAAGTTGCTTCGGGTTGCTCTGATACCCTGAGTGATTATTCTGTTGTTGACCGCCATTGCTCTGCTGCTGATGACTTCCCTTGTTTCCTCGATTCTGACTACCTTGGCCTTGATGACCTGAACCTGACCCGCCAGCACCGAAGCCGACAGTTGAGCCGCCCGGTCCTGACCCGTCCGACGGGGCGTTACCATTGTTATGATTTTGACGAAGGCTTTGCTCCTGAAACACGTGCATAACACTGCAATCCTTCCAAGGGTGGGTGGCCTCCATGTTTGGCCGGCTGTGTGTCGGGCAAGGTCTGTTTAGTGCCGCTTCTAAGGTGTAGGGTCTGGGGGATACATGTGCCCTATTCTTGTCAATGGTGGCATGAAGTTCCTGTTACCCCTAGGGCGATTGTCTCGTGATTGTTGGGAGTTCGTGTTCGCCACAAATTCTGACCCGCCATCTGGGTTCTTCCACTTGCCTTGGCTGCCGTTCCCAGCACCTCCCTGCTGGTTCTTACCATTCTTGCCCTTCTTACCCTATCCTAACTTCTTTTCGTTGTAGTGTGGGTCCTTGGTGGTATCTGAATCCACATACTTGGTGAGAGCCGTCATGAGCTCACCCATATCTTGACAAGAACGCTCCAACCACCCAAGCTTCTGCTTCAGGGGCACAAAACAACAGTTCCTTTCCAAGATCAGAACCGCCTAAGACACCAAAATATTCTCAGACGAGTGGATCACCGTCGAGACCCGCCGCACCCAATGATGGGACGACTGACCTTCCTGCTGTGCACAAAGATCTAGATCAACAATCGTCATCGGCTGCTTGCAAGTTCCCTTGAAGTTCTTGATGAATCACGCCTTCAACTTGGCCCACGACGTGATGGTATTCGGTGGCAATCCCTTTAACCAAGTATGAGCCGGTCCTTCCAACATCATGATGAAGTACTTCACATACACCGCTTCATCGACCTCCAGCATCTCCATAACAAGCTCGTAGATCTCAATCTAAGACTCTTGGGGCAGATCTGCCTTGTAATTGGGCACCTTCCGTGGCCCCTCAAAGTCCTTGGGTAGGCGTGCACTCCTTAGATCCGCTGCAAGACACTGAACACCAAATCCCCTGGTTGAGATGCCGACAGGTGTTGCTGTTGCCGGATCAGGAGCCTCCGGGTGTCGACCGTCGCTGAGCCCGGCCCCTATCTATAGCCCCCTGAATATCCATCTCAAGTGGGGTATTATTGGGCGGGTTTTGCCTCTGCTCACTGCTGGAGACCACGGGCGACTCAATCCGCCGGCTGTAGCTACGACTATGAACCAGCATGGAGTGCACCAAGCTCCGGCTATGTGTGTACCTTTCTTGCTGACCCACCTCTGTCTGCAACAGGCTAATCACGTTCCTCACCTCTTCAACAAACGGTGTTCCTTCGGCCAAAGGGAGAGCATCAAGCTTACCGCCGCCGCTATCATGTTTTCCACCGGATTCGTGTAATGGCCACGCGGCATGACAACATGTCGCGACAAAGGTCTGCTCCTCCACGGCGGGTCTAACTGTCGTGGTGCCTCTACTGCCCAGGTCACCATTGGCGGAGTACTTGGCCCGGCCCCTGGAGTATTGAAAATATTCCGAGGTTTAATTGATAAAATAACTTGGGTCCTTCTACGCTGAACCGCCTCCAACGCCCGCTGGACTAGATCAAAACGGAGAGCCTCCACGCTCAAACATTCCGACTCCGCATTCATCTGAGCTTTCATTGCGTTGATATCGTCCTAGACCTGAGCCATCTGTCCTTTGATCCGGTTAATCTCGGCATTGCGCTCCGCCTGATTCTCACCTTCACCTCCGTGGCCATCAGACCCGCCAGCTCCTCCATGAACTCCAATAGAACCTGCATCGACGCTTTAGGAGGTTGCGCGTTGGGTGTGGCCCCTCCAGCCGCCCCTTCGGCTGCCGCACTGTTTACCGGTATCGGGCCTGCTATGAATATAGCGGCTCAGCTTGGCGGGTCATAAGGATCCGGAATACTGTTGCCATCGGCATAGCCCCCTAACCCGCCATCATAAGGTTGATAGATTGATTCCCCATCCTTGTTGGAAGATCCTTCATCTGAGAAAGCCAAGGTCTGTCCCGACAAGGAATCTTCGCTATCCTATGTAAAACCAACAAAGACGCTCTTCCGCCCGGGTTGAACGCGGGCGGGTGTCATGCGCCGGGCCGGTTCGATGATGCCGATGCAGATGTCCGGCCTCAGTGTAGATCCATCCAGCTTGCCGATGAATACATGCATCTTGCCAATAGGAACCCGATAACTATACTCGATTGAGCCGGCTTCAGGCCCCCATCCTGAGTCGTCGATGTAGAGCTTGCCGCGGCGACTCTTGGTCATCAAGCCGACGGAGTATCCTTCGATCCTCGAGAGAAAGCCCTTTGAGAACTCAACACCACCGCGTGCTAGCCCCATGGTGGGAGCCAACTATCATGGTTTTGTCATGGCAGATGTCCGAAGAATTAGGTTCGAGGCCATCGCTAAAGCAATGGACTCAAAGGGGTAGGACAGGACGAAAGACACGAGTATACCCAGGTTCAGCCCTTTGAGATGAGGTAAAAGGCTACGTCCTGCTTTGTGTGTATTGATTGGAGTATCGATTACAAGGGAGCATATTCGCTTGACCTAGCTCTTGATCTATTGGATCCTGTCTATGCCGTCCCGAGTCTCGCATTTATATAGGAGGTCAAGACCACGGGTTACACAAGTCTCATACCGACTCTTACAACGTATCCGACTCTATCTCTAGTCCTGCCTAACCGACTCTGGTTGGCTATCTCTGGGTGGCTTATGCGCCTAAGTCTTGCATCTTCTTCCTGACTCTAGGCCTCCGTCACGACCCATCTGGTGAGCCGTCGTGCAACCCAGTCTTCCTCTTCTAGCCCTTATGCTAACAAGCCACCAGGTATGACCTGACACCTCCTGGTGGGCCTTACCATGGGGTCATATCCCCAACAGTACTACATGTGCTAATTATAATCATCTCCTTGAGCTGAGAATTTGTGGGCATATAGTCCTTCCATGCCTATGATCACCGGACAAGGTTTTGTCCAAAGTCCCCTCTACTAAAAACCTCCTTTCTAAGTCCCAAGATTGCTGTCGCAAACTTACTCACAGTGAAAACCACACCCACTCAGCCCCATTTTCTCTAAGGCTTCACCAGTGCACTCTAGCATGCATGTCTTGCATGCCAGACAAATTTAGCCGACCAAAATGATGCCCTGGACACCAAGTGGCGTGGTGACCACATAGCTGACCCACAAAAGTGGTGTTGTGCCACTTGATGTTGTCCTGCAGCTTGCGTCTAGCTTTCACAAAGCACCCCAGCGTGCCTTTGATCCCCCATCAGTCTCCCACGCCCATCCCCGATGCCATGATGCCTCCAAGACCGCTCTGCCACACGTGCTCGCCGTGCCAGACAGCATCCGAGGCGCACCCGAGCTCCCCCTCGACTCCCTTTCTTAAATGCCCCTCCCCGAGCTCCCTCTCGCGTTCTCTGATGTTTCCCTCTCTCCATTGAGCAGCAAGAACCTCCCCATTCCCCCTCCCGCACCCTCCATCGTCCCCTATGGCCGAAGCCCTCCCGCCGGTCGCGGCTTAGATTGGTACCCTAGCAGTCGCTTCCTCCCCTCTATTCCACGCCGGAACCCCCCAGCGCCACCCCGCTCCTCATTTCCTCTCCTGTGCGGCTATGGCGCCGCCTCCATCGCCACCACCGGCCTCGTCCGTCGGGGCGGTGCTGCGCTCGGGCCCGGTCTTCCACGGTGTCAAAGGCCCCTCAAGCGGGTGTGACAGGCTGCCCCGAGACCACTGGTGGCTGGAGCGCCACCAGAGGTGTCAAAGCCACCAGGGCGAGTGCCGGCGCCGCTTGGTCCCCTCCCCTCTATCTCTCCCTGCTTGAGCGGGAGGAGAGAAGCAACCCCGACAGTCGGGCCCCCGTTTAAGTGGAAACGGCCTCAGCCGGAGCCGCCTCCACCCGGGGACAACGTATTTTCCCAGGGCGCCTTCGATGTTGCCATCTCCCCCGCTCGGCCAAGCAACTGGGCCGGCCAAGTGTGCTGTGGCACTAAACTATGCTTAGTTCGTAGCTTAGGGCCATTTGGTAATTCCTTTTTGCCCTTTTTCTTTTTCAGCGAAAAAATAAATTCATAGAAAAATCATTTGAACTGCAAATCAATAGATTCAAATTCCTAAAGGTTTGTAAAATCATGCCTTATCCAAATATGTGCATTGCTCATTTTCCTGTAAGAACTATGGAATGCCCCACTTTAAAAATCCCTAGTGCTCTAATATCAACTCCAAATGGAGTGATTCAAGTTTCAAGATACTCCAAAGATCATTACTTATTTGTCTAGCCAAGGTGAACATTTTTGCCATGCACCTATTCTGTTGGATCTAATAAATGGCCCATTTTCCATTAATTTAACCTTAGGAAAATCCTAGGAAATTCATCTCAACTCCAAATCCAATGAAACCAATTTCTAAAATATTCTAAAATCATACCCTCATTGTTGAGTGCATCCACCCATTTTGATAAAAAGAATTCCTATAGACTTCTTGAAGGACCACCAATTCCCCTATTTATACCATTCGAAACGCCCCCTTGGTTATTTTTCTCATAACCAGAGGTGGCGAAGAAAATAAAAATCGTATTTATAGTGCACTTTATTTTCTGCTTGTTGTGTTGCTTATTGTGGTTGTTTACCAACAGTAGTTGACAAGATAAACAGAGTGCTCGGAGTTGGACAAGAAGCGTTTGAAGATGCCGCGGACATTGTTGAGCCAGGCAAGGAACCCTTTGACCATGACTATGAATTTTTGTATTGCATGGCATATAGCACTTTATTTCGTGGCATTATTCATGATGATGTAGTATTTCCTTTCGGTGGGATGCTTCCGATACTTTTGCTGTTGACACTTGCATCCTGCATGACCCTACCTCCTTATGAGGGTTATGCGCGTGGGTGATGGAAGCAGAAGTATTTTCAAAGAATTTTTGAAAACCCCGTCGGGTGCCACTAATGCCGGAGGGAGATTGTGATTAGTTGGGTAACCACTTGAGGAAGAAGTCGTGTACCGGAGCAAGTGAGGGTGTGTGTATTCGAAAACAGATTAGATTTAAGTTCTATGGACCGTCCCAACCTTACATGCGGAACCACGATACTCCTTATGGGACGGGACTCCGTGGATTACTTTGGTTGGTACTTGCAAGGTGCCCGCATTACTAGTGGTGGGAGCGGCATGGTCACTCTTGATACATGGTCGTGCTGGTATGGACGATCATTCGTTGTCTTCACAGGCACCGGGCACATCGTTGGTCCTTGTATGGATGCTACGAGTGATGTACATCATGTGGGCAGTGCATCAATCGAGTGGACTCTTTGTTTAGTATCACCAGGGGAAAGGAATTGTTCGGGTGCTTACCTCGGTTATGTTAAATACCGCAAGTCGTGGATGACACGGAAGTTCCCCGAGTCTTGTGGGTAAAGTGTGCAACCTCTCCAGAGTGCGAAACTATTCGAATAGCCGTCTCCGCGGTCATGGACAGTTGGAGGTCCTTCTTAAACTACATCCAGATGTTTTCGCACACTTGGTTGGTGTGTGTGTGTGTGTGGTTGACACAGAGATGACACTTGAGATAAGTGAGATGACTTGATGACATGACTGAACTTGATATGTTCAACCCCTACTTACGATGATATCTATAACTTGTTCATATGGATATCTGCCAGCTGTTGATGCAGGATTACATAAGTATTTGATCATGTCATTGCACTCAAAACTAGCTTTCTGCAAAATTACCTACTTAGTGCCATATCATGCATGTTGCTGCCTCATTCCAACATGGGTTGTTTGCGAGTACATTCAAAGTACTCATTGGCTTGCTACTAGTTATTTGATTGGCCCGGCATGAAAGGTCAGGTTACGATGACGATTACCTTGGTGATGGACACGCAAGCTAGGACGCTTCCCAGTAAGAATGCCTATAGGGTTAAGGCGGATGGCATGGGTTCATGCTATTGTTGAAGATTTCTGCTGCAGTCATATGAAGACTTAGCCATACAGACCATATTTGAATAATCCGATATGTCATGGATGTAAGACTCTTGTTATTCAGTTTCTGTATGTTTAGTGAGCTTTGATCTCTGGGGTCACTTTGCATGTACATTCGCTAATCATCACTTATGAGTTGGGGTCCCCACATTATCCCCTATCCTCGAGGGCCTACCTACAAGAAGGAGGTGGCCATGGCGCATGCACGCACACGGCGTCCAGACGCTCTGCCTACTGGCGAGAGGCAGGAGACGACATGGGAGGAGCTGGGCTGGGCCGGCTCTGGTGGGCCGCCAGGTAAGTGAGGTAACTCTCTTTTTCTCTTTTCTAATTTTTTTATGATTTCAATTAATTCAATATGTTTTGGTTTGGAGAAAAATACAATGCCGTTTTATAAAAACCTGAAATTAATTATGTGGACCAAGTCGAATTAATCAATGCCACACATAAAGTTTCAGATTCATTAGACTTATATTTTATAAACAGGAAATATAAATTCAATACAAATATTATTTGGATTAAGTCAAATGTCCAATATTTAATGTTTCAGGGGATATTAGGAATTTTTCTTGAACGGATTTGAAGCAAATTTTTCTGAGGATTAACAATTCCCCAATTCAAATTCATTTGAATTTCACAATGCATGCGTGAATATGCAATGACAAGCAAATATAAAACTAGCAATGTAACAACCGGCCCCTGTCCGCGGTCCCGGGTGCACCTTTCTCCACGGTCACTAGGGGACCTTTGACGGAGTCTCGGACTAAGGGGTCCTCGGGCCGTCGGCCTATATCCTGATAGGCCATCTTGGTCGGACACCTTCTAACTGTTGTAGGAAGGACCGGATACATTGTGAGCCCACATTCTAGAAGCAAATGTCGAAGGCGCATCATGCACTCCAAGTCAAGATGAGGAAATCAACATCTCCATCCTTGTCAGGAAAATAGCCATGTGTAAACCCTAGGTACCCCCCGGTGTCTATATAAACTGGGAGGGTTTTAGACTATAGGGTAGAGAAACTCATCTATAGTTTTAGCTATTCGATCTCGAGGTAGATTAACTTTGTAACCTTCATATCTTCAATATAATCGAGCAGGACATAGGGTTTTAAATCCATAGGAGGGACCGAACCTGGGTAAACACCGTCAACATCGTCCCTTGTTACCATCGATTCTAGTCTCACAGCTCGGGACCACCTACCTGAGATCCGCCGGTTTTGACACTGGCATTTGTGGTTTCATTGAGAGTTCTGATGTGATTGCCAAAGGAATCGATGGCTCCCGTTGTCCTCAGCGAAGAAGTCTGTGGCATGGACTCCATTGTCCCTGAACAAATCATTGCCTTCGGTAGCATTGTGCTGCATGCTGACTCCATTGGCTGTCTGAGCCTGGTCAGAAGTTTTGCCCCCGATCAGGAGGTCAGATTCGGGGACCTAGAGTTCTCCGTAGACTCTTGGGGCAATCTTTCGCTCATCGGGCTTGCAGTGTCATCTGACGTGCTAGACGAATCCGAAGCCTTGACCTCGGATCTTACTTTTAATCCCGCCCACGGGACTCACCCCGACGATGATCGGGATTTTGGTACGGATCCGGCCATCGAACACCATTCTTGGGCAGACAGATCAGCGGTTAATTCCGATATCTCTGGGCAGGTTGACCCGATCGAGCTCTCAACACTCAACGAGGGTCCAGATCAGATCTTATCAATGAAAATAACCAACGACCCAACCCTAGTCCATGCTTAGATCGGTCTTAAGGCAGGTCAGGACACATTTTTCCTCCCACCCACCACCCACTTTGTGGCCACTGTCGAAGACTTAACCAATATGTTTCACTACGCCTCCGAGGAGGCAGAAGACATGGATGAGGAGGATAGCGCTCCCACCCCCGTCAACTCCGCACAATGGACTACTACCTCCACGTATGACATATACATGGTGGACACTACAGCCGATAACAGCAAGCACACACCCAAAAACAATGGCCATAAATCGGGTGAAGCGTCGTCAAGGCACCGGGAGCCGCATAAACGGTTAAAGGTTCAAAAGGGAAGGGACGCTATCGCTGGCACCGGGGAAAGTGATACCCCATAAGATCTAGGAGATCCCTATATCCCTGAGCATCTGCTAGAGGGCCAAGAAATGCCAGAAGATCAGCGCGACACAGATGATCCAAATGATTCGGAGGATTGCAACTACCCCCCCCCCCCTATCAAGGAGGAGGACAGTGTGGAAGCCGAAGACTTCGCCATCCCCGAAAACCTTGAAGATCAGGAACAGTTCAGGCGACAACTTATGGCCACTGCTCGAAGCCTAAAAACAAAAGAGCGGCAGCTTAAGGCTGAACAAGATAACCTCAACGACAGATGGATGAAGGTCCTGTCAGCCGAGGAAGGATACGGTACCGGTCTATTAGACCAACACAAGAGCTACCCACACCGACGGCTACTGCCATAGTTCGAAGACGAGATCCCTAATACACCGTCCACCAAGCACACTCCGTACGACTAGCCGGACCATCCTCCCCGGGGACGAGATAGGATGGCTGGCGATGTCGGGACCCCGATCCTAAGTCATATGAATCCAGGCTGTAACATATAACATCACTTTGCGGCCTCATGCAAGGTAAGCTCCATGACTTCAGCCTTATCTTAGCCGGGACTGTTTGCATCTTTTGGATCACGTATCTGAACATGTCGCTGGCAATCAAATGACAGAGAACCCGGGCCGACATAACTAGTCATAGAACCCAAGTGGCACATCCGTACGGAAACAGGCATACGTAACCCAACAATGCAGGTGTCGGCCTCCAGCGTGTGTAGACGAGTCATAGCAAGCTACAAGGACTCCATTACGCCGTGAGACATAAATGCCATCAATGCACGTAGACGAGTCGTAGCAGGCTATAGGGACTCCATTACACTACGAGACATTTCCCAAAAGGGGCAGACATAGAAGCAAAGAAGGATACATGTAGGTCAATCAATGTGTCCGGGGCAGTAGCAAGCAACCATGGCTTGGTGGAAGCACAAAGAGGCAGTTTCCCGTAAAGAGTACTACTAAAGGCACATGGCTAGGTGTCAGATCCCATAAATACTGTTGCACGTCACACGTACACACGACATGCCCGATATGCATAGATACAACCATGGTATCACAACCTAACCATACAACAACACAACTTTTATTTAAGAGGCTCAAATGAGCCTTGCATAACATGTTCTTACAGATATGGGTCACATGACCCGACACTCAAGTCAAACAAACAATTTCATACAAACCAAGCAGAAGCATAAAGCTGTCTGAGTACAGACAGATGAAAGGATAAAAAGGCACATGGCCTGACTATCTATAGCCCGCCTCATGCATAAGGTCGTATCTGGGACACCAGCTATTCGGCATTGTCGGCATCTAGAAAGAACCCACCCGATGGGTCCTGGGTCTCATCTGCGACATTTATTAAGCAAACAAGAGTACAAACATACTCAATAAGTCTTTAAAGCACACCTAGGCTAATCATGCTCATGTATCAAGAAAGAGAGGTGGTGGAGTTTATGTAGCAATGCCAGCTTTGACTCATGGCTAACCTACACTACACAATGTTAACTCTTTGTTTACATTTTAGATATCGCACACGAGTCCATTAACTCCATGACAATACACCACCATGGATTCACTTCCCTCTCCTGGGAAAGTGCCATCCACGGTACTCACACTTGTCTTGATATTTTTATGAGCATCCATTTGATTATCTATGAACAACATAAGTTCTCCAAGTAGTCCATATCCGAGGACGTGCCTATTAGAATAGTTTCATACCCTCCAAGGGTGTACTTCTTCACACATTCTCTCGCCACTTATCGTTGTGTGCTCATAAAACCATGCACCTCAGCAAGCTTCAAGCGGAAGCCCAGCGAGGGAGTCGGCCACGACCGTCAATCACATAAGACCTCTAGTCCAGACTATCACCTATTTGAGACTAAACCCGCATAGAAGTCCGGCCGAAGTTTCCTCTACGGCCCCAAACGATGTGCGCAAGGTTCCCAAGTCCACCATTCGGGTGACCCTTGGTACACCGTGCCACTGCCTACTGCATCGTAACCTACCCTAGGGGTCAGTGCAATGCATGGCCTCCAGCATGCTATAAACAACAGAAACTACTTGCAACTCCTGGACTAAGGACTAAGCGACTGATAAGTCGAGAGGGTCAATTAAGTATCCCAACATGTGGTAGTATCTAGTCTTGGATCACAAACACGGAACTCAATTCCCAAGAACGGTCCCAATGAGACAACCCGCTATGTACTCCTACATAGCCCCCCATCGCTAGCTTTACCAAATCAAGTTCATCATAAACTTATCACATCATCAGGACATTGTTTCACTCGAGTTCATCACCTAGATGAATCAAACCTGACACAACTCTAAGCATAGCAAGGATAGCACGCATAGTAAACTAAGAACATCATGGCACAAGCATCTACTAGGTATGCTAGGTTGCAAGGGTTATCTATTTACGGTGACAATGAGAGGTCATGCAAAAGAATAGGTTCATCTACCGTGTATGATTGACAAGTGAACGTTGGTCCTAATGCAATAAACAAGAGCAGGAGCGAGAGAGTGGGATGTTATTGGAATGATCAAGGGGGGTTGCTTGCCTTTCTAGGTAGCGGGAAGGTTCTCTCCTATGTTGGAATAATCGGGGGTATCCTCAAAAGCAGGGCGTACCGCAATGCAGATAAGAAGCAATCAATACATGCAAGTGCAACAATATAATGCACGATCATGACATGGTAGCATGTATGGATGAGCTAATGCAACTAGTGTCCAAGTCGATTTAAATTGAGTTTGAATATAGCTTCAAAATCGTTCTGCATTTCAAATTCAATATACTAACCTATTAATAAATGTCAAGGTTCATCTATATAGGTTGCTTTAGAATGCATGATATGAGCACCATTGGATTCATTGGATTTTTCTGATAAATTTTCATATATAAATTATTTTCATGTGACTTAAATATTAATTTATATGAATTTTTGAAGTTTTATACATTTTTTGGAATTATTTTAATTCAGAAAAAGCATTTTTGCATCAACATGACATCACTATGAAATCAGCTGGTCAGCTGACCCGGCCAGGTCAAACCTGGCATGTGCGGACCACATATCACTGACTCAATCACTTAACTAAAGAATTAAAACTAATCCTAATTAATTAACAACAATGGGCCCACTAGTCAGTGATTGATTAGATTAATTAGCTTAATTAATTATTTTTATAAGACAAAACCCAGCTAAACCCAGGGGCTGGCCCCACCTGTCACTTGACCTCGGGTCAAACCCCATGGTCAGCGCCGGTTGACTCGCCAGCGTTGAGCCGCCGGCGACGTTAGAGACAGTGTAGGGGGTAGGAATCTCTCCTCCGGTGACCAAATGGACGACAGAGAGCGCTGGGAGAGCCTACGCTCGATCGCAAACCAGAGGCTGGGGTGGTCGGGATCGACGGAGACATCAAGGGTAGCGGTGGCCGGAGCTCAGGCAGGACCGGCTATGGTGCTAGAGGGCACGGAAAAGAAGGGGGAAAGGGGGAAGAGAACCAGCGGCTCACCGGGGTTCTAGCAGAGGTGACGGCGGGGTCAGGGGAGGTCCGAACGGGGCGAAACACAGAGGCGGGGCTCCGGTGGCTCTCGGCGTCCTCTAGCTTCACGGGGAGGACGAGGGGGACGCGGCGGTTCTCGGGGGCTACCTAGCGAGGCGAGGGGGTGGCTAGAGCGACGGCAGCGAGCTCGAGCAGGGCTCGGCCATGGCGAGCAGAAGGAGAGGGAGGAGCGATGGGGAAAGAGAGAGAGCGAGGCTGGCTCGATCCAGACACCTCTCGCGGGGTCATCCGCATCATCGCGCTGGTCGGGAACGGCCAGGCAGGCAGGTGGCGTGGCAGCACGCCCCCGCCCCCGCGCGCGCGTGGTACAAATGCTTTTATAGAATATCCCAAATATTTTATATATTGAAGTTTGAATATTTCAAACTTATCTGAGAAGTTTCAGGATATTTTGAAAACTAAAAGAATGATAATGCTTTAGTTGATATTTTCAGAAGCTTTATCATTTATTTTTCAATTTCTATAGTTGTTCAAATATTTTAAATGATCCCTGGTATAATCATGTCCATAGTTATCGGACATAGCAGACATTTTAGATGGGAATTTTGGATTTGTTGGATTTTCACAAACTTTGAATTGGTTTGATTCCAATATGAGCTTGGGGTTTCTTTTTGCCCCCATTTCATGTTGATGCAAAATTGAACATGATGCACATCATGTTGCTCCTATGACATTTACCTAGGGATGTGACAGTCGATGCGGTTATAGGCCGGTGATACACCGAAGAAGGGGAAATGAGCCAATAGAGCCCGAGGATAGGTACGAACTTCAACATGACCTGGATTATAGAATAGACCGTACAAGATCCATCTACGGATCCAGAGGGTACTCCCCTGATAGATGGGATGGGTACTAGTCTTTGCTTGACCACAACAATAGAGGTGAGGAATGAAACCTGGCCAAAACAGATGTCGACTACTGGCGTGACATAGCCCAGGTCAGAGGCACTTCCTTCCCATTGTGCTTCCCGGACGAGGTGATGCTGCCCTAGTTCCGGGAAGGATTTGAACCCATGAACATAAAGCAATACGATGGGGCAACTGACCCAATAGTATGGATTGAGGATTTCTTCCTCCACATTCACATGGCACGAGGCGATGATACCACGCCATAAAATACCTACCCCTAAAACTTAAGAGGCCAGCTCGACACTGGTTAAATAGCCTCCCCGGAAATTCTATTGGGTGCTGGGAGGATCTAGAGGATGCATTCCAATCTAAGTTCCAAGGCACCAATGTACGGCCGCCGGACTCCTCCGACCTAAGCAATGTCGTCCAAAAGGCAGGAGAGTCCGCTCGGCAATTCTAGAATCGATTCTTGACCAAGAAAAACCAAATCATTGATTGCCTAGATGCCGAGGCAATAGCCTCCTTCAGGCACAGTATTCGGGGTGAATGGCTGGCTTGTCAGCTCGGTCAGGACAAGCTGAGGACAATGTCCTCCCTTACATCAGTCATGACTTGCTTTTGCACGGGCAACGATAACTGGCTAGCAGTACGGAGCCACAACCCGAAGATCCCGGAGCCTCTGAATTTTGGAACGGAAAAAGGAAACCAAGAAGCAACAAAAATAAGCATTGACACAACAATAGTGATGCCGACGACACGGTCATTAACACTGGTTTTCGCATCCCCCGATCTGGGCAGCGGAAGAAGCCTCCTAAAGGCAATCGTGATGGACCTACCCCACTGGATAAAGTCATCGGGAGGCCTTGCTGGATCCATGGCACTCAAGACAAGAGCGCCAACCACACCAACCGTAACTGTTGGGTGTTCAAATAGGCCGGCGAACTCTCAGCCGAGGAGCAAGGCAAGGGCACACAGAGCGAGGACGATGACGAGCCCCGCGGTCCGATAATTGGTGGAAAAAAGTAGTTCCCTCCAGAGGTAAAGACTGCGAATACGATATACGCCACTCACATACCCAAAAAGGACAGGAAGCGCGCCCTTCGAGAGGTATATGCTGTAGAACCTACACCCCGAAATATAACCCATGGTCAGCGCACCCGATCACCTTCGATCGACGTGACCAACCGACCAGTATCCATCATGGGGGTTCGGTCGCCCTCTTCCTAGACCCCAATATCGATGGGTATCACCTCAGTAAATTCCTAATGGACGGAGGAACTAGCCTCAATCTGATTTACTTACACATGGTGAAAAACATGGGTATAGATCCATCAAGGATCAAACCTAGCAACACTACCTTTGAAGAAGTGATACCAGGCATCGAAGCCCAGTGCACATGCTCTATGATCCTGGAAGTAGTGTTTGGTTCGTCTGATAACTTTCATAGCAAGGACTTGATCTTCGACATTGTACCTTTTCGCAGCTGTTATCATGCCCTGCTAGGCTGAACAACGTTCGCTCACTTTAACGTCGTACCACACTACGCGTACCTCAAGCTCAAGATGCCCGGGCCCAAGTGGCTGATTACGGTCAACGGCAACATAGAGTGTTCCCTCCAGACCCAGGTACATGCATTGATCCGCCGGCCGAATTCTGTTATGATGATGATCGGCAAATACCGAAGTCTGCATAAAGGCATGTAAGGTTGACAAGCGATCTTGGTCTCGGCCCGAACTCCCACAACATTCTTCTCCCCAGAAATAGGGACACACTATCCATTGCACAACCCTAATGCCAGCAAAACACATGCCGAGAAGGCACAACTTTGCACGCAAGATTCTGTCGGATTTCGGGATCCAAAAAACCCTTAAGATTCGAACACTGGGGCGTGTGCAAAGATCCCCTACAGCCTCTCCTGACCTAGCATGCTACACGATGAATACAGGAGTAAACTCGCACGATGACGAGGAAGAAGATGAACACGACAGTTTACCCAGGTTCGGGCCGCTACGAAGCGTAATACCCTAGTCCTGCTTTGGAGATTGCCTCTCGAGGAGGTGGTGTGGATGCACTTGTACAGTGTTCTAGGGCATCATGAGGGAACCCTTTGATGTGTTAGAGGATCTCTGGGGCCTGGTGGTGGATGGATGATCGAGTGGCTCGGATCCCTCTTGATGGTGCAACCTATCCTCGATATATAGTGGAGTCTCGGGTCCTCTTCCCTTATCACAATGGCGGGAAGGGATCCCATAATGGCCAATTTTGAAGGGGACAAGATTACGTGCCCGCCCTGCCCAAACGCGATCTTTGCCTGCAAAGTAACTGTCGACAGTGCAGGGATGGGCTCAGCAATGACATCCACCCTGTGGGGCGGGTGGTTGTGGTCGTGTTGCACCAGAATTCAAAACTTTGGGGTATGCTTTGGGAACCGGCGTATGTCCTTGCTCCCTTTGCACCAAAAGGGAAACTGTGCCGCATGGCGCGCTGGCACCCGCTTGTCCTTAGTTGCGTCACCCTTGACTCCCGAGGCCGGGACTTGCATAGAGAACTTCGCCGCTTCGGAGGGGGCCTGAGGAGGCCCACCCCTTGCCGGTCCTAATGATGTTCCTCCTTGCGAGGCAAGGGCCCTCGCAAGGGTCTTGTCTTGAGTGAGGCCACGCCTGAACGTGTTCAATCAATGAAGTGGGCCATGCCCTAGGCCGCAGGCAGGCAGGTCTGGGTACCCCCGTTCCTAGAAAGCTGACAGTAGCCCCCGGGCGCAAGGCGTGCTTGAGCTGGCTTATGTGGGAAGTCTGGAGGATGACCCGGAGCGCCATGGGGACCAAACGCCTGCGGGCCAGGACTTCCACATGTCGAATGCCCCAGAAGCGGCGACCCTGCTTCCCAAGGGTGTCTAAAACTATCCCTAGTCAAACTGACGCGACCCTCGGGTGCGGCACATGCCATCATTGCTCCCACTGAATGCTTTTGCTACTTCGAGCCACGCGGATGCGACCCTTCAATGGTCCACGCCCCCCCGGAATGCGAGGGGGCGTCGGGTAGTCTTTGGCTGTATATAAACAGGAAAGGGCGTGAAAACCCTCAGTCATCATCGTCTTCTTGGTCTCCACACCTCTCGAACTGTCCCTTCCCAACAATGGTGCCGGTGAGGAAATTTTTTGCTGCCAAGAAGGGGAAGGCTCCCGGGGATGACCCTGTGGCTCCACCGCCCCGGGGGGGCACGGTCACCCCTGGAAATATGTTGTGATGCCGACGGTGGCTCCTGGCAAGCGCAACCGTGTCCCAACATAGCACGGCCGCCGTGATGGAAAGATGTCCAACGCGAGCGGCCGCGGTGGCGAAAGCCGTGGCGACCGAGGTGGGAGGTCGGCGGTGGCCACACAACCGACATGCTCGTGGCTCCATTCTTCTGACACGGCCCAGGAGTTCATGATGTGGGCGGACATGGCGGAGGCCGCTTGGTTCCATCTCCCGAAATTCTTTGGGAAGGCCATGCCGGCCTGATGGCCTGGCGGTCTTTAGCTGCAAGCGGACGGCCGCTACAGCAAGCCGTCTTGGGTGGAGGACGAGGTCACCCGTAGAGGCTGCGTGTACCTGAACCGTAGGTGGCAAGAGTTCGCCCACACCCGAGGCGTGAAGGGGAGGCACACCCTCCACTTCAAGTATGACTGGGAGGCGACGCTTTCCGTCAAGATCTTCAGGGATGAGGGCAAGCGCTTGGGGCGCTGCCTAGAGGACGTCGGCCACGGTGATCCTAGAGATGAGCTTGCCCTCCATGTCGTGCGCCACTCATCCAGTAGCAGCGACACCCCCTCCAAGGAGAGCCCGAGCTACAACAGCGATAACAGCTATGACGCGCCGCCATGCCGACGCGCTCGGTTCTCGGGGGGTAGCATGCCACCACGGCGCCGTCCTCCCGCTCCGAGGGCATCCGTCCCGGCGCGCTTCCATGGTACCGTGATGGAAGAGTAGGACACTGACTGAACATCGGTGCGCCAGCGCCGGGTCTCCTGAGGCGACAGACCCCATGCGGCTTTTCATTTTCTTTCTCCTCCTACCTGCAATCCAAGAACTCAAGGAGGCCCTGTGGGCGTGTAACGAATTCGAGCGCCTACCCCTCTCTATTAGTACCTTCCGCATTCTATCAACTAGAGTTGCCTTCCGATTGCAATTAGGATACTTAGGTTGACAGGCCCGCGGTAGGCTTTTGGGTTGTGGAGGCATGACTGTGGCGCCCAAAGGGTCCGTTCGCCCAGCCGGCTTCTTCTTCTTGCGATTGAGGTGAGTTGGGAGCTCCGTTGGCACTCTCTGTATGCAGGTCCCAGTCCCGCACAGTTCCCTACCATCGCAAGATACAGCCACTTACCTTGGATGTTCCTCACGAGGCGGGGTCCCGACTCCCCTAATGCTGACGGGAAACCAAGGACGACATCGGGGGGCCCGATTGGCCTTATGACCGGTAACGCTCCTGGGGTGCGATTCTTAGGATCCCCCTTTGACACTCAAGAAGCTCTACGTCGGCAGGTCCCAGTCGTGCACATTTCCCCACCACCGTTAGGTATGACTAGAAACAAAGGACACACTTCACGGGGAGAGGCCCCGACATTCCTTGTGCCGACCGGAAACCAATGACGGCAGTAGGAGGTCGAGTGGCCTTATGGCTAGTAAGGCTCCTGAGGCGCGATGCTCAGGAGCCCCCTTAGACGCTCAAGCGCCTACCAAAAATTCCGCTTCTTGATGCTTCTTGAGGCTTCCTGGGGCTTCGAGTTGTCGTTTGAGTAGCCCTGCGTCGACAGGTCCTAGTCCCACACATTTTCCCACCACCATTAGGTATGATCGGAATCGAAGGACGCACTTCATGGAGCGAGGCCCTAACACTCCTGATGCTGACCGGAAACCAAGGAAGACACCAGGTGGTCGAGTGCCCTTATGACCGGTAAGGCTCCTAAGGCGCGATGCTTAGGAGCCCCCTTAGATGCTCAAGTTGTCTAAAGAAAATTTTGTTTCCTTTCCAAGATGGCGTGTCGGACCGAGAATAGGGCCTCTAGGTGAGTATGAGGCGGCATGCGCCTACTGACCCACCCGTGAGTGCCATGTGAGGATTTGGGCGCAAGACCTTGGCGAGGTGTAAGCACTGTGGCCTCCAGCCCCCGCTCGTGGGGTACGAGGGGGAGGGGAGTAGGCGAGTGCTTTACTTGGAGAGAGAGAAAGCAACATAAGAAATGGCAATGAAAATAAATCTTTGACCTTTCTGACAAAAATGTGATTTGGAAAGACTCCGAGTTTAATTTCATAAAGGCTGGCAAATCCAAATAAGAGAAAGGCAAATGGCCGTGTCCGGCTCTCAGATTGTTCTTCGTCTTCCCCCACCGTTAAGCGTAGGGCATCCACATTGCATGGGCAGAGCCATTGATGGGTAGTGTTGTCTTCTCCGCCAGCTCTGGGCTGTGGCTGCCACATTGCATGGGAGGAACCCCTCCGCGTCCCCGATGAACAAATCAAGCAATTGTTTCACACTTTTGGTTCTCTCAAACCTTTTCAACTCTCACGCAATACATGAGCGTGAGCCATGGATATAGCATTATATGTGGAATACAATACGGAGGAGGTGCAAGGAGAAAAAGGAGAAGATAGTCTCACATCAACTAGGCATATCAACATGCTATGGAGATGCCCATCAATAGATATCAATGTGAGTGAGTAGGGATTGCCATGCAACAAATGCCCTTAAAGTTATAAGTGTATGAAAGCTCAAAAAGAAAACTAAGTGGTCGTGCAAAACAAATATCAACTAGTTATATGAAAGTGACAAAATAGAAGAATCTCTATCATGAAGATCATGGTGCTACTTTGAAGCACAAGTTTGGAAAAAGGTAGTAGCAATTGTCCCGTCTCTCTTTCTCTCATTTTTTTAATTTTTTTCTTTATTTTGGTGGGCTTCTTTGGCCTCTTTTTTTTGTTTGCGCTTCACTGGTGTCGAGACCCCGATCCTAAGTCATATGATTCCACACTGTAACAAGCGACATCACTTTGCGGCCTCACGCACAGTACTCCACGGCTGCAGCCTTACCTTGGTCGGGACCGTTTGCATCTTTTGGCTCACGTATGTGAACGTGTCGCTGGAAATCACACAACAAAGAACCCGGGACGACATGACTAGTCATAGAACCCAAGTGGCACATCCGTACGGAAACAATCATACATAACCTAGCAATGCAGGTGTCGGCCTCAAGCGTGTGTAGACGAGTCATAGCAAGCTACAAGGACTCCATTACATCGCGACACACGAATGTCATCACTGCACGTAGACGAGTCGTAGCAGGCTACAGGGACTCCATTACACTGCGAGACATTTCCCCAAAGGGACAGACACAGTAGCAAAGAAGGATACATGCTGGTCAATCAATGTGCCCGGAGCAGTAGCAAGCTACCGTGGCTCGATGGAAGCACAAAGAGGCAGTTTCCCGTAAAGGGTGCTACCAAAGGCACACGACTAGGTGTCGAATCCCATACATACCGTTGCACGTCACACGTACGCACGACATGCCCGATATGCATAGATACAACTATGGCATCACAACTTAACCATACAAAAACATGACTATTATTTAAAAGGCCCAGATTTTCCTTGCATAATATGTTCTTACAGATAGGGGTCACATGACCTGGCACTCAAGTCATACAAACAAGTTCATACAAGCCAGCGGAAACTTAGAACTATCCTAGTACGGACAGTGAAATGAAAAGAGGGCACATGGCCTGACTATCTACAGCATGCCACACGGCATAGGGTCATAGCTGGGACACCAGCTATTCGGCATCGTCAACGTCTAGATAGAACCCACCTGATGGGTCCTGGTTCTCTTCTGCAACATTAATTAAGCAAGGATGAGTACAATCGTACTTAGCAAGTCTTTAAAACAGACCTAGTCTATTTATGCTCATGTATTAACAAAGGGGAGTGGTGGAGTTTAAGCAGCAATGCCAGCTTTGACTCATGGCTAACCTACACTACTCAATTTTAAACTCTTTGTTACAATTTTAGTTATCACACACGAGTCCACTATCTCCATCACAATACACCACCATGGATTCCCCTTCCCCTTCCGGAAGAGTGCCATCCACGGTACTCACACTTGTCTTGATATTTTTAGAAGTATCCATTTGATTATCTATGAACATCATAAGTTCTCCAAGTAGTCCATATCCGAGGACGCAGCTATTCGAATAGTTTCATACCCTGCAGGGGTGTACTTCTTCACACACGCTCTCGCCACTTATCGCTGTGTGCCATAAACCATGCACCTCGGCAACCTTCAAGCGGATGCCCAGCGAGGGAGTCGGCCACGACCGTCAATCACATAAGACCCCTAGTCCAGGCTACCGCCTATTTGAGACTGAACCCGTATGGAAGTCCGGCTGAAGTTTCCATTATGGTCCCAAACGATGTGCGCAGGGTTCCCAAGCCCACCATTCGGGTGACCCTTGATACACCGTGCCACTGCCTACTGCATCGTAACCCGCCCCGAGGGTCAGCGCTACGCACGGCCTCCAGCATGCTATAAACACGAGGAACTACTTGCAATACCTGGACCAAAGACTAAGCGACTGATAAGTCGAGCGGGGTCATATTTCAGGGCCCAGCATGTGGTAGTATCTCGTCTTGGATCACAAACACGGAACCCAGTTTCTATGAACGGTCCCAATGAGACAGCCCACTATGTACTCCTACATAGCCTCTCATCGCTACCTTTACCAAATCGAATTCATTATGAGCTCATCACATTGGACGACACTGTTACACTCAGTTCATCACACAGATGAATCTGACCTGACACAACTCTAAGCATAGCAAACATGGCAGGCAGGGTAGGCTAGGAACATCATGGCACAAGCATCTACCAGGTATGCTATGTCACAAGGTTTAGCTATTTACTGTGACAAGATCAGGTCATGCATAAGAATAGGATCATCTACCGTGTATGACTGACATGTGATCATTTGTCCTAATGCAATAAACAAGAGTACGAGCGAGAGAATGGGATGTTATCGAAATGATCAATCGGGTTGCTTGCCTTAATGGGTTGCGGAAGAGTTCTCTCCTTCGTCAGGGTACGGAGTAGTATCCTCCGGATTAGGGCCTACCGCAACGCAGATGAAAACATTCAATACAAGTAGATGCAACAATAAGATGCATGATCATGGCATAGTAATATGCATGGGTGAGCTAATGTAGCCAGTGATCATGTCAATTTGAAATGAACTTGAATGTAGGTTCAACGTTGTTCTCATTTCAAATTCCATATATTGACCTAATGTTAAAATGTCCATATTTACCTATTTAGGTTGCTCTAACATGCATGAGAATAGCACCATTGGATTCATTGGATTTTTCTGATAAATTTTCCTATATAAATTATTTTCATCTAACTTACAGATTAATTTATATGATTTTTCAAAGTTTTAAATAATTTCTGGAATTATTTTTAAACAATAAATTGAATTATGACAACAGCCTGATGTCATCCTGACGTTAGCTGCTCAACAGACCGCTCCAGGTCAAATCTGACCACTGGGGCCCTCATGTCAGCGTCAGGGGGATAATCCCCGCGCTCACTGAGGTTTGACCCAGCGATGGGGCCCACTGTCAGTGGCTAGGCTAAGCTAATCAAGGTGATTAGCGGCTAAGTGGCCGGCCACGTCAGCACTGGCCGGAGGGTGGTCATCGGCGACCATCCGATGCGGCGGAGGCTCGCCGGAAGCCACTGGAGGGCTTGGATCGACACGGGGAATGCATTGGGACAAAGCCCGTGCTCGATCACGTCGAATGGGCTGGTCAGGGGGAACCGGCGTTCACCGGAGGCTCGCCGAGGAGCACTTCTGTGGCGGCGCCCGATCGGCCACTACGGCGAGGAGCGCCGGGGAGCACAGGGGAGCCAGGGGAGAGAGGGAGGAGGACGGGGTGCTCACTGGGAGGTTGCAGGGAGGCTTAGAGGGCTCGGGGACGACCAGCGACGGCAGGAACGGCAACGAGCTCCGGCGGGTCCCGAGGGTGAAGACGAACGCAGCGGCGGCCTTGTGGGGCTCTCTGGTCCTTCTAGCGCCACGGGGAGGACGAGGGCGTCGCGGCGGGTCTACCGGTGGGCTCGGAGGGGAGAGGGGGTGGCCAGAACGGCGGCTACGGCGAGCTGCAGCAACGGCGGCGCTCGACAGAGGAGGGGAGAAGGAGAAGAGAGGGGGGAAATGGAGCGGGGAGGGAGCCAGCTCGTCCTTGGCGAGCTTTCTCGCCTGCCAGCACGGCGAGGGGGCGGCCAGGTAGGCAGGTGGCGTGGCACAACCGCCGCGGGCTCAGTCCCCTGCTTCTCCTCTGCCTTCTGGCAAGAGGAAGAAGACGGGGCTGCCCCTGGTGGGCTGGGTCTTCTTGTGGGCCGAGGCCAGGTAAGCCCTGTTCTTTCCCTTTTCCTTTTATTTCTGTTTTCTGTTTTCTTTACTAACATTTATTTATTTCTTTGCAGGTCTAAATATCTTTTCAAATATTTCCAAAACTTTTATATATTCAACTTTGAATATTTCAAACTTGTATAAAAAGTTTCAGATTATTTGAAAACAGTGGTAATGATAATGTTTTTATTTATCATTTTCAGGGACTTAAATCAGTAATTTAAATTATTTGAAATGTTCAAATAATTAGAATGGTCCCTGGTATATCCATGCCCTCAATTATCATACATAGGGAACATTTTTTTATGGGCGTTTTGGATTTGTTGAAATTTCATTTATCTGGAACTTCTTTAATTCATTAAGTGCTTGGGGTTTCTTTTCTTTCTCCCCATTTCACATTGATGCGATGATGATGATGATGATGATGCAAACACAATGCTAACCTAGGACACTTTTTAGGGTTGTGACAACTCACCCCCACTCAAAAGAATCTCCTCCCGAGATTTTGAAGTCGTTAGGAAGAGCGCGGGGTACTCTAGTCGAAGACGATCTTCTCTTTCCCTTGTCACCTCCTTTTTAGAATGATGTGACCATTGGACTTTAAGAAACTTGATGTTCCAACGCCGAGTGGTACGCTCAGCTTGGTCAAGAATACAAACAGGGTATTCTCGATAGGTAAGGTTATCTTGGAGATCAAGCGCTTCGTGGTCTACTTCGCGGACAGGGTCCGAAAAGCAACGCCTGAGTTGTGAGACGTGGAAGACATCATGAACTTTGGATAGATGCGGCGGAAGTTCTAGTTGGTAGGCAACCTTTCCTTGTCTAGCAAGAATGCGAAAAGGCCCAATGTAACAAGGAGCCAACTTGCCTTTGATACAGAATCGATGGGTACCCTTCAGAGGTGTAACCCGAAGGTAAGCCTTCTCGTCAACTTCATAAGTCACAGACTTATGATGATGGTCATATTGACTCTTTTGACGGGATTGGGCTGTATTCAACTTTTCACGAATAATGCGAACTTGCTGCTCTGCATCCTGGATCATGTCCGGGCCAAAGAGTTGCCTCTCTCCAGTTTCTGACCAGTTAAGAGGTGTTCGACATCTTCGTGCATAGAGAACTTCAAAAGGGGCTTTACCCAAGCTTGACTAATAACTGTTGTTATATGCGAATTCAGCAAATGGAAGGCAGCTCTCCCAATTCATACCGAAAGATATAACACAAGCTCGGAGCATGTCTTCAAGAATTTGATTGACTCGCTCTACTTGGCCACTTGATTGAGGGTGGAAAGCAGTGCTAAAGGATAAATGAGTCCCCATAGCAGTTTGAAAACGTTCCCAAAATCGAGAAGTAAAGATACTTCCGTAGTCTGAGTTAATCTCCAAAGGTACACCATGGAGAGAAACTATTCGAGAAACATATAACTCCGCCAGCTGACTAGCAGTAATGCTTTCACGAATAGGAAGAAAATGAGCCACTTTGGAGAGGCGATCAATGACTACGAATATAGCATTGTTCCCTTTCTTGGTTCTGGGAAAACCGGTCATGAAATCCATACCGACCTTATCCCATTTCCATTCAGGAATAGCTAAGGGTTGAAGGGTGCCAGAAGGCCTTTGATGTTCTGCTTTCACACGACGACAAACGTCGTAGTTAGCAACATACTGAGCAATTTCTCTCTTCATCCTAGTCCACTAGAACCTCTGGCGTAGGTCCTGATACATTTTGGTACTACCCGGATGAATTGTGAGAGGAGAATCATGAGCCTCCTTAAGAATCAGCTTCGTGAGATGTTGGCTCTTAGGAACCACCAAACAGCCCTGGAAGAGCACTACTCCTTGATCATCTATAGAGAATTCCTTAGCGAGACCGCTAACGAGGTTCTCTTTTATTTGGGAAATTCCCTTATCACACCTTTGGCCAGCTATGATTTGATCCTTAAGAGTAGGTTTCGCCACCAGGTTGGATAGGAATCCTTTAGGAACAATGTGAAGGTCTAACTTCCGGAATTCCTCATAGAGATGTCGTTGACCTTGTTGTAAAATTAGATTGGTACAATAAGACTTACGACTTAGTGCATCAGCAATGACATTGGCTTTCCCCGGGGTGTAAGTTATCCCTAAGTCGTAATCTGTAATCAACTCTACCCATCGTCTTTGACTAAGATTCAAATCCGGCTGGGTGAAGATATATTTCAGACTTTGGTGATCAGTGTATATATCGCAACGATTACCCAGACGGTAATGTCGCCATGTCTTTAGTGCATGGACTACAGCTGCAAGCTCAAGATCATGTGTTGGATAATTATCCTCATGTGGACGCAACTGTCGAGATGCGTATGCAATCACATGACGATCTTGCATGAGAATGCAACCTAATCCTTGTCGCAAGGCGTCGCAGTAGATAATAAAATCCTTAGAAAAATTTGGTGGCACCAGAACGGGAGTAGAGGTCAGTCGTCTTTTCAACTCCTGAAAACTATGCTTGCATTGTGGGGTCCACTCGAACCTTTTATCTTTCTTGACGAGTTCAGTCAGAGGTTTCGCAACCTTGGAGAAGTTCTCAACAAAGCGGCAGCAATAGCTCGTTAAGCCAAGAAAACTCCGAACTTGCTTAACTGATTCAGGTTGAGTCCAATCAAGGACGACCTGAACTCTCTTGGGATTAACAGCAATTCCTTTACCAGAGATTACATGGCCTAGATAGGTCACTTCTGGCAACCAAAATTCACACTTGGAGAATTTGGCATATAAGCGGTGCTCTCGAAGTTTCATCAATACCAGCCTTAGATGCTCAGCATGTTCTTGTTCGTTCTTCGAGTAGATAAGTATGTCATCGAGGTAAACCACGACGAGTGACAAAAGCCGTTTTTGGAATGTCCCCGTTTCTAATTCTGATTTGATGGTATCCCAACCTCAAATCCATTTTTGAAAAGACAGAGGATCCTGCGAGTTGATCGTACAAATTGTTGATCCTGGCGAGTGGATACTTGTTCTTGATAGTGACCAGATTCACTGGTCGATAATCTACAACCATCCGATCCGATCCATCCTTCTTCTTAACAAAGAGGACGGGGCAAGCCCAAGGAGAAGAGCTAGGACGAATGAAACCTTTATTCAAAGCTTCATCGAGTTGGGTTTTTAGCTCGTCTAGTTCTAAGGGTGCCATCTTATAGGGTCTTCTGGCTATTGGGACTGTCCCTGGAACAAGTTCTATCACAAAATCAACACCTCTGACAGGTGGAATACCTGGCAGTTCTTCTGGAAAGACATCCGGAAAATCACGGACTATCGGAATATCTTCTATCTCAAGGAGAGGGCTAGCATTTAAGGAATAGAGTTGGCGCTTGGGTGTTCGAGTACAACCATTAACTATCACACCCAATGAATGTGTAAGTTGAACATTCCTAGAATGAGTATTAATCTTGGCATAGTGGGCTTTCATCCAATCCATACCTAGAATGATATTGATGTCCGATGACTTAAGAGCTATCAAAGATGCTAGAAATACTAGTCTATCCACCAGAATTTCATTGTCATGACTCACTCTAGAAGTTTGCCATTTTGAACCAGGAGTCTGAACTACTAAGGGAGTGGGCATGTCACAGAAGGACATGTTATGCAACTTTGCATAACTTTCAGAGATGAAAGAATGAGATGCCCCAGTATCAAATAGAACAGATGTTGGATGGCTATTAACAAGAAGCATACCTAGAATGACATCAGGGTCTTCAAGAGCTTCTTCAGCAGACACATAATTAACTGGCCCACGGTTAGGAGCTGGCTTCACATAGAAAGCTTTCCCTGGTTTTCTGCGTCCAGCGGGCTGAGCATTGTTCTGGGGACATTCACGAGAATAATGTCCCGGTTCTCCACACTTGTAGCATACCACTATAGCATGAGGGGAGACATTTGTTTGTAGTCCTCCAAATGGTCTGGGTGGAGGGTTGGACTGAACTGGACGAGGTGCCTAGAAAGATGGCCTTGCGGTGTATCTTGGCGGCAAAGCTGCATTGGGACCCACACTCGGCGTTTGTTAGGTCCTGAACCCGATGCAGGGTTGAAGTCACGGTGATGCTTCCTCGAAGCCTCGTAGTCAGTTTGTCCGGACTCAGCATTGATGGCCTTATTGACGAGAGCTTGGAAGGTGGTGCACTCGTGCAGATGAAGATCTCGACAAAGCTCAGCATTTAGTCCCTTGCGGAACCTAGCCTGCTTCTTTGCATCGGTTGAGACTTCCTCTGGAGCATAGCGAGCAAGGTTTCCAAACTCGTGGCTGTATGCATCCACTGACAATCTGCCCTGGGTGAAGGAGCAGATTTCCTCTCTGTTGCGGTCCATCAGCCCTTCTGGGATGTGATGGAGACGAAATGCGGCGCTAAACTCTGCCCAGGTTGGCGCAGGTCCTTGGGGGCGCATAGCTTCATAGCTTTCCCACCACAGGTTGGCAGGTCCCTCCAGAAAGTATGTCGCAAAGGTCACCTTGTTGGCCTCTGAAACATTTGCAGCTCACATCTTGCGTGACATACTAGTCAGCCAATCATCCGCATCGAGGGGGTCGATCGAATGATGGTACTTGGGCGGACACAGCTTGATAAAGTCACCAAGTGATACTCCATCATGGTGATCATTGCGGGGAGCACGAGCTATGTTTTGCTCAATTCTTTCCAACAACCTATTGGTCTCCCTCTTATTCTTTTCATCCTCTAGCATCACCTCCACCAGGGATGGTGCATGTGGCAGCTCCTCTTGCCTTGGCTGGCTACTCTCGCCCTGCTCAGGAGCAGGCACGGGGTTGTTCCTAGTTGCCACCATCCTGGGGAAAACAATCCACAACTTAGACATAGAGAACATCAACTCTAAGACATGAATTAAGGAATGTACTGACCAACATGGCATGTAGGGTAAACACAAATCAACATGGTAAGGCAACTACCATATGAACATTAGGTTTCATACACACCATGACTTATTCAGTACAAGCTCAAGCTGATAACAACTACAGAGAGATGACACAACTCATCGAAGGCATTACAAGCTTCCTATACATTATCTATCTACACCTCTGGAACTCAACTCTCGACCTTAGTCATATCCCACCAGACACACAGGACTGTGGCGATATGACTACTACCATACTAGGACTAACATCCACGCACTCAAACATCACCGTAGAATGCCTCGTACAGGTTACCCCCATGACCTGGGAGCTGAACCTAAGGATCTGGAAACACTCTAGCCTGGGATCCCTGGAAACCATAAGGACACGGGTGTGTCCTTGGTCCCCTTGTCGGCGGCAATAGCGGTCCTCGAAGAGGGGTGATGCCTCCAACATCAAGCAAGTCTACGTGTGCTGGCAAATGGGTCCGCGATGGAGTCAGCATCTCCATATCCCCATAACCTGTCTGCACGACAGGTGCCAACTGCGTCAAGGCTGTCCAAAGACGGGCACGGGTAGCATAGAGCTCCATGCGAAGGGCACGTGCATCACGATCCCTGTTCTCCAACATCTGAGCAGTCACCTGCAGTCTAGGGTCTTCATGAGAATGATCAGAGTAGGCTGCACTGAGATATCCATCCTCTCCTCCCATGGAAGCAGGAACATAGCAGAACTCCATGTTCTGAAGCAGACCATGGTGAAACCTCATAATAGTCAGCATAGTGTAAGCGTCTTCCTGAATTGCCATATCTATGGTAACTCCCAATCCATGAGTCCAGTGAAGCGGCTCTGCAGCTCCAGGATATGAAGGGTATATCCTAACAATACACAGATACTGACTCTGGTTGAAATCTCGGTACTGCTCCTCCACTGTGTACTTCGGGTACCAACGATATCCAGCCTCCATCATCACTCTAGCCAACATGGCCGTGTGACTCGGCACATCGATGCACCTGGTCAGACGGACCACCTGGCAGAAAGGACAGGATGGCATCTGAAACAGAGGATGATGCAAAGACATTAGAGATCCTAGCAGAAATTGGACAGCATAACGGCTGTAATTGCTCAACAAAATTTTTGAGACAATTGAAAAGAGATTGGAAAGGCATAACCACTCGACTATCTAGACTCAAATCTCTTGTCCATCTGTTTGTCACACCAACAACACTAAAATAACTGCACTTATTGACAAGCAAGCTAGCTATTGGTCCATGGCTAGTAACTAGTCATCCTAATCAATAGATGAGAATCCTAGTTCCAATCCTTGTAGAAAAGATGAGAATGACCCAGCATAGAATAACTTGGGAAGAGGATTAAAAAGAGCCTTACGTTCCCTTCCACAATCAATTCCCCTACTTATCTATAGTGTTTCTAGACTAGACTTCGACCGGTTTGGCTTGGCAGTCCTACAGTCAATCAGGCTCTGATACCAACACTGTCGGGACCCCGATCCTAAGTCATATGATTCCACACTGTAACAAGCCACATCACTTTGCGGCCTCACGGACGGTACTCCACGGCTGCAGCTTTACCTTGGCCGGGACCATTTGCGTCTTTTGGCTCACGTATGTGAACGTGTCGCTGGCAATCACACAACAAAGAACCCGGGCCGACATGACTAGTCATAGAACCCAAGTGGCACATCCATACAGAAACAGGCATACGTAACCCAGCATTGCAGGTGTCGGCCTCAAGCGTGTGTAGACGAGTCATAGCAAGCTACAAGGACTCGATTACGTCGCGAGACACGAATGTCATCACTGCACATAGACGAGTCGTAGCAGGCTACAGGGACTCCATTACACCGCGAGACATTTCCCCAAAGGGACAGACACAGCAACAAAGAAGGACATATGCCGGTCAATCAATGTGTCCGGAGCAGTAGCAAGCTACCATGGCTCGGTGGAAGCACAAAGAGGCAGTTTCCCGTAAAGAGTGCTACTAAAGGCACACGACTAGGTGTCGGATCCCATACATACCGTTGCATGTCACACGTACGCACGACATGCCCGATATGCATAGATACAACTATGGCATCACAACTTAACCATACAACAACATGACTTTTATTTAAAAGGCCCAGAAGAGCCTTGCATAATATGTTCTTACATATAGGGGTCACATGACCTGGCACTCAAGTCATACAAACATGACCTGGGCATTTTGGATTTGTTGAAATTTCACTTATCTGGAACTTCTTTAATTCATTAAGTGCTTGGGGTTTCTTTTCTTTCTCCCCATTTCACATTGATGCAATGATGATGATGATGATGCAAACACAATGCTAACCTAGGACACTTTCTAGGGTTGTGACAGCTGGCCTCTTTTGTTTTTGTAAAGTCTGGATACTCATCCCAACTTGTGAGGGAGTCATGGCTTCCATCATCCTTTTCTCTCACGGGACAATGCTCTATTAACGAAAAATCATCACACTTTTATTTACTTCTAACTCAAAAAAAAGAAATTACAACTCGATACCTATGACAAAGTATGACTCTATATGTAATATGAAGTGATGGTGCAAGTCATGAAAAACTACATGGTGGAAGTTGCATGGCAATATATCTCGGAATGGCTATGGAAATGCCATAATAGGTAGGTATGGTGGCTGTTTTGAGGAATATATGGTGGCTGTTTTGAGGAAGGAGGGTTTGGTGTACCGGCGGAAGTTGCGCGGTACTAGACAGGCTAGCAAAGATGGAAGGGTGAGAGTGCGTATAATCCATGGACTCAACATTAGTCATATAGAACTCACATACTTATTGCAAAAGTCTATTAGTTATAAAACAAAGCATTAGACGCATGATCCTAGGGAATAGGTTGGTAAGAGTTAACCATCACGCACTCCCGACCCTCACACAAAGGTCGACAATCATTAAACAAGTCATGCTCCGACTTCGTTATATAACGGTTCACCATACGTGCATGCTACGGGAATCACAAGCTTTAACACAAGTATCTCTTCCAATTCACATGAATCTCATATTACCACCTCTATTATCTCAAAACTATATGCAAGGAATCAAACTTCTCATAGTTTTTAATGCACTTAATATGAAAGTTTTTATTATATCCCTCTTGGATGCCCATTATATTAGGACTAAATTCATAACCTAAACAAATTACCATGCTGTTTTAAGGAACTCTCAAAATAATATAAGTGAGGAACGAGAGTTCAATAATTTCTATAAAATATAACACCACCATGCTCTATAAAGATATAAGTGAAGCACTAGAGCAACATTGCCTATCTCAAAACATATAAGTGAAGCACATAAGCAAATGACAAGCTACTCTCAAAGGATATGAGTAGTCATACAATTAAGGAGCTATGTGCGTTATCTCTCTATCCCTCAATAAATATTTTCAGATCTTAGTGCTTTATTCAAACAGCAAGCAAAAGAAAAATAGCACGCTAAGAATAGCACACATCATGTGAACGAATAAAAATTTAGGCTCAACATAGGCTAACCGATAATTGTTGATGAAGAGAGGTAGGTAGCATCCCCAATATTAGATGCTTCAGACTTCTTGAAACATTTACTTGGGGTTCCTTGGGCATCCCCAAGCTTTAGCTTTTATATCTCATTCAATCGTCTGATATCCCGGTTTCACCTATTCTGAAAAACTACATCCACACAAAACTCAAAAAGAACTCGAGAGATAGGTTAGTACACATAATAATAAATCAAGTCTTTATGTACTGCAAAGACAAGTTGCATAATAATTTTAAAACATTAAGTACTATATACCATCATTTCCAAAATTTATGTCTACCAATATAGGCTATGGAAACTATAGGATAAGTAGATAACAAAGCTATGACAGCAAACTGCCCAAACAGAACAGTCTGTAGAAATTTATGAAAACAGTGTACTTATGTAAGGCAAAAAATTATGAAAATTTAGTAAATTCTATAAAATTTATTTGAACATACTGTGTAAAGATTTCAGAAACTTTCCACGTTCCAGTAAAATATGAAAATTCAAACACTTCAAACAAAGTTTCTGTTTTTTTACACAGCACTCATCAAAAAATGCAATACAAGCACCCTAAAGGCAATTCTTGAAACTTTTTATTGAAAAACTAGATTATAAATAACACCTACCAGAAAATAACAAAATATAATGATGCTCGAAGCAAAACACATATTATGTGTGTCGGGACCCCGATCCTAAGTCATAAGACGAGATCCCTAATACACCGACCACCAAGCACACTCCGTACGACCAGCCGGATCCTCCTCCCCGGGGACGAGATAGAATGGCTCGCGATGTCGGGACCCTGATCCTAAGTCGTATGAATATAAATTGTAACACATCACATCACTTTGCGGCCTCACGCAAGGTAAGCTCCACGGCTGCAGCCTTACCTTAGCCGAGACCGTTTGCATCTTTTGGCTCACGTATGTGAACATGTCGCTGGCAATCAAATGACAGAGAACCCGGGCCGACATAACTAGTCATAGAACCCAAGTGGCACATCCGTACGGAAATAGCTATACATAACCCAGCAATGCAGGTGTCGGCCTCAAGCGTGTGTAGACGAGTTATAGCAAGATACAAGGACTCCATTTCCCCGTGAGACATAAATGCCATCACTGCATGTAGACGAGTCATAGCAGGCCACACGGACTCCGTTACACTACGAGACATTTCCCCGAAGGGGCAGACATAGCAGCGAACAAGGATACATGCCGGTCAATCAATGTGTCTGGAGAAGTAGCAACCTACCATGGCTCGGTGGAAGCATAAAGAGGCAGTTTCCCGTAAAGACTACTACAAAAGGCACAAGGCTAGGTGTCGGATCCCATACATACCGTTGCATGTCACACGTACGCACGACATGCCCGATATGCATAGAAACAACTATGGCATCACAACATAACCATAATACAACACAACTTTTATGTAAGAGGCTCAGATGAGCCTTGCATAACATGTTCTTACAGATAGGTATCACATGACCTGACACTCCAGTCATACAAACAAGTTTATACAAACCAAGCGGAAGCATAAAGCTGTCTGAGTACAGACAGATGAAAGGATAAAAAGGCACATGGCCTGACTATCTACAGCCCGCCATAGGCATAAGGTCTTAGCAGGGACACCAGATATTCGACATCGTTGACATCTATAAAGAACCCATCCGATGGGTCCTGGGTCTCATCTGCAAACATACTCAGCAAGTCTTTAAAGCAGACCTAGGCTAATCATGCTCATGTATCAACAAAGGGGGTGGTGGAGTTTATGCAGCAATGCCAGCTTTGACTCATGGATAACCTACACTACATAATGTTAACTCTTTGTTTACATTTTAGATATCGCACTCGAGTCCATTAACTCCATGACAATACACCACCATGGATTCACTTCCCTCTCCAAGGAGAGTCCCATCCATGGTACTCACACTTGTCTTGATATTTTTATAAGCATCCATTTGATTATCTATGAACAACATAAGTTCTCCAAGTAGTCCATATCCGAGGACGTGGCTATTCGAATAGTTTCATACCCTGCAGGGGCATACTTCTTCACACACGTTCTCGCCACTTATGGCTGTGTGCTCATAAAACCATGCACCTCAGCAACCTTCAAGCGGAAGCCCAACGAGGGAGTCGGCCACGACTGTAAATCACATAAGACCTCTAGTCTATTCTATCGCCTATTTGAGGCTGAACCCGCATGGAAGTCCGGCCGAAGTTTCCACTACGGCCCCAAACGATGTGCACAGGGTTCCCAAGCCCACCTTTTGCCCACCTTTTTGGTGACCCTTGGTACAGCGTGCCACTGCCTACCGCGTCGTAACGCACCCTTAGGGTCATCTCTATGCATGGCCTCCAGCATGCTATAAACACCATAAACTACTTGCAACTCCTGGACTAAGGACTAAGCGACTGATAAGTCAAGAGGGTCAATTAAGTATCCCAACGTGTGGTAGTACAAACATGAAAATCAGTTCCTAAGAACGGTCCCAATGAGACAACCCGCTATGTACACCTACATAGCCCCTCATCGCTACCTTTACCAAATCGAGTTCATCATAAACTTACCACATCATAAGGACATTGTTTCACTCTAGTTCATCACCTAGATGAATCAGACCTGACACAACTCTAAGCATAGCAAGCATAGCAGTCATAGCAGGCATAGTAAACTAAGCACATCATGGCACAAGCATCTACCAGGTATGCTAGGTTGCAAGGTTTAGCTATTTACGGTGACAATGACAGGTCATGCAAAAGAATAGGTTCATCTACCATGTATGATTGACAAGTGAACGTTGGTCCTAATGCAATAAACAAGAGCAGGAGCGAGAGAGTGGGATGTTATCGGAATGATCGAGGGGGGTTGCTTGCCTTGCTGGGTAGCGGGAAGGTTCTCTCCTTCGTTGGAAAACTCGGGGTTATCCTTAGAAGTAGGGCCTACCACAATGCAGATAAGAAGCAATCAATACACGCAAGTGCAACAATATACTACATGATCATGACATGGTAGCATGTATGGATGAGCTAATGCAACTAGTGTCCAAGTCGATTTGAAGTGAGTTTGAATATAGGTTCAAAATCGTTCTTCATTTCAAATTCCATATACTAACCTATAAATAATTGTCAAGGTTCATCTATATAGGTTGCTCTAGCATGCATGATAATAGCACCATTGGATTCATTGGATTTTTCTAATAAATTTTCATATATAAATTATTTTTATCTGATTCACAGATTAATTTATATGAATTTTTGAAGCTTTAAACAATTTCTGGAATTATTTTTAAAACTGAAAAAGGATTAATGGTGTCAGCCTGATGTCACTTTGACGTTAGCTGGTCGGCTGGCCAGGCTAGGTCAAACCTGGCATGTGGGGACCACATGTCAGTGACTCAATCACTTAACTAAAGAATTAAAACTAATCATAATTAATTAACAACACTGGGCCCACTGGTGAGTGACGGATTAGATTATTTAGCTTAATTAATCATTTTTATTAGACAAAACCCAGCTTAACCCAGGGGCTGGCCCCACCTATCAGTTGACCTGGGGTCAAACCCCGTGGTCAGTGCTGGTTGACTCGCCGACGTTGAGCCGCCGGCGACGTCAAAGACGGTGGAGGGGGTCGGAATCCCTCCTCCAACGACCAAACGAACGGCGGAGAGCGCTGGGAGAGCCTACGTTTGACCGCGCGTCGATCTAGCCCCAAACCAGGGGCTGGGGAGGTCGGGATCGATGCCGGTGTCGAGAGCAACGGCGGACGGAGCTCGGGAAGGACCGGCTACGATGCTAGAGGGCACGGAAAAGAAGGGGGAAAGGGGGAGGAGCACCAGCAGCTCACCGGTGTTCCAGAAGAGGCGATGGCGAGGTCAAGGGAGGTCCGGACGGGGCAAAACGCTGAGGAACGGAGATGGCGCGGCGTAGAGGGGCTCTCGGCGTCCTCTAGCTTCATGGGGATGACGAGGGGGGCGTGACGGTTCTTGGGGGCTACCTAGCGAGGCAAGGGGTGGCTAGAGCGACGACAGCGAGCTTGAGGAGGGCTCGGCCATGGCGAGCAGAAGGAGAGGGAGGAGCGAGGGTAAAAGAGAGAGCGAGTCCGGATCGATCCGGACGCCTCTCGCGGGGTCATCCACGACGTCGCGCTGGCCGGGAACGGCCAGGCAGGCATGTGCCGTGGTAGCACGCCCGCGCATGCGCGCGCTGGCCATACGCCATGTCCACTGGCGCCAGGAGGAAGAAGACCCTCCTGCCCCCAATGGGCTGGGCCGCAGATGGGCTGCGAGGGATGTTGCCTCCCCTTTCTTTTTTTATCTTTTACTCTCTGTTTTCTAATTCCGACATTTGATTTATTTATTTTACAGGTACAAACGCTTTTATAAAATATCCCAAATATTTTATATATTGAAGTTTGAATATTACAAACTTATCTAAGAAGTTTCAGGATATTTTGAAAACTAAAATAATGATAATGCTTTATTTGATATTGTCAGAAGCTTTATCATTTATATTTAAATTGCTATAGTTGTTCAAATATTTTAAATGATCCCTTGTATAATCATGTCTATAATTATCAGGCATAGGGGACATTTTAGATGGGCATTTTGGATTTGTTGAATTTTCACAAACTTTGAATTGGTTTGATTCCAATATGAGCTTGGGGTTTCTTTTTGCCCTCATTTCATGTTGATGCAAAATTGAACATGATGCACATCGTGTTGTTCCTATGACATCTAGCTAGGGATGTGACAACTCACCCCCACTCAAAAGAATCTCGTCCCGATATCTTGAAGTCACCGGGAAGAGTGCAGGGTACTCTAGTCGAAGACGATCTTCTCTTTCCCATGTGGCCTCCTTTTCAGAATGGTGTGACCACTGAACCTTGAGAAACTTGATGTTCCGACGCCAAGTGGTACGCTCAGCTTGATCAAGAATACGAACAGGGTATTCTCGATATGTATGGTTATCTTGGAGATCAATCATTTCGTGGTCTACTTTACGGACAGGATCCGAGAAGCAATGCCTAAGTTGCGATACGTGGAAGACATCATGAACCTTGGAAAGATGAGGTGGAAGTTCCAGTTGGTAGGCAACCTCTCCTCGTTTAGCAAGAATGCGAAAGGGTCCAACATAACGAGGAGCCAACCTTCCCCTGATACCGAATCAATGGGTACCCTTCGGAGGTGTAAACCGAAGGTAAGCTTTCTTGTCAACTTCATAGGTCACAGCCTTATGATGGCGATCATATTGGCTCTTCTGACAAGATTGGGCTGTTTTCAACTTTTCAGAATAATGCGAACTTGCTCCTCTGCACCCTGGATCATATCCGGGCCAAAGAGTTGCCTCTCTCCAGTTTCTGACCAGTTAAGAGGTGTTCGACACCTTCGTCCATAGAGAACTTCAAAAGGGGCTTTGCCGAAGCTTGATTGATACCTACTGTTATAAGAAAAATCGGCAAATGGAAGACATTTCTCCCAAATCATACCAAAAGACATAACACAACCTCGGAGCATGTCTTGGAGGATTTGATTGACTCGCTCAACTTGACCACTTGACTGCGGGTGGAAAGCAGTGCTAATGGATAGATGAGTCCCCATAGCGGTTTGAAAACTTTCCCAAACTCGGGAAGTAAAGATACTTCCACGGTCTGAGTTAATTTCCAAAGGAATGCCAGGAAGAGATACTATTCGAGAAACATCTAACTCCGCCAACTGGCTAGTAGTTATACTCTCCCGAACAGGAAGAAAATGAGCCACTTGGGAAAGGCGTCAATGACCACAGATATAGCATTATTCCCTCTCTTAGTCCTAGGAAATCCGGTAATGAAATCCATACCGACCTTATCCCATTTCCATTCAGGAATAGCTAAAGGTTGAAGGGTGCCAGCAGGCCTTTGATGTTCTGCTTTCACGTGACGACAAACGTCGCAGTTAGCAACGAACTAGGTAATTTCTCTCTTCATCCTAGTCCACTAGAACCTCTGGCGTAGGTCCTGATAAATTTTGGTACTACCCGGATGAATTGTGAGAGGACAATCATGAGCCTCCATAAGGATCAGCTGTCATCAGCATGTGCTCTTGGGAACCACCAACCGGTTCTGGAAGAACACCACATCCTCATCGTCCTTGGAGAAATCTTTAGCATTTCTGCTAGCAATATTCTCTTTGATCTGGGATATAAGATTATCATATTTCTGGACAGCTACTATTTGATCCTTGAGATTAGGTTTCGCCCCCAAGGTGGATAGGAATCCTTGAGGAACAATGTGGAGGTTTAGCTTCCGAAATTCCTCACGGAGGAGCCGTTAACCTAGTTGTGACATCAGGTTGTTACAATAAGACTTATGACTTAGTGCATCAGCCATGACATTGGCTTTCCCCGAGGTGTAAGTTATCCCTAAGTCATAATCTTTAATCAAGTCAACCCACCGTCTTTGCCTGAGATTCAAATCCGGCTGGGTGAAAATATACTTTAGACTTTGGTGATCAGTGTAACTTTCGCAATGATTACCCAAAAGGTAATGTCACCGGGTTTTCAGTGCATGGGCCACAGCTGCAAGCTCAAGATGATGTGTTGGATAATTATCCTCATGTGGACGCAACTATCGAGATACGTATGCAATCACATGACGATCTTTCATGAGAATGCAACCTAATCCTTGTCGCGAGGCGTCGCAATAGATAACGAAGTCCTAGAGAAGTCTGGTGGCACCAGAACGGGAGGAGAGGCCAGTTGTCTTTTCAACTCCTGAAAACTATGCTTGCATTGTGGAGTCCTCTCGAACTTTTTATCTTTCTTGAAGAGTTCAGTCAGAGGTTTAGCAACCTTGAAGAAATTCTTGACAAAGCGGCGACAATAGCTTGCTGAGCCAAGGAAACTCCAAACTTGCTTAACCAATTCAGGTTGAGTCCAATCAAGGACGGCCTGAACTCTCTCGGGATTGACAGCAATACCTTTACCAGAGATCACGTGGCCTATATAGGTCACTTCTGGCAACCAAAATTCACACTTGGAGAATTTGGCATACAGACAGTACTCTCGAAGTTTCATGAATACCAGCCTTAGATGCTCGACATGTTCCTGTTCGTTCTTTGAGTAGATGAGTATATCGTCATGGTACACCACAACGAATTTATCCAAGTACTCCATGAAGATCGAATTCATCAAGCGAGAGAAGGTGGTTGGGGCATTGGTTAAACCGAAGGACATGACGGTGTACTCGTATTGGCCATAACGAGTAACAAAAGCCGTTTTTGGAATGTCCCCGTTCCTAATTCTGATTTGATGTTATCCCAAACTCAAATCCATTTTGGAAAAGACAGAGGATCTAGTGAGATGATCGTACAAATCGTTGATCTTGGGAGCGGATACTTGTTCTTTATGGTGACCAGATTCACCGGCCAATAATCTACAACCATCCGATCCGATCCATCCTTCTTCTTGACGAAAAGGATGCGACAAGCCCTAGGAGAAGAACTAGGACGGATGAAACATTTCTTCAAAGCCTCATCGAGTTGGATCTTAAGTTCGGCTAGTTCTAAGGGTGCCATCTTATAGGGTCTTCTAGCTATTGAGGCAGTCCCTGGAATGAGCTCCATCAAAAACTCAACATCTCTGACAGGAGGAATTCCTGGCAGTTCTTCTAGAAAGACATCCGGAAAGTCACGGACTACCGGAATATCTTCTATCTCTGGAAGAGGGCTAGCATTAAGGGAATAAAGTTGGCGCTTGGCTGCTCGAGTGGAGACATTAACTATCTCACCCGATGGATGTGTAAGTTGAACATTCCTAGTATGAGTATCAATCTTAGCATAGTGGGCTTTCATCCAATCCATGCCTAGAATGATATTGATGTCCGAAGACTTGAGGGCTACCAAGGATGCTAGGAAGACTAGCCTATCCACCAGAATCTCATTGTCATGGCTCGCCCTAGAAGTTTGCCACTTTGAACCAGGAGTCTGAACAACTAAAGGAGTAGGCATATCACAAAAAGACATGTTATGCAATGGTGCATAGCTTTCTGAGATGAAAGAATGAGATGCCCCAGTATCAAATAGAACAGATGTTGGATGACTATTGACAAGGAGCATACCTAGGATAACATTAGGATCCTCAAGGGCTTCCTCAGTAGAAACATAATTCACTCATCCACGAACAGGAGTTGGCTTCACATAGAAGGCTTTTCCCGGCTTCCCATGTCCAGCCGGCTTAGGATTAGCCTGAGGACAATCACGAGATTAGTGTCCTGGTTCTCCACATTTGTAGAAAACCATGGAGGCACGGGGTGTAACATTGAAAGGTGGACCTCCAAATGGCCTGGCTGGAGGGTTCGGCTGAGCTGGGCGAGGCGCCTGGAAGGATGGCCTCACGGTGTATCTTGGCAGCAGAGCTGCGTTGGGGACCCACACCTGGCATTTGTTGGGGCCCGAGCCATATGCGGGGTTGAAGTCACGGTTGTGCTTCCTTGTAGCCTCATAATCCGTCTATCCAGTCTTGGTTTTGATAGCCTTGTTGACGAGAGCCTAGAAGGTTGTGCACTCATGCAGGCACAGATCTCGACGGAGCTCGGGATTGAGCCCCTTGCGGAACCTAGCCTGCTTCTTAGCATCCGTTGAAACTTCCTCTGGCGCATAGTGAGCAAGATGGGCGAGCTCACGGCTATAGGCATCCACGAACAGTCTGCCCTGGGTGAAAGCACAAAATTCCTCTCTCTTGCGATCCATCAGCCCTTCCGGGATGTGATGGGTACGAAATGCCGCACTGAATTCTGCCCGAGTTGGTGCAGGGCCTGCAGGACGCATGGCTTCATAATTTTCCCAACACAGATTGGCGGGTCCTTCCAGAAAGTAAGTAGCAAAGGTCACCTTGTTGGCCTCGGACACATTGGCAGCCCAGATTTTGCGGAACATGTTGGTTAGCCAGTCATCCACGTCGAGTGGGTCGACCGAATGATGATACTTAGGTGGGCACAACCTGACGAAATCACCGAGTGACACGCCATCATTGAGATCATTGCAGGGAGAACGTGATGTGTTCTGCTCTATCCGTTCCAACAACCTGTTGGTCTCTCTCTTGTTTCTTTCGGCTTCAAGCATCACTTCTACCAAAGAAGGTGCATGTGGAGGTCCTCTTGCCTTGGCTGGCTTCCCTTGCCCTGCTCGTGGGCAGGGACGGGGTTATTCCTAGTTGCCACCATCCTTGGAAAACAAACCCACAGCTTAAACATAGAGGACTTCAACTCTAATACATGAGATAAGGAATGTACTGGACAACATGGCATGCAGGGTAAACACCCAAACAACATGGAAATAACAACTGCCATATGAACACCATGATTCATACACACCATGACATAGTTCAGTACAAGCCCAAGCTGAAGGCAAACTACAGAGAGATGACACAACTCATCGAAGGTATTACAAGCTTCCTATACATTATCTATCTACACCTCCGGAACTCAACTCTCAACCTCAATCATATCCCACAAGACACACAAGACTGTGGTGATACGATTACTAACATACGAGTACTGACATCCACGTACTCAAGCATTGCCGTAGAATGCCTCATATAGGTTACCCCGTGACCCGGGAGTTGAACGTGAGGATCCGGAAGCACTCTAGCCTGTGATCCTTGGAAATTGTAAGGACACGAATGTGGCCTTGGTCCCCTCGTTGGCGGCAACAACGGTCCTCAAAGAGGGGTGATGCATTCAACATTAGGCCAGTCTAAGTGTGCTGGCAGATGAAACTGCGATGGAGTCAGCATCTCCAAATCTCCATAGCCTGTCTGCATGACAGGTGCCAACTGCGTCAAAGCTGTCCAAAGACGTGCACGGGTGGCATATAGCTCCATGCGGAGGGCACGTGCATCACGATCCCTATTCTCCAACATCTGAGCTGTCACCTGCAGCCTAAGGTCCTCATGAGAATGTTCATAGTAGGCTGTGCTAAGATAACCGTCCTCTCCTCCCATGGAAGCACGAACATAACAGAACTCTGTGTTCTGGAGCAGACCATGGTGAAACCTCATGATACCCAACATGGTATAGGCGGCCTCCTGAACTGCCATGTCTATGGTGACACCTAATCCATAAGTCCAGTGTAGCGGCTCTACAGCTCCAGGATATGAAGGATATATCTTAACAGTACACAAATATTGGGTTTGGTTGAAATCTCGATACTGCTCTTCCATTGTGTACTCTAGGTACCAACGGTAGCCAGCCTCCATCATAACTCTAACCAACATGGCCGTGTGACCCGGTACATCGATGCTCCTGGTTAAACAGACCACCTGACGGGAAGGACGAGGGGGCATCTGAAACAGAGAATGATGCAAAGACATTAGAGACTCTAGCAGAAATTGGACAACATAACGGCTATAATTGCTCAAAAAGGATTTTTAGACAACTGCAAAAGATTGGAAAGGCATAACCACTCGACTTTTTAGACTCAAATCTATTCTCCATCTGTTTGTCACACCAACAATACTTGAGTACCGACATTCTCTTGCAACAAGCTAGCTTGTGGTCCATGGTTAGTAACTCGGCATCCTAAGCAATAGATGACAAGCCTAGTTCTTATCCCCATAGAAAATATGAGAAAGACTCAACATAGCATAAGTTGGGAAGAGGAGTAAAAGGAGCCTTACGTTCCCTTCCAAAATCAATTCCCCTACTTTTCTATAGTGTTTCTAGACCGGTTTGGCTTGGTAGTCCTACAGTCAATCAGGCTCTGATACCAACTCTATCGGGACCCCGATCTTAAGTCATATGAATCCAGGCTGTAACATATCACATCACTTTGCGGCCTCATGCACGGTAAGCTCCATGGCTGTAGCCTTACCTTAGCCGGGACTGTTTGTGTCATTTGGCTCACGTATGTGAACATGTCGCTGGCAATCTAACGATAGAGAACCCGGGCCAACATGACTAGTCATAGAACCCAAGTGACACATCCGTACGGAAACATGCATACATAACCCAACAATGCAGGTGTCGGCCTCAAGCATGTGTAGACGAGTCATAGCAAGCTACAGGGACTCCATTACGCCGTGAGACATAAATGCCATCACTGCACGTAGACAAGTTGTAACATCCTATAGGGACTCCATTACACTGTGAGACATTTCCCTGAAGGGATAGACACAACAACAAAGAAGGATACATGGCGGTCAATCAATGTGTCCCGAGCAGTAGCAAGCTACCATGGCTCGGTGGAAGCACAAAGAGGAAGTTTCCCATAAAGAGTACTACTAAAGGCACACAACTAGGTGGATCCCATACATACCGTTGCATGTCACATGTACGCACGACATGCCCGATATGCATAGATACAACCATGGCATCACAACATAACCATACAACAACTTGACTTTTATTTAAGAGGCTCAGACGACCCTTGCATAATATGTTCTTACAGATAGGGGTCACATGACCCGACACTAAGGACATACAAACAAGTTCATAAAAACCAAGAGGAAGCATAAAGCTGTCTAAGTACAAATAGATAAAAGGGGTAAAAAGGCACATGGCCTGACTATCTACAGCCCGCCATAGGCGTAAGGTCGTAGCTGGGATACCAGCTATTCGGCATCGTCGACATCTCGAAAAAATGCACCTGAAGGGTCCTGGGTCTCATCTGCAACATTTAGTAAGCAAACATGAGTACAAATGTACTCAGCAAGTCTTTAAAGCAGACCTAGGCTAATCATGCTCGTGTATCAACAAAAGGGGGAGGTGGAGTTTATGCAACAATGCCAGCTTTGACTCATGGCTAACCTACACTACTCAATTTTAAATCTTTGTTCACATTTTAGATATCGCACACGAGTCCACTAACTCCATAGCAATACACCACCATAGATTCACTTCCCTCTCCTGGGAGAGTTCCATCTACGGTACTCACACTTGTCTTGATATTTTTATGAGTATCCATTTGATTATCTATGAACAACATAAGTTCTCCAAGTAGTCCATATCCGAGGACGCGGCAATTCGAATAGTTCCATACCCTGTAGGGGTGTACTTCTTCACAAACGCTCTCGTCACTTATCGCTGTGTGCTCATAAAACCATGCACCTCGGCAACCTTCAAGCAGAAGCCCAGCGAGGGAGTCGGCCACGACCATCAATCGCATAAGACCTCTAGTCCAGGCTATCGCCCATTTGAGACTGAACCCGCACGGAAGTCCAGCCGAAGTTTCCGCTATGGCCCCAAACGATGTGCGCAGGGTTCCCAAGCCCACCATTCGAATGACTCTTGGTGCACCGTGCCACTGCCTACCGCGTCGTAAACCACCCCTAGGGTTAGCGTTACGCATGGCCTCAAGCATTCTATACACACCAGGAACTACTTGCAACTCCTAAACTCAGGACTAAGCGACTGATAAGTCGAGAGGGGCCGAGTTACCGGAACCCAATGTGTGGTAGTAGCTAGTCTTGGATCACAAACACGGAACTCAGTTCCTAAGAACGGTCCCAATGAAACAACCCACTCTGTACTCCTACATAGCCTCTCATCGCTACCTTTACCAAATCGAGTTCATCATAACATCATCACACCAGAACAACATCGTGTCACTCAGTTCATGACCCAGATGAATCCGACCTGACACAACTCTAAGCATAGCAGGCAATGTAAGCTAAGCACATCATGGCACAAGCATCTACCAGGTATGCTAGGTTGCAACGTTTAGCTATTTACTGTGACAATATCAGGTTATGCAACAGAATAGGATCATCTACCGGGTATGACTGACATGTGATCGATTGTCCTAATGCAATAATCAAAAGCAGAAGCGAGAGAGTGGGATATTATCGGAATGATCAATGGGGTTGCTTGCCTTGCTGGGTAGCGGAAAGGTTATCTCCTTCGTCGGGATACTCGGAGGTATCCTCGGGAGCAGGGCCTACCGCAATACAGATAAGAAACAATTAACACACGCAAGTGCAACAATATGATGCATGATCATGGCATGGTAGCATGCATGGATGAGCTAATACAACTAGTGATCATGTTGATTTGAAATGAATTTGAATATAGGTTCAAAATTGTTCTTCTATTTAGATTGCTCTAACATGCATGACAATAGCACCATTGGATTCATTGTATTTTTCTGATAATTTTTCATATATAAATTATTTTCATCTGATTTACAGATTAATTTATATGAATTTTTGACGTTTTTAATAATTTCTGGAATTATTTTTAAACTCAAAATTGCTTTTATTGCATCAACATGACATCATTATGACGTCAGCTGGTCAGCTGACTGGGCCAGAGTCAAACCTGCCATGTGGGGGCCACATGTCAGTGACTCAAACACTTAACTAACTAACTAAAACTAAATCCTAATTAATTAACAGAAACTGGACCCACTCTGAGTGTCTAATTAGGTTAATTCAAAATAATTAATTAAATTCTTAATTAACTTTTACTTGTCAGGGCATGGCCCCACTTGCCAGTGACTCAGGGGGTCAAACACCCTAGTCAACTCCAGCAAGACCCACCGGCATTGAGCCGCCGCTGGCTCCAGAGACGGCGGAGGGGTTCGGGATTCCTCCTCCGGCGACCAAAAGGACGGCGGAGGGCACCAAACGACTAAGCACACACGCGTGCGTCCATTCGGACCCCTCCCAGGAGCTGAGATGGTCGGAATCGATGCCGGCGGTGAGCTGGGCGGTGTCCGGAGCTCGGGCGAGCAAGGGCTCATCGAACCAGGGCGCAACATGAGCTCTACTTGGCACCTACGGACTCTACACAGTCTCACGAACACGACAGAGGCCTCGGATGGACCAGCTGGTCACCGAAGCATGGCCGTCGTCGAGCTTGAGCGGCGTGTGCATTCGGACCTCGATAGAATCCAGCACTAGGACACGCAATCTAAGGGGGGAAAAGGGGGGAAAGATTCAGGGGCACACGACGGGCGCAGAGACGTCGAGAGCGGGATCGGGGAGGGCCTGGAGCAGCGGCGAGCTCCACTTTACTTCCAGCAGCCGGAAGTTGAAGACGATGCGAAGACGGCGATGGGGAGCTCCTGGCGGTGCATGGCTCAGTGAGGAGGAAGAGGGGAGCCAGGCGGTTTGATTGGGGGGCTCAAGGGCGAGGGGGAGTGGCTAACGCGATAGCAGCGAGCTCGGGCAGAGCTCGGCTATGGCGGAGCAGAGAAGGGGAGGAAGGGCGAGCGGGCGAGAGAGAGAGGGAGCGATGGGGACGGCTCTGGTGAGCTTATCCCCGTCACGCTGGCGAGGAGGAAGCATGCAGGAAGCTACCGGCATGAAGGCATGGCAGCGTGCGCGCTCGGGCCACGTGCTCGTCCTCCTGGCCGCCAGGAGGACGAAGACCTCCCTGGGCCAGGTAGGCTGGCCTGGCCTGGGCCTTTCTACCTTTTTTTCTTTTTATTTCTTCACTGTTTTCTTTTACTGACATTTGTTTATTTTCTTTTCATGTACAAATGACTTTACAAAATATCGCATATATTTTCTATAATGAAGTTTCATTATTACAAACTTGTCTAAAAAGTTTCAGGATATTTTGAAAAGAAAAATAATGATAGTGCTTTATTTAATGATTTCAGGAGCCTTATCAGTTATTTTTGAATTACTTTAATTGTTCAAATAATTAAAATGATCCCTGTTGTAATCATGTCCAAATTTACCATACATCGAGAACATTTTTAGTGGGCATTTTGGATTTGTTGAATTTTCACCAAGTTTGAATTGGTTTGGTTCAAATATGAACTTGGGGTTTCTTTTAGTCCCCATTTCATGTTGATGCAAAATGAAACATGATGCAAGCACAAACTATTCCTAGGACTTCTAGCTAGTGTTGTGACAACTCACCCCCACTCAAAAGAATCTCGCCCCGAGATTTTGAAGTCGTCGAGAAGAGCGTGGGGTACTCTAGTCAAAGACGATCTTCTCTTTCCCATGTCACCTCCTTTTCGGAATGGTGTGACCACTAATCCTTGAGAAACTTGATGTTCCGACGCTGAGTGGTACGCTCAGCTTGATCAAGAATACGAACAGGGTATTCTTGATATGTAAGGTTATCTTGGAGATCAAGCGCTTCGTGGTCTACTTCACGGACAAGATCCGAGAAGCAATGGCTGAGTTACGAAACGTGGAAGATATCATGAACCTTGGAAAGATGCGGCAAAAGTTCCAATTGGTAGGAAACCTCTCCTCGTTTAGTAAGAATGTAATGAGGAGCCAACTTGCCCTTGATACCGAATCGATGGGTACCCTTCAGAGGTGTAACCCGAAGATAAGCCTTCTCGTCAATTTCATAGGTCACAGCCTTATGATGGCAATCATATTGGCTCTTTTGACGAGATTGGGCTGTTTTCAACTTTTCATGAATAATGCGAACTTGCTCCTCTGCATCCTAGATCATATCCGGGCCAAAGAGTTGCCTCTCTCCGGTTTCCGACCAGTTAAGAGGTGTTCGGCACCTTCGTCCATATAGAACTTCAAAAGGGGCCTTGCCCAAGCTTGATCGATAACTATTGTTATAAGCAAATTCGGCAAATGGAAGACACGTTTCCAAGTTTATACTGAAAGATATAACACAAGCTCGGAGCATGTCTTCAAGGATTTGATTGACTCGCTCAACTTGACCACTTGATTGCGGGTGGAAAGCAGTGCTAAAGGATAGATGAGTCCCCATAGTGGTTTGAAAACTTTCCCAAAATTGGGAAGTAAAGATACTTGCACTGTCTGAGTTAATCTCCAAAGGAACACCATGAAGAGAAACTATTCGAGAAACATACAATTCCGCTAGCTGGCTAGCAGTTATGCTCTCCCGAACAAGAAGAAAATGAGCCACTTTGGAAAGACGGTTAATGACCACAAATATAGCATTATTCCCTCTCTAGGTCCTGGGAAATCCGGTAATGAAATCCATACCGAATTTATCCCATTTCCATTCAGGAATAGCTAGAGGTTGAAGGGTGCCAGTAGGCCTTTGATGTTCTCCTTTCACACGACACAAACATTGCAGTTAGCAACATACTGAGCAATTTCTCTCTTCATCCTAGTCCACCAGAACCTCTGGCATAGAACCTGATACATTATGGTACTACCCGGATGAATTGTGAGAGGAGAATCATGAGACTCCTTAAGGATCTGCTGTCTTAATTGTGTGCCCTTTGGAACCACCAAACGGTTCTGAAAGAACACAACATCCTCATCGTCCTTGGAGAAGTCTTTAGCGTTTCCGCTAGCGATATTCCCCTTGATCCGAGATATACCCTTATGATATTTCTGGACAGCTACTATTTGATCCTTAAGATTAGGTTTCTCCACCAGGTTGGATAGGAATCCTTGAGGAACAAGGTGAAGATTTAGCTTCCGAAATTCCTCATGGAGAAGTGGTTGACCTTGTTGTAACATCAGATTGTTACAATAAGACTTACGACTTAGTGCATCAGCCATGATATTGGCTTTCCCCGGGGTGTAAGCTATCCCTACCCACCGTCTTTGCCTAAGATTCAAATCCAGCTGGGTGAATATATATTTTAGACTTTGGTGATCAGTGTAAATTTTGCAACGATTACCCAGAAGGTAATGTCGCCAGGTTTTCAATGCATGGACTACAGCTGCAAGCTCAAGATCATGTGTTGGATAATTATCCTCATGTGCATGCAACTGATGAGATGCGTATGCAATCACATGATGGTCTTGCATGAGAATGCAACCTAATCCTTGTTGCGAGGCGTTGCAATAGATAACAAAGTCCTTAGAGAAGTCAGGGGGCACCAGAACGGGAGCAGAGGTCAGTCGTCTTTTCAACTCCTGAAAGCTATGCTCACATTGTGGAGTCCACTCGAACCTTTTTTCTTTCTTGAGGAGTTCAGTTAGAGGTTTGGCAATCTTGGAGAAATTCTCGACAAAGCGTCGACAATAGCTCTCTAAGCCAAGGAAACTCCGAACTTGCTTAACCGATTTAGGTTGAGTCCAATCAAGGACGGCCTGAACTCTCTCGGGATTGACAACAATACGTTTACCAGATATCACGTGGCCTAGATAGGTCATTTCTGGCAACCAAAATTCACACTTGGTGAATTTGGCATACAAGCGGTGCTCTCGAAGTTTCATCAATACCAGCCTTAGATGCTCGACACGTTCCTGTTCGTTCTTTGAGTAGATGAGTATGTCGTCGAGGTAAACCATGACAAATTTATATAAATACTCCATGAAGATCGAATTCATCAAGCGAGAGAAGGTGGCTGGGGCATTGGTTAAACTGAAGGAAATGACGGTGTACTCGTATTGGCCATAACGAGTAACAAAAGCCGTTTTTGGAATGTCCCCGTTCCTAATTCTGATTTGATCGTATCCCAACCTCAAATCCATTTTGGAAAATACAGAGGATCCAGTGAGTTTATCATACAAATCGTTGATCGTGGGGAGCGGATACTTGTTCTTAATGGTGACCAGATTCACTGGCCGATAATCCACAACCATCCGATCCGATCCATCTTTCTTCTTGACAAAGAGGACGGGACAAGCCCAAGGAGAAGAACTAAGACGGATGAAACCTTTCTTCAAGGCCTCATCGAGTTGGATCTCAAGTTTGGCTAGTTCTAAGGGTGCCATCTTATAGGGTCTTCTAGCTATTGGGACAGTCCCTGGGATGAGCTCTATCACAAACTCAACATCTCTGACAGGAGGAATTCCTGGCATTTCTTCTCGAAAGACATCCGGAAAGTGATGGACTACCGGAACGTCTTCTAACTCTGGAAGAGGGATAGCATTGAGGGAATATAGTTGGTGCTTGGTTGTTCGAGTGTGGACATTAACTATCTCACCCGATGGATGTGTAAGTTGAACATTCCTAGAATGACTATCAATCTTGGCATAGTGGGCTTTCATCCAATCCATACCTAGAATGATATTGATGTCCCAAGACTTGAGGACTATCAAAGATGCTAGGAATACTAATCTATTCACCAAAATCTCATTATCATGGCTCACTCTAGAAGTTTGCCATTTTGAACCCGGAGTCTGCACAGCTAAGGGAGTAGGCATATCACAAAAAGACATCTTATGCAACTGTGCATAACTTTCTGAGATGAAAGAATGGGATGCACTAGTATCAAATAGAAGAGATGCTGGATGACTATTGACAAGGAGCATACCTAGAATAACATCGGGATCCTCAAGAGCTTCCTCAGCAGACTCATAGTTCACTCGTCCATGAGCAGGAGCTAGCTTCACAAAGAAGGCTTTTCCTGGCTTGCCACGTCCAGCGGGCTTAGCATTATTCTAGGGACACTCACGGGAGTAGTGTCCTGGTTCTCCACACTTGTTGCAGACCTCGATGGCATGGGGTGCAACATTTGCAAGCGGACCTACAAATGTTCTGACTGGAGGGTTGGGCTGAACTGGGCGAGGCACCTGGAAGGATGGCCTCGCATTGTATCTTGGCGGTAGAGTTGTGTTGGGCACCCAGACCCGGCGTTTGTTGAGGCTCGAGCCAGATGTGGGGTTGAAGTCACGGTTGTGTTTTCTCGTGGCCTCATAATCAGTGTGTCCAGTCTCGGCATTGATAGCCTTGTTGACGAGAGCTTGGAAAGTGGTGGACTCATGCAGGCGCAGGTCTCGATGGAGCTCAGGGTTAAGTTCCTTGCGGAACTTGGACTGTTTCTTAGCATCAGTAGAAACTTCCTCACGAGCATAGTGAGCAAGGTTTCCAAATTCACGACTATAAGCATCCACTGACAGTCTGCCCTGGGTGAAGGCACATAATTCCTCTCTCTTATGATCCATCAGCCCTTTCGGGATGTGATGGGTACGAAATGCGGCACTGAACTCTTCCCAAGTTGGTGCGGGGACTGCGGGACACATAGCTTCAAAAATTTCCCACCACAGATTGGCGGGTCCTTCCAGAAAGTAAGTTGCAAAGGTCACCTTCTTGGCCTCGGACACATCGGCATCCCGGATCTTGTGATACATGCTAGTCAGCCAGTTATCCGCGTTGAGTGGCTCGACCGAATGATGATACTTGGGTGTGCTCAGTCTGATGAAATCTCCAAGTGATATGCCATCATTGAGGTCATTGCGGGGAGCACGTGCTATGTTTTGCTCGATTCTTTCCAACAGCCTGTTGGTCTCCCTCTTGTTCCCTTCTGCTTCTAGCATCACTTCCGCCAGAGAAGGCGCATGTGGCCGATCTTCTTGCCTTGGCTGGCTTCCCTCGCCCTGCTCGGGGGTAGGCACGGGGTTATTCCTAGTTGCCACCATCCTGGAAAACAACCCACAGCTTAATCATAGGGGACAATAACTCTAAGACATCAGACAAGGAATGTACTGGACAACATGGCATGCAGGGTAAACACAAATTAACATGGTAAAACAACTGCCATATGAACACCATGACTCATACACACCATGACATGGTTCAGTACAAAGCAAGCTGAAATGCAACTACGGAGAGACGACACAACTCACTGGAGGCATTACAAGCCTCCTATACATTATCTATCTACACCTCCGGAACTCAACTCTCGACCTCAATCATATCCCACAAGACACGCAGGACTGTGGCCATACGATGACTACCATACTAGAAGTAACATCCACGTACTCAAGCATCGCCATACAATGCCTCATACAGGTTACCCCCATGACTCGGGAGCTAAACCTGAGGATCTGGAAACACTCTAGCCTGTGATCCCTGGGAGCCATAAGGACACGGGTGTGGCCTTGGTCCCCTTGTTGGCAGCAATAGCGGTCCTCGAAGAGGGGTGATGCCTCCAACATCGGGCCAGTCTACGTGTTCTAGCAGATGAGTCCGCGATGGGGTCAGCATCTCCAAATCTTCATAGCCTGTCTGCACGACAGGTGGCAACTACGTCAGGGCTGTCCAAAGACGTGCACGGGTAGCATAAAGCTCCATGCGAAGGGCACGTGCATCACGATCCCTGTTCTCCAACAACTGAGCGGTCACCTGCAGTCTAGGATCCTCATGAGAATGATCATAGTAGGCTGCACTAAGATATCCATGCTGTCCTCCCATGGAAGCAGGAACATAGCAGAACTATGTGTTCTGGAGCAGACCATGGTGAAACCTCATGATAGTCAACATGGTGTAGGCGGCCTCCTAAACTGCCATTTCTATGGTGACACATAATCCATAAGTCTAGTGAAGCAGCTCTGCAGCTCCAGGATATGAAGGATAAATCTCGACGGTACACAGATACTGACTTTGGTTGAAATCTCAATACTGTTCCTCCACTGTGTACTCTGGGTACCAACGGCAGCCAGCCTCCATCATAACTCTAAACAACATGGCCGTGTGACCCGGTACATCGATGCACCTGGTCAGACGGACCACATGACGGGAAGGACGAGGGGGCATCTGAAATAGAGAATGAAGGAAAGGCATAACCACTCGACTTTCTAGACTCAAATCTCTTCTCCATTTGTTTGTCAGACCAACAATACTTGAGTAACTACACTCACTTGCAAACAAGCTAGCTATGGGTCCATGGTTAGTAAGTCATCATCCTAAGCAAAAGTTGAGAAGCCTCGCTCTTATCCCCATAGAAAAGACGAGAATGACACAAAATAGAATAACTTGGGAAGAGGAGCAAAAAGAGCCTTTCGTTCCCTTCCACAATCAGTTCCCCTACTTTTCTATAGTGTTTCTAGACTCAAATTCCACCGGTTTAGCTTGGAAGTCCTACAGTCAGTCAGGCTCTGATACCAACGCTATCGGGACCCCGATCCTAAGTCATATGAATCCAGACTGTAACATATCACATGACTTTGCGGCCTCACACACGGTAAGTTCCACGACAGTAGCCTTACCTTAGCTGGGACCGTTTGCGTCTTTTGGCTCACGTATGTGAACATGTCGCTGTCAATCAAACGACAGAGAACCCGGGCCGACATGACTAGTCATAGAACCCAAGCGGGAAATCCGTACGGAAAGAGGCATACATAACCCAGCAATGGAGGTGTCGGCCTCAAGCGTGTGTAGACAAGTCATAGCAAGCTACAGGGACTCCATTACACAGTGAGACATAAATGACATTACAGCACATAGACGAGTCGTAGAAGGCTAAAGGGACTCCATGACACTGCGAGACATTTTCCCGAAGGGACGGACACAACATCAAAGAAGGATACATGCCAGTCAATCAATGTGTCCGGAGCAATAGCAAGCTACCATGGCTCGATGGAAGCACAAAGAGGTAGTTTCCCGTAAAGAGTACTACTAAAGGCAGACAACTAGGTGTCGGATCCCATACATACCGTCGCACGTCACACGTACGCACGACATGCCCGATATGCATAGATACAACCATGGCATCACAACATAACCATACAACAACATGAGTTTCATTTAAGAGGCTCAGACGACCCTTGCATAATATGTTCTTACAGATAGGGGTCACATGACCCGACACTCAGGTCATACAGACAAGTTTATACAAACAAACGGAAGCATAAAGCTGTCTGAGTACAAACAGATAAAAGGGGTAAAAAGGCACATGGCTTGACTATCTATAGCCCGCCACGGGCGTAAGGTCGTAGCTGGGATACCAGCTATTCGGCATAGTCAACATCTAGAAAGAACCCACCTGAAGGGTCTTGGGTCTCATCTGCAACATTTATTAAGAAAACATGAGTCCAAATGTACTCAGCATGTCTTTAAAGCAGACCTAGGCTAATCATGCACATGTATCAACAAAAGGGGGAGGTGGAGTTTATGCAGCAACGCCAGCTTTGACTCATGGCTAACCTACAGTACTAAATTTTAACTCTTTGTTCACATTTTAGATATCGCACATGAGTCCACTAACTCCATAGCAATACACCACCATAGATTCACTTCCCTCTCGTGGGTGAGTGCCATCTACGGTACTCACACTTGTCTTGATATTTTTATGAGTATCAATTTGATTATCTATGAACAAAATAAGTTCTCCAAGTAGTCCATATCCGAGGAGGCGGCTATTCGAATAGTTTCATACCCTGCAGGGGTGTACTTCTTCACACACGCTCTCGCCACTTATCGATGTGTGCTCATAAAACCATGCACCTCGGCAACCTTCAAGCGGAAGCCCAGCGAGGGAGTCGGCCACGACCGTCAATCGCATAAGACCTCTAGTCTAGGCTATCGCCTATTTGAGACTGAACCCGCACAGAAGTCCGACTGAAGTTTCCGCTACGGCCCCAAACAATGTGCGCAGGGTTCCCAAGCCCACCATTCAGGTGACCCTTGGTACACCGTTCCACTGCCTATCGCGTCGTAACCCACCCCTAGGGTCAGCATTACGCACGAACTCCAGCATGCTATAAACACCAGAAACTATTTGCAACTCCTGGACTCAGGACTAAGCGACTGATAAGTCGAGAGGGGTCGACTTACCAGAACCCAATGTGTGGTAGTAGCTAGTCTTGGATCACAAACACGGAACTCAGTTCGTAAGAACAGTCCCAATGAGATAACTCACTATTTACTCCTACATAGCCTCTCTTTGCTACCTTTACCAAATCGAGTTCATCATAACATCATCACATCAGAAAAACATCGTTTCACTCAGTTCATCACCCAGATGAATCTGACATGACACAAGTCTAAGCATAGCAAGCATAGCAGGCACTGTAAGCTAAGCACATCATGGCACAAGCATCTACCAGGTATGCTAGGTTGCATGGTTTAGCTATTTACTATGACAATGTCAGGTTATGCAACCGAATAGGATCATCTACCGGGTATGACTGACATGTGATCGATTGTCCTAATGCAATAATCAAGAGCAGTAGCGAAAGAGTGGGATATTATCGGAATGATCAAAGGAGTTGATTGCCTTGCTGGGTAGTGGAAAGGTTATCGCCTTCGTCGGGATACTTGGAGGTATCCTCAGGAGCAGGGCCTACCGCAATACAGATAAGAAACAATCAACACACGCACGTGCAACAATATGATGCATGATCATGGCATGATAGCATGTATGGATGAGCTAATGCAACTAGTGATCATGTTGATTTGAAATGAATTTGAATATAGGTTCAAAATTGTTCTTCATTTCAAATTCCATTTACAAACCTGTTAGTAAATGTCAATGTTCACCTGTTTCGATTGCTCTAACATGCATGACACTAGCACCATTGGATTCATTGGATTTTCTTGATAAATTTTCATATATAAATTATTTTCATCTGATTTACACATTAATTTATATGAAATTTTGAAGTTTTGAATAATTTCTTGAATTATTTTTAAACTACAAATTTCTTTTATTGCATCAGCATGACATCATTATGACGTCAGCTGGTCAGCTGACCGAGCCAGAGTCAAACCTGACATGTGGGGGCCACATGTCAGTGACTCAGACACTTAAGTAACTAATTAAAAGTTAAATCCTAATTAATTAACCGAAACTGGGCCCACTGTCAGTGACTAATTAGGTTAATTAAAATTAATTAATTAAATTCTTAATTAACTTTGACTTGTCAGGGCCTAGCCCCACCTGGTAGTGACTGAGGGGTTCAAACCCCCTGGTCAACTCCGGCAAGACCCACCGGCGTTGAGCCGCCAGTGGCTCCAGAGATGGCGGAGGGGTTCGGGATCCCTCCTCCAATGACCAAAAGGACGACGAAGGGCACCAAACGACTCAGCACACATACGCACGTCCATTCCGACCCCTCCCAGGAGCTGAGATGTTCGGAATCGACGCCGGCGATGAGCTGGGCGGTGGCCGGAGCTCGGGCGAGCATGGGCTCGTCGAACCAGAGCGCAACATGAGCTCTACTTGGCACGTGCAGACTCTACACAGTCTCATGAACACGACGGAGGCCTCGGACGGACTAGTTGGTCACCGGAGCATGGCCGACTTCGAGCTCGAGCGGCGGGGGCATTCGAACCGTGATGGAATCCAGCGCTAGGGCATGCAACCGAAGGGGAAAAAGGGGGCAAAGATTCAGGGGCTCATGGAGGTCGTAGAGACGTCAAGAGCGGGCTCGGTGAGGGCCTGGTGCAGCGGCAAGCTCCACTTGACTTCCAGCAGCCGGAGGTTGAAGACGACACGAAGACGGTGGTGGGGAGCTCCTGGAAGTGCACGGCTCGGCGTGGAGGAAGATGGGAGCTAGGCGGTTCGATTGGGGGGCTCAGGGGCGAGAGGGGTCGGCTAACACGACGACGGCAAGCTCGAGCAGAGCTCGGCTATGGTGGAGCAGAGAAGGGGAGGAAGGGCGAGCGGGCAAGAGAGAGAGAGAGGGAGCGATGGGGACGTCTCTGGGAGCTCATCCCCGTCGCGCTGGCATGGAGGAAGCAGGCAGGCAGCTGCCAGTCTGGAGACATGGCAGCACGCGCGCTCCGGCCACGCGCTCGTCCTCCTGGCTGCCAGGAGGACGAAGACCTCCCTGGGCAGGTGGGCTGGCCTGGCCTGGGCCTTTCTCCCTTTTTTCTTTTTATTTCTTCTCTGTTTTCTTTTACTAATATTTTTTATTTTATTTTTAGGTACAAATGACTTTATAAAATATCCCATATATTTTCTATAATGAAGTTTGAATATTTCAAACTTGTCTAAAAAGTTTCAGGATATTTTGAAAATAAAAATAATGTTAGTGCTTTATTTAATGATTTCAGGAGCCTTATCAATTATTTTTGAATTACTTTAATTGTTCAAATAATTAAAATGATCCTTGTTATAATCATGTCCAAATTTACCTAACATAGGGAACATTTTTAGTGGGCATTTTGGATTTGTTGAATTTTCATCAAGTTTGAATTGGTTTGATTCAAATATGGACTCGGGGTTTCTTTTAGTTCCCATTTCATGTTGATGCAAAATGAAACATGATGCAAGCACAAACTATTCCTAGGACATGTATCCAGGGTTGTGAAAAAAAAGTTGACGAGGAGGTGGGAGTTGCCCATGACTGTGATACCCTCGCCACCCTAAGGCTAGTGATTAGGCCCTCGTACTCAACAATGGTGTTGGAAACCTTCTCCCCATGCTGTGGAATCAGAGCTGTACAGCATACCGGAGCTTGTCTCACATCGGGGAAGTGAGCACGACCCCAGGTCCAGCCCTCTTGCGTTTCAAGGCTCTATCGAATTGCATGATCCATTCTTCTGGTGCCTCGTCGTCGGGGGCGAGGGACTGGGTCCCGTCTATCCCCCTATTCGGGGCATTTGTCCATTCCGCCACAAAATCGTCTAGGGCTGCCCCTCTGATAACCCTGGTCGTGTTGAACTTGATGTTAAATGCCTATAGCTCGATGTTCCATTCGGCGACCCTTCCTTCCGCGTTGGGGTTACACAGGATTTTCTCCAAGGGGTAAGCAGAAACGACCTTGATGGGATGCCCCTGGAAGTAATGGTGTAATTTCCTTGAAGTGATGAGGAGCGCTAGGAGGAGCTTGTACTGCATGGGGTAGCATGAGCGTGCGTCCAACAACACTGTGCCGACATAATACATCTGGTGCTCGACGAGAGTGAGGCCCTCTACGACATCCTGCCCCGTTGTAGGCCCCAGAGGCCCAAGCGCCTTGGGGGCAATCAATGCGGGGAAAGCCTCACGAGGGCTAAGCGCTTCTGAGGTAGTTGGAGCGACTTGGGCCCCAGGAGGGTGGAGCGCCTCAAGGACCGCTGGGCCAGCTTGGGGCGCAGGTGCATCGTCTTGGGGGAAACAAGATCCTAAGGAACCTACGAGCCCCCTTCATCCGTGTTTGGGGGCCTGCAGCGCCTGTTGTCTTGGCGCGCGTGACGGCCTACTCCTCCATGACTGCCACAAGTGCAGCGCTGGCAAAGTGGGGGTGGGGGCCAGGTATAGCAGTAGGGCCTCTCGAGGGCGAGGTGCTACCATCACCGGCGGGCTTGTGAGGTATTGCTTGAGCTCCTCAAAGGCCAGGTCCTCCTTAGGGGTCCATTCGAAAGGACCCTTCCTTTTCAAGATCTTGAAGAATGGCAAGCCCCGCTCGCTAAGATTGGAGCTGGAACGCCCCAAGGAAGTTACACATCCTGCCATCTTCTGCATTTCCTTGAGGGTCTAGGGCGGGGTCATCTTGTTTATGGCCTTGACCTTCTCCCGGTTTGCCTCGATTCCCCGGTGTGACACGAGGAACTGAGCAGTTTGCCAGAGGGGACCCCGAAGAAACATTTTTAGGGTTCTGCTTCAGGTTTACTTCCCTCAAGCTGGCGAATGTCTCCTCCAATTCTTCGACCAGGGTTTTGGACACCATGGACTTGACCACGATGTCGTCGACGTAAGCTTCAACATTTCTCATGAGCTGCGGCCCTAGGGCGATGTGCATCAGCCACTGGAAGGTCGCCCCGGTGTTCGGTAGCCTGAAGGGCATGCACTTGTAGCAGAAAACCCCACATCATATAAGGAAAGCTGTCTTCTCGACGTCCTCCACCGCCATCTTGATCTAGTGGTAACCCGAGAAGGCGTCCAGGAAACATAGGAGGTCACACTCCGTGGTGGAGTCTATGATCTGGTCGATGCGCGGCAGCAGGAACACGTCCTGAGGGTAGGCGTTTGTTAAGGCTCGTGAAGTCGATGCACATACGCTCCTTCCCGCATTTCTTTGGGATGACCACCGGGTTGGCCACAGACTCTGAGTAGCGCAACTCCCGAATGACCCCCGCCTTCTGGAGCCTTCTAACCTCCTGGGCAATGAACACCTGCTTCTTCGGAGCTTGCTTCCTTGCCTTTTGCTTCACCGGACGCGCGTTTGGGCACACCACGAGGTGGTGCTCGATCACGTCCCTTGGGACTCCCACCAAGTCAGAGGCGCTCCACATGAACGTGTCTTTGTTCGCTTGGAGGAAGGCCACCAATGCCTCCTCTTGATCTTGGGTCAAGCCGGCGCCAATGGTGCATCTGGGTCGGGGTTTCCTTCGTCCACCAACATCCGCTTCGTCTCTGCCCGACTCTGGGAGAAATGTTACCTCTTCTTCAATGGTGCAACGTCCCGTGGTCCTCTGCGGCTTGCCCGACATCCCTATCATAGGTGCACACCATTCCACGGCTTGATAGGATAGCTTGAGCATGTGGGATGCATCCCTGACGTCCTCCATGATGGTAAGGAAGCCGCCGCTCCTGGGCATCTTGACGATGTTGTAGCCCAGGTGTGTTGCCGCCATGTACTGAGCGAGCGCGGGGTAGCCGAGTATCGCATTGTATGGGAGGTGGATGTGGGCGACGTCGAAGTCGATCTGCTCTATGCGGAAGTTTGGGCGGGTGCCAAAGATGACGGGGATGCGCACCCGCCCCACGGGGACGACGGATCCGCCGACCACCCCGGAGAAAGGCCTTGAAGGCATGAGTAGTCACGGGGTAGCTGCAGCATGTCAAAGGCGCCCACGTAGATGAGGTTGAGGTCGGCGCCACCGTCTATGATGGTCCTAGAGATAGAAATGCCGTGTATGGTTGGTGTGCACACCATGGGGAGCGTTCCAGTAGGCACCGTTGTCTTGGGGTGGTCGTCGGGGCCGAAGGTGATGTCGATCTCCGGCCATGCATTGCGCTGCGCGGGCTCGGGCTACGGCCGAGGTGCTCCTACGTGGCATAGGAAATGCTTGATGCGGAGGCCGGTGGATGGAGCCTGTGATCTGCCAAGGATGTAGGCGAGTGCGGGGGTGGTCCCACGTGCCCAAGCGTTATCACGCGTAGGGAACCGGCCGTTCCCACGGGTCTCGCCCGCCTTGGAGTTGTCCAGCTGGGGTCTAACCATCGCTGCAGGTCGGGAAGCTCCGACATGCCCCTTACCTGGTGCGCCAAATTTCGGATTTCGAGCTCCGCAAAACCCTTAATATTTGAACACAGGGGCATGTGCGAAGATCCCCTGCAGCCTCGCCCGACCTAGCATGCTAAACGATGAAGATAGAAGCAAACTCGCACGATGACGAGGAAGAAGATGAACATGACAGTTTACCTTGGTTCGGCCCGCTACGAAGCGTAATACCCTAGTCCTGCTTTGGTGGATTGCCCCTCGAGGAGGTGGTGTGGATGAACTTGTATAGTGTTCTAGGGCCTCAAGAGGGCTCCCTTTGATGTGTTAGAGGCTCTCTGTGGTCCGGTGGTGGATGGATGATGGAGTGGCTCGAATCCCTCTCGACAGTGCAGTCTATCCTCGATATATAGTGGAGGCTCGGGTCCTCTTGCCTTATCACATTGGTGGGAAGGGATCCCACAACGCCGATTTTGAAGGGGGATAAGAGTACGTGCTCGCCCTGCCCAAAGTTGGTCTTCGCCTGCAAAGTAGTTGTCGATGGCGCAGGGATGGGCTCAGCAATGACATCCGTCCTACAGGGCAGGTGGGTGTGGTCATGTTGCACCGGAATGGAACCTTTGGGGGTGCTTTGGGAACATGCGTACGTCCTTCCCGACGACTTCAAAATCTCGGGACAAGATTCTTTTGAGTGGGGGTGAGTTGTCACATCCCTAGATAGATGTCTTAGGATAGCATGTGTTTGCATCATGTTTCATCTTATTGCATCAACATGAAATGGGGAACAAAAGAAACCCCCAGCTCACTTTGAATCCAAACAATTCAAACTTGGTGAAAATTCAGCAAATCCAAAATGCCCACTAAAAATGGTCCCTATGTCTGTTAAATTTGGACATGATTATAATAGGGACCATTTTAATTATTTGAACAATCAAAGTAATTCAAAAATAATTGATAAAGCTCCTGAAATCATCAAATAAAGCATTATCAATATTTTTGTTTTCAAAATATCCTGAAACTTTTTAGAAAAGTTTGAAATATTCAAACTTATTTATAGAAAATATATGGGATATTTTATAAAGTCATTTGTACCTAAAAAGAAAAATACACAAATGTCAGAAAATGAAAACAAAGAGAAATAAAAAGAAAAAGAAGAAAGAAGCCCAGGCCAGGCCAGCCCACCTGGCCCAGGGAGGTCATCATCCTCCTCGCGACCAGGAGGACGAGCGTGTGGCCGGAGCGCGCGCGCTGCCGTGCCTCCACGCCGCCAGCTGCTTGCCTGCTTCCCCTTCGCCAGGGCGACGGGGATAAGATCAGAGAGCTATCCCCATCGCTCGCTCTCTCTCTCTTGCCTGCTCGCTCTCCTCCTCTCTCCTCCGCCATGGCCAAGCTCTGCTCGAGCTCGCCGCCGTCGCGCTAGCCGCTCCCCCTCGCCCCTGAGCCCCCTGTTCGAACCGCCTAGCTCCCCTCTCCCTCCTTGCCGAGCTGTGCGCCGCCACAAGCTCCCCATCGCCGATATTGCGTCATCTTCAACCTCCGGCCGCCGGCAAGAGAGTGGAGCTCGCCGCTGCTCCAGGCCCTCCCCGAGCCCGCTCTTGACGTCTCTACGACCGCCGTGAGCCCCTGGACCTTTCCCCCCTCTTTCCCCCTTCGATTGCGTGCTCTAGAACCGGATTCCATCGAGGTCCGAATGCCCCGCCGCTCGAGCATAACGCCGGCCATGCTCCGGTGATCAGCTGGTCCACAAGAGGCCACCGTCGTGTTCGTGAGGCTGCGTAGAGTCCATAGGTGCCAAGTATAGGTCGTGTTGCGCCCTGGTTCGACGAGCCCACGCTCGCCCAAGCTCCGACAGTCGCCCAGCTCGCCGTCGGTGTCAATTCCGGCAATCTCAGCTCCTGGGAAGTGTCGGAATGGACACGCGCGTGTGTGTAGATTCGTTTGGTGCCCTGAGGTGGGTCCCAGGAGGTGGGTCATTCACCTTGAGGCCCATGGAATGAACATGTGTCGCATCGCCATTCGTGTGTGTAGATTCGAACAGATGGACATGGGTGAAAATCTTCATCTTGAGGGAGACATGGCTCCTTTCATCAGCGACGATGATGACTATGAGGAGAGCACCACTGGAGGAGGCTCAGTCACCATGTACTTTGAGGAAAACTTTAGTTATGCCCCCATGTATCTTCATTTTCGACGTTAAAGCGTAGGTCGATGTTTAGTTTGAATGGAGATTTGTATCTCGATGTTGACATTGATTGAATAAATGAATGAGTGTTTGGTGTGATATGTTTGTTGCATTGCATATGGGTAGTGATTTTCTTTCTAGGCCCTTGTTCTATTCTAATTCTCATCCCTCTGGAAACAGCAAGATGCCTCCAAGACGTGAGTCCGACTTCACCTTCCCGCCGGAACTCACGCAACTTCTTTAGCAGCAGAATGCACTGATGCAGCTATTGATCCAGAATCAGACCAACAACCAGAACAACAAGAACCACCATCCACCTCAGGCTGACAATCTCACCCGTTTTCTGAGGTTGAACCCTCCAACTTTCTCCAGCACCACTGAGCCCATTGTGGCAGATGACTGGCTCCGTAAGATGGAGAGGGAACTCGTCACCGTTGGATGTACTGACGCTGAGAAGGGGCGCTTTGCCACACATCAACTGGATGGACCAGCAGCTTCATGGTGGGAGAACTACACCACCACATATCCTATTGCTGGTGTGACTTGGGAACAATTCAAGCTAGCTTTCCGCACTGCACATGCCTCAGCTGGAGCTATGAGTCTGAAGAAGCGCGAGTTTCGCAACTTGAGCCAGGGTAATCGCTCCGTGGCCCAGTATGTGGACGACTTCAGCACATTGGCTCGTTATGCACCAGGAGATGTGGCCGATGATGTGGCCAAGCAGGAGAAGTTCCTGGAAGGACTCAACGATGAGTTGAGCATGCAGCTGGTAGTGGCTACTTTCAACAACTACCAAGAACTGGTGGACAAGGCCCTCATCTTGGAGGGAAAACAATAGCAAATTGAGAACCGCAAGAGGAAGTATACTCAGGGGAAGTTTAACTCTGGAGCTCATCAGAAGCCCCGCTACTCCCCGTACTCGGGGAATACCAGATCAGGGACCGGTAAGTTTGGAAGGCACACTCATGCCGTGCACAACCATGGAGGCCACAACCACGGAGGAAATGGGAATGCCCGTCCCAACCATGGCAACTTCAAGACTGACAATGGGAATGGGAACAACAACCAGCACCGTCACGCTCCTACTCAGAAGGATCCGAGCCACATCACCTGTTTCAAGTGCTAGAAGACAGGGCACTATGCTACTGAGTGTCCCTAGAGGAAGCAAGGAAATGGAAATGGCAACTCCGCAGCCAAGAAGCCAAATCCGTTTCCTCGTGCCCAGGTGAACCACCTCGATGTGGAAGAAGTCTATGATCAACCCGAGACTGTGGTTGGTAAGTTTTTATTGCATTCACGTCCAGTGACAATACTTTTTGATTCTGGTGCAACTCATTCATTCATATCATGGGTAGTTGTGGATAAGTATGGTTTTCCCACCAAAACCCTTAGTCAGCCCATTAAGGTCAGTTCCCCAGGAGGTATGATGATGGCAGGGATAGGATGCCATGCCTTGAAACTCAATATAGGAAACCATGTTTTTCCCACCGACCTCATCGTCTTAGAATCCTAGGGATTGGATGTAATCCTAGGCATGGATTGGATGACCAAGTATGAAGGAAACCTTGATTGCCCTAGCAAGTCTATTTCACTCACCACCCCGGAGAACAAGAGGATTAAGTATGTATCCCGATGCACACGTATGAGTGCTCGGTTAAATTCTCTCACAGGAGTCGTTCAGGAGGAAGTACCTGTGGTAAAAGACTTTCCGGATGTATTCCCGGAAGAATTACCAGGCATGCCACCAGATAGAGAGATTGAGTTCCTGATAGAGCTACTACCAGGGATAGCCCCAATTTCCAAGAGACCCTATCGGATGCCCGCAAATGATCTAGTGGAAATCAAGAAGCAAATTATGGAGTTATTGGACAAAGGGTATATTCGCCCAAGTTCTTCACCTTGGGGAGCCCTAGTCCTTTTGGTGGAGAAGAAGGATAAAACCTTGAGAATGGTAGTCGATTATCGTGCCTTGAACGAGGTGACTATCAAGAACAAGTACCCTCTGCCGATGATTAATGACTTGTTTGATCAGCTAGTAGGCACCAAAGTATTCTCCAAGATCGATCTTCATCAGGGTATCACTAGTTGAAAATTCGTGAACAAGATATACCCAAAACAGCTTTCACCACAAGGTATGGCTTGTATGAGTATACCGTCATGTCTTTTGGTTTGACGAATGCTCCTACCAAATTCATGAATTTGATGAACAAAGTGTTTATGGAATATTTGGACGAGTTTGTCGTGGTGTTCATCGATGACATTTTGATATTCTCCAAGAACGAGGAAGAACACAAGGAACATTTGTGTTTAGTTCTGGAGAAGCTTAGAGAGCATCAGTTGTATGTCAAGTTCAGTAAATGTGAATTTTGGCTGACGGAAGTCGGATTCCTTGGACATGTTATTTCCGGAGATGGAATAGCAGTGGACCCCGCTAAGGTTGAAGCCGTCACCGAGTGGAAGTCACCCACCTCAGTTAAGGAGATCTGAAGTTTCCTCGGACTTGCCGGATATTACCGTGGATTCATTGAGAATTTCTCAAAGATTGCCAAGCCCATGACGTAGTTGTTGAAGAAAGAGTCTAAGTATATTTGGACTGAGGAATGTGAAGCTAGTTTCCAGGAGTTGAAGAAACGTTTGGTCACAGCCCCAGTGTTTATTTTGCCCAATATTCGGAAGGACTTCCAGGTTTATTGTGATGCTTCACGTCAAGGACTTGGAGGAGTACTCATGCAAGATGGAAAGGTTGTAGCTTATGCATCCAGACAACTACGACCTCATGAGTTGAATTATGCCACCCATGATTTGGAATTAGCTGCCGTAATGCACGCACTCAAGACCTGGAGACATTTCGTTATCGGAAATAGTTGTGATGTTTACACCGACCATAAGAGCCTGAAATATATCTTCACGCAGAAGGAGTTGAAGTTCAGACAGAGGAGATGGTTAGAGTTAATCAAGGACTATGACATGAGATTACACTACCATCCAGGTAAGGCAAATGTGGTAGTAGATGCCTTGAGTCAGAAAACTTATGTAAACACACTCACAGCGGGAGGATTACCCCAGGAGTTAGCCGATGATCTCAGAGAGCTCCGGCTAGAGATAGTTCCAAGAGGATATGTTGCCACACTAGAGATCCAGTCCACCTTGACCGAAAGAATTCGCGAAGCTTAGAAAACGAACAAGGAGATAGCTGAGATTAAGCAGAGAATGAAAGATGATAAAGCTAAAGGTTTTCGTGAGGATGAACAAGGAACTCTGTGGTTTGAGAACCGAATCTATGTGCCCAATGACCCAGAGCTCAGGAAGTTGATACTTCAAGAAGCCCACGATTCACCTTACTCAATACACCCAGGCAACACCAAGATGTATCTAGATTTAAAGGAAAGTTACTGGTGGACGGGTATGAAGAAGGACATTGCGGAACATGTTGCAATATGTGATGTTTGTCAGCGAGTAAAGGCGGAACATCAGAAGGTTACTCCAACCTTTGCTGATACCCGAGTGGAAATGGGAAAAGCTTGGTATGGACTTCATCACAGGACTACCCAGGACCCGTTCAGGTTATGATTCCATCTGGGTAGTGGTAGATCGCTTGACCAAGGTGGCTCATTTCATTCCAGTGAAGACCACCTATACCAGTGCTAAGGTAGCCAAGATATATATGACCAGGATCGTATGTCTGCATGGAGTTCCGAGGAGTATCGTGTCAGATAGAGGAACACAATTTACCTCGAAGTTTTGGCATCAGTTACATGAAACTTTGGGTACGAGGCTGGAGTTCAGTACAACTTTTCATCCGCAGACCGATGGACAGACTGAGAGAGTTAACCGGATTCTGGAAGACATGTTGAGAGCTTGTGCACTAGATTATGGATCCAGTTGGGATGACAACTTACCTTACGCAGAATTCTCGTACAACAACAGTTATCAGACCAGTCTGAAGATGGCCCCTTTCGAAGCTTTATACGGAAGGAGGTGCAGAACACCATTGATGTGGGATGGTGTTGGAGACCGACAACTTTTTGATCCCGACCTTATCCGAGATTCTGAAGAGAAAGCCAAGCTGATTCGTGACAGACTCAAGATAGCTCAATCTCGACAGAAAAGTTATGCTGATAGCAAACGCAAGGAAGTGACGTATGAAGTGGGAGACCGAGCATATCTTCGTGTGTCCTCACTTCGAGGAAACAAGAGGTTTGGTGTTAAAGGAAAGTTAACACCCAGATTCATAGGCCCCTACAAAATTCTTGAACGAAGAGGCGAAGTTGCATACAAGCTGGAATTGCCGGAAGGATTGTCCGGAGTTCATGATGTTTTCCATGTTTCCCAGCTAAAGAAATGCCATGCTGAGATGGCTGATATTCCCTTGAGAGACACAGTGCCCCTAGAGGCCATACAACTTGACAGTGATCTGACCTAGGAGGAGAAGCCTGTACGAATCCTTGAGACTGCCAACAGAGTTATCCACAGCAGGATCATCAATTTCTGTAAGGTTTTGTGGAGTCACCACACCGAGGAAGAAGCCACCTGGGAACGTGAAGAAGATCTTCGTAGAGACCACCCGCACCTATTTTCTAGCCAACCCGAATCTCGAGGGCGAGATTCATCTTAAGGTGGGTAGGTTTGTAACATCCCAAAATTCCATTTGGGAATGTTATGAAATATAGCTATGCATCATCATCATCATCATCATCATCATTGCTTGAATGTATGGTATTGTTGAAATGCTCCTTCTGAATTTCTGAAAGCCCTTTCTACTTTCAATGTGTTGCTTTCACCTATTTGAAAAATCTTGGTAAAAAGTTCAAATAAGAGAGGAGGAACATGACACTCCACACCAGGACCTATTTGGTGATTTATTTGAACAAAAATAACCACGAGTTATTTTGAAAATATTTGCAAAAAGGATTTAAAAACAATTAGGCAATTTTTGAATTTTTTTCTTCAAAGTATTCAAATAACAGAATAAAAATGTTCATTAAATGTAATTTATTATTATGTTAATATTGATATATAGTATTCCTATATTTGTAAGTAAATCAAATGCTTTAAAAGGGTTTTTATTGCTCTGTTTATTAAAAAGGAAAGGATTTAAACGAATCGGGCCGGCACACCGTAGTTATTACCCCTACCTTCCTAATTATCGGCCGACCGACACCCCTGCCGCGCTCCTTCCCTCGCTGACAAAAGGACCCACCCGACCGATCGCTAGAATCGCATGGCCATCCCCTTCCTCGCGCGCGCGCCCCTGTCGCCGGATTTCCCTCGCCGTAGATCTCCTCCTCCTTTCCTTCCCCGACCCCCTCCCCGGCCCTATAAGTAGCGGCCGCTCTCCACACCCTGTTCCCCACCCGAACCCCTCTCTCTCCCTTGCCAGAGCCTTGCCACGAGCTCGCCGGAGTTCTCTGCCCCGACCGAAGCTCCCTCCACACGTACTCGTCGCCACGTTCGCCCTGCGCCTCTCCAACACCACCAATCAGAGCCGGAGGACCTCCGTCGTCATCTGGACCCTTCCGCCGCCTTCTTCGACCATCGGAGCTACGTACGACGAGGTCTTCGACCACTGGCCACCGCCACCCTCGCCGAAAACCTTTTCCCCCTCCGGTAAGTCGCCGGACCTCCTCTCACCCGTTCGATCTTAGATCTACGATCCAGATTAGACACGTTAATAGCCCGAACCATTTTCTTCTTTGGATCGGCCGACCGCCCATAACACCCACACACGCACACTGGCAGCCAATAGTAACCCGCCATGTCACCCTGGCCGTCCGGTAGTTTTCTTTTCGTTTTTCTGTTTAGTTTTAGTTAACAGAATGATTTCAAATTTTGTTTTGTTTATATCTTTTAATCTGTTTAGTGTTTTGAGCTAATTCTTTTTGCATTAGATTCCTAATTTCATGTAGTTTCACCCTGTAGTCTTAGATTTTAAATTTGAACCCTAAAATTTTAATTTAATCAAATTTGCTCAAATCACTCAAATCTGAATAACTAGAGTTTAAAAATAGATTTTGATATGAATCCTTTTGCTACTGCTTGGTATTAGTTAGGACTTTCATCATGATTAGTTTGAGAATTTTTAGGATGATTTTGTTTAGTGTTTTAGCTATAAACAGATTCTGCCTAGTAGTTACTATAGTTTAGTTGAGTTAGTTTTTAGTTAGTTTAAATAAGATTTGTTACAATTTGTTTTAGTAGTTTCTGTTGCTTAAACATTAGGTGTTTCACTTACTGTTACTAAATATATAAATTTTCTTAGTTTATTTCTTTGTTATTATAGGAATCACAACGCATTTTCAATTAAGTTTACTTTGATAAAACAAACTAGTTTAGGAATAGATTCTTTTAACAAAGTTGTAAATAATTAAAATCTGTTTTCTAAGACAAGTTTTTAGTAAATTCTTTTCTGTTAGGAAAATGTTTTACTAATAAAAATATAGTTTAGCGCACTATATGTTTAGTAAACTCTAGCCACCTCATATAGTAGTGTTTATCAAAACTTTCAAAACCATAATGAGATTTTTCTTAACAAAACTTTAAATGGATTTTATTCTGTTTATTAATAAAATATTTTTATTATTTCCTTGCTGTCAATTATTGTTTTGTTCATACAAGTAGTTTTAGTATGTTAGTAGTGGTTTACCCATCACATTTTTGAAAACAAAACTTTGTGTGTTTTCTTGCTTGTGATTTGTGCATTGTTTTGTCTTGATTGTTTACTAGTTCATTTCTGATTTTTTGAGTTACAAATAATTTTGTTGTATGCTTATTGAGTGCTCTTGTTTGCTTCGTTAGATTATCCGGAGTGCGAGGCTTGTTACTTAGAGTCCCTCGAGTACGAAGATCGTCAATTCGGCAAGTCACTTTGACCATGTTTACCCATGTTTTTATTGCATTAGTTCTACCATCCCCCCAATTGCATGCAAAGTAGGTAATTGGAAACTTGGTTACTTGTTGTAGTATCATGTGGTAGGTACCCCCCTCAACCCCTTTGACACATTGGCCCCGGGAAACGTTGTTTTACTTTTTTCTATGCTATTAGTAGACAGGGTTGGTTGTGTGATTCATGAGAGTTGAGAGTTAATAATTTCAAGACCTACAAGATGATCAAGTCTTCAAGACTTCAAGTTTTCTACTTACCTCTGGGTGGATGATGGTTGAACGGCACCCTGGAGAAACCAGTGGTTATCCTAGATGATGCTGGAAATGTGCCAGTATTCATGCGGAAAGGTCCACCCAGGCACAAAGAGATGGATGGATGCTTCAAGACCCAAGGCTTACCTGCATAGCCACAAGTCATTATGGGCTCTGGCTTGGTTGGACATCGTGGTGACCCTGGACAGGCGGTGCTACGAGATGTAGAAGAACGGTAGGAAAGGATGGGCACCGATAGAGTCGTAGGGAAACCCTTTGGAAGACCATGTTTTGGTCATCCATTTCTCGAACACCCTGAAGTGCGAGAAATCAAACGGAGGCGACCAAATCTTGTGGGGAACATGTGCAAAACTCTGCAGAGTACTCAACCTAATCGATTAGCCATGTCCACGGTCATGGATGACTTGAGCCAAAGGAACTGAAACTTCCGGAAACCTCAACACAATTAATATGATGATGTGGGTATTAATAACTTGGGTATGAGAATTGGTTGGTGGACCCATCTCATTAATCAACCAACCTTGTAGTAATTATGCCCTTGCCCTCTCTTGTTGTAGGAAAAATTAGCTTTACGCAAAACTTACTACCCCACCTGCCATATATGCATGTAGATTAGATAATTATTTTTTCACCCTCTCTTGTGACTTTGCCGGTATATTCCATATGCTGACCTACACGGCTGCAACGTCTCATGTTGCAGAGTACTTTTCCGACCAGGAGTGAGGATACGCTCTATGCTCGGTGAGATGCCCTTGGAGTCACATGGACTCATCTACCTTCGATGCTTCCGCAAGATTTAGTTATTCTCATGAGTTGGCCTTCAGCCACTTTATTGTAATCTTTATTGTAATAAAGGACTCGATATGAGATTTCGATTAATATCATGCTATGTGATTTCCCTTTGATATATACATTGATGTACCGTGTGTGTACCAGCATGATCTTGGGATGGTACGGAAACACCGGAGATTCGACCTTTCAGGTCGGGTCGCTAGAGCTAGCCCCTCCGTCGCTAGCGCCTCGACATGTACCCTGGTGGGACGACACCTGGTCTCTGTGCTGGCAGGGTGGCGAGGTCATGCTGGGTGCGCTCCTTGTGAGGGCTCTACAAGCCTCCCCTGGCAAGATCCTGCTGGGGTGCCAACCTTTGGCCTCTGGTCTTGCGCTTGTTGATTTGAATGTTCTCTTGATGTCTTTGTACTTGCTTCCAGCAGTCCCCCGGCAGGCCTTTTCGCTGGTGTGGCTACAACTGCCCATGCACAAGTAAGGGGTACTAAGGGACCCAAACTTTAGTACACCAATAGGAGCCCCAGGGCCTTAGCCACACACGGCGCGAGGCATTGTTGGGCTAGGCGTGGCAGGATTCTATGGTTGTAATCATCCTGCTTACTGTGCCTTCCCACGACGCGTGTTAAGTGCGCGGTCTGGGAGCCGTGCGCAGAGCAGCCGTAGTTATTTCAATTACAGCGTCAGGCCATTTCGGCCATGCACGCCACATGCATAATAGGGAGTCGGTAATGGGCGTCCGTGACTTAAAGTTCTGGTCGTGGCAGAAATTGCAGCACCATGGATTGGGGGAGCGGGGCGTCTACCTATATGCCCCGTGATCGTGGGTGGTGCTATTGGTGGAGATGGGCGCCGACTCTTGGAGCGAGGGAGAGCGAGCCCCCGCGCTTCTCCCTATAATTGGGGGGGGGGGTAGCGAGGGCGAGGCTCACTGATACGTCTCCAACGTATCTACTTTTCCAAACTCTTTTGCCCTTGTGTTGGACTCTAATTTGCATGATTTGAATGGAACTAACCCGGACTGACGTTCTTTTCAGCAGAATTACCTTGGTGTTCTTTTTATGCAAAACAAAGTTCTTGGATTGACCTAAAAATTTACGGAGAATATTTTTGGAATTAATAAAAAATATTGACAAAAGAATCAACTGCAGGGGGGCCACCACCTGGCCACAAGCCTGGAGGGCGCGCCCACCCCCCTAGGGTGCGCCCCTATGGCTTGTGGGCCCCTGTTTCTCCTCCGACCTCGTTTCCACTCCTATATATTCCTATTTAGGGAGAAAAATAAATAAATAATAAGAGTTTATCGTGTTTCACGATACGGAGCCACCGCCACCTCTAGTCCTTCATCGGGAGACCAGATCTAGAGTCCGTTTCGGGCTCCACAGAGGGGAAACTGGCGCCTTAGTCATCACCAACCATCCTTCATCAACAATTCCATGATGGTATCCACCACTTGTGAGTCATCTCATCATAGGCTTGCTGGACGGTGATGGGTTGGATGAGATTTATCATGTAATCGAGTTAGTTTTGTTAGGGTTTGATCCCTAGTATCCACTATGTTCTGAGATTGATGTTGCTATGACTTTGCTATGCTTAGTGCTTGTCACTAGGGCTCGAGTGCCATGATTTCATATCTAAACTTATTATGTTTTCATGAATATATATGTGTTCTTGATCCTATCTTGCGAGTTTTAGACACCTATTACGAGTTATGACCCGCATCCCCCAGGGTGATAATAATTGGGATTCTTTCTGGTGATTACCTTAGTTTGAGGAGTTCATGTATTCACTAAGTGCTAATGCTTTGGTCCGGTTCTCTATTAAAAGGAGGCCTTAATATCCCTTAGTTTCCAATAGGACCCCGCTGCCATGGGAGGGTAGGACAAAAGATGTCATGCAAGTTCTTTTTGATAAGCACGTATGACTATGTATGGAATACATGCCTACATTATATTGCTGAATTGGAGCTCGTTCTGTGTCACCCTATGTTATAACTATTGCATGATGAATGCCATCCGACATAATTGTCCATCACTGATCCATTGCCTACGGGATTTCCATATATTGATCTTTCCTATGTTACTTTTCCATTGCTATTGTTACAAACACTACAAAATTGCTACTATCACTTTTGCCACTGTTACCGTTCCTTCCATACTACTTTACTACTAAATACTTTGCTGCAGATATTAAGTATTTCAGGTGTCATCCGACATAACAGAAGGTTGAATTGACAACTTAGCTTCTAATACTCGAGAAAATTCTTTGGCTCCCCTTGTGTCGAACCAATAAATTTGGGTTGAATACTCTACCCTCGAAAACTGTTGCGATCCCCTATACTTGTGGATTATCAAGACCTTTTTCTGGCGCTGTTGCCAGGGAGCATAACTCTATTCTCTGAGTCAGTTGGGATATATATATGTTGATCACTATGAGGAATCTTAAAGATCCAAAAACCAAGATCTACCACTCAACTACGAGGACAGGTAAGGAACTGCCATCTAGCTCTGCACTTGATTCACCTTCTGTTATGAGTAAATTTGTGACACCACCACCTACTAGTAATTATGATATGTTGGAAGTAATTGATGATGCTACTTCTTCTATGCATGTTGCTTATGATGATACTGTGCCACTCGGTGAATTTCTTGATGAACAAATTGCTAGAGCCAATGCTGAAACTAATAATATTTCGGAATCTAATGAAATTATTGAAACTGAACACTATGATACACCTGCTAGACCTAGCTCTCCTAGATATGAATTGCATGATATACCTAAGGGTTATGTTATGGAAGGAGAGATAGCTAGGGACTTTCTTGCTTGTAAAGATAGAGATGATCTTAAGAAATTGCTTGGCAAGTGGAAGGAAAAATCTTTGAATGTGAGAATGCAATATGATCCTAAGTTTGCTACCTCACCTATCTTTGTTACTGATAAGGATTATGAATTCTCTACCAATCCTAAGTTAATTACCTAGGTTCAATTTGATCCTTTCCATGGTTATGAATCTGAAACAGTTGTGGCAGATCTTACCAAATTGAATGATATAGCCACCCTATTTACTCATGAGGAAAAAATCGTTATTACTATATTCTTAAGTTGTTTCCTTTCTCATTAAAGGGTCATGCTAAGATATGGTTTAATTCTCTTGCTCCTGGTTGTGTGCGTAGTCCCCAGGACATGATTTATTACTTCTCTGAAAAATATTTTCCTGCCCATAAGAAACAAGCTGCCTTGCAGGAAATATTTAACTATCTGAAAATTAAAAAGAGAGTCTCCCACAAGCTTGGGGGAGGCTTCTCAAATTACTTAATGCTTTTCTTGATCATCCTCTCAAGAAAAATGAAATACTTGATATCTTTTATAATGGACAAACCGATGCTTATAGGGACAACTTAGATAATTGTGTTGGTTGTGTTTTCAGGGAACGAACTATTGAACAAGCTGAATTACTATTGAATAATATATTGAGCAATGATAATGATTGGACTATACCGAACTACCTCCAAAGCCAACTCCAAAAAAGAGGTATTCTATTCCTCAGTCCTGAAGATATGCAAGAGTCAAAGAAATCTATGAAAGAAAAGGTTATTAAATCAGAAGTTGTTAAGAATCTACCACCTATTGAAGAAAAAAATGGTCTTATAACCCGACACGGGTAGTAGAGGTAAATTCTCTCCGTAGATTTGATGAAAGAGATATTCCTTATAATAAGTCTACTAGCCAATGCTTGGATGAATTTGATAATTTTATTGTGAAGCAAGAAAATTTCAATGCTTATGTTAGTAGACAAGTGAAACATAATTCTTGGGTGATTATCTGAGTAGAACTGTCAATGACCTTAAGCTTATTAGTAAACATGCTTCCATGGTAACTACTCAAGTATAACAAGTACTTAAGGCTCAAAATGATTTGCTTAATGAGATGAATAGTAAAGACAATGATCATTCTGTTAAAGTTGTGAATAGGGGCGATAGAATGACTCACGAACCTTTCTATCCTGAGGGCCATCCTAAGAGAATTGAGCAAGATTCTCAGAGAGTTAATACCGATGCACCTAGTCGTTCCAATAAGAGTATTAAAAAGAGTGATGATAGTACTTTGCCTGCTGCTAGTGAACCGGTTATAGATACATCTGAGAATCCAAATGATATTTCTATTTCTGATGCCGAGACACAATCTGGTGATGAACATGAGCCTAGTGATAACATTAGTAATGATGTTCATGTTGATGCTCAACCTAGTAATGATAAAGATGTTGAGATTGAGCCTGTTGATGATCTTGATAACCCACAACCTAAGAATAAAATATCCGATAAAAGAGGCTTCATTGCTAGGAAACATGGTAGAGAAAGAGAAACATGGGTTCAGAAACCCATGCCCTTTCCTCCTAAACCATCTAAGTAAAAGGATGACGAGGATTTTGACCGCTTTGTTGAAATGCTTAGACCTATCTTTTTGCATATGCGCTTGACTAATATTTTGAAAATGTCTCCTTATGCTAAGTATATGAAAGATATTGTGACAAATAAAGAAAAGATACCGGAAGCTGAGATTTTCACCATGCTTGCTAATTATACTTTTAAAGGTGGAACACCTAACAAACTAGGAGATCCTCGAGTACCTACTATACCATGCTCTATTAAAAGAAATTATGTTAAACTGCTTTATGTGATCTTGGAGCTAGTGTTAGTGTTATGCCTTTCTCTTTATACCATAGACTTGATTTGAATAAGTTGACACCTACTGAAATCTCTTTGCAAATGGATGATAAATCAACTTCTCTACCTATCGGTATTTGTGAGGATGTACCTATCGTAGTTGCAAATGCTACTATCTTGACTGACTTTGTTATTCTTGACATTCCCGAGGAAGACAGTATGTCGATCATCCTTGGTGGACCCTTTTTGAATACTGCAGGGGTTGTTATTGATTGCAACAATGTCACTTTTCATATTAATGGTAATGAGCATACGGTACACTTTCCGAAGAAACAACCTCAAGTTCATAGTATCAACTCTATTGAAAAAATTCCAACGATTATTATTGGAGACTTTGAATTCCCTCTTCCTACTGTCAAGAAGAAATATGTTATACTTATTGTTGGGGATATGCATATCCCCATTGAGGTAACTTAGTGTTATTCGAAATTTCTTCGGTTTCATGTTATTCGAAAGAAGTTTGTTAATAAGACTTGATCATCCTTATTGATAGATTCCTTTTGATGAGCATGAGATGGATGAATTTAGAAAGCACAACTTCATGTACCTAACTTTTACTTTCTGTTACCTATATGAAATTAAGTAAAAATGCTATTATTTTTCTGTTTTCTGAGTTTCCCGTGCAATAAAAAAGTGACCTAAAAATAAAAGGTCTTCAAATGTCCTGAAAATGGAGTATGATTTTTTCTGGAATAGTTAAGAATTTTTGGCACCGAGTATGCATCAAGGGGCTGCACCAGTGGGTCACAAGCCTGCAAGGCGCGCCCACCCCCCCGGGCGTGCCCTAGTGGCTTGTGGGTCCCATCTGGCCCCCCTTCACTTATTACAACACCCGTTCACTTCATCGTCCTCCAGAAAAAATCCCACCATTGCTCAAACCTGTGTTCTAGCTCATCTTGCTGCCATTTTCGATCTCCTTGCTCAAAGCTCCATTTGCAAAACTGTTTTAGGGGATTGCTCATCTATATGTGACTTCTCCAATGGTCCAATTAGTTTTTGTTCTGGTTCCTTATATATTGCAAATATCTGCTGTTGTGGTGACCTTGTTTTTGAGCTTGCATGTCAAATTTGTATGGTCCCAAGTAGTTTTGATGCATGATATAGTCTCTAGGCACTTGAGGGGGTAGTTGCTATGAGATTTGTTGAGTTTTGTTCACCTTTATTTTAGGTCACTAAAAATTTCAGATTTTTTTAGAAATGTTGAGCAGATTATTAAGAGGTTCTTCAAGCCGGAGTTCTAAGGAAGATGAAAATGAAATGAAGGAGAAACCCAAATATAATCTTCCTCGCATCGCAAAGGTTCGACCATCTGAATGGCCGTGTGACACATTCTTGAGGGCGGCGGAATTTATGAATATTTCTATTATTTGGCCGAGAATGCAGGCATCACCGACTTCCTCAATGATCCGTGTGACCAGTACCTCTTTCTCACGAATACCTTCGTGAAATTTTTTCACTTTCATCCTAGGGAAGACCATCCTATAGTAGAATTTCACTTATATGATGTGCCTAAGAAAATGAACCTTTATGATTTTTGCAAAGTTTGGAAGATACCCTATAAGGGCAGCATCAGGGAAACATGTCCTCGAGACATGGAAGATTTTATTGTCGCAGTCATTGTAGGGGAAGAGAGAGGTGTGTCAAAGGCAAGAGCAGCTAGTTTACATTTTCCTGTGCTACGCTATTATTCATTATTAGCGGGAAGATGTTTAGTTGGTCATTGGGAGAGTGGAAGCCTTAGTGCCCCTGACCTCGCTATTTTGCGTCATGCTTTATTTTCTGATAGAACCTTTAGTCTAGGCTCTATGGTGAGACAACGGTTGAATACGAACGGTTCAAAGGGGCCCACATTCGGAGGTATCTATGCATCTCGTTTAGATAAAAAAATTGAGATACCCATTAGACTTCACGAGAAAGATGAGAGGCTGCTACCCGCGAAGTTTTTAGATTATCACCGTATGGTAGCGCATGATATTATTAAGAAGAATCATGATAGGAGGCTTCTTTACAACTTAGTATTTAGTCAGGGTACTTGTGAGATTATTACTCTGCCTGCTTCTTCTTTGGTTGATATTTGTTCAGGCAGGTACACTTTATGCCCGATGATATCTACTGATATTGGGGTTTGTTGCAACCCCCATCACCTGAGTCGGCACCGGCCCTTGATCCATATCAGGCCCTGGTTTTTTAGTGGGAGCCACAAGAGGTTGCTAATCAGTGGAACCCTTAGTGTTCTCCGGAGTATCCCGGATATGATTATTTCCAGCTGTGGCCTAGACCAACTTAGGCCAAAAGCCTAATCTTAGGGGAGTATGTATTTCTCACTGACATTACATTCGTGCTCACACACACTCAATTCAGTTGTCGGTGCTCATACCTTTTCATTGTACTATCCACGGCAATTTATTTCTTCTTTGTGCTTTCTTCTTGTGTGTTTGATTATTCTTTAACAAAATCCAAAATTTTTAGTTCTAGCTTTACCTTCTAGTTTGCTTTGTTCTAGCATTAAAAAGAAAACTGTTGACACCTGATTTTGGCACGATGCAAAATACAATAATGAGAGACTCAAACGAAAGGGTTTTTTCTACGAGAAAGTTCATATTGCCGAGTGAAGCAACTTTGATCTTTAGACCATCACCATTCGACATCATTTCAAAGGCCAAATCACGCGTGGATTGTCGAGTGAAAGTTTTGCCAACTGAAGGAAACGCGTTGGGTGAAAAGTTTCCTGTCTGGCCGAGTGAAAATTATAGTCGAGTGATAGTTTCGGCCCGAGTGATTATCGTCCGAATGCAAATCACCGTCGAGTGATAGTTTCGGCCTGAGTGCAATTATCGTCCGAGTGGAAATCACCGTCGAGTGACAGAATCACCATCGAGTGATAGTTTCCGCACAAGTGCAATTATCGTCCGAGTGGAAATCACCGTCGAGTGACAGTTTCGGCCCGAGTGCAATTGTCGTCCAGGTGAAAACACCGTCGAGTGACAGTTTCGGTCGAGTGAGTTTTTTTGTCGGGTGAAAGTTCAAAATGACCTCGGCTGGAAAAGTGTTCAACATGAAAGTTGTTTGTAAGGCCAAAACGGTGAACTTTGCTTTTATGGTCATTATCATCTGAGATAGTATACGGCCTGCAGAGACACTATAACACTCGGATAACCCAGTCTATTATGTGACCGAGTCCGATTCGAAGTTAAAGATGACCTCGTGGAGTATACGAGATGACTTTATTTGGGAAAGTGATTAACATATGGATTGTTGGCCCCGTCGATACACACAAAAATAATGTTTGGACCATCTCCATCAAAGGTCGTATGCAGATTCCACAGCCAACGCAAGAAGCAAGACAGAAGATTGGGTCAGATTTGGGCTGAATCCGAGTGGAATTAGAACTAGGACTCTAGGACGTGAATTGATGTAATTTTCTTGTAAGGAAAGCCTAGATGAATCCTTTGCTTTTACGGGAAGTCCAGCCGCCTCTTATATATGTTGGGGGTGATGGCCGATTGAACAACACACAATCGAACAAATCAATCTATACTACTTTTTCATCTACGTTCTTCATTTTCTCTGTCGTTCTTCGCTGTTCTTCATGTTTGAGAGCTGCGAATCCCGAGGCTCTAGGGGCGAGCGAATCGACCTAGGGCAGCCCATAGCTGCCGCACTCACCGACGGGGTCCCTCCCCGGCGTGCGGTGTTTCGGGTCTACAAAAGCGTCCGCCGACTGTCTTGTGTATCACGCTGCCGGACTGACCTTCCTCGATGTGAGCTGCGGTGCATCACCCCCGGTGTCGAGGGTACACGATGATGTGTTCGTGTGTCAACACACTTTTTGGCGACTCCGCTGGGGACATAAAGATCAATCATCGTCATCAACCATCATGTCTGATCTTCCCAAGCCATCTGAGATAGATGCCGATAACATCATTAAGGCCAAGCTTGATGAAATATCGGCTGATCATCGCCAAGCTTATGAGGAGTACAAGAAGGCACGTGAAGAGAAGGAGTTGTAGGAATTCCTTGGAAATTTCAAGAAAGATCGCCAAGGCAATGTCACTCCGATTGGAGAAGTCAAGTTCCCTCCCCTTCAAGCCGAGCAGGTTCAACCTCCTGTAAGTACTACCTTTTGTCCCGAGCAGTGGGTTGAGATTGAAAATCGTATTGCTGATGGTAATAATTTGGTCTATCAAAATTTCATAGAAAATACCAATGCGCAAAAAAATATGCCTCAATCGTCTAGTGGTAATATTGGTGTGGCTGCTAGTGTAGGAAACCCTAATCTGTCTTTACCTCTTTCATCGGCACCTCTCATGCCGATGAATTACTATGACACCCATACCAATCAGATTTTGGCTGCACCCGCTACTTCCATCATGAGCATGCCAAGTTCGGTACCTATGCTGAACCAAGCTGTACCTATAGGTGCAAGCATTCGACCACAGCTGAACTACAGTTCGACATATGTGCCATAGTTCCTGCCGACTGCCAGTAATTCTACTCCTCCCATCCCACAACAGCAAGCTTCACCGTCTATTGCGGATGATACTTTAGCTAGTTTTAGAGAGGAGATGGCTAAGATGCTTAGAGAGAATTTTGGAGTTGAGTTACCTCGGAATCGGATTTACCAAAAACCATACCCCGGGATATCCAGTGCCCTCCGGGATATAAAATTCCAGATTTTGTTAAGCACAAAAACCACATGGGAACATATTAGTCAATACTTAGCACAACTGGGTGAAGCAGGCTCGCTTAATGAATTGAAAGTGCGCTTGTTTCCTTTATCATTAACTGGTACTGCATTTTCATGGTTTTCTTCTTTACCACATGGTTCTATCCGTGTGTGGTCGTAGCTAGAATAGAAATTTCATGATCACTTTTATAACGGCAACAACGAACTTAAATCATCACATCTTACATCGGTTAAGCAGAAAAATGATGAATCGGTCTCCGATTACGTCAAGAGGTTTAGAGATACAAAGAACTGGTGCTATAGGTTGGTGATAACCGAGAAGGACTTGGCTGACCTTGTGCTTTGTGGTTTGAAAACTCACATTAGGCAAAAGCTAGAAGGCTACGAGTTCTTAAGTGTCAACCAGGTCCTGCAAAAAGCTTTGGCTCAGGAGAGCCAGAGCAAAGATCTCAAAGAGGTGCATAGATATAAAACTGATCGTCCTAAGATGAATATGGTTGAGTATGGTAGTGATCACTTGGACGATGAAGGTGATATGTATGCTGCCGAATTGATTGGCCATTTAAGGCCAAACCGTTCACTTGCAATCGTCTGAAACCGATTCATAAGAATCGTGATGAAGAGATGAAGTTTACTTTTAACACTGCTAAGTGTGACAAAATATTTGATGCTTTGCTGCAAGCTAAGATCATTAGGATATCTCACGCTTTACCATCGATTGAAGAATTGAAACAGCGTGCTTATTGCAAATATCATAATTCTTTTTCTCATGCTACTAATGATTGCAATGTTTTCCGACGACAGATACAATCGGCCATTAATGACGGACGATTGAACTTTTCTGAGATGCAAATTGATAAGTAGCCCTTCCCAATGAACACTCTGGATTTCGAGGGGAAAAAGTTTCTCATTCGGCCAGAGGTAGCCGAATCGGCTAATAAAACTAATGTCATCATTGGTGAGCCTAGAAAAAGCAAGGAGGATAACAAAGTCTTGGGGAGGCAGGTTGTGCTTGACAAGCAACCCAATGGCCAGGAAGTAATCAAGATCACCATCAAGAATCCTGTGCTCGGGGGACAACAACAAGTGCAACAAGACACTCATGTTAAGTTTGTTAAACCCAAGAGTCCAGAAGTTGGCAAGTGGAAGAGGAACGAAGCCAAGATACATCGTAAGTGAGTCAAGCCAACTTTTGATATGATGTTTTCCAAATATGCAAATCAGTCGACCGGTTCTAGCTCTAATCGGTCATCATACCTGAAGCGACCAAGATAACCATCAACTGATATGTTTAGTCGGCTTGCAAAGCCGACTGGATCAAGGATGCCTTTTCCGCAAGAACAACAACAACCTGTTTGGGATCGACTCAGATGCTCGTATGAAAACCGACTGAACATTGGTGTCCATTACTCGGGTGGTCAAAATATGCCTCCATGTGAAAACTATCTGAGTGTAAGAATGCACCCGGGTGGAAGGTATCTGAATGAAATAGTACGGTCGAGTGGGTTTTACTCAGTCGAACGTCCGGGTGGAATTCGTCTGAATAAAAGGGTGCGCCCGAGTGAAAACTTCGTAGGTCAGAAAAGTCGACAAGAGTGGCGTGTCAAGTTGCCGAGTGTTGCAGCAATGGAGTCAAGGAAAGACAAGGAAAATATCAATGTCGACTCACTCATCCTAGGTAGTGAAACGTTCACCACACAGCAGTCGACTGTGCGTAGCGACCCAACTGAGCCGATACTTGTTATCGCGCCAAAGCACTCGACCAATGATCATGAAGCAAGTTGCAGCCAAGTGAACCTAGTTGATCCTAAATACACTCGACCAAGGTGGTGTCCTCCAGGTCTAACAAAGACACAAAAGAGGAAATTACAAAGGTTGAGAAATCAAGAGATGGTAGAACAAGAAGCTGAGAAGGAAAGGGACGTGTTGTTCAATGTCACTCAGCCCATGATACCAGCGAAGCAGGTGTGGAAACCCAAACCAGCGCAAAACATAGTGGATTTTACATCTACCACAGTAGCAATTACACCACCAAAACAAGACAATGTACCTATGACATCGTCTCAGTCACCTGTTACTTCTCCTTCACTCAGAAAGCATTCAAATTTGGTGGACACGCGCGAGCAGGAAGATGATCTGTTGGACTATGAGTCTACACCGATTCACGAAGGTATGGATATCAATATGGTGTATCACTTACCCGCTAAATTCCGTGCTGTAGATGAAGACGGGGAAGTGGCTCAGCTGAATTTTGGCCCCAGAAATGCAATATTGGAGAAGCCAAACGAACCAGTGACGCACTTGAAACCATTGTACCTCAGAGGTCATATCAATGGATCACCAGTCACTCGGATGCTTGTTGATGGTGGTGCTGTGGTGAATCTCATGCCCTATTCGGTCTTCAAGAAATTGGGCTTGACCGATGATGAATTGATCAGGACCAATATGGTGCTTAACGGGTTTGAAGGCAAAGAGAAAACTGAAGCCAAAGGTGTGATGTATGTGGAGCTTACAGTCGGGAGCAAAACTTTGGTTACATCATTATTTGTTGCTGAGGTGCAAGGTAACCACAACGTCATACTAGGCCGTGATTGGGTTCATGAAAACCAGTGCGTACCATCTACCATGCACCAGCTTTTGATCCAGTGGGTTGATGATGAGGTAGAGGTCATTCATGCAGATAACTCGGCCTGTGTTGCTTTGGCCGATGCATCGGTGGATTGGCAGCATCCCAATGCTACTTGCTTGACGGGACGTGACTTGTCAGAGTTTGATTTCCTTAGCGCAACAAACAATGTCTTTGTGCCCGTCTCTTTAAAGCCGATTAGTGGCAATCGGCTCCAAGGTATGATATGTTTAAATGGATTCTAATTCCGAGTGGTTGCAGAAACGTCTTGCAGAATATCGGTCTAGTGAGAACGATATGTATGAATTTGTAGAGGAGTTGGATGACATGGATAAATTAGGACAGGGTTTTCAGTCGGCAGATCCATTAGAAGAAATAGATATAGGGGATGGTTCAGTTCCTAGGTCGATGTTTGTAAACAAAAATTTGAAAGACGATCATAAAGCTTAGTTGATCAGGCTATTGAAAGAATATGTTTGTTGCTTTGCGTGGGAATATCATGAGATGCCAGGTTTAAGCCGAGAGCTAGTAGAGCATCGGTTACCTATAAAGGCCGGTTTTAGACCTTACAAACAATCGACCAGAAAGTTTAATCCAAAAACATATGACCGGATCAAGGAGGAGATCGGTCGGTTGCTCAAAGCTAATTTCATTCGGCCTTGCAGGTATGCCGAGTGGATCTCTAACATTGTGCCGGTGGAGAAGAACAGATCCGGCAAGATAAGGGTGTGCATTGATTTCAGAAATTTGAATAGAGCTACACCTAAAGATGAGTACCCCATGCCAAAGCCGACATTCTTATTAATGATGCTTCTGGACATAAAGTTATTAGCTTTCTTGATGGTAATGCGGGTTTTAATCAAATTTTTATGGCCGAAGAGGACATGTCCAAGATAGCCTTTCGTTGCCCTGGTTTCCTTGGTTTATTCGAGTGGACAGTGATGAAATTCGGATTAAAAAATGCGGGTGCCACATATCAAAGGGATATGAATTTAATTGTCCATGATTTACTCAGAATTATACTTGAAGTCTATATTGATGATATTGTTGTCAGATCGGATGCTTTTAAGTCTCATTTGGCCGATTTACGTTTAGCTTTTTAAAGAATGAAAAAATATGGACTGAAGATGAATCCTTTGAAGTGTGCATTCGGCGTGTCGAATGGAAAGTTTTTGGGCTTCATTATTCATGAGAATGGCGTACAAATTGATCCCAAAAAGATAGAAGCTATACAAAAAGTGGAGGCTCCAACATGAAAGAGGGATATGCCAAAATTCCTTGGCAAGGTCAATTATTTGAGGAGGTTCATAGCTAATTTGTCAGGGAAGGTTGATGCATTCACTCCTATCCTTCGGTTGAAGAATGATGCTAATTTTACTTGGGGGGCAAAGCAGCAAGAGGCATTCGACATGATCAAGACTTATTTGAGCACTCCTCCGGTGATGAAAGCACCCAAACATAAAGAACCCTTTAGGATTTACATTGCGGCAGAGGAAGGTGTTATTGGTGTTGTATTGACTCAAGAAACCGAAGGAAGAGAACATAGTATTACATATTTGAGTTGACACTTATCGGATGCCGAGACAAGGTATACATTTATTGAAAAGTTATGCCTCTGTTTATATTATACTTGCACAAAACTGAGACATTACCTTGTGCCAAGTGCCTGCATAGTAGCTTGTCAAATCGATGTCATTAAATACATGTTGCATAGGCCAATTCTTAGTGGTAGGATTGGCAAGTGGGCTTATGCTTTAATTGAGTATGATTTGGCCTATGAATATCTAAAATCTATGCAAGCATGATGTTGATATAAACCTTGTCTCGTTAGTGCCATGGAGGTTATATTTTGATGTTTCAGTTTGTAGCAATGGCCAAGGTGTTGGTATTGTTTATATATCTCCTTATGGTGCTGTTTTTCAAGCCTCATGCCGACTGGAATATTTTGGTACAAATAATCAAGCCGAATATGAAGCATTGTTATTCGGTTCAGAGATGTTGCTCGTTATAGGTGCTACACATTTTGAGGCTTTTGGTGATTCGTTATTAGTAGTGCAGCAAGTGTCCAAAACCTTCCAGTGTTTAGACGAATCACTTAATGTTTATCTTGATAAGTGTCTAGCTGCGATTTCTACTTTGGATTATTTTAGCATTACTCATATATCTAGACATGACAATTGGAGAGCAAATGAGTTAGCACAACAAGCACCGGCTATCATATTGATCATGGCATGTTTCATATTTCTCAGAAGCTGATGTCTTGCCTTACTAATGTGGGAGAGGCTGAATTAGAGCCTACTGATTCGGCCACTAACAATAAATCTAGTATAGGTGAGAATCATGACTGGAGGAAGCCCATTATTGATTACTTGTGCAATCCGAGTGAAAGGGTGGATAGGGCTATTCGGCAGATGGCCTTCAAATATACGATGAGAGATGATGGTCCTTATCGCAGAACGGTTGAAGGTGTTCTTTTGAAGTGTTTGTACGAAGACCAAGCAAGAGTTACCATGGGAGAGGTACATGAAGGCATTTGTTGTACTCATCAGTCGGCACCCAAAATGAAATGGCTCTTGCGGCGTGCTGGATTTTATTGTCCGACTATGATGAATGATTGCTTCAGGTATTATAAAGGGTGCGAAGCTTGCCAAAAATTTGGTGATATTCAGTTGGCTCCTGCTGCTATGTTGCATCCTGTTGTCAAGCCGTGTCCTTTTAGTGGATGGGGTTTAGACTTCATTGGATAGATTCATCCATCTTATTCGAAGGGGCATCGGTTCGTATTGGTGGCAACTGATTATTTCACTAAATGGTCTGAAGCAATACCTCTCAAGAACATGACACATACAGAGGTAGTTCGATTCATAACCGAGCACATTATTCATAGATTCGGCATTCCTCGGACATTAACTACAGATCAAGGTTCATCTTTCATGTAACCGAGCACATTATTCATAGATTCGGCATTCCTCGGACATTAACTACAGATCAAGGTTCATCTTTCATGTCACATCGAGTTAGAGAATTTGCCGAATCGTACAACATAAAGTTGCTCAATTCATCTCCGTATTATGCCCAAGCTAATGGACAAGCTGAGTCTAGCAACAAAATATTGATTAAACTCATCAAGAAGAAGATTGAGGATAATCCAAGAAAATGGCATGAGTTGTTTTTTGAGGCTTTGTGGGCACATAGGATCTCAAGGCATGGTGCTACAAAGGTAACTCCGTATGAGCTAGTATACGGGCTAGAGGTTGTTTTACCTGTGGAGGTAAATTTGAGTGCTTTGAGAATAGCCTAACAAAATAATTTATCGGTAGTGGTTTTTATGATTTGATGATGGACAGTATTGATGAGGTTGCTGATAAATGTTTGGCTGCATTAAAGGCTATAGAGAAGGACAAATTAAGGGTAGCAAGAGCTTACAATAAAAAGGTCAAGTTGAAGAATTTTCAGGTTGGTGATCTTGTGTGGAAAGTGATTCTGCCGATTGGTTCTAGAGATAGAAAATTCGGGAAGTGGTCCCCAAACTGGGAAGGTCCTTTCAGGATTGCGAGGATAGTCCCTGGAAATTCATATTTAGTAGAATCCATACAAGGAGTATTATTACCTCGAGCTCTCAATGGCAGATATTTCAAGAGATACCAGCCGAGTGTGTGGCAAGAAGCCTAATTAGGCAATGGCCAATATATGATTATCACCCTTAGCATAAACATGGCCGATACATAATTATCGCCCTGAGAAATATAAATGGCCGGTGGAGTGTTGACATCGTCCTTAGGACAAACATGGTGCAAATTATTTTTCGGCATGCTAACTTTGCCGAAAAACAAGGGGGCATGTGTTGACACCTGATTTTGGCACGGTGCAAAATACAATAAAGAGACACTCAAATGAAAGGGTTTTTTCTACGAGAAAGTTCATATTGCCGAGTGAAGAAACCTTGATGTTTAGACCATCACCATTAGGCATCATTTCAAAGGCCAAATCATGCTTGGATTGTCATGTAAATCTTCTGAGTGCTTTTGGTCCATGACGCATCCAAGACAACCTCGGATGAAGGAATGTTCTACATGTATTGTCTTTGCCTCGTCGAGCTGATTGATTTTCATATATAAATCTTCTCAGTCCGAGGTCGTATGCGACCTGGAGAGGCAAAACAAAATCAGCCTGAGGTTTCACTCGGGATTTCCGAGTGAAAGTTTTTGCGACCGAAGGAAACGCGTCGAGTGAAAAGTTTCCCGTCCGGCCGAGTGAAAATTACCGTCGAGTGATAGTTTCGGCCCGAGTGATTATTGTCCGAATGGAAATCACCGTCGAGTGATAGTTTTGGCCTGAGTGCAATTATCGTCCGAGTGGAAATCACCATCGAGTGACAGAATCACCGTCGAGTGATAGTTTCGGCCCGAGTGCAATTATCGTCTGAGTGGAAATCACCGTCGAGTGACAGTTTCGGCCCGAGTGCAGTTGTCGTCCGGGTGAAAACACCGTCGAGTGATAGTTTCGGTCGAGTGAAATTTTTTTGTCGAGTGAAAGTTCAAAATTCCCTCGGATGGAAAAGTGTTAAACATGAAAGTTGTTTGTAAGGTCAAAACAGTCAACTTTGATTTTATGGTCATTATCATCTATGATAGTTTCCAGCTTGCAGATACACTAGAACACTCGAATAACCCAGTCTGTTACATGACCGAGTCCGATTCGAAGTTAAAGATGACCTTGTGGAGTATTCGAGATGACTTTATTTGGGGAAGTGATCAACATATGGATTGTTGGCCTCGTCAAGACACACAAAACTAATGTTTGGACCATCTCCATCAGAGGTCGTATGCAGATTCCACGGCCCACACAAGAAGCAAGACAGAAGATTGGGTCAGATTTGGGCTGAATCCGAGTGGAATTAGAACTAGGACTCTAGGACGTGAATTGATGTAATTTTCTTGTAAGGAAAGCCTAGATGAATCCTTTGCTTGTACGGGAAGTCCAGACGCCTCTTATATATGTTGGGGGTGACGGCCGATTGAACAACACACAATCGAACAAATCAATCTATACTACTTTTTCATCTACACTCTTTGTTTTTTCTCTCATTCTTCGTTGTTCTTCATGTTTGAGAGATGCGAATCCCGAGGATCTAGGGGCGAGCGAATAGACCTAGGGTAGCCCATAGCCTCCGCACTCCCCGACGGGGTCCCTCCCAGGCGTGCGGGGTTTCGAGTCTACAAAAGCGGCCGCTGACTATCTTGTGTATCGCGCTGCCGGACGGACCTCCCTCGATGTGAGCTGTGGTGCATCACCCCCGACGTTGAGGGTACATAGTGAAGTGTTCGTGTGTCAACATAAACCCAAAAAGATTTTTTGTTCTTCTTTTCCTTGTTGGGAGCTTTCCCGTGTAAATAGTTTTTCTTGTTCTTGCTTTGAAACTTCTTTTCTTTGGGTCGTAAGGAGAAGAGTACGATGAAATGTTAAGTGACTCTCATATGCATTATTGTTTATCTTACATAGAGCCCATATTGCCTTGTCTTCTCCTTTGAGTTACTGCTTGCTGATTCCAGGTTAGTCCAATGCACGTACACTATTCTCATTCACATCATTCGGTTGTCTAAGTCAAAGGCAAAAATGATGATATATGATGAAGTGACCGAGATGGAGAAAAGCTGGTACGAACTCTAACTATCTTATTCTGGTAAATATGATTACCTCGTCGTTCAGGATTCAGCTCATTATGGGTTGAACATGTTTGCAATGACAATTATAGATTATAGTTATCCATGCCATGCTTAATTAGCTGAGAGTTAATAATGGTTTGTTTTGAGTGCCAACATGCACATTAAAATGGTTGTGATGTAGTATGATATAATGGTATCCTCCTCTGAATGATTCGAGTGGTTTGACTTGGCACATGTTCATGCATGTAAATGAAACAAAATCAACATATCCTCCACGATATTTATGTTCATAGTGAATTATATCCTACTCATGCTTGCATTCAATGTTGGTTAATCTCAAGGCATGTTGATGATTGTGTCGCTCTCTAGTTGGTCGCTCCCTAGTCTTTTGCTAGCCTTCACTTGTACTAAGCGGGAATACTGTTTGTGCATCCAATCCCTCAAACCCAAAGTTGTTTCCTATGAGTCCACCACACCTAGTTATATACGGTATTTACCTGCCATTCCAAGAAAATTTGTACATGCCATTCTGTAAACCTTCAAATAAATATTCTGTTTTGTATGCCCAAATCACTCATGTAGTAACTAGGGGCTGTCAGTATCTTCCATGCTAGGTGGGTTATTCTCACGATGTGTGTTGATTCACTATCATTCATGAGAAAGTGGCTGGTATTCTAGATTCCCAGGCCTATGCTTGAAATTCAAATCAAAATATAATAAAACAAAACTCCCACAGGATTGTGTTTGTATGGACGGTACTCGTGGATTCGGCCCGCCGTGGAGTGTGATTGATTGGGTGGAGGGGGAGTAAAAACTTCACTATTCTGTCTGGGAACCACCTATAATATATCTAGCATGGAAGATGTCAAGATCTCTTAGTTGTTATGTTGGCAATGAAAGCATACCTCTCAAAATGATTATTCATCCTTGTTTTAAAATCTCGAGCTGTGGCACCTCTGCAAATCAATGCTCCCCTTTGTGAAGGGCCTATCTATTTTACTTTACCGTGAGTTATCATCCTCTTATAAAAGACACCTGTTAGAGAGAACCATAGTCATTTGTATGCTTTGCTATTAATTTATATTGAGCATGAGTATGACTGGATCTCTTTTACCATGAATTACAATGTCCAGTCATCCCTCGTTCGTTAGAGGTGCTCTGCATTTATGTTTTGCGGTCTCAGGAAGGGCTAGCGAGATACCATTATGTCATATTGCATCATGATTGTTTTGATAAAAAAATTGTCATACAAGACTTATTATTATTGCTCGCTAGTTGATTATGCCATTGATATGAGTAAATGTGAGACCTAAATGTTATTGTGAATGTGGTTAATCTATAATATCTGCTGAAAATCTGAATATAAGTTAGACATATTTACAACGGCAAGATCAAACAGAGTTTGTAAAAGTTTTTCTTTATCACTTTAAGTTTATAAGAATTGCTTCAGGACAAGCAAATGTTTAAGCTTGGGGGAGTTGATACGTCTCCAACGTATCTACTTTTCCAAACTATTTTGCCCTTGTTTTGGTCTGTAATTTGCAGGATTTGAATGGAACTAACCCGGACTGATGGTGTTTTTAGCAGAATTTCGTTGGTGTTATTTTTGTGCAGAAATAAAAGTTCTTAGATTGAACTAAAAATTTACGGAGAATATTTTTGGAATTAATAAAAAATATTGGCAAAAGAATCAACTTCAGGGGGCCCACCACCTGGCCACAAGCCTGGAGGGCGTGCCCACCCCCCTAGGGCGTGCCCCTATGGCTTGTGGGCCCCCTGTTGCTCCTCTGACCTCATTTCCACTCCTATATATTCCTATTTATGGAGAAAACAATCAAGCAGAAGATTTCAGCGTGTTTCACGATACGAAGCCGCCGCCACCTCCTGTTCTTTCTTGGGAGACCAGATCTAGAGTCCATTTTGGGCTTCGGAGAGGGGAAATTGATGCCTTCGGCATCACCAACCATCCTTCATCACCAATTCCATGATGCTCTCCAACGTTCGTGAGCAATCTCCTCATAGGATTGCAATTAGGTCCACTTAGGCTCTCCTTCTTGGGCACGAAAGATATTTTCACGGTAAAAATCCCCTCCAAATTTCAGCCCGATCGGAGTTACGGATCTCTTTATAATTAAGAAACTATGAAGCAGGCAAAAAACAAGGGCGAAAACATAAGGGAAAATAAGAGAGAGAGAGATCCAATCTTGAAGGGGCTCCTGCCCTCCGGGAGCCATGGTGTCCATGGACTAGACGGGAAACCCTCCTTCCACCTAGGGAGGAGGCGAAGGAAGAAGAAGAAAGGAGGGGGGTCTGTCCCACTGTCGCCTGGTGGCGCCGGAGCGCCGTCGGGGCAACCATCGCGACGACGATCTACACCAACAACTTCGCCACCGTCACCACCAACTCTCTCCCCCTCTATGGAGTGGTGTAAAACCTCTTCTCCCTGCTATAATCTCTACTTGAGCATTATGCTTAATGCTATATATTATTATCCAATGATGTGTTGCTATTCTATGATATTTGAGTAGATTTCTTTTGTCTTATGGGTTGATACATGATAGTGATTAGTTTGAGTTGTATGTTCTATATTGGTGCTGTCGTCAGGTGCTTTCTGTGAGGCACACACGTGAAAGATTCACGCTGGAAGGTGTTGCAATATGTTTACGATTCGCTTATGGTGGGTGGTGAGAGTGACAGAAACATACACCTGAGTAAGGGGATTGTTTACGTATGGGATAAAGGGGAGATGATGTGTTAATACTATGGTTGGGTTTACCTTAATGAATTTCTAGTAGTTGCGGATTCTTGCTACAATTCCAACATAAGTGCATATGATCCAAGTATGGAAAGTATGTTAGCGTATGCACTCCCTCATGTAAAACTGCAAAAATGATATCGGTCTAGTTATCGATTGCCTAGAGACAAATCTTTCTCTTGTGTTATACAAAACGATTTCTACTAAACTATTTACTTTTATTATTCATTTATTAAAAAAATACCTAACTTTTATTTCCACATTCTTTATTATCTTGCAAAACTACCTATCACACTACTAAGTACTTCTAGTTTTATTCCCATAAAGTAGTTTCATACTTGTTCTAGTTAAAGTAAGTGCTAGCGTGCGTAGAGTTGTATCGGTGGTCGATAGAACTTGAGATAATATTAATTCTCCCTATAGCTCCTCGTTGGGTTTTACACTCTTTTTATCAAAAAAGTCTACAAACGATCCCCTACACTTGTGGGTTATTAGACCATCAGTTGCAACGAATGGTGCGGGGTGGCTGAAGATCTGCCTGCTCATTCTCATCATCAATCTCCAAGCATGAAGGTAGTTGCATTTGAATCTGTGGACAGTGGGACAAAGTTTCTGGCATGTGCAGAGAAGGTTATCCCCACTTTAGTTGTTACAAATCTTTTGTTAGATGTGATTTATACACTGTCACTGTGCTATGTTATTTTTGGACGTGCTTAAGAAAGTGTCATAGTTTCTACCTCGTATCTAAAAATGTTTCCATCTCATCAACGACGCCATTAGAAAATTATTTGACACCACTTCAACAGTTTGTGCAGCCAACTTTAGTCCACACATATGAGCAACCAACTAGGTGTTCCAAAGTCTGGTTCCCTGATTTTTTTTCCTCTGCATCAGCTCGCCAGTGCAGGGCACCGGTGCCAAATGTAGCAACAACTGTCTTGACACCGATTATGGCATCCATAGTGGACGGCCTTAGTGTTATTAGTTTTATGTTACAAAATTTGTGCAACTACAGACTTGTTAGTATAACTTTAATTAAACAATGTATGAGTTGAAGAGTTACTCTCATTAGAAGGTGGGAATCGGTGATCAATCTAATCTTCCTCCTTTTGTTCTTCGCTCTGCTCCTCATCTTTTTCATCTAATGAGCTCCCAATTTCAGCAACTTCTTCTTCCATAGGTCCCTACAAAATATTACTCTCTTCCAAGGTGGCAGACAGTCTCTCAATAAATTCAATAATATCAGTATTGCATTCATAATTATCATAAAAATATTTAATTATGGCAAGAATTTCAGATTCGTAAGAAACGTCATCATCATACTTTTCAATCAAAGAAGCAATTTCATAAGCACCTTTAAAAGTAACAAATTCTTCTATTTGTTCCACATCATAGTAATCATAAATACCTTTAGCGTAAGAATCCAAGGTTTCATTATCATTGAACTTAAATTGAAAGGGAAGGTGCAGAGCCTCTATCTTGGTGCAACAAGTATAATCACATTTCAAGCATGCATCCCAAGCAAACCATTCCAGTATTCTAAATTGATCCCATAAGTGTTTCCCTTTTTGAGATAAGCGTTAATCCCTAAAGAACGCACGTTTATCCAATGTGTATCCCATTATAAAGTTCCTTGAGGATTTCTCGGGATTATCAAAGGAGTAATTAGCGTGTTTCACATAACTACAATTGACGGTTTTAGGAGGTTCCCCATCTCCACGAGTAGCAAGTACCACTATTTTTTGGTGTTTTGTGTTCCATATCCACTACTAAAGATATGAAACAACTAAATACAGAAAATGAAAATTACATAGTGATAAAGCAAACAAGCACACACGAGAATATTCACCCCACACTATTGCTTCTCGGCAACAGCACTAGAAAAAGGTCTTGATAACCCACAAGTGTAGGGGATCGTTTGTAGTCTTTTTCGATAAGTAAGAGTGTGGAATCCCAACAAGGAGCTAAAGGTAGAACAAATATTCCCTCAAGTTCTATCGACCACCGATACAACTCTACGCACACTTAACACTTGCTTTATATAGAACAAGAATGAAACTACTTTGCGGGAATAAGACTACGAGTAGTTTGCTACAAAATAAACTTAGTAGTGGAGTGGCAAGCTTTTTGTAACACAAGTGAACGATTGTACCTAGGCAATTGAGTATGATATGATAGATACTTGTTATATGCAATGAGGTAGAGGCATGAGCTAACATACTTTCTCTACTTGGATCATATGCATTTATGATTGGAACTCTAGCAAGCATCCACAAATACTAAAGATCATTAAGGTAAAACCCAACCATAGCATTAAGTATCAAGTCCTCTTTGCTCCTATACTCAACAACCCACCTACTCGGGTTTGTGCTTCTGTCACTCACGCAACCCACCATAGGAAAATCATGAAAATATTTCAACACCCTATAGGGGGGATCCCTCACGTTTGCGCGACACGGAGGGCACCATAGGATAGCACCATATCAACATACAACTCACATCCATAACATCATACCACAATTAACCCATAGGACAAAAGAGATCTGCTCAAACATCACATGATAGCAAAATATCATTGTGAAATAATATATGGAGTTGAGCACCATGTTTAATTAGACATTACAGTAGGGAAGAGAGGTGTTACACCACTGCAAGAGGGGGAGAGAGTTGGTGTTGACGGCGGCAAGATTGTTGAGGTAGATCGCCGTCATAATCCTTGCCCCGGTGGCGTTCCGATGCCACCAGGAGAAAGGGAGAGAGAGCCCCCCTCCTTCTTCTTACTCCTTGGTCTTCCCCCTAGATGGGAGGAGAGTTCCCTCTCTGGTCCATGGCCTCCATGACGATAGATGGGCGGGATCCCCTCCGTGATTGGATCTCCCTATCTGTTCACTTCTGTTTCGTTTTCCTGTTTTTGGCCAAAAACCATTTCTTATATTCCCAGAGATCTATAACTCTGATTGGGCCAAACTTTTGAGGTTTTTTTATCCAAAAGTTAGCTTTATTGCACCCGAAGGAGGGCCCCAACCGACATACGAGGTGTGCACAGTCCACCATGCCGCGTTGGGCCCTGACCCGCGCTATGGTAGAGGGTGGATGCCGTGGCACTTAGTTTGTGTTAATTTCACTTCTAAAAATTCATAAATATTCCAAAAAAATCTCCATAAATTTTTATCGCGTTTGGATTTTTTTTGATATGGAATTCCTACGGAACAAAAAACATGAACTAACACTGGGCACTGGATCAATAGGTTAGTCCAATAAATCATATAAATTGTTGCCAAAAGTTTGTGAAAGTTGTATAATATTGGCATGAAACAATCAAAAATTATAGATACGATGGAGAAGTATCACTATCCCTGTCGGTTAGGGTTGTGTGGGAAGGACCCCCGTCTCGCGCACACTCACTAGGCGAAAATTTAAAATGCCGTCGCGGAGAGGGTTAAAAACCGTTTCTATAGCAGCTCCATGTACCAGTGAACCCAAAGTCCAAATTCAGTGCCACCAAGTTTCCACAATCGGCCCTACCGAGGTTCGTCCTAAGCGAGACCCTAAGCCAGACCCTAGTGTCTCGATGACACCAAGTCCATTTCAGTGCAACCGAAATCGGTCACCAACTCTCGGGTAAGCCATTTCTAAGAATTAGAATTTCTGAGTTTTTGGAATCGTTGTCACCGATATGAGGGACTGGCCAGGCCAGCCAAAATTGGACTCACCAAGATTTGTATATCGGTTTCATCGAAAATACAAAAATTGCCACATTGTGCACTAATTGGTAGGACCGAGTTTTTACTTTGGTTTCACCGAGTTGGGAAATAATGTTGTATAGGTTGGATTTTTGGAGATGCCTATATATACCCCTTCATCTGCCTCTCACTTGCAGAGGAAGCACTCGGAATAGACCAACACCCGCCCCGTCTATTTTCTAAGAGAGAACCACCTACTCATGTGTTGAGATCAAGATCTTCCGCTCCTACCATATGACTCTAGATTTGTATCCTCCCCGAGTTGCTTACCACCCAATCAATCTCTTCTAGGAAGCCAAATCCGTGCGAGAGTGATTGAGTGTTGAGGAGACTATCTTTTGAATCACAATAGGAAGGGATTCATCATTATTACCACATCTATTACCATTTTGTGAGTGGTGTATCCTAGATTGGTTAGGTTAGCTTCGGAGCCTCCAACTGCGTGTGGAGTTGAATCAAGAAGCCTATAAGGGAAAGGATATGTCCTACTACGTGAAGATATACCCCGAGTGAGGCTAGTCCTTCGTGGAAGTAAGAGGTGATGGAATAGAAAAGGTTGCTTCTTCGTGGACCACTTCTGGGTGGAGCCCTCTATGGACTCGCACTACCATTACCCTCCGTCGGTTGAAGTCTCCCTTGTGTTTGATCTTACTATACCTTCCCTCTACTTACATGTGCATGTCTTTACTTACCTCTGCTATACTCTTAGACTTGCATGTGTAGGGTGTGCTTGACTTGCTATAAATTGCTGAAACTTGTCAACTAGGAAAATTAGAAAAAAGGCTAAGTTTTTATTTCGTCAAGTAGTCTAATCACCCCCCCTCTAAACATACTTAAGTTCCTACAGTAACGAGTAGTAAAAGTGAGCATAAACGCTGTTGCAATGCTTAGAAACAAGCCGTAGGTTTCATAATTTCACTAGTGCAATATCCCAACAATTCTACCATAATTGAATCATATAACAATCCCTCGACGTGCGACAAAGAATCACTCCAAAGTTCCTATCCAGCAGAGAACATATGATGAAATTAATGTAGCCAGCGAACCACCTGAAAGTTAACCTTTCAGATCAGTCTATTGAGTCATCCCTATAAGTGTCACAAACAGCCCTAGAGTTCATACTAGAATAACACCTATGATACACATCAATCAACCCTAGTGTCACCTAGATACTCCAACGTTACCTTAAGTATCCATGGGTAAATTATTCGACATGCATCAAACAAAGTCAGATCCATCATATTCAATCCAACACAAAGAACCTCAAATAGTACCCCAAGATCTATCGGAGAAAGTAGGATGAAACCGTGCATCACCCCATGTGAAAAGATCCCCCAATGTCACCGGAATCCACAAGTTGATGCCATGACATATATCATGTGAATCAATAGAATACCGCATTGTCACCACGGGGTGTCCACATGCAAGACATACATTAAGTGTTCTCAAACCCAAAGTATTCAACTCAACATAACGAAATCTCAAAGGGAAAGATTCAATTCATCACATCAAGATAGAAAGGGAAGAACACCATATGATCAAACTATAATAACAAAGCCCGTGATATATCAAGATCGTGCCATCTCAAGATCACGAGAGAGAGAGAGAGATCAAGCACATAGCTACTGGTACATACCCTCAGCCCTGAGGGTGAACAACTCCCTCCTCATCATTGAGACCGCCGGGATGATGAAGATGTCCTTTGTCACACCCTGTGTTTGTATCACTTTGTTATGATGGATTTACAAACTTTGGAACCAATTAAAACTTTTTGTGTGCATGCTTGTTCGAATAGTAGCTTGTTTGATTCTTTGGCATCCTTAGGTTCTACTCCTCTCCATATTCATCTTCCTTGATCCGAACTTCTTGCCCAATGATCATGCCATGTGAATAGTGCCCAAACTATTTTTATAAAAATTTATTTTGACCAAAAAGAATGTATACAAATTAGGTTTTCAAAAAACCCTTGAGGTGAGGTTTGCACTGCAAGTCCTCAAATTGGGTGGATCCAGTTTCCCCGAAGTATTTATTTGAACCTACTATATATATGACTTCCCAAAACCACCAAATATTAATTTCAAATATGATTTTTCTATTTCATTCAAAGGCTTTTTCTTAAGGCCAGAAATGGTCTTTTATAGGGATTTTTTTAAAGTGCTTTAAAAATATTTGAGCAAATTCAGGGAAACTCAGTGGACATATATTTTCCATATATATGAGTTTCAACACATGGTCATGTTCAAAATCATATGCAAAACCCCTCAAAACCCTTTCCGCCCAAATCAACCCTTTGAAAATAACAAATATTCTCAATAAATTCCAAGAATACTCCAGGAAGTCACAATTTTCATATGTGATGACATTGCAAAGTTTCATCTCAATCCCAATTGATTTGCTATATCTAAATATTCCAAAACCATACTTGTCAAGATTCAAATTTCAAAAACTTTACATTGTGAAGTTTCTTCCCTTGACCCCAAACTTTGTGGGCTTGTTCCATTACCCAAATAAGGATGCCACACCAAGTGGTCCATCAAGGAGAATGGAAATGCATACCAGATCTATAGGAATCTGATTCTGTTGATTTCTAGGGTTTCACAAAGTTACATTGTGAACTTTCTTAAATCAAGCTCAAACTTGGGGATCAACCCTATTTCTAATCACCATTGCCCCTATTGAATTTATTGGCAACCAAACTCCATTTGCTTAGCCAAACCATCATCAAACACTTTTGCATATTTCGTAAAAGACCTTGTTTGATCCCCTTCTGCTATTCTACTTCACTTCATATTTTTACCACAACTTACTAGCATTGCACCTTACCTCCAGTAGGTTTATATGGCCAATACTCAATGGTTAAGTGGGGTAAAACCCCATTTTCACCCTATGTACATTAGTAAAACACCCCTCTATCACCTCCCCTCTTATTCTATCAACCTTCCAGGGAATCCAATGCTAGTGTTCCCTAGCCTAGATCCCCCTAGTGGCTGAGCACAAGACTCCGTTGGCATGCCATGCCATGCCAAACGAGCGCTCCAGAGCCCAATGGCTTCTCCCGACAGCTTTGGGTTTCCCCCTTGTGTCCCCCGAGATGCCCTCAACGTCCGCGTCCCTCCAAGATGTCGGGCCCCACCTTTCTCTCTCTCCGTCGACCCTAGTCACGTGTTACTGAGCACCACAAAGCTCTGCCAGTCCCTGTTAACCTACGGGGCCTGCCCCGAGCATGCCCCGCTCTCCCTCTCGCTTCCCAGCCCACTAATCCTTCCCCATGAACGTCGCAGACCACCCCTAGCCTGCTCCCATGGCCACCAGAACCCTCTTGGCGGGAGCCCATGAGCTCAATCCACACGAAGACCCTAACTCACCTATAAAAGGGCCTCCCCGTGTCGCACTCTCCCCTCTGGATCTCTCCTCTCCCTTGTAATCGCACTCTAGAGGCCCCAGCTCGACCTCCCCGTGCTCGAGCGCTCGGGATCGACCATAGCGCCGCCGCCTCGGGTCACCGGCGTTCGCGCTGTAGGTACTTCCCCAACCCCCTCTGTCCTTCAATCTGGAACCTCTGGATCTCCCTGACCCCATTCCCCCTCTTATCCTTCTCGGTTGTAGCGTGTCGCGATGGGGTCAATCTTCACCCGAAGCACCGCCGCCCTACATTCCTCACCGCCGGCAAACGAGAGCTCCCCGGCCCCCTCCTCCTCCAGTAACCGACTGGCGACAAGGCTCTGAGCACGCCGGTGATCGCTGTTCTCCTCCCCATTCCCTGTAGCCACCATTCAGCCCCCTCGACCTCCTCTGGCCCAAGGAAGGTGTTAACTAGCGGACCCCACTTGTCATCCTCCCCCAGGTCTCCCGTCTCCCTCTCTCTCGCTGACCGGCCTGGCCCACCGGTCAGATTTAAATCAGCCACGCGCACAGGCCAGGCTCGCGCGAGTCGTCTCTGCTGGCTCGGCCGATTTGCCTAGCTACTCTTGGCCCATTTGCCTGAACCAGTTTTTCTTTTTCTTTTCTTTTAGAATCCCAAAAATTCCACATGAAAAACTATTTGTCCTATTAACAGAATTTAATAGTGCCATTTTTATAACTTTTGGAAAATACTATTATGACCTTTTTTTAGTTAAATGCTAGTTTTAAATATTTTAGCCAGTGTTAAAAATATTTTTTAAAAACCTTTTTCACCACAAAACCTTATGCACATATTCTTAGAATAGTTTTTAGTATTTATCAGAGTAGGGTAGCATTTTAGAAGTAGATTTTTGTGCTCTGTTTTTGTGTGATGCTTATTATTCCTGTTATTTTATCGCGACGATAGATCACAATGTTGACGAGGGAGTTGGACCCGAAGACTTTGAAGACCCCGAATACTTTGTTGAGCCAGGCAAGCAGCCCTTTGACCATGATAAGAAACATTTTCATGCATGAAATATCACACTTATTGTTTCAATGATTTGATCATAATGTGGTGTTTCCCCTTCGGTGGGATGCCTCAGATACTTTATCGTTGATACTTGCATCGTGCATGACCCTACCATCGTTATGAGGGTTTTGCGGGTGGGAGTAGATAGGTTGCTAGTAGATGCTACACAAATGGGTTTGGGAATATGCATGGTGAAGGAAAAACATGATTACAAAAGACTTTTCAAAAAACCCGTTTGGTGAAACTAATGCCCGAGGGAGGTGATGATGAGCTAGGTAGCCACTTGGTAAATAAGTGGTGTACCGAGCAAGTGAGTGTGTGTGGTTTCAAGATGATAGACTCCTCAACACACAATCACTCTATCACGGATTTAGCTTGGTGGAAGAGATGGGATTGGTGAAAAGCAACTTGGGGAGACTAGAAATCAAGATCCATATGGTTGGAGTGGAAGATCTTGACCTCAACACAAGGGTAGGTGGTTCTCTCTCAGAAAACAGGATGGGGCAAGTATGGAATAGTTCTGAGTGCTTCTATTGCGAGGGAGTGGTGGTGGAGGTGTATATATAGGCATCTGCAAAAATCCAAACGTTACACACAAAATGACCAACTCGGTGACACTGATATGTTAATATCGGTGGTACCGAAGTGACCAAAAGGTGGCAACTTTTGAATCTTGGTGAGACCAATATAGGAATCTCGGTTGCATCGATAAGGTGACCAACGGCCATATTGCCCAATCTGAGTGACATCGATCCAACAATCTCGCTTGTACCGATATTGTGGATTTGCGTAATAGAAAGCTGGCAACCCAAAATTGGAGGCACCGAAGCAGAATCGGTTGCACCGAAGTGGCTAGGGTTTGGCTGAGTCTGTCTTGGTTTGGGAATCGGTGGCACCGAGTGGAATGTGTTTGTTGCACCGATTTTGAGTATTTATCTTTGTCAGACTTTTGTGGAAGAGCTTGTGGGTGTTTGTGGTGACTATCACTTGTGCACGTATGTGCATTTTGTTCACCAACCAATACCTTATCCCGTTTTAATAGTATTGGCTTTCCTATGGACTCAAAGTGCTTTCCCACAAAGTAAAATGAAGAGTCCTCTTGCTTGAAGCTTGGCCAATGCTATTCCTTCCCCTTCTTCTTCATGGGGACACTCTCCACACTCCTTTTTGCCAACCCTTCTCTCTTTATGGACTTTATCTGTAATACACTAGATGAAAGTATTAGTCCAAGAGATAATGTAATGTGTCATGAATTATCAAAACCACCAAGGGAGCACATTGTGCTTTAAATCTCCCCCTTTTTGGTAATTGATGACAACATACAATCAAAGCTTCAAATAAATATATGTATGTATATAATGAAGACTTTGAGAGACACATGACTTAGACTTGCTCCCCTAAATGTGTGCAATCCATTTAAAGGATAGTTGCTTCGGAATGCATGAACACACATGTAGTAGAAAGGATAAAAATGAGTCATGTGTATCTTGGATATATTCATCAAATGTATGTGAATGATATGTATCCTCGTTCAAGACTTCACTCTTGCAAACAATATGTGCAAGAAGAAAGAGATCATCTTGATCAAAGATATGATGCATATACTTACCTTGAGTTCTTGAGCATTCTAGTAGTAGAAAGAAACTTGAGAAAACAATGTTAGGAAACACAAGAGTATTCTACTGATCAAAGGCAATGGAACTCAAATGTACCAAGATATGGAGAACATATATAAAGTAGTATTCCTTAGAATTCATATGTCTCCAAGATCATTTAGAACTTTCTCCCCTAGATATGAAATAGTAGGACATCCTCTCCCTATGAGTCTTAGCATGCAGATATTGGGATTGGATAGGGTGAACAAATTCTTATCCCCTTGTAAATGTAAGTGTAAACTTTATATTCTCCTCTCCCCCTAAATTATATCTCCCCCTTTGCATAAGTGTGTATCTCCCTTTTTAGCTTTGAAGCTTTGTGTATTTCTCCCCCTTTGGCATTAATTTACAAAATGGTCAGACGTAGGGTCAGATACATGGATCATTGAGTAAAATGGGATCCTTGATAACAAGGGTCATCGAATGTAGGAGTCATGGAAAATGAAAAACAAGATAAAAATTGAGGGAATCATTGAAATTAATTTCTCTCCCTCTAGATAAATTGAGATCTTGCAGAACATCTCCTCCTTTAAGTTAGGGATCCATGAATGTATTTCTTCCCCCGTTTTTAAATAAAATAAAAGGGGTCATCGAAGGATGGAGAAAATACATAAAGGAACACAAGGAATATTTACAACTACAAGCACAAACAGAAAAATGACAGAAGTTGGTGGCTCCAAGACAGATTTGTCGGTGATACCAAGGTAATGATATGCAGCTCATCTGCAAAATCGGTAGAACCGAGTTCTTTGTATCGGAGGCTCTGAGGTGTAACTCGAAAACTTGGCAAATATGAAAATTGATCAAAGAAAAATTTGCATATGAAAATCAAACAAGGAAGAGAATCAAAAGATTTGTACCAATTGCGAATGTTTACAGATAGATATCAACTTGGAAAGACTTGTGTGGTTCCAAGAAATTTTGCAATTTGAGAGTGAACCAACCAAAAACTTAACTAGATGATGATCGGTGACTAGGTCACCTATATTAGAGTATATTGACTTAGGAGCCAAGCAAGAATGCTTAATCATAGGTCATAATCATCATTAAGCTCAAAATGGGGTTACCATTTTTCGATTAAGCATTTTAGTGTCTTCATATCACTTGAGTTTCTTTAGCTCATAACTTGGAGTACAGCCTTTTTCAAGGATATAAATACATCCCTTTGAGTGATGTTGTTGACGTAGATTGTAGGTGAACTTGATGAGGCTGCTCGAATTTGATGAAGATCATCTTGAGTTGGGAGCAATCCTTGTTGTTTTCGTTCACTCTTCACCTACATGGGATAGTCACGCAAGGAAAAACAGGATATATCCAAATGACATGATAGAAATTTGAGATTTAGATATTAAGGGATATATGCCAAGGTTATGTTTTGTTGTCTTCTTCCTTCCATTATGAAAGTGAGGCTATGGATACTTGGTCATGACAAGATTGCTCAAGGTAAGAGTTGATGGCAATCTTGTGGAGTGTAGTTATTCCAAGTACCTACAAAAGGGTTAGATGCAAGACAAGGGAGCATAGAATTCCAAGATATGATATTCAAGGTAATAGCATGGAATAATCAATGAAGGTCATCCCCTTGCATCCATTCGAGTGAGCTTAGCTCAAGTTTGAAGCATCAATGATGTTCAACTCACTCCTCAAGTGGCAAAACACATTTTCATCAAGTGGCTTAGTAAAGATATCGGCCAATTGCTTGTTAGTACGAATGTGTTTAAGATTAATATCTCCTTTTGCAACATGATCAAGAATGAAATGATGTCAAACTTGAATATGCTTGGTTCGAGAATGTTGCACGGGATTATGACCAATCTTAATAGCACTTTCATTGTCACAATGTAACGACACATTTTTAACATAGATTCCATAATCTTTAAGCATTTGTGTCATCCATAACAATTGCGCACAACATGATTTAGCAGCAATATATTCAGCTTCATTGGTAGATAGAGATACCGAGTTTTATTTCTTTGAATACCACTACACAATAGATCTACCAAGAATTTGACATGTACCCGAGGTGGATTTTCTATCAACCTTGTCACCGGCATAGTCCGAGTCAGAGTAGCCAACAAGATTAAAGATCCCTTGGGATACCAAATGCCAAAGTTTGGTGTATGAATCAAGTATCTCACAATTCGTTTCACAGCCTTAAGATGACATTCTTTAGGTGCAGCTTGATATCTAGCACACATGCAAACACTAAGCATAATATCGGTACGGGAGGCACATAGATAAAGCAATGAACCAATCATTGATTGATAAACCTTTTGATCAACCGGTTCACCTTCCTTAGTGAGATCATCGTGTCCGCTAGTGGGCATGGGACTTTTCATACCTTTGCACTCTTGCATGTTAAACTTCTTGATAAAGTCCTTTGTGTACTTTGTTTGAGAGATGAATGTACTTTCTCTCGTTTGCTTGATTTGGAGACCAAGAAAGAATTTCAGTTCACACATCATAGACATCTAATACTTCTCTGACATAAACCTTCCAAATTTCTCACTGAATTGTGGGTTAGTAGATCCAAAGATAATATCATCCACATAAATTTGGCACACAAATAATTGACCATTAACTCTCTTTGTGAATAAGGTTGAGTCAATTTTACCAATTTCAAATCCTTCTTCAATAAGAAACTTCGTTAGGCATTTATACCAAGCACGAGGAGCTTTCTTAAGACCATATAAAGCATTGCGAAGTTTGTAAACATGGTCAGGTTTCCTAGGATTTACAAAACCAGGTGGTTGCTTAAGATAGACCTCTTCTTCAATCTCACCATTTAAGAATGCACTTTTAATGTCCATTTGGTAAAGAGTGATATCATGGTGATTAGCCTAAGCAAGAAGAATTCAAATGGCTTCTAGTCTAGCAACAGGGGCGTAGGTCTCACCGCAGTCCGTACCATCGACTTGCGTATATCCTTGAGCTACATGGCGAGCCTTGTTGCGTACGACTTGACCGTCTTCATCTTGCTTGTTACGAAAAACCCATTTCATACCAATGACGTTTTTTTCGTCCTTGGGTTTCTCCACGAGTGTCTACACTTTGTTCTTTTTGAAGTTTGAATCTTTTCATGCATAGAGTTCACCCAATCCATGTCTTTAATAGCTTGTTCAAGCTTCAAAGGTTCAATGCTAGAGATGAAAGAATAATGCTCACAGAAGTTAGCCAAGAGAGTTTTAGAGCGAGTGATCCTCCCGGTTTGTATATCACCAAAGATTTGGTTTAGCTGATGGTTCTTGGTCACTTGTGCTCAAACTCGGGTCAGATTGCAACTTTTGGATGGTGGAGCTTCTTCTTCATCATAACATAAGGGTAGGTGGCTCTCTCTCAGAAAACTGGATGGGGCAAGTATGGAATAGTTCTGAGTGCTTCTCTTGCGAGTGAGTGGTGGTGGAGGGGTATATATCGGCATCTCCAAAAATCCAACTATTACACACAAAATTACCAACTCAGTGACATCGATGTGTTAATCTCGATGGTACCGAAGTGACCAAAAGGTGGCAACTTCCAATCTTGGTGAGACCGATATAGGAATCTCGGTTGCACCGATAAGCTGACCAACTATCAGGTTGCCCAATCTCGGTGACGCCCATCCAACAATCTCGCTAGTACAAATATTGTGAATTTGCGTAACAGAAAGTTGGCAACCCAAACTCGGAGGCACCGAAGCAGAATCGGTTGCACCAAATTGGCTAGGGTTTGGCTGAGTCTGTCTAGGTTTGGGAATCGGTGGCACCGAGTGGAATGGGTTGGTTGCACCGATTTTGAGTATTTTGCTTTGACAGACTTTTTTGAAAGAGCTTGTGGGTGCTTTTGGTGACTATCACTTGTGGACGTATGAGCATTTTGTTCAGCAACCAATACCTTACCCACTTTTAATAGCATTGGCTTTCCTATGGACTCAAAGTGATTTCTCACAAAGTAGAATGAAGAGTCCTCTTGCTTGAAGCTTGGCCAATGCTATTCCTCCTCCTTCTTCATGGGGATAATCTCCACACTCCTTTTGGCTAACCCATCTCTCTTTACTGACTTTATCTGAAATACGCTAGATGAAAGTATTAGTCCAAGAGATAATGTATGTTGTCATGAATTATCAAAACCACCAAGGGAGCACATTGCGCTTTCAATTGTTCAGGTGCTTACCTCGGGTATTTAATATACTTCGAGTTGTGGATGACACGGAGGTTCCCCGAGTCTTGTGGGTAAAGCGTGCAACCTCTACAGAGTGTAAAACTATTTGAATAGCCGTGTCCACGGTCAGTGACAGTTAGGTGACCGCTTTTGTGCTATGTCCAAAGGTTTACTAAACTTGGAATGTATGTGTGTGTGTTGGTGACAAAGGTGTTATTTGAGCTAAGTCTGATGACTTGGCATGATGAACGACGTGAGATGTTCAACCCTTTCTTATGATGATAACTGAGATTTGTTCACATCAATACCTGTTAAAGTTGTTGCATGCTTACTCGAGTTACTTGATCATGTCATTGCACTCAAAATCAGCTTTCTGCAAAACTTACCTACTTAGTGCTATATCATGCATTGTTATACCTTGTTCCACATCTTGGGTTGCTTGCGAGTACATTCAAATTACTCATTGGCTTGCCACTTGTTATTTTATTGGCTAGGCATGGAAGAGCAAGAGTACGGAGAAGAGTTCGTTGGTGATGAACATGCGAACTAGGACGCTTCCTAGTCAGAATGCCTGTAGGTTTAAGACAGATGGCATGGGTTCATGCTTTCGATCAAGATTTTTGTTGCTTGGTCTCTTTAAGTGTTTGGCCCTTGCGGCCCTATCTATGTAAGACTTGACCTCCATGGTCTATATTTGTGTAACACGGTATGTAAGGATGTAAGATTCTTGTCATTCAGCTTCTCTGTGTTCACTGAGAATTGATCTCTGGGATCACTGTATACGTGCATTCGGTGATCACGACTTATGAGTTGGGGTCCCCATAGCCTTTGGTGATGATTACCCCCCTTCGACAGGGTGCCAAAACAATGCTTCGAATGAGGTTTCTTCGGTATAGAGACTTGCGGTGGTGGAGTGAAAGTTCTAGGTTTATTTCTCATGGTTTACCTATTTATAAGAATTTTTAGCATTGAAATCATGCGAAACAGAGCCACAGGGGGCCCCAAGGCAATAGGGCGCCGCTACCCCCTGGGCATGCCCTGTTACCTTTGCACCTCCTCATGGGTCCCTTGGAAATCCCTTGAAGCTTTCTAGGACTCATTTCTTCCCGAAAAAATTGCCAAAAAGTTTTGGGCAATTCTGAGAACTTTTATTTTCTACAGAAAAACAATACCACAGTAATTTTGCCGAAAAACATCGTCAGTCAGGGTTAGTTCTAATTAAATCATATAAAGAGCATCAAAACCATATAAAAGTATTGTAAACATAGCCGAATAAGGCATGAATACTTCATAAATTATTGATACATTGGAGACGTATCACCCATCAGCCTAATAGCTTCTTCAGGTCGAAGTTCATCTAGCACAAGAGGCAGGTGCTCTCTTTGCGAGCCATTAGGTCCATCGAATCGCACAACCACAATTTCAACGACTATGTTGTGATAAGTGCTGAAGAATCTGTAGGTGTGTGAATCCTTTCCATACCAAGCATGAAACCCTCATGTGCTTTCGGTGCAAATTTAGAAGTGTGATGTGGATCACTTGTCCAACATCTTGCACCGAAGACTTTGAAATAACTTATATTGGGTTTCTTACCTGTGAGAAACACATATGATGTGGTGTCAAGTGTCAATGGCTTCAGACCAAAGTTGTCATGGTGTCATGTATTCATCAAGCATAGTGCGAGCCATCTCAATAAGAGTCATGTTCTTGTGCTCCAGAACACCATTCTGTTGTGCTGTGTATGGAGCAAAGAATTCATGTGTGACACCAAGCGCACGAAGATAGGTGTCGAGTCAGGTGTTCTTGAACTCGGTACCATTGTCACTCCTGACATGCTTGAACTTGATATGATAGTTGGTCATGCACCTATTGGCAAAGCGCCTGAAGACACCCTGCACATCATTCTTGTAGAGTAAGATGTGCAACCAGGTATATCAAGAATAATCATCAACAATCACAAAGCCCTATAAATTTGCAATGGTAGAGAACGCGGAATAGTGAGTAGGGCCGAATAAGTCCATATGTAGCAGCTCAATGGAACAAGAGGTCATCATGATTGTCTTCGAGGGATGTTTGGCCCTAGTCATCTTCCCAGCTTCACATGCACCATACATGTAATCTTCTTGAACATGACTCCCTCAATGCCAATGACGTGCTTGTTCTTGGAAAGAGAGTGCAAATTCGTCATGTCAGCATGTAGTCATCGATGCCATAGCCAACACTCTAAGGATTTTGCTAGAAGGCATGTGGCAACGCCCGGTCCTGCAGAGAAGACTACCATGTAAAGATCACCTATTTGAAAACCTTTGAAGACTTTGTTCTTGTCAGAAGACATTCGTACATCACATCAAAATTTGCCAAATATGATGATCATGTCTAGATCGCAAAGCATTGGGACAGACATTAAGTTGTAACCAAGGGATTCAACAAGCATCACTTTGTCCATGTGTCTATCTCTTGTGATAGAAACTCTACCCAGCCCCAATACTTTTCTGCTACTCTTGTTGTCAAAGGTGATGTGATTTAGGAAGAGGACGAAGAGTTGAGTCCATCAATAGGCTTTGGTCACCCGTCATGTGATTTGTGTATCCACTGTCCATGATCCCTTTAGTGGAACAAACCCATTTTCATTTGTTATGTTGTGTCGAGACAAGAATGTTTCGGGCCCCAAGAGATAATGTTCGAGTTACGCTATATCCCATATGGAGACTTGATGCTGCATGAAGATATTAGTTCTTCTTAACAGCCCACATCTGAAGGGGTGGCTCAGAACTGATGAGCCTTAAAGCAACATTAGATAATTTAGGCAATGTTGCCGCAGCAGTACGCTTCACGAGAGGGTTAGAATACTCAAATGAATATGCACGTAAGTTCTGAGTTTCATGAACATAACAGTTCATGTCATAGTGCTCATATTCATTAGATTTTCTAGCTCTACCCAGCAAAATATAAGTGTTATACTCATAATATGAAGACTTTGGTCAATATTAAGACTTTGGTCAAGGTTTTGTCTTCTTCCTTGGTGGTGTCATGTTTTACATTCACAGGAAGCTTCTCAACAAGAGATTTGGGAACCTAGATCCTCTTCGTAGGTGAACCATTCCTACAGTTAGTTCCCTTATACCTAGCAAACACTTCGTCATTCTAACATTTGAAAAGTATATATTGGAGTCGAAAGAGTGATCAATGATGATAGGGTTAGCATGGCTGTAGCCAGATAATGTGGATGAGCAACCCATGTAGTTTTGGGGTATTACAGGGGGTTCTAGTAAGATCCATCAACATTGATGTTTCTTTGGAAATCAACACCTTCTTTCCTAGGATTTTTATTCAAGATTTCCTTTTTTGAGGACATCACAAAGAATGTGATGTCCTTTAAGACTTTTGTATATACCTGTCTCAAGAAATATCTTCAGCTTGTCATTGTCATCAGTGATAGCAGTAGTTTCCTCCGATGAGGGGTTAGATACCACATATACATTTGATGATAATGCATTTTCACAAGTATTTGAACATCCAACATTCGAATCATTAGCTTCACGAGAAATGTATTTTAAGCATGGAGCATTAAATTCATCCTAAGCTGTATTGATCAAATCATTTTCCTTTCGAAGGTCCTCATGAGCATCTCTCAACTTTTCTCGATATTGCTTTCTTTGAATATATTCATAAGAAAGCTTCTCATGATCAGTTGTGAGAATATCGTGACGTCTTTGGAGATCCTCAAATCTTGAACAAAGACTTTGCATATATTTAGCCATAGTTTTGTTTAGACTCATCTCATCGCGTAACATGTCATGGCTTTTCTCTAGAGATTTTTACATTTTCTCCATGGCGTTTTGTTGTTTAATGGCTATTTTGACAAGTTTAGAATAGCTAGGTTACAAGTCATCATCCAATACATCTTCAGATTCATCCTTTTACCATAAAGCAGTAGCCGAGAGTAGGTTCGTTTGCATTGTCCTCTGAGTTGATGATGTGGCCATTGTCTCCATGGTCGAAGATAGACTTGGCGACGAATGCCGAGGTTAGCGCTAGAGTGTCTACTCCAGAGTCTGAATGCTCTTCAAATTACTCTTCAGCCTATTCAGATGCAGATTCAGCTTCTGAATCCATCTCCTCACCAATACATGCATAAGTTTTCCCTAATGAGATCCTCTTGTGTGATGAGGACTAGGACGAAGACTTTATGTGTTTATTCTTCTTCTTATCATCAGAATTATAGTTCTTGATCTTCTTCTTGGAATCCTTCTCCCATCAAGGACAAACACCAATGAAGTGGCATGTTTTCTTGCATTTGGGTCAAGTTTGCTTCTTGCTATCACATGAAGACATCTCTCTAGATTTCTTGGAGTCACGCCCTGAAGGCTTTCCAAAGCGTTTTGACTTGGGAAACTTCTGAAACTTCCTCACAAGAAATGCGAGTTATTTGCCAATATGTCCAGCACCAGGAGAACTACCTTCAGATTTTTCTTCACATGAAGATACTGCCTTTGCCTTCAGGGCATGAGAGAAACCATAGCTGGAACCATATATTTCCCTCTTCTCAGCTTGATGGAACTCATGGGTATTTAGACTGTCAAGGATATCAGTAGGATCCAACTCCTTGAAGTCAGGGCGTTCTTGGATCATAAGGGAGTGTCAAAGGAACTATCACGAGCCCTCAATAACTTTTTCACAACTTTATGCTTGGTGTTGTCGGTGGAGTCGAGTGCATTCAACTCATTTGAGATGTCTGTGAGTCGTTCAAATGTGAGCTGGACAGTTTTGTTGTCAAGCATCTTGAAGCGGTTGACAAGATTTTGAAGTACATCACCACATGAGTCCCACTATGATGAGATGCCTTCAATGACCTTGGAAAGCCATTCCTAGATTTTCTTCGCAGTGTCCAAAGCACTCACATGACCGTACTGTCCTTTGATTAGATAACCACATATGATGTTCTTGGCGGTTGAGTCTAGTTGAGCAAATCTCTTCACATCAGTAGCAGTAACACCTTCGCCCAACCTTGGGAATACTAGCCATGGCAACATACGAGAGTTCGTTGTCAACGACTTCGATATGCATGCATGTCTTGTTCTTCTAGTAGGGGAAGTCAGTGCCACCGAAGACATGGCACATAGCCGAGACCTTGATTATCCCTACAGTTGATACATCTCTAGTGTATCTATAATTTTTTATTATTCCATGCTATTACATTATCATTCTTGCATACTTTTTAAACATTTATTTGTTGCTTATTATTATTTTTGAGAAATAACCTATTAACCAAGTGCCAATGCCAATTGTTGTTTTCTGCTTGTTTCTGGCTTTTTAGGAATACTGTACCAAAAGAAGTCCAAATACCCTAAAAAATTAGATTTTTCTGGACAAAAATAAGACTTGAAAACTTCGGAGGGAGACCTGGGGCCACACAAGGTGGCACGAAGCCAATAGGGCACGCCCAAGGGGTTGCCACACCCTGGTGGCTTGAGGCCAGCTCCGACGCCCCCTGGCCGAATTCTTGCTCTATAAATTCTCTAATTTTGGGAAAACCCTAGAGAGCCTCACGAAACATATTTCAACACCGCAAGTATCTGTTCCATCGTGAGCCCACCTAAACCCCTATTCTGGTGCCCTAGAGGAGGGGCGATTGATCATGGAGGGCCTCTACATCAACCTTCCTGCTCCCATGGTGATGTGTGAGAAGTTCCCCACAGACCTACGGGTCCATATCCAGTACCTAGATCTCTCTCTCTACGATCGTCAATGCAAAGATCACTTCGGTTCCTATGATGATCTATCCTATGTAATCTTCTTTGCGGTGTGTTTGTTGGGATCTGATGAATTGTGGGTTTATGTTCAGATTATTCATGAATAATATTGGAGTCTTCTCTAACTTCTTATATGCATGATTATTATAGCTTCGTATTTTTCCTATCTATCGATTTGGTTTGGCAAACTAGATCAATTTAGCTTTAGTGGGAGTGGTGTGTTGTCATGGCTTCAATCTTGCGGTGCTCAATCCCAGTGAGAGAAAGGGACATGGCACGTATTATATGGCTGCCATTTAGGGTATATTCATATTGATTGGATTTACTTTGTCTACATGATGTCATCTTGCTCCAAGCATTAATCTATTTTTACTTAATACTCAAGATGCATGTTGGATAGCGGTCGAAGGGAGGAGTAATAGTAGTAGATGCACACATGAGTTGGTCTACATGCTTATGGACGTGATGTCTATATACATGATCGTTGTCATGAATAAATATTACGTAACTATGCACTTTCTATCAACTGCCCAATAGTATTTTGTCTACCCACTGTGTGCTTTCTTCAAGGGACAAACCTCTAGCAAAAGGTATGATCTCCCGGGTCTTCACAAATACAATTTTTTAAAATATTGATGCCATTATTTACTTTCTTTTTATTCGCAATTCATATGTATCCATCTATCAGTAATCCTTGCAAGTAACGAGTTCAATGGGATTGAACACCATATTTCCCATGTTGGGTGCAAGTCTTTTATTCTTTGTGTGTAGGTGCTGAACATGGGAATTTGCCTGATTCTCCTATTGGTTCGCTAACCTTGGTTCTTGCTGAGGGAAATACTTATATCTACTATGTTGCATCTCCCCTCCTCTTCGGGGAAATTCCGACCTAGTTTACAAGTAGCATCAGTCGACACAGCTAAAAACCCATGTGGTTAACTCGAATGAGACAAAACAAGGGAGCACCTTGCTTTGATACCAATTGAAAGTGTTGTTTATGGACTAGAGGGGGTGTGTGCTACTTATAAAATGCGTTTGTTTTCCCCCAAAGGGGAGAGGATATGCAACACAATAGATATGAGTATATCCCTCAGGGGGAAGTAAGGTTATCGAACCAATAGGAGAATCACACAAACTATCATTGTCAGCACCTACACACACAGAATCAAACACTTGCATCCAACGCGGGCAAGAGGGTTGTCAAGCCCCTTTAACTCATTACTTGCAAGGATTAAATACTGATAGACAGATAATATAATTATAAAATATAATAATAGAAAATAAATGACAGCAATATTCTTAGGGTTTACTAATTTAATTTGTGTAGACCCAGGGGCCATAATATTCGCTAGAGGCTTCTCTCTCGAAGATAGCATACAGTGGATATAGAAATTACTGTTGAGTGAAAGCAAACCTTCCCCTAAGTGGTTTTGGTAATTAACAACATATACTTCATTGGACCAATGTTTCCACTATGTTTATTTCAGGAAAATTTCAATGTTATGATTGACAAAGGATTGTGAGGAGACCCCGAGATGCAGGCATAGGATTGGCCAAGCCAGAAGCATGAATACTCTACATTTTAGTTTGTGAAAAATCACTTTGAGTCCATAGGAAAGCGAATACTATCAAAAGGCATGAGGTATTAATGGTGAATGAAATGCTCAAAATGATCAAGTATTGGTCAACAAAAACACCGACAAGCTCTCCCACAGATTCTGTTCTAGAAACTACCACTCAAAATCGGTGCCAACATTTCCATATCGGCTACACCGAGTCAAAACCCTAGACAAAAACCTAGCAAAAAACCCTTTATCGGTACTACCAACTTTTACTTCGGTGCAACCGAGTTTCAGTGACCAACTTTCTGTTGCATGTTTCACAAGAATCTAAATTTCCAAGTTTTGTGAATCGGTCTCACCAAGTCGTGTAACTGCCCTCGGCCACTCATATCGGTAGAACCGAGAATTACATATCGGTCTCACCGAAACGCTAAAGATGCCACATTTTGCACTAGTCAGTTTAACCGAGTTTTCACTTTGGTTTCACCGAGTTGGGCAATAATGTTGTAATGGGTTGGATTTTTTGAGATGCCTTGTAACATCCCAACATTTCATTTTGGAATGTTATGAAATATAGCTATGCATCATCTTCACCTAGTTTGAATTAATGGAATGGTTGAAGTGCTTCCTTTGATATTTCTGAAAGTCCATTTCAGTTGTTCCCTATATTTGTTTCACCTATTTGAAAACCTCTGGAAAAGATCAAAGAAAAGAGGGGAGTAACATGACACTCCACACCAGAGACATCTTGGTGAAATATTTGAACAATAAAACCAGGGGGTTATTTGAAAAAATATTGAAAAAGGATTTAAAATCAAATAGGCATTTTTTGAAAAAAAAAGTATTCAATATGACAGAGGAAAAATGTTCATTAAATAACATTAATTCTCTTGACCATTTTGATATATACATTTTCTATGTTTGGAAATATTTTGAATGCATTAAAAGAGTTTTAAATGCCCTGGAATAGAAAAAAAGAAATAAATTTATTTGAAATCGGGCCGGCCCACAACCTTTACTTCCCGAAATCGCTCCAGATCGGCCACCAACGCGCTAACTGCGCCTCCCACCCTCACTGACGCGCTAGGCGCTGGACCCACCGTCCGACCGCGGCGACAACGCGCTCCTCCCCTTCCCCGCGCCTCCTCCCTCGTCGGCGATCTCTCCCCCGTAGATCTCGCTCCCCTTTCCCTCCCCGACCACCGCCCCGCCCCTATATAAAGCCTCGAACCTCCGCTCTCCGTTCCCCACCCGAAACCCCCTCCTCCCTCGCAGGAACGCTGGCCCACGACCTCGCCAGAGTTCGGACTCCAACCGAACCTCCCCGAGCTCCTGCCCATCACCACACTCACCCCCACTCCCCTCCGATGCCACCAATCGACGCCAGAGACTCACCGCCGCCGTTTCAAGCTCTCGAACATCACCACCGACCACCGCATCATCGCCCCTGACCACTCCTCTATAAGCCGCCACCCCCACCCGTAGCCGTCGGATCCGTAGTCAACGATCTAGATTAGATCTATTTATTAAACGAACTGGTATGCGTTAAGTCTCGGTCGTCCGCCACAAACACCCCGCACGCACGCCCTCGCGGCCAATCAAAACATGCCATGTCACCCTGTCCATTAGTTAGGTTAGTTTTTCTTTTTGGTTTCTGTTTTAGAAAACAAAATGTATTCTGTTTTCATTTTTATCATATCTTTTAAAATATTTGGTGTTTTTAGTTGATTCTTTTTGCATTAGGTCACAGATTTGTTGTAGTTTTTGTCTGTATGCTTAGATTTCAAATTTCAACTTTTAAATATGAATCTAACCAAATTTTCTTAAAATACTAAAATGTGTATAACTAGAGTTTAAAAATATATTTTTGTATGAATCTTTTTGCCACTGGTTTGTATTAGTTAGACACATCATCCTACATAGTTTGAGAATTTTTAGGATAAATTTGATTTGGGTTTTTAACAAAAACAGAATCTGGTTAGTTCTTAATGTAGTTTAGTTATTTTAATTTTAATTTAATTTGAACCTCAATTAGTTTAACTTTTGTTAGTAGTTTTCATTAGGATCAGTTCGTCCAATCATTTAGGTAACATTACTTGCTAATATTTAGAATGATTGTTTAGTTTTATACCATATTGCTATAGGTAACCCTTATTTCTTTATCATTAGCTATAGTTTTACAAAAACAATGTAGTTTTACTTTCACAAAATATTTAGATGATTAAATTAGGTTTTCTAATAAAAAACTTTAGTAATTCTATTCTGTTATGTAATATGATGATAATAATATTAGTGATAATAATAATGTTGTTTTGGTTTCCTATTCTAAAGTTATAAGAAAATTCTAGTTATTTTCATTTAGTATTGTTTTACAAATTATAAATTTTAATAGCATTTCCATTCACAAAAGTTTTAGTGGATTTAATTATGTTTACTAATATAGATTTTATTATTTCTTTTCTATTAACCATTGTTTTGTTATTAAAAATATAGTTGTTTGTCTTATTTTATATTAGTAGTAGTTTTTACACTAAAAAATTGTGAGTCAAATATTCGTTTTGATTTCTTTCTCTTGATTGTTACTATTGAATGGTTTTAGTATTGTTTTAGTTAATCTTACTGATTGTGTGAGTTGTATTTTAGTTGTATGCTTATGGTGTGCTCTTGTTTGATTCGATAGATCATCCAGAGTGCGAAGCTTGTTATCTAGAGTCACTTGAGTTTGAGGATCGTCAGCAAGGCAAGTCACTTTGATCATGTTTACCTATGTTTTTATTGCATTAGTTCTACCATCTCCCCAATTGCATGCAAATTAGGTAATTGGAAACTTGGTTACTTGATGTAGTATCATGTGGTAGGCACCCCTTAACCCTTGACACATGGCCCCAGGAAACGTTGATTTCATTTTGCTATGCTATTAGTAGACGGGGTTGGTTGTGTGATTCATGAGAGTTGTGAGGTAATAATTTCAAGACCTACATAATGAGCAAGACTTCAAGACTCCGAGTTTTCAACATACCTCTGGGTGGATGATGGCTGAACGACGCCCTGGGGAAGCTAGTGGTTAGCCTAGGTGTTGCTGGGGAAGTGCCAGTATTCACGCGGAAAGGTCCACCCAGGCACAAAGAGATGGATGGATGCTTCAAGACCCAAGGCTTACCTACACAGCCACAAGCCATTATGGGCTCTGGCTTGGTTGGATACTATGGCAACATTGGACTGTCGGTGCTACGAGATGTAGACGAACGGTAGGAAAGGATGGGGACCGACAGAGTCTCAAGGAAACCCTTTAGAAGACCATGTTTTGGTCATCCATTTCTCAAACACCCTGAAGTGCGAGAAATCCAACGGAGGCGATCAAATCTTGTGGGGAACGTGTGCAAAACTCTACAGAGTACCGAAACCTAATCGATTAGCCGTGTCCACGGTCATGGAAAATTTGAGCCAAAGGAACTGAAACTATTTGGAATTCTCAACACAAATAATTATATTGATGTGGGTAATAATAACTTGGGTATGAGAATTGGTTGGCGGAACCACCTCATTAATTAACCAACATTGTAGTAATAACTTTTGCTTTGCCCCCTCTTGTTGTAGGAAAATTGGCTTTACGCAAAGCTTACCACCCCCTACCATATTTGCATATAGAATAGATGATTACTTTCTCCCCTTCTCTTCTGTGACTTTGCCAGCTTATTCAATATGCTGACCTACACGGATGCAACGTATCATGTTGCAGAGTACTTTTCCGACCAGGAGTGAGGATACGCTCTACGCTCGGTGAGATGCCCTTGGAGTCAGATGGACTCAACTACCATTGAAGCTTCCGCAAAATTAGTTATTCTCATGAGTTGGCCTTCAGCCACTTTATTGTAATTCTTATTGTAATAGAGGACTCGATATGAGATTTTAGATTAATAAAGCTGTGTGATTTCCCTTTGATATATACATTTATGTACCGTGTGTGTACCAGCATGATCTTGGGATGGTACGAAAACACCGGAGATTCGACCTTTCAGGTCGGGTCGCTACATGCCTATACACTGGTGCAGCGAGGTGCATACAAGTGGTTTTAACCCCTTTCCGCAACGTAGTTCTAAATCGTCGTCTTGCATGTGTGGGTGATAGGGGGGTCCATCCCACATGATAGACAAACCCGTCGGTGATGGTGGCCAATGAGCGCAAACATTTGGCAAAACTAAGCGCATGGGATGTGCAAATCTATCACGAACGAGGGTCACTGGATAATCATTTGAGATATGTGTATTTCCCATATGGTTCATCTTTGCAACTCATGTGAGATCACACTAACATTGCATGCGCTATTGTGTAAAACGCTGTTTACTTTGTGCATAGAATCACAAACATTTCACGACTATAAAGCGTGTACGATAAGGAGACAATCACACCAATTTAGTTCCACTATGACCGTCTATGATATTATATAAGAGTGCATACGTTTATCAATTTAAAAACGTATGCGAAGGTTGAATATATCTGATGGGGTGATAACCCCGGGGTAGCCTCCACCAGGGCTTTACTCCATCTTTTTGAAATGACCACAGGACGATCCGCCTCCCCCTGTGGTCCGGCTCCGCGCAGCCGGCTATGCTGGCCAATCGGCTGGAGGCGGACACTCGTGGCTCTCTGACCGGCGGTGCATCAGGTACCGTGATCAAGGCATGCATGGCTACAGTGGCCCCCATCACGTTAGGGGTCAGCGCCAGCATGGCCACCGTGGAGGCAACAGTGCATCTGACCCCCGCCAACCACGACCGGGAGTCGACACAGTGCCGGCACGACCTCATCCACTCCATTACCTGCTCCAGCATGGCTACAGCGTGGCTGGCCATACCACTAACCACAGTCAGCTGTCACTAGATGATGCCCCGAAGGACGACCCGTGCTGCGACGTAATCGGCGCGGGGGCCTACCAAGAGGGCCCCCTTCGGCTCCCGATGGGACCCCGCAGCCGGCAGGCCCTACCAGCACGACAAGACACCTCAACCGGGGGGGGCACAGCCGACTAGAGACACCGCTAGCTGGGCCCCTCTGATGCCTTCTACTCATATTTTAATCCGGGGAGTTGAACCTATAAACCCCCCGGAGCTCCCCATGCATGGGGAGGCCGATCAACCCACACACTCACACACACAATTCATGTAGGGAGACAAGGTGAGCAGGCTAGCTCCTTCTTCCTCCTCTACCCATACAGCTCCACGAGCACCATTTTAGCTCCCCTCGGTTCATCAACCAAACTAGCAGGACTAGGGGTATTACCTCTTACATAGGGCCCCGAACCTGGGTACATCATGAGTCTCACACCGTTTGTCCCCGATTCTGCTGTCGGAGTCCAGGGGCATCCATCGGCCGAACCACTCTTGATAAGCCACCCCATGGCATCTGTAGTGAGAAAACGACGAAAGTAGGTGCCCATCGTGGGGCCGAACGTGGCGCCGGCCGGAGTAATACTCCGGGATGGACCCCACACCGACTCCGCCGGGTGTCTCACATCCGGGCTGATCAGCATACCCATGGGGTCTGCCCTCGCGGGAGATCTGCGGCTTCTGGCCACGGTTCCGCCCAACTCGTGGGCTGACCCGTTGCCTCCTCCCTCCTCCCTCGACACCAACGGCCTGTCATGCTTTTCGCTGCATTGTGTCTTGACGACGCACCAGCGATGGGCGAGTACCCCAGCATAGTACCCAACTGCTACGACCCGCCCCCATGCACGGGCGGAACCACTGTAGTCGACGCCTTGACTTCCGCACCCTCGCGGAGGTACTGGTCACCAGCTCCTCCATATCATCCGGCCATGCCAGGGCGAACGCGCGGTTAACCGTTGCTGCAGCTGGCGTCTCCGACCCCATCAACTCCATGCTTCAAGGCTTGAGCACCCCATCACACAAACGGACAACCCAGCTAGGGCCACGACCGAGCTTGAGGCAGGGCGCCAACTCCTTTTCGCCATAGCTACCTCCCTCGCTACTGTGAAGCGCCGGATGGAGTCCACACACCGCAACTACAACTCTGGCTACGACCTCACCCAAGCTCGCAACAAGCCCACTTGGTAGGACGACGTCCGTGTCCGCGGCCGCGTAGTCGCGGAAATCATCGGTGGCCGGCTGCCCACCTACGATACATCTCCAGCCAACATGAGGGCTGCCAGGTGGCTTCCACTTACCTGGCTGGCTTGCAGGGCGAGGAGCGTGCCCTATAGGACCAGTAGATCCAGGACCTCATCAACACTGCCGATGAGCAGCAGGCCCATCTCGACCACGTCAACCTCGACTCCGAGATCCCGCCTACCGACGAAGATGGCACGCCGACTGCTAGCCAATGTCGGCAGGCCCAATAGGCCTCTTCACCCCACGGCTCTACCCGGCGCGGTGGAGGCTCCCGTAGCGTGTGTTCCCATCACGAGAACGAGCCGCCGGCTGTCACTAGCCGGCGCGCCGACGGGCCAGAGGGAGACGGCCGGCACCCCGCATGCACACCCCGCCTCCATAGCAGGAACGTGCGCATTCGCCCATCCCATCGGTTCGCCCCGATCTTGCGGATCGCCTTGGCCCACGCGTCCCCCGAAGCAAGAACGACGCCCATACCAGCATTGACCGGCTAGCATTGTCGGCCCTCCTTGAAGAGGTGGGCTCAATCGGTCCGGTGTGTTTTGGCCGTCGGATCCAGAATGGGCTATTCCCGACCGGCTTCATGCTCCCCCGCGACACCCCAAAGTACAATGTGGCTGCCAAGCCAGAGAACAAGTTGATCGACTACAACACCGCAGTCGGCATAGCCAGGGGAAACAAGCATGTAGCCATGCGCTATGCCCCCCTCATGCTGATCGGATCGGCCCGCACCTGGCTAAATTGCCTCGCGGTCGGCAGCATGAACACCTAGACGAACATCGAAGAAGCGTTCGTTCGCAACTTCACCGGCACCTACAAGCGGCCCGGCCACCCCCGCGAACTAGCCATGTGCGTTCAAGTCCAGGACGAGGCCCTCCGCAACTACCTCACCCGATGGACCGAGCTTCGCAACTCCTGCGAAGGAGTGCACGAGGTGCATGCCATCAAATACTTCATCAAGGGCGGCCGCGACGGCACCCACCTCAAGCACAAGCTCTTGTGCTCCGAGCCAGCGACCCTGGCAGACCTCATGGCCAAGGCAAAGAAAGTACGCCACGGACGACTCCGCAATGCGGGTCAAAGTCAGCACACCTGACAATGAAGCTCCTCCACCGTATGTGTCATGACCCGCTACCAACAACCGGTAGCCACTGAACAACAAGCGCAAAACTGACCAGCTAGATCCTCATTACGGGAGTCGGAAGGTCGCCACCATCGAAAAGGAGCAGCCGGTTGCCCAGGCTCCTAGGAAGCATTAGCGGATGGGCAAAGCCGCCTGGCAGCCCAAGCTTACCTTTGAGAAGATGCTCGAGGCGCCCTGCAAACCTCACTCAGGGGCCAAGCCATCTACGCATATGCTCCGGCAGTGCAGTTTCTCGCATCGGTTGGCCTGGGGCAAAGGCCTTCCGGCTCCCCCACCGCCACCGCCCCGAGCGCCGGCTCTGGCCCCATGCAATGGCCGCCTACATGATCAATTCCTTGACCAGGATGGGGCTGACATCGTCTTCACTGGTGAGGACACGGACAAGTACGCAATGCCGCCTTCGGCGCGAGGTGAACACCGCCATCCCTTTAACTCCCCAGTTCATACACTGGTTAGAGAAGCTGGTCACCTGGAGCCATACGGACGCGCCGGCGGTGATGCCGAACCCTGGTAGCCACGCCCTCGTCCTCGACCCCACCATCGCCTGCGAGAGGTGCACCTGCCGGTTCTAACGGTTGTTGGTCGATCGAGGCAGCAGTATCAACATCCTCTACCGTGACACCCTACTCAAGCTGGGACTGAAGGAGACGGACCTACGGATAAGCCGGACGGTCTTCAATGGCATCGTGCCCAAGCAGTCCTGCTCCCCCATCGGCAAGATCCGGATCGACGTTCTCTTCAGTGACAAGCACTATTTCCGCCACGAGCCAATTTGGTTCGAGGTGGTGGACCTCGACAGCCCCTACCACGCGTTTTTGGGCCGTCTGGCCCTGGTCAAGTTTATGGTGATACCCCACTACGCCTACCTCATGCCCAAGATGTCGGGCCCGAAGGGCATTATCACCATCGACAACAACTACAAGAGGTCCATGGCGTGCACACACGATGGCAGCCGGTTGGCCGAAGCCCTGGTGATTGCAGAGGAGAGGCGGCAACTCAACCGGCTCGTGGCTTATAGTGCCGAGTAGACGACAGTTTTGGCTCCCCCATCCCAGACGGCCAGCGAGCATCCTTCCAACCGTCCAAGGATACAAAGCAAGTGCCGCTTGACCCGACTAACCCCAAGCAGTGCTTCACCATCGGTGCCAACCTCAGCAGCAAATCAGAAGGCAAGCTCATCGAATTCCTCCGTGAGAATCGGCACATCTTCGCATGGTCCCCCAAGGACATGCCGGCTGCTCCGAGGAAGTACGCCAAGCACAAACTTCATGTGCTTACGGACGTGAAGCCGATCAAGCAGCCCCTACGGTGTTTCTCTGAGGAGACACGACGTACTATAGGAGAAGAGATCGCCATCATGGAAGTGTTCCACCCGGACTAGTTAGCCAACCCAGTCCTGGTGTCTGAGAAAATTGAGACTTGTCGCATGTGTATCGACTACACCAGCCTGAACAAGGCATGTCCCAAGGACCCATACCCTCTACCCCGGATCGATCAAGTCATCGATTCCATGGCCGGTTGTGACCTACTGTCGTTTCTAGACACCTACTCCGGCTACCACTAGATCAAGATGGACCCAGCCGACCAGCTGCAGACCTCCTTCATCACCCCTATTGGGGCATACTGCTACATCACCATGTCTTTCAGCTTGAACAATGCAGGAACGACCTTCCAACGCTGCATGCAGAAGTGCCTCCTACCGAAGATTGGCAGGAACGTCCACATGTACATTGACGACATCGTCGTCAAACCCAAGAAGCATTTCAGCCTCCTCGATGACCTCCTGGAGACATTCGCCAACCTGCGCGAGTACAAGGTCAAGCTCAACCCAGAGAAGTGCGTTTTCTACATCCCAAAGGGACAACTCCTGGGTTTTTTCGTGTTCACTCGCGGCATCGAAGCTAACCTAGAAAAGAATAGGGCGATCGAGCATATGCCCAAGCCGACCGACTCCGCGACGTCCAGAAGATGACCGGCTACCTCGCCTCCCTCAGCCAGTTCATCAGTTGGCTGGGAGTGAAGGCCCTGCCCCTTTTATGGGCTCCTGTGGAAGATGGCTTTAGTCGATCTGTACCACGACTCCACGAGGATGTCGTCCAGGTTCGAGAGGACCGACTAGGCGGACGAGGCTTTCCATGGCCTCAAACAGGCTCTCACTAGCGTGCCCATCTTGGTCGCGCCGGTGAGGATCGAAAGTAGTGCTAAAGGGGGCGAATGATTAGACTACTTGACAACTTAAAAATCTACTTTTTCCCAATTTTAAGTCTTGGAATATTTTAGCATTCATAGCAAGTCAAGTACACCATACACATGCATGTCTACGAGTATTGCAGCGGAAAGTAAAGACAAGCATGTAAGTAAAGGAAGGGTAGGAAGATCAAATGCAATTGGTGACACGACGATTTTTCCCGTGGTTCCGATAGGTGGTGCTATAGTACGTCCACGTTTATGGAGTCTTGAACCTGTGGAGGGTAACGGTCGTGAGAGTCCACAGAGGGCTCTACCCACGAAGGGTTCCACGTTGAAGCAACTTTGACTATATGTAAGTGCATCTAGTGACCCTTAGTGATTTTGGTGTGTTGAAGACTTATAGGTTAAGAGACTTGTAAGTGCATCTAGTGTCCCTTAGCGATTTTTGTGTATTGAAGATTTATAGGGTAAGAGACTGATGCGTTTGTAAGTGTACACAAGCTCTATATGTCACTAAGGAGTTTGAAATATTCGAAGATTATCGACCCCTAAAAATGTATGTCTTCAACTGAAGACTGTGGTGAAGACATTGGTGAAGACTTTGCTACAGACTTTGGTATTCCCTGAAGACTTTGAAAATGAAGAAGTTGGCGTGACCTTGAAGATATGAACGAGGACTATGAAGCATGAAGACTTTTTTTCGTAGTTTTATTTCCTTTCTTTGAGTCATAGGAAACACCGTACTGTTAAAGGGCGCCGAGGTAATACTAAGGAAAATTTCCAACTAATGCACAACTCAAAAGCCTCAACCTATCCAATCCTTCGAGTGAAGCCTTTGGAAATCTCTTACGGTTCAGTCAAGTTCTTCGGCAACAGGTACGAAGTTCTTCTAGTCTCTAAGGAAATTGGTCTGACTAAGGAGTTAGGATTTCGCCAATGCAAATTGCCTACAAGTGAGGAATTTGATAAGCCTGAGGACTTTCATAGTTCGAAATTCCAACTGTTGTTGTGCTTAGAGCCAGCTGTCCCCAATCATCCTATACGCATAACGGCCATTTCATTGGGGGCATTTATGTCTTATCATGTCAGGTTACACCCTGGCTATAAATAGCCACCCCCACAACCACTAGTTGGTTGGCTGCTCCGAGAGAGAACTCACACTTGTCATTTGAGCAACCCATCCTCCGAGGACTTTGAAAGAAAATCATCAGTGAGGAAAAACCCAAATCCAAACCACCAAACCCAAAGTGATTGAGCATCACTGAAGAGATTGTTCCTATGTGGAAGCAACGCTTGTTACCTTTGAAGACTGTGTATCTTCGAGACAGTTGGGCATCATGGTCTAGTGCATCCTACAGTCAATTGGGGATCACTGAGTGACCTTAGTCTAGAGCATCCAACAATGAATTGTGGATCATCAGGTGATCAGTTTGTGAGGGATTTCAAAGTCTACCCTAAAGACTTACTATGAGTCTAGGGCGAGTACTTTGTTACCTTACTTCAAGGAGAATATGGTAAGGACTGTGTGTCTTGGGACTGTGTGTCCTCTGGTTTAAATAATAGGCCGCTCCAAACCAGACGTACGACTGTCATAGCAGTTGGAACTGGGTCATCAAACCATTGTCTTCATCGAGCTACCTGGTTCTATTTCCTCAACCCTTTCATTTCCTCATATACCCGATGATGAAATTGATCTTTACTATTTGAAGAATTTGACTTAAGACTTTCACAATTTCCTCACCTCAAATTCTTCAAGTTACCTTGTTCCTCACCTGCTTATCCTGTATCACACTACCTGTAATCTGTGCATGTTTTATTTCATCTTGATGACTATGCTATTGCTATGTTTCTTATGCACTTGAGTACTTATTCCACTTCTAGTTATTCATCACATTTCAAATTCCTCAAGTTGAAATTCCTCAATGATGAATTTGTAAAAATCACCTATTCACCCCCCTCTATTCGATATAACGCACTTTCAATGGTATTGGAGCAAGGTATTCCCTTGTTCTGTGTGATTTTGGTTTAACCAACTGGAGTTCTATTTATGTTGACTGCAGGTATGATCAAGGTTTCTGCAGGTTGTCCTACCTTCAATGGGACGGATTACCCTACAAGAAGAAGAAGATGTGCATGCATCTTGAAGCTATTGAGAATGATCTCTGGTACGTCATGGAAAATAGTGTTCCCCACACTTCTCCGGCTGTCACTACTGCTAATACGAAGATATTCAAGCAACTCGATTATCAAGAGAAGAATATCATCTGTGGCCATCTGAGAAAAGGTCAGTATGGCAGAGTGAGTGCTTTGGACTCTGCTAAGCTTATGTGGGATAGGATGTCCAAAGTCAACCAAGGTGTTTCCACTCAACGTTATTCTCGTGTTGATGTTCTTCACAATCTCTTCAATCGCTTCAATAGACTCCACAATGAGAGTGTTCAACAAACTTTTGATCGTCTCGTTGATATCTCCAATGAGCTTCAAGCACTGGGTGCACTAACATCACCGACCATGAAGTGGTGAAGAAACTACCGAGCTCTCTTGATTCCTCATTCGATACTCTGGCTTTGATGATTCAAGAGCGTGGAGACTACAAGTCACTTGACCCTACTGATATTCTTGAGAGACTCAATACTCATGAATTCCAACAAGCTGAGAAGAGAGACCTCTACGGGCCAAGCTATCGAAGATCTCATGCCCTGAATACAAAAGCAATTTCCTCATCCGAAGGCGAATATTCTGATAGTAACCTTGGTGATCCTGAAGAACTGAGTCAGGAGCTGGCAATGCTCGTGAGGAAATTCCAGAAGTTCTCAAGGAGAGGCTGATACGTCCATTTTGCATCATGCTTTTATATTGATATTTATTGCATTATGGGCTGTTATTACACGTTATGGTACAATACTTATGCCTTTTCTCTCTTATTTTACTAGGTTTACATGAAGAGGGAGAATGCTACAAGTTGGAATTCTGGACTCGAAAAGGAGCAAATCTGAGATACCTATTTTGCACAACTCCAAAAGTCCTGAAATTTTATGGAGGATATTTTTGGAATTAATAAAAAAATTGGCACAAGAATCAACCAGAGAGGGGCCACCAGCAGGCCACAAGCCTGCTAGGCGCGGCCACCCCCTGGCCGTCCCAAGCAGGCTTGTGGGCCCGCTGTGGCTCCTCCAACGCCCATCTTCTCCTATATGAAGCGTTTTGACCTGGAAAAAACATCAGAAGAGAGCTTTCAGGATGAAGCGCCGGCGTCTCGAGGCGGAACTTGGGCAGAACCAATCTAGAGCTCCGGCAGGGCGTTCTTGCCGGGGAAACTTCCCTCCCGAAGGGGGAAATTGAAGCCATCATCAATACCAACGATCCTGTCGTCGAGAGGGGGTCAATCTCCATCAACATATTCATCAGCGCCATCTCCTCTCCAAACCATAGTTCATCTCTTGTATCCTATCTTTGTCTCAACACCTCAGATTGGTACCTGTGGGTTGCTAGTAGTGTTGATTACTCCTTGTAGTTGATGCTAGCTGGTTTACTTGGTGGAATACCATATGTTCAGATCCTTTATGACAATTAATACTCCTCTGATCTTCAACATGAACATGTTTTGTGAGTAGTTCCATTTGTTCTTGAGGACATGGGATAAGTCTTGTTATAAATAATCATGTAAATTTGGTATTCATTCGATATTTTGATGAGATGTATGTTGTCTGTACTCTAGCGTGTGTTATGTGAACGTCGACTACATAACACTTCACTACTATTTGGGCCTATGGGAAGGCATTGGGAAGTACTAAGTAGATGATGGGTTGCTAGAGTGACAGAAGCTTAAACCTTAGTTTATGCGTTGCTTCGTAAGGGGCTGATTTGGATCCATATGTTTCATGCTATGGTTAGGTTTACCTTAATTCTTCTTTCATACTTGTGGATTCTTGGGATAGGGGTTAATCATAAGCGAGAGGTCTGTCCAAGTAAGGGCGGCACCCAAACACCAGTCCACCCACGTAACAAATTATCAAAGTAACAAACGCGAATCAAATGAGCATGATGAAAACTAGCTTGACAGAAATTCCCATGTGTCCTCGGGAGTGCTTTGCTTTATATAAGAGTTTTTCCAGGCCTGTACTTTGCTACAAAAGGGATTGGGCTACCTTGTTGGACCTTTTCTACACTTGTTACTTGTTACTCGTTAAGAATTATCTTATCACAAAACTATCTGTCACCGATAATTTCATTGTTTGCAGAGAATACCATACTCGAAACCGCTTGTCATTTCCTTCTTATCCTTGTTGGGTTCTACACTCTTACTTATCGAAAGGACTACAATAGATGACTTATACTTGTGGGTCATCAGAGGCTCGTTTGGAAAGTCATCAAAAAGTGGCTTGAGGAAATTAGATTCCTCAGACGACTACAAGAAGAGAACTTGTCACAAATGCAAGAAATCTGGTCACTTTATTTCTAACTGTCCTCTCTGGGAAAAAGAATCAAAGAGGAAGAAGGAGTACAAGGATGGCAGTTCTGATGACTCAAAGAGAAAGAATAAATATTCAAAGTCCTCATCTTCAAAGTCCTCAACGCACAAGAAGAATGGTTCCAAAAAGGCTTGGGCTTTCATTGGCAAGAAAATCGACTCAGAAGAAGAATCTGAACAGTATGAAGAATAGGAAGAATCAGAGGTGGAGTCTGAATCTTGTGTCGCTAGCCTTGCTCTCGCTAATGCTTTCTTCAGCAAGTCCATCTTCAACGATGAAGAAAATGACTACTCCAACGACTCTGATGGCATCAATGATGACTATGCTCCTACTTAATGTTTCATGGAAAAAGGCATGAAGTCAGTCACAGAATGTCCCAATCTTGATGACATTGATTATCCTAGGTGGAAGGTTCTGATGTAGAAGCACCTCATGTCAATCAACAGTGAGTTATGGACTGTTACTGAACTTGGACTGACTGAACTTTGCAAGATGGCAAATGCTGAGGAAATTCGTATGTACACTCAACTTGATGTTGAGGTGAGGAACATCATCTGCTCAAGCCTATCAAGAGACATGTTCAAAGGCATCTGTCATCTTCAAAACGCCAAGCTCATCTGGGATAGGATCATGGACATCAATGAAGGCTATCGCACTCGTCAAGACCCCATGTTCATCGAACTCAAGGAAATCCTCAAAACCCAGGAATCAGATCCTGGTTCATCTTCTTCACTTTGTCTTATGGAAAAAGGTTCCAAGGTACATAAGCATCACTCCTCCTCTGAATCAAGTGATAGTGAATATGATGAATATGTGAAACCTAGCTATGCCAAACTTGCTAATATTGCCACTAAGAAACAAAGTGCACTTCAAAATCTTGAGAAACTGCTAGACCAAAGCGATGATCTGTTGAATGAGGAAGTGGATTGGACTCAAACTCCGTCTGACGATCTCAAAAGTCATCAGTCAAAGTATGATAACATTAAGAGTCATCATAATGCTCTCTTAGCCGATCGTGGGAAGCTTTCTTCATAAGAAAGCAAGATCTTGAGAAACTAAGAGTGTCTTATGAGGATCTCCAAAGGGAAAATGATTCCTTACTGGCTCAACAGAACAGTACCGCTCAGGAAGAATATGTTCCACCTTGTTTAAAAGCATCGAACGTGAAACTGCTAATTCATGACCTCAATGTTCAAATGCTTCTATTTCTGCAAATTATTAAACTATTCCCGTGGTCACAAATTCCTCATCTGAGGATACCACAAGTATCACTAACAAAAATGCATGGTCGAAGGAATTGTATGTGACAGGAATGTACAAAAGTCTCAAAGGGCATCAAACCCTTTGCGATTTACTCAAAAAGTAGATACTGAATAGGAACCCTAGGAAAGAGGGTATTGCATTTGAGAGGAAACTCAATGTTGATGGATCCTACTAGACACCTGAGCAGTACCCCAAAAATTCATAGGTTGTTGCAAAAGGACTTCCTGTAGATCCATACACTTTTTCTGGTTTTACTTGTGAAACTTCATATTCCTCTGATGAGTCACTTGACTCCTACTACAAACTCTTCAAAAATCAGAAAGGTGATGTATTTGCCAGATTTTTTGGAACTAACTATAGGAACGGTTTACCTCTGAAGAAAATCTGGATTCCCAAGTGTTGCTTACAAAATCTTCAAGTGAATGTCATCACAACACCACTCATGAAAAAAGGAACCGAGATCAAATTCCTCATATGGACGAAAGTCTTCACTTGGACAAAATTCCACAAATGGTCAAAAGTATCATTCTCGTGCTAATGCATCTGTTTTGCAGGGAAAGACTAAGAGTTTTGAATATGTGCATTATTCTTAATATCATTATGTTCATAAGTCCTCTAAGAATTTCTTTGCTTATTCATACGAGTACTCTAACCCTCGTCCTGTGAAACGAAGCGCACTAGCTTCGATGCCTCCCTTCTCATATGGTGCTTGCAGAATGATGAACTGTTTGCCACCCCTTCAGATGTGGGTGGTGAAAAATTGAACTAATCTCTTATGCATGGTCAGGTCTCCAGATGAAGTTGAACATATGATGAATTTGTTGGAGACCTGAGGAAATGCTTGGAAGGACCCAAGCTAATCATGCGGAAATGAATTCCTCATTTCTCACGTCCTCAGACTTCTTTACTTACCATATTGTGTGATGAAATTCTGCCTGATGAATTTGATATCATATTTTTCACTCCGAAGCATATGAGTTCATAAGTTGTATTAATTCATCTATAGGATGAACCTACAAAAGCTACTGAGAGGGTCCTCGACGGTGGATGCACCAACCACATGACTGGTGACAAGAATCTACTGATGAATTTGCCACTTGCCCCATCTCATCTAAAGCATATCACCTATGCTGACAAAGGAAAAAGTAAGGTATTGGGTCTAGGTAAGGTTGCAATGTCAAAGGACCATCACATGGGTAAGGTGATGCTTGTGGAATCCCTTGGGTTCAACCTCATGTGTGTCTAATGCTTTGTGATCTTGATATGGTTGTCATCTCTGGAAAATATCGTTGCCTTGTCATCATGGAATCTGACCATTCCAAATTCTTAGACGGCTTTAAGAGAGGAGATCTATATATTGTTGATTTCTCTATAGGTCCTGAGCCTGCCACGTGCCTACATGCAAAGTCCTCGGAAGACTGGTTGTGGCATCGATGACTTGGACACACTGGTATGAGGAACTAGCACACACTCATGAAGAAAAATCATGTCATTGGCATTGAACGTGTCAAATTCCTCATGGACCACCTCTGTGGTGCTTGTGAGTCTGGGAAGATGACTAGATCCAAGCATCCCTCAAAGACAATCATGACCACGACTCGACCTTTTGAATTGCTTCATATGGACCTCTTTGGCCCCACTCATTATTCAACCCTAACAAATTCTTCAAGTTTGTATGGCTTTGTCATTGTTGATGATTACTCTCGTTACACCAGAGTGCATATTCTTCTATACAAGTCTGAAGTGCAGGATGTCTTCACACGATTTGCTTCAAGAGCCTCAACAAACTTCAAGCATATCAGGAGTGATAATGGGACTGAGTTCAAGAATACAAATATCGATGAATATCTTGATTAACTTGGTATTACTCATGAGCTATATGCCCCATATACTCCTTAGCAGAACGGCATCGTGGAGCGCAAGAACAGGACTCTGATTTAGATGGCTCGCACCATGCTTGATGAATACAAGACTCCTCGTTGTTTCTCGCCCGAGGCAATGGATACAACTTGCCACATAATCAATAGGTTATATCTTCACAAATTGCTCAAGAACATTTCATATGAACATATCACTGGCAAGAAACCAAATGTAAGTTATCTCAAAGTCTTCGGTGCAAAATGCTGGATTAGAGATCCTCACCATAGTTAGAAATTTGCACCGAAAGCACATGAAGGTTTTATGCTTGGTTACGAAAAGGACTCGCACACCTATAGAGTCTTCAACACCTACCACCAAAAGGTTGTTGAAACTGTAGGTGTGCGGTTCTATGAAACTGATGGCTCGCAAAGAGAGCACCTGCCTTCTGTGCTAGATGAAGAGTCTGCTGAGGAATCCATTAAGCTGAAGTCTATTGAAGATGTCATACCCACTGAAGAAGTCATTCCAACCAATGAAGACATTCATGCTGATACATCTGAAGAAAATGGTGCTGAAGAAAATCCTCAGCCACGTCAACCTACTAATCCAAGAGTTGCAAATGAAGTGTAGATTGACAAAATCATCTATGACATCATAGAGCTTCACATTTGATGAAGCGTTCGAGGAGCCTCACTCGCTCAAGAGCATGAGATCTGACTAACTTTTGTGGGCACTTTGCTTTTGTCTCTATCATACAGCCCACCAAAGTTGATGAAGCATTTGAGGAGCCTGAGTGGATTCAATCTATGGAAGAGGAATTGCATCAATTCAAGCTCAATAATTTGTGGGAACTTGTCAAGTGGGCAGATCCTCGCAAGCACAACATCATAGGTACCAAGTGGATCTACCGCAACAAGCAAGATGAAAATGGCTTGTGGTAAGAAATAAGGCTCGTCTTGTAGCTCAAGGCTACACATAGGTTGAAGGAATTGACTTTGATGAAACTTTTGCACTTGTTGCTAGACTTGAAGCTATTCGCATCTTGCTTGCTTATGCTAACCATCATGATATCATCTTATATCCAATGGATGTGAAAAGTGCATTCCTCAATGGTAAGCTTGAGGAAGAAGTATATGTTGCTCAACCCCCAGGTTTTGAAGACCCTAAGCATCCTGACAAAGTCTTTAGACTCAACAAGGCCCTCTATGGCCACAAGCAGGCCCCTCGGGCGTGGTACGACACTCTAAAGGAATTCCTCATGAATAAAGGCTTCAAACCCAATTCACTCAACCTAACTCTTTTCACTAAATCCTATGACAATGAACTGTTCATATGCCAAATATATGTGGACGATATTATCTTTGGCTGTACTAACAAACATTACACTAATGAATTTGCCTATATGATTGAGTGAAGAATATCAAATGTCTATGATGGGAGAGTTGAAATTCTTCTTAGGTCTTCAAATTCGTCAGCAAGACAATGGCATCTTAATCTCTCAAGAGAAATACCTGAAGGATATACTGAGGAAGTTCAACATGCAAGATTGCAAAGGCGTCGAAACTCCAATGCCTTCAAAAGGCCACCACTGGACTAACGAAAATGGTAAAGATTTCGATCAGAAGGTATATCCCTTCATGATTACCTCTTTATATCTATGTGCATCTACGCCTGATATTATGCTGAGTGTTTGCATGTGTGCCCGATTCCAAGCAACACCGAAGGAATCACACCATAAGGTTGTGAAAATATTCTTTGATACTTAGCTCACACACCAATGCTTGGATTATGGTATCCCAAGGGCTCAAATCTTCATATTGTTGGATACTTAGATGCTGACTATGCTGGAGATTGTGTGGATCGCAACTACCTCATGCACATGTCATTTCCTTAGACGATCCTTAGTGTGTTGGTCCTCAAAGAAGTAGAACTGCATGTCACTATCTACTTCTGAAACCGAGTACATTGTTGCTGGTTCATCTTGCGCTCAGTTGATGTGGATGAAGCAAACCCTCATGGACTATGGCATCAAGGTGAAGAATGTGCCTCTCTACTGCGACAATGAGAGCGCTATCAAGATTTCTTACAACCTAGTTCAGCATTCCAAGACCAAGCACATCCAGATTCGTCATCATTTTATTCGAGATCATGTACTCAAGGGTGACATCTCCATCGACCTCATCCTCACTAACGAACAACTGGCTGATAACATCATAAAGCCCTTGGATGAAAAGAGATTTTGCAAGTGTCATGTGAGCAAAATATCTTGGAATCTTCAAATGATTCATTGAAAAGACACACATCCTAAGACTTATGCAAAATTGATGAATTAGATGTGCAACACCTGAAGTAACGTTTTTCAATAAATGAAGAATAACCCTCTAAGTGTGAAGAAGTTAATGAATAATTTGATTCCTAGAACCCAACGACAATTCTACGTGGTGTCTGAAAACATCATTCTTATACGGCTGGTCACACTGCCAACCATAGTTGAAATTCTTCAAATTTGAGTTTTTCGTCATTTTGCAAATTCTTCAATTTTTCAAATTCCTCAAGTTTGCATATTCCTCAATTGGTAAAATTATTCAAACTATGAAACCGATGTTCTTAATTGACTATATATATTTGAGTTTTCAATGTCCTCAACAACATTCACTTATTGCTAATTCTTCAAGTTGATTTTCATCTAAGTGAATGTGATCGGACCCGTTCCCCCTCTATGCTAAACTCAACCCAGTCTGTTCACAAATTATTCATATGCGTTCTACTTTGAAACTTGTTCAAAGTCTTCATTGTGTCCTTGACTGCTGAAGAATTATGTCCTTGGCGCTTCCCATTCAAACTGTTCCGATTCCCACGACTGGATAACCAAGGATCCCTCACTATCTCCCCTACTCAGAACGTGGGTCACACATGTTTGGGATATAACCCCATGGAAAGACCTGCCAAGGAGGGTCCGGGTCATACGTTGCGGCTCGTTATCATATGGGCTGGAAAAGGAAGATTTGGCTACACGACGGTTCATAAGATGGGCTGAGACGGAGGCACAGAGACGGGAAGAAGACACAAGACCCAGGCGGGTGAGCCGCCCAGAGATAGCCTACCAGAATTGGCAAGGCGGCTTAGAGACGGAGTTAGACACGTTATAAGAGTCGGTATGAGACTTGTGTAACGTAGGGTCTTGACCTCCTATATAAAGGTGAGACCCGGGGACGTCTTAGACAGAAAACCAAATGATTAAGAGCTAGGTCAAGCGAATACACTCCCTTGTAATTGATACCCCAATCAATACACACAAAGCAGGACATAGGCTTTTACCTCATCTAAAGGGGTTGAACCCGGGTAAAACCGTGTCTTTCATCCCGACCAACCCCTTTGAGTCCACCGCCTTAGCGATGGCCTCAAACCTAAGTCTTCGGACATCTACCGTGACAAAACCACGACAGTTGGCACCCACCATGGGTGAAGGTCGCCTCCTCTTGATCGGCGTTTCAGCCACCATAAGGCGGGGTTGGGGCCCCGAACTTACTCCATCGAAGAAGGTTAAAAGGAGTGCAACGAGTTGTGAACTTACCCTCTTTTGATCTGCAAGGCCTACTTATACCTGCCTGCAAGCAGTTGCTGCGTGCCAGGGGTGTAGCAAGCTATCAACTCACCCCCTACGAGGGACTCTTACAACGGCGAGGGAAACTCTCTCATCTGTTGTGTACTCTACGCCAAGTGGCTCGTCGTACTCTTAAGCAAGTGAAGCTATTTACGGTTCCAAACGACGGATTTATGTCACGTGAGAAGTAGCTTATGAGCCTGGGGTACTCACCCAGCTACAAATTCTGGTCAGTTGCGCCCTTAACAGTTAATCTCTCCTAGAGAACCTAAGCTGTTCAAGATTGGTGGTCACTCTCGTTAGAGACCCTGCACTCTTAGGCAGTTCAAAGTAATAGTTCCCCCAGAAGGGCCAATAATGAGTTTTCAAAAAACGGAAAAGGGAAAGCAAGAGCATCATACATTGCATAGATATCATAAGCCGGGTCAGAGCAAGATTATGAAAGAAGCAAGGATTTGCAGATATTAAACATCTCCGGGTTATGCTTTTTCAAGCCACCCATACAAACATCACAGGATATTTTCTGTTTTATTTTTTGCAAGCTCTATCTCTAAAGATGAGTTGCTGTTAAGACATCATAAGAAGATTGCAAGGTTTATTACAAAGCTCTCCAAGAGCTCAAAATATGAAGGACTTAAAGTTTTGCATACACTTCTTCATCTAGGCGGTTTAGCTGGCTGGGTTACATTCATATGAGAACAAAAAAAGTTTAACTGGCTGGCGGGTCATCTTGCGCCGGGTCTTCAGGCTCTTCGATCTGAAGATTATCCACATCCTAGTTGCAGTTTAATTAGGCTTCGAATTGAGCACCGTCCAAAAGAGGAGACGGATCAACGTTAGGGGCTAAGAGCGGCGTACGGCATGCAGGGATTAAATCTCTGGCATCAATGGTTGGGCAGCGTAGCCGTTGGTTGTTCTCATCATAAGCCGCCTGATAAGGAGTCGAATCCGTCTCATCAACTAGTATGGCGGCAAGTCTGCTAGAGGCCTTGATGCATTGGGCAATCCACGTCAGTGAAATCTGAGTCGTCATCTTTCTTGGAAGGGAAATAGTTCATCATCTCCTTAGTGGTTAACTCAGGAGTGAAGGCCAGGGACCGTCTTAGTGCAGCTATGGCCCCTCTTCTGGCGGCTGATCGCCTCATTTCGTCCACCTGTCTGGGCAAGGTTGACAAAGTTTCTATAACACCCTTCCTAAATTTTAGGACGTACTTGGCCGTCATCATGGACTTGATAGTATAGAGTGCTCCACTATAGAGTTGCTCAGTCAAAGTATAGAATGCCTTCAACTTCATCAGACTATAAGAGGAAAGATGGCGGCTCCTCTCGCCTGCAAGGAAATAATTCAAAGTAATAAGACGCCTGGCAGATATTTCTTTCACAAGGAATTTTTTTAAGCCATGCATACTTACCAAAGATAGCAGAAGTCATCTTTGATATGTGGTCTTTGAGAGTCTTCAGCTTTGCTGACGCAAGTTTTAGCTACTCCTCAGTATGGATGGCACGCTTGGACAAGGCAGCTTGTTCAGATTCAGCCGTCTTATTATATGCGGTGAAGTCGACCTGGAGTTTCTCAAGTTGTTCGACATCCACCCATAATTTCTCTTCTATGGCGTCTCGGGCGGTTTGTTGCGTGGTCAGGTTTTCCCTTATGCCGGCACATTCAGACTCGGCTGCGTCTAGCGCCTCCTATATTACACAAGTGAAAGATTTTAAAGATTAAGTCACCAGGGTGGATCTATTTTTTGATACAAGGCCCCAGATGATTGCAAGCAATGTACTTGGCACTTGGGGGCTAATGTCTATGTTTTCGCTCCAAGTCTAAGGTGAAATTCCAGCTCATCATTATCATAATGCTCCGAACTTGGGGGCTACACCCGGTGAACTTCTCAAATATGAAAGATCCGGCTCATCATTATCATAATACTCTGGACTTGGGGGATACACTTGGATCTATGATTTACCGGCTTATATGAAATATAACCCGTTACTTGGGGGTTACAGGTTAATCTCTACCCAGTATGTCAAAGGTTTGGAAGACCCGGTCCATTATTTGCAATGTTAACCCGGTTCTTGGGGGCTATGTACGGTGTGACAGCCCAAGTGTTATCCCTACCTTATTTGGCATGTAACCCCATGTATGAACCTTGTGTCATGAGCTATGAGATGTTTTCCAACTTGGTATTCATGTGTGGTTGCATTCATGCATCATTTTGTCATGCATTCTTTTCATTTTTCTTGCCATGTGTCTTGCTATGATGTGTGGTGGTGAGTGTGTTTGTTATGTGAGGTGTGAGGTGTTGTGGTGGTTGGATCCATGTGTGCATCTCCTCTTCTTTTCCCCTCTCTTTTCCTTTGCAACATCCCCTTCCAATACCCCCTCTCTTCCTATTATTATTATTATCATCAGATTTAAGTTGTTTTAAAATTGTTTAAAAATGTTCATGAGGTGGGCCCATATGTTTTATGAATAGTGAGTATGATAGTCTTGATGTTTGAAGCTTGTGTGACTTGTGTTTTAAATTAACAGGAGCTGCCATTTTATATATTAAATAAATTACTTGCTCTATAAATCAACTTAATATTTTTATTAAAAAGGGCCCTTTATTTCATCCACAAAAATATTTTACTTTTCTCTTAAACCTTTTCTTATCTCAGGGTTTTAATTTATTTTGTGGCTGGTTTTACAAAAATGGGAAAACCCTTTGCTTCTTCTGTTTTATTTGAGAGAGAGTGAGAAAGAGAGAGTGGGCCGTGGCCCAGTCCACGTGAGCAGGGACGGCTACCTGCTCCCGTCCTCTCTCCGCCAGTTCAGTGTGAGAGGGGCAGAGCTCCGCGTCGCCTTTCCGTCGCCGTCGTCGTCTGCCCCGTCCCCTTATAGTCCCCTCGACGTGTGTGTCATTCCCCCTAGGGTTCCTCTCCCTCCAAGCGTCGCTGCCCCCCTTCTATCCTCCTCTCTTGTCCCTGGCAAGCCAAGTTTCAGAGGTTCCAGAGTGCGGGTAAGGTGAGTTTCATAGGAGTGCTCGCCGCCACGGGAGCTCTTCGGCGAGCCACTCGAGCAGGAGGTCGTCGGGGTCGTGCCGTCGTCGCTTCTTCCTCCTCGGCGTCCTCTGCATCCTCGAGGAATGCCAAGGCCGCACCTTCTTCTTCTTCCTCGTTGTTGCCGGAAGCCCTGCGTCGCCGTCTTCTTCCCCTTCTTCGTCTCCGGCCATCTCCTTCCCCTTTGTCGACTCCGTCGTGACCGGCTTGTCATCGCCTTCCCCAAGGTGAGCTGCCGGTCCCCGTAGGCCTTCTCCGCCGTGCGTATCGCCGTAATTCCTCGCCGCCAGTGTCTGTCGCTGCTGAGAGCAAGTCGAGCACCCGCCACTCGACTTCTTCCTCCTCACCGCAAGGTGAGCAGGGGAATGGGTTCCCTGGCCGTCCCCGCGTGTGCGTGAGTAGTTAGGGTCACTGGATCCGCGTGTGTCACTAGAATTTGGCCGCCTCCGCCGCCTGTCTCCGTTGCTCTGCTTCGTGAGTTTCCTCAGTAAGCGCATATGTGTGTGTGTGTGTATTAGACAGATCGATCCCCCCTTCTGTTAACTTTCTAATCGATAGCGCAGTGGTAGCCGGCTCGCAGTGTGACCAGGAGGTCAGGGGTTCGACCCCCGAAGTCTCCCCTTTCTCTTTTTTTGTGTTTTCTTTTCTTCTTTGTTTTTCTTTCTGTCTTGCTATGTATATGAGTGTGTGTGCACATGTTCATGAGGTGGTGGTGTCTCCTTTTATTTTTGTTGTGTGTGTGAGTGTAGAGTGCACTTGTGTGTATGCACCTATGCATGGGTGCACATGTGTATGTGTGTGTATGCTATGCATACACCCATGAGTGTGTGTGTGTCTCCTTTCATGTTTCTCATGTGAGTGTAGTGTGCTTATGTTTGTGAGTGTGGGTGTGTGTGTATGATATGCATACATACATATGTATGTGGGTGTGCCTTGTGTTAAGGAGAGTGTATATGTATGTTTGTGTGTGTATGTGCCACCTAGGTGGTGCATACACATGCATGTGTGCTAGTGTTGTTATGTGTGTAGATGAGGGTATATATGCATGTGTTTGTGTCTGTATGTTCTACATGCACTCACTTGTGAGGTATGTGTATGTGTATGTGAGTAGATGGCATGAGTAGATATGCATGTGTAGGTATGTGGGGTTGTTCTTCTTGCATGTTGCAGCCATTTTTAGTGTAGATGAGCAAGTGAGTGGATGCTAGACCTTGTGCATGTATAGATCTATGTGTATGTGAGAGCTCTCATGTGTATATGTGCATGTATATCTCTCCTAGCTTGTTTTCTTTTCTTGTTCTTGATGCTATGCTATGCCTAAGTACCTTATTCATGCCTCTTTACCTTTTCCATCAAGTGTCCAAGATAGGGCATGCCATTTTGGCCTCTTACATAAGTGTGTGCAAGTGACATAAGTCATCCATGCCATTTTGGTGATTATTTCGAGCCCCCCTTATCTCCCTCTTTCTCCAAGCAAGTATAGGGGTATGAGTAATGCATTCGGGGTAGAATGGACCCAGGAATGCATCTGTGAAGTCAGATTTGACTTTGAGTCAACTTCACAAAACTGCATTTTTATGTTGTGATGTCCTTTTGTCCATTTAATATGATTTAATCCATGAATGATTTAAGTTCTTGCCAACATGGAAGTGGTATTTAAGGTTGCAGGGAATGTCCCGGTAGTTTTGTTATTTATGCTAAGCCACCAGGTCAGTGGCTACCTTGCTGTTAAGTTGCTATGATGATGTTGCTTTCTGCCAACCTGAAATATGGCTAAGTTTGGGAGTTCTGTACTTACCGTTATGCCATGAAGATTGGGTTGTATCTAGTGATATGTTTGGAATTTGCTCATGCTAAGTGTTAGATATTTGTAGTACATATTGCCCTATACCATCTTGTTAATTTTCATGCCAATAGGAGCTCTATAGCATATTTAACCTGTGCTGTCAACTTGCTACTTTATTAACTCAGATTCCAGAAAACTGGAATTTTCACTGTCCTAGAAAACTGTTTCATCATGCCAACTCAATTGCTTCTTGCTTATTGATGTGTGGCTCCTTTGCTGGTGGTGTAATTGGATGAATTGATGTGTATGTTGAGTAGATTCTGTCCATATCTTGTTTGTGGCTGTATGGTTCTTGTAGCTCTAGTTGTGATCTGTAGAAATTGCTATATTGCTGTTTTGTGACAGATTTAGTGTTTGATTGTTTTGTGGATTGTGGGAGCTATGCTCCATGGAATTGATTGATTATTGAGTCTATTGTGATTGATTTTTCATCACCTATGCAGTGGCTGCCTTGGAATGCCAAGAATCAGCCCATGGCTTGGTGGTCTTGTGACTTTGCCTCCATACCTTGTCATGAGCGTATCGTGAGAACCCTAACTCCGTTTCTTGCGATCTTTATTTGCATTTCTATCGATTTTGCATGCTGCATCCATATTTGCCATGTTCATGCATGTCTAAATAGCTTAACATGAGGTTCTGTCCAGAATCATTAATAAACAACTTTGCACGTGAAACATGACTAGTTTTGGATTGCCATGTTAGAATTCTTCATAAATGAATCATGCATCATTTTGATTGTGCATTGCACCTTGTTTGGATGTTTATTGTTTCTGTTTCTCTTGGGCAGACGCGAGTGTTGATACTGAGTACGAGGACCCAGGAGTGTACCACTACGAGGATCCCGCTACTTGTTTCACTAAAGAACCAACAGGCAAGATGATCGTACCCGGATCCCGATACTATTTTTGCTTGCTAGTTTCTTGCTCTTATTGTTACAATTGCGCTACCTACCTATTGATATCAGCCACCATGTTTCCATGACACCCTCTAACCTCCACATCCTAGCAAACCTTTTATTGGCTAAGTTACCGCTGCTCAGCCCCTCTTATAGCATTTTAGTTGCAGGTGCACGTTGTTCCATGTGATAACATGGATTGGATATCACAATAATTCTGTTATTAATTTAATGCACATATATATCTTCGTATTGGTGGAAGGCTTGGCCTTTTGCTAAGTGTTTTGTTCCGCTATTACCGCCATTAGTTCCTTGTTATCGGTGTTATGTTTTCCATACTTTGCACTCCTAACATGCTCGGGGTTGTTATGGGGACCCCTTATTTATTCGATTGAGATTAAAACTTGTCTGGCAAGACCCAACATTGGTACTACATTTGCTTCACAACTTAATAAAACTGCATAGGGTCTTGCAAACCAGTGGATAATTTAATCAGCCCTCGGGCCAGTGCTCTGCATGAGTGTTGGTCCAACCCAGAGCAGCTTATTAACACCGCCTGGGGCAACTCGGTGATTGGCGTGGTAACCATCGCTCATCCGTCGTGTCCTGAGAATGAGATACACGGCTCTTACCGGGTTCGTCGACACGTCGGGAGGTCTTGCTGGATTTGTTTTACCTTTATCGAATGTCTTGCGTGTGGAGTCGGACTTTCTTCGGGTTTACTCGAGGTGTTGGAATTCCTTTGGAATTACCTATGATGATCGCGAGATCCGCGGTCGAGGCATTCCCATGGAGTGTGGTTAATTTGGTAATGGATTAGTTGGAGCACCCCTGCAGGGTTAAATCTTTCGGAAAGCTATGCCCGCAGTTATGTGGCAACTTGGATATTTGTTTAACACCCGGTTATAAGAAACTTGAAGTAAACTCTAATTAAAATACACCAACTGTTTGAGTAGCCATGATCGTCTCTGCTCGTGAACATGGCCTGAGAGAGAACATGGTGGGGTTATGTTTGACGTAGGTAAGTGTTCAGGATCTCATAGAGATCAGTCTAGATTCGATCGTTCTTCATGGCCACTCATATTTATTTCATTTTGCGTAAGCTAGCCACCATATATGCTTAGTGCTGCTGCAAACTAAACACTTACCCCATCCCAACCTTTAAGCTTGAATAGTCTCGGCTCCCGGGCACATGATAGCTGAGTCCCCTGTGGCTCACAGTTTACTACAACACTCCAGGTACAGGTTTAGATGAGTACGTGCAGGATGACCTTACCCAGCTCCAGTGGGAGTTCGATGAGGAAAGAGGCAGGATGTACGTGACGTATCCGGATGAGTAGAGGATCTGGTCGTGATCTTTGGGGCAGCGAGATAGTTTCATCTGCATCTGTTTGATTGTTTGATTTCATCCGTAGCCGGACCTTGTTTTCATCTTGATGATTGAACTCTGAGTGCATTTGTAATTTAGCATGTGGCGAGTGTAAGCCAACTTGTATACTCATCCCTTCTGTAATGTATGATGCAATGTTACTATGCTTGCTAACGGCAAGATGCGCCTCTATCCCTTGTGAGGCCCTCGTGTCTTAAAATGGATAGGCAGCATCTTGGGCGTGACATACGGGTATAAGAGAAATGCAGTAGATGAAAGATACCTCATATTTTTCTTCATCAAACCAACAAGTTTGGTCTCCATGTTGTGACTGGCAGAAAGGCTGTTCAGATAACCGGCGTGCAGGTCATCTACAGCCATCTTCTCCTAGACGGGGATTGATAACCCGTCCCGGTGATGGTAACATGGGGGAGAGACGAGTCTTCAATGGTAGGATTGGGCGGCTTAGGGTTAGCCGCTGGACTATTGGAAGCCGCCATATGATGACCCGCCAATTCTAAGGGCGTGGAAGAGCGCTCAGGTGCTTCCTTGTTAGCGTCAGAAGGTTCAGCATGAGGGGAGAGAGATGGCTCAGCAGGATCCGGCTATTGAGTGATAGGAGCAACGGTAGACCATCCTGTTTTCCTACATTTGGCTTGCGCCCTGAAGGTGCAAAGTGTTAGCACACAGTACTAAGGTAATACATGTAATGTACACACGGCAGGGTGAAAGCATACTCTGGGTTGACATTCATGGGAGGAAGTTTGGAGGCAGTCGAGTCGCCAGAAGAAGGAGGTGACTCCTACAAATTAAGTCAATAAAACACAATAATAAGACAACATTACACAAATATAAGACAAATGTTGGGTTCCTGATAAGTACCTCACTGGGACGTTTTTGCGGTGCCGGGGAGTTGGGTAAGCCGTCCATAAGATCCCTGGAGTCGGTGCTTCGAGTCTAACGCTGAGAATCATGTTGCTGTTTTTTCAAGGAAAATTTGGGGTCCAAGTAAGCAAGAGGATGAGAAAAAGGAACTTTTTGGACGACCCGCCGTATCTTCTCTTGTGTTATGTTTTTTGAGTTGGAAGAAGTATAAGTTACCTCAGGGGCGTTGGTGCGGCTCGTTTCTGTTTCCTCCTGTGTACAATCGTTGCCAATAAGTTTCATAAAAAGATGGCCAAGGGAGTCAAGTTCTACATCTGAATCGTCGAGTTCAAGCAGGTTTTAAGTCAAAGTTTTATGTTTGCACCCACGGATGTAACCCGCCTAAGACTTTTTCTTCATGGGAGGAGTGTATTTTTTTCTTCCAGAAGCTGGAATTGGCCTGTAGGCAAAGCCGCCAAAAGATTTAAAGTTGCCATAAATAAGGTTGAAATAGAGAGAGAGCAAATTTGAAAGTCGTCCTTACGTCCGGAGCTGGATTTGCGACGCAGAAGGGTTTTAACCCGATCGTATGACACACCTCCTCGGATTCGTGGGTAAGCCCTTTGACAACAGAGTTGATGTTTTCTTCCGTCAGGGGTGTGTGGTTGAAGCACAGAGGATCGTTCTCATCGCCTGTGTACTCGCACATAAGACGGTGACGCCGGCTTAGTGGTAAGACCTTCCATGAGATCCAACAGCGGGTTAAGTCAACTCCCATCAACCTGTTCGCCAGAAGGGCCTTGATTTTGGCAAAAGTCGGAGCGTACTTCGCTCGTGCTATAGCCGACATCCGATCCGGAAGCTCAGTGGAAGTGCATATCCGGGTAGGACGGTAACCCGACAATGGATTCACTCCCTCTAGAGAGCTGTCTCTAGAATAAAACCAAGTTCTGTTTCAGTCTTTAGGGTGGCTTGGCATAAGGACGGCCCAGTAAGCTAGATCTCTTCATCTTTGGATGGAGACCCCGTCGAGTTCCAAGCTTGGTCCAGCTGCCACCTCCGTTTGGCGGTTGACATAGAAGAAATCGCGGAAGAGGTCGATGGATGGCTCCTCTTGCAACTAAACCTCACACAAGACATGAAAGTTGCACAGGTTGGAGACAAAATTTGGGGTAATGTCTTGAGGATGTAGTTTAAAGAAATGGAGAACATCTGAGAAGAATTTTGAGCCGGGCGGGCAGAAACCATGAAGAAGGTGATTGGCAAAGATAAAAAATGTCTCCTTCCTTAGGGGTAGTATCTTCTCTCGCCCCGGAGTTCAAAGAGATATAGCTAATCGTCCTTCTCCGGCTGATCTCCTCTAGTAGTCGATGTAGGAGTCCAGAGAACTGTGTCGGCGAAGACCTCTGCTGACGTCTTGGACGGAGTCGGAGTAGTCATTGGAGGCACTGGAGGAGCTGATGGAGCCGAAGTCACTATGGCTAGAGCAGAAGATGAAGGTCTCGTCTCCAGAGCTAGCAATGTAGGTGTCCTAGCCTTAGTTCTAAACTGGGCAGTTGTCCTGATAGGTGCACTATCCTCATCGTCATCAGAAGACTCAGACTCTGAAGAGCTCCGACGGATAGGAGCTTCATCTACTTCCTTCTTGAGCTGGTTGACGTTCTTGGTTAGCCCATCTACCTTGTTATTAAGAGTTTTAAATCTATCCTCAAAGATGTTCACAAGGCTCTCTTGACCATCCATAATGGTTTTGATATCCTTCTTCATGTCCATGATAGTAGAGATCAAGAGATCCATCTGCTCGTTCCTGTATATCTAGGGACCTGTGCACTAGTGGCTCTAGCTGCCTCTACCTCTGCCTCTGCCTGTGCCTGAGCTACAGTTGATGTGGGATGGTTTGGGTCAATCACCACAACATTGTCCTCGAGATCTAGCTATAATGGCAAGTGGGGTCTATCCAGAGCAAAGATGTGCTTCTCAAGTTTAGAGTTGATAAGCATCTGAATGTAGGGTGCATAGCAGCATGAGCGCTTCTGGTCAGCAGCAACCCTCTTCATAGTTTCTACAACCAAATCCATCACTCGAATCTTGGTACGGCTATCAAGATGGATAAGCATGTTGACGGAGTAGCCATGAATCATCTTCTCATATCCATACATGGGCATCAATGTGTGCCTCAAGTTGGTGTTCATGGTACGGAGGCCATCCTAGAGGAAGTAAATAGATCCTAACTTGTGTGAGTGAAAGTTAGTAGTAGGAATAGCATTGTACATATCCTTCATAGCATTATGGCTCTCCTTGGATTCAGTGTAGACATCCAAGTCACCTTCTTCTAACTCTGGTACTCCTAAGATTGTAGCCCATTCCTCAACTATAGATTCGTATCTTGATCCTTCAATGATTTCATACTATCCTGCCATCTCCAGAGAAGTGAGAAATGCAGTAGAATTGCATAATCATCTCATCATCCCAAGCAGTAAACTCTCTGCCAACTAACTGATCAAGACCAATGTAGTGAAAGTTTTCTTGCACACATGGTAAATAAATCTCAGTCTCCTTGATATACTTCCAGTCAACGTATCTCATATCACTGACACTTGGACTCCTGTCAAGCAAGATTGTCTTACAGAAATATTGTTGCTCCTTGGTGTAGAACCTATAGTCCACAACAGTTTTTCTCCTATGGGCATATGGATCAATAGATCTCTATGCCCTCGAACCAGAATCCTTCATCTTCTTCATGTCCTCAGCAATTGGATGGCTGGCAATGTGTTCAGGAAGGTAAGGTCTATGCTTCACCAAAGCTATCATAGAATCATCATCCTCAACTTCTCTAAAAGTTGAACCTTTGTTCTTCTCAGCAACTATAATATGTCTAGATGTCCTCTTGGGCTTCTCTGTAGCATCCTTCTTAGGTGTAGCCTTGGTGCTCTTTGAGGGACCTGGCTTTGGCATAGCTTCTGCCAACAGCTTCTTTTGTTTCTTCTTCGGAGGAGCATTGGCAGTACAGCCGAAGCAAATTTTTCAGTCACACCGAGACTAACAACCTTCTTTCTAGGAACATGACACCATTCTCGGTTACACCAAAAATAGGCACTCGATTCCATCGAGGTGTTCTCAGTGTGTTAGAAAACCAAATCGGTGATACCGATTATTTTGCATAGGTTCTACCAAGATACATGAGGCAGACGACAAAACCTAAAAAAATCCATCGTTCACTATTCTATTGAGTTTTCTTGTGGAGGGAGGGATGTGCAATAGGTGGCTTATAGAAAAATCAATCTTCATTGCGCAAGAATTGGACGGGGAGCATAAGGAGAATCGGATCCGTACCCTAGATTGGTGACAGTTCTGCTACTGCGAAGACGGCGGCGAAGATTCCCGTTGACGGCGAACATACCAGCGGCGGGGGAGCGCGGGGAGACAAGGGTGACGACCAGGGGGTCCTTTGCGGCAGCTTAGGGTTCTGAGGCCCGATGGTTTGATATTGAATTTCAATGTATCAGGGTCCATAGCTTATATACCCTTCGCTGTCGTTGACACCGATTCCAAATTTTCGGTGTCACCGAGTTTATCAGCTGTCAGCTGATAGGGAAACTTGGTGTAACCGAGAATATGGAATCAGCAGTACCGATATTAGAAAACTAGATCAACCCTAGGCAATCGCTGAGACCGAGTTTTTGAGTTGGTTCCTCCGAGTTGCACTTGGGAGGTTTTAATGGTCAGTCCTTTATCGATACGGAACTCCGAGTGCTCCTCACACAGAGAGATCGAAAAGTACTTGTTCAAATTTTGTGATGCAGCATGAATAGAATATGAGGTGAGAAAGCATAGATAACAAGAGGATTGGTTCTAGTCATTCTAGTACATCCAATTGGCAAATGAAAAATCAAAAGCCAAATAGCAACAATTGGATATCCTCGAATAAGTAAATAAATGTAGACCAACATGCTCACACAATAAAATGTCAAATGAAAACATGGCAAACATTCATAAACATACTAGCATCGAACAAGCACTTGGGCGATGATTGAGTCATCTATATATGAGTATATTGACTTAGGAGCCAAGTAAGAATACTTGATCCTAGGTCATCCTCGTCGTTTATGCACAAGTGGGGTTACCACTTTTACATAAAGCATTTAATGTTGACACATGCTATGAGATGCTTTGACTCAAGTCTTAGAGTAAAGCTCCCCCATGATGTGACATCCCCCCATAGGAGGGATAAACTAACCTTGGGTTTTGTCGATGAAGACTTCTTGTAGGTGAAGTAGTGGTGGATGCTCAAAGTTGTTGAAGATCGACAAGAGTTGGGAGCATCCTTGTTGTTTGATTAGTCTTCTCACCTACATGGGTTAGTCCCAACACACAAGAGACAAATACAAGGATATCTATGGACATGGAGTGCAAAACATATATGATGGTGTCCATTGAACTATTGCATGATGTTGATGTTGATTGCAACTATTTCTTGCCAATAATGAATATGAGTTAATTTCATTGGCGGAGTCACCCTCAAGAACTTCTATATTTCTTATTATTGGGGACCCACATCAAGTTGATGGGGATCCTAGGTGTTGAAGTAGCACTTGTAGAAGTTGAGCTTGTAGTAGCCTTGGGATCCCACTTCACAAAAGCTCGGGATTCATCTTCATATGAATCAATGTCCTCTTGAAGCTTGTTCTTGCCCTTGAGTTTGGGATCTTGTGCTAGAAGGTCATCTTGAGCTTTTGTTCCCTTGGGAAGTGTATTTTCATACTTCTTCCTTTTAGGAACAAACTTGGGATTGGGGTATTGACCATCTTCCCATTCAACTCCATTAGCGTTGAAGTAGCCAACACCACGATTCTTCCGGTATCCCCCGTACTTGTATACAATCTACTCAAATTTTTTGCACCCTTCAATACTCTTCTAGATACCTTTCTCTATAATCCCTTTAAGAGAAGAGTTCGTGGCTAAGAGAAGAGTTAGTGGGATCAATAAAGATACTAGTAGCAATATCATTGGATTTATCATTTTGACTGGTACTAGTTGAAGAACCTTTCTTTCCTTTGTTATTATCTTGCTTAGTATTAACTTGTGGCATGAATGTAGACAAGAGGAGTCGCTTGGCTAGATAAGACGAAGTATTCTTTCGAAGATCGTCAATGATAGCTTTAAGGAACTCATGCTCTTGCTCTAAATTAAGATTCTCAAAGCGGAGCTTCTGATGTGTCCTTACAAACTCTCTATGATCTTGTAGAGCAGACTCGTGAGCTAACTTAAGAGTGTTTAGTTCTTTAGTTAGTCGTCTATTTCCAACTTATCATCATCGCGTGACTTATCTAGAGTAGAATGATTACTAGCAAGTTCATCTTGACTAACATTACTAGATTTGTACAATAGAAAGTCATCTTCAATTAACAAGACATCTTCATCACTCCTGAAATCAAGATACTTGGGGTGTGATACCTTGGGGCCTTTAGCCATAAAGCAACATCCACTCCTTTCGTTTGGTGAATCAAATAGGTCGTAGGAGTCGGTTGTCACTAGTGCAAGTCCGGCAACACCCACATCTTGACTATAGTCGGAGTTGGACTGGTAGCTTCTCTCGGAGTGGTTGTTGGATTCGGAGCCAGAAAACCATTCACCAACATGAGCTTGATGTTTCCTTCTCAAGTAGCTCTTGGTGTACTTGTGCTTCTTCTCCGAGTCCCTAGTTCTCCTTCAAGGTCTTCATTCATAACGATCATCCCTACTCCTTCTCTCTCTTCGAGGTGACTCATCTCTTGAGCTTCGTCTTCTTGGTGAATCTTCTTTCCTTTTGTAAGGAGTTGTGCACTCATTGGAGTAGTGTCCAGGCTTGCCACAATTGTAGCAGTTTCGGTCACGACTTGATGAACACTTCTCTGGATATCTTGAGTTGGATCTTTGATCTTTGCTTCTACTCTTGTAGAACTGTTTGAATTTCTTGACCATGAGTCTTATCTCTTCATTTGTGACAAGGTTGTCTCTTGAAGTTGTGGGAGCATCACTTGTGGCTTTGTAAGCACCGCTAGACTTATGGTGAAGCTCTTCCTTGTCCTTGAGTGTCAACTCATGAGCAACAATCCTTCCAATAACTTCTGTTTGCTTGAGATCTTTGTAGTTGGGCATCATTTGGATCAATGTGCATACGGTGTCATATCGATCATCCAAAGCTCGAAGTATATTCTTGCTGATAATTTTATCGGTCATTTCCTCGCTTCCTAAGTCGGCAATCTCATTGGTGATGAGAGCTATCCTAGAGTACATCTCAGCGACTCCTTCACCATCCTTCATCTTGAACTTGTCAAGCTGACTTTGAAGGACATCCAACTTAGACTCTCTCACATATTTGGTACCTTCATGCATATCAATCAAAGTATCCCAAATCTCTTTTGCATTCTCAACACGGCTGATTTTGTTGAATTCTTCGGGGCATAGGCAGTTGAAGAGAATGTCTCATGCTTGAGCATTGAGTTGCAACATCTTCAATTCATCCGCAGTCATTCACAATCCTGTTCCCTTCCATCCGCAAAGAATTCACCTTGAAATCCAGCACGAACTACATCCCAAATGGAGGGGTTATGACCAAGTAAATGGATTTTCATTTTGTGCTTCCAACTAGCAAAAATTGTTCCATCAAATTATGGACCTCTGCGGTTATAATTTCCCTCACTATACGCCATACTCTCCTAGGTTGTGAAACCAATGCAATGGAGACCAAAGCTCTGGTACCACTTGTAGGATCGAAAGTAGTGCTAGAGGGAGGTGATTAGAGTATTTGACAAATTAAAAATCTACGTCTTCCCAATTTTATGTCTTGGAAAATTTTAGCATTCATAGCAAGTCAAGTACACCCTATACATGCATGTCTACGAGTATTGCAGCGGAAAGTAAAGACAATCATTTAAGTAAAGGAAGGGTAGGAAGATCAAACACAATTGGTGACGCAATGATTTTTCCCGTGGTTCCGATAGATGGTTCTATCGTACGTCCACATTTATGGAGTCCTCAACCCACAGAGGGTAATGGTCGCGAGAGTCCACGGAGGGCTCTACTCTCAGAGGGTTCCCCGAATAAGCAACCTTGACTATACCATGATGGCCTTTGTCCACATAGGACTAGCCTAGCTCGGGTTATATCTTCATGAAGTAGGCGATCTCCTTGCCCTTATAAACTTCTTGGTTCACTCCACAACACGGAGTAGGTGGCTCCCAAGCGACACCTAACCAATCCAGGAGGCACCACCCTCCAAAACGTAATTGGCTCGATAATGTCGATGAACTCCTTGCTCTTGTGCTTCAAGATGACGGACTCCTCAACACACAATCACTCTCTCACAGATTTGGCTATGGTGGAATGGATTGATTGGGTGGATAGCAACTTGGGGAGGCTAGAGATCAAGATTCATATGATGGGAATGGAATGGCATCATCTCAACACATGAGTAGGCGGCTCTCTCTCAGAAAATCAGTAGGTATGAGTGGGGAACTGTTTTGAGTGTGTTACGACCGGTTTACCAGGATATTAATTTCCCAGTATATGGTCCTTGTGCTCACCAGCCCCAGGATTATTGTTAGCTGATGAGGCACAATCTTGATATACAAACTCCAAGCAAATACAAAATCTGAAGTACGAGACCATTGTGGTCTATGAGTACAACAAAAGTTTCTAGTGGTTGATGGCGTAAGAGGTTTGCGGATCATCAACGTCTATGGTACTCCATTTCTCACTGGAACACCTGATGTGGATAACTCCTATCTTCACACGGCTGCTATCTTCATTGCCTAGGTTTCGGGGCTGTTGTCATTTCACTCCTCTCCAAGCAAGAGATCTGGCCAAGACAATAGCCAGGGACAAGCCAGTGAGTACTTTGAATGTACTCGCAAACATCATGAAAATAGGTATAACATAGCAAGTGATAATCATGCACTGAAATAATCCACGATCACTTAGTCGGTCACAAAATAAAATTCATGATGCATGCAATCAGGTCATTCATATTAAATAGGAATAAGAAATTAGAGAATGAAAATAAAATAAACCGATCGGGTGTCTAAAGCGACGCCTTGAAAGGATAAAAATATAAAGCATGCCTCAGTCGGGCATCTGAGCGATGCCATATAAAGGGCTTATAAAAAAATAACATGCGTTCCACAGTCGGGCGTTTGAGCGATGCCACCTAAAGGGCTTATAAGGAAAATAAATAACAAGCATGCCACAATCGGGCGTCTGAGCGACCCCACATAAATGGCTTATAAGGAAAATAAATGGCAAACATGCCACAGTCGGGTGTCTCAGCGACACCACATAAAGGGCTTATAAATCAAACAACATGCATGCCACAGACGGGCATCTCAGTGACACCTCATAAAGGGCTTATAAAGCAAACAACATGCGTGCCACATTCGGGTGTCTGAGCAATGCCACCTAAAGGGCTTATAAGGAAAATAAATAACAAGCATGCCACAGTCGGGCGTCTGAGCGACGCCACATAAAGGGCTTATAAGGAAAATAAATTGCAAACATGCCATAGTCGGGCATCTCAACAACACCACATAAAGGGCTTATAAAGAAAACAACATGCATGCCACAGTCGGGCATCTCAGCGACACCACATAAAGTGCTTATAAAGCAAACAACATGCATGCCACAGTCGGGCGTCTGTGCGACGCCACATAAAGGGCTTATATAATAATCATAATGAGTATCCAGGAGGTAGAACCATCCCAAGTGATACTCGGCAAAACAAATAAATAACTTGGTTAGTCCACAACAACAACAACAACAACAACAACAATAATAATAATAATAATAATAATAATAATCATTTGTCATACGACATGCTCAATATTCCGGTTTAGAAGTTTTCCTCCGAAGACCGACACTAAGACCGACACTTGACCCATCCCAGATTGTAGTCCATAACCGCGGATACGGCTATTCGAATAGATGTAAACTCTGCAGAGGGTGTACTATTTACCCATGAGCAATGGATTTCTTTAGTCCACCGGGACTAATTCCGCTTACGGTCTTTGAATTGAAAATGCACCTGACCCGCACACACCAGCTTAACTTACCGGTGCCTAGAATCACCCATGAAACTCGTTAAGAAAACCTCTAAGTGGGGAGTCCACAACCTCGATTAGCTTGGGATCAAATTTATACCGGGCGCTACTAAGAGGTGCCCCCCTCTCGATCCTAACCGGAAACATCCATGCCCCCGGACCAGGTGGCATGCCTACCGGATGCACCCAGTATCTTCCACCATGGCCTCACTATACGGTGTTTGCCAAGAAAGGGGTTGACAACATACTGAACCATACCGGACCTGCACCGGGGACAAGTGGTAGTGCAAAACAACCATGGGGGTTACTGGAGCAAGACTCGATCTATGGTCGACTCAGGAGGTTTATGTGTTCCTTGCATGATTAGCACAACAGAGATTTTTCACAGTTCCAGACAGAATCACCGCTCATTACACCCCTTCATGCCTCACTAACACTTCCTCGCTCCAACGAGATGTCAACACCAAGCTCATGTCTACCGAAGACAGAGACATATCCGGTTTCCTTCCGGTAGGCAGGGGTGGCACGAGGTGGTGACTACTGCCACAAGCATCTCAAGTTTGATAGTAAGGATTCCTCATCATGCAGTTTGCAAGCATGAGCACACCTTCATATGAAATAACACGCACATCATGTCAACTTAGTGGTGTAGTTTTATTCGTCACAACAAACATCACACAACGAATATTATACCAAGGGTTCAGAATGCTTTCCTTTAAGGTGTAGGGAGGTAGGATGCACTCCAAAACTCTAGCAATTTTACTTCTTCCCCATTCTATTTTAGGAATTACTCTAATTAACACACAATTCAAAAACAACACATAAATTGATTTAAATATTTCTGAAGTAAATCTTAAAATAAACTAGGTGGAATTAGAGAGTGGTGGGAAAAAATCAACAAATTTAGAGTTTTATTTTAGAAGATATAGCCAGTCAAAGTAGGAGTCCAAATCTGTTTTAAACTAAAAAAAATAAAATAAAACACTTCGGCGATTTTACGTTTTCCAGAACAGAAAACGTACTGCGATGGTTTACGCTTTCACTTAAGACGGCTCCCGGTTGGCTCTATCACTGACGAGCGGGGCCCATGGACATGTTTGACTACAATGAAACTGGTCCTCCCCGTCCTCCGGCCGAGAGTGAGGAGTAACCTCCGGCGATCCCTGGTGGCGATTCGGGGCTCCACTCCGGCAACCGAGGGCACCTTCGGGATCAGGGGCTCCCGATGGTCTCGAGGGATGGGGGATTTCTTATCGGAGAGCGTAGAAGCTCTGGTGGCTTCGATGACCGGCGGACGGCGGCACAGGTGTGCGAGGGATCTTTACCCATGGCTCCTCTCATGTGAAATTGAGATGGGGAAAGCATTCGCGGTGCCAGGGCGTGTTCATTCTGACACAGAAGGGGCAAGGAGGAGCAAGTTGGCCTCGAATTTGACAGAGGGAGGGGCGGCCGAACCATGACCGGAGTTGGGGAAGACAACCTCCCCAGGTCAATTAGGGTCTAAGGGAGCTCGAGAGGGATGATGGATGTCTTTCTAAAGGTCTGGTTGAGCTATGGGGTTCTTTTACAGGCACCAAAGGTCAGTTCGTCGGCTACCCGTGGATAAGCACGACGGCGATGACACTATTGCAGAACAGGGGAGGTGGTCGCTGACTGCCTTATCTTGAAGAGGAAAGCGACGAGATTGTAGATGAGCACGACGAGTTGCGGGGTCTTGGGGCGCGCCAGGTGGCCCGTACGACACCGACCACCGTAGGCAACGATGGTGGCTAGCGCTAGGCTCGTTGGAGATGTGCCTGATGCTACGGTGCTTGTGAATGATGCATGCCAAGCTTTGGCGCTACGCGGGGAGCAGAGAATGGTCTAGAGCAAGCATGGGGCGGCGCTGTCCAGGGACGCGGTGGCTCGGGCACAGCATGTGCAAAATACGCGCTCTGGCTATGCCCGGTGCATGCACGGTGACCGTTCAACGAATTTCCCTGGTGAGCTAGGAGGCTTGGATGCAAACACAAATTAACAGGGTAAGGTTAGCACTAGCGAGAAGAATAGTGGACATGTTGGTTTGTCTAGAAGGGGAAGTTCACAATACAAATGTAGAACCATGCCAAATCTGGTCATGAGCTACATGTGTTTGATGAAATGCTAGTGGCATCTAAAGGACTCTGATGGCAACCAAACTTTCGAGATTGGTGGGTTCCTCGTTGAAATAGATGGTGGTTGAGTTGGTTTGTGAAAAAAGAACTTTGCCATGCAAGTTTTAGTGGAACTCAATTCTGGACAGAAAATGAAAGGGGCAATCTGGTCAACTTAAAATATGCCTATGGGGCTGATGTCTTGGACTTAGGGGTTTGGTAGGGTTGACTACAAGTAGGAAAAGATCCCATGGTCACTAGAAGAATTAAAAATAGGGTTGCAGTGCAAAATACCAAACTAGACCAGAACGAAAAATAGGATGGTTTGCTCAAAATTTACAAAACACAATGCTGGGTTTTTACATAAAAGTAATCCAGGGACATCACATGGCCGCTAAAAGTTTTCTGGAAATTTTAAATGAATTTATAGAAGGGTTGTAGTGCAAAATGTCAATCTGGATCATAATGAAGAAGAGGATGATTTGCTCAAAACTTCCAAAACACAAGGTTAGGTTTTAGGACAAAAGGGATCCAGGGACAACTCATGTGATCTAAAAAAAATTATGGAATTTTTAAAAGGGTTTATGAAGTGGTTGTAGTGTAACTCATGCCTTTAAAAGAATGAAAATGCCTTTACAAGAATTAAAGCTAGGCAAGTTTTATTATAAAAATTATTTCACTGATTTTATTAAATGAAGTAATATGCTTGAATAAATTATTTAAGTCCCACCGTATTATTCAAAAGTTTCAGATAAGAGGGAAAAAATTGAAATCCACAGAAAAGAAGTAGCTCTGAAATAAATAGAAAAGTCACAGAATAGAAAATAAATCTTTTTGACACAATTTTAATTAATAAAACAAGATTAATTTTTTGGGGTGTTACAACACTACCCCCCTTAAGAAATATCTTGTCCTCGAGATTTGCTAAGGACGTATTTTGCAATAAGATTACTCGTACCATGCGATAATCGTAACATGAAAAACAAGTACACCACACACATGATATGACAGGGTCACAGTAGAATCGCTAACTAATATGCTGTTGTGGTGTACTAGCAAGGTAATCGATTATGTGATAAAAGCATGTGCGGTCCTGCATTTAGTGTACGTGGCATGTGAGTCGTATAACGCGAGGGTATGCAATTTAAATCCTTGTTGGAAAACATTTTTTATTGCAGTGGTCTTTTAAGAAAGCCCTTGCTATGGAATTTGCTATAATGAAAACAATCGATTGTTAAATCACAGCAACCAACTTCAAACAACACAATAAACTCGTACAGAAAATTCTAAAACACAGCACAGATATCACAACAAGCGGTCAAATGATACACAAACTATTACAACTAAGGTGCTGACGGTTCAGGTAATAAGCTATATTTCATGAGGAATTATTACCTGCAGAGGGATATATCCTTCATCTACTCGGAGCGGGTGGGGGCTCAAAAAATGCGTCTCTCTTAGTCTGTCCTTGGGGGCCTGCTAATTGCAATTAGGGTTTAATACATCAAGGGTCAGGAGAAAATCCATCACCTGCTGGGTCAAGCGCTCTCGAGCGATGACATATTGCACCAGCTTGATTAGTGTCGAATCTTTCTCCGCTCAGGTGTAGGGACAGGATGCGACTTCTTTGGCTGCTGCACTATTTTGGGAAATAATAATACCCACGTTCACTGGCAAAGGGTGCCAGGAGTTGAAGACGGGTAACCACTCCATAAGCAGCAATCTTTATAGTCATTACTGGAGTGGGCATAGATTTTCCCGATGAAGGAAACTCCCATAGGGTCTTGGTTTGGGTCTACCCGCGGGTTGTGCCTGACTGTTCAATATTTTGAGGAGGTGAAAGTGACCCCTGATTTGAATAGCTTGTACCAGGATGGCTGGGGAGAACTCATCATACTGTGGTTAAAAACTCACAATTATTTTAATAAAATTCCCCGGGGTTGCATCTGGGGTCTTTATATGACTCCCACGGTTCGACGTGAAAAACAAATGGTTGTGGAGGCAGTGCACAAGGTGAGGGATGCTTGGTAAGGTCAGGCAGTGGCCTCATGTATAGCATCTGAGCTAGATGACATATTGCGGTGTGAGGGCAATATTAATTGTCGGTTCTGTTATATGGTGGTCGGGGTCAATGTTACAGATATATATATCGCAAAATGCGATGTATTAGTGTGGTTGTCGGTTAGGTGTCCTAATGGTAGCTACGCTCAGAATTAAATAAGAGACTAGATGCCCAAATTATTTATGCATGGTTACTTGTAGTACTATTAAAGATAATGCCATACAAGCAGCCTGAAATTTATTATTGGCGACACACAATCACAATATTACATGGCATAGTAATACTGAGACTCGGCACTACTCGAGTGGTTTTGTCTACTTCATTCATATCTAGGCGAGAATGCCTTGCGGATGTCAAGGCTTCTCTTTGGGCTTTACCGTTGGGGTTGACTGGGTTAGGGCAAACGTCTCCTCATAAAAGAGAACGGAGTCTTCCCTCACAAGCTTGCGAATGGAATAACTGAGGTGTCGATCACGGGCGTGTGGCTTACTGGGCTAGTCTGATAGTTTGAGCACCGACTGCCAAAAGCTATCGGGGTCATTGTGTGGGCTATAGTATAGGATAGGCTTGACTGTGATTATGGTCAGGTCTGGTGGGTGGTAACCTAGGTTTTCTTGACCCGACAAAGATAGGATTAGCCAATGGTCAGCTTGGCTCTCATACCAAGGTTGTCAGGACCGGTTTTCCAGGATATTATTTTCCCATTATATGGTCCTTGTGCTCACTAGCCCTAGGATTACAGTTAGCTGATGAGGCACAATCTTGATACAAAAATTCCAAGCAAATACAAAATCTGAAGTACGAGACCATTGTGGTCTATGAGTACAACAAAAGTTTCTAGTGGTTGATGGCGAAAGCGGTTTGCGGATCATCAGCGTCTATGGGACTCCATTTCCCACAGGAACAGCTCACCTGGATAACTCCTATATTCGCGCGGCTGCTATCTTCATTGCCTAGGTTCTGAGGCTGTCATCATTGCACTCCTCTCCAAGCAAGAAATCTGTCCAAGACAATAGCCAGGGAAAAGCCAGTGAGTACTTTGAATGTACTTGCAAACATCATGAAAACAGGTATGACATAGCAGCTCATAATCATGCACTGAAACAATCCACGATCACTTAGTCAGTCACAAAATAATATTCATGATGCACCCAAGCAGGTCTTTCATATTAAACAGGAACAAGCAATCAGAGAATGAAAATAAAATAAACTGATCGGGTGTCTGAAGCGACGCCTTGAAAAGATCAAAATATAAAGCATGACTCAGTCGGTCGTCTGAGCGACACCACATAAATGGCTTATAAAAAAATGAAATAATATGCGTGCCATAGTCGCGCGTCTGAGCGATACCACCTAAAGGACTTCTAAGGAAAATAAATAACAAGCCTGCCATAGTTGGGCGTCTGAGCGAGCCCACATAAATGGCTTATAAGGAAAATATATAGCAAAGATGTCATAGTCGAGCGTCTCAGGGACACCACATAAAGGGCTTATAAATCAAACAACATGCATGCCACAGTCAGGCATCTCAGCAATACCACATAAAGGGCTGATAAAGCAAACAACATGCATGCCATAGTCGGGCGTCTGTGTGACGCCACACAAAGGGCTTATATAATAATCATAATGAGTATCCAGGAGGTAAAAACCATCCCAAGTGATACTCAACAAATCAAATAAATAACATGTTTAGTCCACAATAATAATAATAATAATAATAATAATAATAATCATTTATCATTTATCATACGGCATGCTCAATATACCGGTTTGGACGTTTTCCTCCGAAGACTGACACTTGACCCATCCCAGACAATAGTCCTTAACCGAGGATACGGCTATTCGAATAGATGTAAACTCTGTAGAGGGTGTACTCTTTACCCACGAGCAATGGATTTCTTTAGTCCACCGGGACTAATTCCGCTTACACACTTTGAATTGAAAACACACCTAACCTGCACACACCAGCTTGACTTACCGGTGCCTGGAATCACCCACGACACTCGTTAAGCAAAACTCTAAGTGGGGAGGCCACAACCTCGATTAGCATGGGATCAAATTTATACCACGCACTACTAAGGGGTGCCCCCCTCTCGGTCCCAACCGGAAACACCCATGCCCCTGGACCAGGTGGCATGCCTACCGGATGCACCCTGTATCTTCTACCATGGACTCCCTATATGGTATGTGCCAAGAAAGGGGTTGACAACTTACTGAACCGTACCCTACCTGCGGTAGGGACTAGTGGTATTACGAAACATAACATGGGTGTTACTGGGGCAAGACTTGATCTATGGTCGACTCAAGAGGTTTATGTATTCCCTGCATGATTAGCACAACAGATATTTTTCACAGTTCCAGACAGAATCACCGCCCATTACACCCCTTTATGCCTCACTGACCATCCTCGCTCCAACAAGATGTCAGCACCAAGCTCATGTCTACCCAAGATAGAGACTTATCCGTTTTCCTTCCGGTAGGCATGGGTGGCACAAGGTGGTGACTACTGCCACAAGCATCTCAAGTTTGATTGTAAGAATTCCTCATCATGCACTTTCAAGCATGATCACACCTTCACACGAAATAACACGCACATCATGTCAACTTAGTGTTGTAGCTCTATTCGTCACACCAAACATCACACAACGAATATTATACCAAGGGTTCAGAATGCTTGCCTTCAAGGTGTATGGAGGTAGGATGCACTCAGAATCTTTAACAAGTTTACTTCTCCCCCATTCCTATTTTAGGAATTACTCTAATTAACACACAATTCAAAAATAGCACATAAAGTTGATTTCACTATTTTTGAAATAAATCTTAAAATAAACTAGGTGGAATTAGAGAGAGGTGGAAAAAGAATCAAAAAATTTGGATTGTTATTTTAAAAGATATAGCCAGTCAAAGTAGGAGTCAAACTCTGTTTTAAACTAAAACTAATAAAAGAAAACGCTTCGGCAATTTTATGTTTTCCGGAATAGAAAACGTACCGCGTTGGTTTACGCTTTCACTTAAGATGGCTCCCGGTTGGCTCTGACGCTGACGAGAGGGGCCCACGGACATGTTTGACTATAGTCAAACTGGTCCTCTCCCTCCTCCAGCCGAGGGGGAGGAGTGACCTCCTTCGATCCCCGCCGGCGATTTGGGGCTCCATTGTGACAACTGAGGGCACCTTCGAGATCAGGGGCTCGCGGTGGTCTTGAGGGATGGGGGCTTTCTTACCAGAGGGCCTAGAAGCTCCAGTGGCTTCGATGGCCGGCGGACGGGGCGTGGGTCTGCGAGGGATCTTTACCCATGGCTCCTTTCAGGAGAAATTGAGAGAGGGAAAGCACTCGCGATGCCAAGGCAGGTTCATTCTGACAGAGAAGGGGGCAGGAGGAGCGGGTTTGCCTCGTATTTGACAGAGGGAGGGGTGGCCGAACCATGACCGGAGATGGGGAAGATGACCTCCCCAGGTCGATTGGGGTCTAAGAGACCTCGAGAGGGATTGTGGATGTCTTTCTGAAGGTCTGGGCGAGCTAGGGGTCCTTTTATCGGCGCCAAAGGTCGGTTCATCGGCTGCCCGTGTATAAGAACGATGGTGATGACACTATTGCAGAATAAGAGAGGTAGTAGGTGACTGAATGAGCTTGCAGAGGAAGGCGACGTGGTTGCGGATGAGCACGGCGAGCTGGGGGGTCTCGGGGCGCGCCAGGTGGCCCGTACAGCACCGACCACCATAGGCAGCGATGGCGGCTAGCACCTGGCTCGTCGGAGACATGGCTAATGCTGTGGTGCTCAAGAACGATGCAGGTCAGGCTTTGGCACTACGCGGGGAGCACCGAATGCTCTAGAGCGAGCTTGGGGAGCCGCTGTCCAGGGACGCGGCGGCTCGGGCGTAGCATGTGCAAAACGCACGCTCTGGCTGCGCCCGGTGCACGCACGGTGTCCGTTAGACGAAATGCCCTAGTGAGCTAGGAGGCCTGGATATAAACACAAATTAACAGGGCAAGGTTAGCACTAGCTAGAAGACTAGTGGACATGTTGGTTTGTCTAGAAGGGATGAGCTACAGGTGTTTGATCAAATGCCAGTGGCATCTAAAGGACTCTGATGGCAACCAAACTTTCCAGATTGGTGTCTCCTTCATTGAAATAGATGATGGTTGAGTTGGTTTGGGGAAAAAAAGAACTTCGCAGTGCAAGTTTTAGTGAAACTCAGTTCTGGACAGCAAATGAAAGGGGAAATCTGGTTAACTTAAAATATGCCTATGGGGCTGATCTCTTGGACTTAGGGGTTTGGTAGGGTTGACTACAAATAGGAAAAGATCCCAAGGTCACTAGAGGAATTTAAAATAGGGCTGCAGTGCAAAATATCAAACTGGACCAGAATGAAGAAGAGGATGGTTTGCTCAAAATTTACAAAACACAAAGCTGGGCATTATATAAAAGGAATCCAGGGACATCACATGGCCGCTACAAGTTTTTGTGGAAATTTTAAATGAATTTATCGAAGGGTTTAGTGCAAAATGTCAATCTGGACCATAATGAAGAAGAGGATGATTTGCTCAAAACTTCCAAAACACAAGGTTAGGTTTTACCATAAAAGTGATCGAGGGACAACACATGTGACTTGAATTTTTTTATGGAATTTTTAAAATGGTTTATGAAGTGGTTGTAGTGTAACTCGTGCCTTTAAAAGAATGAAAATGCTTTTAAAATAATTAACGCTAGGCAAGTTTTATTATAAAAATAATTTCACTGATTTTACTAAATGAAGTAATATGCTTGAATAAATTATTTAAGTCCCACAATATTATTCAAAAGTTTCAGATAAGATGGAAATTATTTGAAATCCACAGAAAAGAAGTACCTCTGAAATTAATAGAAAAGTTAGAGAATAGAAAATAAATCTTTCTAACAAAATTTTAATTAATAAAACAAGATTAATTTTTTGGGGAGTTACAGAGTGCTTCTGTTGCGAGTGAGCGGTGGTGGAGGGGTATGTATAGGTGTCTCCAAAAATCCAACCGTTACACCTAATAAGTCAGACTCGGTGACATTGATGTGTTAATCTCGGTGGTACCGATTTGCCTCAAAGGTAGCAACTTTTGAATCTCGGTGATACCGATACATAAAACTCGGTTGCACCAATAAGGTGACCAACAGTCTATTGCCAAACTCGGCGACGCCAATTCAACAAACTCGGTGGGATTCATTTTGTGAATTTGCGTAACAGGAAGTTACCAACCTAAACTCGGTGGCACTGAAATGGAATCAAATTCACCGAATAGCTAGGGTTTGGCTTAGTCTGTCTAAGGCTGAGAATCGGTGGCACCGAGTGGAATGTTTTGGTTGCACCAATTTTTGATATTTGGCTTTGGAAAGACTTTGCGGAAGAGCTTGTGTGTGTATGTGGTGATTATCACTTGTGCACGTATGAGCATATTGTTCATCAACAGTACCTTACCCCCTTTTAATAGTATTGGCTTTCCTATGGACTCAAAGTGATTTCTCACAAAAGGTAAAATGTAGAGTCCTCTTGGTTGAAGCTTTGCCAATTTATTTCCTTGCATCTTGTGGTATTCCACAATCTTTTTGTCCACCCATCATTGAACTTTTCCTTAAACATGCTTAGTGGAAACATTAGTTCAATGACATATATGTTGTTATTAATTACCAAAACCACCAAGGGAGCAAATGTGCTTTCAGCCGGCTAAGAAGGATCCCCTACTCGCTTAAATCGCGGCGACCACACGCTCATTAGCATCGTCCTAGTAGTTGAGTGGTTGGAGGAGGGAAAGGCGCTGCCAATCCATTGCCCCGTCTACTACCTCAGCAAGGTCCTCTCCACCTCCAATCAAAACTACCCCCACTACCAGAAGATGTGTTACAGCATATACATCGCTGCCAAGAAGATCAACCCATAATTCCAAGAGCATACCATCACCGTGGTGAGCATGGCACCGCTCGGCGATATCATAAGCAGCCGCTATGCTACCGGCGAGATCGCCAAGTGGGGAATCGCCCTCACCGACTAAGAGATACGATACGACCCACACACCACCATCCAGTCACAGGCGATGGCCGACTTCCTCGTCGACTGGGCCGAGACCCAGTTCATGCCGCATCAGCCTGACTCTACGCTTTGGCGCATGTACTTCAACGCTTCGAAGATGCGAACCGGCCTTGGAGCCGGCATCGTCTTGTCGTCTCCGAAGGGAGACCAGCTCAAGTATGCGCTCCTGATCCACTTTGCCGCCTCCAACAACATGGCCGTGTACGAGGCTCTCGTCCACGGCCTCCGGCTCGCCTAGGAGGTCGACATCCGGCGTATCTTATGTTTCGGCGTCTCCGGCCTCATGGTGCAACAGGTCTCTAGCGAATGGGACACTAGGGATGCCAACTAGCCAGCTACCGCTTTCTCGTCCAGCAGCTTACCATCTCTTTCGAGGGCTGCGAATTCCACCACGTCCCCTGGGCGGACAACGAGGCGGCGGACGTCTTGGCGAAAATCGGCTCCACCTGCCAGGCCATTCCGGCTAGCGTCTCCCTCGAGCAGCTACGCAAGCCGTTAATCAAACCTTCCACCCAATTGGAGTCAATCTTCATGCCTGTAGATCCTCCTGGTTCCTCGGTGGTCCCGGGGCCTCCACTGGCTAAGCCCGCCAATCCAGCCCCAGCTGCTGACGACACTGACCCCGCAGCCGTCATGATGGCGGTCGACCAGTCAGACCCGGGGACTAGGGAGTCTGGCCCGAGGGATCTAGTGACGGACCCGGGGGCTTAGGTTGCCCAAGATCTCCAACTCGAGACAGAGATGGCACCGGTCTCGGCTCCGTCATGGGCGCAGCCAATCTTGGCCTTCCTCATGCACGATGAGCTCCCTCGCCCCCCCTGATGAGGGGGTGTATGTGAGAGCGTGGCTTAATAGGAATGATAGGCTACTCATATCAACAAGGAATTCCTTCTTTTCCGGGAGCCCACTCAAAAAGAACTCCAAAGTAAAGTGTGCTTGGCTTGGAGCGATTCTTGGATAGGTGACCGACCGGGAAGTTGGTCCCGGGTGCCACGAGTGAGGACAAAGTGCGTAGGAAAGACTAGTGTTGGTCTGTGGGGCCAGTCTAGATCCCGCCAGGCGTAACAGGGTGTTACACTGGCTCAGGTGCGGAAGTGGATCAGAGCGGCTCCACACGTGGTCCTGACCTTCTGGACGGTTGTCGGGCTCTTTACCATCTAGCGCTTGAGGTAGAAGAGCCAGCACCAGAGGTCGAGGCACGGCTCCACCCCTAGAAAGCCCTACCAAAGGGCGATGAACGCCACCAGCTGTAGGAGGATGTTGGTGGCCAGGTGGTGTGGCTGCAGCCCGAATCGTGTAAGGAACCATCGGAAGAATGCGCTCGCCGGTAGGCCGAGCCCATGAAGGAAGTGTTCGGCAAATACCACCACCTCTCCATCTTGCGGGTCCGGCGCATTCTCCGCCTAAGCGACGAGCGCTTCCAGGTGCTCAGCCGGCGGAAGCTTGCAGTGGTGACGAAGGTGCTCGATGAAGTGCTGGTCGACGTTGCTGCCGTCCCAAGCCCCCTTGCCGCGAAGGCCCTCTCGGGTTTCATGTCCACGGCAGCGGGGCGTAACGGCTCAGGCTTGGCGCATCCCTCGACGAAGGCGGATGGGGAGGCGAGGGGCGATGAAGACGAAGCACTAGGGCAGAGGAAATGAATGCGCTGTTCTGCTCCTCTCCCCCCATTTAAACCCCCACACGGAGGTAGTGGGGCACGGATCCGTCGCGCATGATCCCCACTACTTCCGCCATGAGCGGGACAGACATTAACGCGTTCTGGGAACTCCAACTGATGACCCAGGTCGCAGAAGATCTGCGCGCCCAAGAGCCGAGGCCGTGGCCAAAGTGGTCCCCCTCCCCACGGCCCTGTATTGTCCGCCGCGTGGCTTGTCAGGCCGCAGCCCACTGTGCTCCCCACGTGGCACGACTCTTCTGCCCACCAGGGCCGTTGAGGTGTCCTTCGAAGTGTTGGCAGGCTACGGAGCCGACCGCCACGCTCCCGCACCTTCCGGCTCCTAGATCGCGCCTAATACAAGAGCATGAGACTCAAGTCGACAAGGTCTGTTGCAGCCCACCAGTGGGCCTCCCCTGCTCCTGGGACTACTGATGGGGGATAACCCCGGGGTAGCCTCAGTCGGGCCATTACTCCAACTTTTCAAAAGGACCACAGGACGAGCCGCCTTCCCGTGCGGTCCGGCTCCGTGCAACTAGCTCTGTTGGCCAGCCGGCTGGAGGTAGAGACTCCTAGCTCTCTGACTGGCGGTGCATCCAGTACTGTGGTCAGGGCATGCATGGCTAGAGTGGCCCCCATCGTGTCAGGGGTCAGCGCCCGCATAGCCATAGTGGAGCGAGCAGTGCCTCTGACCTCGGCTGTCGGTGTTCTGGGAACATGGGTACCCAGACCTACCGGCATGTGGCCCAGGACGCGTCCCACTCCGCCGGCCGGTATGGGCCAGTGCGGCAGGACCCGAGACAAGACCCTCGTGGGATCCCTAAGCTCGCGAGGAGGGCAGTGGCAAGTTCCTCAAGGGATGGGCCTCCTTAGGCCCCATGCGTAGCGGCGGAGATCCCCATGCGGCACCTAGCCTTAGGAGGCCAAGGGTGACGCAAGGAAGGACAGGTGAGCATCAGCACACCAGGCTGTACAGTTTCCCCTTCGGTGCAAAGGGAGCAAGGGAGTACGCGGGTTCCCAAAGGACCACCCAAATATTTCCACTCCGGTGCAAAAAGACCATGGCCTCGAGCCAGCAGGATGGATGTCTTCGCCGATCCCACCACTGCATCATCTACAATTACTTCGCAGGCGAAGACCACCTTTGGACAGGATAAGATGTACTATTGTCCCCCTTCAAATTTGGCCGCTATGGGATCCCTTCTCGCCAAAGCGATAAGGGAAGAGGACCCGGTGCACTATAAATAGAGGCTAGGTTGCACTAGAGATGGGAGAGAAGACGACGGAGAGAGACAAGAACACAACAGAGGCAACACCACCACAACATCCACGCGAGGTGAACCACCATTGTACTAGTTCATCCACTAACCTCCTCGAGAGGCAATCAACCAAAGCAGGAGTAGGGTATTACGCTTCGCAACGGCCCAAACCTGGGTAAATCATCGTGTGCATCTGTTTCCTCATCTTTGTGCGAGTTTGTCTTAGAAATCATCAAGTAGTGAGCTAGGAGGGCAAGGCAGCAGGGGTTCTCCGCACACGCCCCTATGTTCGAACATCTTAGGGTTTTGTAGAGCCCGAAATCTGACATTTGGCGCGCAAGGTACGAGGCGTGTCGGAACCCACGCGCAAACCTCGCCCCACCTCCGCTCGTCGCAATCAAGGCAAAGGGACGTCGAGCCCGTGCTGAGCTGTGGGCCGCTCGCATGGCGCGGGCGGTGCCGGTGGTGTCGGTGTCGAAACTGTCGGATCTCAGGTAGGGGGTCCCGAGCTGTGAGACTAGGATCGGTGGTAACAGGGGACGAAGGAGACAATGTGTACCCAGGTTCGGTCCCTCCTATGGAGGTAAAACCCTACATACTACTTGATTATATTGATGATATGATGGTTATAGACTTGACCTACCTCGAGATCGAATAGCTAAATCCAAGATGAGTTGTCCTCTGTTACATCCTAAAATGCTCCGGCTTCTATAGGCGCCGAGGGTACCTAGGGTTTTACACATGGTCGGTTACCCATCAAAGGGATAAACATGCCTATTCAGTACTCCAAACATGGAGGACACTCCATGATTACCAAAGCTTCCATCCTGGAGACACGGCCTTTGATGAATATGATGTTTGGCAAAAGGCCCATATAGTCCGGCCCATAAGAAAACAGGTCGGCCACCTGAGGATCCCCTAAACCAGGACTCCCTTAGTAGCACCCGAACTAGCCTCCAACACTAAGGGTCTTAGCGCAAGCTACTTCGTATGATTAGAGTCTTCTGCTTACAAGGTGGGTTCTTCTATCCAGTTAGTTATCGACCGAGTTTAGTTCGTCCTTCGGTGACACATAATTTTCCTGATCAGAGGATCACCCGAGCATCATGAATAGCTCGGCCCTGAAGGCCAAGTGTCAAGGGGCAAACAAAGTTTCCTGAGAACCTTTCTGATGAAAGGTCACCGCCCACCACGACCGCCGAACTAGTTGGCAAAACTCGATTCGTGGTTCGAGGTCACCTCTTCATCAGCACGATCCATCAATGTACAGATCCTGCTCCATTTTCCACGGGATATGTTTAATCATGTGCGTATAACGACACGTCTTGGGAAGGGGAGGGATTCATGATGCAGTAAAGGGAGGCTAAATGTCACACCCTGTGTTTTGCCTCATGACTAAGTTATCACGACTCAAAAATTAGGACCAATTAAATCAATTGTGTGATTGTGATGCTTGACTTGATTGCTTGTTGGTGCTCTATATTCATAAAACTCCTTCCTATTCTCAAAACTCTTTTCATTGATCCCCCCATCTTGTCCAATGATCATGCCATGTGAATAGGACTTAATTATACTTTTTACAAAATATTATTTTGGCCAAAAAGCATTTATTTAAAATAGGTTTTAAAAACCACCTAATTTGGGATTTGCGCTACAAGTCCCCAAATTGTTTGGATCCTCTTTCCCCAAATGCTTTATTTCAAACCCACTATATATAAGACTTCCCAAAACCACAAAATATTTATTTCAAATATTATTTTCCTATTTTATTTAAAGGATTTTTCTTAAGGCCAGAAATGGTCTTTTATAGGGAAAATTTATTAAAATGCTTTAAAAATATTTGAGAAAATTTAGGAAAACTCAGTGGACATATATTGTCCATATATAAGAGTTTCAACACATGGTCATGTTCAAAGTATTGGACAAAACCCTTCAAAACCATTTCGGCCTATTTCAAGAATTTGAAATATTTCAACAAGAAATATTCTCAAATAAATCCAGGAAAATTCTATCATGTCACATATGACATATTTGTTCATCTTGACAAGTTTAATATCAAACACAATTGTTTTGGTTCACCAAAATATCCCAAAATCCTCTCTGTCTAGATCCAAATTTGAGCAAATCTACATAGTGAAGTATATCCTATAGATCCCCAACTTTGTGGACATGATCTAATCCTCCACTTATGCATCCACACCAAGTGTTGCATCAAGGGGAGCAGGTTCACTTGTCCAAATCCCTCCAAACCCCTTTCCTGTTGATTTAAAAAATTGGGAATTTTTGCATTGTCAACTTTCCCCATTTGGTCCCAAACTTTTTGGGCATGCTCTAGTCACCAAATTATGCCACCACAACAAATGGAGCTTCTAGGAGAATGCCTTAGCATGATCCGATATATACAAATCCATTTGTATCCATTTCTAGGGTTTACCAAGTTTACATTGGCAACTTTCTTCAGATAATCTCAAACTTGGTGATCAGCCCTACTTTTGACCACCATTTGATCATGTTAAATCTCAAGGCAAGTAGAATTCATTTGCCTGGCCAAATCACCATCAAACACTTTTTGGTCATTTCTAATAGTCACTGTTTCCCCCTCTTAACTTATTCTTCTGGACCTATTTTTTTTTCCCACAGCCCTTAATTGACCCCTTATACCTCCAGTAAAAACCTCATGGCCATATCTCAATTATTGACATGGTAAATTTCTCGAGTACCCCTCTGGACAGAAGTTTCCCCCTCTCTCTCTCAACTTTCCTTCTCTCCTAAGGGACCCAGAGCATCCAATGCTCTATCTACCTTTTATACTCCCTCCTAGACCTTCTAGGCACTGGTGGTCGCGTCCAAACGCCAATGACATGCCGTGGCATGCCATTTGGCCGCTCTAGAGCGCGGTACAGTGGACTAGAGCAGTGTAGCGGCACCCATCCCCACATCCCGACCACCTTGGGCCTCGTGGTGCTGTCCCCCGAGACCACCTCGGCGTGCGTGACACGGCTAGCGGTCGGCCCGCACCTCCCTTGCCCTCCTTCTCCCCCTGCTGTGCTCGCCCGACACCGCCCAACACGGCTAGTGGGTGCATGAGCTCAGGGCCCTTCTAGATCATGCCCTGCTCCCCCATTCTCGTCCCCTCGACCTGGACGACACACACGAGCACCCTAGACATGACCCAGAGCGCTGATTTGGCCTCTAGCATCGCCTAGGCCATGGCTAAGGATATCATCCACGGTGCACCACCGCCCTGCCATATAAGGTCATACCCGAGCCCTCTCTCGCCTCCGTTCTCTCTCTCTTCCCCGAAGCTACCTCCTCGACCAACCTAATCCTCTCCATGTGCCTCGCTCCACCTCCTACCACCTCTTCACCGCCGCTTCGGCTCGCTCAAATTCGAGCAACACCAAGCTCCCCTCCCTCCCATTTCTCCACCAAAAGGGCTCCCAGAAGACCGGCAATCCTCCCACCTATTCAAGCTATCACCAGGTCACACAAATGTCGGAGCCATGAACGGCCGATGGCCTCCCCCGCCGCCATCAAAGCTGCAGTCACCTCGGTCCCCTCCAGTGGCCAGGACCTACCCCAACGGATGCGCAGCTTTGCGCTGACCTCGCCCATAGGCGGAGCACTGCGGGAGACGACCGGAGGCACCGGCTATCACCGGACGAGCGTCGGTAGGGGGCGACCGTCCTGCCAGCTGGCATGGGAGGGACCGCCTGTCAACGATGACAGTGACTGAGCCGGGCCCCTTTGTCGGGTTAAGTGGAGGCATATTCTGTGGGAACTGTTTTCCCATAAAGGAAACGGGCAGCCCGAAACGCGTCTTCGACGTCGCGCTGGCCTCCCGCGCGGCTGAAATAATGGGCCGGCCCAGCAACGGCTCCGTGCCGGTGCACTGTGCGGCCCAGAGGTTTTGGCCCGTTTAGGTATAGCTCCTTTTATCTTTTTATTTTCTAGTAGATTCAAACATTCTTAGTTTAATCATATGAGTTGTAAATTTGATGACTCTAGTTTCTGCAGACTCCTAAATTCATGAATAATCCAACTGTGTGCATTGGACAATTTTTCCTATATAATATCTGCTCCACCAATATTTTTGTTATAACTTGTATTATGGAAACACTTTGTAAATTCCGAGGAAATTGTTATGAAGTACAAATGGAATTATTCTAGTTCCTAGGTGCATACAAAAATCATGTCTTAGGGTGAAACCACTTTTAAAATCCCTAGGGAAATCATGCCAACTCTAAATCGAGTGAAACCACTTCCCACATGTTTCTAAAATCGTGCCCTATTTAATGAGTGCATCCACTCATTTTTATAAAAACATTGCCTGGAGGCTTCTAATAGGATCATCATTTCATTCATGTCCCTCCATTCAAAAATATCCCTTGACCCTCATCCACCAAAAACTCCTTAGTTATTTTTCTCATGACCAAAGGTGTCCAACAAAAATAAAACTCCTATTTATAGAGAACTTTTATTTTCTACTTGTTGAGTTTCTTATTTTGGTTGTTTACCGACGGTAGTTGATGAGATAAACAGAGTGCTCGAAGTGGACGAGAAGCATGTGAAGACCTCGAAGACGTTGCTAAGCCAGGTAAGCATCCCTTTGACCATGACTAAGAACCCTTTTATTTGCATGGCATATAGCACTTGTTTCCGTAATGTTGATCATGTTGATATGGTGACCACTTCGGTGGGATGCCCCCCGTTACTTTGCCACTGACACTTGCATCGTGCATGACCCTACCACCTTATGAGGGTTGCGCAGATGGGAGTAGATAGGATGCTAGTAGATGCTACGCAAGTGGGATCGGGAATAGGCATGGTGATGGAAATAAAAAGATGATTTCAAAGACTTTTTGGAAAACCCCGTCGGGTGCCACTAAAACCCGAGGGAGATGATGGTGAGTTGTTGGGTGACCACTTGAGAAAGAAGTGGTGTATCGGAACAAGTTGAGGGTGTGTTTTCAAAAACGGTGAGTTTTAAGTTCTGCTGATGGTCCCAACCTTACATGCGCAACCACGATACCCCTTATGGGATGGGGCTATGTTGATTACTTTGGTGGGTACTGGAAAGAAGCCCGCATTACTAGTGGCGGGAGTGGCGTGGTCACTCTCAATACGGGGTCGTGCCGGTATGGACGATCATGCATTGTCTTCACAGGCACCAAGCACACCGTTGGTCCCTACATGGATGCTACGAGTGATGTACATCATGTGGGCTGGGTACCAATTGAGTGGACTCTTTGTTTAGTATTGCTAGGGGAAAGGCATTGTTCTGGTGCTTACGTCGGGTATGTTACATACCGCGAGTCGTGGATGACATGGAAGTTCCCCGAGTCTTGTGGGTAAAGTGTGCAACCTTTGCAGAGTGTATAACTATTCGAATAGCCGTGTCCATGGTCATGGACATTGGAGGTCCTTCTTAAACTATGTCCAGATGTTTTCGCAAACTTGGTGTGTGTGTGTATGTGTGTGCGGAAGACCGAAGGATGATACTTGAGACTAGTCTAAAGACTTGATGTGATGAATGAACAGGAGATGTTCAACCCCTCTTATGATGATATCTATAACTTATTCATATGGATATCTGCCAACTGATGATGCTTACACATAGTTGCTTGATCATGACATTGCATGCAAAATTGACTTTCCGCAAAATACCTACTTAGTGCTATTTCATGCATTGTTATTGCCTTGTTCCAAACATGGGTTGCTTGCGAGTACATTCAAAGTACTCATTTGCTTGCCACTGGTTATTTTATTTGCCAGGCACGAAAGATCAGATTATGATGAAGATTACCTTGGTGACGGGCATTCGAGCTAGGACGCTTCCCAGTCAGAATGCCTGTAGGGTTAAGGCAAATGGCATGGGTTCACGCTATCGTTGAAGATTCTGCTGCAAGTTTATGAAAACTAGGCCTTATGGGCCAGATTCGAGTAGAACAGTATGTAATGGATGTAAGACTCTTGTTATTCAATTTCTGTGTGTTCAGTGAGCATTGATCTCTAGGATCATTGTGCACGTACATTCGGTGATCACGACTTATGAGTCGGGGTCCCCACACTTAACCAGCGACAAGCTTCATAAAAGGGAAAGAAAACCCCATGGCTTAACCACGCTTCCCATTCGTATCCTCTGCTTCCCCAATCTCCTGAGCCTCTAGAGCATAGATCTAGTTTTTCCACAACTCCCCCTCCGAGATCGGCCATGGATGGTTCTAGTTCCAATGACAAGTGGGAGGCTTCCACGGTCACTGACCAGGATATCCGGGACCCGAAGGACGTCCGCTACCTCCCGGCCAATTTTCACCACCATGCGCCGGAGAATAACGAGGTGGTTCCTACTCCCAAGCCAAGTGAGTGGGTGGTATTCATCCCTCACTTCATCCGGGGACTGAGCTTCCAACTCCACCCCTTTGTCAGGGGCCTCATGTTGTTCTACGGACTCTTCTTCCACGACCTCCCGCCGATCTCATTCATGCACATATCGGCCTTCATCATCGTCTGCGAGGCCTTCTTGCAGGTCAAACAACACTTTGTATTGTGGCTCAAGGTGTTTAATATCAAGCGCAAGTGTGTCACAGGTGAACACGCAGACTGCAGCGTGGCGGTCATCAGTAATATCCCCCATGTCAGATGGCCATCCAGCACCTTCATCGACACCATCAGGATTTGGCAAAAAGAGTATTTTTACACCATCGAGCCAAGGGAAGAACGTCGGGCTGCTCCAGCCGAATTCATATCCGGTTCCCCCACCAGATTGACCTCATGGCTCCGAAAGGGCCTCGACTGGGGGTCGCACACAGAGGTGGACAGCCTGCAGAAGCGCATCACCTCAATTATCAAAGGCAAGATCGAGCTGGCCAACGTGGTCCAGATCATGCTTCGATGGCGCCTCCTCACCTATCAGCGCCGGGACTCTCCCATGTGGGCTTATCGTCTTGACGATAGCCTACTATTCATTGGTTCTTCCACACCACTCTGGAGAAGCTATGGAAGGCGCTATTCAAGGCTCAAGAGAGCTGGCCAGCCGAGGAGGAGGATCAGGGCCTACATGCCGACAACCCTCCTTCCCGGGTATAACATAGTTTTTAACTGATTGGCTCTGTTTTTTGAAAGAAAATCTAAGAACCTTTCGATCACCTATGCAGAAATGGTTGGGCAAAGCCATGGGCATCAACTGCCAGGCACCTCTGCCCGAAGACAACAAGTCAAAGATGTTGTCGGAGATGCTTGTCATGGCGCCTTACAAGGCGCCAGAAAAGAAGGAGAAGAAGACAAGCTGAGGAGGCCTCCATATCAAGGACCAGCCAGATGCTGTGTCCAAGGAAACCCATGCCTCCTCTAATCAAGAGGAGGAGCATGAGGATGAGGGGGAAGGCGATTCCCCCTCGCAAGAAAGAGGGTGGCGTCATCGAATGCCATAGAGGCTGTACCTCCTCCTACCCCGAAGAAGGTGCGTCGGTCATAGTTGATTTTGCCCGACAGTTTGGACTCGGATACCGAGTTCGAAGACTTCAAGATGGTTCCTCAAAGGAACCTAAGGGTCAAGCCCCTAGCTCGAAGGTATGAACCTGAAGACTCCCTGAGCTATTAATGCCATGTTTTAAATGTTATTAATAGGTGGGCGCCTGTTGATCTGTAGCCCGCCACGCGTTCTCACCACCGACAAAGTTTCGGACATGGAGACTCCACCCGCTGAACTAGCGGAGAGCGGGACCACGCCGCATTCCACTCCTCCGAGTGAAGGATGCCACGGAGGTGTCATTGCAGCAGGCTCCTTTGGATCCGAGCACCAGCGGTGGGGCGCAACAATGTCATGGTTGAGGCTAACGCCTCAGCCTCCGAAGACCAGGGGGAGGAGCCCCTCCCAGATACTGGGGAGACATGACGAAGGGACGTCCAGTCCCCTCCAAGGTCATCCCCAAAGTGCACCATGGATCCGGAGGCACCGGCACAATCCCCGATAGGAGATCGGGTTAACCAATCACCCCTGGTGCCACCGAACAATGGGTGGCTGGTTATGGGGGAGGCTCTATCAAGCACCTCCATGTCGGAGGAGAACCGCACACTCATGTATGTGGTTTTACAAAGCATTCAGTCCGTTGATAGGAGACTGAAGGAGGCCTTTAACAGTCTCCTAACGGGCATCCAGGTGAGCCACGTAATGCTCTATTTGTGGAATATTAATTTCTTTGTGTTTATCGTTATATACATGGCAGCCCCCGAGCCCTAGGTGAGTTTGGTAAAACTCACCTGGGGGTCAATCATAAATCCATATCCGAACAATGTACACGAGGATATTTGTTCAGAATGTTCTAATAGCCCTTGAGTGGACCAAACATAGGGTCATGTTTATGACAGTTCGGAGGTTTGGACTCATGTAATGTGATAGAGGTTTGTTATTTATAGGCTTCATCATCAGCAGCGGCTGCTAATGCCTCCGAGCTAGACTAGCTAAATTGGAAGCTCAAGAGCTCCGAAGATGAGCTAGACGCTCTGAATAAGAGATTCGACGAGGCGCAAGGTAAGCCGGATTGTAATATCGGAATTTTTCATCACTAGTGATTCGTAGTGTCGATGTAGTATGGTTATATCTTTGATGCTTACACACCCTCAGCGAAGCAAATTGAGAAGCTCAAGGCCGATCTGCAGAACGCAAAGCAAGAGGCCACAGACGAGAAGGCAGCGGCCAAACAAATGGCTGCCACACATTCTGCTTTAAAAGCCACCAGAACCAAGCATGAAGCTCGAGTGGAGGAAATCCGGCAGGAGCTCAAGGACGCCGGCCAGAAGTGCGATGAGGTTGAGTAGAAAGGCAAGGAGGAGGCCACCGAACTATCCACTCTGAAATCTGATCTCCAAAAGGAGCGGGTGGATAGCCGGTGCTTCAAGAGCAAGTCCGCCAAGTGAAGGATATCAAGGATGGTAAGCCGTATTTATTGCAGTGTGTCTTCGGGGATAGCAAGTTCGCATTGCTTACCCAAGTGTGGCGTTCCTCAGGTGCCTAGTCGGACCTCCCGAAGAGCATAGCAGACGCGAACCAGGTCTATGCTTCGCGGGGAGACGGAGATGAAGCTCGACTATTTTCGGCGCTATTTGAAGCCTCCGAGCGCGCTCCTCTCCTCATCGAGCATATGAAGCATCTGATGGAGCTACACTGGATGGCCGAGCCGGCCATGAAGGATCTCTGTATCTGGCTACAGCCTGATGAGCCATTGCCGAGCAGCTACTTCGACATGGTGCAGAAGTTGAGCGATGTCTTGCTCCGGATCGATGCACTAGGGCGTTCCTCCTGTATCGAGGGAGCACGGATGGCCTTTTCAAGGGCCAAGGTGCATTGTCCAAGGCTTGATTCGACGAAGATAGCCACCCCTCCTCCGCTGCCTGGAAAGGAGCATAGGTGCCGTGAGCGATACTTCTCTGTAGTGATGGATGGTGCTCGAGCAATGGAGGCTCAGTGTTCTAAAGAAAACATTTATGAGTAATTGCGTTGTAATATTTGTGAAGTCCTTTTAATGCTTTGTGTCTATAATGCATGGTTTATCATGTCTTTAATGTGTTGCATTCACTATAACTCCTGTGTGGCCGTTGAAACTTAAAGTTGCGAGTCATCGGCTTCAGACCCCATGTAGATACTACACGGGGTGTCTCTACCTCTGCACTGTGACCATTAGCCGTGCTATCGGTACCCAAAGGCGGTAGTGTGAAGCGGACAAGGCAGTCAGAACATAACTAGGAGTAGCCATAGGAGTGCAAAAAAGGAATGTGGGGGGCTGATGACTAGCCCCCAACGGTTTGTGATGTTCGGATGAACCGCGGCTAAAAGCCGATATCGCATGGTTTGTATGAATACCAAACCCATCGTATGACACGGAATAACCTTTGACGAGGTTTTTAGTATAACACTTAAGCTCGCATTCGCAGACCGGTTCCTGCATACAATGACAATCAGTTTTCGGCTTTCTTCCCTGAGGTGTTTGACCAGGCTAGCTGGAAGCACAATCACCATGGTTCTCCCTTTTCCCTTTTAGCCAAACGAGCGGAATGTAAAAGGGCAAGCTAAATATCCGGGCAACCCAACTATTGACCCAAGACATAGTTCAGAACCAATGCATATAAAGCGGAATTCCGAGACGCCGAACGCAGAATCGGTTGTGCTTAGGGCAATTTTTTAAGTTTGAGCCTCTGGTCTATTAGCCGGTTGCATCATAATGTGTACCAAATAGTTTCGGAAGAAGAGGGGGGAAATAGAGTATGTGCCAAAAAAAGACAGCGAGGCGACCATGTATAGTGGTTTTCTATTTAGTTCAACAACTCTTATTATTCAAATTGCCAATGCAACTTTTTATAGGTACTTGAAAATGAAATATAAATTTCACAGGAGTGTTTCTACTATGGGTGTATGATGGGTGACCTTATATCCTAGATGTGCCCTGTCGTTTGTCTGCTCCTACGACTCCTAAGGAGTTTATACCTCTATGGTTTTTGCTATTCGGGGAGCGGACTTTGGAAAGAAAATCTTGAGAAGTTGTAGAAGTGTGAATGAGCTTTATGCTTTAGGAGGTACTTGATGGTACCTATGGTATGTCCAAATAGGTTTAATGGTAGTAGTTCGGTCCATCCAAACACTTACCCTTTCATAGTTTTCCCCATAACTGCCCATGGAATCTTGAGCGCAAAGTTGTGCCTCCTCGGCACGTGCTTTGCTGGTTCTCGAGCTGTGCGATGGGGGGCTAGTCCCTATTTATGGGGAGAAGAAGGTTTTGGAAGTTTGGTCTGAAACCGAGCTCGCTTCCCAACCTTACGTGTCTTTACGATAGATGTTGGTGTTTGTCGATCATCATTGTAATGGAATTAGGCCACCAGGGCCAATGCATGTTCCTCAGTTCGGAGGGAGCGCTCTACGTATACGTTGACAGCAATGACCCCCTTGGGTCCGGGCATCTTAAGCTTGAGATATGCGTAGTGTGGGACGGTGTTAAAGCGAGCGAACGATGTATGGCCTAGGAGGGCGTTATAGCCGCTGCAGAAAGGTACAATGTCGAAAATCAAGTCTTCGCTTCGAAAGTTATCGAGCAAGGCGAACACTACTTCCAGGCTTACAGAGCCGATGCACCAGGCTTCGACGCCTGGGATCACTCCTTTAAAGGTAGTGTTGCTAGGTTTGATCCTTGACGGATCTATACCCATCTTCTTCACTGTGTCTGAGTAAATCAGGTTGAGGCTACTTCCTCTGTCCATCAGGACTTTAGTGAGGTGATACCCGTCTATGATGGGGTCTAGGATGAGGGTGGCCGAACCCCCATGACGAATACTGGTCGGGTGGTCACGTCGATTGAATGTGATCGGGTACGCCGACCATGGGTTATACTTTGGGGCTACATGCTCTACAACATAGACCTCTCGAAGGGCATGCTTCCTCTCCTTTTTGGGCATATGAGTGGCATATATCATATTTACTGTTTTTATCTCTGGAGGGAACTTTTTTTGTCCTCCACCAATCGGACCGCGAGGATCATCCTCATCCTCGCTACGTGGGCTCTTGCCTTGATCCCCATATGCCAGTTTGCCGGCCTATTTGAATACCCAACAGTTGTAGTTGGTGTGTTGGCGGGCTTCTCTTGACTGCCATGGATCTGGCAAGTCCGCTCCATGATCTTGTCCACTGCGGTGGGTCCATTGCGATTGCCTTTAGGAGGCTTCTTCCACTGCCCTGGTGGGGAATTGCGGAAGCCAGCGCTAACAACCGTGTCCTCGGCATCACTATCGTTGTGCCGACGCTTATTATTGTTGCACTTTGGTTTCCCATTTCCGTCTCGAACTTCGGAGGTTCTGGGGTCTTTGGGGTTGTAGCTCCATCTTGCTAGCCAGTTATCCTCACCCGCGCAAGAGCGAGTCATGAGTGATGTAAGGGCGGACATTGTCCTGGGTTTATTCTGGCCGAGCTGTCGAGCCAGCCATTCACCCCAAATATTGTGCCTAAAGGAATTCATTGCTTCGGCGTTTGAGAAGTCAACGATCTAGGTTTTCTTCGTCAAGACCCGATTCCAAAAATTTTGTGCGGATTCTCCTGGCTTCTGGATGATGTTGCTCAGGTCGAAGGAGTCCGGCGGCCAAACATAGGTGTCCTAGAAGTTAGATCGGAATGCATCTTCTAGATCTTCCCAGCACCCGATGGACTTTTTGGGGAGGTTGTTTAACCAGTGCCGAGCTGGCCCCTTAAGCTTTAGGGGTAGATACTTGATGGCTTGGAGATCATCTCCTCGCGCCATATGGATGTGGAGAAGGAAATCCTCAATCCATACGGTAGGGTCAATTGTCCCATCGTATTGCTCTATGTTCATGGGTTTAAACCCCTCTAGGAACTGATGCTGCATCACCTTGTCCCTGAAGCACAGTGGCTGGACAGCGGCTCTGACCCGAGCTATGACTTGCCGGTAATTAGCGACTGCTCTAGCCCGGTTTTGTTCCAAACCTCTATTGTTGTGCTCGAGACGAGGCCGGTACCCTTCCTGTCTATCGGGTGATTATCTTCTAGATTCGTAAATGGATCTCGTACGACCTGCTCTGTAGTCCAGGTCGTGTCGCACGTCGAACCTGTCATCGGGCTCTATTGGCTCTTTCCTCTGTCTTCGGGTTATCAGCTTGCCTATAACCGGTGTGGTCAGCCGTCTTGACTCGTCCTCGAGGTGGGCGGTATGGCTTGTTGTATTGGGTATGTTTGGGAGATGGCGTGTTATCAAGCTCGTCATCGAATTGTGGCAGCAGCCTTCTGCGTGTATAGCTCTTGGGTTGGTCCAATGGATTGGTACCGTATCCTTCCTTAGCTGAAAGGACTTTTGTCCATCAATCGTTGAGGTTGTCCTATTTGGGTTTAAGCTTCTGTTCTTTTGCTTTCAGGCTACGAGACGTGGCCATAGGTTGTTGCCTAAATAGTTCCATATCTTTGAGGTTATCGGGGATGGTGAAGTCATCGGCTTCTGGGATGTCCTCCTCATCGACAAGGGGGAGGTGATTGTCGTCCTCGGTATCATTTAGATCATCCGGGTTGCGCTAATCTTCCGGTATCTCCTGACCCACTAGTGAGTGCTCAGGGATATCGGGATCGCCAAGGTCTTCCGTGGTGTCTCCACCCCCTGTACCGACAATAGTTTTTCTTCCGTTTCTTCCCTTTGACCGTTTATGCGGCTTCCGACCCCTTGACGACGCTTCACCCGATTTGTCACCATCGTTTTTGGGTGTGTGCTCGCCATTAGCGGCTGGAGTTTCCACCATGTAGGCGTCGTACGCGGAGGTGCAATCCCATTGCCCAATGTTAACAGGGGTGGGAGCGCAATCCTCCTCCTCCATGTATTCTGCCTCCTTGGAGGCATAGTCCAGCATGTCGGTTAAATCCTCGACACTAGCTATCAAGTGGGTGATACGTCTCCAACGTATCTATAATTTTTGATTGTTCCATGCTATTATACTATCTGTTTTGGATGTTTTACATGCATTAATATACTATTTTATATTATTTTGGGGACTAGCCTATTAATCTAGAGCCTAGTGCCAGTTTCTGTTTTTCCTTGTTTTTGAGAATTGCAGATAAGGAATATTAAACGGATTCAAAACGGAGTAAAATCTTCGAAATGAATTTTTCTAGACTGGAAGGAAACCATGAGACTTGGATATGAAGTAAGAAGAGCCACCGTGGGGCCACAAGCCCTAGGAGCGCATCCAAGGGGGTAGGGGGCGCCCAATAGGCTTGTGGGCCCATAGCAGCTCTCTTAACCCTAATCTTCAACCTATAAATTCCCAAATATTCCCAATATATCAAGACGAGCCACGAAAACACTTTTCCGCCGTCAAAAGCCTCCGTTCCCGAGAGATCCGATCTTGGAGCCTTTTCCGGTAATCTGCCGGAGGGGGATTCGATCACGGAGGGTATCTAGATCAACTCCGTTGCCCCTCCAATGATGCGTGAGTAGTTCACCACAGACCTTCGGGTCCATAGCTAGTATCTAGATGGCTTCTTCTCTCACTTTTCTCTTCAATACCATGTTCTTCATGATCTTCAGGGAGATCTATCCGATGTAATACTCTTTTGCAGTGTGTTTGTTGCGATCCGATGAATTGTGGGTTTATGTTCAGATTATCCATGAATATTATTTGAGTCTTTTCTGATTTCTTATATGCATGATTTCATATCTTTGCAAGTCTCTTCGAGTTATTGGCTTGGTTTGGCCAACTAGATTGGTAATTCTTGCAAAGCGAGAAGTGCTTAGTTTTGGGTTCAATATTGCGGTGTCCTCACCTAGAGACAAAGTAGGGGTAGTGAGGCACGCATTGTATTGTTGCCATCATGGATAAAAAGATGGGGTTTTCATCATATATCTTGAGTTTATCCCTCTACATCATGTCATCTTACCTAATGCGTTACTCTGTTCTTCATGAACTTAATACTCTAGATGCAGGCAGGAGTCGGTCGATGTGTGGAGTAATAGTAGTAGATGCAGAATCGCTTCAGTCTACTTGACACGGATGTGATGCCTATATGCATAATCATTTCCTTGGTTATCTTCATAATTATTAACTTTTCTATCAATTGCTAGACAGTAATTTGTTCAGCCACCGTAATACTTGCCATCATGACAGAAGCCTCTAGTTAAACCTATGGCCCCCGGGTCTATTTTCCATCTAATACTTTTAGATCTAAAACCAAAAATAGCAACAATACTTTGCTGCATTATTTTTACGTTTTGTTTTACTTTCCATTCAAGCATCCTATTATATCTATCTCTATCATATCTCATCCTTGCAAGTAACCGTGAAGGGATTGACAACCCCTTTATATCGTTGGGTGCAGGAGTTTGATTCTTTGTGTTGGTACATCTATTGTGGACTAGGCTGTGTCTCCTGCTGGGTTGATACCTTGGTTCTCAACAACTGAAGGAAATATTTATCTACTTTGCTGCATCACCCATTCCTCTTCACGGAAACCAACGCATGCTCGAAAAGTAGCAAGAAGGATTTTTGGCACCGTTGCCGGGGAGATCTACATCAAGCCTACCAAGTACCCATCACAAACTCATCTCTTGAATTTACTTTATTTGCCATTTGCCTATTGTTTTCTTCTCCTCCACTTCTAAAACGATTTTAGAAAATACCAAAAAGATTTGCCTTTTTATTCACACTTCTTCTGTTCGCCTTCTCATTGCTATGTTTGCTTGTGTTGCCATGTGCCTTCTATTTGCTTGCATCCTCGCTTGCTAAAAAACTATTGATACAGATGCTCATTCACTTGCTAATCTTTTCAAAAGACAAAATTATGATGAACCAATTGCTAGTGATTTGAGTGCACTTGATTATCTCTATGAAGTTTTGTTTGAAAATCATGAATCTAAATTTTTTTATGAAGTGTGGAAAGAAGAAATTTGTAAGGAGATTCATGATAGTTCCTTGAATGAAAAGCATGATTGCCATGTGTTTACTATGAATTCTCATAATATCCATGATACTAATGATATGCAAAACCACAAGCTTGGGGATGCTATGCTTGATGAAGATGATATTTTTTGTTCCCCAAGTTTTGGTAATGAGACATACGCTATAATTGATCATAAAAAGAATGCTTTGTTTGATAGTTATATTGTGAGATTCCTTCGTGATGTTACTGAAAATTATTCTGAGAGAGGAACATATGCTTTTACATATTGCAATAATATCAAGTTTCCTCTCTATGTGTTCAAAGTTTGGAAGTTATGCTTGTTTTGCCTTCCTATGGTAGTTGATTTTTGTTCCCATAATTTGTTTGCTCACAAAATCCCTATGCATAGGAAGTGGGTTAGACTTAAATATACTTGTCATGTGATTCATTATATTCCTATTGTTGCAAATAGTAATTATGTGCCCGTAGATTTCATTGTTCTTGATATAGAATGCAATCCTACATGTCCTATTATGCTAGACCTTTTCCTCAGAACGATTGGTGCAATTATTGATATGAAGGAAGGAAATATTATATTACAATATCCATTAATAAAAGGCATGGAACACTTTCCTAGAAATAAAATAAGATTGTCTTATAAATCTATTATGAGATCTACTTTTGGATTACATACCAAAGATGACAATACCTAGATCTATTGTGTTTTGCCTAGCTAGGGGCGTTAAACAATAGCGCTTGTTGGGAGGCAACACAATTTTATTTTGCTTTCTATATTTATGTTTCTCTTTTGGTGTGTTTTTCACATTATTACTTATGTAGTAATTGTGTTTTGGTGTCTTAATTAGTGTTTGAGCCAAGTAAAATCTTTGGGGTGATCTATGGTAGTTGTTGATTTGATCTTGCTGGAAAACAGAAACTTTTGCGCTCAATCCAGGAATTTTCTAAATTTTTCAGAGCGTTGAATTGATATGAATTTTTTACACAGGATTTATATAAAAAAGTTACCTGAGTTTCCAAATATTTCAGAATTTTTAGAGTTACAGAAGTATTCGAAGTCTACAGGTTGCTACAGACTGTTCTGTTTTTCACAGATTCTGTTTTCTTTGTGTTGTTTGCATATTTTAATGTATCTATGGGTCGTATCGGGTGGTATGAACCATGGAGAACTTAGAATACAGTAGGTATTACACAAATACAAATAAATAATGATCTAACAACAGTACCTAAAGTGGTAATTTATTTTTCTTATACTAATGGATCTCATGAGTTTTCTGTTGAGTTTTGTGTTGTGAAGTTTTCAAGTTTTGGGTGAAGATTAGATGGACTATGCAATAAAGAATTTCAAGAGCTTAAGATTGGGAATGACCAAGGCACCCCAAGCCATATTTAAGGATACCAAAAATCATAAGCTTGGTGACTTCTTCTTCAATCCATCGGTAAATTTACTTGAGGCTATATTTTTATTCACCACATGATATTTGTTTTGCTTGGAGCGTCCTATATGATCTGAGTCATTGCTTTTTATTTTTCCACAATCATCCTTGCAGCATACATATTTTGAGAGATACATGCTGAATTGTGAATTTATTAGAATACTCTATGTGCTTCACTTATATCTTTTGAGCTAGGCAATGTTGCTCTAGTGCTTCACCTATATCTTTTTAGAGCATGGTGGTGTTATATTTTATAGAAATTATTGAACTCTCAGACCTCACTTATATTATTTTGAGAGTTTCTAAAAACAGCATGGTAATTCGTTTAGGTTATGAATTTAGTCCTAATATAATGGGCATCCAAGAGGGATATAGTAAAAACTTTCATATTAAGTGCATTGAATACTATGAGAAGTTTGATTCCTTGCATATAGTTATGAGATAATAGAGATGGTAATATGAGAGTCATGCTAATGAGTAGTTGTGAATTGGAAGAGATACTTGTGTTAAAGTTTGTGATTCCCGAGCATGCACGTATTGTGAACCGTTATGTAACGAAATCGGAGCATGATTTGTTTAATGATTTTCAACCTTTGTGTGAGGGTCGGGAGCGCGCGATGATTAACTCCTACCAACCTCTCCCCTAGGAGAATGCGTCTAATGCTTTGTTTGATAACTAAGATACTTTTGCAATAAGTATGAGTTCTTTATGACTAATGCGAGTCCATGTGTTGTACGCACTCTCACCCTTCCACCTTTGCCAGCCTCTCTAGTACCGCACAACTTTCACCCGTACATCAAACGCTCCTTCCTCAAAACAGCCACCATATATTTTCCTCAAAACAGCCACCATACCTACCTATTATAGCATTTCCATAGCCATTCCGATATATATTGCCATGCAATTTCCACCATGTAGTTTTTCATGACATGCACCATCACATTCATCTTGCATATAGAGTCATACTTTGTTCTAGGTATCGAGTTGTAATTTTATTTTTGAGTTATAAGTAAATAAAAGTGTGATGATTTTCATTAATAGAGCATTGTCCTGTGAGAGAAAAGGATAATGGAAGCCATGACTCCCTCACAAGCTGGGAAGAGTATCCGGACTTTACAAAAAATAAAAGAGGCCAGCGAAGCCCAAAGAAAAAATAAAACAGGCCAAAGATGCCCACCAAAATAAAAAAAGAGAAAGAGAGAAGGGACAATTGCTACTATCTTTTTCCACACTTGTGCTTCAAGGTAGCACCATGATCTTCATGATAGAGAGTCTCCTATTTTGTAACTTTCAAGGAACTAGTGGATATTCATCTTGCACGACCACTTAGTTTACTTTTTGAGCTTTCATACACTTATAGCTCTAAGTTCATTTGTTGCATGGCAATCCCTACTCACTCACATTGATATCTATTGATGAGCATATCCATAGCCTGTTGATACACCTAGTTGATGTGAGATGATCTTCTCCCTTTTTCCTTGCACCTCCTCCATATTCTATAACACCTATAGTGTTATATCCATGGCTCACAGTCATGTATTGCGTGAGGGTTGAAAAGGTTTGAGAACACGGAAAGTGTGAAACAATTGCTTGACTTGTTCATCGGGGTTGTGCATGATTTAGATACTTTGTGTGGGGAAGATGGAACATAGCCAGACCATATGATTTTGTAGGGATAACTTTCTAAGGCCATGTTATTTCGAAAGCACATGACTGCCTTGTTGGTGTGCTCAAAGTATTACTGTTTTATGTCAATATTAGACTATTGTTTTGAATCTTATGGATCTAAATATTCATGCCACAGTAAAGAATGTTACATGGATAAATATGTTAGGTGGCATTCCACATCAAAAATTATGTTTTTATCATTTACCTACTCGAGGATGAGCAGGAATTGAGCTTGTTGATGCTAATACGTCTCCAACATATCTATAATTTTCGATTGTTCCATGCTATTATATTATCTGTTTCAGATGTTTTATATGCATTAATATGCTATTTTATATTATTTTTGGGACTAACCAATTAATCTAGAGCCTAGTGCCAGTTTCTGTTTTTCCTTGTTTTTGAGAATTGCAGATAAGGGATATTAAATGGAGTCCAAATGGAATAAAATCTTCGGAATGAATTTTTCTGGACCGGAAGGAAACTAGGAGACTTGGAGATGAAGTCAGTAGAGCCACCGTGGGGCCACAAGCCCTAGGGGCGTGTCCAAGAGGGTAAGGCGCACCCAACTGGCTTATGGGCCCACGGCAGCTCTCCTAACCCTAATCTTCGGCCTGTAAATTCCCAAGTATTCCCAATATGTTTGAAAGAGCCACAAAAACACCTTTCCGCCGCCAAAAGCCTCCGTTCCCGAGAGATCCAATCTTGGAGACTTTTTCGGTAATCTGCCAGAGGGGGATTCGATCGCGGAGGGCATCTACGTGAACTCCATTGCCCCTTCGATGATGTGTGACTAGTTCACCACATACCTACGGGTCCATAGCTAGTAGCTAGATGGCTTATTCTCTCTCTTTGCTTCTTCATACCATGTTCTCCATGATCTTCATGGAGATCTATCCGATGTAATACTCTTTTGCGGTGTGTTTGTCGAGATCCAATGAATTGTGGGTTTATGTTCAGATTATCCATGAATAATATGTGAGTCTTTTTTGACTTCTTATATGCATGATTTCATATATTTGCAAGTCTCTTCGAGTTATTGGTTTGGTTTGGCCAACTAGATTGACAATTCTTGCAATAGGAGAAGTGCCTATATTTGGGTTCAATCCTGCAGTGTCCTCACCCAGTGACACAGTAGTGGTAGCGAGGCACGCATTTTATTGTTGCCATCAAGGGTAAAAAGAGGGGGGTTTCATCATATTTGTTGAGTTTATCCCTCTACATCATGTCATCTTGCTTAATGCGTTACTCTGTTCTTCATGAACTTAATACTCTAGATGCAGGAAGGAGTCGATCGATTTGTGGAGTAATAGTAGTAGATGCATAATTGTTTCGGTCTACTTGTCACGGATGTGATGCCTATATGCATAATCATTGCCTTGGATATCTTTATAATTATTTGCTTTTCTATCAACTGCTCGACAGTAATTTGCTCACCCACCGTAATACTTGCGATCATGAGAGAAGCCATCTAGTGAAACCTATGGCCCCCGGTCTATTTTCCATATTGTATTTTCAAATCTAAAACCAAAAATACCAAAACAACTTTGTTGCATTGTTTTTACATTTAGTTTTACTTTTTGTTCAAGCATCCTATTATATCTATCTATACTAGATCTCATCCTCGCAAGTAACCGTGAAGGGATTGACAACCCCTTTTATAGCGTTGGGTGAAAGAGTTTGATTCCTTGTGCATGCATATCTATTGGTGGCTCACTTGTATCTTCTACTAGATTGATACCTTGGTTCTCAAAAAAGAGGGAAATACTTATCTGCTATGCTGCATCAAACCGTTCCTCTTCACGGGAAACCAACGCATGCTCGAGAAGTAGCAAGAAGGATTTCTGGCGCCGTTACCGGGGAGATACATAGGAAGTCAAGAATACCAAGTACCCATCACAAACTCATCTCTTTCTTTTACATTATTTGCCGTTTTCCTCTCGTTTTCCTCTCCCCCACTTCTAAAACGATTTTAAAAAAGATTTGCCTTTTGCCCTTTTTCGTTCGTCTTCTCATTTGCTTTTTGTGTGGTAGATCGCTCAAACTCATGGCTAGCATTGCTACTATCGCTCCCGAGTATGAAGTTCTCAACTTTAAGCAATGGGAGGGAGAAAACTGAAAAGATGCTTGGTATATAATTTGAAGTGCTCAAAATAGATCTATTTGTAAGCAATCTACTATTGTTCTCCGTCGCAATTTTTACGTGGGAATCACTCCTTGGAATAGATATGTCCTAGATACCATCATGGGAGGGAATTTCTTGGGAAGTCATACGTTTGACTCCTATAGTGCTATGATAAATTTGTTTGGGTCACCCCCAATCATGGTTAATGGGACGATTATTACTTTGGAACATGTTATGCGTGTAAGTGCATCTAGTGCCCCTTAGTGATCTTGGTGTATTGAAGACTTATAGGTTAAGGAACTAATGTGTTTGTGAGTGTACACAGACTCTATAAGTCGATGAGGAGTTTGATATATTCAGAGATTACCGACCCCTAAAAATGTATGTCTTCAACTGAAGACTTTGGTGAAGACTTTGGTATTCCCTGAAGACTTTGAAAATGAAGTAGTTGGTGTGACCTTGAAGATATGAACGAGGACTATGAAGCGTGAAGACTTTTGTTTTCATAGTTTCATTTCCTTCCTTTGAGTCATAGGAAACACCGTACTGTTAAAGGGGCCGAGGTAATAAAAGGAAAATTTCCAACTGATGCTCAACTCCAAAAGCCTCAACCTATCCAATCCTTCGAGTGAAACCTTTGGAAATCTCTTACAGTTCAGTCAAGTTCTTAAGTGACAGAGAAGCTCTTCTGATCTCTGAGGAAATTGATCTGACTGAGGAATTAGGATTTCTCCAGTGCGAATTGCCTACAAGTGAGGAACATGATAAGTCTGAGGACTTTCATAGTTTGAAATTCTGACCGTTGCTGTGCTTAGCGCCAGCTGTCCCCAATCATAATATTCACATAACAGTCATATCATTGGGGGCATCTATGTATTATGATGTCAGGTTGCACCCTGGCTATAAATAGCCATCCCCACAACCACTAGTTGGTTAGCTGCTCCGATAGGAAACTAACACTTGTCATTTGAGAGCAACCCATCCTCCAAGGACTTTGAGAGAAAATCATCAGTGAGGAAAAACCGAAATCCAAACCACCAAACCCAAAGTGATTGAGCATCACTAAATATATTGTTCCTATGTAGAACCGACGCTTGTTACCTTTGTGAACTGTGTATCCTCTAGACGGTTAGGCGTCACGGTCTAGTCAATTGGGGATCATGGAGTGACCTTGGTCTAGAGCATCTAGCAATAAACTGTGGATCATCGGGTGACCAGTTTGTGAGGGTTTTGGAAGTCTACCCTGAAGACTTACCACGAGTGTTGGGCGAGGACTTTCTGACCTTAGCTCAAGGAGAATACGGTAAGGACTGTGTGTCCTGGGATTTTGTGTCCTATGGTTTAAATACCAAACCAGACGTATGGCTGTCACAACAGTTGGAACTGGGTCATCAAACCATTGTCTTCATCGAGCTACTTGGTTCTATTTCCTCAACACCTCAATTTCCTCGAATACTTGTTGATAAAATTGATCGTTACTGTTTGAAGAATTTGACTGAAGACTTTCACAAATTCCTCACCTCAAATTCTTCAAGTTACCTTGTTCCTCACCTGCTTATCCCGTATCAAGCTACTTGTAATCTATGCATGTTTCATTTCCTCATGATGACTATGTTGTCGCTCTGTTTCTCATGCACTTGAGTACTTAATCCGTTGTTAGTTATTCATCACATTTGAAATTCCTCATGTTGAAATTCCTCAAGTGATGAATTTGTAAAAATCGCCTATTCACCCCCCCTCTAGTCAATATAATGCACTTTCAATTGGTATCAGAGCAGGTACTCCCTCGCTCTGTGTGATTTTGGTTTAACCACCTAGAGTTCTAGTTATGTCGACTATAGGTATGATCAAGGTTTCCACAGGTTGTCCTACCTTCGATAGGACAGATTACCCCTACTGAAAGAACAAGATGCGCATGCAACTTGAAGAAATTGACAATGATCTCTAGTATGTTGTGGAACATTGTGTTGATGTGAAGAGATTCAAGCAACTCGATTCTCAAGCAAACAATATCATCTGTGGCCATATGAGCAAAGGCCAGTATGACAGAGTGAGTGCTTTGGAGTCTGCTAAGCTTATCTGGGATAGGTTGTCCATAGTCAACGAAGGTGTTTCCACTCAACGTGACTCTCGTGTTGATGTTCTTTGCAATCTCTTCAACCACTTCAAGAGACTTGACAATGATAATGTTCAGCAAACTTTTGATCGTCTTACTGATATCTCTAATGAGACCCAAGCACTGGGTGCCATTGACATCACCGACCATGAAGTGGTGAAGAAACTGCTAAGATCTCTTGTTTCCTCATTTGATACTCTGGCTTTCATGATCCAAGAACGTGTAGACTACAAGTCACTTGATCCTGCTGATATTCTTGAGAGACTCAATACTCTTGAATTCCAACAAGCTGAGAGGAGAGACCTCTATGGGCCAAGCTATGGAAGATCTCATGCTCTGAAGGCAAAAGCAATTTCCTCATCCGAAGATGAAGATCCTGAAAGTAGCCTTGGTGATCCTGAAGAATTAAGTCAGGAGCTAGCAATGCCCGTGAGTAAATTCTAGAAGTTCTCAAGGAGAGGTGGATTTGGAAAGTCCTCAAGAAGTGGCTTGAGGAAATCAAGTTCCTGAGACGACGACAAGAAGAAAACTAGTCACCGTTGCAAGAAATCTGGGCACTTCATCTCTGACTGTCCTCTCTAGGAAAAAGACTCAAAGAAGAAGGAGAAATACAAGGATGATAGTTTTGATGACTCGAAGAAAAAGAATAAATCTTCAAAGTCCTCATCTTCAAAGTCATCATCTTCAAAGTCCTCAATGCACAAGAAGAATAGTTCTAGAAAGGCTCGTGCTCTCATTGGCAAGGAAATGGACTCAGAAGAAGAATCTAAAGAATATGATGAAGAGGAAGAATCTGAGGTGGAATCAAAATCTGGTGTTGCGAGCCTTGCTCTCACTACTGCTTTTGTCAGCAAATCCATCAGTAATATGAGGAAAATGACTACTCCAATGACTCTGACATCTGCAATGATGATTATGCTCCCACCTATTGCTTCCTGGCAGGCTAAAAGGTACACAAACGTCATTCCACATCTGAATCAAGTGAAGGTGAATCTGATGAATATGTGAAACCTAGCTATGAATCTTATGAAAATTGCCACTAAGCAACAAAGTGCACTTGAAAAGCTTTAGAAAATTCTAGACAAAAGCGATGATCTGTTGAATGATGAAGTGGATCGGACTCAAACTCTGTCTGATGTCTCAAAATTCTTCAAAAATTGTATGAGAACCTTCAGAGTCATCATAATGCTCTCCTAGCCGATCATGAGAAGCTTTCTTATGAATTTCTTCAAATAAAGCAAGATCTTGAGATGCTAAGAGTGTCTCATGAGAATTTTCAAAGGGAAAACAATTCCTTACTAGCTCAACAGATCAGTACCGCTCAGGAAGAGTTTGTTCCACCGTGTTCGAAATGCATCGAACGTGAAACTGCTAGTTCTTCACCTGAATGCTCAAATGCTTCTATTGCTGCAAATTCTTCAACTATGCCAGTGGTCACAATTTCCTCATCTGAGGATACCACATGTATTACTAACAAAAATGCAGGGTTCAAGGAATTGTATGTGACAGGCATGTACAAAAGCCTCAAAGGGCATCAAACCCTTTGCGATGTCCTCAAAAAGCAGATTCTTCACAGGAACCCTAGGAAAGAGGGTATTGCCTTTGAAAGGAAACTTAATGCTGATGGATCCAACTGGACACCTGAGCAGTACCCTTAAACCTCATGGGTTGCTGCAAAAGGACCTCCTGTAGATCCATCCACTTTATCTGGCTTTACTTGTAATACTTCATATTCCTCTGATGAGTCACTTGACTCCTACTACAAATTATTCAAAAATCAGAAAGGTGAAGTATTTGCTAGTTTTGTTGGAACTAACTACAGGAACGGTTCACCAATGAAGAAAATCTGGGTTCCCAAGAGCTGTCTACAAAATCTTTAAGTGAATGTCCACACGACACCACTCTTGAAGAACAAGAACCCAGATCAAATTCCTCATATGAACCAAAGTCTTCACTTGGACCAAATTCCTCAAATGGTCAAAAACATTATTCTCGTGCTAATACATCTGTTTCGCAGGGAAAGTCTAAGAGTTCTGAATATGTACAATATTCTTCAAATCATTATGTTCATAAGTCCTTGAAGAATTTCTCTGCTTATTCATATGAGTACTCTAACCCTCGTTCTTTGAAACGAAGCGCACTTGCTTCAATGCCTCCCTTATCATATGGTGCTCGTATAATGATGAACTCTTTGCACCCATCCAGATGTGGGTGGTGAAGAAATTGAACTAATCTCTTATGCAGGGTCAGGTCTCCAAATGAACTTGAACATCTGATGAATTTGCTGGAGACCTGAGGAAATGCATGAAAGGACGCAAGCTAACCATGTAGAAATGAATTCCTCATTTCTCACGTCCTCACATTACTTGCTTACTATCATGTGTGACGAAAATTAGTTTGATAAAATTGATGTCATATTATTCACTCTGAAGAATATGAGTTGGTAAGTTGTACTAGTTCATCTGCAGGATGAAACTCCAAAAGCCATTGAGTGGGTCCTCGACAACGGATGTACAAATCACATGACTAGTGACAGAATCTATTGACGAATTTGCCACTTGCTCCTTCTCATCTGAAGCATATTACCTATGCTGACAAAGGAAAAAAGCAAGGTATTGGCACTGGGTAAGGTTGCAATCTAAAAGGACCTAACCATGGATAAGGTGATGTTAGTTGAATCCCTTGGGTTCAACCTTATGTCTATCTCAATGCTTTGTGATCTTGATATGATTGTCATCTATGGAAAATATCATTGTGTTTTATCATGAAATCTAAAAAATCCAAAGTCTTCGAAGGCTTTAGGAAAGGAGACTTGTACATTGTTGATTTCTCTACAGGTCCTCAACCTGCCACATGTATTCTTGCAAAGTCCTCAAAAGGCTGGTTGTGGCATCAACGACTTGGACATGCTGGTATGAGGAACTTGCACACGCTCGTGAAGAAAAAGCATGTCATTGGCATTAAGGGTGTCAATTCCTCAAGGAGCACCTTTGTGGTGCATGTGACTCTGGGAAGATGACCAGATCCAAGCATCCCTCGAAGACAATCATGACCACGACCCAACCCTTTGAATTGCTTCACATGGATCTCTTTGGCCCTACTCATTAGTCCTCCCTAACAAATTCTTCAAGTTTGTATGGCTTTGTCGTTGTTGATGATTATTCACGTTACACGTGGGTGCATATTATTTTGTACAAAACTGAAGTGCAGGATGTCTTGAGACGATTTCTTCAAGGGCCTCCACAAACTTCGGCGTCAAAATCAAGCATATCAGGAGTGATAATGGGACTGTGTTCAAGAACATGAATCTTGATGAATATCTTGATGAACTTGGTATTACTCATGAGTTATCTGCCCCTTATACTCCTCAACAGAATGGCGTCATGGAACGCAAGAACATGACTCTTGTCAAGATGGCTCGCACCATGCTTGATGAATCCAAGACTCCTCGTTGCTTCTGGCCTGAGGCAATTGATACTGCATGCCACATCATCAACAGGGTATATCTTCACAAATTCTTCAAGAAGACTTCATATGAGCTGATGACTGGCAAGAAACCCAATGTAAGTTATCTCAATGTTTTTGGTGCAAAATGCTGGATTAGAGATCCTCACCATAGTTCTAAGTTTGCACCAAAAGGACATGAAGGGTTTATGCTTGGTTATGGAAAGGACTCGCACACCTACAGAGTCTTCAACACCTACCACCACAAGGTTGTTGAAACTGTAGATGTGCGGTTTGATGAAACTGATGGTTCGCAAAGAGAGCACCTGCCTTTTGTGTTAGATGAACAGTCTCCTGAGGAATCCATTAACCTGAAGGCCACTGAAGGTGTCATACCCACTGAAGAAAATCCTCAACCTACTGATGAATTCATTCCAACCAATGAAGACACTCATGCTGATACACCTAAAGAAAATGGTGCTGATGAAAATCCTCAGGCACATCAATCTTCTCATCCAAGATTTGCAAATGAAGTGCAGATTGACAAAATCCTCGATGACATCAATGCACCAGGTCCTCTCACTCACTCAAAAGCCTTTATCTCTATCGTAGAGCCCACCAAAGTTGATGAAGCATTCAAGGAGCCTGAGTGGATTCAAGCTATGCAAGAGGAATTGCATCAATTCAAGCTCAACAACGTGGGGGAACTTGTCAAGCAACCAGATCCTCGCAAGCATAACATCATAGGTACCAAGTGGATCTACCGCAACAAGCAAGATGAAAATGGCCTTGTTGTGAGGAATAAGGCTGGACTTGTAGCTCAAGGATACACATAGGTTGAAGGAATTGACTTTGATGAAACATTTGCACCTGTTGCTAGAATTGAAGCTATTTGCATATTGCTTGCTTATGCTAACCATCATAATATCATCTTATATCAAATGGGTGTGAAAATTGCATTCCTCAATGGTAAGCTTGAGGAAGAAGTATATGTTGCTCAACCCCCGGGTTTTGATGACCCTAAGCATCCTGACAAAGTCTTCAGACTCAACAAGGCCCTCTATGGCCTCAAGCAGGCCCCTCGGGCATGGTATGACACTTTGAAGGAATTCCTCATGAAGAAAGGCTTCAAACCCGGTTCACTCGAACCAACTCTTTTCACAAAGTCCTATGATTATGAACTGTTCATATACCAAATATATGTAGACGATATTATCTTTGGCTATACTAACAAACGTTAAAGTGATCAATTTTCCTATATTATGAGTGAAGAATATCAAATGTCTATGGTGGGAGAGTTGAAATTCTGCTTAGGTCTTCAAATTCGTCAACAAGACAATGGCACATTCATCTCTCAAGAGAAATACTTGAAGGATGTTCTGAAGAAATTCGACATGCATGAATGCAAAGGCGCCAAAACTCCAATGCCCTCAAAAGGTCACCTGTGCACTAATGAAAATGGTAAAGATTTTGATTAGAAGGTATATCGCTCCATGATTGGATCTTCATTGTATCTATGTGCATCTAGGCCTGATATTATGCTAAGTGTTTGCATGCGTGCCCGATTCCAAGCAACACCGAAGGAATCACACCATAAGGCTGTGAAACATATTCTTCGATACTTAGCTCCCACACCAACGCTTGGATTATGGTATCCCAAGGGCTCAAACATTCACCTCATTGGATACTCTGATGCTGACTATGCTGGAGATTGCGTGGATCGCAAGTCAACCTCTAGCACATGTCATTTCCTCGGACGATCCTTAGTCTGTTGGTCCTCGAAGAAGCAAAACTGTGTGTCACTATCTACGGTTGAAGCTGAGTACATTGCTGCTGGCTCATGTTGCGCCCAGTTGTTGTGGATGAAGTAAACCCTCAGGGACTATGGCATCAAGTTTAAGAATGTGCCTCTCTACTGCGACTATGAGAGCACCATCAAGATTGCCCACAACCCATTTCAGCACTCCAAGACCAAGCACATCCAGATTCGTCATCATTTTCTTCGTGATCATGTACTCAAGGACGACATATCCATTGAACACATCCCCAGTGAAGAACAACTGGCCGATATCTTCACTAAGCCTTGGATGAAAAGAGATTTTGCATGTTGCGGTGTGAGCTAAATTTCTTAGAATCTTCTAATGTTCTTTGAAAAAGGACACACATCCTAACACTTATGCAAAATTGATGACTTAGATGTACAACACACGAAGTAACGTTTTTCTTCAATCAATGAAGCATAACCCTCTAAATGTGAAGAAATTAATGAAGAATTTGACTCTTAGAACCCTACGACAGTTGTACGCGGTGTCTGAAGTCATCATTCCTATACAGTGGGTCACGCGACCAACCAGAGTTGAATTCTTCAAAGTTGAGTTTTTCATCATTTTGCAAAATTCTTCAAATTTTCAAATTCCTCAAATTTTCAAATTCCTCAACTTTTCAAATTCCTCAAACTATGAAACTCATATTCTTCATTGACTATATTCTTATATATTTGAGTTTTCAATGTCCTCAACAGCATTCACTTATTGATAATTCTTCAAGATGATTTTCATCTAAGTGAATGAGATCGGACCCTTTCCCCCTATGTGCTAAACTCAACCTAGTCTATTCACAAATTCTTCATATGCATTCTACTTTGAAACTCATTCAAAGTCTTCACTGTGTCCTTGATAGCTAAAGAATTTGTGAACGGACAATTTAAAACTTTCGCCAACAAAATTTATGTGTTTCCTGCTCAAACGGTTCCGATTCCCACGACTGGATAACCCATGATCCCCCACTATCTGCATTACTCATAACATGGGTGACACATGTCGCGAGGAGAGCCAAGTTCAGGGGCAATCCTATCCAAAATCTTTGGATAGATCCGTTTTCACCTCAGCTATAAATAGCCCCTCCTCACAATTGTCACAACAGATTCATCAGGCAAAGTCTTCAAAGTCCTTAGCCGCTGGCTTAGTAGCTGCTCAATCTTCTGCCGCTACTACAAAATCCTCAACTCTTATGCATCTTACATCATGCCAAAGGACTGAGGTATTCTCAATTGCTTCTGGGCATCAACAAGTTCATCAGCTCAAGCACATTCCTCAATTAATACTTCTCTGAGGAAAATGAAAGCAACTGCTGATCGAGGAATGCAACCCAATCCTCAACCTAAAAAGGTAGCTTTCACAATACCATCAGATTCCTCAGATGAAGCTGATGATGAGGAACTTGAGGAAATTATCAGGAACAAGCAAGAACGTGTGGCTCAAGCAAAGGGCACTCAAATTCCTCTTATGGTTGATCCCAAACAGGTGTTGAACTTCATTGATATCTGGCACAAGGATCCCAAAACGCCAATTGATGACTTGAAGCTCCCTCCTGGTCCTGATCATGTCCTCACCACTTTCATCGCTGAAGAAAAATGGAAATATGAGAAGGCGAGACAAACCAAGAAGGCTCAGTACAAGAAAGAACATTTTTGAAGAAAAATGTTCTGAATTTGTCTCCTATGGAACTTGTGAAGATGCAGTCTGAGATCAAAGACCTCAGTGATGAATTCAATGCATACTATGCTGGTTGGCAAAGCGCCAAAGTTGGCTTTGTCAACATAGCTGACAAAGTCATGACTGATCACAACTCAAGGGTTGCATCTCGATCGCAACCACAAAATTCTCAGGCTGAAGAAGCTGCTCAACCTGTTGATGAAAATGCTCTTGTTGCTGAAGAAACTCAGCCACCTAAAGAAACTGACAGGCCAGCTGAAGTTTTTCCTATGCCTGATGAAATTGAACCCACCAGGACGACTGCATCAGTCGTGCTTGAAGAAACAAAGGCTACCGAGGAAAAGACACTAAAGAGAAAAGCATCAGCTTCAGATACCTCAGCCGCAAAGGAGTTGAAGACTTTGCCAAGTTCTTCAACTAAACCCTTTGATGCTACCCCAATTTCCCAGCACCAGCCTATGAGATAGTTCCATTTGGTGTTGACTATGTCATCCCAAATGATGAAGATGAAGAAGATCATTCTGCTGCTTCAACAGAGCAGTTTGGTGAAGAAATTGAGGTCGAAGCAAATGCTTCAACTTCACTGGTATCATCGCCCCCGCCTCAGTTTACTAATGAGGAGGCCAGCGTTGAATAAATTGATGAGGACGTGGACATTGGCGACAAAACACCTGTCATCAATGATGAATATTCGAAAGCTACTCATCCAAACACCCCAATGACCACTCCTCTGTCATAGATTCCTCAGTCCCCAGCCCAGACTGAAGTAATTCATGAAGGATCTGATGACTTGGTTGCACCAGCCACTGAAGAAGTTCTAGCTGCATCAGCTGATGACATTGCTGCTCCAACTATCACTGAGGAAACTGCTGCTGAAAATCCTCCTATGCCTAAGGAGATTGTGGGCCGATTCAAGCCATACCTTCAGCCAAAGCCAAGAATGCCATTCAAAGGCTCAAAGCACCCCAAATTCCTCAAAAGCAATATCTTCAATGAGCACATTTTGTTCACAGGACCAAATCCATGTGACTCACCAAGGGCAGGACGAACAAGATTCTGTACTCCAACGCAGATGAATTACTGTGCATCAGACCTATTTAACAAGAAGAAAGTCTTTGAGCACCATCAAATTCCTCACGCTGATATGGAATTGATACCTTCTTTCACACCAGTGCTCTCAGTTCTTCATGATGCAGAAATTCTATCATTCTGTGTCGACATCTATGACTGGAATGAAGAACTCATTCTTCAATTCTATGACACTCTACACATCATAGGTGATGCTTCTGATATCAACTCAGGGGTCTTAGATTGGATGACTGGATCAACCCATTATAATGCTCCTGCTTCTGTATTGCTTCAGTCAGTCCTAATTCCAATTCCCTTAGATGAAGCCTGCCGCCTGTTTGACCTTCTCTCCCAAATCAACTGATGCAAGTGCTGATGAAACCGTTGGCTCCTGGAAAACCTTAGCGAACAACCTTCCTTGTGAAGGATTTGCTATATGTACCTAGGAGCATCTACCACATTCTCACCAACACCCAATGTCCTGAGAAGGGCCACAACTCTAAAGAACAAGAGGTGGAGGGAGTCATGAAGAACATGCTCTTCAACATCATTCATGGGATTACGTCAACCTTCATGATTTCTTCATGAGGACATTGGCCTCTGCAGCAACAACCCCATTTGAACTGCAGCCTTATGCTCCCTGGAGCATGAAATTCATCAGATCAAAGTCTTCAATTCCCTTCAAAGCGGACTTTCAGAATCACTTCGGCTTCTTGCCCCCAATTGAAGTCCTCGAAAGCACAATTGCCTCAGTTGAAGGAAAAGGCAAGGCCGTCTTTGATGAAGGCAGTCGTCCATTGGATTGTTAGTTTCGCAAAGTTGCATCCTTCTCCACCAATGATGACACTACAACCCAGGATTCTACTGCAAAAGCCTCAGCCCAAAAGCCTCAAGAGTCTGCCCCTTCTGTGATGACTAACTTTGAACTTCTCATAAGTCATCATCAGAAGGTTGATCGTAATCACAAATGGGTGAAGCGTCAATTTGGTTCAATTCTTCATAACATGATAGTGACGCAGAACTCTATGAAGAAAAATAACTATTATGTGCATGAAGTCCTCAACCGCACTTGGGCCATTCTGTCTCATCTCAAGACTCCTGAAGAACTGAAGGAGCTAGATCTTGAGGAAAATCTTGACTAGGCCCGTATACCAAGTAATAAATTCAAGAAAGTTCAAGTTCCTTAGCTGGTGACAAGTTCATATTCTTCATCGCGTGAGACGGATGAAGCTGAGGACATTGACGACACTGCGGCAGGACCTACATCGACAAACGACCCCGACAACGCTGTCGCTCCTTCCTCACCAACCAGATGAAATTCTTCAAGGGGCGTTAGTCCTCACTTTTTCATCCCTTTTGGTCTTCGATGACAAAGGGGAGAAAATTTGAGTTAGTCTTCAAGCGGGTCTATATATATGGGCTGATTTTTGTTTAAGTTACAACTCTCGCTCTTCTGAAGCTTTTGTTGATTGAGTTGTAAACTTAAGTCCGATGGTGGTCTGACTCTTTTTGAACTACTTTCCGCATGCTTATTTCCTCAAGCACCTTAATGCATGCATGCTGAATTTCGTCATACACCATTTTCATCATGCATTTCAAATTCTTCAAATCATATGTTCAAATGCGTGTATGAATTACAAGATATAGGGGGAGTTCTCCATGTTTTTAACCTGCCATGTGCATTTGCAGTCCAAAGCAAATTCCTCAAATATGCACTTATTTAGGGGAGTTGTTCTATATCTTGCAATCAAATTACTAAAATTCAGTATTTAAACTCCATATTATTATTCCCGTTGAAAAATTAACCTATTTGTCATCAATCACCAAAAAGTGGGAGATTGTTAGTGCATCTAGTGCCCCTTAGTGCTTTTGGTGTATTGAAGACTTATAGGTTAAGATACTAATGTGTTTGTGAGTGTACACAGGCTCTATAAGTCGATGGGGAGTTTGATATATACGGAGATTACCGACCCCTAAAAATGTATGTCCAATCATAATTCGAAATTACGACCGTTGTTGTGCTTAGCGCTAGCTGCCCAACCATAATATCCACATAACGGTCATATCATTGGGGGCATTTATGTCTTATCATGTCAGGCTGCACCTTGGCTATAAATAGCCACCCCCCACAACCACTAGTTGGTTGGCTGCTCCGAGAGGAAACTGACACTTGTCATTTGAGAGCAACCCATCCTCCGAGGACTTTGATAGAAAATCATCAGTGAGGAAAAATCCAAATCCAAACCATCAAACCCAAAGTGATTGAGCATCACTGAAGAGATTGTTCCTATGTGGAACTGACGCTTGTTACCTTTGACGATTGTGTATCCTCCAGATGGTTAGGCGTCATGGTCTGGTGCATCCTGTATAAAATTGGGGATCATGGAGTGACCTTAGTCTAGAGCATCTAATAGTAAATTGTGGATCGCCGGGTGAACAGTTTGTGAGGGTTTTGGAAGTCTACCCTGAAGACTTACCACGAGTGTTGGGCGAGGACTGTGTGACCTTAGCTCAAGGACAATACGATAAGGACTGTGTGTCCTGGGACCGGGAGTCCTCTGGTTTAAATACCAGGCCGTTCCAAACCAGATGTACGATTGTTAGAGAACTGGGTCATCAAACCATTGTCTTCATCGAGCTACCGGGTTCTATTTCCTCAACACCTCTATTCCTCGTCTACATGTTGATGAAATTGATAGTTACTGTTTAAAGAATTTGACTAAAGACTTTCACAATTTCCTCACCTTGAATTATTCAAGTTACCTTGTTCTTCACCTGCTTATCCTGTATCACACTACTTGTAATCTGTGCATATTTCATTTCATCATGATGACTATGCTGTTGCGATGTTTCTCATGCACTTGAGTACTTTATCCCATGTGAGTTATTCATCACATTTCAAATTCCTCAAGTTAAAATTCCTCAAGTGATGAATTTGTAAAAATATCCTATTCACCCCCCTCTAGTCGATATAACGCACTTTCAATACCAAAGATGACAATACCTAGATCTATTGCGTTTTGCCTAGCTAGGGGCGTTAAACAATAGCGCTTGTTGGGAGGCAACCCAATTTTATTTTGCTTTCGGTTTTTTTGCTTCGGTTTTGGTGTGTTTGGCACATTATTAATTCTGTAGTAATTGTGTTTTGGTGTTTTAATTAGTGTTTGAACCAAGTAAAACCTATGGGGTGATCTATGGTAGTTGTTGATTTGATCTTGCTGGAAAGCACAATCTTTTGTGCTCAGTCCAGGAATTTTCTAAATTTTTCAGTGCCAAATTGATCTGAAATTTTTACACTGGATTGATATACAAATTTCCCTAGTTGTCCTACTTTATAAGAATTTTTATAGTTACAGAAGTATTCAAATTGTACAGATTGCTATAGCCTGTTCTGTTTTGGATCGCGAAGACGTTTGACTACATCAACCGCGTTTCTTAACGCTTCCCGCTTAGAGATCTACAAGGGTACGTAGATTCACTCTCCCTCTTGTAGATGCTCATCACCAAGGATAGATCTTGCGTGTGCGTAGGAATTTTTTGTTTCCCATTCAACGTTACCCAACAGCGGCATCATGAGCTAGGTCTATATGTAGATGAGATCTCGAGTAGAACACAAAGAGTTTGTGGGCGTTGATGCTTAGACTGCTTCCTCCCTTGGTCGTGTTTTGGTTTAGCGGTATTGTGGGATGAAGCGGCCCGGACCAACATTACTCGTATGCTTACGAGAGACAGGTTCCATCGACTGACGTGTGACTTTGTTGCACAAAGATGGCTTGCGGGTGTTTGTCTCTCCTACGTTCACATACAACAGGTGCAAGCCAGTGTTGCACATGCAGAACACTCGGATTAAACTTGACGAGCCTAGCATGTACAAACATGGCCTTGGAACACAAGAGACTCAAAGGTCGAACATGAGTCATATAGTAGATATGATCAACATGATGATGTTCACCATTGAAACCACCTCAAATCACGTGATGATCGAACTTGAGTTGGTGAATTTGGATCATGTATTACTCGAATGACTAGAGGGATGTCAATTTGAGTGGGAGTTCTTAAGTAATATGATTAATTGAACTCATTATCATGAACATAGTCAGTAGTGTCTTTGCAAATTATCTTGTAGATTACTAGCTCATGTTGTAGCTCCCTTGAATTTTTATTTGGTCCTAGAGAAATAGAGTTGAAATATGATGGTAGCAATATTGCGGACTAGGTCCGTGATCTGGGGATTGTCCTCATTGCTGCACAGAAAGCTTATGTCCTTAATGCACCGCTCAGTGCGCCACCCCCTCTAGCATTGTTTGTAGATGTTGTGAACATCTGACAGGCGCGTTCCGATGACTACTTGATAGTTTAGTGCATCATGCATCGCACCTTAGAATTGAGGCTCCAAAACATTTTGAACGTCACGGAACATATGAGATGTTCTAAGAGCTGAAATTGTGATCTCAGGCTTGTGCCCATGTTGTGACATATGAGATCTCCAACAAGATTCTTTGCCTACAAGATGAAGGAGAATATCTCAATCGTTGAGCATGTGCTCAGATTTTCTAGGTACTACTATCGCTTGAATCGAGTGGGAGTTGATCTTCCAGCTAAGATAGTGATTGATATAGTTCTCCAAGTCACTATCACTAGGCTACTAGTGCTTCATGATGAACTATGAAATGCCAGGGATAGAAATGATGATCCCTGAGCTATCCGCGATGTTTGACACCGCAAAGGTAGAAATCAAGAAGGAGCATCAAGTGTTGATGGTTAGTAAAACCACTAGTTTTGAGAAGGGCAAGGGCAAGAAGGGAAACTTCATGGACGGCAAGTCAGTTGATGCTCCAGTGAAGCAACCCAAAGTTGAACCCAAACCCGAGACTAAGTGCTTCTATTATGAGGAGAAAGGTCGCTAAAGCAGAACAACCCTAGATACATGGTAGATAAGAAGGCTGGCAACGTTGGCAGAAGTATATTTGATATATGTGTAATTGATGTGTACCTTGCTAGTACTCCTAGTAGCACCTGGGTATTGGATACCGGTTTGGTTGCTCAATGTTAGTAACTCGAAATAAAAGCTACGGAATAAACGGAGACTAGCTAAGGATGAGGTGACGATGTGTGTTGGAAATGTTTCCAAGATTGATGTGATCAACATCGCACGCTCTGTCTACGTTCAGGATTAGTGACGAACCAAAATCAATGTTATTTGCTATTTGTGTTGAGCATGAACACGATTAGATCATGTTTATTGCAATACAGTTATTCATTTAAGTTAGAGAATAATGGTTATTCTGTTTACATGAATAAAACCTTCAATGGTCATGCACCCAATGAATGGTTTGTTGTATCTTGATCATAGTAGTACACATGTTCATAACATAGATGCCAAAAGATACAAAGTTAATAATGATAGTACCACATACTTGTGGCACTGCGCCTAAATGTCATATTGGTGTAAAGCGCATGCAGAAACTCCATGCTGATGGATTTTTGGACTCATTCGATTTCGAATCGGTTGAGACATTCGTGCCATGCCTTGTGGGCAAGATGACTAAAACCCCGTTTTCAATATGATAGAGCGGGGCAAGTAACTTATTGGAAATGAGACATGTTGATTTATACGGTTCAATGAGTGCTGGAGCATGGAGTGGATATCATTGTTTTCTTACCTTCACTGATGATTTGAGTAGATATAGTGTATATTTACTTAATGAAATACAAGTCGGAATCATTTGAAATAGTTTAAACAAATTCAGAGTGAAGTTTAAGATCATCGTACCAAGAAGATAAAAATGTCTATGATATGATCGTGGAGGTGAATATCTGTGTTACAACTTTGCCATACAACTTTAGAGAATGTGGAAGTTGTTTCACAACTCACGCCACCTGGAACACCATAGTGTGATAGTGCGTCGTGCTCTATTGGATATGGTACGAATTATGATGTCTCTTATCAGTTTGCCACTATGGTTTTGGGTTATGCATTAGAGACAACCACATTCACTTTAAATAGGGCACCATCTGAATCTGTTGAGATGACACCGTATGAATTATGGTTTGACAGAAACCTAAGCTGTCATTTCTTAATGTTTGGGGCTACGACGCTTATGTGGAAAAAGGTTTTCAACTAATGATCTCGAACCCAAAGCGGACAAATGCATCTTCAGGGAATACCCTAAGAAAATTGGGTATACCTTCTATCTCAGATCCGAGCACAAAGTGTTTTTTGCTAAAAACAGGTCCTTTCTCGAGAAAGAGTTTCTCTCGAAAGAATTGAGTAGGAGGAAGATAGAACTTGATGAGGTTATCAAACCTTTGTTTCAGCCATACAGTAGCGCAGCATAGAAAGATGTTTTTGTAGAGCCTACATCAGTTGAACAGGAAGTTAATGATGATGATCATGAAGCTTCAGATCAAGTTACTATCAAACCTCGTAGGTCGAGAAGGACGCGTACTACTCCTGAGTGGTATGACAACCCTGTCTTAGAGGTCATGCTATTGGAAAACGATGAACCTACGGACTATGGAGAAGCAATGATGGGCCCAAATACTGACAAATGGTTAGAGGCCATGAACTCCGAGAAAGTATCCATTTATGAAAACCAAGTATAGACTTTGGTAAACTTGCTCGTCGGACGGCAGGGCATTGAGTACAAATGGACCTTTAAGATGAAGACAGACGCTGATGGTGAATGACACCATTTATAAAGTTCGACTTGTCGCAAAGAAGTTTCCGCCAAGTTCAAGGAGTTGACTACGATGAGACTTTCTCACTCATAGCGATGCTAAAGTCTGTTGGAATTATGTTAGCAGTTGTTGTATTTTTTCAATTATGAAATCTGGCAGATGGATGCCAAAACATTGTTTCCTTCTTTGACGAAAGGTTGTATGAGATACAACCAAAAGGTTTTGTCAGTCCTAAGGATGCTAAAAGGTGTGGAAGCTTCAGTGATCCTTCTATGGAATGAAGCAAGCATCTCGAAGTTGGAATATACGCTTTGATGAAGTGATCAAAGTTGTTGGGTTTATACAAAGTTTATGAGAAACTTGTATTTACAAGAAAGTGAGTGGGAGCACTAAAGAATTTCTAATAAGTATATATGGTTGACATATTGTTGATCGGAAATGATGTAGAATTTCTGGAAAGCATGAATGGTTGTTTGAAAATAATTTTTGAATGGAAGACCTGGATAAAGCTTCCTAATTGTTGGGCATCAAGAACTATAGAGATAGATAAAGATGCTTGATGAGACTTTCAATGAGTACATACCTTGACAAGATTTTGAAAGAGATCAAAATGGATCAGTCAAAGAAAGAGTTCTTTCCTGATTTGTAAGGTGTCAAGTTGAGTGAGACTCAAAGCTCGACCACTGCAGAAGAAAGAGAAAGGAAGAAGGTCATCCCCTATGCCTTAGCCATAGACTCTATATTATGCCATGCTGTGTATAGCACCTGGTGTGTGCCTTGCCATGAGTGTGTCAAGGGGTACAAGAGTGATCTAGGAGTGGATCACTAGATAGCGGTCAAAGTTATCCTTAGTATCCAGAGGACTAAGGAGATGTTTTCTTGATTATGGAGGTGATAAAGAGTTCGTCGTAAAGAGTTACGTAGATGCAAGCTTTAACACTGATCCGGATGGCTCTTAGTAGCAATCCGGATACGTATAGTGGAATAGCCATTTGGAATAGCTCCAAGTGGAGTGTGGTAGCAACGTCTACAGTAAGACATAGAGATTTGCAAAGTACACATAGATCTGTATGTCACAGACCCATTGACTAAAAGACCTCTCTCACATGCAAAGCATGATTGAGCCCCAGAACTCATTGGGTGTTAGATTCATAACAATGCGAATCACATGGTGATGTGAACTAGATTATTGACTCTAGAGCAAGTGGGAGACTGTTGGAAATATGCCCTAGAGGCAATAATAAATTGGTTATTATCATATTTCCTTTTTCATGATAATTTTTTATTATCCATGCCAGAATTGTATTGATCGGAAACTCAGATGCATGTGTGGATACATAGACAACAGCATGTCCCTAGTATGCCTCTCATGGACTAGCTCGTTGATCAAAGATGGTTAAGGTTTCGTAGCCATGGGAATGAGATGTCATTTGATAACGGGATCACATCATTAGGAGAATGATGTGATGGAAAAGACCCGAACAATAAATGTAGCATATGATCGTGTCAGTTTATTGCTACTGTTTTCTGCATGTCAAGTATCTGTTCCTATAACCATGAGATCATGCAACTCACTGACACCGGAGGAGTGCCTTGTGTGTATCAAACGTCACAACATAACTGGGTGACAATAAAGGTGCTCTACAGGTATCTCCGAGGATGTCTGTTCGGTTGGTATGGATCAAGACTGGGATTTCTTACTCCGTGTGACGGAGAGGTATCTCAGGGCCCACTAGGTAATACAACATCACAACAAGCCTTGCAAGCAACGTGACGAAGTGTTAGCCATGGTATATTGTATTACGGAACGAGTAAAGAGACTTGCCGGTAACGACGTTGAACTAGGTAAAATATACAGATACCGACAATAGAATCTCGGTCAAGTAACATACCGAAGAACAAAGGGAACATGATACGAGATTAACTGAATCCTTGACATAGAGGTTCGACCGATAAAGATCTTAATAGAATATGTAGGAACCAATATGGTCATCAAGGTCCCGCTATTGGTTATTGACCATAGAGGTGTCTCGGTCATGTCTACATAGTTCTCGAGCCCGCAGGGTTTGCACACTTAAGGTTCGGTGACGTTTCGGTATTATAGAGTTATGAATGGTGGTGACGGAAGGTTGTTTGGATTCTTGGATGATATCCTAGATGTCACGAGGAGCTCTGGAATGGTACGAAGGTAAAGATTGATATATAGGAAGTCCTGTTTTGGTCACCGGAAAAGTTTCGGGCTCATCGGTAGTGTATCGGGAGTGTCGGTAGTGTACCGAGGGACCATCAGGAGGGGTATTTCGACCCAAGAGGCTACATGGGCTGTGGTAGGATGAATACCATCCCTTAGTGGGCTGGTGGAAGTCCCACAAAGGGCCCGTGCGGCTGGGAAGAAAAGCCCAAGGAGAAAAAGGTGGGAAAAGGCAAAAAAGGCTAAATAAGGAAGGAGTCCTAATCGAACTAGGAGTGGAGGAGGAGGACTCCTCTCCTCCTTGCGCCAAGGGAAAAGTGCTGGCCCTTGGTGCTCCAGCCTCCTCCCTCCCTCCTCCTATATATACTAGAGGTTTTGAGGGTTTTGAGACAGAGAAAACAGCCACGTGTTGCCCTCTTCTCTAGATCGTAGTTTCTCTTCTAGATCGGATTTCAGCGGTGCTTAGGTGAAGCCCTGCTGGAATAGCTCCACCACCATCGCCGCAACGCCGTCGTGCTGCCGGATAACTCTTCTAACTCACCTCTACCTCTTGCTGGATCAAGAAGGCAGAGATCGTCATCGAGCTATACGTGTGCTGAACGCGGAGGTGTCGTCCATTCGATGCTAGCTCGGAAGGACCGTGATCAAGATCGTGAGACGATTCGTCATTGGATCGCGGGACGTATCGTGATGAGATCGCGGGATGGATCATGATGGGATCATGGGACACTCAGCGATTTGTACGCGAAGACGTTCGACTACATCAACTGCGTTTCTTAACGCTTCCCGCTTAGTGATCTACAAGGGTATGTAGATCCACTCTCCCTCTCGTAGATGCTCATCACCATGGATAGATCTTGCATGTGCGTAGGAAAATTTTTGTTTCCCATGCAACGTTCCCCAACACGTATCGGGGCTATGAGTTCACAACAGTGCCTAAAGTGGTGATTTGTTTTTCTTATACTAACGGATCTCAAGAGTTTTCTGTTGAGTTTTGTGTTGTGAAGTTTTCAAGTTTTGTATGAAGATTTGATGGACTATGGAATAAAGAGTGACAAGAGCCTAAGATTGGGGATTCCCATGGCATCCCAAGTCATATTCAAGGATACCAAAGAGCCTAAGCTTGGGGATGCCCTGGAAGGCATCCCCTCTTTCATCTTCAATCCATCGGTAAATTTACTTGAGGCTATATTTTTATTCACCACATGATATGTGTTTCGCTTGGAGTGTCTTGTATGATATGATTCTTTGCTTCTTAGTTTGACACAATTATCCTTGCTGCACACATCATTAGAGAGAGACACACTGAATCGTGAATTTGTTAGAATAATCTATATGCTTCACTTATATCTTTTGAGCTAGGCAAACTTGTTCTAGTGCTTCACTTATATCTTTATAGAGCATGGTGGTGTTATATTTTATAGAAATTATTGAACTCTAATTCCTCACTTATATTATTTTGAGAGATTCTTAAAACAGCATGGTAATTTTGTTTAGGTTCTGAATTTAGTCCTAATATAATGTCATCCAAGAGGGATATAATAAAAACATTCATATTAAGTGCATTAACAACTATGAGAAGTTGGATTCCTTGCATATAGTTTTGAGATAATAGGTATGGTAATATGAGAGTCATGCTAGTGAGTAGTTGTGAAATGAAGAGATATGTGTGTTAAAGCTTGTGATTCCCATAGCATGCACGTATCGTGAACCGCTATGTAATGAAGTCGAAGGATGACTTGTCTAATGATTGATGACCTTTGTGTGAGGGTCGAGAGCGCGTGATGGTTAACTCCTACCAACCTCTCCCCTAGGAGCATGCGTCTAATGCTTTATAGACTTTTGCAATAAGTATGTGAGTTCTTTATGACTAATGTGAGTCCATGGATTATACGCACTCTCACCCTTCGCCGGTACATCAAACCCTCCTTCCTCAAAACAGCCACCATACCTATCTATTATGGCATTTTCATAGCCATTCCAAGATATATTACCATGCCACTTCCACCATGTAGTTTTTCTATGACTTGCATCATCACTTCATATTGCATATAGAGTTTTATCTTGTCATAGGAATCTACTTGTAATTTCTTTTTCTTTGAGTTATAACTAAATAAAAGTGTGATGATTTTTCACTAAAAGAGCACTGTCCCATGAGAGAAAAGGATGATGGAGGCTATGAATCCCTCACAAGTCGGGACGAGTATCCGGACTTTACAATAAATAGAAGAGCCGAGCGAAGCCCAAACAAAAAAATAAAAGAGGCCAAAGAAGCCCACCAAAAAATGAGAGAAAGAGAGAAGGGACAATTTTTACTATCTTTTTCCAAACTTGTGCTTCAAAGTCGCACCATGATCTTCATGATAGAGAGTCTCCTATTTTGTCACTTTCATGTAACTAGTGGATATTCATCTTGCACGACCACTTAGTTTTCTTTTTGAACTTTCATACACTTATAGCTATAAGTTCATTTGTTGCATGTCAATCCCTACTCACTCACATTGATATATATTGATGGGCATCTCCATAGCCCGTTGATACGCCTAGTTGATGTGAGACTACCTTCCTTTTTCCCTTGCACCCCTACCATATTCTATTCCACCTACAATGCTATATCCATGGCTCACGCTCATGTATTGCATGAGAGTTGAAAAGGTTTGAGAACACAAAAAGTGTGAAACAATTGCAAATCGTTTGAAGACATCCTGCACTTCAGTCTTGTATAGAATAATATGCACCCAAGTGTAGCGAGAGTAATCATCAACAATGACAAAGCCATACAAACTTGAAGAATTTGTTAGTGAGGAGTAATGAGTAGGGCCTAAGAGATCCATGTGAAGCAATTCAAAGGGGTGAGTCGTAGTCATGATTGTCTTCGAGGGATGCTTGGATCTGGTCATCTTCCCAGATTCACATGCGCCACAGGGGTGGTCCTTGAGGAATTTGACACCCTCAATGCCAATGACATGCTTTTTCTTCACGAGCGTGTGCAAGTTCCTCATACCAGTGTGTCCAAGTCATCGATGCCACAACCAGCCTTCTTAGGACTTTTCAAGAAGACATGTAGCAGGTTGAGGACCTGTAGAGAAATCAACAATGTAAAAGTCTCCTTTCCTAAAGCCTTCGAAGACTTTGGATTTGTCAATTTCCATGATAACAACACAACGATATTTTCCAAAGATGACAATCATATCAAGATCACAAAGCATTGAGACACACATAAGGTTGAACCCGAGGGATTCGACTAACATCACCTTATCCATGGTTCGATCCTTTGAGATTGCAATCTTACCAAGTCCCAATACCTTGCTTTTTTCCTTTGCCAGCATAGGTGATATGCTTTAGATGAGATGGAGCAAGTGGCAAATTCATCAATAGATTTTTGTCACCAGTCATGTGATTTGTACATCCACTGTCGAGGACCCACTCAGTATCTTTTGGAGTTTCATCCTACAGATGAATTAGTACAACTTATGAACTCATATGCTTCAGAGTGAACAATATGACATCAGTTTCATCAGACAGATTTTCATCATGCATCATAGTAAGCAAGTAGTGTGAGGACGTGAGAAATGAGGAATTCATTTCTACATGGTTAGCTTGCGTCCTTTCAAGCATTTCCTCAGGTCTCCAGCAAATTCATCAGATGCTCAATTTCATCTGGAGACCTGACCTTGCATAAGAGATTAGTTCAATTTCTTCACCACTCATATCTGGAGGGGTGGCAAAGAGTTCATCATTCTATGAGCACCATATGAGAAGGGAGGCATTGAAGCAAGTGCGCTTCGTTTCACAAAACAAGGGTTAGAGTACTCATATGAATAAGCAGAGAAATTCATCGAGGACTTATGAACATAATGATTTGAAGAATAATCCACATATTCAGAACTCTTAGACTTTCCCTGCGAAACAGATGCATTAGCACGAGAATGATGTTTTTGACCATTTGAAGATTTTGGTCCAAGTGAAGACTTTGGTTTATATGAGGAATTTGATCTGGGGTTCCTGTTCTTCAAGAGTGGTGTCGTGAGGACATTCACTTGAAGATTTTGTAGACAGCTCTTGGGAACCCCGATTTTCTTCATCGGTGAACCGTTCCTGCAGTTAGTTCCAACAAATATAGAAAATACTTCACCTTTCTGATTTTTGAAGAATTTGTAGTTGGAGTCAAGTGACTCATCAGAGGAATATGAAGTATCACAAGTAAAGCCAGATAAAGTGGATGGATCTATAGGAGGTCCTTTTGCAGCAACCCATGAGGTTTTGGGGTACTGCTCAGGTGTCCAGTAGGTTCCATTAACATTAAGTTTCCTTTCAAAGGCAATACCCTCTTTCCTAGGGTTCCTATGAAGAATCTGCTTTTTGAGGACATTGCAATGGGTTTGATGCCCTTTGAGACTTTTGTACATGCCTATCACAGACAATTCCTTCAACCCTGCATTTTCGTCAGTGATACATGTGGTATCCTCAGATGAGGAATTTGTGACCACTGGCATAGTTGAAGAATTTTCAGCAATAGAATCATTTAAACATTCAAGTGAGGAATTAGCAGTTTCATGTTCGATGCATTTCAAACATGGTGAAACAAACTCTTCATGAGCGGTACTCATCTGTTGAGCTAGTAAGGAATCATTTTCCCTTTGGAGATCCTCATGAGACACTCTTAGCTTCTCAAGATCTTCCTTTCTTTGAAGAAATTCATAAGAAAGCTGCTCATGATCGGCTAGGAGAGCATTATCATGACTCTGAAGGTTTTCATACTTTTTCTGAAGACTTTTGAGGTCATCAAACAGAGTTTGAGTCCGATCCACTTCATCGTTCAACAAATCATCGCTTTTGTCTAGCATTTTCTGAAGCTTTTCAAGTGTACTTTGTTTCTTAGTGGCAATTTTAACAAGTTTAGCATAGCTAGGTTTCACATACTCATCAGATCCACCTTCACTTGATTCAGATGAGCAACGTCGTTTGTGTACCTTTGAGCCTTTTGCCATGAAGCAATAGGTGGGAGCATAATCATCATTGCAGACGTCAGAGTCGTTGGAGTAGTCATTTTCTTCACCGTCGAAGATGGACTTGCTGACGAAAGCAGTAGCGAGAGCAAGGCTTGCCACACCAGATTCTGATTCCACCTTAGATTCTTCCTCTTCATCATATTCTTTAGATTCTTCTTCTAAGTCCATTTCCTTGCCAATTAAAGCACGAGCCTTTATGGAGCTATTCTTCTTGTGCGTTGAGGACTTTGAAGATGAGGACTTTGCAGATGAGGACTTTAAAGATTTCTTGTTTTTCTTCTATTCATCAAAACTATCATCCTTGTATTTCTTCTTCTTTTAGAGCGACCCGACTCAAAACGAGTCAAGCCTCTGTGTGTTCTGTGCCATCCCTGGATCAGTATGCTGGCACACACAGTAGTGTGTATTGAAAACTTTTTTCTCGAGTCTCGAATGTCTTGAGGTCTTGAAGATGCAGGACTTGAAGATGCCTTCATGAAGTTGTCGTCCTGACGTAGAGTCCTCCTTCTCACACCACTCACGACCACTCATACCACACCCCGTCTACTTTAGCATTGCATAGAAATAACTAACGTTCCTGGGGCTTTAGTAACAAGTGGTGGGTTCCTACCTCATGCATTCTTCTCAACTACAATAATTTTCAATAACACTATGGGAGGGATTTGTTGAAGGATGTCACTACATGCAATAAAACATAGGTATGAACAAAATGGTCAAACTGAACTTGCCTGTACCGTTGATGAAGAGTAATATCGCGCTCAGAAATAACTTGATAACACTATTCGTCACTCTCTGAGGGAAATCAATATAGTCAAACATTGCATTCAAATAAGCAATCATACTAGCAATCAATTCTAACACACAAGAATAACACAAGAGTAAACACCAAAGGGTTGTGATGATGGAAATACTTAAGACAAATGTTAAAATCAACAAAAATTCATCAAATCAACCAAAAGTGGTTTTCCCCTATAAATGATTTTATTTGAAAAAGGCAACAAACACTAACAAAGTAAAATCCAAGAAAAGTGTTTTGGGAAAGTATTTTTACTATTAAGAAGAATTACTTTGGAAGAACAACTAGAACTATGATAAATAACACACTAAAGACTATAAGTTTTCTAGCTAATAATCTTAACAACAAGTAAAATAAAAAAATTGAATAAGACAAAACAATTTATAAAGAAACTAAGTTCATAGAAAGTATACTTATAAAACCATTTATAAAACTATTTTCAAAAAGGAAACCAAACTAGCAAATGGAAATCAATTACAAGTTATAATTAACTAGAATTGATTTTCATGCAATCTACTAATAAAATAATATTTGTTTGGAGGGATACTGTTATCTAGCAGAAAACTTTATAAAATCTAACAACTAATATAGAAGAAAATAAATTAAAACAATTTAAAACAAAAGAAATATAAATAATCCTATAAAGAACTAAAACAGAATCTGTTTTGATGAAAAATACTAATTTAAATTATTCTAAAAAATTCCCAAGTTTATCTGCTGAAAACTAAGGTCACTAGTGACAAGTGGCAAAAATAATCAACTCAAAATAAAATTGTAAACTCAAGATATTCAGAATATAACATTTGAATCAAATCTGTTTGAATTCAATTTTAAATTACTCAAATATGGTCAAACTTTATATCTACAGAAACTATATGAAATTTGAGACATTATTCAAAAATAATCAAATTAAAAACATAAAAGATATAAAGAAAACAAAAACAGAACTATATCTAAAATTGAAATTAAAACAGAAAAAAAGAAAAACGTTTCTAAGCGGACATGGGCTACACGTGGCGCTATTCTATTGGGAAAAGGGTGTTCTTGAGAGAGTGTTTCGGGCGGTCGGCCGACTCCTAATAGAAAAATGCTTCGACGTATTTAAAACTTCTAATCTCGCGCGTCAATCTGAGATCTGACGGTGGAGAGGAGGAGAAGGAGCTCACCGCGGCGGTTGACGGCTCCGGCGAAGCTCCGACGATGTCCTAGGCGGCAAGGTGATGCGGCGAGACGCTACGGTGGTCCTCTGGCATCGGGGTTTTCTCCGTTCGATGCAGGCGAAGACGGCGACGAGGTAGGTGGCATTGGCGAGGCTCGAGGATGACCGGTTGGAGCACGACGTCGGTAATGGCGGATGGCGGCGTCGGGTCTGGACGGAGAGGCATCTCCGGTGTGTGCGGGGCTCGGGCGAGTGGTTGGGGAGGTGCGCACGGCCATGGGGAAGTGTATGGTGGGCTCGGGAGGGCTCGGGGTGGTCTGGGTGGAGCGTCAAGATGGCACTGGTGTGCCGGCGAGAGGGCACGAGGAATGGGGCTTAGGGATGGAACCGGGTGCGGGAGGCCTCGGCTATTTATAGGAGCGGTTCGGGGTCGTAGAAAGGAAAGGGAGGGAGATGAGCGCGGTATTAGTGGGATTGGAGTAATTTCGGGGGGGAGTTAAGGCAGGTGGGCCGGCCGGTTCTTTAATACGCGTTAATTCCTTTCCTTTCTCTAATTTATAGAGAATGGAAACTACTTTATGGCAATCAATACTTTTCCAAAAAATCAATATTTATACATTAAATTGACCATGGGAATAAATACAATTTAATGAACATTTTTCCACGGCCAAAATAAATACTTAATTTTTTTCTTCAGAAAATGTCTAAATTGAGTTTAATTCTTTTTGCAAATAATTTTCAAATAACCCCCTGGGTTTTATGGTTCAAATACTTCACAAAATAACCCCTGGTGTGTAGTGTCATATTTCTCCTCTCAAATTTTGGTCAAGGGGTTTGAATTCTTTCAAACTTCAAATCAGAAATTCAAATATGAAAGGAACTCCATATCAGAAAATTTTCACATGGTTTCAAATCCACTCTTCAAATCTTTTTATATTGAAGAAGTCATGTCATCTTCTCTCACTCATTTGAAATGTAAGAATTTCAATTCAAAGGCACATGGGAAAGTCATGTCATTCCCTCTCATTCAAAAGTTTTTTTAAAGTTTCAAATTTCACTCAATTCAATCACTCAAGCAAACAAACACTCATTCTAATATTTATTATAACATTCCAAAATTTGGGAGGTTACAAACCTACCACACTTAAAATGAATCTCGTCCTCGAGATTCGAAAGGGCTAGAAAGAATAGGTTAGGGTTTGGGGTCTTCTAGCAAAACCATCGACGAAGAAGGTGTGGGGTCTACCACACTTAAAATGAGAGTTATTGGTACCTCAAAAGTCATGACAGTCCTTTGGGTGCATCTGTCTCTTCACATTCTTTATGATAGCTCTTTTGATGAGCCTCTTCCGTTATATCAAAATCTTTTGTTCTCATAACAAAATGCACTTTCTCCGATACTGGGTCGTCTTAACTGACAAGTCTCGCGATCATTCTAAATAACTTCTCGAAGAGCTCATGGTGGTCTACCGTTTGTGGTTACCCTTCAATGAAATGGGTCTTGGCTTCATTCCTCACCATAAAATTCCTACATGTGACAGCAACTGTCCTGTACAAAGGGTTTTCTTCATACCATTATAGGGGCTTAAACAAAAAGCTTCGAAGAGCGTCATCTCTTTACTATGGGTAAGTCACTCAGATTTACCATTCTGAATAGCAAGAGAATGATAAGAGTAAGTCATCATGGTGGCCAAGCCATGTCGCACTAGAATCATTAACTTGTATAAGGTTTAGTGAATCTCATATTCTAACACTTGGGCTTCCTCACAAGCATTGCATAAATTTGTCTTGTCAACGAACGAAGTTCGGATAAATCCATTGATTCTGCAAGCTATGAAAAAACATCTATCGTTTCTTCACAACTCTCAGGTTTTCGTATACTCCTAAGAAAAACGTTTGCTCATCAGTCGTAGCTTCTTCCAAGTTTCTTCCTTCACAAAGGTAGGACTTGTGGGTTCACTTGAATACTTGGATACCTTTAACTCACTCTTGGGGTTACTATCGTTCCATATTCCAATATTACCTTCAGTTCAGTACACCATACCCTTGATGTAATAATTCACAGACTTATTAATGTCTAGATTCCACTCTGTGGAATTCATTTTCCTTTCCATTGGTCTGTTTAACCTTGGGTATGGTTTCATCACAATCATTCCTTTTCTCAATATTCCAACTTCAAAGACACGTTGCCACAAAGGTTATCATCCACATAGTTTGGATATGGTTCCACATTCTCTTCACCTGTATTCACTTATCCAAACTCCTTAACATGAATGGTATTTTCTTCATTCATTTGTCCCTGTGGTTGCTACCACACATAAAATGAAATGCACGCATGCCTGCATAGACCATATTTTCTCATATCCTCTAAAATTGGTCAGAGATCTTTGTTCTTAGAGTGGCAACTCATATAATTCAACACAGGAGAATCATGACATCATAAATTCCATTGATCTCATGAATTTTATTACAAACTCCGAGACTTCCGTTAAACAACTTCAAAATGGTAAGAGTGCTACCTATTACATTTATTACTTCCAAAATCCAAAACTCAAACTACTCATGTTTAACCTTCTTCTCTGGGCATTTATCGGCATAGTGGCCTAAATTCTTGCACCAGAAACACATGATCTGACTCAGATCCTTCTTTGCAGAAATTGGGTTGTTCTGAGAACGTCTTCGGTTTCTCTTCCTGGCTTCTTTGTTCCGATCAAACTTTCAATTTCATGTGGATCAAACTCCACTTCTTGTGTCAGAAAGTTTCCCAGATACTCGTTTCTTTCCTTCGTACAGTCCTATGAGAAATGTCATTCTTCTCCACATGAATAGCAGGCATTGGAGTAAAATCTGGTTAGGCCTGCTCCATTAGGGTCTTCAACATCTTCCTTCATCACAAGTTCTCCTAATTTTTCTCCGAAGGCTTCCTTCATGGCTTCCTTCTGCTGCTTGATGACTTCTTGTACCTTGGGGTACATTTGGCATTGAGCCGGGTAATGCGTAGTTCCTTCACACAAGAAACATGTCACCTGCCCAGTTGGGCATTCCTCAGCAGGGTGATTTTCTTCACAATAAGGGAATCCATCCTTGTGTTCTTCCTGGGTGTGTCCTATCTCTCCACATATCTTGCATGCCCAAATCTTCTTCACATATTTGAGATGGGGCTTCTGGGTGTTGGTGACCACATGAGATTTTTGCAGAGTCATCTTGAATTCCTCCCAAGTGATTGTTTCTTGCGTATCATGGGTAACTTCATGCATCTTCCACCAATGTGCAACACCTTCTGCAAAGTACCGAAAAACATACTGGACCATCCCGTTCCTTGCAACATGGTTACTCCTTAGATGATCCTCCATGTTCTGAATCCATTCTTCTATCTCTAATCGAGTCATCGATCCGGAATACACGAGTCCAGCTTCATTCAGCATCTATTGGGTCCAAGGGTTTGGGATGAGATACAAGAGAGAGATCGAGAGAGATACACACAATACAAACAATATAGTTTTGAAAATGGGATTTGTTTGTGGCTGTCAAAAAAAATTACACACAAATGACAGCTCACAAATCATCGTATCTAACGTAAGTATACAACAGGGGTTTGGTCTTCTAGGGCATAATATCTTGTAAATTCTTCATGGTCTTCAATTTCTTCGGGTCTTCACAGTCTTCAACTCGTGTAGCTTCAACTCTTCTAATGCATGGTGAAATCTTCTTTACTTTGAAGTGACCATTAGTTGTTTCGATATCTTGTCCTTCTCGAAGTGGTCTCAGTTGATCCGTAGTGTGGTCAAAGGGGAATGGGTATTTTTCTATCTTTTTTAGGTAAGAGAGATCATTTGATAAATCTCAAATAAGATGAGAAGTAAAGGGTCTTTTGAAAGCAAAGTTTTTAGAGAAATCGTTTCCTAAGGGCTTTCCAGTTTCTAGGGTCATGTCCTACAGTCAACATGTGCTCTGATACCATTTCTGTAGCGACCCGACTCAAAACGAGTCAAGCCTTTCTGTGTTCTGTGCCATCCCTGGATCAGTATGCTGGCACACACAGTACATCAATGTATATATCAAAGTGCAATCACATGTAATTAATGTAAATTTGATATATACCTTAAAATCTCAGCGGAAACAATCAACGGGAGTGGAGTCCCAATAACACCAACGGCAGGTTGAGTGCAGACCGTAACCCTGAATCATTCTCTTACCTGTCGTAGACCTTATCTGCAACATAAGACGTTGCAGCCGTGTAGGTCAGTACATTGAATGTACCATCAAGATCACCATAGCAGAAACAGAAGATAAATAATATTCTATATGCAATAAGGCTTTGTGGCTCTGTGTCTGAGTTTTTGCGGAAAAGCTGGTTTTATTTTCTTTTCCTACAACAAAGGAATATCCGGAGTTACACTATAGAGTTACCTAACAAGACATGGTTCCGCCAACCGATGTCTTAATGACCACAAGTATCATAAGTTGCCCACAATTAATTATCAGAACAGTGTTGAGAGTTCAGAGATAGATCCAAGTCCAGAGGCTCAAATTGTCCGTAACCGGGGACACAGCTAATCGATTGGGTTTAACTCTGTAGAGTGTTGTGTACTTTACCCACAAGATTCGTTCCCTCCCGGTAAGTCCTCGCACTGCCAGTTGTTTGAGAACAGGACAAACGAAACATGGTCTTTCAGAGTGCTTCCCTGACTACTGTCAGTGCCCATCCAATCCTAACGTCGACTACATCTCATAGCACTGCCTAGCCAGAGTCACAACAAAGATCAACCAAGCCAGAGCCCATAATGACTTGTGGCTACACAGGTAAGCTTCCGGGCATGAAGTATTCATCGGTCTCTTTGAGTTTGGGTGAAGCTTTCTGCAAGATGTCATGGTGCTTCTCCATGCATCCCGGCCATCCACTGGATACTCTAGGGATGCCCAATCAACCATCCTTCACCCAGTAATGTGTATTGAAAACTTGTTTCTCGAGTCTCGAATGGCTTGAGGTCTTGAATATGCCTTCATGAAGTTGTCGTCTTGACGTAGAGTCCTCCTTCTCACACCACTCACGAACACTCATACCAGACCCCGTCTACTTTAGCATAGCATAGAAATAGCTACCATTCTTAGGGCATTAGTAACAAGTGGTGGGTTCCTACCTCATGCATTCTACTCAACTACAAGAATTTTCAATAACACTACGGGAGGGATTTGTTGAAGGATGTCACTACATGCAATAAAACATAGGTATGAACAAAATGGTCAAAGTGAACTTGCCTGTACCTTTTATTAAGAATAATATCGCTCTCATAAATAACTTGATAGAACTATTCGTCACTCTACGAGGGAAATCTATATAGTCAAACATTTCCTTCAAATAAGAAATCATACTAGCAATCAATTCTAACACACAAGAATAACACAAGAGTAAACACCAAAGGGTTGTGATGATGGAAATACTTAAGAAAAAGTTAAATCAACAAAACTTCATCAAATCAACCAAAAGTGGTTTTCCCCTACAAATAATTTTATTTTCAAAAGGAAACAAACACTAACAAAGTAAAATCCAACAAAAGTGTTTTGGGAAAGTATTTTTACTATTAACAAGAATCACTTGAAGAACAACTAGAACTATTATAAATAACACACTAAACACTATAAGTTTTCTATGTAATAATCTTAACAACAAGTAAAATAAAAAAATAGAATAATAGAAAAAAATTATAAAGCAACTAAGTTAATAGAAAGTAGACTTATAAAACAATTTATAAAACTATTTTCAAAAAGGAAACCAAACTAGCAAATGGAAATCAATTACAAGTTATAATTAACTAGAATTGATTTTCATGCAATCAACTAATAAAATAATATTTGTTTGGAGGGCTACTGTTATCTAAGAGAAAACTTTATAAAATCTAACAACTAATATAGAAGAAAATAAATTAAAACAATTTAAAACAAAAGAAATATAAATAATCCTATAAAGAACTAAAACAGAATCTGTTTTGATGAAAAATACTAATTGAAATTATTCCAAAAAATTCCCAAGTTCTATCTCCTGATCACTAAGGTCACTAGTGACAAGTAGCAAAAATAATCAACTCAAAATAAATTTTTAAACTCAAGATATTCAGAAAATAAAATTTGAATCAAATCTGTTTGAATTCAATTTTAAATTATTGAAATATGGTCAAACTTTATATCTACAGAAAATATATGAAATTTTTGACATTATGTAGAAAGCATCAAATTAAAATGATTAAAAATATAAAAAATATAAATAAAACAAAAACAGAAATATTTCTGAAATTGAAATTAAAACAGAAAAAAAAACGTTTCTAAGCGAACATGGGGTGCACGTGGCGTTATTCTATTGGGCAAATGGTGTGCGTGAGAGATTGTTTTGGGCGCACGGCCGACTCGAAATAGAAAAATGCTTCGACGTATTTAAAACTTCTAATCTCGCGCGTCAATCTGAGATCTAACGGTGGAGAGGAGGAGGAGGAGCTCACCGCAGCGGTTGATGGCTCCGGCGAAGCTCCAGCGATGTCCGAGGTGGCGAGGTGATGCGGCAAAACGCTTCGGTGGTCCTCTGTTGTTGGGGTTTTCTCCGTTCGATGCAGGCGAGGACGGCGACGAGGTAGGTGGCGTTGGCGAGGCTCGAGGATGACCAATTGGAGCACGACATCGGTAATGGCGGACGGCGGTGTCGGGTCTAGACGAGGGGCGTCTCCAATGGGTGCAGGGCTCATGCGTGTGGTTGGGGAGGTGTGCACGCCCATGTGTAAGTGGATGGTGGGATCGGGAGGGCTCGGTGTGGTCGGGGTGGAGCGGCACGATGGCAATGGCGTGGCGGCGAGAGGGCACGGGGAATGGGGCTTAGGGGTGGAACGGGGTGCGGGAGGCCTCGGGTATTTATAGGAGCGGCTCGGGGTCATATAAAGGAAAGGTAGGGAGACGAGCGCGGGATTAGTGGGATTGGAGTAATTTCGGGGGGGAATTTAAGGCAGGTGGGCCGGCCGGTTCTTTAATACGCGTTAATTTCTTTCCTTTTTCTAATTTATAGAGAATGGAAACTACTTTACGGCAATCAATACATTTCCGAAAATCGAGATTTATATATTCTATTGAACAGGGGAATAAATGCAATTTAATGAACATTTTTCCACGGCCAAAATAAATACTTTAAAAAAATATATTTTTTCTAAAAATGCCTAAATTGAGTTTAATTCTTTTTGCAAATAATTTTCAAATAACCCCCTGGGTTTCATGGTTCAAATACTTCAAAAAATAACCCCTGGTGTGGAGTGTCATATTACTCCTCTCAAATTTTGGTCAAGGGGTTTGAATTCTTTCAAACTTCAAATTGGAAATTCAAATATGAAAGGAACTCCATATCAGAAAAATTTCAGATGGTTTCAAATCCACTCTTCTAATCTTTTTATATTGAAGAATTCATGTTATCTTCTCTCACTAATTTGAAATGTAAGAATTTGAATTCAAAGGCACATGGGAAAGTCATGTCATTCCCTCTCATTCAAAAGTTTTTTTTAAGTTTCAAATTTCATTCAATTCAATCACTCAAGCAAACAAACACTCATTCTAATATTTATTATAACATTCCAAAATTTGGGATGTTACATCTTCTTTGAGTCTTTTTCCTAGAGAGGACAGTTAGATATGAAGTGACCAGGTTTCTTGCAACGGTGACAAGTTTTCTTCTTGTAGTCATCTAAGGAATTTGATTTCCTCAAGCCACTTCTTGATGACTTTCCAAATCCACCTCTCCTTGAGAACTTCTGGAATTTCCTCACGAGCATTGCCAGTTCCTGACTTAATTCTTTAGGATCACCAAGGATACTATCAGAATCTTCATCTTCAAATGAGGAAATTGCTTTTTCCTTCAGAGCACGAGATCTTCCATAGCTTGGCCCATAGAGGTCTCTCTTCTCAGCTTGTTGGAATTCATGAGAGTTGAGTCTCTCAAGAATATCAGCAGGATCAAGTGACTTGTAGTCTCCATGTTCTTGGATCATCAAAGCCAGAGTATCGAACGAGGAATCAAGAGATCTTAGCAGTTTCTTCACCACTTCATGGTCGGTGATATCAATGGCACCTAGAGCTTGGAGCTCATTGGAGATATCAGTAAGACGATCAAAGGTTTGCTAAACATTTTCATTGTCAAGTCTCTTGAAGCGGTTGAAGAGATTGCGAAGAACATCAACGCGAGAGTCACGTTGAGTGGAAACACCTTCATTGACGTTGGACAACTTATCCAAGATAAGCTTAGCAGACTCCAAAGCACTCACTCTGCCATACTAGCCTTTGCTCAGATAGCCACAAATGATATTCTTCGCTTGAGAATTGAGTTGCTTGAATCTCTTCACATCAGCAGCGTTGATTGTGGGAGTAACAGAAGGAACACCATTTTCCACAACATACCAGATATCATTGTCAATTGCTTCAAGATGCATGTGCATCTTGTTCTTCCAGTAGGGGTAATCTATCCATCGAAGGTAGGACAACCTGCGGAAACCTTGATCATACCTGCAGTCGACGTAACTAGAACTCCAGGTGGTTAAACCAAAATCACACAGAGCGAGGGAGTACCTACTCAAATACCAATTCAAAGTGCGTTATATTGACTAGAGGGGGGTGAATAGGTGATTTTTACAAATTCATCACTTGAGGAATTTCAACTTGAGGAATTTGAAAAGTGATGAATAACTAGCAGCGAATAAAGTACTCAAGTGCATGAGAAGCAAAGCGACAGCATAGTCATCATGATGAAATGAAACATGCACATATTACGAGTAGCGTGATATAGGATAAGCAGGTGAAGAACAAGGTAACTTGAAGAATTTGAGGTGAGGAAATTGTGAAAGTCTTCAGTCAAATTCTACAAACAATAACTATCAATTTCATCAACATGTATACGAGGAATAGAGGGGTTGAGGAAATAGAACCCGGTAGCTGGACGAAGACAATGGTTTGATGACCCAGTTCCAACATCTGTGACAGTCGTACGTCTGGTTGGAGCGGCCTGGTATTTAAACCAGAGGACACCAAGTCCCAGGACACACAGTCCTTACCGTATTCTCCTTGAGCTAAGGTCACACAGTCCTTACCGTATTCTCCTTGAGCTAAGGTCACACAGTCCTCGCCCAACACTCATGGTAAGTCTTCAGGGTAGACTTCCAAAACCCTCACAAACTGGTCACCCGGCGATCCACAATTTACTGTTGTATGGTCTATACCAAGGTCACTCCGTGAGCCCCAATTTACTACAGGATACACTAGACCATGACGCCTAACCGTCTGGAGGATACACAGTCCTCAAAGGTAACAAGCGTTAGGTCCACACAGGAACAATCTCTCAAGTGATGCTCAATCACCTTGGGTTTGATGGTTCGGATTTGGGTTTTTCCTCACTGATGATTTTCTATCAAAGTCCTTAGAGGATGGGTTGCTCTCAAATGACAAGTGTTAGTTCTCTCTCGGAGCAGCCAACCAACTAGTGGTTGTGGGCTGGCTATTTATAGCCAGGGTGCAACTTGACATGCTAAGTCATAAATGCCCTCAATGATATAACCGTTATGTCAATATTTGTGATTGGGGACAGATGGCGCTAAGCACAACAACGGTCAGATTCTCAAACTATGGAAGTCCTCAGATATATCATGTTCCTCACTTGTAGGCAATTCGCACTAGCAAATCCTAACTCCTCAGTAAGTTCAATTTCATCGGAGACCAGAAGAACTTTGTCTCTGTCACTAAAGAATTTGACTAAGCTGTATGAGATTTCCAAAGGCTTCACTCGAAGGATTGGATTGGTTGAGGATTTTGGAGTTGAGCATCAGTTGGAAATTTTCCATAGTATTACCTCCGCCCTCTTTAACTGTACGGTGTTTCCTATGACTGAAATCAAAGGAAATGAAACTACAAAAACAAAAAGTCTTCACGCTTCATAATCCTCGTTCATATCTTCAAGGTCACACCAGCTTCTTCATTTTCAAAGTCTTCAGGGAATACCAAAGCCTTCAATTGAAGACATACATTTTCAGGGGTCGGTAATCTCCGTATATATCAAACTCCTCATCGACTTATAGAGCCTGTGTACACTCACAAACAAATTAGTTCCTTAACCTATAAGTCTTCAATACACCGAAATCACTAAGGGGCACTAGATGCACTAACATCATCGCCACTACAGTCGGCATCGTGCTCCTCGGGCCCAGCATGTGTTGGCATTCTGGGAACAAGGGTACCCAGTCCTGCCTACATGCGGCCTAGGACATGTCCCACTTCGTCAGCCATGCGTGGCCTGGCATGGCACTACTCAAGACAAGACCCTTGCGAGGACCCTAGGCTCACGAGGAAGAACGATATCAAGACCAGCAAGGAGGGGCCTTCCCAGGCCCCCTCTAGTGTAGTGGAGATCTCTATGTAGGGCCCGGCCTCTGGAATTAAGGGTGACGCAAGGAAGGACAAGCGAGCGCCTGCGTGCCAGACAGCGCACTTTTCTCTTTCATGCCAAGGGAGCAAGGACGTACGCTGGTTCCCAAAGCGCCGCCGAAAGGTTTCCTTTCCGGTGCAACAAGACCACGACCACGAGCCCCCAAGGACGGATGTCATCGCCGAGCCCACCACTCCATCACTAGCAGCTACTTTGGACGCGAAGACCGCCTTTGGATAGGGCACAGATATACTCCTGTCCCCCTTAAAATTTGGCCATTGTGGGATCCCTTCCCGCCATTGTGATAAGGGAAGAGGAACCAGGCCACCGCTATATATAGACGCTAGATCACACCGTGGATCTGATCCGATCCAACACTTAGCCACTCAACACACCACTGCAAGGTAAAGAGCCAAGAACACCTCTTGAACCCCCTCGCAAGGCTCAAACACACTATACTTGTTCATCCGCCAAATCCTCCGTGAGAGGCAATCCACCAAAGTAGGAGTAGGGTATTACACTTCGCAGCAGCCCGAACCTGGGTAACTATTGTGTTCCTGTTTTTCCTCATCATCGTGCGAGTTCTCTGTAGTAACCATTGGGTAACAAGCTAGGTTGCATGAGACCGCAGGGAACCTTCACACACGCCCCTGTGTTCAAACCTTGAGGGTTTTACGGAGCCCAAAATCCGACATTTGGCATGCCAGGTAGGGGGCATGTCGAAGTCTTCCTCGAGCCAAGCTCTTCCTCCACCTCGCCGCACCGATGGCTGACGCCCGCCAAACCCGTGCCAATTGCCAAGCCGAACGCGTCGCCCTAAGCGCACCCGTGGGCCGCGCCGGTGTGCGTTGGTACCCTTCGCCTGCGGCCAACACCTCCGCGGGCCCGGATGCACGCAAACAACAAGACTCCTCCCAGCCTCCCACCGCGCAGCGCGACTGCCCCACTGCCACACCGTTGATCGGCCCAGCGACCGGGTCGTCCTCCCATGCCCGAGTCGGGCCAGCACGCGGTTCAGGCGCCCTCGCCATGGAGAACGAGCTGCTCCGCTACCGTCTCGCCCCCGACCGCTACGACGACTGGCTTTGACGCATCGCACAGCTCGTCAACGCTGCGGGCGACGTCTCGGCCCTGTCCTACTCACTCGGATCCCAGCCCTCTCTGGAGGACGATGGGGCACAAGACGTCGACCCCGAGCACAAGTATGAAGCACGCCCACCCTGCCAGCCTCACGGGCCATGAGCAAGGGCAAGAGATGAAGTGAGCTATCAGGTGGTGCCACAACCGCGCATCAACGCGTGCGTGTTCCCCACATTGCCGAACCAGCACCGCAACCAGGCACCGCTCGAGGCAGAACCTTAGGTGCATCAAGACCAGGTCCCACCCGCGCGTGCAGCAACACCCATCGAACCGGAGGGCTACCTCGCCATCACGCCTGTCACACCCTATGAGTTGCCTCTCTTACTAAGTTATCATGACTTAAAAATTAGGGCCAATTAAAACTTTTTGTGTGCATCTGAATGCTTGACTTGTGTGTTATTTGCTTGCTTGTCTGGTTGCTTGCTAGTGCTATATAATTCGTAAAACATCCTTCTACTCTTAAGGACTATTTTCCTTGATCCCAACTCTTGTCCCACGATCATTCCATGTGAATAGGACTTTAAAATATTTTTTACAAAATATTATTTTGGCCGAAAAGCATTTATTTAAATTAGGTTTTTAAAACCCCCTCAATTATGATTTGCACTACAAGTCCCCAAATTGTGTGGATTCTTTTTCCCCAAATGCTTTATTTGAAGCCCACTATATTAAGGCTTCCCAAAACCACCAAATATTAATTTTAAAGATTATTTTACTATTTTATTTAAAGGCTTTTCTTAAGGCTAGAAATGGTCTTTTATAGGGAAAAATGTGTAACTGCTTTATAAATATTTGAGAAAATTTAGGAAAACTCAGTGGACATATATTGTCCATATATAAGAGGTTCAACACATGGTCATGTTCAAAATATTGGACAACCCTTCAAAACCATTTCTTCCTATTTCAAGCATTTGAAATATTTCTATAAGAAATTTTCTCAAATAAATCCATGAAAATTCTAGCATATCAAATATGATATATGTGGTCACATTGCCAAGTTTCATCTCAATCCCAATTGTTTTGGTTGACTAATATATCGCGAAATCCTCTCTGTCCAGATCCTAATTTGAGCAACTCTACATTGCCAGCTGTCTCCTATTGATTTCAAACTTTGTGCACAAGTTTTAATCATCCAATAATGCATCCATGCCAAGTGATGCATCAAGGAGAACATATTAACTTGTCCCAATCCCCTCAAACCCCTTTCTGTTGATTTCAAGAATTGGGAATGTTTGCATTGTCAAGTTTCCCCATTTGGTCCCAAACTATTTGGGCATGCTCTAGTCACCAAATTATGCCACCACGGTAAGTGGACCATGAAGGACAATGCATTAGCATGATCAGATCTATAGAAACCCATTTTTGTTCATTTCAAGGGTTTACCACGTTTGCATTGGCAACTTTCATAATATAAGCACAAACTTGGTGATAAAGCCCAGTTCCATCTATTATTTAATCCTGTTTAGTTTCATAGCAAGGAGAACGAATTTGCTAGCTCAAACACTCATCAAACACCTTCTGCCTATTTACCAAATTTGTTGTTTGGGCCCCTTCCACCATTCTCCTTGACCTACAATTATTACCACGGTCCTTACTTGACCCCTTATACCTCCAATTATTCAAGGTCATTGATCATTGACTGATAGGCTAAAACATCATTTTCCCCTCTTGGACAGCAGAAAACCATCTCTTTCTCCACTCCTCTCTCAACCTAATGGACTCCCAGAGCATCCCATGCTATTTTTCACTTTGTTTTACCTCCCTCTAGCTGCTGGACATGCATAGTCGTGCCCAAGAGGCTAATGGCATGCCATGGCATGCCATGTGGGTGCTTGAGAGCACGCTACAGTGCTTACCCACACTGTAGCCGCCACCCAATCACTAGCCTAGACCTCCTTGAGCCCCTCCCTCTCACCTGCTGGCCGGCCTCGACGTCATCGTCATGACAGCTTGTCGACACCCTCCTCTCTTTCCTCCTTCCGCCCGTGCCAAGCCGCCGGGCTCAGCCAGTGGCCGTCCTCACATGCGCGAGGCCCCTAGCGCTCCTCCGCTCCCTCTATACTCTTCTCGGGATGTGGACCTCATCCATGAAACCTTAGACATGTGCCCGCGGCCCCTCGTGCTCTCCAGCAACGGTAATGTTCGAGCCGGCGCACCAGCTAACAACGCACTATGCCCCCGCCTATAAGAGCCCTCCCGAGCTCACCTATGCCCTCCTCATGCCCCTATCCCCACTGTGAACATCCCATACAATCCACTCATCCTCCCCTGGCCTCCATCGATGCCCATGGACGAAGCCCCGCCGGCGGCCTCCGCTCAAATTCGGCCACTGTGGCCTCCCCCTGCTCTCATGAGCCTCACCAGAGTGACCCCTACATCTCCATGGGCCTATACCGAGCCTCATTGCCCCCTCTCGATCGCCAGAATGCGGAGTCTGTTGCTGCCATCATTGGAATCCACTACGGCCGAAGCCGGGCTCACTCTGGCGCTCCCTGGCAAAAATGGAACCACTAGGTGGATGAGGCTCCTTGCCCTGATCTTACCGGTGGACGAAGCGCCGTCGTAGACGGATGGTGCAGCGGGAGCGAGCATTTGCACTAGCTGGCTCTGCCTCCCCTGCTCCTTTTCTGCTCGAGTGGGAGGAGGAAGGAGGTCCTGGCATGCGGGGCCCGCTAGTAAGCGGCACACTGGCCGAGCCCCCCGATTTAAGCAGAAGCGCCCCGTTGCTTCCCACCTCCCTGCGGACGTGGCATACTCCCAAGATTATGCCATCAGCGTCACCACAACCCCCCCGCGGCTGGGCCGGCCTAGTCGCTGTCTAACGCGCTGAGCACGTTTTAGCCCATTGGGTAATATCTTTCTCATTTTCCATTTTTCAGAATCTTGTAAAATCTCTAGTAAAATCATTATAACTCCAAATTTGATGATTCAAATTCCAAAAGCCTTCTAATAATCCCAGTTATCATTTGGTAGAACTTCCACAATTTTTCATCACAAGTTTTTGCCCTGTTCAAATTCAAATTTAAATTTGAACTATGAAGGTCCCCCATTGCAAAATCCCTAGGGGATTCAAATCAACTCCAAATGGAGTGATTCAAGTTCCTAGGTGTATCTAAGTTCATGCACTAAGTTGTGAGCATTTTTCCTTACACTTATTCTGCTATGTCAATTATTGGGCCATTTCTTCATATGTGACCCACTTTGCAAATCCCTAGCATATTCATACCAACTCCAAATCCAGTGAAACCACTTCCCCCATGTTTCTAAAATCATGCCCTATTTGTTAGGTCCATCCACTTATTTTTATAAAAATATTTTTCTATGGACATCATATGGGATCACCATTCCCTTTATTTCCACCGTTCAAAAATCCCCCTTGATCCACATCCTATGGAACCTCCTGGGTTATTTTTCTTATGACCAGAGGTGTCCAAGAAAAATAAAAATCCTATTTATAGAGCACTTTTATTTTCTACTTCTTGTTTTCTTATTTTGGTTGTTTACTGACGATAGTGGAGGAGATAAACGGAGTGCTCGGAGTGGACAACAAGTGTGTGAAGACCTCGAAGACGTTGCTAAGCCAGGCAAGCAGCCCTTTTACCATGACTATCAAAACTTTTATTGCTTGGCATATAGCACTTTATTTCATGGCATTGATCATGACAATGTGGTATTCCACTTCGGTGGGATGCCTCCGATACTTTCTTTTTGATACTTGCATCGTGCATGACACTACCTCCTTATGAGGGTTGTGCGTGTGGGAGTAGTTAGGTTGCTACTAGCAGTGCTACGCAAGTGGGATGGGAATATGCATGGTGATGTAAATAATATGATTTCAAAGACTTCTCAAAAATCCCGTCGGGTGCCACTAATGCCCGATGGAAATGTTGATGAGCTAGGTAACCATGTGATAAAGAAGTTGTGTACTGGAGCAAGTGAGTGTGTGTGGTTTTCGAAAACGGATTGGTGTAAGTTGTGACCATTATTCCAACCTTACATGTACGACCATGATACCCCTTATGGGAAGGGGCTTTGTTGATTACCTTGGTGGGTACTAGCATAGAGCCTGCATTACTAGTGGCGGGAGTGAAGTGGTCACTCTCGATAAGCGGTCGTACCAGAATGGACGATCCTGCGTTGTCTTCACAGGCACCGGCCACACCGTTGTGTTCCCTCATGGATGATATGTGTGATGTACTCATGAGGGATGGCACCAATGAGTGGACTCTTTGTTTAGTATCAATAGGGGAAAGGCAATGTTTGGGTGCTTAACTCAAGTATGAAATATACCGTGAGTCGTGGATGACACGGAAGTTCCACGAGTCATGTGGGTAAAGTGTGCAACCTCTATAGAGTGTAAAACTATTCGAATAGTCGTGTCCACGGTCAAGGATAGTTGGATGACCGCTCTTGTGCTACATCCAAATGTTTACTAAACTTGGCGTGTGTGCATGTGGATGACAAGGAGATGATACTTGAGTTAAGTCAAATGACTTGACGTGATGACTGAACTTGAGATGTTCAACCCCCTGGTTATGATGATATATGTAACTTGTTCACATGGATATCGGTCAACTGTTGATGCATGCTTCCATAAGTTACTTGATCATGTCATTGCATAAAAAAATTAGCTTTCTGCCAAATATCTATTTAGTGTTATATCATGCATTGTTATTGCCTTGTTCCAACATGGGTTCCTTGCGAGTACATTCAAAGTACTCATTGGCTTGCCACTGGTTATTTTATTGGCCAAGCATGAAAGATCAGGTTATGATGAATATTACCTTGGTGATAGACATGCGAGCTAGGATGCTTCCCAGTTAGAATGCCTCTAGGGTTAAGGCATATGGCATGTGTTCACGCTATTCTTGAAGATTTCCGCTGCAATCATATGAAGACTTGGCCATAAAGGCCATATTTGAGTAAACTGGTATGTAATGGATGTAAGACTCTTGTTATTCAGTTTCTGTGTGTTGAGTGAGCATTGATCTCTGGGATCACTATGCACATACATTCGGTGATCACGACTTATGAGTCGGGGTCCCCACAGAGCTGGTATCAGAGCCATCCTGACTATAAGAAGACCTTAGTTAGTATGGACGTTAGTTAGGACAAAAATATTTTTCCAGACCCTTCAAAATTATCTATAAATCCACTATAATTCTCGCCTCTCCTAAAATTTCAAAGGAAGCAAAGGTTTTTTCCTTAGCACTTCCACCACTTTTCTCTTCGCTCTCCTCGTCTGCTTTTCATAAACTTTGCGAATGGTCGCTACTACCCTTTTGCCCCTGACCACGGGATTTCTTGTAATCCTCGTGGGTAACCTGGAAGGAAGCTACCTTTCTAGACATTTCCCCACACATCTTGGACACAAGTTGGCAACATTAGACAAGGAGCTACCAGCAAAAGATAACTCCTCGAAGGATGAAGGCATCAGGACCAGGAATATGGTGACACCCTCGACACTGCCCCATGATGATGCAACCTTGGCCTACGATGATCAGGGCATAAGATATGCGAAATCATGATATGCATTGCTAATAGAGCAACCTTGTCCTTACCTTTGTTTTGCCGGCAACCACTAGTGAATGCGAACCTCGCCATTTGGTCGGCCTCACTATAGTGAGCAGGAAAAACGGTTATCATCATCCCCGCTCTCGGTGTCGATATTATCAACATGACCGACAAGTTATAACTCTATCATGCCTTGTTAATGACATTGCATAAAAGGTTGCCTACCTAGAATGCTTGACGTCTCCAAACACAAGAAGGCATTGTCATGATCACGAGGACACCAGAAGACCCTGTCAACAATAGCCGTGAAGAATCACCTTCATCGTCAACTCAACAGACCCAAAGTCGTCAAGGACTCTTCAGGCACAACTAGGATCGTTTTGGTGAACAAAACCAGAGACATAGTGACACCTGAAGAAGACCCCGAAGGCTAAGCCGACTCCTCTCCAAGACACGAAGCAAGAACGACTATTGAGTCTAAGAACCCCTAGGTTAGGATAGGTCGTGTATGTCCCATGCGAAGTCGAGTCATATGACGGTTCTGATAGAACCATGATTGTGTGTTGCTTTTTTGTGCTTGTTTGTGTTTCTGTATAAGACACACTTTTTCCCTAGGAAACAAGTGCGCGACTATATCACCTACCTTACCTAGGTGTTTGTGTTTGGAATTTTCGGCACTTTCTTGATTGCACTTGCACTATACCACCCCCTTAGGCACTCTCCTCTATGTTGCTTTCCCTCTTCCCTCTCTCGTCAACCGAAGACCGGCAAGACGAGATGCACCAAGGATCCACGTCGACAAACAACTACCGTTGAAGACTTTTGAGGACAACCTATTTCAACCAGACGCAACCCCGTAAGGATTAGGCTCTTCCCTCAAGACTAGAAACCCCTCCCCATACCAGGCTATACCTAATGAGCTTCCCTAGCACAAGCCTCCGATCACGTGTTTGATAAATGGATTTACCAGAGCACTTATTGAGCTTCTATAACCCCTGCTTAGCACTGGGTTCATTATGGAGCTAGTGATCGTAGTGAACAAACTTCCTTCATTCCTATGCTAGCACTAGAACCTTGATGCCATAGGAATGATCATTCTAAGGATATACTATTTGTGGACAATGATTTGATTTAGACATAATAGATGTCTTTAGGAAATAGTTGAGACCCTTTGGTGGATTACGAGGCTTAATGTTGGTACACGAACTTGGTGGGTCAAGATTGATAGAGTAGCATAACTTACTTATCCCTCGAGCAAATTGGATTAGTAGGACAAATATGATCACGGGATGAAATTATTTGTGGATAAATGAAGTGACTTTGGCAAGTAATGTAGATAGTGGATTGATGGTGACTGGAGTAACTAGTAGGAAGCTCATACTAGATGTAAAACTTGGATTTAAATAGGTGATCCTACTAGGCGCTCGAGATCAATCAAACCACTTGGTTCGGAGTAATTTTGATTTAGTCTGATGATCTTGATCTTGATACCATGTTTCTCGGTGCAAGACAAACCTGGAATATTGGATTGTTGTTAGAAGCGATTCAAGGATCCATGTGCACCTAACATCAGAGTTAACTGCATCATCCTGCTGGGGGCTGATGGTTATACTATGATGAGATAGTTTTTCCTGGAATTTGGGGATTTAGGAAATTTCGAGATATATGGGACGACACAGTTATTGGATTTGTAGCAATAATAGGTCATGTAATAGTGGATGGTACTCGTGGATCGGTTAATTGGATTCGTAGGAAGGAAACAAGATCTTGGAGTGGTTTATTACGTGTTTCCTTAGCATAGTAATGCAATACCTTAGACCTTGGATAGGTTAGAAGGACACTTGGATTGGTAATGTTATGATCAATCTTAGCGGCTTGTAAATTATCCCAAGGATTTTTATGTATGGATACATGTGAGTTAGCTATAGTATACATATGAGATTTTCGATATAGTCCTTCTCTCAAACCTTGGAGATATGAGTAGCATGTGTAATATTCGAGTTGACTTATATGAGATGATATCTTCGAGGATATAGGGTGATTTTGTTTGGAATAATAGGCAATACTATTGGCATCTAATAGTTGTGCTCAGGATAAGATGTTAGACATTCACTCACATCCTAAGCTCCTTGAAACCCTGAAGCTTTACCGGACCATGACGTGGTCGGATTATGACTATAGGCCTTGGACTATAAGTCCTTCGACTATGGTCGGACTCCACCTCGACCACCACCAATCATTTTTCAAAAGGAAGGAGTCCACGAAGACCTCTATTAGGTTGGACTACAAACCCTTGATACTAGTGACCATCCAGAACAAACGACCGCCTCTCTCACACATCCCATAAGCAATGTGTTTATGTAGTAATTGGACGAATATGTTGTTATCCTCCCGGATGACATACTTATTTACCCAATGAGAGGAAGGAACACCTTAGTCCTGTTTGGACAAGCCGCAAGAACACCCATTACCATGCCTCTCGAGTATAAGGTCTCACCTTGAAGGAGTTGGGCTCCACAAAGAGCCCTCCCTACAGAAGAAGACTATCTTGCCCAAGCAAGATGAAGAACCACTACGATTGCAAAGCCACGACAACGAGGAGGAAGAAGCAAAAAGAAGTCAACCACCACTCATCTATCGGCTACATCAACTAGACTATATCAAGAAGCACCGACGTTCAAGCCCGATGAAGCCCTTGAACGTCAAGAGGATTAAAGAGTCCCTTGCTTCAAGTAATCACCTATTACTTCCTGACTAAGAAGGAACTGATGAGTTGGTAACACTCCTCACTCCACCACCTTGACGGTGTACGTTGAGCATGACGTCCCTTCTCCCTTCAGATGCCTGGAACGGAGTGGAACGTCTGTCATGGCCTCATTGCTAGCCCCTTTTTGGTTCAATCAGGGACATGAATCTGACTTGATCATGGTAAACCACCTCTGAAAGGTAGTTCACCCAACTTGACAAGTGTCGGACATTGGGGATTAGATGGCTGATCTATACTCTGAATAGTCCGCTTATTTAGAACCCCCTCAGAAGCTTTCCTAAGTGGTAGAACCTGTTTTGACACCAGGTATCTAAGCTCAGTCTTAGGGCGAGACTTAGCACAGACCTTGCCACGGAGAGACGGGTAGACCAAACACTCAAAGACCCTCCATAAATGTGCGTCCATGATGATGAAGACAAATGACCAAAGAAGAATGAAGAATCTACCGGGGAAACCTACTAAAGCAGAAGATCTAAACTGGACCCCTACAACGACGTGCTTCAACACTCTCAAGGATGAAGACCACCTATGACTGAAGATCCCCTGCCATAAGGAAGATAAGGACTTCCCCGTCAACCGGAAGCTACAACCATGACCCCTTCTATTCTAACATGAGAAATCTTGATGTCAATAACTAACATGAGCAACCTCAGGACCAGCACACAGAAACACTACTTTGCCACGTATTCCGTCCTTGGTATGCACACGCAAGCCAGGCCCATGCGAGGAGCTCCTTCTAGCCTTGACCTTTAGGCAAGCCTACCATATTGCAAGAACCTCGTTCACCCTTAGCACAAGTCAATGGTACACTCAAAGGCATGTCATCAGGCACTTCAAGATCCACAAGGACAACCACGCCAGAGGAGAAGCAACATGGGAACGTGAATTCTATCTCACACCTGAATATGCGTATCCTTTCAACACCTAGCCTAGGAATCTTGGGGACGAGATTCTTGTAAGGGGATAGGTCTGTCACACCCTGTGATTTTACTCTCTTGACTAAGTTATCATGACTCAAAAATTAGGGCCAATTAAAACTTTTTGTGTGCATCTGAATGCTTGACTTGTGTGTTATTTGCTTGCTTGTTTGATTGCTTGCTAGTGCTCTATAATTCATAAAACATTCTCCTACCCTCAAGAATTGCTTTCCTTGATACCAACTCTTATCCAATGATCATGCCATGTGAATAGCACTTAAAAACGGTTTTTACAAAATATTATTTTGGCCGAAAAGCATTTATTTAAATTAGGTTTTCAAAACCACCTCAATTGAGATTTGCACTGCAAATCCCCAAATTGTGTGAATAGTTTTCCCCCTAATGCTTGATTTGAAGCCCAGTATATATAAGACTTCCCAAAACCACCAAATATTAATTTTAAAGATTATTTTACTATTTTATTTAAAGGATTTTTCTTAAGGCCAGAAATGGCCTTTTATACATAAAATATATTTAAATGTTGTAAAAATATTTGAGAAAATTTAGGAAAACTAAGTGGACATATATTTGTCCATATATAAGAGTTTAAACACATGGTCATGTTCAAAATATTGGACAAAACCCTTCAAAACCATTTCTTCCTATTTCAAGCATTTGTAATATTTCTATAAGAATTATTCTCAAATAAATCCAGGAAAATTCTAGCATGTAAAATATGATATATATGTGGTCACATTGCCAAGTTTCATATAATCCCAATTGTTTTGGTTCACCAAAATAACCCAAAATCCTCTCTGTCCAGATCCAAATTTGAGCAACTCTACATTGCCAGCTGTCTCCTGTTGATTTCAAACTTTGTGGACATGTTTTAATCGTCCAATAATGCATCCACGCCAAGTGGTGCATCAAGGAGAACATATTAACTTGTCCCAATCCCCTCAAACCCCTTTCTGTTGATTTCAAGAATTGGGAATGTTTGCATTGTCAAGTTTCCCCATTTGGTCCCAAACTATTTGGGCATGCTCTAGTCACCAAATTATGCCACCACAGCAAGTGGAGCATCAAGGATAATGCCTTAGCTTGATTAGATCTATAGAAACCCATTTCTGTCCATTTCTAGGGTTTACCAAGTTCGTATTGGCAACTTTCATAATATATGCCCAAACTTGGTGATAAAGCCCAATTTCATCTATTATTTAATCCTGCTTAGTTTCATAGCAAGGAGAACCAATTTGCTAGCTCAAACACTCATCAAACACCTTCTGCCCATTTACCAAACTTGTTGTTTGGGCCCCTTCCACCATTCTACTTGACCCACAATTTTTACCATAGTCCTTACTTGACCCCTTATACCTCTGTTAATAACCCAAAGATCACTGATCATTGATTGACAGGCTAAAACATCATTTTCCCCTCCTGGACAACACAAAACCATCTCTCTCCAGTCCTCTCTCACCCTGATGAACCCCTAGAGCATCCTATGCTATTTTCACTTTGTTTTTCCTCCCTCTAGTTGTTGGACATGCATGGCCGCACCCAAGAGGCTAATGGCATGCCATGTGGGCGCTCCAGAGCGTGCTATAGTGCACACCCGCACTGTAGCCGCCGCCCAATCACTAGCCCCGACCACCTCCAGTCCCTCCCTCTCGCCACTTGGTCGGCCTCGACGTCCTCGTCACGGTAGCTTGTCGGCCCCCTCCTCTCTCTCCTCCTTCCGCACGTGCCAAGCCGCCCGGCTCGGCGGTGTCTAGACTGACACGCGCGAGGCCCAAAGCACTCCCCGCTCCCTCTATCCTCTTCCCTGGACGTGGACCTTATCCACGAAAGCCTTAGACATGTGCCACCAGCCCCCCATGCTCTCTAGCAGTGGCAATGTCTAAGCCGGCGCATGAGCTTACGGTGCACCGCGCCCCCACCTATAAGAGCCCTCCCGAGCTCACCTATGCCGTCCTCCTACCCCCTATCCCCCTGTGAACATCACAAACCAGCCACTCATCCTTCACTGGCCTGCATCGACGACCTTGGTCGAAGCCCCGCCGATGGCCTCCGCTCAAATTCGTCCAATACGGCCTCCCCCTGCTCCCGTGAGCCTCACCAGAGTGACCCCTCCGTCTTCATGGGCCTTTACCGAGCCTCATTGCCCCCTCTCGATGGACAGAATGCCTAGTCTGTTGCCTCCGCCGTTGGAGTCCACTACGGCCGAAGCCGTGCTCACTCTAGCGCTCCCCGGAAAAATGGAACCAGCAGGTGGATGAGGCTCCTCACCCCGATCTCACCGGTGGTTGAAGCGCCGCCGGAGCAAGCATTTGCATTGGCTGGCTCTGCCTCCCCTGCTCGTTCTCTGCTTGAGAGGGAGGAGGAAGGAGGTCCTAGAAGGTGGGGCCCGCCTGTAAGCGGCACACTGGCCGGGCCCTCCTGTTGCTTCCCGCCTCCCTACAGAGGAGGCATACTCTCAAGAGTACGCCATTAGCGTCACCACAACCTCCCCACGGCTGGGCCGGCCCAGTCGCTATCTAACGCGTTGAGTGTGTTTTAGCCCATTTGGTAATATCTTTCCCATTTCCTATTTTTAGAAGCTTGTACAATCTCTAGTAAAATCATAGTAACTCCAAATTTGATGATTCGAATTCCTAAAGCCTTCTAATAACCCCACCTATCATTTGGCACAACTTCCATAGTTTTAAATCACAAGTTTCTGCCCTTTTCAAATTCAAATTTAAATTTGCACTATGAAGGTCCCCCATTGCAAAATCCCTAGGGCATTGAAATCAACTCCAAATGGAGTGATTCAAATTCCTAGGTGTATCTAAGTTCATGAACTAAGTTGTGAGCATTTTTCCTTACACTTATTCTGCTATGTTAATTATTGGGCCATTTTTTCATATGTGACCCACTTTGCAAATCCTTAGAATATTCATACCAGCTCCAAATCCAGTGAAACCACTTCCCCATGTTTCTAAAATCATGCCCTATTGGTTGGGTCCATCCACTTATTTTTACAAAAACATTTTTCTATGGTCATCTTATAGGACCATCATTCCCTTCATTTCCACGGTTCAAATATCCCCCCTTGATCTACTTGCTTGTTGTGTTGCTTATTGTGGTTGTTTACCGACAATAGTTGACGAGATAAATGGAGTGCTTGAAGTGGAGAACAAGCGTGTGAAGACCTCAAAGACGTTGCCAAGCTAGGCAAGTAGCCCTTTCACCATGACTATGAAAACATTTATTGCATGTCATATATCACTTTATTTCGTGGCATTGAGCATGATGATGTGGTATTCCCCTTTGGTGGGATGCCTTTGATACTTTCTTGTTGATACTTGCATCGTGCATGACCCTACCTCCTTATGAGGGTTGTGCGGGTGGGAGTAGTTAGGTTGCTACTAGTAGTGCTCCGCAAGTGGGATGGGAATATGCGTGGTGATGGAAACAATATGATTTCAAAGACTTTTCGAAAACCCCGTCGGGTGCCACTAATGCCCGAGGGAGATGTTGATGAGCTAGATAGCCACGTGATAAAGAATTGGTATACCAGAGCAAGTGAGTGTGGTTTTCGAAAATGGATTGGTGTAAGTTGCGACCGTTATTCCCACCTTACATGTACGATCATGATACCCCTGATGGTACGGGGCTTTGTTGATTACCTTGGTGGGTACTAGCATCGAGCCTGCACTACTAGTGGCGGGAGTGAAGTGGTCACTCTCGATACGGGGTCATACCAGAATAGACGATCATGCGATGTCTTCACAGGCACCGGGCACACCGTTCCGTGCCCTCATGGATGATATGTGTGATGTATATCATGAGGGATGGCACCAACGAGTGGACTCTCTGTTTAGTATCAATAGGGGAAAGGCAATGTTTGGGTGCATACCTCAGGTATCAAATATACCGCGAGTCATGGATGACACGGAAGTTCCACGAGTCGTGTGGGTAAAGTTTGCAACCGCTCTTGTGCTACGTCCAAATGTTTACTAAACTTAGTGTGTGTGCGTGTGGATGACAAGGAGATGATACTTGAGTTAAGTCAAATGACCTGACGTGATGACTAAACTTGAGATGTTCAACCCTGTAGTTATGAGATATGTGTAACTTGTTCACATGGATATCAGCCAACAGTTGATGCATGCTTACATAAGTTACTTGATCATGTCATTGCATACAAAAATTAGCTTTTTGCAAAATACCTATTTAGTGTTATATCATGCATTGTTATTGCATTGTTCCAACATGGGTTGCTTGCGAGTGCCTTCAAAGTACTCATTGGCTTGCCACTGGTTATTTTATTTGCCACGCATGAAAGATCAGGTTATGATGAAGATTACCTTGGTGACAGACATGCGAGCTAGGACGCTTCCTAGTTAGAATGCATGTATGGTTAAGGCAGATGGCATGGGTTCACGCTATCGTTGAAGATTTTTGCTGCAATCATATGAAGACTTGGCCATACAGGCCATATTTGAGTAAACCGGTATGTAATGGATGTAAGACTCTTGATATTAAGTTTCTGTGTTTTCAGTGAGCATTGATCTCTGGGATCACTGTGCACGTTCATTCGGTGATCACGACTTGTGAGTCGGGGTCCCCACAGAGCCGGAGCTCCATCTGACTACATGGCCCTGCAATTCTACTCGCTAAGCGTCCGGGCTGCCGGCGGAGACCACACGGTCATGGCATGCTGGTTCGGTATGGCGCTCAAGGGCGGCGCACTCTCTTGGTTCCTCAACCTCCTGGAGGGCCTATGCAAAATGCTTCGTCGCCAACTACCAAGGCACTCGCGACCGGATGGTCACTATGAACGACCTACAACATGTGAAACAAAAGGATGGGGAGACTATGCACAAGTATATACCACACTTCACCACCACGCGCCTGAAGGTCCCTTAGGTGTCGGATAAGGCCATCATCTCCGCCTTCACTAACGGTGTCACAGACACCAAGATGAAAGAAGAACTCACTATGAACGATAAGTTGTGCACTGCCTTGGAGATGTTCAACCAAGCGAATAGGTGCGCAGAGGCCGAGGAAGGCCGCCTGTCTCTCTATGAGCTTCCGACGGCATAGCCAAAGGAAAAGAAAATCATGGCCAAGGAGGTGAAGCACAAGGCCTTGGCAGTACTCGCAACCGAGCCTGAGTTGAAGCGCATCCGAGGCGAGGAGTGTCCTACAGGGGGGAGACCGACCTGCATCTTCTATGGCACCAACAACCACGACATCACCGACTCCCAATAGCTCAGGCTGGTCTGTGCTAAGCACTTCGGCCGACACCCTGGACGCGCCGATCGTGGCTTTGGACGCGGCGGAGGCCGCGACAGAGGCCGATGAGACAATAGGGAGCAGCACTAGGGGTGGTGCGACCAGCCTTAGGAAGACCGCTGGCGCGACCAGCCTCGGGAGGACCGCTGGCGTGACCAACCTCGAGAGGACCGCTAGCGCGATGACCCTCCGGAGGGGTCGAGATGCGGCCAGCCTCGTGAGACTCGCCCTTGTCAGGCCTGTCTACCACCACTATCGCCTCCACCCAGAAGGAAGGAAGAGGAAAGGTACGACAAAGGGGAAGGGGGCTTCCAGAAGATCAGGGTTGTGCCTTGCATTATGAGCGGCGCTCAGGCCCCGGCCTCCAACCACATCTTCAAGCAGTTCGCACGGGAGGTGAACGCGACACTCCTCAAGACCGAGGCCATGCGCACCCTCAAGTGGTCCCAGACTGCCATCACCTTCGACTCAAGAGATCAGCTCATGTGCTCAGCCATGGCCGGCAACCTCCCCATGTTGTGCACCACAACCATCAGCAATGTCCTTGTCACCGAGACCCTCATTAACAATGGATCCAGGCTCAACGTCCTCTCCATCGAGACCTTCGAGACACTCCAAGTACCGTATGACCAACTTATGCCGACCAAGACCTTCTCAGGAGTCATTGATGGCTCCATAGTGTCCATTGGGCAAGTACGCCTGTCCCTCACTTTTGGTGGGCGCAAGAACTACCGCATCGAGACCATCGTCTTCGATGTCGCCCACATCCACCTCCAATACAATGCCAACCTTGGATACTCGGCCCTCGCCAAGTTCATGGCGGCGACCCATCATGGCTAAAACGTCCTTAAGATGTTGGGAAGTGGCAGCATCATCACCATCGCCTGCCATGAGAAGTACGCCGTCTGCTCCCTTAACCACGCATACCACGCAGCTGAGGCCGAATGCTCGGACAACGAGGAGGACGCTCTGCCACTTGAAGATGAACGCAGGACGAAGGAGCAGCTCACCCTCACGGAGCACCAGGGGACAGGAACCTCCAAGGGAGGAGCCTCGCGCTCTACATTCGGGGACGGGGCCACCCGTTCCGTCGCATAAGAAAGCACGCTCGATGACCCCCTTGGGTCAGGCACGTGGGCTTCCGCCCTAGAGGCACCCGGGTTGGCCGGTCAAAGAAGGGACGCGTTCGGGCACAACCTCAAGGCACGTCCTAACCCGCGACTGTCAGAATCAGGGGCACAGCGTGAGGCGCCAAGCTTACGAGAGTCAGTCATTGAGGCGATTTAGGGACTTCAGGAGTGTGGGGACCCTGACTCATAAGTCGTGGTCAGCGAATGCACGTCTACAGTGATCCCAGAGATCAATGCTCACTAAACACACAGAAGCTGAATAACAAGAGTCTTACATCCACATTTAGTGTCTTACACAAATAAAGACCATGAAGGTCTAGTCTTACATAAATAGGGCCACGAGGGCCAAATGCTTAAACATAACAAGCAGCGGGAATCTTGATCGAAAGCGTGAACCCATGCCATCTGCCTTAAACCTACATGCATTCTGACTAGGAAGCGTCCTAGTTCGCATGTTCTTCACCAACGAACTCTTCACCGTACTCCTATTCTTCCATGCCTAGCCAATTAAATAACAAGTGGCAAGACAATGAGTACTTTGAATGTACTCGCAAGCAACCCATGATGGAACAAGCTAATAATGATGCATGATATAGCACTAAGTAGGTGTTTCGTAGATAGCTAATTTTCGAATGTAATGACATGATGAAGTAACCTTGAGTAAGCATGCATCAATTGTTAACAGGTACTCATGTGAACAAGTTTCTGCTATCATCTTACAAGGGGGTTGAACATCCCATGTTCGCCATCATGCCAAATCATTGGACTTAGTTCAAGTGTCACCTTTTTCACCATTACCCACACACACACCAAATTTAGAAACCATGGACGTACCACAAGAGCAGTCATCCAACTATCCTTGACCATGGACACGGCTATTTGAATAGTTTTACATTCTGCAGAGGTTGCACACTTTATCCACAAGACTCGGGGAACTTCCGTGTCATCCATGACTCGTAGTATATTTCATCCGCAAGGTAAGCACCCAAACATTGCCTTTCCCCTGGCGATACTAAACAAAGAGTCCACTCGTTGGTGCCATCCCTCATGATATACATCACATGTGTCATCTAGGAGGGCATGCAATGGTGTGCCCGGTGCTTATGAATACAGTGCATGATCGTCCATTCCAGTACGACCCCGTATCGAGAGTGACCACTTCACTCCTGCCACTAGTAATGTGGGTGCTATGCCAGTACCCTCCAAGGTAATCAACAAAACCCCGTCCCATAAGGGGTATCATGGTCGTACATGTAAGGTTGGTATAACGGTCGCAACTTACACCAATCCGTTTTCGAAAACCACACACACTCACTTGCTCTGGTACACCACTTCTTTATCAATTGGCTACCTAGCTGTAGCGACCCGACCTGAAAGGTCGAATCTCCGGTGTTTCCGTACCATCCCAAGATCATGCTGGTACACACACGGTACATCAATGTATATATCAAAGGGAAATCACACAGCATTATATTAATCGAAATCTCATTTCGAGTCCTTTATTACAATAAAGATTACAATAAAGTGGCCAAAGGCCAACTCATGAGAATATCTAAATCTTGCGGAAGCGTCGAAGGTAGATGAGTCCATCCGACTCCAAGGGCATCTCACTGAGCATAGAACGCGTCCTCACTCCTGGTCGGAAAAGTACTCTGCAACATGATACGTTGCAGCCATGTAGGTCAGCATATGGAATATGCCGGCAAAGTCACAAGAGAGGGGTGAAAAGTTAAACATCTAGTCTATATGCATATATGGCAGGTGGGGTGGTAAGTTTTTGCGTAAAGCCAAGTTTTTCCTACATCCAGAGAGGGGCTAAGAAAAAATATGACTAAGTTGGTTGATTAATGAGATGGTTCCACCAACCAATTCTCATACCCAAATTTTTTAATACCCACATCATCATATTAATTGTGTTGAGAGTTCCGGAAGTTCCAATTCCTTTGGCTCAAGTCGTCCATGACCGTGGACACGGCTAATCGATTAGGTTTGAGTACTCTGCAGAGTTTTGCACACGTTCCCCACAAGATTTGGTCGCCTCCGTTTGATTTCTCGCACTTCAGGGTGTTTGAGAAACGGATGACCAAAACATGGTCTTCCAAAGGGTTTCCCTGCGACTGTCGGTGCCCATCCTTTCCTACCGTTCTTCTACCTCTCGTAGCACCGCCTGTCCAGGGTCACCACGATATCCAACCAAGCCAGAGCCCATAATGACTTGTGGCTGTGCAGGTAAGCCTTGGGTTTTGAAGCACCCATCCATCTCTTTGTGCCAGGGTGGACCTTTCCGTGTGAATACTGGCCATCTCCAGCATCACCTAGGCTAACCACTGGTTTCTCCAGGGCGTCGTTCAACCATCATCCACCAAGAGGTATGTTGAAAACTCGGAGTCTTGAAAATCTTGATCTTTATGTAGGTCTTGAAATTATTAACTCTCTCAACTCTCATGATTCTCACAACCAACCCCGTCTACTAATAGCATAGCAAAAGTAAAACAACGTTTCCCGGGGCCAATGTTGTCAAAGGGGTTGAGAGGGATACCTACCACATGATACTACTACAATGTAACAAAGTTTCCAACTAACCTATCTTGCATGCAATTGGGGTGATGGTAGAACTAATGCATACAAAACTTGGGTAAAACATGGTCAAGGTGACTTGCCTGATTGATGATCTTCGTACGTGAGTGATTCTAAGTAACAAGCTTCGCACTCCGGATAATCTAACGAAGCAACAAGCACTCGAATAAGCTTACAACCAAGATAATAACTCACAACATTCAGCAAAGAAGTATTAAACAACCAAGGCAAACAATGCACAAAATCTTTAGCAAGTAAAACACACATGGTTTTGTTTTCAAAAGGTGAGGGGTGAAAACACTAATGACATAATGAATCCATTTGTACTATCCAAACAATAGTTGACAGCAAGAACAACAATAGAATATTTTATTAATAAACATAATAAAATCAATTTAAGTTTGTTGGGAAAACTTTAGTAGAGTTTATAAAAGTTTTGATAACACTATATGAATCAACTATAGTTATACTAGCAAAAGAATGAAAACTAAACTTATTATTTATTTGTAAAACATGTTCTTAACAGGAAAGAATTTACAAATAAACTTGTTTTAGAAAACAAAGTTAAATTATATAAAACTTTGTTGAAAACAAAACTATTACTAACTAGTGGTTTTAATCAAAATAAACCTATTTGAAAATAAGTTGTGATTCCTATGTTAAATAAAATTAAACTAAGCAAATTTATATTTTTTATTAACATTAAGTTAAAACACTAAATGTTTACTAACAGAACCTAATAAACAAATAAAACCAAATTCTAAAACAAACTAATTAAAATTGAGTTTATAAAACTATATTATAATACTAAGCAGATTCTGTTTTTGGTTAAAACATTAATCAAATTAAACCTAAAAAATCCTCAAACTAAGCATGAAGGTAGTCCTAACTAATACCAAACAGTAGCAAAAAGTTTCATGTGAAAAACTATTTTCAAACTCCAGTTATTCAGATTTGAAGATTTTGAGCAAATTTGATTAAATTCAAATTTTATGGTTCAAATTTGAAATTTAGAAATGCAGGGTGAAACTATATGAAAAATGTGAGCTATTGCAAAAAGAATCAACTCAAAACTCTAAACAGATTAAAAGATATAGCTAAAACAAATTTTGAAAACATTCTGTTAATTAAAACAAAAACAGAAAAAGAAAAAAATGATTTGCGACGGTCAGGGGGCTACGTGGCCCTGTCCGATTGGCTAAGGGGGGGTGTGCGTTCGAGGGTTACGGGCGGGCGACCGGTCCGTAAAGGAAAACGGTTCAGATTAAATCTGATCTAATCTGGAACGTTGGTTCGGGATCCGATGGTCGAGGGAGCTTACGGGGAAAAGTCGCCGGCGTCGGAGGTCTCCGGCGAGTCCGGAAGCGGCGAATATGATGGCGAGGTGTTCCGGTGGTCGGGGAAGACGGGGAAGTGGTCCGGGCGACGGCGACGGGTCTCCGGAGTCGAATGGTGAGGTTGGTTGGGCGAGAGGTGGTCGGAAGTGGTGGCTACGGTCGACGGAAGATCCGGTGGGGTGGGAACTCCGGCGAGCAATTGGAGCAGCCTTTCGGCGAGAGAGAGAGGGGGCTCGGGGGTGAATGGATGCGGGGAAGTGGCCGGCTACTTATAGGGTGCTCGGGGGTGCGGGGAGTTAAGAGAGGAGAGAGATCCGGCGAGGGGAGGAAATGGCCGGCGTCGGGTCCCGCGCGCGCGGGGGGGAAGGAGATGACCGTTCGGTCATTACGAACGAACGAGGTGGGGCCCGGATGTCAGCGAAAGGGGATGTGTCCGTTATGCGCGGTCGGCCGGTCGGTAGTAAAAGCGCGAATAACTGCCGTGGGCCGGCCCGTTTAATACCGGAAACGGTTACCGTTTCTTTTTAATAATTTCCAGAGACATTCAAAAGCTTTTAAAGCATTCAAATCGTCTCTAAATATAGGGGTATTATATATCATAATTAACATAATAATAAATGCTATTTAATGAACATTTCTATTCTGTCATTTGAGCACTTTGAAAAAAATAATATTTTCAGAAATTGACTAATTGTTTTTAAACCCTTTTGCAAATATTTTCAAAATAACCCCTGGTTATTATTGTTCAAATATATCACCAATTAGTCCCTGGTGTGGAGTGTCATGTTCCTCCTCTCTTATTTGAACTTTTAACCAAAATTTCAAATAGGTGAAAGCAACTCAGGGAAAAGTAGAAGGAGCTTTCTGAAATTCAGAAGAGGCATTTCAACAAACACATACATTCAAGCAATGATGCTGCTAGATGCATTAGCTATAATCATAACATTCCAAAATGAAATTTGGGATGTTACACTAGCTCATCAACATCTACCTCGGGCATTAGTGGCACCCGACGGGGTTTTCGAAAAGTCTCTGAAATCATATTGTTTCCATCACCATGCATAATCCCAATCCCACTTGCGTAGCGTATACTAGCAACCTAACTACTCCCACCCGCACAACCCTCATTAGGAGGTAGGGTCATGCATGATGCAAGTATCAATAACAACTATCGGGCATCCCACCAAAGTGGACTCCAAATCATCATGGTCAATACAACGGAATAAAGTGCTATATGACATGCAATAAAAAGCGTTCATAGTCATGGTCAAAGGGCTGCTTACCTAGCTCAACAAAGTCTTCTAGGTCTTCAAAGTCTTCGGGTCCAACTCCCTCATCAATAGCGCAATCTATCGTCGCGATAAATAATGATAATAATAAGCATAACACAAAAACAAAGCACACAAAGCTACTATTGAAATGCTACCCTATTCTGATAAATACTAAAAACTATACTAAAAATATTTGTCTACGGTTTTGCTATGAAAACACTTTTGAAAGCTATTTAAACAGAGGCAAAAAGAGGCCTAAAACAGGTTTTAAAATAAAACAATACGTAAAAAGTTGTCAAAAAATTTCACAAATGGCACCATTAAATTCTACATATTATTCTAAGATTTTAGGTGAAAAAATATTTTGCATTGGATTTTTATTTAATCCTGAGGGATTTTTGGAAAACAGACAAAAAAAGAAAAGCAAAAAGGGGTACTGTGCCCTGGGCCAGATCTAGCCGCTCTAGGCCGGCCGAGAGAAAATCAGCTCCAGGTGAACCGGGCGCCTGCGATGCGTCAGGTTTAAACCGGATGCGCAGGCCCCGCGGGTTAGTGAGAGAGAGGGGTTCGGGAGGGGTGTCAGGGGCTGACGACCTGGCCCCACTGGCAGGTCGTCGTCCACCTTTGACCAGGGGCTGGCGATGCTCACCAGCGGCGAAGGGAGGCACGGCGAGGGAAGTTGGAGGGGGAACGGGCTCAACATTGAGTCGTTGTTCCTTTGGAGGTGGAGGGAAGGCCAGAGGTGGCCTGGCTCTCCGGCGACGAGTACCCGTAGTGCAGGAGGTTTGGGAGGGGGTCGGAGTTGGCGATCCTTGGCTCAAGATTAACGGAGGAGAGGGGGGAACGGGCCAGGAGCTAGCTGCAGGCTCAATGAAGGTGACAGTAACGCCGGAGCGGGCATGTGTCCCGAGATTAACGGAGCTCTGCCGCGGCGGCGCCTCGGTCGATCTCGAGCACTGGTGCTCGGGGGGGGGGGGGCTCTAGAAGGTGCTTGGGAGGTTGGTTGGGGACAGGATAGGGCCAGAGGAGGGAAGAGGAGGCTTGGGGAAGGCCTTAAATAGGCGGCCCGTGGTCCACCGAGCTCGGGTGCGCGTTCGAGCTCGTGGCCGAGGCCAGAGTCCATGGGGGAGACAGGGGTGAGTCTGGGGTGCTCCTGGGGCTGGTCTAGGACGAGCGGGAGCAAGAGAGAGAGGGAGGAGACTTGGCGCGTGTGAGGCTCGGGGTTGGCCAAACCGGCCGGCAATGGTGCATGCAAGCGGAGCCATTGGAGGGAGAGGGAGGAGGGGCCGACAGGGTGTCATGGTGCGGACATCGAGGGGGGCCAAGTGGCGCGAGGGGGAGGCCCGAGGCCGTTGGGGCATGAAGTGGGCGGTGGCTAAAGTGCCTATTGGCACTATAGCGCACTCCAGAGCACGCGTATGGCATGCCAACGGCACTCTGGGCACGGCCGAAGGTCTCTAGGGGGTCTAGGGGTATCTAGGCTAGGGAACAACGACATTGAATGCCCTGGGAGGAGGATAGAATAAGAGAGGAGGGAACAGAGAGGTGCTTTGCTCTTGTCTAGAGGGTAAAAATGGGGTTTTACCCCACTTACCCATGGATATGAGGCTTGAGATTCTTACTGGGGGTGAAGGGGAACCCTAGAGACATTGGTAAAAGTTTTAGGCCAAGGGAAATAGTAATAGGTGGTCAAAACATGTTTTTATCAAGCATGTAGAAGGGTTTGATAGAGGTTGGGGAAAGCAAATGGTCTTTGCTTGCCATAAGAATTGACAGGATCAAATGGTGATTATAATTAGGCCTGATCACCAAGTTTGAGCTTGATTGAGGAAAGTTCACAATGTAACTTTGTGAAACCCTAAGACTCAATAGAATCTGGTTTTTGAAGATCTAGCGATGCTAAGCTAATCCCCTTGATGCAACACTTGTGGTAGCACCATTATTTCGTGATTAGAACATGTCCACAAAGTATGGGGTCAAGGGGAGAAACTTCACAATGTAAAGGTGTACAAATCTGAATCTGGAAAGGGAGGGTTTTGGAATAGTTTGATGAATCAAATCAACATGGATTGAGATGAAACTTTGCAATATCATCGTCTATGACAATATTGACTTGCTAGAATTTTCCGAGAATTTATTGAGAATATTTCTTATAGAAATATTTCAAAAGCTTGATTTGGACAGAAAGTGTCTTGAGGGGTTTTTCCCTTGATTTTGAACATGACGATGTGTTGAGACTCATATATATGGAAAATATATGTCCAGTGAGTTTCCCTAAATTTTCTCAAATATTTTGATAGCATTTAAATAATTTTTCCCTATAAAATATCATTTCTATCCTTAAGAAAAAGCCTTTTAAATAAATATTAAAATAATCTGTAAAAATAATATTTTCTGGTTTTGGGAAATCATATATATAGTAGGTTTGAAGAAAAGCCTTTGGGGAACAAGGATCCACCTAATTTAAGGACTTGCAGTGCAAACCTCAACTCAGGGGGTTTTGAAAACCTAATTTCAATAAAACCCTTTTGGTAAAAATAATATTTTGATAAAATTAGTTTTGGGTACTATTCACATTGCATTATCATTGGTCAAGAAGTTTGGGTCAAGGAAGATGAATATGAGAAGGGATAGAATCTAAGAGTGTCATACACAAAGTCAACATAACAATCAAACAAGCAATAATTCAAACAAGCATGCACTCAAAAAGTTTTAATTGGCTCCATATTTTATAAATCCAAGAATAGCAAAGTGATACAAACACAGGGTGTGACAAGGAGGCATAGACTGGGCAAGGGAGGGGCTACCCTGTACCACCAACTGCAGTCTCAGTTGTTGGCCCGGTCGATCTGCCGCACCCCTGTGTCAACGAGCTCGAAATCAACAGGACCTCGTCCTAGGGCCGCTTTTGGCCAAAGTGGGGCGACCATAGGTGGGCTTACCTAAACGACTATGTCCACATGCCTTTCGGCCTGGCAAACGCCAGAGTCACGTTCCAGCATCTTGTCCGGGCCTTGTTCACGTCCTGCCTGCCGAGACGTGATGAGGAGTTGGAGGAGATGCCCGGGCCAAGCGTGGGTCCCGAGCCCAGGGAGACGACCGGCCCGTGAGGGCCGCACTCGTGGAGGCACAAGGTCAGGCTACAACGACAACTTTGGCTCTTCAGTGTCATGGCCGCCATGTGACTTTTTGTTGATCTGTCCGAGGTAACTTTTTGGCTCGTTTCGTTATAAGGGCGCATGCCGGGTCATGCTACCTCTTGAGCTTGCGCTGGTTTTCCCTTGAAGAGTAAAGGGTGATGCAGCAAAGTAGATAAGTATTTCCCTCGGTTGTTCAGAACCAAGGTATCAATCTAGTAGGAGGAACAAGCAAATAAGCAATGGATGCACCTACACAAACAATCAAACTCTTGCACCCAACGCTATAAAGGGGTTGTCAATCCCTTCAGAATTATTTCCAAGGATTAGGTCAGATAAAGATAGATGTAAACAAGAAGAAAAAGTAAAAGGTAAACAAATTGCCGCAAAGTATTTTTGGTATTTGGGGTTTATAGATATGAAAATATATTATGGAAAGTAGACCCAGGGGGCATAGATTTCACTAGAGGCTTCTCTCTTGAAGAAAAATATCATGGTGGGTAAACAAATTACTATCAAGCAATTGATAGAAAAGCGAATAATCATGTAGTTTTCCAAGGCAATGATTATGAATATAGGCATCACATCCGTGTCAAGTAGACCGAAATGATTCTTCATCTACTACTATTACTCCACACATCGAGAGACTCCTGCCTGCATCTAGAGTATTAAGTTCATGAAGAACGGAGTAACACATTAAGAAAGATGACATGATGTAGAGGGATAAATCAAGCAATATCATGAAAACCCCATCTTGTTAGCCTTGATGGAAACAATACAAGACGTGCCTCGGTACCCCTACTATGTCACTAGGTGAGGACAACCGCAAGATTGAACTCAAAACCGAGCACTTCGCACATTGCAAGAATTACCAATCTAGTTGGCCGAACCAAACCAATAACTCTAAGAGACTTACAAGGATATGAAATCATGCATATAAGAATTCAGAGAAGATTCGAATAAGATTCATGGATAATCCGAACATAAACTCACAATTCATCGGATCTTGACAAACACATCACAAAAGAGGATTACATCGGATAGATCCCCATGAAGATCATGAAGAACATCGGATAGATCCCCATGAAGATCCTACTAGCTATGGACCCATAGGTCTGCGGTCGACTACTCACTCATCATCAGAGGGGCAATGGAGTTTACGTAGATGCCCTCCATGATCGAAATCCCCTCCGGCAGATTACCAAAAAAGGCTCCAAGATTGGATCTCTCGAGAACGGAGGCTTCTCGCGGCGGAAAAGTATTTGCGTGGCTCGTTCTGATGTTGGGGGAATATTTGGGTATTTATAGGATGAAGAATAGGGTTCAGAGACCAGCAAGGAGACGACAAGCTTCCCACGTGCGGCCAGGGGGTGGCCGCGCCTACGAGGCTTGTGATCTCCTGGCAGGTGCCCTGGCATGCGCTCCAAGCTTGTTGCATTTTTTTCTTTCCAGAAAAAATCATTCCGAAGATTTTATTATGTTTGGACTCCATTTAATATTCCATATCTATAAAACTAAAAAACAAGGAAAAAACAGAAACTTGCACTTGGTACTAGGCTCGGGTGCATCCCTGCAGCATCGAAAAATCCAGTGACTGAGCTATGTTTGGGCGGGCGAGTCCCGTTCACTTCATCTCATGGGGTCACTAGTGCTTGACCCTCCCATGGACTTAGGGAGGTCGCTCGGTGTAGGATGTAATGAAGACTCCAAGACCTCAGATAACGCCATCTACAAGAAGACCCATGCGCAACCCGCCTTGAGGTAGGGACCTCACGAGGCCAAACACCTTCCTGAGCTACCAGATACACCTCCCAGTTCGACCATGCCAGCCACGTGTACGAACTCAATGGGCTGTACACGGCCGGAGCCCCCCGAGGACGCTGAGGAGTTCCCTCCCACGAAATGTGTCAGCTACAACTCCATGCTAGCGGAGAAGTCAACACTGCCCACTAATGGCTATGCCCACGCAATGTGGAAGCCACAGCCCTGTGCTGGCGAAGAAGTCAACACTGCCCACCAATGGCTATGCCCACGCAATGTGGAAGCCCTATGCCTAGTGCTGGGGATAAAAAACTAAGGGCGCCCCAGCGGTTGCATCCAACCTCAAGAAGGCTCCTTGTGGCCCCGCCTCACTGCATTCCTTGGGATGTACGCGTGAGGGGGATGCATGAGGGCTACTACCGACGCTCTTCAGAAAAGTATGGGAGCCGCTCATACGTGAAGGGGGACTCCTAAGCATTGCCACTCAGGAGCCTCACTGGCTCCATAGCGCCTCACTCCTTGGGGCCATCCTTGGTGATCCGGTCGGTCTCGGCGACGATTGAGGTATGTACAGGGCCGGACCCTATCGACGCAAAGCTCAGTGCGCTCAAGCTCAAAACATTAAGGAGGATGCTAGAGCTCGTACGTCAAGGGGGACTCCTGAGCATCGCGACTCAGGAGCCTCACTGGTCCCGTCGCCCCTCACCCCTTGGGACTGTCCTTGGTGATCCGGTTGGCCCCACCGGCGACTGAGGTATGCCCCTGGCCAGGCCCTGCCGACACAGAGCATAAGGTGTTCAAAGTTTCCAACAAAACCTATCTTCACCATGTCCCCTTCAGGTGGGTTGCTCGTATGTCAAGGCGGACCCCTGAGCATCGTGACTCAGGGGCCTTGCTGGCCTAGGAGCCCCACACCCCTTGGGACCGTCCTTGGTGATCCGGTCGGCTCCAATGGCGGCTGAGGTATGCGCGGGGCCGGGCCCTGCCGACGCAGAACGACACAACAAGCAAGAAGGAAACAAGGCGAAGAGGCCAATCGTGCAGTTTACAAATATTAAAAGATTTTGCGAATACAACCAGTTTAATGCCTCCAAGAGGCATGTCCAATGATGCAGGAAAGAAACATGAAAAAGGAATTAGGAGGAGCCTTCGTCGTCGCTCGCCTGTCCGTAGAGAACTTGTCGTCGACATCGCCAACATCGTCCTTCTCACCACTAACTTCTACTGTTTTCGGGGACGGTTGAATAGTGACGCGGGTGAATCTCTTGACCAGCGTCTCCACGACAGCCTTCACTATTGTGATAGTCTCGCATATTAGGGATGATAGACTACTCATATCAATAAGGAATTCCTTCTTTTCCGGGAGCCCATTCGAACAGAACTCCTAGGTTAAGCGTGCTTGCTTGGAGTAATTCTAGGATGGGTGACCGACTGGGAAGTTGGTCCCGAGTGTGCATGAGAGGCCAGTCTGGATCTCGCTAGGAGTAATGACCACCGACGGGTGTGTCCAGGACGTTACAAGTTGGTACCAGAGCCGACCCTTGCGGTTACATAGAAGTTTGCCGACAGGTGCACGATCATGTTGTTCACGAAGTTGGTGACCCATCATGGCACACGGAATGACACATATATCAGACTGGAAGCACAGACGTTTGTGCCAAGAGGGAATGTTCTTGTGACCTGACGAGGACATCGGTTCCTCTCAGTGGTCGTGTATGTGATAGCCTGGCATATTAGGGATTATAGACTACTCATATTAATAAGGAATTCCTTCTTTTCCGGGAGACCATTCGAACAAAACACCCAGTTTAAGCGTGCTTGGCTTGGAGTAGTTCTAGGATGGGTGACCGACCGGGAAGTTGGTCCCGGGTGCACATGAGTGAGGACAAAGTGCGCAGAAAAGGCTAGTATTTGATCTGTGAGGCCAGTCTAGATCCCGCTAGGAGTAACGACCACCGACGGGTGTGTCCGGGATATTACAACTGCTTCCACAGCGCTGCTGCGGACTCCGTGGGCGACCAGGCGGATCACGGAGTCAAAGTCAAACCCTGGCTCGCGAAGGTGAAGATGGCTGGAGACGCGCATCGCGGCCTTAGATAAAAGGTCGCGGCACTCACTGTCCAAGACCCCTTCCACCTTGGGGATGGCGCCCTCTAGCGTCTCGACGAACCTTGAAGCGAGCTCTACGAAGCTGCACTCCAGAGCCACCAAGGGTTCCTCGAACCCTTCCCAGTAGAGGGAGTGGAGCGCTCGGCGAAGCTTGAGCTCGATTGGGGGAAGGGCACTGAGCTCCTCAGCATTTCTCCTCCCGACCTCGGCCAAAGCCTTTTCCATGGCTTCAAGTCGGACCTTCTCCAAGGCTGCCTTCTTCTCCCGTGCGTCCAGGAGCCCTCGCATCGTGGCACCATCGGCCTTCACTTGGGAAAGCTCTGAGTCCCGGTCGGAGAGCAGGGCCTTGCAGGCCTTGAGGGCCTCCCGCTGCCCATGCAGTTCTTCCTCGAGCACGGACTTCTTCTCCTAAAGGGCCTTCAGGCGGGACTCTGCCTCGTTGCGGCATCCTTTGGCAGACGCTATGCTGGCTAGTGTCGCCTCGAGGGCTGCTTTGGCCGACATGGCCTCCTCCTCGCTCCTCGCCACGGCGGCCATGGCTTGGTTGGAAGACGCAACGATAGAGGCATTGGCCCAGAGCCACACGAAGAGGGCATCCCGAACTTCCTCCAGAGCGTCAAGATCATGTGACGACGGCACCAGGGCCCCCTATAGAGGATTCTCCTACACGATCGCAGGCGGTGCCTCCTGAGAAACAGCAGCGTGAGGAGCTGGAGGCTCTGGAGGATGCTCAGGAACCAAGGGCAAGACAGACAAAGACGAGTCCATGGACGGCCAGCCCTCGCGGGCTGGCCCTCCGGACTGTGGCACCAGCACACCCTCAAGCACAGAAGCAACCACGCTAGGAGGGTTGCTTCGCGAGCCTTCGCCCCCTCGCCTGCAAGCACCTCGTCAGGTGCCGACGGCATGCCGGGAGCAGGCGGAGTTGTGGAGGACATCTTCAGCTTGACGCCCTCCTTCTTCTTCCTCATCTTCATCGCGCGGACGACCCTAGTTACCAGGCAAAAGAAGAATCATTAGCACCCAAGCTAGCAAAGGGAAGGCAAGGTCGAACCGGGTACTTACTCCTCAACGTCGACCCATTTCCTCTTCGCCTCTGCTCCGACGACGGCGACGCCTTCGCCTCCCTTGGTGAGGGCACCACCATAGGGGGGCGGACAGAGGCACCATGCGGCGGCGCTTCCGACGAAAGGATTGTTGCGGCCGCAGCCTCGCCCACCTGGCCCGCATGCTCCAACTCGGACGGGACGAGGCTGGCACCTCAGTCACCATGCCTGCAGAGGCAGGGCGCACCAAAGGATACTCGGCCCCTCGCTGCCTAGGGGTCATCATGGAGGCAGACCGCATGGCCCGATGGGGCGGCACGAGCCCCCTGGTAACCATGGCGGGATGCGGAGAGCCCCGAGCAGAAACTTCACCAGCATTGTTGTCGTCCTCAAGATTGCTCAGGAGCACGCTCTGTGATGGTGGGGACACCCCTTCCGGGTCTCCGTCCGATGTCTTCTCCGAATCCTCCCCGCCTGAGGGGTCGCCGGAGGAAACCGTCACCAGGGAGCCAAGGCCCTCGACTGGGGAGATCCCCTGTTCATCGAAGGAGGGCATCACTACTAGGGAAAAGCCTAGCAGTAGAGCCGGTTTTAGGTATAGCAGTAGCGCGGGGCAGCGTGCTACTGATACGGCGCTACAACTAAAGTGTAGCAGTAGCGTGTGTTACCCCGCTCTACTGCTATACCTGCTTAGCAGTAGCGCTTTTGGTAGAAATTGCTACTGGTAGTTACAAGGAGCGTGCCTCTCTAGCCGCGCTACTACTATTATTACGTATTTATTTTTTGTTTTATGTCATATATTAATACGCCATTATACAAGTTTTCATACAGTATCATCATAATACATCATTGTCATATAACAACATCTCATCATCATCATTTTCGTCCATGACACATCATATAACAACTTGGTCACTAGTTATACTAACAAATCCTCCTCCTCCTCCTCATCATCATCAGAGTACTCATAATCACTACTCCTCCTCCTCAGCATCACCATCAACTCTAACACATTGTAGCACATAATAAAACCTTCTCATCATCATCATAGTCATGTATAATCAACACTAACTAATTGTTCTTAATACCTAGGACCTACTCTTGCTGCTCTCTGTCAGGTAAAATAGCATAAAACATGTGTATCACTTCTGCCTCATTATATTGGAGAATGCCAATGAACCTCTATCCTAATTGTGGGTTGCGCTTCTGATTGCTGCCCCTAGTACTTCTCTGCTGCGATCCTTCACAATTTTGCGCTAGTCTTTGACTATTAAGACTTGCTCGCTTCGAGAAATGATGAATGCACTCATGTGAAATGTAGGATATCTTGGTTGTAAGCTAACCATTGCCATGCGACCTTTAGGCTCTATCCAATGAGGCACAACACTCATCGGGTGTCCCTGTTGAAGAACATCATAGTAACATACTTAGTAATGACGTTTAGCTTCAAAAATAATGTATGCAAAATATGCACTCAGGACAAATAGCAAAAATCTTACCATCTTTCCTAAATAGATGTGATCGTAGTTCAATGTGCACACTAGAGGTCGCACGTTTTGAGTACTAATATCTCGAAGTCCTGGAAAATAACCTGTCTTGACAGTATCAAGATCCTCAAGCCATGAAACATAATGACCTATATCCTCAAAGTTTAGTTCAGCCGCGGGTAGTAGTACGCGTTGTCTACCAAGCGCTAGACATGTTTGCTTGAGTGGAAATAAGCTGTCAATAGAAATTAGTTGACAACTATTTTAAATAAGCAACATAAATTACTTAATAAATATGGTTGAGAAACTCACATAATGGTAGAACTAGAGGCGTCTGCACATCGACCCAGATGTCGATATTACCTTCAATTTCATCTTTCGGACGAATATCAAAGGTGATAAGCATATTAAGCTCAAATGCATAAGCCTTGCATAGTGCTCTCCAATTTTTGCATTCAAAATAGGAGTAGGTGTCTGCATTTTAAAATTTTACGGCGAAAGTATAACCATGCTCGGTCCTTAAGTTAACTCTCTTTACCTCCATACTTTCCTTAGGACTGAAATCAATCTTATCTAAGACAAAAATTCTTGCATGGCAGGGAATACGCTAGTACAAGAGTAAAAAAATAAAATTATAAGTTGAAGCAAAAGAAGCAGAAGTCATGGCTAATTACAAAAAAAGACTTGTCGTTGTGACTTATTGTATCCACTTCGAAGGTCGCATCCAGCATGATGCTGAAGCGCCTACCAGCAACTAGGTAAGGCTTGTCACACAGGTCGTGCTCATCTTCGCAGTATTCGCACATAACAAATTCCCTTTCGTCGTCAGACATTTCCTATGTTCATAGTTGAAAGATTTAAAATCGATTGAAGGCAACTACCAGGAAACTTTAGGTCTGTCGAGTCTTCCTTCCTAAACTCTTATCTCACGTATATGGTGGACTCCCTCACCGATTTTTCGACCGTCGATGATGGTTGCTACTCCTCCTTCCCCTAGTGCATAACAAATATCTAGTGCAAGGAGAAGAAGGAGAAGCGACCCCCATGACAACAGTCGGCATTCTTCTTCTCTCATATACGGTGGACACTCCCTCACTGATTTTTCGACCGTCGATGATGATCGCTACTCCTTCTTCCCCTAGTGCATAACAAAGGTCTAGCACAAAGAGAAGAAGGAGAAGCGACCATTATACAAGTTCTATTAACCACTTCCTAAATAAACTATTTCTATTAAACACTTACTAAATAAACTATTTCTATTAAACACTTACTAAAAAACAATAAAAAAATTACATTATACAAGAATAGTAAAAAACGGTTTAGGGTTTAGGAGAGATGGAGGGAGGAGGGGTGGGAGGAGGGAGGAGGAGGAGAGAGGAGAGAGTAGGAGGGGGAGGAGGGTGGTGGGAGGAGGGAGGAGGAATGAGCAAGGCTTGAGAGAAGGGAGGAGAGAGGAAGAGGGGGAGGAGGGCTGCCAGTGGAGGGCTTGGCTAGAGGAGGAGGGAGGAGGAAGGAGGGGGCGGCCGAAGGAGGAGGGAGGGGCGCGGTAGGGAGGAGGGAGGAGGAGGAGGGAGGAGAGAAGAGGAGGAGAGAGGAGGAGGAGGGTTGCCGGCGGAGGGCTTGGTCGGAGGAGGAGGGAGGAGGGGCGGACGGAGGAGGAGGGAGGGGCGTGGTAGGGAGGAGGGAGGAGAGAGGAGGAGGAGGGAGGAGGGATGAAGGGACTTAGTGGAGGAGTAGCATGAGCGGTGGCGACGGAAGGCGACGATGGTGGTCGGGGATGGCAGTGGCGGCGGACAACGTACGCGGGGTGCGGCGGAGATTGAGAGGGGAGTGGAGAGGGGTAAGTGAGCAGTGACCGGTTGGAGAAGATAGGCTTTAGCAGTAGCGCGCTTTGGGATAAAGTGCTACTACTAGACGACATAGCAGCAGCGTGTTTAGGAAACAAACGCTACTGCTACACCTAATCTGGCGGCAAGGTCGTGACAATTGTAGTAGTAGCGTTGTTTCATCCTGACGCGCTACTGCTATGTGGATAGCAGTAGCGCCGTCTGTTGTAGAGCGCTACTACTAAGTAGCACTAGCGCCTTGTTTTAAACCGTGCTACTGGTAAGATTCTGTCTATAAGGTTTTCCCTAGTAGTGCATCTTGGCAACCGAAGTGGCTACATCGTCGCGACGGTACAGTGGGGTGCAACCCTCAGGGAGATCACCGGGGTTGCCGTTGAGCAGGGTTATCGCAGGCCTGTTCAACTCCTGGGGGGTTTTGCACACGGACCAACTCCTGAGGTTGTCGCTGCTACCCCGATAGTCCCACAGGGGCCTAGAGTGAGACTGGAGGGGCGCCAGGCACTCCGTCAAGAACAGCTTCACTATCATCCCACAGTCAGCTTCCGGGCGATTATGTCGCCGGAGATCCGCTCCAGGACAGGCTTAGCCCGGAGGTCAGAAACCTTCGTGGAGCTCCATGCAGGGGTCTTCTCCGGTAGCCCCTTTGGCAGCTCCAAGCAGGAGTTAGGGCTCACAGGACAATGGTGCCGGAAGTTCTCCACCTTATTCCCAGCCTTTACAGCATGTTGCCGCTCTGGACCGCGACAAAGGAGATGCATGCCGACTGTTGAGCATCGTCGTGCACGTGCAAACTGAAGAAATGCCGGAAGAGGACCACCCAAGGCTTCACGCCCACAAAGGCCTCGCAAGAAAAGGCAAAGACGGACAAGAGCAGGATGGAGTTGGGATGAAGGTGAAGTGCCTGGATCCCGTAGTAATCGGGGATGGCGATGAAGAATGCGGAGAAAGGCGGGACATGCCCGGCGAAGAAGCTATGGAGGAAGATGGGATAGGCTGACCTGGATAAGGGCCGCCTCTTTGAGGAGCCGCCCCATATCAAGGTCCACCCATGCTCGTTTGTCCCGTTCGCTGTCAACGGGAGCACCGAGGCTAGGTCGCCATCTTTGGCAATGGTGGACTCGGAGAGCGCCGATGAGATAGGAGCGGAGGCTGAACCCTGCGCCTTTGGCTTCGACTAGCCGACAGGGGCCATTCGGAAGGAGAGCTGAGCAATGCCGGATCTGGAAGGGACTCAGCTGAGGCCAGGATCTGGGAGCAAGAGCAAGCGCGCAAAAGAGGAAAACAATAATGGATCGGTGCTGGAAGTTTGGATTTTGTCGAATCGGGCGGTGGCCGCGAGTGCGCCCCATGTTAGACACACAACGCGCGCTAGCCCTGGCCCCGCAAGCATCTAGGGCACGCGGGGCTTCGGGCCACCCTCAAGACTTCCCCCTAAAGCCATCTCAGGCGCGCCTTGGGCCCGGGGGCTACGGTCGGCGTTTTGGGGACAGTGGTACCAAGTCGTACCTGCCTATGGCCCAGGACATGGCCCACTTCTTCAGCCAGGCATTGCCTGGCACGGCACTACTCAAGACAAGGCCCTTGCGAGGACCCTGGGTTTGCAAGGAAGAACGGCATCAAGACGAGCAAGGAGGGGCCTTCTCAGGACCCCTCCTGAGCGGCGGAGATCTCTATGCAGGGCCCGACCTTTTGAGTCAAGGATGGCGCAAGGAAGGACATGCGAGCGCCAGCGCGCCAGGCGGCACAGTTTCCTCTTTGGTGCAAAGGGAGCAAGGATGTACATGGGTTCCCAAAGCGCCGCCCAAAGGTTTCCTTTCCGGTGCAACAAGACCATGATGACGAGCCCCACGGGATGGATGACAACGCCGAGCCCACCACTGCATCACCAGCAACTACTTTGCAGGCAAACACTGCGTTTGGACAGGGTGCGGATATACTCCTGTCACCCTTCAAATTTGTCCGTTGTGGGATCCGTTCCAGCCATTGTGATAAGGGAAGAGGACCCGGGCCACCGCTATATATAGAACCTAGGTAGAGAGCCAAGGCAGAGAGCCAAGAACACCTCTTGAACCCCCTCACGAGGCTTAAGCACACTATACTAGTTCGTCCACAAAAACCTCTGTGACAGGGAATCCACCAAGGAAGGAGTACGGTATTAGGCTTCGCAGCGGCCCGAACCTTGGTAAACTATTGTGTTCATCTTCTTCCTCGTCATCATGCGAGTTTGCCGTAGTAACCATCGGGGAGCGAGCTAGGTGGGGTGAGGCCGCAGGGAAGCTTCGCACACGCCCCTGTGTTCGAACCTTGAGGGTTTTGCGGAGCCCAAAATCCGAAAGCATGGCCCTCAGACCAGTTAGGAGAAACTCCGCTAGCAAGGCCTCCACATGGTCCTCGACCCACTCAGCAAGGGCGGCGTGAGTCACTTCAGGAACGGGACCAAGCACCTGCTTGAAGTCAAAGTGCGGGTCGAGGCAAAGGAGGTTGTTGAACACGTGCGAGGCCGCCTGCGCAAGGGAATCACGACGCCTCTCCTCCGCAAGATCACCGATCTTCTCCGCGCCCCTCTCAAGGCACTCCACGACCCTGGAGAAGAAGCTTAGATACCCGGCGTCCTTGGGGACAAGGGGATCGCGATGATCTTGTTGGCATTCCAAGAACGGGGTACCCAGTCCTGCCTACCTATGGCCCAGCACATGGCCCACTTTGTCAGCCAGGCGTGGCCTAGCGCAGCACTACTCAGGCCAAGGCCCTCGCGAGGACCTTTGGCTCGTAAGGAAGAACAACACCAAGACCAACAAGGATGGGCCTGCTCAAGCCCCCTCCTGAGCGGCTGAGTTCTCAATGCAGGGTCCGCCCTCAAGAGTCAAAGGTGACGCAAGGAAGGACAGTCGGGCGTCTGCATGCCAGGCGGCCCAGTTTCCTCTTTGGTGCAAAGGGATCAAGGACGTACGCAGGTTCGCAAAGCACCGCCCAAAGCTTTCCTTTCCGGTGCAACAAGACCATGACCACGAGCCCCGTAGGACAGATGTCATCGCCAAGCCCACCACTGCATCACCAACAACTACTTTGCAGACGAAGACCACCTTTGGACAAGGCTTGGATGTACTCCTGTCCCCCTTTTAATTTAGCCGTTGTGGGATCCCTTCCCGCCATTGTGATAAGGGAAGAGGACTTGGGCCACCGCTATATATAGAAGCTAGTCCGCACCATAGAGGGAGATCCGATCCAACACTTATCCACTCAAGACTCCACCGCAAGGCAGAGAGCCAAGAACACCTCTTGAGCCCCCTCGAGAGGCTGAAGCCCATTGTACTAGTTCATCCACCAAACCCTCCATGAGAGGAAATCCACAAAAGCAGGAGTAGGGTATTACGCTTCGTAGCGGCACGAACCTGGCTAAACTGTCATGTTCACCTTCTTCCTCGTCATCGAGCGAGTTCGTTGTAGTAGTCATCGAGTAGCGAGCTAGGTTGGGTGAGGCCACAAAAAACCTTCGCACACGCTCCTGCACACAAAATCAGACACTTGGCGCGCTTGGTAGGGGGCGTGTCTAAGTATTCCTCGAGCCAAGCTCTTCCTCCACCTTGCCGCTTCGGGGGCTGACGCCCGCCAAGCCCGCTCCAAGCCGCACGCGTCGCCCAGACCACACCCGTGGGACGCACCAGCACGCATTGGTCCCCTTCGCCTGCAACCAATGCCACCACGGGCCCGGACGCCCATGAATAGCAAGACTCCTCCCAGCCTCCCACCCGCACCACAACAGCCGCACCGCCACTCCGTCGATCGTCCCAGCTACCGGGTCGTCCTCCCATGTCCGACCCGGGTCGGCGCGCGGTTCCGGCACCCTTGCCATGTCGAAGAGCTGCTCCGCTACCGTCCCTCCCCCGACCACTACGACTGGCTTCGGCACATCGCATAGCTCGTCAGTGTCGCGGTCGTCGCTTCGAACCTCTCCTACTCGCTCTGACCCCTGCCCTCGCTGGCGGACGACGGGGCCCAAATTGCACGGCCACCAACTCGGCATCGCGACATCGACCCCAAGCCCAGGCATGAAGTGCACCCGCGCCACCAGCCCCGCAGGCCGCGAGCAAGGGCAAGGGATGAAATGAGCTGCCAGGTGGTGCCCGACCGCGCGTTGAAGCGCGCGCGCACTCCCGCGTTGCCAAACTAGTGTCGCAACTAGGCACGGCTCGAGGAGGCCCCTCAGGAGCGTCAAGGCCAGGTCCCACCCGCATGTGTAGCAGCACCCATCGAGCTAGTGGGCTGCCTCGCCATCGCACCGGGGCTCCATCCAACTACATGGCCGTGCAAGTTCAAACCTGATCTACCGCCTCACTACGATGGCACTGCGGACCCTACCGAGTTCCTACAACTCTACTCGCTAAGCGTCCGGGATGCCGGCGGAGACAAGAAGGTCATGGCATGATGGTTCGCCATGGCACTCAAGGGTAGCGCTCTCTCTTGGTTCCTTAACCTCCTAGTGGGTTCCATCACCTCCTAGGAACACCTGCGCAAACGCTTTGTCACCAACTTCCAAGGCACCCATGACTGCGCTCACCGTGAAGGACCTGCGGTGTGTGAAGTAACAGGATGGGGAGACCCTGCACAAGTATATACAGCGCTTCACCATCACGCGCCTCAAGATCCCGAAGGCGTTAGATGAGGCCATCATCTCCGCTTTCACTGACGGCGTCACAGACACCAAGATGAGAGAAGAGATCGCCATGAACGACGAGCTGTGCTATGCCCTGGAGATGTTCAACCTGGTGAACAGGTGCGACAAGGCCGAGGATGGCCGCCTGTCTCTCCGTGAGCTTCCGACAACAGAGCTAGAGAGGTGAAGCGCAAGGCCCCGTCGGTACTCACAGCCAAGCCTGAGCCCAAGCGCGTCCGAGGCGAGGAGCTCCCTACAGGGGGGAGACCAACCTGCATCTTCCATGGGACCAACAACCACGACACCGCCGACTACCAGGAGCTCAGGCTAGTCCGCCCGAACACTTCGGCCGATGCCCCGGACGCACCGAGCGCAGATTTGGATGCGGCAGAGGATGCGACGGAGACCCCTGGAATAACATGGACCAGTGCTAGGTGTGGCGTGACCAGCCTAGGGAGGACCGCGTGCATGATCAACCTCAGGAAGACCGCTGGAGCGACCAGCCTCGGGAGGACCGCTGGTGCGATGACCCTCTGGAGGGGTCGCGATGCAGCCAGCCTCGTGAGGCTCGCCCTCATGAGGCCGGTCTTCCGCCACTACCGCCTCCATCCAGAAGGAAGGAAGAGGATAGGAAGGACGATGGGGTTGGGGGCTTCCAGGAGATCAAGGCATTGGCCTACATCCTGGGCAGTGCTCAGGCCCCAGCCACCAACCGCGTCTTCAAGAAGTTCACGTGGGAGGTGAATGCTATGCTCCTGAAGCCCGAGGCCATGCGCCCCCTCAAGTGGTCCCGGTCTGCCATCACCTTCCACTCAAGGGATCATCTCAGGTATTCAGCCATGGCCGGCAAGCTCCCCATGTTGTGCACCCCGACCATCAGCAACGTCCTTGACACCAAGACCATCATCGAGAGTGGAGCCAGGCTCAATGTCCTATCCATCGAGACCTTCAAGACGCTCCAAGTACTGTACGACCAACTTATGCGGACCAAGCCCTTCTCAGGAGTCACTTATGGCTCCGTAGTGCCCATTGGGAAAGTACGCCTGCCCGTCACTTTGGTGCACACAAGAACTACTGCACCGAGACCAACTTCTTCGACGTTGCCCACATCCACCTCCCATTCAATGCCGTCCTCGGGTACCCGGCACTCGCGAAGTTCATGATGGCAACCCATCACGGTTACAACATCCTCAAGATGTCGGGGAATGGCAGCGTCATCACCATCGCCTGCGACGAGAACGATATCGTCTTCTCCCTCGACCGTGCCTACCGCGCAGCTGCAGTCAAACGCTCGGACTGTTGGGTTCTAGCGTAGGTGCATCACATGCCAATTAATTTTTTCATACGCGCAGAACATCCAAGAACATGCTATGGAGATGGATCACAGATTGTTACCACTAGACACGCAGTGCCATGCAGCGGAAGTAGAGTTGGGGCAGCTCGTTTGTGTGGTCCGTCTCCTCCTTGTCCGATCTCCCACGAACAGCCGGTCGCTGGATCCCACGTACAGGTTCGACGGAGCGGGCAAGTGCACTACCTCTAATGGTATCTGCATGTGCAGCAGGAACACCCGTGCGGCGGACTGCTAGGTCCGATCACACAGTCAGTGGCGGCGAGTGTAGGTGGCTAGTTGCAACTCATGTAAAGCCCTAATGTCAACGCCGAAGCGATCAACCAGATGGGTGTGCCGCACCTCCACTATATATAGGCATCCGGTGCAGGCTCAACTCTTGGGCCTCGCACAGATCATAATGCCCACGTGTCCCTTCCCTTAAGCACGTGACCCTTTAGGTTCTCGTCCACTTGGTCCCGAATCAGATGACACCTGACTCGACCGGTCGGTAGCGGCCTCTAGCAAGACGTGCCGACTCCAAGTGTCCGATGAAGGTGGTTAGGCGAACCTGTACTTCACACTTTTGTTCCCTTTGCCACATGATATATGTTGTCGTGCACAAGGCGATATGGTCATCCTTCTTGCAGCACGACCACTTTCTCATTCCGGTGAATCCGACCAACACTTAGGATTATCTCATAATCCTCATCGCATGGCCATGCTTATTCAGGTCGGATCACTCGAGGGGCCCAGAGTATATCTCTCTTGATCGGAGGGGCAAATCCCATCTTGCTCGACCATGTCTCACGGCATGGGTATGGACAAGCCCGAAACCTACCTTTGTAACTACCCAGTCATGGAGTAGCATTTGGTCGGCCCAAAGCAAGTTTGTTACCATACCGAATACATGCGCCAGCTCAGGTCTTATGACATAGAACGTATGTTGTACTAGAGACTCATAGATGACCTATCGCTATGTCTCATAGTTGGGTCTGTCTAACTCAAACCTTATCTCGACTCGGATCCGACTATGTTGAATCCGACCAGACCTTTCTGAGTCCATATTATCCGGCTAGCATCCAATGCCACATGGTCAGTGAGACCACACAACCCTTTCGACTAGGGACCATTTAGGACAGTTATCATACAATGCATAGTCTCACAAACAAGTCACGTACTTATTAATACATCATTAATAATGTCCAAGGACTATCTTTATTCATAAACACATAGGAAATATCATCATACATGATTGCCTCTAGGGCATATCTACAACACTCTCCCACTTGCACTAGAGTCAATCAAATAGACATCAAATGCCCACAGCTCAAGCATGCCCCTCATGCTTGGGTTGTGGAAGCAGCTTAGTCAAGGGATTTGCAACATTTGCATCCGTATGAATCTTGCATAAATTGGTATCACCTTTATGTACGAGCTTTCGTATCAAGTGATATTTTTGATCTATGTGCCTGGTCTTGTGATGTTGTCTCGGCTCCTTGGCCTATGCAATGGCACCTGAATTATCGCAAAAAAGGTCCAACGGTTTTGACCAGCCCGGGAACACACCAACATCTTCCAGGAACTTCCTGAATCCAAACACCTTCCTTTGCGTCTTCACAAGCCTCAATGTATTCGGCCTCTGTTGTGGAGTCGGCCACCGTATCTTGCTTGGAACTCGTCTAGCTCACTGCTCCTCCATTCATGTCATAAACAAATCCAGTTTGCGATCGACAATCATCCCTATCGATTTGGAAACTAGCATCAGTGTAACCCTTTACACAGAGCTCCTCCTCACCTCCATAAACTAGGAACATCTCTTTAGTCCTTTTCAAGGACTTCAAGATAGTTTTCATCGCTGCCTAGTTACTCTCACCTGGGTCGGCCTGGTATCTGCTTGTTAAGCTTATTGCATAAGCAACATCTGGCCGTGTACATATCATGGCATACATGATGGATTCAATTGCCGAGACATAAGGAATCCTACTAATCCGGTTTCGCTCATCAGAAGTCATACGACTCCGAGTCTTGCTTAGCCTTATACCATGTGAGACGGACAAGAACCCTTTCCTGGCCTCGCTCATGTTGAACCTTTTCAACACTTTGTCTATGTACGTGCTCTGGCTTAAGCCAAGCAGCCTCCTCAATCTATCTTTGTAGATCTTGATGCCTAAAATGTACACTACCTCTCCAAGGTCTTTCATCGAAAACTTGCCATTCAATGATTCCTTGACTGAGTTCAGCATCAAAACATCATTTCCGATCCGCAGTATGTGATCCACATACAAGATCAAATATACTACTGATCTCCCATTAGACTTCTTGTATAAACAATAGTCCTCTTCATTCTTGATGAAACCAAGGTCAACGATGACTTCATCAAAACGAATGTTCCAACTCCAAGCTGCTTGCCTCAATCCATAAATGGATCTCTTGAGCTTGTATATTTTACCAGCGTTAGTTGGATCGACAAAACCTTTGGGATATATCATGTATAAATCCTCTTTTAAATTTCCATGAAGGAAAGCCATTTTGACATCCATCTGCCATATCTCATAATGAAAATATGAAGCTATAGCTAGTATGATCCTCACCGACTTTAGCATCGCTGCCAATGAGTAAGTCTTGTCGTAGTCAATTCCTTGAACTTGTCCATAACCTTTAGCGACAAGCCTAGCTTTATGGATCTGAACATTTCCATCCACATCGGTTTTCTTCTTAAAGACCCATTTGCAACCAATGGCAACTACGCCAGGTGGCGGATCAACCAAGTCCCAGACTTGATTCTCATCCATGGACTTTAACTCAGATCTCATGGCCTCTAGCCATGCCTCGGAATCTGGGCTCACCATCGCTTCCGCATATGTGACCGGCTCGTTGCTTTCTAGCAACAAAACGTCACGTAATCTGCGCAATATTTCCGACCTCCGTGGCTCCGATGCCGATTCCACTACAGGTTCTCTGACCGACTCCGGTGTGATATCATTACCAACCGAATTGTCCCCAAGTGGCTCTCGAATTTCTTTGAGTCACACCATTCTCCCACTGGCCTCTAGACTGAGAAACTCTTTCTCTAGGAAAACCCCATTCCGAGCAACAAACACTTTGTTCTCTTCTCAGTTGTAGAAGTTATATCCCAAGGTTTCCCTCGGAGATCCCACAAATATGCATTTATCCGACTTGGGTGTAAGCTTGTCCGACATGAGTTGCTTGACAAATGCTTCACAACCCCAAATCCTTAGGAAAGACAAACTAGGACTCTTCCCAGTCCACTTCTCATGTGGTGTCTTGTCTACAGATTTTGATGGTACCCTATTAAGTGTTAAAGCTGCAGTTTCTAGAGCATATCCCCATAATGACAAGGGTAAATCCGATTTGATCATCATCGGCCGGACCATGTCCAACAAGGTTCGGTTTCTCCGTTTTGACACACCGTTTGTCTGTGGCGTACCCGGAGGTGTGAGATGAGGTACTATACCTCGGCTTTTCAGATGATTATCAAACTCCTGGCTCATGTATTCACCTCCAAAATCTGATCATAGAAGTTTTATCCTCTTGCCGAGCTGATTTTCAACCTCATTCTGACACTTTGAACTTTTCAATAGTTTTCAACTTGTGCCTCATCAAATAGATATATCCATATCTACTCAACTTGTCGGTAAAAGTCACGAAGTACTGATAGCTACCTCTGGCCGTTGTGCTCATTGGACCACACACATCTCTGTGTATAAGCTCCAACAGCTCGGAGACCCTCTCGCAACTCTCTGCAAAAGGTGACTTAGTCATCTTGCCTAGCAAGCATGATTCGCATGTCTCGAACGACCCACAGTCGAACGATGTTAGGAGTCCATCATCATGGAGCTTCTTCACGCGTTTTAGACTAATGTGTCCAAGCCGGCAATGCCAGAAGTATGTCGGATTTATCTCATCAGGCTTATGCCTCTTGACATTCACGTTATAGACTGGTTCTGTTTCTAGATTTAAAATAAATAGCCCATCTACTATGGGTGCATAGCCATGGAACATTCCATTCAAATAAAATGAACAACCATTGTCCTTTATATTGAATTCATAACCTTGACTCATCAAGCATGAGGCAGATATAATGTTCCGACTAAATGCGGGAATGTAATAACAATTATTCAATTCCAAAATAAATCTAGAACGAAACTTGAGCTCCATTGTGCCGACCTCCAACGCAGCAACTCTTGCTTTGTTGCTGACCCTGATGTCAATCTCCCCTAGTGCCACACGCCTAGTTCTTACCAGCCCCTGCATTGTTGCAAATATGAACAACCGATCTGGTATCAAATACCCAACAGCTACTAGGTATGCCAACAAGGTAAATGTCTATAACATATGTAACAAGTGTACCTTTGCCTGAAGAACCATCTCCGGCCTTCTTGCCGTGCTCAGGAAGCCACTTGCTACAGTTCCTCTTCCAGTGACCAGCTTCCTTGCAGTGAAAGCAAATGGTCTTTGAGTTTGGGCGGGACTTTGGCTCAGCGGCGGAGACAGCCTTCTCCGTTCCCTTTTGCCTTACCCTTTTTCTTGGAGCAACTCTTCTTGAACTTAGCCGAGTTCTGCACCATCAACACTTGATGGGTGCCTTTCTTAATATCTTGCTCTGCCATCTTGAGCATCCCATGCAATTCAGTGAGCTTCTTATCCATGCCGTGCTAGGTGGAAGAGAACCCAAAATTACATCCGTGGACAGCTCGTCCCCAAGTGGGAAGCCTAACCGATCCAAAGCTTGCACATACCCGATCATCTTGATCACATGCGGGCTCAGTGGATCACCCTCCTTCAGCTAACAATCTGTCAAGGACTGCCAGACATTGAACCTTTTGGTCTTAGCCTGCATCGAAAACATGCTCTTCAAACTCGCGATCATATCGAAAGCCTGAATGTTCTCAAAATGCTGATGCAAATTGGGATCCATACAAGCCAACACGAGGCAGCTGATATCGTTTGATTCATCAACGAGTTTCTGGTGGGCATTCTTGGTTGTGGCGTTAGCATTCTCGACAAGTTCCTCTGGAAGTGGATCCTCTAGAACATGTTCCTTTTCATCGTGCTTGAGAACAATTCTCAGATTTCTATACCAGGTGGCAAAGTTTGTTCCATTCAGTTTATCCTTATCCATAATTGATTTCAATGCAAAGTTGGGTTGAGCAGGTGGTGCCATTGATCTACAATAGGAAATATGCAATCACTAAGCAATGTGTTTATGTAGAGTAATTCAAGCCTTAAACAGAACTACTCCCACTACTGTCAGCATCCCTCCGCAAAATCTCAGTGATTCAGGTCCTGTCTAGCGCGAGCAACTAGTGAGCTTTAGCATCCCTACTAGCCAACTTGCCTATTCGGTAAGCAACTCCTTGCTAATCGTATCTCTATACGACTCATGTTGGTTGGATAGGTATCTCATACCCCGGCTCCCAACCTTCTTTGCCACAAGGCCCAAAACCGTTTTGATAGCCTTGTCAAGTTAACCCGATGTAGTGCATGTCCGTGTCCGACACAAACCCTCCAGTTCAAGGACACCTAGTAGCACCTCAATTTTATGAGCCCACCATTAGACGTACTTGACGTGCAAAGGTGCAATATCCGGAATGGCGATGTGCTTGATATTAATGAGGGGTCTTTCTACCATACTAACATGCATAGAAACAAGAAGCAATATCAATCACATATAAAAATAAATATGTGAAATAGTATGGATCCTTCATGGACATCCTTCAAGGTCGGCTCCAACTCCGATAACCAGGGCGGAGCTCCATCTTGTCCGTCTCACCAGGACGCCAAAGCCTCGAAGTTGATCTGTATCCTCCAAGTACTACAACTAGTAATGAATTTATAGAGAATCACAAGTTGACACGCAGGTCGTTGTACAATATAATGACAACACTTTGGCTCCTGCCGGCTGACAATCATGACACGCAGGCCATGTTAAGTTACACACATGTATCACATACATATGAGCCATACTATTCACATCAAACCTGCAAAACAAACTTATGCATAGAATCGCATTCTGCCGTTTTGTGTGATCATTTACGAAATACAAGGCGCTATGCACACCGCACAGTTGCGGCCGAACGCTTGGACTGTTGGGTTCTACCATAGGTGAATCGCATGCCAATTAAATTTTTCCTACGCGAAGAACATCCAAGAACATGCTACGGAGATGGATCACAGATTGTTACCACTAGACGTGCAGTGCCGTGCAGCGGAAGTAGAGTTGGGGCAGCGCGTTCGTGTGGTCCGTCTCCTCCTCGTTCGATCTACCTCGAACAGCCGGTCACTGGATCCCACGTATAGGTTCGTTAGAGCGGCGCAAGTGCACTGCCTCTAATGGTATCTGCACGTGCAGGGGGAACACCCGTCCGGCGGACTGCTAGGACCAATCACACGGTCAGCGGCCGCGAGTGGAGGTGGCTAGTTGCAACTCATGCAAAGCCCTAATGATGGCGCCGAAGTGATCAACCGGATGGGTGTGCCACACCTCAACTATATATTGGCATCCAGTGCGGGCTAAACTCTTGGGCCTCGCACGGATCCTAAAGCCCACGTGTTCCTTCCATTAAGCGTGCAAGCCTTTAGATTCTCGTCCACTTGGTCGCGAGTCAAATGGCATCTGACTCAACCGGTCGATAGCAGCCTCTAGCAAGACGTGCCGACTCCAAGTGTCTGATGAAGCTAGTTAGGCGAACATGTATTTCACACTTCTGTTCCCTATGCCAGACGATATATGTTGTCGTGCACAAGGCGATATGGTCATCCTTGTTGCAGCACAACCTCTTTCTAGTTACGGTGAATCTGACCAACACTTCGGATTATCTCATAATCCTCATCGCATGGCCATGCTTATTCAGGTCGGATCACCCGAGAGGCCCAGAGTATAGCTCTCCTGATCGGAGGGGCAAATCCCATCTTGCTTGACCATGTCTCACAGCATGGGTCTGGACAAGCCCAAAACCTACCTTTGTAACTACCCAGTGACGGAGTAGTGTTTGGTCAGTCCAAAGCACGTCTGTTACCATCTCGAGTACATGCGCCAGCTCAGGTCTTAGGACATAGAACATATGTTATACTAGAGACTCACAGATGACCTATCGATGTGTCTCATAGTTGGGTCTATCTAACTCAGACCTTATCTCGACTCGGATCCAACTATGTCGAATATGACCAGACCTTTTTGAGTCCATATTATCTGGGAAGATCCATGCCACATGGTCAGTGAGACCGAACCATCCATAGTGTCATATGCTAGTCTGATTAGTTGCGCGTCCACACAACCCTTTCGACTAGGGACCATTTAGGACAATTATCATACAATGCATAGTCTCACAAACAAGTCAAGTACTTATTAATACACATCAATATTAATGTCCAAGGACTATCTTTATTCATAAACACATAGGAAATATCATCATACATGATTGCCTCTAGGGCATATCTCCAACACGGGTGACGAGAAGGACGCCCCGCCATGCGAAGATGAACGCAGGATGAAGAAGCATATCACCCTCGTGGAGCGCCAGGGGACTGAACCTCCAAGGGAGGAGCCTCGCGCTCTGCATTCGGGGACGGGGCCACCCCTTCTGTCGCATAGGAAGGCCCGCTCGGTGCCCCCCTTAGGCCTGGCTCAGAGGCTTCCTCCCGAGAGGCACCTAGCTTTGACGCTCAGACAAGGGAGGCGTTCGGGCACAACCTCAAGGCGGGTCCTAATGCGCAACTGTCAGAACCAAGGGCACGGTGTGAGGTGCCAAGCTCACGAGAGTTGATCATCGAGACGATCAAGGAACTTCAGGAGGCACAAACCGAGCAAGGGAGGGGTTGCCCTGCACCACCAATCGCAGTCCCCATCCTCGGCCCAGTCGACCGGCCACGCGCCTGCGTCAACACGCTCGCCATTTATAGGACCTCGTCCTAGGGCCGTATTTGGCCAATGCGTGCTGACCACGGGTGGGCTTACCAGAACAACTACGTCCACATGCCCTTCGTCCTGGCAAACGCCGGAGTCACGTTCCAGCATCTTGCCCGGGCCATGCTCATGCCCTGCCTGCCGAGACGTGACAAGGAGCTGGAGGAGATGCCAGGGCCAAGCGTGGGTCCCAGGCCTAGGGAGACGACATGCCCGTGAGGGCCGCGCTCATGGAGGCAGAAGATTAGGCTACAACGACAGCTTCGTCCCTTCAGCGGCATGGTCGCCAGGTGACTATTTGTTGATCTGTATTGGGTAACTTTTTGGCTTGTTTCGTTTAAGGGCGGACGCCGAGCCGCGTCGTCCTCAGGCAACCCTGGCGTACCCCTGCAGCTCTCGTGTTTACTCACATTTTAGTAGTTTTTCCTTGCATGCAACCTGTTTCCTAACGTCTCCCCTTGCCGACAGGACATTTTGCTGGCGTAAATGTCGTCACTCCTGAGCGGGCCCACCTTTGGCCACCTCAGGAGAGGGCTGGCACACCGACTATGCTCGGGTGCGTCCCAGCAACATCGAAAAATCCAGTGACTGAGCTTCGTTTGGCGGGCCAGTCTCGTACACTTCATCTCCTGGGTGTCAGCGGGGATAATCCCGGGGTAGCCTCAAACGACCCTCTAGTCCAACTTTCTAAAATAACTGCAGGGCGAGCCGCCTCCCCCTACTGTCCGGCATCGTGCTGTCGGCTGCGACGAGCCGGTTGGCTAGGGGCGGAGACTCCTGGCTGCCTAGCCGGCAACGCATTGGATGCCATGGTCAGATTACGCATGGCGACAGTGGCCCCCATCCGATCGGGGGTCAGCGCCCGCATGCCCATAGTGGAGGCAACAATGCCTCTAACTCTAGCCGACTGCGACCGGGCGCTGGAACAGTGCTGACACGCCCTCAACCACTCCATTATCTGCTCCGGCGTGGCTACAGCACGGTCGGACGTACCGCTGACCGTTGTCGGCTGCCGCAAGACGAAGCCCCGAAGGACGACCCGTGCCGTGACATGACCGACACGGGGACCTACCACGCGCGCCCCTCCGGCTCCCGACGGGACCCCACAACCAGCGAGGCCTACCATGGCCGGCTAGAGAGGCTGCCAGCTGGGGCCCTCTTGAAGCCTTCTATTCGTATTGTAATCCGAGGGTTGGCCTATAAAAAAAACCCGAAGCCCCCTCCATGCACGGGGCGATCATTTCACTATGCACACACACACTCACGTAGAGAGGCATCGAAGGAAGTCTACCTCCTTCTTCCACCTCGACTCACATAGCTCTAGGAGCACCATTGTAACCTCAACACCGTCTAAACTAGACCAAGCAGGACGAGGGGTGTTACCTCCCACGGAGGGCCCCGAACCTGGGTACATCGTGTGTCCCTCACCGCTTGTGCCTAATCCCATTCCAGGAGCCCGTCGGCGTCCTTTGGCCCCAACCACTCTCGATAAGCCTACCCATGGCATCTGTTGTGAGAAAACAATGACAGTTGGTGCCCAACGTGGGGCCATACAAGGCGCTGTCGGAGTCACGCTCCGGGCGGGACCCTTCACCACCTCCCTCGGCCGCCTCGCGTCTGGGCGGAACTGCATGCTCGTGGGGCTTGCTTCGGCGGGCCCTGCGGGCGACGTGTAACAGCCTGGTACCAACGCTCTAGAAGATTCCCCTTTTATTCCATTGTCATTGTGCGATTCGTTTGGTTGTCGCATTCATCATCACATGATTCACATCATCTGCATAGCATCATAACCCATTTTTGAAAACTTGCATCCGTTCATAGTTGCCGGTTCTCTCCATTCATGTCGTCGCCCATTTTGAGACCCACCATAGACACACGCATCCGCGACATCTTTAAAATATTGTTTTTAAAGTGCGCAAAAAATATTCTCGGATTCGGTCGAAAGTTGGTGTGCGGTCTTGTTTTATTGTAGGTAGACCGCCTGCGAAGTTTCATCGCAATCACAGTCCGTTTGACACCCAAGCTATCAACCACAGCGGTGTGGTCATCGTTTTATTAGGGGACGTTTCGGTGTTTTACAAACCTCTGTCATGGGCTGCCATCCATTCCCTCTCATCCCCACCAAGCCCCTCTACACAGCCCAAAGCCCACCTATCTAGCCCCCTCCACTTTCGTACATCCGATCAAGATCTGACGATCGAAAAATGGTGCAAAAATCTCCCTCGTAGACGCCCTTTCCTATTTAAGCACTTCCCCTAGCCATTTTTTGACAAACCCTAGCCCCTAGGCCTCATCGAAACACCAGCCGCCCCACCACCTTGTTTTCTGCCCTACCCAGCCGGATCTTGCCACTTGGCAGCCCAACCCGTGGCCAACCAAACCCCTACTCAGTCTGGACCATCGGATCTGATATGCAACGACCCAAGATGTATCCAGCAGCCCTGCAGATCCCGCAGCCAGAGCCTACCCGATCCCAATATGGATCGAGGGAAGGAAGTTGTCGCTGCCCCTGCCAGCACCCCGCTGGAGCCGCCTCGCCGGAGTCCAGCCACCGGAGCCCCGCCGCCGGCGAGCACTAGGCCAGGCCCCGTTCCTCCCCGTTCTGCCTCTCGGTTCTCTCCCTCTCTCTCACCGAGCTCTCTCTCCCAATGTTGCCCACAGGAGCCCCTCGCCATGGAGCCGCCCCGAACTCTGACCTCGACCCTGTAGCTCATCGTTGCCGAGAATGGAACCCTCCGCCCTAGATCCATCTAGATCCGCCTCGCCAGCCCTTTCTCAGGTCAGATCCGCACGGCCCTCCCTTGCCGTACGCGTCTGCAAGCAGGCGCCATGGATGATGCCTCTTGTTAGAGCATGAGGTCTAGGACGACCAACCGCCGCTCGCGTTGACCCGCGGTTGGTCCACGCCAGGCCCAGCTAGCTTCGTACCCCCGCAAGGCCCAGCGAAGCCCAGCCAGGCCTCTCCACGACCGGCCTGCTAAGGCCCAAGCTGAGCGCCCCCAACCCCACCTATATGTCGCCTTGTGCATTGAATTGTTATATGTTACCCATGCTCCTGTTGGACTAGATTTAGATTCGGCTCATATAACTTTTATTCCAGATTTGTGAATTTCGTGATTATTTAGAGAAAATCTATTTTGCGGATGTTGGCTTTCTAGGAATGGGGGTACCCAGTCCTGCCTGCCTGCGGCCCAGGGCATGGCCCACTTCGTCAGCCAGGCGTGGCCTGGCACGGCTCTACACAAGACAAGGCCCTCGCGAGGATCCTGGTGTAACGCCCAAGATGTGATCCTATCCTTATTTTGGCTCGAGAGCCTTGATAGGGATAGAAGCACATCTGATAACCTAGAAGTATAGGGGATCAATTGTAGCCTTTCTTGCTAAGTAAGAGTGTCGAACCCAACGAGGAGCTAAAGGTATACAAAAATTCCCTCAAGTTCTATCGACCACCGATACAACTCTACGCACGCTTAACATTCGCTTTACCTAGAACATGTATGAAACTAGAAGTACTTTGTAGGTGTGACAGGATAGGTTTGCAAGATAATAAAGAGCACGTAAATAAAACTAGGGGCTGCTAAGATAAAGAAAGAACTCAATGAGTTTAATGAGTGTGGAAAAGTGGTGGTAGGAGTTGCGGAATTGTCCCTAGGCAATCGATAATTAGACCGGTAATCATTATTGCAATTTTATATGAGGGAGAAGCATAAGCTAACATATTTTCTCTACTTGAATCATATGCACTTATGATTGGAACTCTAGAAAGCATCCGCAACTACTAAAGATCATTAAGGTAAAACCCAACCATAGCATTATAAGGTATCAAGTCCTCTTTACTCCCATATGCAACAACCAACCTACTCGGGTTTATGCTTCTGTCACGCAAGCAACCCACCATAGGAAGATCATGAACACATTGCAACACCCTACAACGAGGATCCCTCACGTTTGCGTGACACGGACAGCACCATAGGACAGGACCAATAACAAAACATGTAACTCAAACCAATCATGATGATCAATCAACCAATAGGACAACAAAAATCTACTTAGACATCATAGGATGGCAACACATCATTGGATAATAATATGAATCATAAAGCACCATGTTCAATTAGAGGGTACATCGGGTTGAGGGAGAGTGGACCGTTGTAGATAGATGGGGGAAGGTGATGCAGGTGTTGGTGAAGATGACGAAGTTGTTGGAGTAGATCGCCGTCACACTGATGGCCCCGGCGGTGTTCCGGTGTCACCGGGAGAGAGGGGGAGATTGCCCCCATCCTTCTTCTTCTTCCATAACCTCCTCCCTAGCTGGGAGGAGGGTTTCCCCTCTGGTCCTTGGCCTCCATCGGGGCGGAAGGGCAAGAGCCCCTCCGAGATTGCATCTCTCTCTCTTTTTCCTTATGTTTCTGTGCTCCCAGATTCTGGCATTTCACCATTTCTGAAATATTCGGAGATCCATAAATCCGATCGGGATGAAATATTGAGGGGATTTTTCTTATAAAAATATATTTCTTCCGGCCAAAGGACACCTCCAACCGACCTAAGGGGTGGCCATAAGCCCACAGAGTGCGGCCAGGGGGTGGGTCGTGCCTAGCATGCCTGTGACCTCCTCGAGCATCGTCTCGCGTTGATTATTTTTCCCAAAAATAACATCTATTCCAAAAAAATCTCCGTATGTTTTTTTCGCGGTTGGACTTCGTTTGATATGGATTTTCTGTGAAACAAAAAACATGCAACAAACAGGAACTGGTAGTGGGCACTGGATTAATATGTTAGTCCCAAAAAACAGTATAAAAAGTTGCCAAAAGTATATGAAAGTTGTAGAATATTGGCAAGAAACAATCAATTATTATAGATACGACGGAGACGTATCAGCATCTCCAAGCTTAATTCCTGCTCGTCCTCGAGTAGGTAAAGGATAAAAAAGGTAATTTTTGATGTGGAATGCTACCTAGCATAATCTTGATCATATAATCTAACCATGGCATGAATATTAAGATACGAGTGATGCAAAGCTAGCTCCCAGAAGTATAGGGGATCAATTGTAGCCTTTCTCGATAAGTAAGAGTGTCGAACCCAATGAGGAGCTAAAGGTAGAACAAATATTCCCTCAAGTTCTATCGACCACCGATACAACTCTACGCACGCTTAACGTTCGCTTTACCTAGAACACATATGAAACTAGAAGTACTTTGTAGGCGTGACAGGATAGGTTTGCAAGATAATAAATAGCACGTAAATAAAAACTAGGGGCTGCTAAGATAAAGAAACAACTCAGTTAGCTTAACGAGTGTGGAAAAGTGGTGGTAGGAGTTGCAGAATTGTACATAGGCAATCGATAACTAGACTGTTAATCATTATTGCAATTTTATATGAGGGAGAGGCATAAGCTAACATACTTTCTCTACTTGGATCATATGCACTTATGATTGGAACTCTAACAAGCATCCGCAACTACTAAAGAGTATTAAGGTTAATCCCAACCAGAGCATTATAAGGTATCAAGTCCTCTTTACTCCCATATGCAACAGCCCACCTACTCGGGTTTATGCTTTTGTCCCTCAAGCAACCCACCATAGGCAAATCATGAACACATTGCAACACCCTACAGCGAAGATCCCTCATGCTTTCACACCACGGAGAGCACCATAGTACATCACCAATAACAAAACATGCAACTCAAACCAAGCATGATCATCAATCAACCAATAGGACAACAAAAATCTACTCAGACATCATAGGATGGCAACACATCATTGGATAATAATATGAAGCATGAAGCACCATGTTCAAGTAGAGGGTAAAGCGGGTTGCGGGAGAGTGGACCGTTGTAGATAGATGGGGGAAGGTGATGGAGGTGTTGGTGAAGATTATGGAGTTGTTGGAGTAGATTGCCGTCGCGATGATGGCCCCGGCGGCGTTCCGGTGCCACCGGGATAGAGGGGGAGAGAGACCCCCTCCTTCTTCTTCTTCCTTAACCTCCTCCCTAGATGGGAGGAGGGTTTCCCCTCTGGTCCTTGGCCTCCATGGCGGCGGAGGGGCGAGAGCCCCTCCGAGATTGGATCTCTCTCTCTCTCTCTATTTCCTTCTGTTTCTACGCTCCCAGATTTTGGCCTTTCACCGTTTCTTAAATATTCGGAGAACAAAACGCTGATCGGGCTGAAATTTTGAGGGGATTTTCCTTATAAAAATATCTTTCTTGCAGCCAAAGGACACCTCCAACCGACGTAAGGGGTGGCCACAAGACCTCAGGGTGCGACCAGGGGGGTGGGCCGCGCCTAGCAGGCTTGTGACCTCCTCGGGCATCGTCTCGCGTTGATTCTTTTTCCCCAAAATAACATATATTCCAAAAAAATCTCCATAAATTTTTATCGCGTTTGAAATTTTTTTAATATGGATTTTTTGCGAAACAAAAAACATGCAACAAACAGGAACTGGCACTGGGCACTGGATCAATAAGTTAGTCCAAAAAAATAGAATAAAAAGTTGCCAAAAGTATATGAAAGTCGTAGAATATTGGCATGAAACAATAAAAAATTATGGATACGATAGATACGTATCAACATATCATCATTTTGCAAGAATGGTTATCTTTACAAGCACATGTACATAAGAGATGAGTATATGGAATTGGCTTACACTCGCCACAAGCTAAGTCAACATCACATCAATACAACAACATATTCAAACATCATATATAAGAGCAGGGTCCGACTACAAACAAAATCAATGGTAAAATGATATATGTCCTTGCTATCGCAGGATGCCGCCTGGAACCCATCCTAGATTGACGAAGAAGAAGAAAAATTCCAAATCAAACAAGCATCACGCTCACGTCAAATCATCGCGTTACCTGTACCTGCAACTGTTGTTGTAGTAATCTGTGAGCCACAAGGACTCAGCAGTCTCATTTCCAAGGTTATCAAGACTAGCAAAGCTTAATGGGTGAGGTATGGTTAAGTTGTGAGGCTGAGGCAAGCAACTAAGCATTTATTTGAGTGGCTAACTTACGAATACGTAAAGTAAAGTGGGTGGTCTACGCATAATGGACGTGATCTAGTAATGATCACTAAGTTATCCCAAACACACACTTACGTCAAACATAACCCCACCGTGTTCTCTCTTGGATAAGGACTCATGAGAAGAGACAGTCACGGTTACACACCTTGTTGGTGTATTTTATTTGAGTTTACCTCAATTATGCTATGACCTCGTATTAAACAAAGTTTCCAAGTTGCCACATAACCGTGGGCACGGCTTTCCAAAAGATTTAACCCTGCGGGGGTGCTCCAACTCATCCATCACAAATTGACCACATGTTGCGGGAATAACCTCGACCACGAATCTCATGTATTTCTAAGCAATTCGACTGGAAAACTGCCACCTCGAGATAGCCTGAAGAAAAATCGGAATTCCTCATGCAAGACATTTGATAAAGGTAAAAACAAGTCCAGCAAGATCGCCTGACATGTCGTCAAACCGATAAGAGCCATGTATCTCGTTCTCAGGACACGACGGATGAGCGATGGTTACCACGCCAATCACCAAGTTGCCTCGGGCGGCGTTAATAAGCTGCTCCGGGTTGGGCCGATACTCATGAGGAGCATTGGCCCGGGTTGTTGATTAAAGATCCTCGGGTTAATTACTCCCTATGCAGGTTTATTTCTTATTTGGCAAATGTAGTACCAATGTTGGGCCTTGCCAGACAAGATTTATCCTAAAACGAAAATCAAGGGGGTCCCCATAACAACCCCGAGCATGTTAGGAGCGCTCTATATGGAACATAACACCGGTACACAAGTAACTAGGACGGCAAAGATGGAACAGAACACCAAGAAAAAGGCCACGCCTTCCACCTTTTACCAAGTATATATGTGCATTAAATTAAATAGAAATAACATTGTGATATAACAAAATAATTTTCATGTTTACACATGGAAGCAATTGAACCTGCAGCTAGAAACGCTATAAGAAGGGCTGAGCAAGCGGTAGCATAGCCAAACAATGGTTTGTTGGGAGTTGGAGGGTTAGAGGATTATTATGGCAATGTTGGGAGGCTTGATAAACAAGTGGTAGGTAGCGAGACATAACAATAAAAGTGGGACAACTAGCATAGTAATGATAGTAGTGGTATCCAGGGAAATGGGTCATCTTGCCTATTGGGTCTTCAGGGGGATACAAAGGTGGATCCTCGTAGTAGTTCTCTCCGGGACCCTCGTACTCAGTCTCGACAACCGGTTCTACCCAAAGACAAATGATAGCAAATAACAAACAAACCAATATGCAATGCACAAACAAGATGATGCATGTCCAAATTAGTGAATATGGCATGCCTGCCTAAGCTAGTCATGTTCCACATGCAAATATTAAGTTGTTTAGTATTCTGGAAAGAACCACATGTTTAGTAGTTTGAACATGCATGAACATGGCAAATATGGATGCGTCATGCAAAGTCGATGCAAATGCTTGTGTAGAATGTAGTAAACGGAGTAACGTAGATCACGGTACCCTAATGACAAGTTACAAACGTTAACGGGGACAAATGCAAAGATGGAGGAGACCCTGGGCTATTCCTTGGTATTCCAAGGAGGGTATGAAAAACCAACAAGAATAGACCCAAAAATCACACCGAACAATGGAGTGTAGCTCCCACATATCACAAAACAACTCCACACACACAATTTGTCCACAAACAGCAAGATGTCATCTTGTAACGCATGAATCAAGAGCTACAACAAGTTTTGCACCATAACCAAAACATGTACAGGAAGTATACAACAAGCTTGACAAATAATCTACCTAAAGAAACTTAAGAGGAAGCATGGAACAATAGCAATGAAGCTCACAAGATGGCATGCTGAAACAGATTTTAGGGACTTAGTGAAAATAATAAATTGCACTTGCAGTTTTTAATCAGGAGACATGTTGACTACAACAAAACACTATTCTACCACTAGTTTCCGGGCATGTAATTTAACATGGTGCTAGAGGGCAACATCTAGTACAAAACAATAGCACTGAGCATGAGCTAAAACATCACAAAACACTTGGTAGCATCCCCTAAACATGGCATGAAAAAAACTACAGAATCTCAGACTTTGAAATATTTAGCATGTTGAAATCAACAACTATCTTAGCTACTTTGGAGCAAGATACCCACTAACATACAAGTTTATCGTGGCAATGGAAAATACCAGGGCCTACCACATTCATGTTGACAATTCATCATAGCATGGACGTATTAATTCTTACAAAAATAACAAAAGGCCACCTCATCACAAAACAACATATTTACCAAGTTGCTCAAAATATAGAAACAATGCCATAGTGGATTTCTGGGATTTTTTTACCCAAAAATCATATATCACACCCCTATGTTCCTATGGCCAAATCTTCACAAAACAGATGCACAAAAATCACCTAGTGTGTAATAAGTCATAACTTGCCAAAGATGACAGTTGCCAGATCTGGCCATGTCCAGATTAGAACTATCTCCTAAAATAGAAATAACACAAAACACTCACATAAACATTTTTAAAAAATAAAAAGGAGGGTCCACCTGGCAGTCAGCCAGGGGCCCTGGAACCACTGTCATACACCCAGAGCAAACACACATGGGAAGAAAGTAAAAGGGGGGAGCTAGGGTTCAAACCCAAGTCCCCCTGAGTAATAGCGGGGGGCTGCTACCACTGGGATAGTGAGGGGGAATTGATAGTACGGGTTGCTTTCTCCTATTAAACAGCCAAGCGCGGGGTTTCTTCTACCTTGAGACACAGAGAAGAAACGGTGGCTCCTACGGCCATCATGGGCGGATTTTGGCGAAGAAGACAACCGACGAGGGCTATGGGGTCCTCGAGGGATCCATTCCCATGGCTATCTTCGCGAGCGGCACAGGGAGGCGGGCGCAGGGGCGCACACTCGAGGCCATGGCGAGGCATGCGCGGCATAGTGAGGCAGGCAGGGGACTGACAAGCGATGCGTACAATGGGGCAAGGGCGTGGCTTGCGAGGCTGCAGAGCGCACGCGCGCAAGCATGGCAGAGTAGAGGCGAGGGCATGCACGGGCGCGAGCTAAGGCGCAGCGACAGGGTCTTCTTCTTTGAAGAAAACTGCAGTTTTCTTCTGGAACGCAGGGAACACAGCAATGGCACCACGAAGCAAAGCCCTACGGGGTTTCTATCAATGGCGAAGAATGGCAAGGAGGGAGAGCGGAAGGTACCTAACTACCTTGACATGGCGAGATGGTCGGGGACGCGTCGGGATGGAGGCGACGAGGCGAAGAACGACGACGACATTCTTGTCCGGGAAGAAGAGGAAGAAGTTGCTTGGCGACGCGCCGATCTGCCTTGGGGTCCTCGGGACAAAGAGGAGGAAGAGGACGCATAGGGGGGACTCCCGAGGCGCCAGAGCGTCGAAGATGAGGCATTGGAGTCACTCCTGGCTCGAGCTGCAGCTCGGCTGGAGCATGGAGATCATGGTGTAGGCTGAGTTTGGAGAAAACCTACCTATGGCAGCAAGGTAAGGAGGAGGGAAGAATGAAGCAAGGGCAAACCATAGGGACACAGGGACATGCTTTACATGTGGCTCGGGCTACCGTCGGCCATCAAATCAATCGGACGGAGGACGTGGCACTCGGGTAGCCTACCGTACAAAGGAGGGAGCTGAACATGCTGAGGAGGCTCTGCTGGGCTGCGGCTACGCTCGGGCTGCTGTTGCTGGGCTCTTAGCGGGGGAGGCAAGTCCCTGGCACTAGGTCTCTCTCTCTCGCAACAGAAAGGTTTTACCTTTTTTTAACTAAAGAAAACAAACAGCACAGAAAAAAGAGAGGTCTGTTTTTGGATAAAACACAAACATATTTGAACTCACCAAAATATCCACTATGTTGTAAAAATGTGGTAGGCATTTTTAGAGCAAACAATTTAAACCATATATTTTAAAATTGGAACCTATTTTGCAAGGTTGCAAAATGCCAACATTTTGAAACCTGGATGAGAGTTAGTTAACAATGATAACCAGAATGTTATAAAAGAGTGCGACATTTTTATGAAAATTAAAGAGCAAGTAAATTAATTCTCATATGCATAAATTGTTAATAGGAGAGGTGACAAGGTTTTAAGGAAATAGAGGAGAGGGTTTTTTTCAAGACTAGATGCACACCCACCACAACACACACACTCCCAACCACAACACCACACTCACAACAACATATAATGCATGTCAGAGATGAAGATGTGATGATATGATGTCATGATGCTAATTGATATGAAGCAAAAAAATATTACTCAACCAATATGATGGCATTCATAGAAGGTTCGCACAAGGAAATATTACAAATAAGACTAGGGGTGCACTTGGGCCGTTACACCTGGGCTCGTGAAGAAGAGCGGCATCAAGACCAGCAAGTACGGGCCTCCTCAGGCCCACTCCTGAGTGGTGGAGATCTCTATGAAAGGCCCAGCCTCAGGAGTCAAGGGTGACACAAGGAAGGACAGTCAGGCGCCAGTGCGCCAGGCGGCGCAGTTTCCCATTTGGTGCAAAGGGAGCAAGAACATATGCGGGTTTCCAAAGCACTGCCCAAAGGTTTCCCTTCTATTGCAACAAGACGACGACCACGAGCCCGCAGGGCGGATGTCATCGCCAAGCCCACCACTACATCACCTACATCTACTTTGCAGGCGAAGACCTCCTTTGGACAGGGCACGACAGTACTCCTGTACCCCTTCGAATTTGGCCGTTGTGGTATACCTTCCCGCCATTGTAATAAAGGAGGAGGACCCGGTCCGCCGCTATATATAGAAGCTAGGTAACACCATAGAGGGGATCCGATCCAACACTTAGCCACCCAACACACCCCGCAAGGCGGAGAGCCAAGAATACACCTTGAGCCCCTTGCGAGGCTCAAGAACACTGTAATAGTTCATCCACCACAACCTCCCCAAGAGGCAATCCACCGATGCAGGAGTAGGGTATTACGCTTCGCCGCGGCCCGATCCTGGGTATACTGTTGTGTTCATCTTCTTCCTTGTCATCGTGCGAGTTCGCTGAAGTGTCCATCAAGTAGGGAGCTAGGTTGAGTGAAGCTAGGGGAATCCTTCGCTCACACCCCTATGTTCGAACCTGGAGGGTTTTGCGGAGCCTAAAATCTGACATTTGGCGCGCCAAGTAGGGGGCATGTCGAAGCTTGCTGAGATCCTCGCCTTGCCTCGACTCGTAGGGCTCATGGCAAAAGGACGACGGGCCCGGGCCGAGCGTCGTGCAGGCCGTGTAGCGCGGGCAGCACCGGTGGGTGCCGGAGCATCCCGCCAAACAGTCTCTTCGTTGGAGGATCCTGTCGCTAGCCAGGTCCTTGACGGATGCCAGGGGCTGCCGCCTTCACCAGCCACACGGCTAGCCCCCGCCGCCCTGGCTCTCCCTCCCACGGGGCATGCCCTGGCGCTTCCACGCCTGCCATGACCAGATGCACATGCACGTCACACTTCTCGTGGCACACGAGCTGCAGTGCTACTGCACGACGCGTGTTTGACACAACACATGCGCGAGGTACGCCTTTAGGCGCGCATCCGCCACCCACGAGGCCCTGTTGTACCTCGGCAGGACTAGAACCCGGGAATTCGCTCACCCAGCAGGACCAACGCTCGAGCCACACGGGTGCTTGTGGAGCATCCATGGTGATCCGCGCCCGCCAGGAGCTTGGCCGAGGGTGCCAGGAGCACGGGAGTTGGCTGAATACGCTCTCGAACGACGGTGGGAGGTTCTGCCTATGTGGGAAGCGCCTCCCCCCGCATCCCTTGTCGCTTTCCTCGGAACTAGGGAGGGGGTCGGGAGGCTCGGCTATGATGGCGCCCGGGGGCTCGGGCAACACTACAATGACAATGTTGAGGCGTGCCCTGGCAAAAGGGGAGGAGACAGCGGCTACCACGACCACGGGAGGTACGTACATGGTTTCGTGGGTTGTTCTCGTGATGGCGGCCCAAACAACTGGCTTCGTGGGGGTGACCAGCGTGAGCACCCTCACGGGGCATGCCCGCTGGTGGGGATCTGCCTTGAGCAGGCATTTGGGTCTGGGGACCAAGGGCCACTGGACCGGGAACGCAGGGGGGAACACCCACCAGCGTTCCCTGGCCCAATGACCCCAACTTGGAGACGAAGGGTGGAGCACACGCCCATGTCTCCGGGCCGGATGATCCCAACCTAGAGACGAAGGGAAGTACATGCTGCCCCGTCCCCAGGGCGACCTGTACCCGCTTGGGCACGGAGGGTGGAACATACGCCCATGTCCCCGAGCCGGGTGTCGCTCGATCACCGGCGGGCACCCCTGTACTCACCCATGTCCCTAGGGCCGGCAAACCCTCCCTGGGGGCTGGGCGTGAGCACCTGCGAAGGAACCTGGGGCACCTCAGCAAGGCACGCTGGGGCATCGCCCAAGGTGCCAGCCTCGCGCGCAGCAGACGGGCATCGCCTGGCCCGGCCCGTGGTGCGGGGGTTACATCTTCGCAACGACGCCAACGCCCGTGTACGAGCTCTAGGGTGTGGGGGCTACCCCTGCACCCGGGGTCCCGTCCTAGGTCAGACCTACTTCACCAACCTATGACACTCTCATGTAATAATGAGGGGGTTGTATACGCCCGAAGCCCCCCGAGGATGCGGAGGGGTTTCTCCCACGCAACTTGGCAACCACAGCTCCGCATCGGCGGTGAAGTCAACACAGCCCATCAATGGCCATGCCCATGCAACGTGGATGCCCTATGCTCAGTGTTGGGTGAAGACGAAGGCTAGTCTAGGTGCCAAACACGGATGTTATTTGCTCTTCTCGCATTTGAATTTGCCAACTTTCTTGGAACAAAACTCGAGGTTTTTCAAATCATATTTTCCATAAACGGGCCAGGGGTTCGCATTCATCGACATTCCCCATCTTGGGTTTTTTCTCTTTAGGATGACCACTCGCCTGCTCCCCTCCCCCTCGCACCTCACGAGCGGGGGCTGGGGGGCACGGTGCTCTCACCTTGCCAAGGCCTTGGCGCCCGGATCCTCGCGTGGCACTCCCGAACGGGTAGTAGGCGCAAGCCTCTTCATACTCACTGGGTGGCCCCACTCATGGCTGTCGCGCCATCTCGGAACCTCGGGAAGCCTACCCCTCTCGGGGCTGGAACAAAAAAATTCTTTGGGGAACCGCTCAAACGTCAAGGAGGCTGCTGAGCTGCACGCCTCAGGAGCCTTACCAGTCATAAAGCCATTTGGCAACCTCGATGTCGTCCTTGGTGATCCGGCTGACATCGAGGGTGATGGGGCCTCACCTTGTGGTTGCGTCCTTGGTGATCCGGCCATATACTATGGCAGTAGGGAAATGTGCGGGACTAGGACTCGGCGACGTAGAGTTGCTCGAGCATCAAAGGGGGCTCCTGAGCAATTTGCCTCAGGAACCTTACTGGTCATAAATCCACTAGTAGCCTCGATGCCATCCTTGGTGATCTGGCCGGCATCGCGGGTGTTGAGTCCCCGCCCTGCGGTTGCGTCCTTGGCCAGACGCAACCATAACGATAGGGAAAATGCAGGACTGGGGCCTGCAGACATAGATTGCCGAAAGGGCTCCCAACTTACATCACCTACATGAAGAAGAGGACCGCAGGACGCATGAAGTCATGAAACGCCACGACCGTACCACCCGGAGCCTACAACGGGCACGCCAAGCTAAGTACCCTAACTATGATTAGAAAACTGCCTCAACGAAGAGCTCAAAAGTAGGACACATAATAAGAACAAGGATAAAGGGGGTTTACACCCGAGTCCATTACATGCCCGTAGGGCCCTTCTTGATCTTTGACTACAGGGGCAGGGAAAAAAGAAGAGGCCCCCACGGGGGCTGCCCCTTGGGAGCCCCAAGGCCCACTCTTCGGTGCCTAGTCAGTGTCCTCCTCCTCCTTCACGGGTCCACGGAGTCGTGCCAGCATAGGAGCTTCTGGAGCGGAGGAGTGACGCCGCGCTGACGGGGAACCCCCTGAGGCTCGAGCAGGGTAGCGTGATAGCGCGTCGTAGCTGTTGTCGTTGCTATCGCTGTTGTGGCTCGGGCTCTCATCCGGGGGGTGTTGCTGTCGCTCAAGGAATGGCACTTGCCGCAAAAGACAAGCCCATATCTAGGATCGCTATGACTGGCATCTTCTGGGCAGCACCGGAGGCGTTCGCCCTCACCGCAAAAGACCTTGACAAAGAGCGTCGCCTCCCGTCGAACTTGAAATGGAGGGTGCGCCTCCCCACCAGGCCGCAGGCGCGAGCGAACATCTGCCACTCACGGACCAGAAACACGAAGGCCTTCACGGAGACCTCAACCTCAACCCACGATGTTGCGCTGCAGCAGCCGTCAGCCTGCAACCATAGGCCATCGGGCCCCCGGCCGATAGCGGCTCCGCAAATGAGTTCGGAAGTTGAAGCTAGGCGGCCTCCGGCCTCTCCACCCACACCAAAAACTCCCGGTCCGTGTCGGTCGTGTGGAAGTGCAGGCATGGTGGCCGGGACGCCGCGGTCACCCTCTCGCCTCAGGCGCCCGCTACCTCGACCGCCCCGGGTGCCCGCGTCAGTCAGGCCCGCACTGCGGCCACCAATGACGACCCCAGACGGCACTGGGGTATGACCGTGCCCCCCCTGATGCTGCCGCCGGCATCATGGCGTACGTCCAGGGGGGTCGTGGCCCCTCTTGGGCGACGGTGAAGCTGGATCATCCTTGCGGGCCTTCCCCTTCTCGGACGTGGAATGCCTCCTCACTGGAGCCATGGATGGAGGAGTCGCGGCTTTGGGATTGGAAGACGAAGAAGACGAAGAAGGCAGAGAAGATGAAGATGTGCGAGGCTTTTCTCCCACTCGTTGGCTTAAATACAGTCAGGAGCCAACCAATGCCCCCTTGCACCCTAGGTGTGGAGCCTCTGAAGTAAAGACAAGGCTTATGTGAGGTCCCTGGGCTTGCGAGGAAGAGAAGCATTAGGACCAGAAAGGACGGGCCTCCTCAGGCCCCCTCCTGGGCGGCGGAGATCTCTATGCAATGCCTAGCCTCAAGAATCAATGGTGACGCAAGGAAGGACACGCAGGCACGAGTGCGCCAGGCGACGCAATTGCACCTTTGGTGCAAAGGGAGCAAGGACGTACACGGGTTCCCAAAGCACTGCCCAAAGGTTTCCCTTCTAGTGCAACAAGTCCACGACCACAAGCCGTAGGGAGGATGTCATCACTCACCCCACCACTACATCACCTATAGCTACTTTGCAGGCGAAGACCGCCTTTGGATAGGGCGCGGTAGAACTCCTGTCCCCCTTCGAGTTTGGTTGTTGTGTGACCCTTCCCACCATTGTGATAAGGGAGAAGGACTAGGGCCTCCCCTATATATAGAAGCTAGGTCACATCGTAGAGGGGGTCAAATACAACACTTAGCCACCCAACACACCACCGCAAGGCAGAGAGCCAAGAACACACCTTGAGTCCCTCGCGAGGCTCAAGAACACTGTACTAGTTCATCCACCACAACCTCCCAGAGAGGCAATCCACCAAAGCAGGAGTAGGGTATTACGCTTCGAAGCGGCCCAAAACTGGGTAAACTGTTATGTTCATCTCCTTCCTCGTCATCGTGCGAGTTCGCTGCCGTGTCCATCGAGAAGCAAGCTAGGTTGAGTGAGGCCACGGAAATCCTTCGCTCACACCCCTGTGTTTGAACCTTGAGGGTTTTGCGGAGCCCAAAATCCGACAGCAGAAAAATTCATTAATTTGCGTTGGTCATATATAAATAACCGTGCATCGGATCTAAATGTTTTTTACATGAAAAAAACCTATAGAATTTTGGGTAGATTCTTAAAATCCCACTTTCACAATGGGTAACAATGTTTAACATGCCATTTTCTATCAATTTGCATAAATGTCATTATGTTGCAATGGGCATAATTATTATTCGTGCATCTTAGGTAAAAAACTATAGATTTGAAATATGTAAAATGTGTAGCATTGCTATATGCCTTTTTCATGCATGTTAAGATTATTTGATGTGTTGGTTGCATTTATTTTGCATACATGGCTTGCTAAACAGTTTATGCCCTATTCTCGCATAAATATTGTGTCATTTGTTCTATAGTTAAAACCCACATGTTATATATTATTTTGGGGTTGAAAAATCCATAGAATTTATCTGTGCAATTAAATTTTTCATTTGAGTAAATTTGTGTGCATGTCATTTTTGTTATGATGGCCTTTTGTTTATTTGGTGTGATTTAATCCACGCATGATATGAAAGAATTTTGTACATGAGATATGCCCTTGGACATTTGCACTAGAACCTGGTCATTTTGTTTGCCACGATAATCCATGTTTAGGTGTTCTTTTCTTGTTGCCAACATATCATAAAAATAGTTCTGTTTTGAGGGGTCTAAATATTTCTAATTCTGGAATCTGTAATATTTTGTTGTTGTCTTGCCATGTGTTTTGCTAGTGATGTACAACCCATTTGGGGTTGGTGCAATGTAGTTATTTGTATTTTATAATGTCCTATAGCATGATCTTAAATTTCATGCCATTATACTCCCTATAGAATATATATTTATTGCTAACAATATGCCTTCGCGATAAAACTGTACTGTCAAAAATTGCTATTTTCACTAAGTCTGAAATGGTTTCCAATTAGCCATCTTGTGAGATTATTTCCTAGTGATCCATGATCCTAAACAACTTGATCCTGTGATATAACTTTTTGAATCATGTAATATACTTCCCTATGTCTTTTTTGTGCATTTTAGACATTTGTAGCTTATCATTTTTGTGCATGCAAAATGATATGTTGCTGTTTTGGGCAGATTTACGCCTAAACTTGTGTTGGTTGTTGTGGTTGAACCGTAGCTCCGTTTTGGGCATGCCATGTATGAAAAATTATTAGAATTTCATGTAGGATCATAATATATTGCTGCATTAATGATTTTAAATGTTTTTACTTGTCATTTTCATGCATTTGGTATTCATGTCATATTCATCTTGTCTGAGTCATAACTTTTAGACCGTACCTCCGTTTGAGATGTTCCATATATGTAAATCGACTAGAATGACATGTAGAATTGCATGGTATACTTTATTATGTTGCGTAACAAATATTAATATGTTAGTTCAGGTCTGTACCAATTTCCAAATTAACATATGGGGTCATTTCGGAAATACCATAAGTTCTTTCCTACCTTATTTAAGATGCCTAGATAGTGTAGTTCATTTATGCTTCACCTCTTGCCATGTTTAACAACATTTAATATTGATGAGTAACTAAACGAGAGTGAACCAAATAAATTGAATGTGGAGTTTCGTCGATATGCAACTCGTTGCATATTGAGCTTCACTTAATGTGTAGAAGTTGATTGTTGTGTTTTGCCATGCCTTGCATAATTAAATGGATATGCATAATATTGGTTTGCACGTCATGTCATGCATATGTTGTGGTATTATCATGTGTTGATTATTTGTGTCGGATTGCTTCTGCTCGATAGAGTTCCAAAAGCGTTCGGAGTGTGAGGATTCGTTCGTTTACTTCACGGATAGTCTTCTTGATGGACTCGTTCTTCTTCCAAGCGGAATCTCAGGCAAGATGGTCATTTCCCTGGATACTAATACTATCATTGTCATGCTAGTTTTCTCGTTTTCTATCACTATGTCTCGCTACCTACCACTTGTTTGTCAAGCTTCCCAAATGCCATGATAATCCTCTAACCCCTCCACATCCAGGCAAACCGTTGTTTGGCTATGTTACCGCTTGCTCAGCCCTTCTTATAGCGTTTCTAGATGCAGGTGCAATTTCTTCCGCATAACAACATGGGTATTTTGTTCTATCACAATATTATTGCTATTTAATTAATGCACCTATATAATTGGTAAAAGGTGGGAGGCTTGGACTTTTGCTTGGTGTTTTGTTCCATCTTTGATGCCCTAGTGACTTATGTACCAGTGTTATGTTCCATGTCGAGCACTCCTAACATGCTCGGGGTTTTTATGGGGACCCCCTCGATTTTTACTTTAGGATAAAACTCTTCTGGCAAGGCCCAGCATTGGTACAATATTTACCCAACATAATAATACTGATCACCTTATTAAAGCATAGAGGGTCCCCCCATGGATTAATTCAACATAATAGAGGGAGGGCTAGTGCTGATGGTGCTGGTCCTAAACTAAGTCGTGTCAAGGGCCAACCCGGGGCAACTCGGGTGATTTCTATCAGGCCATTGTACGCTGTTCTCATCTAGTCATGTCCTGAGAATGAGATACGTGGCTCTTATCGGGTTCGTCGACACGCCGGGCAGCCTTGCTGGATTTGTTTTACCTTTCTGGAACGTCATGTGTGCAGAATTCCGAGAATACTTCAGGCTATCTCGAGGTTGCGATTTTCCAACGGAATTGGCTATGAAATCATGAGATTCGTGGTCGAGGTTATTCCCTTGTGAGTGGTTAATTTGTGAGGGAAAAGTTGGAGCATTCCTGTAGGGTTAAATTTTCAGAAAGCCATGCCCGCTATTATTGAGCAACTTGGAAACTTTGTTTAACACCCGATCATAGTAAACTTCAAGTAAACTTAAATGAAATACACCAACTGTGTGCGTAACCGTGACTGTTTCTTCTCGTGAATCCTTATCCAAGAGAGAACACGGTGGGGTTATGTTTGACGTAAGTAGGTGTTCGGGATAACTTAGTGATCTTTACTAGATCACGTCCGTTATGCATAGACCACCCACTTTACTTTACGTATTCTTAAGTTAGACACTCAAATAAATGCTTAGTTGCTTGCCGCAGCCTCACCACTTAACCATACCTCACCCATTAAGCTTTGCTAGTCTTGATACCCTTGGAAATGAGATTGATGAGTCCTTGTGGCTCACAGATTACTACAACAACAGTTGCAGGTACAGGTAATGCGATGATTTTACGTAAGCATGATGCTTGTTTGATTTGGAATTCTTCTTATTCTTCGTCAATCTAGGATGGGTTCCAGGCGGCATCCTGGGATAGCAAGGACAGATATCATTTTACCGTTGATTTCGTCCATAGTCGGACCCTGCTCTTATGTACGATGTTGGAATATGTTGTTGTATTGATGTGATGTTGACTTAGCTTGTGGCGGGTGTAAGCCAATTCCATATACTCATCTCTTATGTACATGTACTTTTAAAGATATCCATTCTTGCAAAACGACGAGATGCGCTTCTATCCCTGTCGAGGCCCTCGAGCGAAGATAAGGATAGGATCGCATCTTGTGCGTTACAAGTTGGTATCAGAGCCTATACCGACCTAGGAGCCCCCTTGATTGATCGAACTTGGCTGAGTCGAGTCTAGTGAAAAACTATTTTGAGTCTAGTTATATAGCAGAGAGTGGGTTTCTTTTACTCCTCTTCTATACTCTAGTGAGGTATTCGACATAGGAATTTTTAATTCTACTCCTCTTCTCTTTTTCACTCAAATATGTTTTAGGATCACGCGGGTATTCTTGGGATCTTTATGATATCTTTGTGACGAGAACAGTGTTCTTGGTGCCTCCTGACATTTAGGGGTTGTGGCAGTGTCCTGGGGAGTTGAGGTACGAGGTGTTGTCGTCACATTTGTATCGTGGCAGTTCCAGAATACCAGAGGTCGCTAACATCGAAAACGATTTTGTATTCCTTGTGGTGAGAGTAGTTTGGTGCCACCCAGTACTAGGGAGAGCGATCAGAGGTATTGCCATAGCTAGTATATCGGATGTTTTTCGAAGGTCTGCGGTACACGATTTCCGAGGTTTTCTTGGTTATGTGTTGACGGATGGATACAGATGGAGTGTAGGGCTTGTTAGTTGTGTCAGATATTTTGCCTCCCTGTATCCCCAACACCCGATTGCATAACCAAAGATTTCGAAAGTTCTTAGGTGGGAATCTAAGTAGGTACCTAGGATTGTATTTCTAGCAAGTGCATAATGGGTATGTATTTGTTCTGGCTTGTGTCATAAGCCTCATCCTTTGTTTTTTTTGAATATGGTAATTCGAGCTGCTTTGATGTCAAGTGGTGATTTCATATCTTTTCTAAGTAATGTTCTCCTATTTTTATGGGAATGCCAATCCTTATGTTCAACTAGAGTTGTCATGAAATTCTTTTCAACCAGTCCGCTCCTCTTCGAGATATTCAATCATCTCCAATATTTGCAAGACCAATCCTCATGTTTCTTTACGCAATACTATTCATCCGTCCTAAGTTGTCTTTGCTTTTACCCACCCTCCCGCCCTTTTTATTCAATGATTAAATTCTCATTGAAATGCCTTCTTTTCATCGATGCTTCCGCTATCTTTTCTTTGGTATCGTATCCGATGATTCATTGTGAAGATCCTCAAGTGATTCCAATTCATCATTTCTTTATTCTTGTTTTCCTTCCCGGTGAATTCAATTCAAGATCTCGGTGTTCTTCATATCCTTTTCAATCGCTAAATGCTTCCCCATGTCAGAAATTCATTCCAAGTATCTCTTGTTTTTCTTCTCTCTCTATTCTATCTGGAGTGCTGAAGATATCTCAGAAGACGTTCATTTCCATTCATATCCTCTTAAATTATTACGAGGTTCTCACCTCATCAAGTTCTTGATTTTTCTGGTGCAATATCTCTTTCTAAGCAATTGTCTCAACGGTGTTTTTTTTGAGTGGGCCCATAACCCATAGGTTTCCCCCCAAGATCGTACGTGGCTCTTCTAATCTTTCCAGAGATGTCCTCAAGTTCTTATCAATACGACGTAAGAATGATTTTCATGAGTCATATTCGTTATCCAAGATCGCTTTGAATTAATTTCATCATTGGCTCAACCTTTCCTTATTCATTGCTCCAGAGTGTCTCAGTAATTCATGATGTGCTTCTCATCATCATTCTCAGCATTGAAGACCAAAGAAAGAGTTTATTTTAAATCTTGCTCCATTCTCTTGAAGATTCGTCATATCAGCTTGATGCTATCCTCTTGAATTGTTTATGATAATCAGAAATTCCTCCCATATCTATCCTGTGCATTTAGAGTTGTTTTCATTTCCCAATCATCCGAAGGCCATCATTTCAAAAGATTTTTTCGTTCTCAGCTTTCATCTTTCATTCTCAAATTCTTCTCAATTGTTGTCTCTTCATTCGCCTCTTAATTATTTCGGTGCTTCATTCAATCTTCCATCAGGTGGATCGCGACCTCTTCTTTCTCATGTATCTCCATCCATTCATGGTGTCCTGATTCGTTTCAATTCTTACCGCTGGTTCGTTCAAGAGTTCTTCAACTTCATGCTATCTCTCTTCAATATTTTTAAGAAGAATAGTAGTATGCCAAATTCGTTGCTTGTCATCAATTTAACTTGATGAAGGATAAGCATAACATAATTCTTATTCTTGTTTCATCAAAGTGATTCCCATCATTCTTTCGGAGTGTTCATTATATCAAATTATCGATCTCAAGTGTTCTTATCTTTTCTTTTCCGAAGTTCCAGCTCTTGCAAGTATCTCACCGCGAAGCTTTATCTAAATCATTTCAAGGCTTCGTGTCTTATACTTTCAACCTTCGTTTCTTTTGATCATTATTTTTTATACTGAGGTGCTTCATGGTGGTTCCTCAAGGATTTAAGTCATTCTCGAAGTGCTCTTCAAGATTTTGTTGGAGAAGTTGAAGTATTCATTCTCTTGCATTTCCAAATGCAATTCTTTCTCATTTATCTTTTGAGATGGTATTGTAATTCTTTCTAATTTATCTTTTGAGATGGTATTGTAGCATTCTTGATTTATGAGGGTCTCGATGGAAATTTGTCAAGAATGAGATATTTAAACCCATCATTCCTTTGTCGGAGTTATCTTGGATTGGATTTCAGCTAAGGCATTTCTTAAGGATTGTTTCTATATCATGGTGTTATAAATGATTCAAGTGTCTCCTCGGCCTCTTGGTGAAACAAGTTTGCATATCTTGTTGCTCTCAAGCAATCTGTTGTTTCTATTGTGGCTGGTTATCACCTCATAATTTTGAAATATTTTCCATAAGACCACAACAAGCTTATTCTATTCTTAATGGTTTTTCAACAACTCCGTTCAACCTATGATTTTCAAATACATTTGTGCTGGAAGTTCTCATTTTCTTATCCGTTCTTTTCCTTCCATCACTCCAGTTTCTATTCTCATGTTACAAGGCCTTGTGATGTTGCTCTCTTCAATCTATCATCTTGCTTTGTCAAGATCATGTTCTTCCTTTGCTTATTCCATTTACCGGAGTGTTGTGTTCTATGGTCAAGTTCTTTCCTTCTTATCATTTTTTGCCTTTTTTCGACTAAAGTGTTGCCAAATTTCTTGTGGATTCTTCCTTGTTCCTTGTGTCATCCTTCATCTCGTCTAAACCTTGAATTATCATTGGTTTCACTCGTTTGTCACAGAAGAAACTAAGTTTACCTCTTGCTATTTGTCTTCCCTTATCATTCTTAGATCTCGGGACGAGATCCTCCTGTAGTGTGGGAGAGTTGTAACAGCCCGGGACAAACGCTTCGAAAGATTCCCCTTTTATTCCATTTTCGTCGTGTGATTCGTTTGGTTGTCGCATTCATCATTACATCATTCGCATCATCTGCATAGCATCATCACTCGTTTTTGAAAACTTGCATCCGATCGTAGTTGTCGGTTCTCTCCGTTCGTGTCATCACCTGTTTCGAGACCCACCACACACGCACGCTCCTGTGGCATATTTAAAATATTATTTTTAAATTGCGTGAAAAATATTCTCAAATTGGGTTGAAAGTTGGCATGCGGGCTTGTTTTATTATAGGTAGACGGCCTGCCAAGTTTCATCGCAATCAGAGTTTGTTTGGCACCCGAGCGGTCAACCGTAGCGATGTGGTCATCGGTTTCCCTCTCATCACCACCAAGCCCCGCTACATAGCCCAAAGCCCACCTAGCTAGCCCCCTCTACTTTCGGACGTCCGATCAAGATCTGACGGTAGAAAAATGGTGCAAAAATCTCCCTCCTAACCGCCCTTTCCTATTTAAGCACTTCCCCTAGCCATTTTTAGATAAACCATAGCCCCTAGGCCTCCTAGAGCCACCAGCAGCCGCCGCCACCTTGTTTTCCACCCTGCCCAGCCGGATCACACCACTTGGCAGCCCAACCAGCAGCCAACCAAACCCCTACTCAGTTTGGACCGTCGGATCTAAGATCCAACGTCCCAAGATTCATCCTGCAGCCCCACAGATCTCGCAGCCAGAGCCTACCCGATCCCAATCTGGATCGAGAGAAGGAAGCTGCCGGTGCCCCAACCAGCGCCTCGCTGGAGCCGCCTCGCCATAGTCCAGCCACCAGAGCCCTGCCGCCGGCGAGCACTAGGCCCCTTCCTCCCCCCATTCCGCCTCTTGGTTCTCTCCCTCTCTCTCATCGAGCTCTCTCTCTCCCCCCACATTGCCCGTAGGAGCCCCTCGCCATGGAGCCGCCTTGAACTCCGGTCGTCAGCCCTGCAGCTCGCCGTCGCTGGGAACAGAACCCTCCGCCCTGGATCTTTCTGGATCCGCCTCGCCAGCCCATTCCCGGTTCAGATCCATGCCTCCCTCCCTCCCCGTTTGCGTCTGCAAGCAGGTGCCATGGTTGCTGCCTCCTGTGCGAGCGTGAGGTTGAGTATGACCAACCGCCACTCACGTTGACCCGTGGCTGGTCCGCGCCAGGCCCAGCTAGCTCCACGCCCCCGCAAGGCCCAGCCAAGCCCAGCCAGGCCTCTCCGTGACTGGCCTGCTAAGGCCCAAGGTGAGTGCCACCAGCCCCACCTATATGTCGCCTTGTGTGTTGAAATGTTATATGTCGCCCATGCTCCCGTCGGACCAGATTCAGATTCGGCCCGTATATCTTTTATTCCAGATTTGTGAATTTCGTGACTATTCACAGAAAAACTATTTTGTAGAAAAATTCATTAATTTGCATTGCTCATATATAAATAACCGTGCATCGGATCTAAATATTTTGTATATGAAAAAACGTGTAGAATTTCGGGTAGATTCACAAAATCCCACTTTCACAATGGTTAACAATGTTTAACATGCCATTTTCTTTCAATTTTCATAAATGTCATTATGTTGCATTGGGCATAATTATTATTCGTGCATCTTAGGTAAAAAACTATAGATTTGAAATATGTAAAATGGGTACCATTGCTATATGCCTTTTTCATGCATGCTAAGAATATTTGATGTGTTGGTTGCATTTATTTTGCATACATGGTTTGCTAAACGGTTTATGCCCTATTCTCGCATAGATATTGTGTCATTTGTTTTATAGTTAAAACCCACATGTTATATATGATTTTGGGGTAGAAAAATCCATAGAATTTATCTGTGCAATTAGGTTTATCATTTTAGTAAATTTGTGTGCATGTCATTTTTGTTATGATGCCCTCTTGTATATTTGTTGTGATATAATCCATGCATGATATGTAATAATTTTGTACATGAGATATGCCCTTAGACATGTGCACTAGCCCCTGGTCAGTTTGTCTGCCATGATAATCCATATTTAGGTGTTTTTTCCTTGTTGCCACCATGTAATAAAAATAGTGCTGTTTTGAGGGGTCTAAATGTGCTATGTCTGGAATCTGTAATATTTTGTTGTTGTCTTGCCATGTGTTTTGCTAGTGATCCACATCCCATTTGGGGTTGGTGCGATGTAGTTATTTGTAGTTTCTTATGTCCTCTACCATGTTGTTAAATTTCATGCCAATATATGCCCTGTAGCACATAGTTTTATTGCTGACAATATGCCTTTGTGATAAAACTGTACAATCAAAAACTGCTATTTTCACTAAGTCCGAAACTGTTTCCAATTAGCCATCTTGTGAGGTTATTTACTAGTTATCCATGATCCTAAAAAACTTTCTCATGAGATATAACTTTGTGAATCATGTAAGATACTGCCCTATGTCTTTGTTGTGCATTTTAGACCTTTGTAGCTTGTTGTTTTCATGCGTGCAAAATGCTATGCTGCTATTTTGGGAAGATTTACACCTAAATTTGCGTTGGTTTTTGTGGTTGAACTGTAGCTCCATTTTGGGCATGCCATATATGATTTTGAAATATTTCTGGTTGTCATTTTCATGCATTTTGCATTCATGTCATGTTCATCTTGTGTGAGTCATAACTTTTAGACCGTAGCTCCGTTTGAGATGTTCCATATATGTAAATTGACTAGAATGACATGTCGAATTGCATGGTATACTTTATTCTGTTGTTTAACAAATATTAATATGGTTATTTCAGGTCTGGACCAATTTCGAAATTAGCATATGGGGTCATTTCAGAAATATTATAAGTTCTTTCCGGCCTCATTTAAGATGCCTAGATAGTGTAGTTAATTTATGCTTCACCTCTTGCCATGTTTAACAACATTTAATATTGATGAGTACCTAAACAAGAGTGAACTAAATACATTGAATGTGTAGTTTCATCGATATGCAACTCGTTGCATATTGAGCTTCACTTAATGTGTAGAAGTTGATTGTTGTGTTTTGCCATGCCTTGCATAATTAAATGGACATGCATCATATTGGTTTGCGCATCATGTCATGCATATGTTGTGGTGTTATCATGTGTTGATTGCTTATTCCGGTTTGCTTCTTTCCGATAGAGTTCCGAAAGTGTTCAGAGTGTGAGGATTCGTTCTTCTACTTCACGGAACATCTTCTTCATGGACTCGTTCTTCTTCCAAGCGGGATCTCAGGCAAGATGGTCATTTCCTTGGATATCACTACTATCATTGCCATGCTAGTTGTCTTGTTTCTATCGCTATGTCTCGCTACATACCACTTGTTTGTCAAGCCTCCCAAATGACATGATAAGCCTCTAACCCCTCCACATCCCAGCAAACCATTGTTTGGCTATGTTACCGTTTGCTCAGCCCTTCTGATAGTGTTTCTAGCTGCAAGTGCAATTGCTTCCATGTGACAACATGGATATTTTGTTACATCACAATATTATTGCTATTTAATTTAATGCACCTATATACTTGGTAAAAGGTGGAAGGCTTGGCCTTTGCTCAGTGTTTTGTTACATGTTTGCTGCCCTAATGACTTGTGTACCGGTGTTATGTTCCATATCGAGCGCTCCTAACATTCTCGGGGTTGTTATTATGACCCCCTAACTTTTCGTTTGAGGATAAAACTCTTCTGGAAAGGCCCAACATTGGTACTATATTTTCCCAACATAATAATACCGATCACCTTATTAACGCATAGTGGGTCGCCCCCTCGTGGATTAATTCAACATAATAAAGGGAGGGCCACTGCTGCTAAATCATCACACAGGACATATGTGACCTACTGGAATTTTCTAGGATTTAATTGAGAATATTTCTTATAGAAATATTTCAAATGCTGGAAATAGGCAGAAATGGGTTTGAAGCGTCTTGTCCAACATTTTGAACATGACCATGTGTTTAACCTATTATATATGGACAATATATGTACACTGAGTTTTCCTAAATTTTCTCAGATATTTTTAAAGCATGTAATAATTTTTCCCTATGAAAAACCATTACTGCCCTTAAGAAAAGCCTTCAAATAAAATATCAAAATAATCTTTAAAATTAATATTTGGTGGTTTTGAAAAGTCTTATATATAATGGGCTTCAAATAAAGTATTTGGGGGAAAAGGATCCACCCAACTTGGGGACTTGTAGTGCAAATCTCAAATCAGGCGGTTTTGAAAACCTAATTTAAATAAATGCTTTTTGGCCAAAATAAAAATTTGTAAAAAATATTTTTAAGACCTATTCACATGGCATGATCATTGGACAAGAGTTGGGATCAATTAAAAGAGTTCTTGAGGGTAGGAGGATGTTTTGTGAATTATAGAGCACTAGCAAGCAATTAGACAAGCAAGAAAATAACACACAAGTCAAGCACTCAAATGCACCCAAAAAGTTTTAATTGGCCCAAATTTTTGAGTCGTGTTAACTTAGTCATGAGGCAAAACACAGGGTGTGACAGACCTACCCCCATTACAAGAATCTCGTCCCTGAGATTCCTAGGCTAGGTGCTGATGCGGACATTCAGAGGTGAGGTGGTCTTCACGTTCCATGTTGTTTCCGCTCCAGCATGGTTGTCCTTCTGGATCTTAAAGTGCCTGAAGATATGCCTTCGAGTGCATCATTGACTTCATCTAAGGGTGAACGAGATTTTTGCGAGGGCCTAGCTTGCGTGTGTATTCCAAGGTCGGAATACGTGGCCATGTAGTGTGTTTGTGTGCTGGTCCTGAGGTTGCTCATGTTGGTTAGTGACACCAAAATGTCTCATATTAGAATAGAAGGGTCGAGCCTTGGTGTATCTTCTCATTGACGTGGAACTCCTTATCTTCCTAAAAGCAAGAGATCTTCAGTCGCAGGTGGTCTTCATCCTTGAGAGTGTTGAAGCGCATCATCGTGGGCTTCTCGTCGAGACCTTTTGCTTGAGTAAGTTTCCCAGGTATATTCTTCATTCTTCTTTGGTCGTTTGTCTTCATCTTCATGGACGCACATTTCTGGATGGTCTTTGAGTGTTTGTCTACTCGTCTCTCCGTGGATGGGTCTACGCTGAGTCTCGTCCCTAAGACTGAGCTTAGAGACTTGGTGTCAAAACGGGTTCTACCATATGGGAAGGTTTTAGTGGGGTTCTAGATAAGCTGACTATTCAGAGTATAGATCAACCATCTAATCCCCAAGGTCTAACGCTTGGCAAGTAGGGTGACCTACCTTTTATAGGTGGCTTACCATGATAGAGTCATGGTTTATGCCCTAGATTGTCTAAAAATGGCTGGCAACAAAGTCATGATAGTTGTCCACTCAATTCCAGGCATCTGAAGGGAGTAGGGACGTCATGTTCATCGTACACCTTCAAGGTGGTGGGGTGAGGGGTGTTATCAGCTCCTCGGTTCCTTGCTAGTCAGGAAATAATAGGTGATTAATAAGACAAGGGGCTCTATAATCCTCTTGACGTGCAAGGGCTTCATCATGCGTGGACATCGGCACTTCTTGATGTAGTCTAGTTGATGTAGCCGGAAGAGGCGGGGTGGTTGACTTCTTTTGCTTCTCCTTCGTCATTGTCATGGCCTCGCAATGGTAGGGGTTCTTCATCTTGCTTGGGAAAGAAAGTCCTCTTCTGTAGGGAGGGTGCTTTGTGGAGTCCAACTCCTTCAAAGTGAAACCTTATACTCGAGAGTCATGGTAATTGGTGTTCATGGGGCTGGTCCAAACAGGACTAAGGTGTTCCTCCTCTCATTGGGTAAATAAGTATGTTATCCAGGAGGACAACAACCTATTTGCCGAAGTGTCACATAAACACATTGCTCATGGGATATGTGAGAGGAGCGGGCATTCGTCCCGGATGGTCACTAGTATCAAGGGTTGTGGTCCAACCTAATAAAGGTCTTCGTGGCCACCTTCCTTCTAAACAGGATTGGTGGTGGTCGAGGTGGAGTACCGACCATAGTCTAAGGACTTATAGTCCAAGGCTTATGGTCATAATCCGACCGCGTCATAGTCCGGTAAAGCTTCGGGGTTTCAAGGAGCTTAGGATGTGAGTGAAAGTCTAGCATCTTATCGTGAGCACAACTATTAGATGCCAATAGTACTGCCTATTACTCCAAACAAAATCACCCTATATCATCGAAGGTGTCATCTCATATAAGTCAACTCCAGTATTACACATGCTACTCAAGGGTGACCTGCTGGAATTTTCTAGGATTTAATTGAGAATACTTCTCATGGAGAAGGCTTCAAACCTGGTTCACTCGATACCACTCACTATACCAAATCCTATGGTGATGAAGTATTCATATGTCAAATCTATGTGGACGACAGTATCTTGGATGACAGTATCACGTGTTCAGCCAGTGACAGGCCCCAACCACTAGTGCATATTACTAGTCTAAGGTACTTGTTAGAAATGTGCCCTGGAGGCAATTATAAATTGGTTATTATCATATTTCCTTGTTCATGATAATTATTTATTATCCATGCTATAATTGTATTGCGAAAACTCAAACACATGTGTGGATATATGGACAAACACTATGTCCCTAGTGATCCTCTACTAGACTAGCTCGTTGATCAAACATGGTCAAGGTTTCCTTACCATAGACATGATTTGTCATTTGACAATGAGGTCACATCATTAGAAGAATGATGTGATGGACAAGACCCAACCATAAGCATAGCATTTGATCGTGTTAGTTTATTGCTACTTCTTTATCCATGTCAAGTATTTGTTCCTACGACCATGAGATCACACAACTCCCTGACACCGGAGGAATGCCTTGTGTGTATCAAACATCAAAACGGAACTGGGTGACTATAAAGGTGCTCTACAGGTATCTCCGAGGGTATTTGTTTGGTTGGCTTGGATCGAGAGAGGGACTTGTCACTTCGTATGACGGAGAGGTATCTCTGGGCCGACTCGGTAATACAACATCACAAGAATCTTGCACGCAATGTGACTAAGGAGTTAGTCATGGGATCTTGTATTATGAAACAAGTAAAGAGACTTGCCAGTAACGAGATTGAACTAGGTATGGAGATACCGACGATCAAATCTCGGGCAAGTAACATACCGATGGACAAAGGGAACTGCATATGTGATTGATTGAATCCTTGACATCGTGGTTCAATCAATAAAGATCTTCACGGAATGTGTAGGAACCTATATGGGCATCCAGATCCCGCTATTGGTTATTGACCAGAGAGTGTCTCAGTCATGTCTACATCATTCTCGAACCTGCATGGTCTCCACACTTAACGTTCGGTGACGATATAGTATTGATGAGTTGTGTATGTTGGTGACCGAAGGTTGTTCTGAGTCTCGTATGAGATCCCAGATGTCACTAGGAGTTCCGGACTGGTCTAGGGGTAAAGATTTATATGTAGTAAAGTGGTATTCGGGTTCCGGAAGGGTTTTGGGTATTTCGGTATTGTACCGGGAGTGCCGAAAAGGTTTCAGGGGTCCACTAGGAGGGGCCCACCCTTCCCGAGGGGCACATGGGCTGAATAAGTGGCGCACTAGCCCCTCGTGGGCTGGTCAGTCGACCCCTAAGGGCCCATGCACCCAAGTGGTAGGTGGAAGGTTCCTTGGGGAGTTAGGACTCCTCCCTAGGGCACCCACCTCCCTTGTGGGAGGTGGAGTCCTTCCCAATCTAGCCGGCCAGCCCTCCTTGGAGGAGGGGCTAGTGTTGTGCCCTACCTACCCCCTTCTCCTATGTATAGAGAGGGAGAGGGAGGGCAGACACACCCCAAGACATAGGTGCATCCCTCCCTCTCTCCCTAGATCAGTTTCTCCTACAAACACATCTGCAGTAGGGCTTGGCGAAGCCCTGCGAAGATTGCTCCACCACCACCGCCAACACGCCGTTGTGCTGCCGGAGAACTCATCTACTACTCCACCCTCTCTCACTGGATCGAGGAGGGAGAGATGTCATCGAGTTGTACATGTGATGAACGTGGAGGTGATGTCCGTTCAGCGCTAGATTGAGACGCATCATGATTGGATCGCGAGATGGATCGTGATTGGATTGCAAAGACGTTCGACTACATCAACCACGTTTCTTAACGCTTCCCTCTTAGAGATCTACAAGGGTATGTGGATCTACTCCCTCTCGTAGTTATACATATCCATAGATAGATCTTGGGTGTTCGTAGGAATTTTTTTGTTTCCCATGCAACGTTCCCCAACAGTGGCATCATGAGCTAGGTCTATGCGTAGATGATATGCACGAGTAGAACACAAAAGAATTTGTGGGCATTGATGTTCATATTTCTTACCTCCTTGGTCTTATTTTGATTTAGCTATATTGTGAAATGAAGTGGCCCGAACCAACCTTACTCGTCCACATAAGAGAGATCGGTTCCATCGACTAACATGCAACTTGTTGCATAAAGATGGCTGGTGGGTGTCTGTTCCACTTTAATTGAATCGGATTCGAAAGAGGCGGTCCTTGTAGAAGGTTAAAAGGCAACTTTCTTATCACCGTTGTGGCTTTGCGTAGGTAAGAACGTGTCACACCTTGTGTTTTGCCTCATGTCTAAGTTAGCATGACACAAAAATTGGGTCCAATTAAAACTTTTTGAGTGCATATGAATGCTTGACGTGTGTGATATTTGCTTGCTTGTTTGGTTGCTTGTTGGTGCTCTATATTCATAAAACTCCCTCCTACTCTCAAAACTATTTTCCTTCATCTAAACTCCTTTCCAATGATCATACCTTGTGTACAGGACCTAAAAACTATTTCTATCAAAATTTATTTTGACCAAAGAGGGTTTATTCAAAGTAGGTTTTCAAAAAAACCTGAGTTCAGGTTTGCACTGCAAGTCCCCAAATTGGGTGGATCCTTTTTCCCCAAATGCTTTATTTGGAACCTCCTATATATATGACTTCCCAAAACAACATAATATTATTTTTAAATATTATTTTCTTATTTTATTTAAAGGCTTTTTCTTAAGGCCTGAAATGGTCTTTTATTAGGAAAATTTATTTTTATGTGTTAAAAATATTTGATAAAATTTAGGAAAACTTAGCGGACATATATTGTCCATATCTAAGAGTTTAAACACATGATCTTGTTCAAAATATTGGACAAAACCCTTCAAACCCATTTCTTCCTATTTCGAGTATTTGAAATATTTCTATGTGAAATATTCTCAAATAAATCCAGGAAAATTCTAGCATGTCACATATGATATATGGGATCATCTTGGCAAGTTTCATCTCAATACCAATTGTTTTGGTTCACCAAAATACCCCAAAACCCTCTCTATCTAGATCCAAATTTGAGCAACTCTACATTGTCAATTGTCTCCTATTGATCTCAAACTTTGTGGACATGTTGTAATCCTCCAATAATGCATCCACACCAAGTGGTGCATCAAGGAGAACAGATTAACTTGTCCCAATCCCTTCAAACCCCTTTCTGTTGATTTCAAGAATTGGAAATTCTTGCATTATCAAGTTTCCCTAATTGCTCCCAAACATTTTGGGCATGCTCTAATATCCAAATAATGCCACCAAACAAAATGGTGCATTAAGGAGAATAGTTTAGCATGCCATATGTATAGAAACCTATTTATGTTGATTTCTAGGGTTTACCAAGTTTACATTGGAAACTTTCTTAAGATAATCTCAAACTTGGTGATCAGTCCTATTTTTAACCACCATTTGATCCTGGTAGATATCAACGCAAGTAGAATTCATTTACTTGGCCAAATCACCATCAAACACCTTCTGGTCATTTCTAAAAATCATTGTTTTCACCTCTAACTTATTCTCCTTGATCCCAAAATTTTACCACAGTCTCTAGGATGCCCCCTCTACCTCCAGTAATAATCTCATGGCTCGGATCAAGGGTTAAGTGGGGTAAATCCCAAATTCTCCTCCTGGATAGCAGAAAACCATCTCTCTCCCCACTCCTCTCTCACCCTGATGGACCCCCAGAGCGTCCTATGCAATGTTTTCCCTTGTTTTACCTCCCTATAGCCAATGGACATGCATGGCCGCGCCCTAGAGGCCAATGGCATGCCATGGCGTGCCATATGGGCGCTCCAAAGCGTGCTATAGTACCTGACCGCAGTGTAGCCACCGCCCAATGCATGGCCCCGACCACCTGGAGCCCCCCTCTCGCCATTTGGTGGGCCTCGGCATCCGGGACACAGCACCTTGTTGCCCCCCTCCTCTTTCCTTCTCCCGTTGCCCCTCCTCGCACGCGTGCCATGGCCGCCCAGGAGCTCCAACCCAAGAGTTCACACGTGCGAGCCCTATCGGCTCCCCGCTCCTCCTTATCTGTTCCCTGGATGTGGACCGCGCTCACAAAGACCACAGACACAGACCAGAGCACCCCCGAGCGCGCCAGAGACGGACTCGACCTCGCCGAACCCCGGTCCATGGTGAGACAGTGCCCAGGCTATAAGAGCCACCCCTGCGCTCCCTCCTGATTCCCTTTGCTGTCCCTCACTTCTGTGAACCTCCCAGACCACCCCAGTCCCCCTCCTGCAGCCTCCATCGGCGACCATGGACGGGGCCATCCCGTTGGGCTTCGCTTAAATTCAAGCCACCTGAGGCCCTTATCCCCCTCTAACCATCACCATGAAACTCCCCCAGCCACTGTGAGCCTTCCCCGTAATTCCTTCCCCACTTCTGGTGGCCGCTGCGCCATGCTCAGTGTCGTCGTCGGCAACTTCCGCCATGACCGACACCGCAGTCAGCTCCTGCCTCTCCGAGTGCCAAAACCCATCAGGGGTGTGGCGGGCTCCTTCGAGAGCTCACCGGTGCGATGGACGCCGTGGTGGGGCCCTAGGTCACCGGCATGATCTCGGCCTCGCCTCCTCTGGCCCTGCGGTGCGAGACGACCTCACGAGGAAGAAGAACCCGACTGGTGAGGCCAGTGACCCCACCAGTCAGTGTCTGCTGACGTTTCCAGTCGGACCCGCTCGGTTTAAGTGGACACGGTTTCTGGGATTTTCGTCTTCATAAGTACAAGGCATATTTGTAGAAATATGCCATCCGCATAGCTACTTTACCTGACTGGTTGAGCCACTGGGCCGGCCTAGTGACTATCTTACGCCCAGTGCGGAGATTAGACCTTTAGTAATTTCTTTACCTTTATTTGTTTTTCTTAGAAACAAAATATTCATAAATAATTCAATTGAACTCCAAATTTGGTGATTCAAATTCCCAGGGGTCCCAAAAATCTTTCTCTATCCAAAATATATCCTACATATTTTTGCTGCTAACTTTTTTGTATATTTCAAATTTAAACTTGAATTTGAACTATGAAAGACCCACATTACAAAATCCCTAGAGCATTCATATCAAATCCAAATGGAGTGATAAAAATTTCTAGGAGCTCTAAATGTCATGCACAAATGTTCTAGCCATGTTGAACATTTTTACCCTTCACCAATTCTGTTGGATCTAATAAATGGCCATTTTTTCATTTATTCCATCTTAGGAAAATCATAGGAAATTGACCCCAACTCCAAATCCAGTGAAACCACTTCGCAAATGTTTCTAAAATATTTTCTGTAAACATCTTATAGGATCATCATTTCCTTCATTCCACCATTCAAGACTCCCCCTTGACCCACATCCAATAAAACCTCCTTGGTTATTTTTCTCATGACCACAGGTGTCCAAGAAAAATAAAACTCCTATTTATAGAGCACTTTTATTTCTCCGCTTGTTGTGTTGCTTATTGCGGTTGTTTCCGGCGATAGTTGGCGATGTAGACGAAATGCTCGGAGTGGACGAGAAGCGTGTGAAGACCTCGAACACATTGCTAAGCCAGGCAAGCAGCTCTTTGACCATGACTAAGAACCCTTTTATTTTAATGGCATATAGCACTTTAATTCCGTGGTGTTGATCATGTTGATGTGGTGACCACTTCGGTGGGATGCCTCTGATACTTTACCATTGATACTTGCATCATGCATGACCCTACCATTCTTATGAGAGTTGTGCAGATGGGAGTAGTTGGGTTGCTAGTAGTTTCTACACAATTGGGAGGGGAATATGCATGGTGATGAAAACAAAAATGATTTCGAAGACTTTTCGAAAACCCCATCCGGTGCCACTAATGCCCGAGGGAGATGATGTTGAGTTGGTAACCACTTGAGAAAGAAGTGGTGTACTGAAGCAAGTGAGTGTGTGTGTTTTCGAAAATGGATTAGATTTTAAGATTTGTCGACCATCCCAACCTTACATGTGCGACCATGATACCATTATGGGACGGGGCTTTGTTGATTACTGTGGTTGGTGCTAGCAGGGAGCCTGCATTACTAGTGGCGAGAGTGAAGTGGTCACTCTCGAGACGGGTTTGTCTCGGAGTGGAAGGCCATGCGCTGTCTTTAAGGGCACCGGGCACACCGTTGCGTGCCCTCATGGATGATACGTGTGATGTATATCATGAGGGATGGCACCAATGAGTGGACTCTCTGTTTAGTATCGCTAGGGGAAATGCAATGTTCGGGTGCTTACCTCGGGTATGTAATATACCGCGAGTCGTGGACGACACAGAAGTTCCCCGGGTCTTGTGGGTAAAGTGTGCAACCTCTGTAGAGTGTAAAACTATTTGAATAGCCATGTCCACGATCAAGAACAGTTGGGTGGTGCTGCTTAAACTATGCCCAAATGTTTTTGCAAACTGGCGTGTGTGTGTTGGTGACAAAGGTGATACTTGAGTTTAGTCGGATGACTTGGCATGATGATTGAACATGAGATGTTCATGCAGTACTTGAGACAAGTCTAAGGACATGGTGTGATGCTTGAACATGAGATGTTCAATCCCTGCTGATGATGATGACTGTGACTTGTTCGTACAAACACCTATCTATGGTTGATGCATGCTTACTTAAGTTTCTTGATCATGTCATTGCACTTAAAACTAGATTTATGCAAAATTTAACCTACTTAGTGCTATATCATGCAATGTTACCATGTTCCACAACTTGGGTTGCTTGCGAGTACATTCAAAGTACTCATTTGCTTGCCACTGGTTATTTTATTGGCCAGACATGAAAGGTCAGGTTAAGATGAGGATTACCTTGGTGACGGTCATGCGAGCTAGGACGCTTCCCAGTTAGAATGCCTGTAGGGTTAAGGCAGATGGCATGGGTTCACGCTATCATTGAAGATTTACGCTGCAATCATATGAAGACTTGGCCATAAAGTCCATATTTGAGTAAGCAGGTATGTAATGGATGTAAGACTCTTGTTATTTAGTTTATGTGTGTTCAGTGAGCATTGATCTCTGGGATCACTATGCACCTACAGTCGGTGATCACAACTTATGAGTCGGGGTCCTCACAGAACGGTTCTTACTAGTTGCCCATAACAGCCACATAAAACATGCAACAACAAAGTAGAGGATGTCATGACCAAATCGCAAACAACTATATGTTATTTAGTTATAGCTCTGTCACTAATGACATAAACTATGTGTGATGGCCTATCCATCAAATACGATCTAAAAACTAGTTACGTGCGTGATGTTTGGCAAACAGTTGGCCTAGATAAATGGTTTGCGATTGGATATTATAATGCAAATGATTATAAAAATACAAGTGTGTGCGATGTACAACATATAGTTCACCCCGATAAACTGTTTACGTTGATCAAGCAGAACACAAACGATTGTCCAGATGATCAAGTGTGCGATAGGCGGCATGCTAGTCACTCGAATGAACTATTTGTGATGAGGTAAAGTAACATAAACGGTTACATAGATCAAGATGTGTGTGATAGACAACATACATGCCACTGGGGTGACTATGCGCGATAAGCAAAAGTAACACAAACGTTTTCTCAGATCAAGATGTGTGTGATGTACACAGGCCACTCGGATGTGTTGTGGGCAAACGGTTCCGGATAAAGAACTGTCAGGGACTGATGAAATCATCACCAACGGATTTGGTTGTTTATTCCGCATGCGATGTGATTTGCTCAATCTGCCCACAAACATCTATGCTCTGTTTAGAAGAACATGATTGCATAACCAAATTAAGCATCCAATGCACACATAACATTGGTGTGCACCTTAATAAACTATTACATGCATAATAAACTTATCTCCCTAAAACTATGAATATTTTTGCATAGAGGGAGTATGACAATTGAGAAACAATCATCAAATCATCTGCTTCTTGTGACGCTTGCCACCAGTGCTCTGCTTGTGGATCGATCCCTCGTTGTCTTCAAGTAGGAGGCACTTCCTCATGTCAACGATCTGCCTGAACATCTCGTAGCAATGTGTATGCTTCCTTGGTCGCGGTCTGGAGGTGATATTCATCCAGTTTCTTCACCCAAGTCCTGTGCCAGACAGGCTTGTTCTTGTTGCACTCAACCTTCATGTCAGCGTAGTAGGGGTTGATGATGGCCTCGGCTAGGTCAACATGGGAGTCCATGTTCTTATTGCTGCCCCAGACCCTGTAGTGGTCGCGGATGTCGACAAGCTTCTTGCAGGCCAAGCCTGAAGTCTTGAGCACCTTTGGATTGTTCGTGTTGTCCACCGTAGCGAACCTATATTCGGGGTTGTTGACCTGGTGAAGAGATCGCAAGGCACTGTGGCCATGCATTAGTGGTAGAGGAGGACGTGATGGCCCACGCACAACTAGGCGATGGCAACCTTCTAATCATGCCCGGCCCGACCGCTGGTGTAAGCAAGGTCGAAGCTGACCACTTTGTACTTGTCATCCGCATCAAGCAGCTGCTCCATGGTGTCGATGGAGTCCTCCACCATGCCCGGGTCGTTGGTGTACACCACCGTGAGGTCCATATTCTTCATGTTGATATCCACATGATGCATGTCGAACTCCTTCGGAGCACCTCTGGACATCCTCTCTGTATGCGTTGTTTAGGGTGTGCTTATTTTGTTGTGGGGCAGTATTGAAAGAGTGGAGAGACTATGGTTAATGGCCATGGGTATAAATGGGGCATGGACGTCCTGGAAAACTAGCACGTCTGGATGCCAGTTTTTGTAGCGCGAGATTCAGTCGCAGAGCAGGTAACTGCATGGGGAGACACGTGTAGCGCAACCGCATGCATATGGAGCCCCGAACGTGTTCACGGACCGGCCCCAACCGCTGGCAGAGCGCGCGCGGAGGGGCGCGAGAGCAGAGCATGCGGTGGGACGTGAGGTCAAACCAGACCACTCTGTACTTCTCCTCGTCAAGTAACAGGTCCATGACATTGGAGTTCTCCACCCAGATTGGATGTTTGGTGTACAACATGAACCGACAGGACGGGCATGTATGGTGAACTGGCGCTCGTCGTCGGCAGCCACTAGGAGCGGCATTGAAGCCGCGCAGGATACCCTCGGTCGTGGTTCTGCTTCTTAAGGTCCAGATATTAATCGTAAATTGCATATTAATGTCCAGATATTAATCATCTATTGCATACTAAGGAAAATATAGTACTACCAAAATAAGAGTCTCCCTCGTAAGATGCCATTTGCATGGTTGTATGTGATACCCGGCAAACAGGTCATTTGGACAAACTGTTTGTGTTTATCAAAAGAAACACAAACAATTCTGTGTAACAAGATATGTGTCATACCCATCAAATGGGTCAGTACTCGGAATTGTGTGGGAAGACTGATAAAAAGACAGACGATTCCTGATAATAAGATGTGTGTGATGTGGCCTATGGACAAACACTTGTTCGCACCCAATTGTTTGTGATTGTTGAAATCATCACCGATGTGTTCCTTTCAATAATCGTAAGCGATGTGATCTCCTATGTTTGCATATAGCATCTATTCTCTGTCTACAGAACAACATCATGATTGCATAACCTAAATAAACATCCAATTACATTACTGACTATAGATAACATTTGCACACATCAATTAACAAGTACATGCATACTAAACTAGTAGTGACGATCATCAAATCATTATGTATACTTCTTGTGACAAGGGGTGCCGATCGGCGTAGGACAGAGGCACATTTTGTAGCTTACGTGCGCGTCCTTGGCCGCATACTTGACGTGATCTTCATCCAGTCTTCGAACCAAGGCACGGTGCCAGGCAACCTTCTTCTTCTTGCAGACATCCTTCATACCTCTGTAGTAGGGGTTGATCATGGCCATGGCGAGGTCAACCAGGGAGTCCTTATGCTTCTCCTTGCCACCCAAGATCTTGTATAGGCATTGGATATCCACAAGATTCCAGCAGGCCAAGCTAGTCGTCTTGAGCACCTTTTCATCGTTGGTGGTGTCCACCGTATTGAATATGTAGTCGGGGCCGTTAACAAACCTCGCAAATCGATCGCAAGGCCTTGTGTCCAGGCAGTTGTGGTAGACGAGGATGTAATGTCCCACGCATAGCTGGGCGACGGCAACCTTCTAATCATGCCCGACATGACCGTCGGTGTACTTGAGGTCGAAGCCGACTATTTTGTACTTGTCATAGACAAGTAACTGCTCCATGGTGTGGATGGAGTTCTCCACCCAGACTAGGTCGTTGTTGTACACCATCGTGAGGTTCTTGAACCTTACGTGGGTGTCCACATAGGTACGAATAGTGAACTGTCGCTCGTCGTCGGCAGCCGCTAGGAGCTCTGCCATTGGAGCCCAGCAGGATATCCTCTCTGTATTTGCAGAGTGGGTATGCTTCTTGAGTTGTGGGGAAAGGTTGAAGAGAGACAATAGGTTAAATGAGTGGTGGAGTAAATGGGGGTTGGACGGGCTGTAATTGGCACGTCTTGTCACCGCATTCCCGACGGAGGATTGTTGTGCAACCTTGACCAGCGCACGGACAAGCGTTCCCAGTGGTTCGTTTGGCCACGTGGCGGCTTGAAGTGCCGCCAACGTATCATTGGTGAGCCCGTTCCCGCGTGCGAACGCGGACAACCTCTCGCCCAACTCGGCTGGCCACTCGTTGGATGGAAGAAGCTCCCATTATTAGGGGTGTTAAATGGCAAATGGTTAGCAAAAATGATGTGTGTGCAATGACTTAAAGCAGCGTACACGTCCATTACTAAGCAGCGGTGTGGAATATGCATTGCGGGTGCAACTGGGAAGGACGGTGAGACTTTTGTTAAGCGGGAACGATGGTGAGGGTTTTCTCGGCCTAAAGAATAATGTGCTTCGAAGGCGACGGTTCAGTAGACACATCCATTTGCTATAAGCGTCACTACTACGTAAGTGGACTGCCGTGGTCCATGTAAATCCTAGTGCGGTAGACGTGTGATGCGCGGGAATGCGTTCTGGACAATCAGTACACACGCGTGTCGCGACACAATGTTAGTCCTCGCACCCGGTTACAATCGGGGAAAATAACCAAGTTTTTGGGTTCCAAATTTCATCTTTCGAGTGACACCTAATTTTTTACCGCATTCAACAAGTTTGCAGGTAAGTCAAGCATTTTGTTACCAAAATATGCATAGTGTAAAAAAACTGCCAACACTCAATCGTAGCTGTGCGTGTTGTGGGCAAACAGTTGCTAGTAGTAAATTGTGTCGGGACTCTAAGATAAGCATAGATATTCCATCAACCAAACTGATTGCAGCTCAAGACTGCAATTACATTGCTCTATGTATTAGTTCATCAAACAGAGTCTCACCGACATCTAGATCAATACATAATAAACATACTCAAGCAGAGATATAAGATGCACAAAATATAGATAGCTAGTGTAGTGTTGGCATTAGGACATGTATATATAACTCAATCCTAATCGTACCCACTAACAACGTAAACTTTCTCTAGATACTCCGCGTACGCATCGTACGCCACCCTCCGAGAATACTTCTGCTTGAAAGAGCCAATGGGTTGTCCTCTAGAATGAGCTAGAACGCTTGCAAATGCAGGGTTAAGCCTTTGGGCATAGAACGGGTATTCGAAGCCCCCATTTCGGGTCCTAATACGACGATTATGCATTCCCGCATAGAGCTTCCTGAGCTTTTGTTTCTTGTACCTTCTCTAGTCGTACTTATTGCTGCCAACGTCCTTAGATAGCACCTATACATATAATAAAAAATCATGACATTGATGATTAAAATGCATAAAATGATATCACAAACAACTTAGTGCAACAAAATTATTAACTAATGACTTTAAATGCATGAACCGGTTATTTTCAAACAAATAAGGAACTTTGAAGTAAGTACTACTCCACATTATCACTAAAGTAGTGATCTACATGCTCTTATACAGTGTTTATTTACAAATGGGTACATGTACAATCATCTATGTAGATGGATTATTAACAAAATGTTCATTTGTATAGGTCAACCATTAAATCACGATAAAACCTTAGACATAATACTAGCATAATCCTATGTATTGTTGTCACTTATCCAAGTCACTTATCATTTACCTACCAAACAATAAATACATACACACTAACATGGATCTATCGAATCTTACTCTGACTACATGGATTGAAATAACATGAACCCCAGACGAATTCCAAAAAAGGCAGAAAACAGAACTAATCAGAGATACCCTATAATATAGTTACAAAAATAAGGGGTCTAACCTGTGCTCCGTCGTTGTCGGATTGTCGTCGTCGGAGTGGTTGGAGTCTTCGTTGGTGGAGTGGTCATCAGAGAGGTCGTAGTAGTCTCTGTGCAGCACCGCCTCCTGCTGGGGAGGCATGACCGGGCTTACGACGTCATTGTCGTGCTTCTGTCCGCAAGAGACCTCATCGGCCGGGAGGGCAACCTCGTCGCCCAACATCCAGATACGCTTAGTTGCTTCGCCGGCCCCAGATTCGACCTCCGTGTCACCACCCCCTCCGACAGTGCGCTTGGTCGCCATGTGATACACTTCCGAGAGCGTTTACGACTGGGAATGGCAGCGAGGATGTAGGCGCGGTGTGTGGAGAGAGGGGAGTGTGGTCGCCTGCTATAACCAGCGGCACAGGCGCGATTAATATAGAGTGGTTGGGAGCTAGGCCGGAGGCGGTTAAACAGCCCGCCTCCTAGTGAGCCTACGCAGCGGTCTTCTTGCATGCCTCACCCCTGCTCGCACGTCTCCCATCTAGCCCGTGCAGAGTACTGCTCGCACGTCTCCCGGTTAGCCTGGGCAGAGGACTACTCGCACGCGTCCCATCAATTCACACACCAGCTTGCACGTCTCCCGGTGAGCTAGAGCGGCCTGCTCGCACATGTCCCGTCAATTTACACACATCCACACACGCCTCATGGTCAGCCTGAGCCGCGGACTGCTCGCATCATGCGTCTCGTCGACTCATGTCCGCTCGTATGGCACACGGGGCTCCTGGTGGTACGTAATATTTTGTTGGGACCAAAGCACATGGTTGAATATAATCGTTCGTGATGCTCACGTGACAAGTGTGTGTACCAAGCACCAACGTTTAATAAGCTCCCGTTTGTAAGAAAAGTGTATCAAAAATTTGTCTCTAATTAGGCCAAAAATCAGCACACTATATATATACTCCCTTCGTTCCTTTATATAAGGTTTATTTGTATTTCGTACTGTAAATGTCCTTAGTTTATTCCATATATGTATATCTCTACCTAATAATAAAGTGCCGGTAACTTATGGTCGTCCGTCGTGGCTGTTTTGCAAAAATGCCCTTTTGTTTTTACAAATTTAACCTGCACTCCATGTTTGAGTGAATAACTGGAAAATGATTTGTTTTTGCACAAAACACCCTGTCCTCTAGAATATTCAACCTGTGGTCCAATTATATTTGTAAAGAAAGAAAAAAGACCACGGGAGGAGCACGGGCTCGCCTCCTCTCCCTCTCGCGCACATCGGCCGCCGCCACCCATGTCGCTGCCTCCGGTGACCTCCAGCAGTGCGCAACACTCACCCGAGCTCCCCACGATTCGCGACTCCCTCCCCTCTAGCCAGATTCTTCGCTCCCGTCCTCTACCATCCGCTCACAACCCCACCCCGTGGCTAGGGTTTCGGGGAGGGCTTCGCCGACACGTCTCTGGCGGCCCCAGGTCCGTCCCTCCTTCCTTCTCCCCCCCTTCAACTCTTTGTAAGTGATGCATCTTGGCTGCTGGTCAAGGTCACTGCTGGCCTGTAACTCTCTGCATGTGTTTTCTGTTAGGTACAATTTCTATTTTTTCTTCTGTATGTGTTGAATTGAATCTTTAAGCTAACGCATCTTACTACAGGTTTCATGTTTAGTTAGAACGGAAGATGAAGAAACAATTTCATGTTTTGATGCCTTGATGTGTTAGTTCATTGATTAACTATCTCACTTATGTTGTGGGAGGAGAAAATGAGCCAAACTATTGATTTTGTATTCTTCTGGGCGGGAGTTTGCCTTCCATACTCTGCTCAGTTCCTTAATGAATTTCTAAGTTTCTGACTTATAGTATCTTCGTTTACCATAAACATATTCAGTAATTTTTGTATGAAATGGTGAATCTGTCTTTCTGCGTCTGTGTAACATGTATCAGCTCACCAAATTGCTTTAGGGACACTATTGGAAGCATCTAGGATTTGGTCTATGGCTAGCGTGTAGCATGGATGGTTTAATAATGAAGTGTGTCTGCAAACCCGGCTACTTCTATGTTATTGTGTTAGGCGAGTTACATTGTAGTGTGAATTAGGTCCGACACTGCTAAATTCATGAACCAACTGGGATCTTATTAACTTCAGCATGTGATGTTTTTGTTTCGAATGATTTCTATTTCGAATGGTCCCCATATGTTGTGATAATCACTTTTTTCCGTTCATTCTCATCATGCCATTTGATACAACCTGCAGGAATTTTGTGTGTGTGTCAAAGGAATGTTTGCCTCAGAAAATCAAGCTACTGAAATCAGCAACGGAACTATTGGTAGGAAAGTAGACCCGAGCAAGACCGATATAACCCCCGGAATGCAGGGTGAGGAGGAACATAACAAATTCGCCAGGAAGGAAACTGCTCTATGATACAAACAACAAAGAAGAAGATGAAGAGGGTAACAACAGAAGGCAGAACCTAACAATCACTGCTCTGAAGTATGAGTAGGTGTTTGAAGAAGCCCACCGCCCCATTCCCTCCAAGAAGGTTGAAAACAAATGCCCCAAGCAATACACCAACTGATCGAGCTACACCAATTTCCCCACACAAGTCACAAGAGGTTGTGTACCTCTTCGGTATAGGCTACTGGTACCAGCCAGAACACCTTGAGATGGTTTGTGATGAGCTTCTCCTCTAGCAATGGCTAGGTGTTGCTGCTCGAGAGATGGGTGAGGATGAGAGTAGAGAGATGAGAGATACAGAGAGGGGTGTTGATTGCTGCAATTTAGGTACAGGACTTGATTGAGCTGCTGTTGGCCGCTACTGCTAGAAAGAGAGAGAGAACAGAGAAGGAGAGACGGGGTTCCAATGCTTATTGATCTGGTTTTGGTGAGAGAAAATGAGAAATGGGAGAGGAATAGAGAGAGCAAAGACATAGAGAGCGTAAAGAGACAGGCACACATCACTGAACCCTTCGGATTCTAATGCAAGGTTGAATAATTTTGTGCGTTCTTACTCTCTGGGATAATATGCAGTTTCTTGGCTTATCGATGTGTGTCAAGTTCCTGACATCGTGTGGCTGTACACCAACGACTTTTGCTGATAATCCGTCTGCTTGTACTTGAACGTTCAACGGAACTTTGTGTGGCCTGAGGTACATACTACAGTGCCATCAATAGGATCTGTCATCAAAGGCTACTTCTTAATTTTGTATGTTCTTTAGCGAAAATTTGATTCTAAGCCCAGGCTCAGCGACACCTGATATCTTAGTCGTTCAGTGACGTGAACCTCCGCGCTGTAAGCTGTATTTTCGCATGTATTCACACCGTACGCGATAAAGTAGTAATGTGGGTCCTCATCTCATTTAATTCGGTAGGTGCCGTCATAGCTCGGCCGGAATAGCCGGTTCTGCACGGCCCTGCATTTTTTTTGGGCTACTCTGTTCCATCTACCATCATCACGGTAACCGCTCCACCCTTCACACGGTCACACCCACCCCAGCAAGAAACCCTAGTCATTCGCCCCCTTGCGCCGCTGCTTGCTCGCTCGCCGACTCAGCATTCAACATGTCTGCATCCTCCATTCCTCCGACTCTTCTCTCTGTGAACCTAGGTGGCACCTCCTCTCGCTCATCGACTACCATGAGCTGGTGACGAACATGGACGGGATTCAGATTCTACAAGTGTCGCGGATAGAACGTAAGCCATTCTACTCTAAAATTGGTTAAATTAAATTTCTCGCATCATTTTCCTGAGTTGGTTCTCTTATGATTTCATTTGCATACTCTGCTTGCAGTCCGGCGAATGCTCATTCTTCGAGTTCCAGGATGTGTGCATCAATAGGTTCACTCCTTGTCAGATCGACATGGCTCAATAGCTGGCCGGTGCCCAAGGCAACCAGCCCGCTCAATTTGTGCCTGCTGCTAATCCGTCACGCGCCAGTACGTCCGGTGGGCAAGCCAGTTGCAGCATTCTCATCAGCTCATTCATCTCAAGTGCTTGCTGCTCTCGTGAATCTTATAGCATCTACTAATATCTTGGACATCGCTCTCGTTTTTGCTTTTTGGTTGTCATAAACTCACGATGTACTTTGGATGTCTACTTTGTAGGGAAGGAAAATTATGCAATGTGTGCCTCCCGGTTGCACACTGTTTGGCCATCTGTTATGGTTTCTGTAATCCCCATTATTGGGTAATAAATAATTCTTGCAAACTAGTAATACCCCATCAGATCACTGGTTTTTGTTACTAACCATAATCTAAGTATTTTTTTTATGTTCCCCTTTGGCACTGTTCTGCTAGGACCTTCAGAAAACATCAAAATATGCACACACACAAAATTTGTCTCTCCATCTGAATCAGTTTGGAGATGCCTGTTACTTTTCAAGCTTCATTCCTTTTGTTCAACAATAGTTCATCATTCGTACGAACTTGGCCAATTTTTCCAATGTTGTTTTCCAATATATTGCTCCCTCTCCTCCTTTGGCCATCATCTTGTTTGCACCTCTGCTACGCCAGTGACCCTAGTCCCTATAAGCTCTATATGTACACAGCAACATTTTGTTTTCAGCTCATATGTGGCCAATTCATATTACACTCACTCCGTCAGCATCAAACCACTCGACACTTCGTGCTTTTCAAAATGTTTCCAGTGCCGAGCAATTGTGTTAAATGAGCCCCAATGAGCTCCCACACAACACTAATTTAACGGAATGTTGTGGTCTGGAACATTCAGCTAGTACATTAGGTTCACCATTACAAATTCAAATCTGTTGTCCTCATTGCATTACCCATGCCTAGGTTATACAATGTACAACTTTGTAGGTTCCCAACAAAAGCGTCCAACTCCAGCAAGGAACACACGTGCAGCAGGGTCAAAAGATAGGACCGCCTTGAAACTATTCTAAACCATGCTTCATTCCCTCCGTCCACTATTTCCAAAAAATAAATTTAACTTGACAGGTTACCCTGGTTCCCCTTCATAGTAACAATCTCATATGCGATACTCTTCTGAAGGTGCTCAACAATATCTGCATACACAAATTAGATAATGTTACTGTCATGCATGATCACCCCAACATACTACAGGCATGATCAGATGAGATGATTGCTTCTTACCTTGCTGAGCAGAGAGATGCCATGATCCTGACCTCGCACACGAGCCACGCCAGGCCCAACGACTTCTTCTCTTGCTCCTTCTGTTAGTTCATTCGTAGCGAGGATGCCATCATGCCCCCCTCCTTCATTTTGCACTACCGAGGGTGTCAACAATTTCAGTAAACAGATAACAGCTGCCATAGACCATTCAATGAAGAATAGACCTAAAACGGAAAAAAAAACTTACGTAGCTGATCATCTTGCACCGTAATGCCACCTGGCCCTCCAACCATGGATCCCAATTACGAGGAGTCGGCTCAAAATAGTTTTCAGCCCTTGTCTACGAAAATGGAAATACAGGTCCAGCAGGCAACAACATGGAACATGCAAATCCCCACAACTAACTTTTGATTTTGTCATTACCTTGAACATCCCAGGATATTTTGTGTCTAGGTAAATCAGCTATTTGACCTTGTTTCTGCTGTATACAGACACACGAGGAACAATTCTTGACACCACATTTGCTTCCCCAATTTCCACCCAGTCGGAATACGACGGCTGCACACAAAATGTAAGAGCACAGCTATAAGTACATCGACAACAAACTCACAGATTCTAATATATTAAGAGCATTGAACAGCAATGGTCTTACCAATAGAGCTAAGTGACAACCATTGACGATTAGAGTCTTCACTCCTTTCTCCAAGTCCTCCTTTATCGTCTTGGCAGCAAAGTGTTCTTAAAGCTAGCCTCATCATCTAGCCCCCGCATCGCCTCCCGCTTGGGCGACTCGGGTGGCACCCTAACCCTAGCCTGGATCTGGCTCTGGCTCTGGATCGGCGGCGGCGTCGAGGACCTGGTGGAATGCTCGGCAGCACCTCCAGGCAGATCTGTTCTAGTAGGTGCAGCCGGTGGTGGTGGTCATCTTTTTCGTCGGAGGTGTCCGGCCAGAGGCTGGGTGGTCGGATCTCGAGATCCGTCATCTAGTTCCGGCTATGAATTGGGGAGATAGAGTTGCCGGTGAAAACCAAGCCGAAGGCAGGCGATGGCGGCGTTCTGCGCCGTTACCTTGATGAAGGCATTGTTGTGTAACTTCTGTCGACCCACTCATGCTGCTCCGAGGGAAACCCTAGGATCTGGTGTTCCAGATCAAACGATGGCGGCACTACGGTGTCGTTTCTCTCTTGGGAGCATCATTTGTGGAGCAGCGCTGGAAGACAGAGGCAAGAGGCAGAGCGGCCTCGTCTTGAACGGAGCTTCGGTGGAGATGTCAAGTCATGCCTGGCCGATAGGTGCTACGCTATGTCATGCCTGGTCGGCAGGTGCTACGCAGGACATATCTTCTAGAGTCTCCACGTCGGGATGGACGAGCGCAGGGCGGTGGAGTCGTTGGGCGCTGTGGTGGTGTCGATGGATGGCTGGACTGGAAAGGATGATGCGTATTTCTCTCTTGAAGATGGGGCAGAGGTTCGATGATGATGGCAGCTTCTAAAACGTGTGCATGTGGTGTACGCTTTAGGTCTGCTGCACCGGTTGTGCCTTCCGATACATTATATGGATGGATCGGTGACGGCATCGGTTATAGATATGAGGAGTGAGAGCACTCCATATTATCAAGTTTGTAGGTGTGAGTGAAGGCTTCGGTTGGCTTGATGTATGTTCTTGTCAGACATTAGTGGAATAATTAATAAAGATGGCTGCATGCATGAATTGATGCAGAGGCCGGGGGTTTAACCTCTGTTTTGAAAAAAAATCTTCTTGGCAGCCTCCGAATGACTTGCAAGTTTGGAATGCCCACTCAGCTAGATCGAAATCACCTTTCCTCCCCTCAAATAGCACGCATGGCAGTATCTCCTCCAGGATTGATTGGTATGACTGCCGATGGGCAACAAATGTCCCTGTCGCCAAAAGGTAATAGCCCATCCTTGCGGCTAGTTCGTCTTTCGGATCCAGACCTCGTCCTTGAAGGGAGATATGATGTCTAACAACATCTTGACCAATATAACGGGTTGCCACTTGTTCTTCGGGTGATCCTATCACAAATCATGCACACCATGTTATTGGCAGTCTCACCATTTGTCTGCATTTCAACTCAACTAATTATATCGCCGTGTTGTTACAGATTTTCTTGCTGGACAACATTGACCTTGGCATCTTCAACAAACACATGTATTACCGAGAATCAATGTCTTTGACCAGTACTCCTTATGCCGAATGATCAACATGGCATTGGACCCGAAAAGGCAGCCACCTCCTTTTCTTATGCTTCCGTAAGAACAATCAACCTACTACAATTTAGAAAAAAAATTCAAAACTAGCACCAAAAATACACCAAGTTCGGATAAAGTATACCCATTTCAAAAAATATCAAAAATAGCACCATGTCGGCCACCACTAGGCCGAAGAGGGGCCCGGGCCACCACCAGGCCGAAGAGCCCCCTGTCGGCCAACACCAGGCCGAAGAGCCCCCTATCGGCCTATCAGAGGCCGTGGAGAGGCCTGTCAGACAGAGGGGGGCTGAAGAGCCACCTGTCGGCCTGTGGGAGGCCGATGGGCCCCTGGATAAGGCCCAGGGCTTCTTTCTTCCTCCTCTAACCACTCGTTTTACCCTCCCCGTCCTATAGCCTCCCCCTCTCCACCTCACACTCCCGTTGCTCTCTGGTGCTTCCATCGTCTCGCCGATCTCTTAGCTGGACCACCCATTTTGTTATCCAACCCGCATAAACAATAGATCAGGGCGCTCTCCACCGGCCTACGGTATTTTTTTGGCTTCCAACTCAATCGTATGTCAACTTTCAAGTCAGTAGTGGATTTAGTTCTTATTGGTCACCGTCTGTCTACAGGTAAATGCCCTGCCCATTTTGTCGAGCTCCAGGTGGCCCTTGTGCTGCCGTTGATTCCGGTGCGTCTGTATTTACTGTGGTGCTTGATCGTCGATGTTCAAGATGTGTTGTAAGATTCTATGTCTTGTTTATCTAACTGTGGCATATTCGAATGCCTTTGTTTATATGATTATGATGTTTGCTTCCATTCTTGTTGTAGTATGTTCCGTGCAGTGTTAGATCACATCTTGCTTGGTACGTTGAGGAGTGCAGAGCTTTAGCTATTCAGAGAGGTGACATAGATATTGATCTTGCACTGCACAATAGTGAGGGTAACTTATACCATGTTATTTTTAGACATGGTAGGATGAGCAGTAAATTCCACGGTCCTTCGTGGGAGGAACTTGTGAATGATTATGGTCTCCGGCATAGTGACATGATGACTGTTATGCTTGAGCACTATGGAACTTATATTAGTGTCGAATTTCATCGGGATGGTGTTATGTTGTTTCCTTTACCCCGTGTTGCTAAGTTATTTGTTTGACTGATTTTCAGTTTTGTTTCAGCTTATACGTTTTGTTGTTCTGCTCAGTTTGTGAAATCATTTTTTGTAGCTCTTTTGCTGTTTTGCTGTTCTTTGCTGTTTTTTATACGTTTTGCTGTTTTGCTGTTCTTTGCTGGTTCATAGGATGGATCATATAACTTGCCTGTTTTTGTCAGGTTATTCCTACCATGGTTGTGAGGAGTTTGAAGGAATTTGTGTCTATTCCTAGGACTGGTTCTTTAACTTTTGAAATTACTTTGGATTCATAAGATGATGATATATTTGTGAGCATTCCTTGTTCCTACTTCATTGGCTTGGGTGATAGAATGGTGTTGAAGAAGGAAGGTTTCGGTAATTTTCTGCTAGCATCGTCTATTGAAGTCAACAATTTGGTGCTCATAACCTTCAAATAGCGTGAACAGGAGCTACCTGTTTTTTTAGCTATCTGCCACAATGATCGTATTGTCTCGCCCTACTATTCCTGTTTTCCCCCTCCCTACTATCCCGCCATTTTATTTCTCAGAGAATAGTTGTATATATCCCATTTGAAAAAATAGTATGTATATACTTCTTGCAAACTACTACATATCATATAAACGTTTTTACATACGACTACCCGCCCGTCTAGATACAATAACTAATTAGTATTTTAATAACTTGAATTGCATGCCTTGATTGTCTGCTTGGGTCTTCTCTTATGTATGAGTGCACCATGTGCGGGTTATTTTGTTTTGGGTATTCTAACTCTTTGGGATAATTTGCATCTCTATTTGTGCTAATTGGCAAGGTGCATGAATAATGATTTATCTAAGGTTTTTGCTTAATGGAAAGGCCTTTTCAGTTTAAAAACCCTGCTGATTTGAAAATGCGTCTGTTTTGTAATAGCTGAACTTCTACTTATTTAATTGACTATTTTGGTGTCAAGATCCAATAGCCTTCCTCTTAGTTAAAGCTCTTTTTATACTTTCTTATAGCAAAACAAATGTATGTTTACTGCAAAAAAAACTCGTCGTTTCCAGCAAAAACAATGGTTCGCTGTCGCCAGGTGGCAGCAAAAGTTTTGGCTGGTCCCATAAAAAAATAGTTCCAACAAAAAAGATTGTTGTCGAGGTCACAAGTACTATATGGTTCCACTCTATGCCTCTGCAGTTATTTGGCTGAAGATGTGCATTAGTGGTTGGCTGTGATAATACATATAGTAAGATTTCATGTTATACCAGCTTAACAGAACTACACGGAAATTTGCTAGGGGAGTTGCAACGGCCTTGATCAAATATTACTTTCATTATTCCTTCTTGGTTTTAGACATGAACAGTAGATAATCTTCATCGAAATTTGCTAGAGAAGTTGGAACAACTTTGATCAAATATATTTTTATTATTCCTTCTTGGTTTTAGACAATAAGGTAGAGAATCTAGATCCTTCTACTTTATGTGTACCTGTAATAGAGCAACGCTTGGTGCAACTAGCTGCAACAAGGACCAACTTGACTTGATGGGGATACAATCACCAAGAAAGAATCATACATGAACTTACCTTTATGCATTGCACGAACTACCAAGATATTGTATCTTCCTGTATGATCCGTAACTCATAGACATAGGAGTAGCGATGGATACCATTCGGTATGAACAACATCATCATCTTGCAGTTCTAACATGTATTCATTTAACTTATTTATCCACATTATAGTGATACATCTTATGTTTCTGTTTATTATATCTGAATCTAAAATGAAATTAACTCCTTAATTTGCCTACAACGGAGTGAGCGATCTGGCATGTAAGCATAGCTGAGTCGTTCAGATTGTCACTATTAGTCTTCTCGTCATGGCAATTTTTAGACTTCTTTAGGTAGCTCAACCAATCTAGCGTAAAGCTATGAAGGGATTTTTCTTGAAAACAATACTGAAAGGATACGGTTTCACGAAAATAAAAGTGATAGTGTATTTCGATGATGTAGTAAAATATGATTTGTTTTCTTCCGTTGCAATGCACAGGCCGTTTTGTTACTGAATGCCATGCTTGATCGTATTCCTTTTGCTTCGCTGTTTCACTCGAGTGTTTCCTTTCATTATTGTATTAGCTAAAGGAGAGTTGTTAGGAAAACAAATAAGAATTCATTTCACATCAGATGAGGGATGGGACTAACTAGGGACATTAATAAATGTATTTTTAATTAACATTACTAATTATTATGTGTTTGAAAAGGGTGGAACGAGAAAGAGGATGGTGATTGTCGAAACCGTGTGCACTCAACAATCATTGTGATAATTGATCAATACATTTTTTGTTTTTCCTGTTGCAATGTACGGGCATGTTTACTATATATATATATATATATATATATATATATATAAAGTCTATTCGTCATCCAGGGTGAAGAATATGTAATTCTTCACCCTGGTGTAAACTCTCTCATGACATAATTGTTGTTGGTTGTTGTAATTTTACCTCACACGCACCTCATAATTTTACCTCATCGACATGGCCTAATCTTACCTCACACGCGTTGAATTCTCACCGAGGTGTTATAATTTTACCTCACCTACAAATGCATGTCGTAATATTACCTCACATGCATGACATATTTGTTTCTCACGATGGATGTTAAAAGGCCCATAACTACACACCATAAGATTACCTCACATACATTTTTGTTCTTAGAGTGTCTAAAGGTACATGAGGAGGTGGGGTGAAGAATAACAATTCTTCACCCTGGGTGACGAATATATATATATATATATATATATATATATATATATCATGAAACACGGCTTGGATCATCCTGGTTGGCCTCCCTGACATCGCTCGGTCAGAGCTTATCATCCGCTAGATGTTCCGGATCCTAGGCAAGGTGGTGGTGGTTGACGAGCTTTCCGTCCGCAAAGAGGAGGAGGTCCGGGTCAAGGTCAAGTGCCTAGACTCCTCCAAGCTCCGCGTCACTGTCCGGGTGTTCTTCAACGACCAGGGTTTCGACCTCCGGATCTCCCCTGAGCCCCCCAACCACGTGGGCCGCCCTCGCTTCCCCGGCGATGGACCGCTCGGGAATGTTCCGGGGGCTGATGGGGATTACCACGGCCGTCACCACCCCCGCTCCCACTGCTTAGAGGAAGAGGGCTCCGATGACTCACGCTCACGCTCTCTGTCTCCCTCGTCTCCTCCTCCTGCCACTGGGGGCCAGGGTCGGCAGGCCGCACTCGCTCCCCTGTCCACACCGACGCCATCCCCGACTGGCCCTGTGGACCCGGCGGACGAGGCCACGGTGAGGAGTGATACTTCTAGCATTGGCTTGGTAGTCCTCCCCGCATCCTTGCCGTGCTCCCCCGACGTCCTCTCCCCTATCATGTCGGACCTGGGAGATGTGTTACTCCCCCCTCGGCACCGCCTGGACCCATCATGGACGGCCTCCCTCTGGCCTCCATCCCTGACGCGTCACTCGGGTTGCCCGCGGCTTTGCCGCAGTGCGTACCCGCCCCCCGGCATTGGGGCATGCGGACACCCACTCCCCTCCGGCATCGGACCCGCCTCCGTCTTTGCTGCCGGCGGTGACAGTGACTCCCCCCGCCTCAAAGCCTGCTCCGCCAGCTCCATCCCCGGCTCCTCTTCGCCTCGAGTGCTCTGGGCTTGTGCTCCATCCCACCCCCGTGACGGACCCCGACGCGGAGGGGGTGACCCGGGTGACCACCCCGGTGGCTCCCCAGTCACCCCCCACCACGGTCTGCGGCCTTCTCTCATCGCGGCCGGTCCTCCTCCTCCCCGGTGACGAGCTCAAGCCGTAGCGCTCGGCTTGACGCTGCCCGGCCTGATGGTTGCCCAGCTCTGCCCATCCCCGAGCGGGCGGAGCTCCGGGCCGCTGCCCGGAACCTAGAGCCAGGTACCTCTGTCGTTCCCCCTCTACTACTTACTGCTCTTTTTCTGCTCTTGAGTCGGTTCCGCTAGGACGCCTAGCGAAGATGGCGACAGACTCTGCGATCATCTTCGGGGGGGAGGCTGCACCCCCTTAGTTCAGATCGAAGCCATCCGGGCTCGCGAGGTTCTTGACGGTAGATTGACGGAAGCCCGCGCGGCTCTGCTCTCCTCTCCTGCCCCCCCGGCCCCTGTATCAGTGTTCGCGGTAGCTCAGACCCGAAGAGCCGGTGGCCCCCTCCCTATGGAGGCGGCCGTGCTTCGTGGGCGCACCCATTCTCGGACTACCGCCCTTCGCGCCCAAAGCGCATCTCGTGTTCTGGGGTCAAGCAGCCCCCCAATGGCGCCTTAATGCATGCCCTTTTCTGGAACATCCACGGTTTCGGCCACGATGGCCGATGTCGCCAACTTCTCGAGTACATGCGTGATGAACACATTGACATTATTGCCATTCAGGAGACCATGTGCACTGAATTCTCCCTGCCGGAGCTCGATCGGCTGAGCTCCCACCTCTTTGCCTGGTATTGGCTCCCTCCTATTAGGTGTGAAGGATGCCACCTTCGAGGTGGGTAGTATGGACTGGGGCCAGTTCTTTGTCAGCATGGAGCTCTACGAATAGGCCCTTAATTTCAAATGGGAGGTGATCATCGTCTACGGCCCCATAGACCATAGTAGGTCTGCCTCCTTCCTCGAGGAGCTCCACCGAAAGATCTCGACCGCCTCTCTTCTGGTGGTGGTCGAGGGCGATTTCAACCTCCTCCATTTCGTGAAGGACAAAAGCAATGCACCATGTCAACTTTGCACGTATGCAAATGTTTAATGATTGCATTTCTGATCTTGGACTTCGCGAGATAGATAGGATTGGTGCCAAGTTCACCTGGACCAATTGCCAGGCTTCCCCAACCCAGTCCGTTCTAGACCGGGTCCTAGTCTCCCCGGATCGGGACCTACGCTGTCCCCTAGCTTCCCTCTGGGCCATCACCCGGATTGGTTCTGACCACGTCCCCCTCCTCCTATCCTTCGCCAACGAGCGCCCTCTGGTTCCTCCTTGCTTCCAGTTCAAGATATTTTGGCTGTCCCAAACCGGTTTTGTTGAGGCCATCGGTGCCTGCTGGGTGGAGGCGCGTGCTCACCCCCACCCGCCCTCCCTCGGCTATTGATTTGTGGCATACCTGTGCCAAACGAGGTCGGCAGTTCATGAAAGGGTGGGGGGCAACCTTGACGGAGATCTCTATGAGCGCAAGAAGGCCCTGTTGACTGCTATCCAGGCCCTTGACCTCCGGGCAGACGCGACCGACCTCTCCCTTGATGAGTGGCTCTCCCGATACGACCTAGAAGATCAACTCTCCGTCATCTACACTGATGAAGAGGCTTATTGGCGCATACGGGGTTCCTAAAAATGGGTGCTGAAGGGCGACGCGAACACGGCCTACTTTTAGGCCATTGTGAACGGTCGCTGTAGACACAACACCATTCCTCTGCTCTGGGATGGCATGTCGCTCTTCCAGACCCCTGGTGATATTCGAGCTCACATCGACGGGTTCTACAAGGACCTCTTCTCCCCCCCCCGCCTAGGAGTGGCCTGTCTTTGGCCCCCGACTATTGGTCCGGTCCCCAGCAGGTCTCCGCTGCGGAGAACACGGCCCTCGCGGCCCCTTTTTCTGAGGGCGAGGTGTGGGCGGCCATTAGAGGCATGAACCCTACTTTGGCCTCGGGTCCCAACGGTCTTCCGGTGAAATTCTTCTAGACATTCTGGAATGTGATTAAACTTGAGGTCATGGCCATCTTCGACGAATTCTATGTTGGGTCCATTGACCTAGGTCACCTCAACTATGGGATCATGTCACTCATCCCTAAAGTGCCTGGGGCGTCCGACATCTGGCAGTTCTGTTCGATCAGGGTAATTAATGTGATCTTCCGGATCCTGGCGAAAGGGTTCGCCAATAGGGTGACCTTGCTGGAGGATCGCATTACCCACCCCAACCAGTCTGCCTTCATTCAAGGCCGGTTTATTCTGGATGGGGTGCTTTTCCTTCACGAAGTCCTTCATGAGGTCTGCTCTACGCGCCTCAAGGCATTATTCCTGAAGATCGATTTCCACAAGGAGTACGACACAGTCAGATGGCCCTTCCTTCGGGAAGTTTTTCTCCGGAAGGGCTTGGACGACTGTTGGATCACCCGCATGATGTAGATGGTATCCTGCGATCGCACCGCCGTGAACATCAATGGGGAGGTTGGCCCCTACTTCCCCACTCTTTGTGGGGTTAGACAGGGCGATCCCTTCTCCCCATTCTTGTTCAACATGGTGGTGGACGCTCTCGCAGCTATCCTGGACAAAGCGAAGGCAGCGGGTCATATTCATGGGATCGCGCCCCACCTGACCGGTGGCTCTGGGATCTCCCTCCTCCAGTATGCCGACGACACCATCATTATGGTGGAAGGCTCAGAGGCGGATCTCTAATCTGAAGTTACTCTTTTGCTTCCAACAAATGTCTGGCCTCAAGGTCAACTTCGACAAGAGCGATGTGGTGGCGATGGGCTATTCTCCGGATGAGTGCCTGAGCATTGCCAACCATCTTAACTGTCGCTAGGGCTCCTTCCCCACAACCTACTTGGGGACGCCCATTAGTGACTCTCGGCTCACCGTCACCGACTTGCGCCCAATCGTGGCAAGGCTGCAAACCCGCATTGAGCCTTGGCAGGGTAGGTGGTTGTCAAAGGCGGCCTGGACGATTCTCATCAACTCCTCCCTATCCAGCCTCCTCTTGTTCCTCATGAGCTTCTATAGTCTGCATGAGACTCTGCATCATGAGATCGCCAAAGTCCAGTCTTGCTTGTACTGGGCAAGTGACAATAATAAGCAAAAATATCATATGGTTAGCTGGCCAGACATTTGCAACCCGAAGGAACAAGGTGGCCTTGGGATCATGTGTTCTAAACGCATGAACATCGCTCTCTTATCCCACTGGCTCTAGCACATCTCGCAAGGGCAAGGGGGTCTTTGGTTAGACATCATCCGAAAAAAATACCTGCGTGGGCAGCCCTTCACCTTCTGTCAGAGGTCTGGCGGATCCTAGTTCTGGCAGTCGATCATCCAACTACTCCCAATACTTCGCATCGGGACCTCCATTTCGGTTGGATCTGGAGCTGCGACGCTGTTCTGGTTCGACCGATGGGCGGGAGACTCCCCCTTTGCCGCGCGCTTCCCCATCCTCTCTCCATCGCCGGTGACCCCTAGATCTCTATTGAGAGGGCCCTTATTGACTTAGGGCACATCGCCTTCCGGAGACCATTTGGGCATTCGGAGTCCGCCACCTGGCGTGAGCTGCTAGACTGCGTCGCCTTACACGAGCCTGAGGTGGACGTAGGTCCGGACCTGGTCCGGTGGCGCCTGGAGCCCTCTAGCCAATTATCCACCAAGTCCTATTGGAAATATGCCCTAGAGGCAATAATAAATTAGTTATTATCATATTTCCTTGTCCATGATAATCTTTTATTATCCATGCTAGAATTGTATTGATCGAAAACTCAGATACATGTGTGGATACACAGACAACACCATGTCCCTAATATGCCTCTGATGGACTAGCTCGTTGATCAAAGATGGTTAAGGTTTCCTAGACATGGACATGAGATGTCATTTGATAATTGGATCACATCATTAGGAGAATGATGTGATGGACAAGACCCAAACTATAAACGTAGCATATGATCATGTCAGTTTATTGCTACAGTTTTCTACATATCAAGTATCTGTCCTATAGCCATGAGATCATGCAACTCACTGACACGGGAGGAGTACCTTGTGTGTATCAAACGTCGCAACATAACTGGGTGACTATAAAGGTGCTCTACAGGTATCTCTGAGGGTCTCTGTTTGGTTGGCATGGATCAAGACTGGGATTTGTTACTCCATGTGACGGAGAGGTATCTCAGGGCTCACTCAGTAATACAACATCACAATAAGCCTTGCAAGCAATGTGACTAAGTATTAGCCACGGGATCTTATATTATGGAATGATTAAAGAGACTTGCCTGTAACGAGATTGAACTAGGTATAGAGATACCAACAATCGAATCTCGGGCAAGTAACATACCGAAGAACAAAGGGAACAACATACGGGATTAAATGAATCCTTGACATAGTGGTTCAACTGATAAAGATCTTCGTAGAATAAGTAGGAACCAATATGGGCATCCAGGTCTAGCTGTTGGTTATTGACCGTAGGGGTGTCTCGGTCATGTCTACATAGTTCTCGAACCCGCAAGGTCTGCACACTTAAGGTTCGGTGACGTTTCGGTAGTATAGAGTTATGTATGGTGGTGACCGAAGGTTTTTCGGAGTCCCGGATGAGATCCCAGACGTCACGAGGAGCTCCGGAGTGGTCCGGAGGTAAAGATTAATATATAGGAAGTCCTGTTTTGGTCACCGGAAAAGTTCCGGGCTCATCGGTAGTGTACCGGGAGTGCCGGGAGGGTACCGAGGGACCATCGGAAGGTGTGTCACGCCCTGAGGGGCCTCACGGGCTGTGGGAGGAGACAAACCAGCCCCTAGTGGGTTGGACGAAGCCTCCACTAAAGCCCATGAGGTTTGAGAAGGAAAATAATCCAAAGATGGAGAGGTGGAAAGAGTTTCCAAGTGGAAAGGAGGAATCCTAGTCCTAATAGGATTGGAGTAGGACTCCTCCACCTCCAATTTTTGGCCAACTCTTGAGGGTTTGAGGCTGCATCCTCCCCCACCTCCCTCCTATATATACTAGAGGATTTAGAGGGGAAAGCTAACCCTAATTGCCACGTGATGCCCTCTTCTTCCTCTAGATATGTTTCTCCTCTAGATTAGTTATGTGGTGCTTAGGCGAAGCCATGCAGGGTTAGTTCACCACCACCGCCACCACGTCGTTGTGCTGCCAGAGAACTCATCTACCTCTCTGCTCCATCTTGATGGATCAAGAAGGCGGAGATCGTCATCGAGCTGTACGTGTGCTGAACGTGGAGGTGCCGTCCGTTCGGCGCTAGATCGGAAGGACCGTAATCAAGATCGCAAGACGATTCGTGATTGGATCGCAGGACGGATCATGATGAGATCGTGGGACGGGTCATGATTGGATCGCGGGACGGATCGGTATGGGATTGCGGGACGCTCGACGATTTGGATCGCGAAGACGTTCGACTACATCAACCGCATTTCTTAACGCTTCCCGCTTAGCTATTTACAAGGGTATGTAGATCCACTCTCCCTCTCGTAGATGCTCATCACCATGGATAGATCTTGCATGTGCATAGGAATTTTTTTGTTTCCCATGCAATGTTCCCCAACAGTGGTATCAGAGCTAGGTATGTGTAGATGAGATCTCGAGTAGAACACAAAAGAGTTTGTGGGTGTTGATGCTTAGATTGCATCCTCTGGTCATGTTTTGGTTCAGCATTATTGTGGGATGAAGAGGCCCGGACCAACTTTACTCGTATGCTTATGAGAGACCGATTCCATCGACTGACGTGTAACTTCATTGCACAAAGATGGCTGGCGGGTGTCTGTCTCTCCTACATTAGTTGGATCGGACTCGACAAAGGCGGTCCTTGAGAAGGTTGAAAATCAACTTATGTATCACCGTTGTGGTTTTGCGTAGGTGAGAATCGTTCTTTCTAGATACCCGTAGTAGCCATGTCAAACTTGCAACAACAATTAGAGGACGTCTAACTTGTTTTTGCAGGGTATGTTGTTATTGGGAGACGTAGTAGTAAATCAAAAAAATTCCTACGTGTCACGAAGATCTATCTATGGAGAAACCAGAAACGAGTGAGGAGAGATTGCATCTTCATACCTTTGAAGATCGCTAAGCGCAAGCGTTACAAGAACACGGTTGGTGGAGTCGTACTCGTAGCGATTCAGACCGCGGTGGACTCCGATTTTAGCGCCGAACAACGGCGCCTCCGTGTTCAACACACGTGCAGCCCGGTGACGTCTCCTACGCCTTGATCCAGCAAGGACGAAGGAGAGGTTGGGGAAGAGCTCCAATAGCAGCACAACGGTGTGGTGGTGGTGGAGCAGCAAGGTATTCCGGCAGGGCTTCGCCTAAGCACTGCGGGGGAGGAAGAAGAGAGGTAGGGCTGCGCCGTGGGAGAGAGAGAGATCAAATCTTGTCTCAAAACAGCCAAAACCACAAGTATATATAGGAGGAGGGAGAGGGAGGGCTGCCTTGGCCCCTCCTCCAAGGAGGAGAGCTTCGGCCGAAGCTAGGGAGGAGTCCACCTCCCACAAGGGAGGTGGATCTCTTTCTTTTGAATCTCCTTTAGCCTTATCTCCTTATCCCTAGCCGCATGGGCCTTTCCGGAAGGACTTGTCCATCCCAATAAGGGCTGGTACACCTCCTCTAACAGCCCACAAAGTCCTTTGGTCGTCACACCCCTCCCGGGGGTCCTCCGGCACCCTCCCGGCACTCCCGGTACACTACCGATGAGCCCGAAAACTTTCTGGTGACCAAAACTGGACTTCCCATATATCAATCTTTACCTCCGGACCATTTCGGAGCTCCTCATGACATCTGGGATCTCATACGAGACTTCGAACAACCTTCGGTAATCACGTATACCATTTACCTATAACCCTAGCGTCATCGAACCTTAAGTGTGTAGACCCTATGGGTTCGGGAGACACATAGACATGACCGAGGCACCTCTCTGGTCAATAACCAACAGCTGGATCTGGATACCCATGTTGGCTCCCACATGCTCCATGATGATCTCATCGGATAAACCATGCTGTCGGGGATTCAGTCAATCCCGTATACAATTCCCTTTGTCTATCGGTATGAGACTTGCCCGAGATTCGATCCTCGGTATCTCTATACCTTGTTCAATCTTGTTAACGGCAAGTCTCTTTACTCGTTCCGTAATACATCATCCCGTGGCTAACTCCTTAGTCACATTGAGCTCATTATGATGATGTCTTACCGAGTGGGCCTAGAGATACCTCTCCGTCACACGGAGTGACAAATCCCAGTCTCGATTCGTGCCAACCCAACAGACATTTTTGGAGATACCCGTACTGCACCTTTATAGCCACCAAGTTACGTTGTGACGTCTATCACACCCAAAGCATTCCTACAGTATGCGGGAGTTGCACAATCTCATGGTCTAAGGAAATGATACTTGACATTGAAAATCTTTAGCAGACGAACTACATGATCTTGTGCTATGCTTAGGATTGGGTCTTGTCCATCACATCATTCTCCTAATGATGTGATCCCGTTATCAATGACATCCAATGTCCATGGTCATTAAACCGTGACCATCTATTGATCAACAAGCTAGCCAACTAGAAGCTCACTAGGGACTGTTGTGGTCTATGTATTCACACATGTATTATGATTTCCGGTTAATACAATTATAGCATGAACAATAGACAATTATCATGAACAAGGAAATACAATAATAACCATTTTATTATTGCCTCTAGGGCATTTTTCCAACAGTTGTGATGTGATATAGCCAATGACATAATGAGATATAAGTGATGTATGAGATGATCATGTGTTGTATAGAATATCATCACTTGCATGTCGATGAGTACGGCAACCGGCAGGAGCCATAGGGTTGTATTTAATTATTATATGACCTACGTGTCAATCATTAAGCGCTATGTAATGCTTTACTTTATCGCTTAATGGTAGCAATGGTAGTATGAGCATGGTGGGTGCGACAACCCCGATGGCGACACGTTGATGGAGATCATGGTGTCATGCCGGTGACGATGGAGATCATGCCGGTGCTTTATGGATGGAGATCAAAAGCACAAGTTCATGGCCATATCATGTCACTTATGATTTGCATGTGATGTTAATCCTTTTATGCACCTTCTTTTTCTTAGGACAACGGTTTCATTATAAGGTGATCCCTCACTTAAATATCAAGATAAATTGTGTTCTCCCCGAGTGTGCACCGTTGTGAAAGTTCGTTGTGTTGAGACACGACGTGATGATGGGGGGTGATAGGCTCTATGTTCACATACAACGGGTGCAAGCCAGTGTTGCACATGCGGAACACTCAGGTTAAACTTGACGAGCCTAGCATGTATAGACATGGCCTCGGAACACAAGAGACCGAAAGGTCGAACATGAGTCATATAGTAGATATGATCACCATGATGATGTTCACCATTGCAACCACCTCAACTCACGTGATGATCGGACTTGAGTTGGTGAATTTGGATCATGTATCACTCAAATGACCGGAGGGATGTCAATTTGAGTGGGAGTTCTTAAGTAATATGATTAATTGAACTCCTTATCATGAACATAGTGAGTAGTGTCTTTGCAAATTATGTTGTAGATTACTAGCTCACGATGTAGCTCCCTTTAATTTTTATATGTTCCTAGAGAAATAGAGTTGAAGGATCATTGTAGCAATATTGCGGATTGGGTCCGTGATCTGAGGATTGTCCTCATTGTTGTACATAAGGCTTATGTCCTTAATGCACTGCTCGGTGTGCCACCCCCTCTAGCATCGTTTGTAGATGTTGTGAACATCTGACATGCACGTTACGATGACTACTTGATGGTTCAGTGTGTCATGCATTGTGTCTTAGATTGAGGCTCCAAAACGTTTTGAACGTCATGGAACATATGATGTTCTAAGAGATGAAATTGTGATCTTAGGCTCGTGACCGTGTTGTGAGATATGAGATCTCCAACAAGATTCTTTTCCTGCAAGATGAAGGAGAATAGCCCAATCGTTGAGCATGTGCTCAGATTGTCTGGGTACTACAATCGCTTGAATCAAGTGGGAATTGATCTTCCGAATAAGATAGTGATTGATATAGTTCTCCAAGTCACTGTCACTAAGCTACTAGAGCTTCGTGCTGAACTATGAAATGCCATGGATAGATATGATGATCCCTGAGCTATTCGCGATGTTTGACACCGCAAAGGTAGAAATCAAGAAGGAGCATCAAGTGTTGATGGTTAGTAAAACCACTAGTTTCGAGAAGGGCAAGGGCAAGGAGGGAAATTTCATGGACGACAAGTCAGTTGCTACTCCAGTGAAGCAACCCAAAGTTGAACCCAAACCCGAGACTAAGTGCTTCAATTATAAGGAGAAGGGTCGCTGAAGCGGAACAATCCTAGATACTTGGTAGTTAAGAAGGCTGGCAACGTCGACAGAAGTATATTTGATATACGTGTTATTGATGTGTACCTTGCTAGTACTCCTAGTAGCACCTGGGTATTGGAACCGGTTCGATTACCGGTAACTCGAAATAAAAGCTATGGAATAAACGAAGATTAGCTAAGGGTGAGGTGACGATGTGTGTCGGAAATGTTTCCAAGGTTGATGTGATCAACATCGCACGCTCTCTATACCTTCGGGATTAGTGACGAACCTAAATGTTATTTGGTGTTTGCGTTAAGCATGAACATGATTGGATCGTACTTATTGCAATACGGTTATTCATTTAAGTTAGAGAATAATGGTTATTCTGTTTACATGAATAATACCTTCAATTTTTATGCACCCAATGAGAATGGTTTGTTGAATCTTGATCGTAGTAATATACATGTTCATAACATTGATGCCAAAATATACAAAGTTAATAATGATAGTACCACATACTTGTGGCACTACTGCTAAATGTCATATTGTTCTAAAGCGCATGAAGTAACTCCATGTTGATGGATCTTCGGACTCATTCGATTTCGAATCGGTTGAGACATGCGAACCATGCCTCTTGGGCAATATGACTAAGGACCCCGTTTTCCGGTTTGATGAAGCAGGCAAGTGACTTATTGGAAATGATACATGTTGATGTATGCAATCCAATGATTGTTGTAGCATGTGGTGGATATCGTTATTTTCTAACCTTCACTGATGATTTGAGTAGATATAGTGTATCTTTACTTAATGAAACACAAGTCTGAATCGTTTGAAAAGTTCAAGCAGAATCAGAGTGAAGTTTGAGATCATCGTGATGAGAATATAAAATTTCCACGATATGATCGTGGAGGTGAATATCCGAGTAACGAGTTTGGTATACAACTTAAGACAATGTGAAAGTTGTTTCACACATCGTGCCACCTGGAACACCATAGTGTGATGGTGTGTCCGAACGTCGTAGTCGTGCTCTATTGGATATGGTGCGAATTATGATGTCTCTTATCGTTTTGCCACTATCGCTTTTGGGGTTATGCATTAGAGACAACTACATTCACTTTCAAAGGGGCACCATCTAAATCTGTTGAGATGACACCATATGGTTTGGCAGAAACCTAAGCTGTCATTTCTTAGAGTTTGGGAATGTGACACTGATGTCTGATAAGCTCGAACCCAAAGCAAAAAATGCATCTTCATAGAATACCCTAAGGACAGTTGGGTATACCTTCTATCTCAGATCTAAGTACAAAGTGTTCGTTGCTAAAACTGGGTCCTTTCTTGAGAAAGAGTTTCTCTTGAAAGAATTGAGTGGGAGGAAGATAGAACTTGATGAGGTTGTTGAACCTTTGTTTCAACCAGAGAGTAGCGCAGCACAGAAAGATGTTTTTGTGGAGCCTATGTTAGTTGAAGAGGAAGTTAATGATGATGATGATGAAGCTTCGGATCAAGTTACTATCAAACCTCGTAGGTTGACAAGGACGCATACTGCTCCTGAGTGGTACGACAACCCTATCTTAGAGGTCATGTTGTTAGACAACAATGAACCTACGAGCTATGGAGAAGTGATGATGGGCCCGGATTTTGACAAATGGTTAGAGGCCATAAAATCTGAGAAAGGATCCATTTATACCAAGTATAGACTTTGGTAGACTTGCTCGTTGAACGGAAGGTCGTTGAGTACAAATGGACCTTTAAGATGAAGACAGACGCTGATGGTGAATGTCACCATCTGTAAAGCTCGACTTGTTGCAAACAAGTTTCCTCCAAGTTCAAGGAGTTGACTACGATGAGAATCTCTCACTCGTAGCGATGCTAAAGTCTGTTGGAATTATGTTAGCAGTTGCTACGTTTTTTCAATTATGAAATCTGGCAGATGGATGTCAAAACATCGTTTCCTTCCTTGAGGAAAGGTTCTATGAGATACAACTAGAAGGTTTTGTCAGTCCTAAGGATGCTAAAAGGTGTGCAAGCTCTAGTGATCCTTCTATGGACCGGGGGAAGCATGTCGAAGTTGGAATATATGCTTTGATGAGGTGATCAAAGTTTTTGACTCTATACAAAGTTTATGAGAAACTTGTATTTACAATAAAGTGAGTGGGAGCACTATAGAATTTCTGATAAGCATATGTGGATGACATATTGTTGATCGGAAATGATGTAGAAATTCTGGAAAGCATAAAGGGTTGTTTGAAAAGAGTTTTTCAAAGGAAGAACGGGAGACAGCTACTTAATTGTTGGGCATCAAGATCTATAGAGATAGATCAAGACGTCTGATAAGACATTCAATGAGTACATACCTTGACAAGATTTTGAAAGGGTTCAAAATGGATCAGTCAAATAAATAGTTCTTGCCTGATTTGTAAGGTGTGAAGTTGAGTGAGACTCAAAGCTCGACCACGGCAAAAGAAAGAGAAAGGACGAAGGTCGTCCCCTATGCCTTAGCCATAGGCTCTGTATTATGCCATGATGTGTACCGCACCTGGTGTGTGCCTTGCCATGAATCTGTCAAGGGGTACAAGAGTGATCCAGGAGTGGATTACTGGACAACGGTCAAAATTATCCTTAGTAACCAGAGGACTAAGGAGATGTTTCTTGATTAAGGAGGTGATAAAGAGTTCGTCGTAAAGAGTTATGTTGTTGCAAGCTTTAACACCAATCCGGATGACTCTTAGTAGCAAGACGGATACGTATAGTAGAGTAGCCATTTGGAATAGCTCCAAGTGGAGTGTGGTAGCAGTGTCTACGGTAAGATAGAGATTTGCAAAGTACACACAGATCTGAATGTCGCAGACCATTGACTAAAAGACCTCTCTCACATGCAAAGCATGATCGATCCCTAGAACTCATTGGGTGTTAGATTCATAACAATGCAAATCACATGGTGATGTGAACTAGATTATTGACTCTAGTGCAAGTGGGAGACTGTTGGAAATATGCCCTAGAGGCAATAATAAATTAGTTATTATCATATTTCCTTGTTCATGATAATCGTTTATTATCCATGCTAGAATTGTATTGATCGGAAACTCAGATACATGTGTGGATACATAGACAACACCATGTCCCTAGTATGCCTCTGATGGACTAGCTCGTTGATCAAAGATGGTTAAGGTTTCCTAGCCATGGACATGAGATGTCATTTGATAATGGGATCACATCATTAGCAGAATGATATGATGGACAAGACCCAAACTATAAACGTAGCATATGATCGTGTCAGTTTATTGCTACAGTTTTCTGCATGTCAAGTATCTGTCCTATAACCATGAGATCATGCAACTCACTGACACCGGAGGAGTACCTTGTGTGTATCGAACATTGCAACGTAACTGGGTGACTATAAAAGTGCTCTACAGGTATCTCCGAGGGTGTCTGTTAGGTTGGCATGGATCAAGACTGGGATTTGTTACTCCGTGTGACGGAGAGGTATCTCAGGGCCCACTCGGTAATACAACATCACAATAAGCCTTGCAAGCAATGTGACTAAGTGTCAGCCACAAGATCTTGCATTACAGAACGAGTAAGGAGACTTGCTGGTAACGAGATTGAACTAGGTATAGAGATACCGACAATTGAATCTCGGGCAAGTAACATACCAAAGAACAAAGGGAACAACATACGGGATTAACTGAATCCTTGACATAGAGGTTCAACCGATAAATATCTTCATAGAATATGTAGGAACCAATATGGGCATCCAGGTCCCGCTATTGGTTATTGACCGTAGAGGTGTTTCGGTCATGTCTACATAGTTCTTAAACCCGCAGGGTCTGCACACTTAAGGTTCGGTGACATTTCGGTAGTATAGAGTTATGTATGGTGGTGATCAAACTTTGTTAGGAGTCCTGGATGAGATCCCGGATGTCATGAGGAGCTCCGGAATGGCCCGGAGGTAAGGATTGATATATAGGAAGTCCTGTTTTGGTCACCGGAAAAGTTTCAGGCTCATCGATAGTGTACCGGGAGTGCCGGGAGGGTACCGAGGGACCATCGGGAGGGGTGTCACACCCCGAGGGGCCTCATGGGCTATGGGAGGAGACAAACCATCCCATAGTGGGCTGGACAAAGCCTCCACTAAATCCCACAAGGTTTGAGAAGGAAAAAAATCCAAAGGTGGAGAGGTGGAAAGAGTTTCCAAGTGGAAAGGAGGAATCCTACTCCCAATAGGATTGGAGTAGGACTCCTCCACCTCCAATTTCAGCCAAATCTTGAGGGTTTGAGGCTGCCTCATCCCCTCCCTCCCTCCTATATATACTAGAGGATTTAGAGGGGAAAGCTAGCCAGTTGCCACATGATGCCCTCTTCTTCCTCTAGATCTGTTTCTCCTCTAGATTAGTTCTGCGGTGCTTAGGCGAAGCCCTGCAGGATTAGTTCACCACCACCACCACGCCCTTGTGCTGCCGGAGAACTCATCTACCTCTCCGCTCCCTCTTGCTGGATTAAGAAGGCGGAGATCGTAATCGAGTTGTACGTGTGGTGAACACGGAGGTCTCGTCCATTTGGCGCTAGATCGGAAGGACCGTGATCAAGATCGTGAGACGATTCGTGATTGGATCGCGAGACGGATCATCATGAGATCGCGGGACGGATCATGATTGGATCTCGAGATGGATCGTGATGAGATCGCAGGATGCTTGGCGATTTGGATCACGAAGACGTTCGACTACATCAACTGCGATTCTTAACGGTTCCCGCTTAGCGATCTACAAGGGTATGTAGATCCACTCTACCTCTCATAGATGCTCATCACCATGGATAGATCTTGCATGTGCATAGGAATTTTTTTGTTTCCCATGCAATGTTCCCCAACAAGTCCCTCTATCGGGCCATTGCCCCCTCCTCTGCCCCCTGCCCCTCTTGGCGGTTTGGTCTATTCGCCTACCTCTGAAGATTAGGATCTTCATGTGGCAATGGATTCGCGGACGGACCCCGTATGGGGTGGAGGTCTGCAAGCGTAATGGTCCTGGTAGTGGTTTATGCCCGCTCTGCGGTGTCCCCGAAGATACGAATCACATCTTCTTCTCTTGCATATCCGCTCAATTTATGTGGAGTTGCTTTTGAGAGGTGGTTGGTGGTAATTGGTGCCACACCAATTTCCCCGACCTGTTTGCCGAACACCAGAACTCCCCTTGCCCTCTCGCCACATTAGGTGGCTGGATATTGGGGCCCTCGCATGGACGCTCTGGACGATCCGCAATAGACTTGTGATTCAGCACATTCTGCTTCGTCGTGCTACTGACGCCCTCTTCAAACTTTCCGGTTACTTGCAGCTATGGTGGTAGCTTAGCCGGCCGCGGGACCGAGACGCCATCTCCGCCTTCATCGCCGACCTCCGCTTGATAGCTGTTCGTCTGTCGCCGCCACCCCATCCGCCACCTCCCGAGCCGGATTAGGGGCCGGGCACGATCACCGACCTTCCACGGACGTTCGTTTTGTTTTTCTTCTGTTGTTTGGGCTTGTTGAGCTATGCCCTCAGCAGAACCTTTGTACTATTTGTCGTGAGACCTGGGTGTGTGTGCTATAGACTGGTCCTTGTATGGTTGCTCTGTGGTGGTTTGCTTTACCTATAAAGCGGGGCGAAAGCCTTTTTCGGTAAATAGCAGACGAGTCGAAGGAGACAAATGTGTGCGATTGTGTACGCAGTAGACACGGTTCCATCATGCTAACTGTGTGCCATGCCCGACTCGTGGTTGTCACGTAACTACAGACCACCTTGCACCAACCCTCATAGAGAAATCTTAAAAATAGTTACCCGCCTTGATCAATTTAAAAATTGATGGTTCCGTGGGTTTATCTCTTTGAATTGCACGATGGTATTATGTTCGGGCCATGTGTGATGGTTGTTCCTCCAATGCTACTTCAAACCCTTCATAAACATTTCAGTTTGTCCTGGCTTTTCATTCCCTCCAAGCAAAATTTAAAGTAGCCGCGATATTTCCTCAAACACCACCTAGTCCCATCCCACCTCCAACCCCACACAACTCCCTCACTCAAACCCTAGCTACCTCATTGTAGCTGCCGTCTCCCCGATCCCGCTCCATGTCCCATAGTCAACCTCTCCTGCTCTCCCCGTCTAGGTTATGAACCCATCTCCGTACCCTCGCTGCCCTGAATTTCTTAGATGGCGCCTGCTAAACACCCCCTTCCTCACAGATACACATTGATCCCCACTGCGGACCGTCGTAGCCTAATCCTAGCTACACTTGCAGGGGAGATCGAGGAGCGAATGGTAAAAAGGAGGTATATCATGGCCTTTTCACTAGACGATGACGATGTGGCTGCCAAGGCTATCGAGGAAGCTGACTACGATGACAAGGTGCCTGTCGAGATCGCCGGGGAAGCTGACTACGATGACGAGGTGGCTGCCAAGGCCATCGGGGAAGCTGACTACGATGACGAGGTGGCCGTCGAGGCAGTCGAGGCCACCGGGGAAGTTGTCCACGATGATGAGGTGGCCGCCGAGGCAGGCGGGGAATCTAACTACGATGACGAGGTGGCTTCTGAGGCCGCCAGGAAATCTAACGAGTCTAAGGCTGTAAGACAGCGGGTTACCATATCATTGCATATGGACGCAGTCGGCTACGACGTCAAGCTTGTCAAGAGTGACGGCTTGTCGCGGGCTTTGTCACGGGTTAAGTGTCCCTACCTCGACCCCTTGGGTTCAACCCCTGTCAACCTCATGCAAGGCCCAGCCGTTGATCTACTATGCTTTGCTCTAAAAAATTTGCCTTCCTTCATCTCCATGGAGCCTCTTTTGTCATTTCCGAAGGACACGTTCTATGGCTGTGGCTCAACATCGTCATCTGCCAAGTCAAACCTCATCGACGATGCTGATGTCGACACCGACAATGGCACCCTATCCATCTCTTCCAAGGGGAAAGAGCCCATCTGTGACATCAGGGAGGGCACCCTGCATTCGTGCTCTTCCAAGGGGAAGGAGCCCATCTGTGACAATAGGGAGCACACCCATAATTCACGCTCTTCTAATGGGAATGAGCCCATTTGTGGCAGGTGTGGAAACCCATCTCATGTTAAATTACTTCACTCATGCTAAATGTATCGACTCTGCCGTTGAATTTCATCAATACCTGTTTCAAGAGCCATATATGGTTCCTGTTAAACCTGGTGCAGTTAACACATTCACTGTTTATTTTAGTTCTTTCGCACGGGATGTTTAGTTATACAATTTCATGTTTAAGTACTGGCTACGTTCTATGTAATTTCAATATTATAGTTCGAATGACTATTTTTGGTTGCTATCAAACCTATTGTAGTGAGCATATGCCTTGTTTAACTATTTTTCCTAGCTCGGTTGTTTGTACTGCGCATATGTCCTGGTTCAATTGCTACATAGTATGCCTTGTTTATTTCCATTATTCACGTTGTGAAGTTCTATATCTGCAAGTATCTACTTTCTAGTTCAATTTCATCATACCAGTTTCAACGGCCATATGTGGTTCCTATTAAGCCTGGTGTAGTTAACACGCCCACTGTTTATTTATGTTTTTTCACAATGTGATGTTCAGTTATACAATTTGATGTGTAAACACGAGTTGCATTCTATGCAATTTCAACAGTATCACTATGAATGCCTATATTTGGTTGTTGCTAAGCTTGTTGCAGTGAGCACAAGCCTTTCCATTTTTTTGTAATTATAACTAGTGTGTTTAAATGTGCACAATACCAGTTTGAATAACTATATTTTGTTGTTGTTAAATGTTAAGCCTATTGCAGTTAACACGCATCTCCACTTATTATTAGCTTAGCTAGCATGCTTAAACCTGCACACTGAAGCTATCATTTTATGATCATGTTGTTTACCATGCATATATTTGGTTGATGTTTAGCCTGTCAGTACTTAACATGCCTTTCAATGTACTTACCCAGGACAATATCGATAACAACTGTTGTTTTTCATCGAGTTTAGTTTCGTCACATGGCTTATATATATACTCCATCCGCCCCAAAGTATAAGATGCTAATACATCAAATATGTGAGTATTTTGGATGTAATACGACCTTATATACTGGGACAGTGAATACTGTACTACGTCATTGTGCAATTTTTGTTTACCTTCTAATACTAACTTGTTGCTTGTAGGTACATATGTCACTGGTAAAGATCCACGTGCCGACCCTTTTTGCATATGGGGCAATGAGATATTTATGAACCAGCATCAAGCGAGGAAACTTATAAAGGTTGTCAATAAAATGGGAGAAAATATGGCAATTAAACTATTTCTTTAAACCTTATCCAAGACAACAGTGAATTCCAGGATGGTAACTACGAACTCTATACCCTTCTTTTTACTGTCCATAATGAGTTATTAGCTTACAAATTTACAATTCTGAATCTATTTTGCTTGTAGTGGTTCTCAAAGTAGTTTACTCAGGATTACCTCTCAAACTACATGATTGGTGGACGTGCAAACATTAAATTATACCTACCAAGCCACGATTACTACCTAGATGTCCTCATCAACACAAAGAAGGAAAGGCAGTTTGCTATCACAAGGGGATGGCCTTAGAGTCGTCCGTGCATTCTGCATGGAGAAGGACTCAATATCGGCATTCCGCTTCACCTCGTACAACTTCTAGAGTGTCTTTCGCCTCTTCCTTTACCGTACTTAATACAAGTATGCAACCGTGGTTCATCATTATTTATCTCGTCCTAATGTAAATATTATATGTTGATGTAATTCTTGAACATATGTACCTGTGAATGGAATAATGCATTGGTTGTTGAACTTATGTCTATATAAGATGGATATGATAAATGCAATAGCCCACTATCAAATTCAAATCCTATAGAATTTTAAATTGTGGCGATTAAAATAGCCAAAAATAAGCTTTGCAGGTCACTACACCGCACACGGTTTGTAAAGCAGAACGTGTGTGATATACCTCATGATTCGACATGTTTCAAAGAGAGAAACCGTGTGCGACAATGCACACAATTGTCGTCCGCAAACCATGTGTGATGTTAAACAATATAAGAAATGGTTAACCAGCCAAAATATTTTGTGACAGTCTCCTTATCATACACGATTTATAATGTCTAACTATTTGTTATGTCGTATGCATCCATCATGAGTACGATAGTTGGAGCATTTGCGAATCTTCGTATATCGCAAACGACGTTGTAGGACAAAATGTGTGTGATTCTCACCTTATCATACACACTTTGAAATTATTGTGATTCGGCACACATCGTAAACGGTGCGCTATGGAATTGTGTGTAAGATATTAGTGTGATCTCACACGAGTTGGAAGGATGGGTCATATGGGAAGGATGCCATATCTCAGACGGTTGATAGGTGACTCTCGTTTGTGATAGATACGGAAATCCCATACTCTTCATTTTGCCAAATTTTTGTGTTCATTGGCCACCATCACCGATGATTTTGTTCTATCGTGTGGGATGGTGAGGGATCACTAGAAGAGTGTCTAGAGGGGGGGGTGAATAGACTATTAGCAGAAAATTAAAACCTAACATTTTCCCAAGTAGATTGGTTGGCATATTTTAACAGTTTTAGCAAGGCTAGCAAGTCTATATACCCTACACATGCATGTCAACAAATATAGCAGCGGAAAGTAAAGACATTGCACATGAAGTAAAGAGATAAGATGTGGAGATCAAGCGCAATTGGAGACGCAAGGATTTTTCCCGTGGTTCCGATAGGTGGTGCTATCATACATCCACGTTTATGGAGTCTTGAACCTATGGAGGGTAACGGACACGAGAGTCCATGGAGGGCTCCACCCATAAGGGTCCACGAAGTAGCAACCTTGACTATTCCATAACGGCTTCCGTCCATGAAGGACTAGCCTCACTATGGGTAGATCTTCATGAAGTAGGTGATCTCCTTGCCCTTACAAAATTCTTGGTTCACTCCACAACACGAAGTAGGAGGCTCCCAAGCGACACCTAACCAATCTAGGAGGCACCACCCTCAAAAAGGTAATAGGCTCAGTAATGTCAATGAACTCCTTACTCTTGTGCTTCAAGATGATAGACTCCTCAACACACAATCACTCTCTCATAGATATGGCTTGGTAGAAGAGATGGGATTGGCGGAAAGCAACTTGGGGAGGCTAGAAATCAAGATCCATATGGTTGGAGTGGAAGATCTTGACCTCAACACAAGGGTAGGTGGTTCTCTCTCAAAAAACTGATAGGATAGGTATGAAATAGTCTTGAGTGCTTCTATATCGAGTAGGTGGTGGTGAAGGGGTATATATAGGCATCCCCAAAAATCCAACCATTACACACAAAATGACCAACTTGGTGACACCGATGTGTTAATCTCGGTGGTACCGAAGTGACCAAAAGATGACAACTTTTTAATCTCGGAGGGACCAATATAGGAATCTCGGTTGCACCGATAAGGTGACCAACGGTCAGAATGCCCATTCTCGGTGATGCCTATTCAACAATCTCAGAGGGACCAAAATTGTGAACTTACATAACAGAAAGTTGGCAACCTGAACATGGTGGCACCAGTATGGAATTGGTTGCACTGACAAGGATAGGGTTTAGCTGAGTTTGTCTATGATTTGGAATCAGTGGCACCGGGCTGGAAATGTTGGTTGCACTTATTTTGAGTGTTTGGCTTAGGACAGACTTTGGTGAGAGAGTTTGTGGGTGTCTTTGGTGAGTATCACTTGTGCATGTATGAGCATTTAGTTCACCAACAAAACTTTACCCCCTTTTAATAGTATTGGCTTTCCTATGGACTCAAGGTGATTTCTCAATAATATAAAATGTAGAGTCCTCTTGCTTGAAGCTTTTCCAATCCATTTCCTTACATCTTGGGGTCTTCCAAAATCTCTTTGCCAACCTAACTCTCCATGGACTATTATTTGAAATGCACTGGATAAAAGTATTAGTCCAAGAGACAATGTATGTTGTCATGAATTATCAAAAACCACCAAGGGAGCATGTTGTGCTTCAATCTCCCCCTTTTTGGTAATTGATGACAACTTACAATCAAAGCTTCAAATAAATATATGTGTGAATATAATGAAGACTTTGAGAGACACATGACTTAGATTTTCTCCCCCTAAACGTGTGTAGTCCTTTAAAGGATAGTTTATTTGGAATGCATGGACACACATGTGGATGAAGGGATATACGGATTCATGTGTATCTTGGATATATGCATTAAAATATTATGAATGAGATATGTACTTGTTCAAGACTTCACTCTTGCAAACAATATGTGCAAGAAGCAAGAGATCATCTTGATCAAAGATATGATGCATATACTTACCTTGAGTTCTTGAGCATTCTAGTAGTAGAGACACACTTGAGAAAACAATGTTAGGAAACACAAGTGTATTCTACTAATCAAAAGCAATAGAACTCAAAGGATACCAAGATATGGAGAACATATAAAATATGATAATTCTTTTAGAGCTTTTTCTCCCCTTAGATATGGAAGTGGTAGTTCATCCTCTCTCCCTGAATCTCAGCATGTAGATATTGGGATTGGATAGGGTGAGAAAAGTCTAAAGAGAACAGTCAAATAAAATAAACACATCTTTCTCCAAAGTATATTCTTCTCCCCGTACGTTGGTATTCTCCCCTTGTTTGTATAAGTATAAACTTTCGATATTCTCCTATCCCCCTAAATCATATCTCCCCCTTTGCATAAGCATGTAACACTCCCTTGAGCATGAAGCTTTGATATTCTCCCCCTTTGGCATGAATTACCACAAATTTCAAACTTAGGAGTAGTTACAGGGATCATTGACAAGGAAGGGATCCTCGAGAACAAGGGTCATTGAAGGTAGGGTTCACCAGCCTAAAAGGAACTAGAGATCATTGAAAAATGCTCTCCCTTTAGCATTGAAAGAATTAGGGATCCTTGAATAAATAATCCCCCCCTTAAGTTTTGGTTATTGTTCTCCCCCTAAAGTTTTATTTTTTTAAATAAAGGGATCATCGAAGTAACAGAAGAAGAACAGAAAAGATAAGAAAAACCAATTGGTGACTCTGAGATAGATAGATCGGTGGTACTGAGGTTTTGTAGTGCAGCTTGTCTGCAATTTCGGTAGAACCGAGATATCTGAGTCGACGACTCTGAGCCTAAATCAGAAAGAAAAGAATAAGAGACAAGTTTCTATTTTCAAAGAGTCAAAAGAAAATGTTTTCAAAGGAAAGGTGAAGGGTATCATCTAGAGAAGATTTGAGTGGTTACGAGAGATCATGCAAATAGAGAACAAACCACACAAGAATCTTAACTAGCGATGGGCGGTGACTAGGTCACCTATATTAGAGTATATTGACTTAGGAGTCAAGCAAGAATACTTGATCATAGGTCATACTCTATGTTAAGCTCAAAATGGGGTTACCATTTTCGATTAAGCATTTTAATTGTTTCATATCCCTTGATTTGCTTTAGCTCATGACTTGGAGTAAAGCCTTTTCAAGGATATGAGAGAATACCTTTGAGAGATGTTGATGACATTGCTCGTAGGTGAAATTTTTGAGGATGCTCGGGGTTGATGAAGAACATATAGAGTTGGGAGCAATCCTTCTTTTTCTAGTACACTTGTTTCCTACAAGGGTTAGTCATGCAAGGAAGAATAATGGGTATATCCATTTGACATGATACCAACTGAGATTTTGCAATAAAGATCAAGTACATGTCAAGGATATGTTTTTCTTGTCTTCTTCCTTCCATCACCAAGAGGGGTTGTGGATGCTTTGTTAAGACAAGATTGCTTATAGTGAGAGTTGGTTGCAATCTCGTGGAATGAAGTTCTTCCAAGTACCTACAAATAGTTAGATGTAATACAAGGGAGCATAGGATTCCATGGCATAAGATATCATGTTAGCAATATCATGGAAGTATCAAGAAAGCTCATGCCCTTGCAAGCATCCGAGTGAGTATAGCTCAAGTTTGAAGCATCAATGATGTTCAACTCACTCCTCAAGTGACAAATTTTTTTCTCATCAAGTGACTTAGTAAAGATATTGGCCAATTGCTTGTTAGTGCGAACATGCTTAAGATTAATATCTCCTTTGGCAACATGATCACGAATGAAATGATGTCAAACTTGAATATGCTTAGTTCGAGAATGTTGCATAGGATTATGACCAATCTTAATAGCACTTTCATTGTCACAAAGTAATGGAACATTTTTAACATGGATTCCACAATCTTTAAGCGTTTATGTCATCCATAGTAATTGCGCACAATAAAATCCAGCAGCAATATACTCAGCTTCGGCAGTAGATAGAGATACCGAGTTTTGTTTCTTGGAGGACCAAGACACAAGAGATCTACCTAAAAATTGACAAGTACCCGAGGTGGATTTTCTATCAACCTTGTCACCGGCATAGTCCAAATCGGAGTAGACAACAAGGTTAATAGAAGATCCCTTGGGATACCAAATGCCAAAGTTTGGTGTTTGTATCAAGTATCTCACAATATGTTTTACGGCCAAAAGATGACTCATCTTAGGTGCAACTTGATATCTAGCACACATGCAAACACTAAGCATAATATAGGGACAATATGCACATATATATAGCAATGAACCAATCATGGATCGATAAACTTTTTGATCAACCGGTTCATCTTCCTTCGTTAGGTCAACATGTCCACTAGTTGGCATGGAAGTTTTCATACCTTTGCACTCTTGCATGTTGAATCTCTTGATCAAGTCCTTGGTGTACTTAGTTTGAGAGATGAAAGTTCCTTCTCTTGATTGCTTGATTTGCAATCAAAGAAAGAATTTCAGCTCACACATCATGAACATCTCATACTTCTCGGACATCAACCTTCAGTGGAACCAAACATAATATCATCCACATAGATTTGGCACACAAATAATTCTCCATTAACTCTCTTAGTGAACAAGGTTGCATCAATTTTTACAATTTCAAAACCTTTTTCAGTGAGAAACTTTGTTAAGCATTTATGCCAAGCACGAGGGGCTTGCCTAAGACCATAAAGGGATTTACGAAGCTTGTACACATGATTAGGTTTCGTAGGATTCACAAAACCAGGTGGTTGCTTGAGACGTCTCCAACATATCTATAATTTTTGATTGTTCCATGCTATTATATTATCTGTTTTGGATGTATTATCTGCATTAATATGCTATTTTACACTATTTTTGGGACTAACCTATTAATCTAGAGCCCAGTGCCAGTTTCTGTTTTTCCTTGTTTTTGAGTATTGCAGATAATGAATATTAAACGGAGTCCAAACAGAATAAAATCTTCGGAATAATTTTTCTTGGACCAAAAGCAACCGAGGAGACTTGGAGATGAAGTCGAGAGAGCTGCCGTGTGGCCACAAGCCACAGGGGCGCGCCCAGGGGGTAGGGCGCGCCCCCAGGCTTGTGGGTCCACGACAGCTCCCCTAACCCTATTTCTTGGCCTATAAATTCACAAATATTCCCTGTATACCAGAGATAGCCAAGAAACACTTTTCTGCCGTCGGTAGCCTCCGTTCCCGAGAGATCCAATCTTGGAGCCTTTTCCGGTAATCTGTCGGAGGGGGATTCGATCACGGAGGGCATCTACATCAACTCCATTTCCCCTCCGATGATGCGTGAGTAGTTCACCATAGACCTTCGGGTCCATAGCTAGTATCTATATGGCTTCTTCTCTCTCTTTGCTCTTCAATACCATGTTCTTCATGATCTTCATGGAGAGCTATCCGGTGTAATACTCTTTTGTGGTGTGTTTGTCGAGATCTGATGAATTGTGGGTTTATGTTCAGATTATCCATGAATATTATTTGAGTCTTTTTTTAATTATTATATGCATGATTTCATATCTTTGCAAGTCTCTTCGAGTTGTTGGTTTGGTTTGGCCAACTAGATTGGTAATTCTTGCAATAGGAGAAGTTCTTAGTTTTGGGTTCAATCTTGCACTGTCCTCACCCAGTGACAAAGTAGGGGTAGTGAGGCACGTATTGTATTGTTGCCATCAAGGATAAAAATATGGGGTTTTCATAAAATTGCTTGAGTTTATCCCTCTACATCATGTCATCTTACCTAATCCGTTACTCTTTTCTTCATGAACTTAATACTCTAGATGCAGGCAGGAGTCGGTCGATGTGTGGAGTAATAGTAGTAGATGCAGAATCATTTCGGTCTACTTGACACGGATGTGATGCCTATATGCATAATCATTGCCTTGGATATCTTCATAATTATTCGCTTTTCTATCAATTGGTCGACAGTAATTTGTTCACCCACTGTAATACTTGCCATCATGAGAGAAGCCTCTAGTGAAACCTATGGCCCCCGAGTCTATTTTCCATCTTATACTTTCAGATCTAAAACCAAAAATACAAAAAAATACCTTGTTGTATTATTTTTACCTTTTGTTTTACTTTCCATTCAAGCAATCTATTCTATGTATCTCTATCAGATCTCATCCTTGCAAGTAACCGTGAAAGTATTGACAACCCCTTTATAGCGTTGGTGCAAGTGTTTGATTCTTTGTGTAGGTACATCTATTGGGGACTTTCTTGTATCTCCTACTGGATTGATGCCTTGGTTCTCAACAGCTGAGGGAAATACTTATCTACTTTGTTGCATGACCTATTCCTCTTCACGCAAACCAACGCATGCTCGCGAAGTAGCAAGAAGGATTTTTGGCGCCGTTGCCGGGGAGATACATAGCAAGTCAGGATAAGAACTCTCTTGTCAACTTGCCAATTTCTGGTGCCATTGCCGGGGAGATCTACATCAAGCCTACCAAGAGCCAGTTCTTTTGGTAGCTTTTTTGGGCTTCTAGAATAAGCTGCCCCCTACCCAGCTTATTCTAAAAGCCCAACTAAAAATATATTTTTAGAAGCCTATTAGTGAAGTCTTAATTAGTAGGCTTCTAAAAAATAAATTTGGTTGGGCTTATAGAATAAGCTGGGTAGGGGCAGCTTATTTCAGCTTGTCACTGGCCCCAAGTACCCATCACAAACTCATCTCTTGCATTTACCTTATTTTCCATTTGCCTCTCGTTTTCCTCTCCCCCACTTCTAAAACTATTTTCCAAAAAGATTTGCCTTATTATTCGCCCTGTTTTGTTCGTCTTTTCGTTTGCTTTTTGCTTGGTTGTGTGCTAGATTGCTTGCTTTGTCATGATGACTCAAGAGAATACCAAGTTGTGTGAATTTTCCAATACTAATAATAATGATTTTATTAGTACTCCGATTGCTCCCGCCACTAGTGCGGAATCTTACGAAATTAATGCTGCTTTGCTCAATCTTGTTATGAAAGAACAATTTTCCGGCCTTGCTAATGAAGATGTCGTGTCCCATCTAAATACTTTCGTTGAGTTATTTGATATGCAAAAGAAGAAAGATGTGGATAATTATATTGTTAAATTAAAGCTATTCCCATTCTAACTAGGAGATCGTGCTAAAACTTGCTTTTCATCTTTGCCTAAAAAATAGTATTGATTCATGGAATAAGTGTAAAGATGCTTTTATTTCCAAGTATCCTCCCCATAAGATCATCCCCCTTACGAATAATATAATGAATTTTAAGCAACTTGATCATGAGTATGTTGAGGAATCTTGGGAGAGGATGAAATTTATGATTAGGAATTTCCCCGCGCATGGTTTGAGTTTATGGATGATTATACAAATTTTCTATGCTGGATTGAATTTTGCTTCTAGGAATCTCTTAGATTCCGCCATGGGTGGTACTTTTATGGAAATCACATTATTAGAAGCTACTAAACTCCTAGATAATATTATGGAAAATTACTCTCAATGGCACACCGAAAGATCTCCTACTAGTAAAAAGGTGCATGCTATTGAAGAGATTAATACTTTGAGTGAAAAGATGGATGTATTGATGAAATTGTTTGCTAGTAAGAATGATCCTATTGATACTAATGATATGCCTTTCTCTTATTTGATTGGAAATAATAATGAATCTATGGATGTGAATTTTGTTGGTAGGAACAATTTTGGTAATAACGCTTATAGAGGTAATTTCAATGCTAGGTCGTTTCCTAGTAATTCCTCTAATAATTATGGTAATTCCTACAGCAATTCTTATGGAAATTATAATAAGATTCCCTCTGATCTTGAGAATAATATTAAATAATTCATTAGTACGCAAAAAGGCTTCAATGCTATGATTGAAGAAAAATTGCTCAAGATTGATGATTTGGCTAGGAATATTGATATAATTTTTCTTGAGATTGATTCTTTAAAAATTATATCTATTCCACCCAAGCATGATATTAATTAGTCTTTAAAAGCTATGAGAATTTCTATTGATGAGCGTAAGGAAAGAACCGCTAGAATACATGATAAGCGTGAATGGCTTGAAAAAGTGTGTTCTCGTGATAATATTGACGAAGATCTTAAAGTGATTGATGTGACTCCTATTGAATCTTTGTTTTCCAATGTTAATCTTGATAAATAAGGGAGTGGATATGCCTCAACTTTAGTTAAAAGGCATCCCAATGATTCGGAGTTTATAGATCTTACTACTAAGATTGATAAAAGTGGGATTGAAGAGGTCAAAAACTTTAAATAGCAATGAACCCACTCTTTTGGATTTCAAGGACTTTTATTATGATAGCTCCTATTTGATTGATTGTATTTCCTTGTTGCAATCCATGTTGAATTCTCCTCATGCTTATAATCAAAACAAAGCTTTTACTAAACATATTGTTGACGCTATGATAAAATCTTGAAGAAAAACATGAGTTGGATGTTTCTATACCTAGAAAGCTATATGATGAATGGGAACCTAATATTAAGATTAATATTAAAGATTATGAGTTCCATGCTTTGTGTGATCTGGGTGCTACTGTTTCCAGAATTCCAAAAATTTTATGTGATGTGCTAGGTTTTCGTGAATTTGATGATTGTTCCTTAAATTTGCATCTTGTGGATTCCACTATAAAGAAACCTGTGCGGAGGATTAATGATGTTCTTATTGTTGCAAATAGGAATTATGTGCTTGTAGATTTCATTGTTCTTGATATAGATTGCAATCCTACATGTCCTATTATTCTTGGTAGACCTTTCTTTAGAACGATAGGTGCAATTATTGATATGAAGGTAGGGAATATTAGATTACAATTCCCATTAAGGAAATGCATGAAACACTTTCCTAGAAAGAAAATAAAATTACATTATTAATATATCATGAGAGCTACTTATGGATTGCATACCAAAGATGACAATACCTAGATCTATTGCGTTTTGCCTAGCTAGGGGCGTTAAACAATAGCACTTGTTGGGAGACCACCCAATTTTATTTTGCTTTATTATTTTTTCTGTTTTGTTGTGTTTTGAACATTATTAATTCTGTAATAAATGTCTTTTTGTGTTTTAATTAGTGTTTGAGCCAAGTAAAACCTTTGGGGTGATCTATGGTAGTTGTTGATTTGATCTTGCTGAAAAACAGAAACTTTTGCGCTCAGTCCAGGAATTTTCTAATATTTTTAAGAGCATCGAATTGATCTGGAATTTTTACATGATATTTATATACAAATTTCCCTGATTTTCCTAATGTTTCAGAATGTTTAGAGTTTCAGAAGTATTCAAAGTCTACAGATTTCTACAGACTATTCTGTTTTTGACACATTCTGTTTTCTTTGTGTTTTTTTTTATTTTGATGTATCTATGGGTTGTATCGGGGGGTATGAACCATGGAGATGTTAGAATACAGTAGGTATTACACAAATATAAATAAATAATGAGTTCACAACAATACCTAAAGTGGTGATTTATTTTTCTTATACTAAGGAATCTCATGAGTTTTCTGTTGAGTTTTATGTTGTGAAGTTTTCAAGTTTTGGGTGAAGATTTGATGGACTATGGAATAATGAGTCTTGGGGGTTCCCAAGGCACCCCAAGTCATATTCAATGATACCAAAAATCCTAAGCTTGGGGATGCCCCGGAAGGCATCCTCTCTTTCGTCTTCAATCCATCGGTAAATTTACTTAAGGCTATATTTTTATTCACCACATGATATGTGTTTTGCTTGGAGCGTTTTGTATGATATCAGTCTTTGCTTTTTAGTTTGCCACAATCATACTTGCTGCACACATGTTTTGAGAGAGACACGCTGAATTGTGAATTTATTAGAATACTCTATGTGCTTCACTTATATCTTTTGAGCTAGGCAATGTTGCTCTAGTGCTTCACTTATATCTTGTTAGAGCATGGTGGTGTTATATTTTATAGAAATTATTGAACTCTCATACCTCATTTATATTATTTTGAGAGTTTCTTAAAACAGCATGGTAATTCGTTTAGGTTATGAATTTAGTCCTAAAATAATGGGCATCCAAGAGGGATATAATAAAAACTTTCATATTAAGTGCATTGAATACTATGAGAAGTTTGATTCCTTGCATATAGTTTTGAGATAATAGAGATGGTAATACGAGAGTCATGCTAGTGAGTAGTTGTGAATTGCAATAGATACTTGTGTTAAAGTTTGTGATTCCCGTAGCAGGCACGTATGGTGAACCGTTATGCAACGAAGTCGGAGCATGATTTGTTTAATGATTGTCAACCTTTGTGTGAAGGTCGGGAGCGCGTGATGGTTAACACCTACCAACCTCTCCCCTAGGAGCATACGTCTAATGCTTTGTTTGATAACTAATAGACTTTTGCAATAAGTATGTGAGTTCTTTATGCCTAATGTTGAGTCCATGGATTATACGCACTCTCACCCTTCCACCTTTGCTAGCCTCTTTGTACCGCGCAACTTTTGCCAGTACATCAAACTCTCCTTCCTCAAAACAACCACCATATATTTTTCATCAAAATAGCCACCATATCTACCTATTATGGCATTTCCATAGCGATTCCAAGATATATTTCCATGCAACTTCCACCATTCAGTTTTTCATGACATGCACCATCACTTCATCTTGCATATAGAGTCATATTTTATTTTAGGTATCAAGTTGTAGGTAAATAAAAGTGTAGTGATTTTCATTAATAGGGCGTTGTCCCGTGTGAGAAAAGGATGATGGAAGCCATGACTCCCTCATGAGCTGGGATGAGTATCCGGACTTTACAAAAAATAAAAGAGGCCAACGAAGCCCAAATAAAATAAAGAGGCCAAAGATGCCCACCGAAATAAAAAATGAGAGAAAGAGAGAAGGGACAATTACTACTATCTTTTTCCACACTTGTGCTTCAAAGTAGCACCATGATCTTCATGATAGAGAGTCTCCTATTTTGTCACTTTCATATAACTAGTGGATATTCATCTTGCACGACCACTTAGTTTTCTTTTTGAGCTTTCATACACTTATAGATCTAAGTGCATTTGTTGCATGGCAATCCCTACTCACTCACATTAATATCTATCAATGGGCATCTCCATAGCCCATTGATACGCCTAGTTGATGTGAGACTATCTTCTCCCTTTTTCCTTGCACCTCCTCCATATTCTATTCCACCTATAGTGTTATATCCATGGCTCACGCTCGTGTACTGCGTGAGAGTTGAAAAGGTTTGGGAACACCAAAAGTGTGAAACAATTGCTTGACTTGTTCATCAGGGTTGTGCATGATTTAGATACTTTGTGTGGGGAAGATGGAGCATAGCCAGACCATATGATTTTGTAGGTATAACTTTCTAAGGCCATGTTATTTTGAAAGGACGCAATTGCCTTGTTGGTGTGCTCGAAGTATTACTGTTATTATGTCAATATTAGACTATTGTTTTGAATATTACGGATATGAATATTCATGTCACAATAAATAATATTACATGGTATGTTAGGTAGCATTCCACATCAAAAAAATTGTTTTTATCATTTACCTACTCGAGGACGAGCAGGACTTAAGCTTGGGGATGCTTGATACGTCTCCAACGTATCTATAATTTTTTATTGTTCCATGCTATTATATTATCTGTTTTGGATGTTTTATATGCATTAATATGCTATTTTATACTATTTTTGGGACTAACCTATTAATCTAGAGCGTGTGCCAGTTTCTATTTTTTCCTGGTTTTTGAGTATTGCAGATAAGGAATATTAAATGGAGTCCAATCGGAATAAAATCTTCAGAATAATTTTTCTTGGACCAGAAGCAACCCAAGAGACTTGGAGATGAAGTCAGGAGAGCCGCCGTGTGGCCACAAGCCACAGGGGCGCGCCCCTAGGCTTGTGGGCCCTCGAAAGCTCCCCTAACCCTATTTCTCGACCTATAAATTCACAAATATTCCCTGTATACCAGAAAGAGCCACGAAAACACTTTCCTGCCGCCGGAAGCCTCCGTTCCCGAGAGATCCAATCTTGGAGCCTTTTTCGGTAATCTGCCGAAGGGGGATTCGATCACGGAGGGCATGTACATCAACTTCATTGCCCCTCCGATGATGCGTGAGTAGTTCAGCACAGACCTTCGGGTCCATAGCTAGTAGCTAGATGGCTTCTTCTCTCTCTTTGCTCTTCAATACCATGTTCTTCATGATCTTCATGGAGATCTATCCGATGTAATACTCTTTTGTGGTGTGTTTGTCGAGATCCGATGAATTGTGGGTTTATGTTCAGATTATCCATGAATATTATTTGAGTCTTTTCTGAATTCTTATATGCATGATTTCATATCTTTGCAAGTCTCTTCTATTTATTGATTTGGTTTGGCCAACTAGATTGGTAATTCTTGAAATAGGATAAGTGCTTAGTTTTGGGTTCAATCTTGTGGTATCCTCACCCAGTGACAAAGTAGGAGTAGCGAGGCACGTATTGTATTGTTGCCATCGAGGATAAAAAGATGGGTTTTTCATCATATTTCTTGAGTTTATCATTCTACATCATGTCATCTTACCTAATCCGTTACTCTGTTCTTCATGAACTTAATACTATAGATGCAGGCAGGAGTCGGTCGATGTGTGGAGTAATAGTAGTACATGCAGAATTGTTTCGGTCTACTTGACACGGCGTGATGCCTATATGCATAATAATTGCCTTGGATATCTTCATAATTATTCGCTTTTCTATCAGTTGCTCGACAGTAATTTGTTCACCCACCATAATACTAGCCATCATGAGAGAAGCTTCTAGTGAAACCTATGGCCCCCGGGTATATTTTCCATCTTATACTTTCAGATCTAAAACCAAAAATACCACAAATACCTTGCTGCATTATTTTTACCTTTTGTTTTACTTTCCGTTCAAGCAATCTATTCTATCTATCTCTATCAGATCTCATCCTTGCAAGTAACCGTGAAGGGATTGACAACCCCTTTATAGCGTTCGGTGCAAGTGTTTCATTCTTTGTGTAGGTACATCTATTGGGGACTTTCTTGTATCTCCTACTATATTGATACCTTGGTTCTCAACAACTGAGGGAAATACTTATCTACTTTGCTGCATCACCTGTTCCTCTTCACGGAAACCAACGCATGCTCGAGAAGTAATATTGCTTAACATAAACCTTTTCTTCAATTTCATCATTTAAAAACACACTTTTAATTTAAAAACGCACTTTTAATGTCCATTTGATAAAGCATGATATCATAGTGATTATCATAGGCAAGAAGAATTTGAATAGCTTCTAGTCTAGCAACGGGGGCATAAGTCTCACCGTAGTCCATACCTTCGACTTGAGTATATCCTTGGGCCACGAGATGTGCCTTGTTGCGTTTGACTTGACCGTCTTCGTCTTGCCTGTTCTGAAACACCCATCTGGTTATGATGATGTTGTGCTCATCCTAGGGCTTCTCCACGAGTGTCCACACTTCGTTCCTTTCTAAGTTGTGAAGCTTTTCATGCATAGCATTCACTCATTCCGCGTCTTCAAGAGCTTGTTCTACCTTCAAAGGCTGAATGCTAGATATGAGTGAATAATGCTCACAAAAGTTAGCTAGACAAGTTTTAGAGAGAGTGGTTCTTCCGGTTTGGATATCTTCAAAGATTTGGTTTAGGGGATGGTTCTTGGTCACTTCTGATCGAACTTGGGTTAGCTTCCGATTGTTGGATGGAGGAGCTTCTTCTTCATCATCATTTCCTTCGTCTTTGTTGTTGTTAACTTTCTCATATCCTTGAGGTGGTGGTGAAGGAGGTTGTGGTGGATCTTCATGATGTACTTCCTCGCCCTCTTCATCTTCTTCTGTACCGCTTGCGGATGCCTCCATGTCATGTTGTGGTTCACCTTGTCGTGAAGTAGGGGCTTCCACTTGAGTTGATGAAGTACTTTCCTTCACCTCCATGGGACGAATCTTGCCGATGGGTAGATCTAGGATAGCTTCCGAAGGGTCCTTATCACCTACATCATTTGGCAATTGTTCGACTTGCGAACCATTAGATTCATCAAACTTCACATCTACCGTCTCTTCAACTTTTCGAGTGAAGTTGTCGTTGACAAGGTAAGTGTGAGAGTTTGATCCATAGCCAAGTAGGAATCCTTCATGAGATTTAGGAGCAAATTTAGTACGATGATGCTTGTATAGAATGTAGCACTTAGAGCCGAATACTCGAAAGTATCCAACTTGGGGTTTGTTACTGGTGAGTAGCTCGTATGCCGTTTTACCGAGAAGCTTGTGAAAGTAAAGTTAGTTTGTGGCATGACATGTTGTTTCCACGGCTTCTGCCCAAAAGTGTCTTGGTGTCTTGTATTCGTCAAGCATCATTCTGGCCATCTCAATAAGCATCCGGTTCTTACTATCAACAACTCCATTTTGTTGAGGCTTGTACGTAGCCGGGAACTCATGTGAGACACCTTCTTCGTCAACAAAGGTATCCACATGGGTGTTCTTGAACTCCGATCCGTTATCGCTTCGAACCTTCTTGATCTTCACTTCAAACTGATTTTGCACTTTGTGAACGAAGTTCTTGAAGATCTTTTGAACCTGCAACTTATCATCAAGGAAAAATACCCACATAAATCTGGAAAAATCATCAACTATAACTAGACCATAGGAATTTCCACCGAGACTCTTGTAAGCATTGGGACCGAAAAGATCCATGTGAAGTAACTCGAGTGGTCTCCTAGTAGTCATGATGTTCTTAACGGGATGACTTCCACCTACTTTCTTTCCTGCTTGACAAGTACTACAAAGTCTATCTTTGTCAAACATAACATTTTTAACACCAAGTATGTGGTTGCCCTTGATTAGCTTATCTAGATTGCGCATGCCTACATGTCCAAGTCCTCTATGCCAAAGCCAACCTTTAGAGGATTTAGCAATTAAAGAAGTACGAGGCTTGGATCTATTAGTGAAATCAACAATGTATAGATCACCTCTACGGAAACCGGTAAGGACCATTTTATGATTATCTTGATGAAACACTTGGCGATCTACTTTTGTGAATAACACACTGAAACCAAAGTCGGCAAGTCTAGACACGGAAAGAAGATTGTAGCCAAGGGATTCAACAAGCATAGCATTTTGAATAGAACTATCATGGGATATGGCCACCTTACCAAGGCCAAGTACCATACCCTTAGAGTTATCTCCAAAGGTCACGTACCTTCGAGGACCTTGATTAGGTGTGATCTCTTGGAACATGTCTTTATCACCAGTCATATGATCCGTACATCCACTGTCGAGAATCCACTCTTTTCCTCCGGACATTTAATCCTTGAAGTTTGCCATCAGACTTATATTCTTCATGATCTTCTCATACTCGATGTCGAACAACTCATCTTCTCCAAGGTAGTCATGTTCCACATTGTCATCATCAAGTGGGAAATCCTCGTCATAAAGAACAAGAGATTCGTTAGCATTGTGATCATGACAATGTTCAAGTTTCTGAATGCGAATGGCTTCAAAGATAATGTTGTTGATAGTGGTGACATCTCCTTTAGCATGCATAAGATCACGGAGCTCAAATAGGCATTTATCAAAGTTTGGATCACTAGGCTTCATTTTGTGAAAAGCAACAGTTTTATGAAAAGTTTCATCAAGATTTCCTAAAGAAAGATTTGGATATTGTTTCTCAAAATCAGTCTATAAGGTATACGCACATGCAAAGTTCTTCAATTGAGAAAGCAAAAATCTTGGTAAACCTCTAACAATAAGATTGACAGTTCTTAGGTTACCAAGCATGTTAATTTCCTCTTCGTGTGTGGGATGCAATTCATCAATAGGAGGCTCATAGGGGCGCATAACATATTGGCTCAATTGAAATTCATTAAACAGCTCAAACATCAAATATTTCCCTTGACTATAATACTCTCCATCAAGAATAGGCACTCTACAACTCAAACTCCCTATACTAGACACATCCATCTTCCTCCTTGGTGATTAAACCGATGCAATGGAGACCAAAGCTCTGATACCAATTGAGGGATCACTAGAAGCGTGTCTAGAGGGGGGTGAATAGACTACTAGCAGAAAATTAAAACCTAACCTTTTCCCAAGTTTTAACAGTTTTAGCAAGGCTAGCAAGTCTATATACCCTACACATGCATGTTATCAAATATAGCAGTGGAAAGTAAAGACATTGCACATGAAATAAAGAGATGAGATGTGGAGATCAAACGCAATTGGAGACACAAGGATTTTTCCCATGGTTCCAATAGGTGGTGCTATCGTACGTCCACGTTTATGGAGTCTTCAACCCACAGAGGGTAACGGTCGCGAGAGTCCATGGAGGGCCCCACCCATAAGGGTCCACGAAGTAGCAACCTTGACTATTCCATAACGGCTTCCTTCCACGAAGGACCAGCCTCACTATGGGTAGATCTTCATGAAGTAGGCGATCTCCTTGCCCTTACAAACTTCTTGGTTCACTCCACAACACGAAGTAGGAGGCTCCCAAGTGACACTTAACCAATCTAGGAGGCACCACCCTCCAGAAGGTAATAGGCTCGGTAATGTCAATGAACTCCTTACTCTTGTGCTTCAAGATGATAGACTCCTCAACACACAATCACTCTCTCAAAGATATGGCTTGGTAGAAGAGATGGGATTGGTGGAAAGCAACTTGGGGAGGCTAGAAATCAAGATCCATATGGTTGGAGTGGAAGATCTTGACCTCAACACAAGGGTAGGTGGTTCTCTCTTAGAAAACTGATAGGATAGGTATGAAATAGTCCTGAGTGCTTCTATCTCGAGTAGGTGGTGGTGAAGGGGTATATATAGGCATCCCCAAAAGTCCAACCATTACACACAAAATGACCAACTCGGTGACACCGATATGTTAATCTCGGTGGTACCGAAGTGACCGAAAGGTGGGAACTTTTCAATCTCCGAGGGACCGTTATAGAATCTCGGTTGCACCGATAAGGTGACCAACGGTCAGAATGCCCATTCTTGGTGACGCTGATTCAACAATCTCGGAGGGACCGAAATTGTGAACTTACGTAACAGAAAGTTGGCAACCTGAACTCGGTGGCACCGGTATGGAATCGGTTGCACCGACGTGGATAGGGTTTGGCTGAGTTTGTCTAGGAGTTGGAATCGGTGGCACCGGGATGGAAATTATTGTTGCACCTATTTTGAGTGTTTGGCTTAGGACAAACTTTGCTGAGAGAGTTTGTGGGTGTCTTTGGTGAGTATCACTTGTGCACGTATGAGCATTTAGTTCACCAACAAAGCTTTACCCCCTTTTAATAGTATTGGCTTTCCTATGGACTCAAGGTGATTTCTCAATAATATAAAATGTAGAGTCATCTTGCTTGAAGCTTTGCCAATCCATTTCCTTACATCTTGGGGTCTTCCACAATCTCTTTGTCAACCCAACTCTCCATGGACTATTATCTGAAATGCACTGGATAAAAGTATTAGTCCAAAAGACAATGTATGTTGTCATGAATTATCAAAACCACCAACGGGGCATGTTGTTCTTTTAGATGGACCCCCTATGGCCCACGCAGGGAAGGCGATTCTTTAAAACTACGTCGAGGAAAGGGGTTAAAAACCGTTTGTATAGCACGTCGTTGCACCATTGAACTTGTACTTGCAGGGCATGTTGTGATGTGATATAGCCAAGACGTGATTTGATATATGCTGATGTATGAGAATATCATGTTTTGTAGTAGTTATCATGACTTGCATGTTGTTGAGCACACCAACCGGCAGGAGCCATAGGGTTGTCTTTAATTTATTGTATGACATGCGTGTCAATCACTAAACACCATGTAATTGCTTTTACTTTATCGCTATGCATTAGCAATAGTTGTAGAAGCAATAGTTGGCGTGACAACCACATGATGCCACAATGATGGAGATCATGATGATGGTGATCATGATTATGGAGATCATGGTGGCATGCCGGTGATGATGGAGATCATTCCAGTGCTTTGGAGATGGAGATCAAAAGCACAAGATGATGATGGCCATATCATGTCACTTATATGATTTGCATGTGATGTTAATCCTTTCATGCATCTTATTTTTCTTAGGACGATAGTAGCATTATAAGATGATCCCTCACTAAAATTTCAAGATAAAATTGTGTTCTCCCCAAGTGTGCACCGTTGTGAAGGATTGTCGTTCTGAAGCACCACATGATGATCTGGTGTGATAGACTCTACGTTCGCATACAATGGGTGTAAGCTGGTTTTGCACATGCAAAACATTTGGGTTAAACTTGAAAATCTAGCATGTATAGACATGGCCTTGGAACACAGGAGACTGAAAGGTTGAACATGAGTCATATAGTAGATATGATCAATATGGAGATGTTCACCATTGAAGCCACCCCATCTCACATGATGACCGGACTTGGGTTGGTGTATTTGGATCATGTTACACTCGGACAACCTGAGGGATGTAGATTTGAGTGGGAGTTCGATACATCTCCAATGTATTCTCCCTATAAATTCCCAAATATTCAGAAAACCCTAGAGGATTCGACGAAACACAATTCCTGACGCCGCAAGTTCCAGAACCTGGAGATACAATCTAACACCATCACGGAGGGGTGCACCGTCTTCATGGTTGCTTCTCTGATGATGCATGAGTAGTCCACCATAGACCTAAGGTTCTGTAGGAATTATCTAGATGGCTTCCTCTCTCTCTATGATTCTCAATACAATGGTCTCTTGGAGATATATTTTATGTCATGACTTTTGCAGTGTGTTTGTTGGGATCCGATGAATTTGAGTTCATGATCAGTTTCTATCCATGAATATGGTTTGAGTCTTCTTTGATCTCTTATTCGCATGATTACTTATAGCCTCGTATGTCTTCTTCGAATCTTTGGTTTAGTTAGGCCAACTAGAACGGTTTTTCTTTCCATGGAAAGAGGTGCTTTGTGATGGGTCCGATCTTGCGGTGTTCTTTCCTAGTGACAGAAGGGGCAGCAAGGCACGCATGTATCGTTGCCATTAAGGACAACAAGATGCAGTCTATTCCTACAAGAATAGATCTTGTCTACATCATGTCACTATTCTTATTGCATTACTCTATTTTCCCATGAACTTAATACAATAGATGCCAGATGGATAGTGGACGACGTGTGGAGTAATAGAAGTAGATGCAGAATCGTGTCGGTCTACTTATCTTGGACGTGATGCCTATATAATGATCATTGCCTAGATATTGTCATGATTATTTGATCTTCTATTATTTTCCCAACAATAATTTGTTTACCCACCCTGTGCTATACTCATGAGAGACGCCACTAGTGAAACCTACAACCCCCGGGTCTACTTTTCCAACATATAACTTTCCTATCTACTATTTTTCCTTTTTGTTTTCAGATCTATTAATCCAAAAAACCAAAAATACTTTGCTGCACTTTTTATTTACTTATTTTATTTTGTGTTCTTGCAATATCTATTTGCTACAACTATCATTACCTAATCTATCTTTTTACCGTTGAGAGCTTCACAACCTCTCATTGTGTCAGGTTGCAAGTATTTGTTATTTGTGTGCAGGTGTTGTTTACGTGGGTGTGTGATCTTTCTGTACGGATTGATACCTTGGTTTCATAACTGAGGGAAATACTTACCGTCATTGTGCTTCATCATCCCTTCCTCTTTGGGGAAATATCGACGGAGTCTCAAGCCACTTCAAAGGAATTTCTGGCGCCGTTGCCGGAGAGGAAGCGATCTCATCTACTAGGTTCCTAATCACAAATCTTATCTCGTTGAAATTTACATTATTTGCCCTTTTGTAACACCCCAAAAATTTAATCATGCTATATTAATTAGAATTTTACGAGGAATACTTATTTTTTATTTTCTGGATTTTTTCTATGGATTTTAGAGCCACTTCTTTTCTGTAGATTACAAAATTATTCCCTCTTATCTGAAAATTTTGAATAATGTTGCACTTGAGTGTTTTATTAAAGAATTTTATTACTTTTAGTAAATCCGGTGGAATTATTTTTATACTAGAACTTGCCAAGTTTTAATTCTTTTAAAAGCTTTTTTTATTCTTTTAAAGACCTAAATTACACTGCAACCACTTCATAACCCTTTTCAAAATTCCATAAAATTTTGTAGATTACATGTGATGTCCCTAGATCACTTTTATGTAAAAACCTAACCTTGTGTTTTGGAAGTTTTGAGCAAATCAACCTCTTTTCCATTCTAGTCTAGTTTGGCATTTTGCACTACAATCCTACTTTATACTTCTCCAATGACCTTGAGATTTTTCCACCTTGTATTTAACCCTATCAAACTCTTAAGTCCAAGATATTAGACCCATTTCAGTATTGTAAGCCCACACAATAAACCACTTTAGTTTCTATCCAGAACTGTAGTTTTGCAAAACTTGCACTAGCGAGTTTTTGCTTTTGACAAACTAACCTTGCCATCCTAGTGTGCACCTAAAGAGACCCCAACCTGGTAATTGTGGTGACCAGAATAGTTCCCTAGATAACCCTAGAATTCTGTCGAGCACCTAGTATGCATGAACGGAATTGGCATAGCCTTGAGATAGCATTGCAAGCTTGAGCCCTGACCCAACCACCATGTCCCCTATCTTTGTGTTTACCCCTAACCTAACCCTGTTAACTCTCAACCGTAGTTGATCCTTGTAGGTTGCTTTGGCATTTCATCGAGCAGGTGGTCAGCTTGCTCTGGGCGTGTCCAGAGCACGCGTATGGCAGACAACCGCGTCACGTCGTTGCGCCCCACCTACCCCGTCCCCTGGCTCTTGCTTGCCCGTAGGGCCGTGACGCCACCCTTTGCAACTAGCTAACGTCGCCCTCGACCACCTCCTGGCCTCCGGCAGCGCCACCGCTATATATAGCTATTCGGCAGCTAGCCCCCTGGCACAGCCCGGGTCCCGTCCCCTATCTCCCATCCCTGACAGTCGCCACCACGTCGCTCCTACAACAGGCAACCGGCCCTATCCACTCCGTCGCGGGAACCGACTTTCCGGCGCTATAAATAGCCCGGCATCGATATGCAGCGCATGGTAGGATCACCTCCACATCCGTAGAAAGCCCCCGCAGCCACCAGAGTGACTAGAAGAGGTTCTCTTCTTAGCCTCCGATGAAGATGGCCGCCACAACCCCGCTGTTAAATTTGGTGCGACCAGAGCCCTTCCATCTTCTCTGCCAATGCCATTAGCTCCAACATCGCCCCTCAGCTCCGTTCCCCCTTCAATTTTTTCCCAAGAGCCAGGGAATGCCAAGCCACCTCCATGGCCAAAGTTCCTTCCACCATTAGAGAAGCTCTTCTCATCCTGGAGCTCCCCGGAAGTTTCTCTCCTCTCCATCCGACACGTGCCACCCTGATGAGCTCGTGCATAGGCCAGACGTCGATAATGACACCCTCTAGTGCTAGCAATCGCTGTTGGAGCTCGCCCCTGCTTCTGCCCAGACGAGCGGGAGGAGAGGGATAAACCTGACAGGTGGGTCCCACTTGTCGGTGAGGCATCCTTCCCCTTGGGCTGTGTAACCACTCCGGCGCATTTTCCTCACAAGGAATAATACTTTTCGTTTTATGCTTTCACTGTAGGTAAGCGTACTTCGGCTGATGCGTTTTCTTTTAAATGTTTTATTTAAAATCATAACTTTGACTGGCTCAACTTTTAAAATAAAACCCTAAATGAATTGATTATTTTTCCTACCTCTTTCAAATTTCACCTAGTTTATTTTAAGATTTATTACAAAAATATTTAAGACAACATTTTATGCTGTTTTTAAATTGCGTGTTGATTCAAATATTTTCAAAATAGGTATTGGAGAGAGAAGCAAACTTTCAAAAGTTTTGGAGTGCACCCTACATCTCTACACATTTAAGGCAAGCATTCTGAACCTTGGTATAGTATTTGTTGTGTGATGTTTGATGTGAAAAATAAAGCTACAACACTAAGTTAACATGAAGTGCGCATTATTTCGTGTGAAGGTGTGATCATACTTGCAAATGCATGATGACAATTTCTTGCTATTGAACTTGAGATGCATGTGGAAGTATTCACCACCTTGTATCACTCTTGCCTACCGGAAGGAATCCGGGATAAGCCTCTGTCTTGGGTAGACACGAACTTGGTGTTGACATCTCGTTGGAGCGAGAATGGTCAGTGAGGCATGAGGGGGTGTGATGAGTGGTGATTCTGTCAGATATTGTGAAAATTATTTGTTGTGCTAAACATGCACGGAACACTTAAACCTCCTGAGTTGACCATAGATCGACACTTGTTCTAGTAACACCCATACTTCTTTCGTACTACCACTTGTCCCTATCGCGGGTAGGGTACGGTCCGGTAAGTTGTCAACCCATTTCTTGGCACACATCATATAGAGAGGCCATAGTGGAAGATACCAGAGGCATCTGGTAGGCATGCCACTTGGTCCGGGGGCATGGGTATTTCCGGTTGGGGCCGAGAGGGGGGCACCCCTTAGTAGCACACGGTATAAATTTGATCCCATGCTAATCGAGGTTGTAGCCTCCCCACTTAGAGTTTTGCTTAACGAGTGACGTGGGTGATTCCATGCACCGGTAAGTTAAGCTGGTGTGTGCGGGTCAGGTGTGTTTTCAATTCAAAGACCGTAAGCAGAATTAATCCCGGTGAACTAAAGGAATCCGTTACTAGTGGGTAAAGAGTACACCCTCTGCAGAGTTTACACCTATTCAAATAGCCATGTCCGTGGTTAAGGACTACAGTCTGGGATGGGTCGAGTGTTGGTCTTAGTGCCAGTCTTCGAAGGAAAACTTCTAAACCAGAATATTGATCATGACGTGTGAAGAATGATGATTGTGATTATTATTATTGTGGATTAACCATTTATATTTTTTGAATTGTTGAGTATCCCTAGTATGGTTCTACCTCCTCAATACTCATTGTGATTATTATTATATAAGCCCTTTATGTGGCGTCACACACACGCCCGACTATGGCATGCATGTTGTTTGCTTTATAAGCCCTTTATGTGGTGTCGCTGAGACGCCCGACTCTGGCATGCTGATTATTTATTTTCCTTATAAGCCCTTTATGTTGCATCACTCAGACGCTCGATTGTGGCATGCTTGTTACTTATTTTCCTTATAAGCCCTTTAGGTGGCATCGCTCAGATGCCCGACTGTGGCAAGCATGTTATTTTTTTCTTCTAAGCCCTTTATGTGGCATCGCTCAGACGCCTGAATGAGGCATGCTTTATATTATTATCCTTTCGAGGCGTCGCTTTAGACACCCGATCGGTTTTGTTTTATTTTTATTCTCTGATTACTTATTCTTGTTAGTATGAATGACCTGCATGCGTGCATCATGAATTTTATTTTTTGACTGACTAAGTGATCATGGATTATTTCAGTGCATGATTATCACCTGATATATTATACTTGTTTTCATGATGTTTGTGAGTACATTCAAAGTACTCACTGGCTTGTCCCTGGCTATTGTCTTGGCCAGATTTCATGCTTGGAGATGAGTGCAATGACGACAGTCCTGAAATCTAGGCAACGAAGATAGCAGCCACGCGAAGATAGGAGTTATCCAGGTCAGTTGTTCCTGTGGGAAATGGAGTCCCATAGACGCCGATGATCCGCAAACCGCTTCCGCCATCAACCACTAGAAACTTTTGTTGTACTCATAGACCACAGTGGTCTTGTACTTCAAATTTTGTATTTTGCTTGGAATTTATGTATCAAGAATGTGCCTCACCAGCTAACAATAATCTTGGGGTTGGTGAGCACAAGGACCATTTGCTGGGAAATTAATATCCTCAAAAACTGGTCTTGATACATCTGCCTCTCGTTTTCCTCTGCCCCACTTCACAAATTTGCTACTTTATTCGCCCTTTCTTTTTCATTTGCCTTTTTCTCACTAGATCTTTTGTTCGTTAACCTTTTCACTATGACTAGCATCACTACCCCCTTGTTACCAGATTTTGAAGTTCTATACTTCAAAAAAAACAAGGGGAAAATCTAAAAGATGCTTGGTATAGATTGATGGAGTCATATCGTATTTGCAATCTAAAGGGAGATGCAAAGGTTTTGCTTCGAAAGTTTTACATAGGATTAACTTTGCATCATAGACAACTCTTGGATTTTTTCGCTAAAGGAAACTTTACTGAACTTGATCCCAATAGTGCTTATTAAATTTTAGAAGGGATATTGGGAGTTCCTACACAAAAAAGGTTCCCTCTCTCACCCAAGAAGGGGTTCAAATTCTAGACAAACTGGGCGATTTACATAAACATTTGGTTGAGTTGCAAAAATATCATGAGCCTCTTAAACATATTGGTGGAAACGTGAATCGCACGAACACTTTGATTACTCTTTGCAAATAAGAGTTTGGATATTTTACATATCAAGATGGTTTCTTCTTATGAAAATGTGGTGAAGCGTAAAGAACCTCCCGGATTTGAGAAAGCTCTTGTAAAGGTGGCAAACACCAAGGATGACAACACTTTAATCTATGCGTTATGCCTAGCTAGGAGCGTAAAACGATAGCGCTTGTTGGGAGGCAACCCAATGAATAAAATATTTTTATCTTTTACTTTCTGTTTTTGAGTATTTGCACAATTATGCTTCTGTTATGATTGTTCTTTTATGTTTTATTTAGTTTTTTTCCAAGAAAATCCTTTAGGATTATCCATAAGATGAGTAGAAACAATGTTGAATCTGAAACAGAAACTTTTTTCCCAGTGCACGAACTTTCATTTTTTACTGGAACGTGTTATTGAGATAAAAATTTAACACAGTATTTCTATACAAATTCATTACGTTGTCCTAATTTTTCAGAATTTTTATAGTTACATAATTATGCTTAGAGTACAAATTACTACAGACTGTTCTGTTTGAGACAGATTCTGTTTTCGTTGCACTGTGTGCTTCTTTTGATGAATCTATGGCTTTTATTGAGGGGTATAAGTCATGGTAAAGTTAAAATACATTAGGTATAATGTAATAATAAAATATGAGTGGGTTTACAACAGTACCTATAGTGGTGATTTGTTTTATTATACTAACGGATCTCACGAGAATTTTGTCAAGTTTTGTGTGATTGAAGTTTTCAAGTTTTGGGTGAGATCACGATGGATAAAGGAATAAGGAGTAAGAAGAGACTAAGCTTGGGGATACTACAACACCCTAAGATATTATCCAAAGAGTAACAAGCAACTAACCTTGGGGATGTACCGAGTGGCATCCCCTCTATCTTCTAACAACCATCGGTATTTTACTTGGAACAATATTTTATTTTGTCACATATCATGAGTTTTGTTTGGAGCGTCTTGTATCTTTGCTTTATTTTATTTTCATCCTTTCTGCACACATCTATTCGAGAGATCCAAAATTATTCTATGATTTGCTAGAATTGCTCTTTATGCTTCACTTAAATCTATTGAGCAAAGGAATTGCTCTAGTGCTTCACTTATATCTTTTTGAGCACGACGTGCTTTTACATGTTCGAAGAAATGCTCTCATGCTTCACTTAGATTATTTTGAGAGTTAGTAATTTTGAATAAATACTCTCATACTTCACTTATATTATTTTAAGAGTTAGTAATTTTGAAGAAATCCTCTCATGCTTCACTTATACTATTTTGAGAGATGAAGCTTTTATGCTCATGATCTTCACTTATATCCATGTGAGCTTGCTAAAAGCAATTGCAATATATGAAACTACCAAAGTGATATATATTCAAGAGGGATATAATAAAAACTTTCATGAAGATCATTGGACAAATTCTTGATTCTTTGTAATAGTTTTGAGACATGATGATAGTAATATGTGAGTTATGTTAGTGCGTAATTATGCTCTGATCTTAAGGTTTGTCATTCCCTATGCAAGCACGAAAGTCAATAGTTGTGCTATGAAATTACATCCTACTTATGGTGCATTGTTCGGTGTTAGTTATGCTTAATGCTCGCGTATGTGATTTTTAGTTTCTTTGTTGGATGCTTCTCAATCTATTTGCTAGCCTTGACTTATACTAAGTAGAAATACTACTTGTGCATCCAAAATCCTTAAACCAGTTTTGCCATATGAGTCCACCATACCTACCTATAAACGGTATTTCCATGTTGTTCCAAGCAAATTTGTATGTGCCATCTCTAATTTTCAAAACAAATTTTCCTTTTTGTGTGCTCATACCGCTCATGAAACGATAGGGGGACCGATATTTTCCATGCTAGATGTGTTATTCTCAAGATGAGTGTTTATTCACTTGTCATTGCACGAGTGTACGGCGGTAATAGGGATGCCCAGTCCTAAAATGAAAAAGATTTTTTTACTTTATGTTGTCAAATAATAAATTCCTTGGAAAGTGTTGGTATGGAAGGCAACCGTGGATTCGGCTAGCCATGGAAAGTCAAAGTATGGTGGAAAAAGGAGTAAACTTTATTTTCTATTTGGGAACCGCTTATGATGTATCTAGCATGGAAAGATATTGAAATCTCTCAGTCGTTTTTGTTAACAGGAAAGGCATGCCATCCAAAATATTTTTCTCTATCAATTAAACACTTGAGATATAGCACCTCTACAAATCCCTACTTCCCTCTACGAAGGGCCTATCTATTTATTTTATGCAATTTTTTATTTGAGTCTTCATCTTCTCTTATAAAACACCAACTAGGAGGCACTATGATTGTACTTGAGCATTAGGTGAAGCTAATATTTTGAGTGTGTATCATGAATGGGTCAATGATTGAGCATGATGGGCTAGGGATAACTTGCTTTAGTGTTGATATTTTGAAAGACATGGTTGCTTGTTGATATGCTTGAGTATTAAAGTTTTCATGTCAAAACTAGACTATTGCTTTGAACCATCTAAAAGTCCAAGTGTCCATGCTACAAAGATAAGAATATATGATGAACATGTTAGGCAACATTCCACATCAAAATTTCTGTTTTATCATTTACCTACTTGAAGACGAGTAGGAATTAAGCTTGGGGATGCTGATACATCTCCAACGGATCTATAATTTTTGCTTGTTCCGTGTTGTTATATTATAGATCTTGGATGTTTTACAATCCTTTGATAGAAACTTTATATCATTTTTCGGGACTAACCTATTAACATGGTGCCAAAGTGCCAGTTGATGCATTTGCTTGTTTTTTACTTCACAAAAAATCAGTACCAAACGGAGTCCAAATGTCACAGAAATTTTGGAGATTTTTTTTGGACCAGAAGAACCAAGATGGGCCGAACAACCACCAGAGAGGGGGCCCGGGGAGGCCACCCTCCTCCAGGGCGCACCAGAAGCCCCTGGCACAGCCTGGTGGAGCGTGCCCACCTCGGGACTCCCCTCAACTGACTATTCGCCCTATAAATTCCCAAATATCCAGAAAACCCTAGAGGAGTCGAGGAACATAATTCCAGCCGTTGCAAGTTCCAGAACCTAGAGATCCAATCTAACACCATCACGGAGGGGTGCACCGTCTTCATGGGTGCTTCTCTGATGATGTTGTCCACCATAGACCTATGGGTCCGTAGGCAGTAGCTAGATGGCTTCCTTTCTCTCTATGATTCTCAATACAATGGTCTCTTGGATATATATTTGATGTCATGACTTGTGCGGTGTGTTTGTTGGTATCAGATAAATTTTGAGTTCAAGAACAATTTCTATCCATGAATATGATTTGAGTATTCTTTGATCTCTAATTTGCATGATTATTATAGCCTTGTATTTCTTCTTTGAATCTTTAGTTTAGTTAGGCCAACTAGGTCATTTTTTCTTGCCATGGGAAAAGGTGATGTGTGATGGGTTCGTTCTTGCGGTGTTCTTTCCGAGTGACAGAAGGGGCAGCAAGGCACGCATGTATCATTGCCATTAAAGATAAAAATATGGGGTCTATTCCTAGATGAATATATCTTATCTACATAATGTCTCCTTCTTATTGTATTACTTCGTTTTTCCATGAACTTAATACACTAGATGCATGATGGATAGAGGCCGATGTGTGGAGTAATAGAAGTAGATGCAGAATCGTTTCGGTCTACTTATCTTGGACATGATGTCTATATAATGATCATTCTCTGGATATCGTCATGATTATTTGATCTTCTATCAATTGCCCAACAGTAATTTGTTTACCCACCGTGTGCTATAGTCATGAGAGAAGCCACTAGTGAAACCTATGCCTCCCAGGTCTACTTTTCCAACATATTGCTGCTCGATCTACTATTTTTACCTTTTGTTTTCATATATATTAATCGAAAAACCCAAAATACCTTGCTGAACTTTTTTTTACTTATTTTATTTGATGTTCTTGCGAGATCTATTTGCCAAAACTATCATTACCTAATCTATCTTTTTATCATGGAGAGCTTCACAACCTCTCTTTCGCGTCGGGTTGCAAGTATTTGTTATTTGTATAGGTGATTTTTACGTGAGTGTGTGATCTTCCTCTACGAATTGATACCTTGGTTTCATAACTGAGGGAAATACTAACGTCGATGTGCTGCATCATCCCTTCCTCTTTGGGGAAATACCCACGCAGTCTCAAGCCATGTCAGAGTTGTTTAGTAATATGATTAATTGAACTCATTATCATGAACATAGTCAAAATATCTTTGCAAATTATGTTGTAGACCAATAGCTCATGCTATAGCTCCCCTATAATTTGATACGTTCCTAGAGAAAAAGTAAGTTCAAAGATGGTAGTAGCAATTATGCGGACTGGGTCCATAAACTGAGGATTGTCCCCATTATTGTACAGAAGGCTTATGTCCTTGATGCACCACTAGGTGCGCCAACCCCTCAAGCGTCGTTTGTGGGTGTTGAATCATCATACATGCATGTTTTTTATGACTACCTGATAGTTCAGTGGGTCATGCTTTTCGTCTTTGAACTGAGCCTCCAAAGACGTTTTGAATGTCACGGAGCATATGAGATGTTCCAAGAGCTGAAATTGGCATTTCAGGCTCATGCCCCTGTTGAGAGGTATGATACCTCCAACGATATTCTTTGCATGCAAGTTGAAGGAGAATAGCTCAATCGGTGAGCATGTGCTCAAATTGCCTGGGTGCTACAATCGCTTGAATCAAGTGGGAGTTGATCTTCCAGATAAGATAGTGATTGACATAGTTCTCCAAGTCACTACCACCAAGCTACTAGAGCTTCATGATGAACTATAACATGCCAGGAATGGACAAGATGATCCCTGAGCTATTCGCTATGTTTTACACTGCGAAAGGTAGAAATCAAGAAGAAGCATCAAGTGTTGATGGTTAGTAAAACCACTAGTTTCGAGAAGGGTAAGGGCAAGAAGGCAAACTTCAAGGATGGCAAAGCAGTTGCCGCTCCAGTGAAGAAACCCAAGTTTGAAACCCAAAACTAAGTGCTTCTATTGTAAGGGGAATGGTCACTGATGGCGAAACTACCCCAAATACTTGGTAGATAAGAAGGATGGCAACATCAACAAAAGTATATTTGATATATGGGTTATTGATGTGTACCTTACTAGTACTCCTAGTAGAACCTAGGTATTAGATACCGGTTCAGTTGCTAATATTGGTAAATCGAAATAAAAGCTGCATAATAAACAGAGACTAGCTAAGGGCGAGGTGACGGTGTGTGTTAGAAGTGTTTCCAAAGTTGATGTGATCACCATCGCACGCTCCCTCTACCTTCGAGATTAGTGTTAAACCTAAATAAAAGTTATTTGGTGTTTGCGTAGAGCATGAACATGATTATATAATGTTTATCGTAATACAGTTATTCATTTAAGTCAAAGAATAATGGTTATTCTGTTTAAATGAATCGTACCTTCAATGGTCATGCACCCAATATGAATGGTTTATTGAATCTCGATCGTAGTGATACACATATTCATAATGCTGATGCCAAAAGATGCAAAGTTAATGATGATAGTACCACATACTTGTGGCACTGTGGCTAAGGTCGTATTGGTGTGAAGTGCATGAAGAAACTCCATGCTGATGGATCTTTGGACTCACTCGATTGCGAATCGGTTGAGACATGCGAACCATGCCTCATGGGCAAGATGACTAAGACCCTGTTTTCCGGTGTGATGGAGAAGTCGAGTGACTTATTGTAAATGATACATGTCGATGTATGCGGTCCAATGAGTGTTGAAGGGTGCGGTGGATATCATTATCTTCTTACCTTCACTGATGATTTGAATAAATGTGGGTATGTTTAATTAATGAAACACAAGTTTGAAACGTTTGAAAAGTTCAAGCAAATTCAGAGTGAAGTTTAATATCATCGCGACAAGAAGATAAAATGTCCACGATATGATCGTGGAGGTGAATATCTGAGTTACGAGTTTGGTATGCAACTTAAGACAATGTGGAAATTGTTTCACAACTCACGCCACCTGGGACACCATAGTGTAATGGTGTGTCCGAATGTCATAGTCGTGCTCTATTGGATATGGTGCATTCTATGATGTCTCTTAAAGATTTGCCACTATCGTTTAGGGGTTATGCATTAGACATAACTACATTCACTTTAAATAGGGCACCATCTAAATCTATAGAGATGACATCGTATGAATTATGGTTTGGCAGAAACCTAAGCTGTCATTTCTTAGAGTTCGGGAATGCAACACTTATGTCTGATAAGCTCGAAGCCAAGGCGGAAAAGTGCATCTTCATAAGATACCCTAAAGTAACAATTAGGTATACCTTATATCACAGATCCGAAAGGCAAGGTCTTTATTGCCAAGAATGGATCCTTTCCATAGAAGGATGGTCTCTCGAAAGAAGTGAGTGGGAGGAAGGTAGAACTTGATAAGGTTATCGAACCTTCACTTGAATTGGAAAAGTAGCGCAACACAGAAAGGTGTTAATGTAATGCATACACCAATTGAAGAGGAAGCAGATGATGACGATCATGAAGCTTCAGATCAAGTTACTACCAATCCTTGTATGTCAATAAGGACTCATCCCACCCCTAAGTGGTACGACAATCCTATCTTGGAGGTCATGTTATTAGAAAACAGTGAACCTACGAGTTATGAAGAAGCAATGGTGGGCCTGGATTCCCACAAATGGCTAGGAGCCATGAAATCCGAGATAGGATCCATGTATGAAAACCAAGTATGCACTTTGGTAGACTTGCCTGATGAACGACATGCCGTTAAGTGAAAATGGACCTTTTAAGAAGAAGACATATGCTAATGGTAAATGTCACCATTTATGCAAGTTCGACTTGTTGCAAAATGGTTTCCGACAAGTTCAAGGAGTTGACTATGATGAGACTTTCTCACCCGTAGCGATGCTAAAGTCTGTTGGAACTATGTTAGTAGTTGCTGCATTTTTTGATTATGAAATCTGGTAGATGGATGTCAAAACAACGATTCCTCAATGGTTTCGTTGAGGAAAGGTTGTATGTGATATAACCAGAAGGTTTTGTCGATCCTAAGGATGCTAAAAGGTATGCAAGCTCCAGCAATCCTTCTACGAACTGGAGCAAGCATCTTGGAGTTGGAATATATGCTTTGATGAGGTAATCAAAGATTTTGGGTTTATGCAAAGTTTATAAGAAACTTGTATTTACAAGAAAGTGAGCGGGAGCACTATAGAATTTCTGATAAGTATACGTGGTTGAGATATTGTTGATCGGAAATAATTTAGAACTTCTAGAAAGCATAAAGGGTTGTTTGAAAGGAGTTTTTCAAAGGAAGACCTGGAATGAAGCTACTTAAATATTAGGCATCAAGTTCTATAGAGATATATCAAGACGCTTGATAAAACTTTCAACGAATACATACCTTGACAAGATTTTGAAGGAGTTCAAAATAGACCAGTCAAAGGAGTTATTGGTTGTGTTGTAAGGTATGAATTTGAGTAAGACTCAAAGCTCGACAATGGCAGAAGAAAGATAAAGGACGAAGGTCGCCCCCCATGCCTTTGCCATAGGCTCTATATAGTATGACATGTTGTGTACCACACCTGGTGTGTGTGCCTTGCCATGAATCTGTCAAGGGGTACAAGAGTCATCGATGAATGGATCATTGGACAGCGGTCAAAATTATCCTTAGTAACTAGAGGACTAAGGAAATGTTTCTCGATTATGGAAGTGATAAAGAGTTCGTCGTAAAGGTTTACGTCGACGAAAGCTTTGACACCAATCTGGATGACTCTAAGTAGCAATCCGGATACGTATAGTGGACTAGTTATTTGGAATAGCTCCAAGTGGAGTGTGGTAGCAGCATCTACAGTATGACATAGAGATTTGCAAAGTACACACGGATCTGAATGTTGCAGACCCGTTGACTAAAATCTCTCTCAAAAGCAAATCATGATAAAAAAAACCAGAACTGATTGGGTGTTAATCACATGGTGATATGAACTAGATTTTTGACTAGTGCAACTGGGGGACTGTTGGAAATATGCCCAAGAGGCAATAACAAATTGGTTATTATCATATTTCCTTATTCATGATAATCGTTTATTATCCATGCTAGAATTGTATTGATCGGAAACTCAAACACATGTGTGGATATATAGACAAACACTATGTCCCTAGCGAGCCTCTACTAGACTAGCTCATTGATCAAAGATGGTCAAGGTTTCCTGACCATAGACATGAGTTGTTATTTGATAATGAGATCACATCATTAGGAGAATGATGTGATGGCCAAGACCCAACCATAAGCATAGCATTTGATCGTGTTAGTTTATTTCTACTGCTTTATCCATGTCAAGTATCTGTTCCTACGACGATGAGATCACGCAACTCCCTGAAACCGGAGGAATTCCTTGTGTGTATCAAACATCACAACATAACTGGGTGACTATAAAGTTGCTCTACAGATATCTCCGAGGGTGTCTGTTGGGTTGGCGCGGATCGAGACTAGGATTTGTCACTCTGTATGACGAAGAGGTATTTGTGGGCCCACTCGGTAATACAACATCACAAGAAGCTTGCAAGCAATGCGACTAAGGAGTTAGTCACGGGATCTTGTATTATAGAATGAGTAAAGAGACTTGCTAGTAACAAGATTGAACCAGGCATGGAGATATCGATGATCGAATCTCGGGCAAGTAACATACCGATGGACAAACGGAACTGCATACGGGATTGATTGCATCCTTGACATCGTGGTTTGACCGATAAAGATCTTCGTGGAATGTGTAGAAACCAATATGGGCATCCAGGTCCCGCTATTGGTTATTGACTGAAGAGTGTCTCAGTCATGTCTACATCATTCTCGAACCCGCAGTGTCTGCACACTTAACGTTCGGGTGACGATATAGTATTGATGACTTATGTATGTTGGCGACCGAAGGTTGTTTTGAGTTTCGGATGAGATCCCAGATGTCATGAGGAGTTTTGGAATGGTCTAGAAGTAAATTTTTATATATAGGAAAGTGGTATTCGGGTTTCGGAAGGGTTTCGGGTATTTTCGGTATTGTATGGGAGTGCCAAAAAGGTTCCAAGGGTGCACCGGGAGGCCCACCCTTCCCGAGGGCCACATGGGCTGAAGAAGTGGTGCACCAGCCCCTGGTGGACTGGGCAGTCAGCCCCTAAGGGCCCGTGCACCCCAAGTGGTAGGTGGAAGGTGCCTAGGGGAGGGAGGACTCCTCCCTAGGATGCCCACCTCCCTTGTGGGAGGTGGACTCCTCCCTAATCTCGCCGGCCAGCCTCCTTGGAGGAGGGGCTAGGGATGTGCCCTACCTAGCCCCTCCTCCTATATATAGAGAGGGAGAGGCAGGGCAGCCACACCCCAATCCATAGGTGTTGGAAATATGCCCTAGAGGCAATAATAAATTAGTTATTATCATATTTCCTTGTTCATGATAATCGTTTATTATCCATGCTAGAATTGTATTGATCGGAAACTCAGATACATGTGTGGATACATAGACAACACCATGTCCCTAATATGCCTCTAATGGACTAGCTTGTTGATCAAAGATGGTTAAGGTTTCCTAGCCATGGGCATGACATGTCATTTGAAAACAGGATCAAATCATTACGAGAATGATGTGATGGACAAGACCCAAACTATAAACGTAGCATATGATCGTGTTAGTTTATTGCTACAGTTTTCTGCATGTCAAGTATCTGTTCCTATTACCATTAGATCATATAACTCACTGACACCGGAGGAGTACCTTGTGTGTATCAAACGTCACAATGTAACTGGGTGACTATAAAGGTGCTCTACAGGTATCTCCGAGGGTGTCTGTTGGGTTGGCATGGATCAAGACTGGGATTTGTTACTCCGTGTGACGGAGAGGTATTTCAGGGCCCACTCGGTAATACAACATCACAATAAGCCTTACAAGCAATCTGACTAAGTGTTAGCCATAGGATCTTGTATTACGGAACGAGTAAAGAGACTTGCCGGAAACAGGATTGAACTAGGTATACAGATACCGACGATCGAATCTCGGGCAAGTAACATACCGAAGAACAAAGGGAACGACATACGGGATTAACTGAATCCTTGACATAGAGGTTTGACCGATAAAGATCTTCGTAGAATATGTAGGAACTAATATGGGCATCCAGGTCCCGCTATTGGTTATTGACCATAGAGATGTCTCGGTCATGTCTACATAGTTCTCGAACCCGCAGGGTCTGCACACTTAAGGTTCGGTGACGTTTCGATAGTATAGAGTTATGTATGGTGGTGACCGAGGGTTGTTCGGAGTCCTGGATGAGATCCTGGAAGTCACTAGGAGCTCCGAAATGGTCTGGAGGTAAATATTGATATATAGGAAGTCCTGTTTTGGTCATCAGAAAAGTTTCGGGCTCATCGGTAGTGTACCGGGAGTGTCGGGAGGGTACCGAGGGACCATCGGGAGGGGTGTCACGCCTCGAGGGGCCTCATGGGCTGTGGGAGGAGACAAATCAGCCCCTAGTGGGCTGGCCGAAGCCTTCACTAAAGCCCATGAGGTTTGAGAAGCAAAAAGTCAAAAGGTGAAGAGGTGGAAAGAGTTTCCAAGTGGAAAGGAGGAATCCTACTCCTAATAGGATTGGAGTAGGACTCCTCCACCTCCAATTTCGGCCAACTCTTGAGGTTTTGAGGCTGCCTCCTCCACTCCCTCCCTCCTATATATACTAGAGGATTTAGAGGGGAAAGCTAACCCTAATTGCCATGTTCTGCCCTCTTCTTCCTCTAGATCTGTTTCTCCTTTAGATTAGTTCTGCGGTGCTTAGGTGAAGCCCTACAGGATTAGTTCACCACCACCGCCACCATGTCGTTGTGCTGCTGGATAACTCATCTACCTATCCTCTCCCTTTTGCTGGATCAAGAAGGCGGAGATCGTCATCGAGTTGTACGTGTGCTGAACGCGGAGGTGCCGTCCGTTCGGCGCTAGATCGGAAGGACCGTGATCAAGATCGCGAGACAATTCGTGATTGGATCGCGAGACAGATCGTGATGGGATGTCGGGACGGATCGTGATTGGATCGCGAGATGGATCATGATGGGATCACAGGACGCTCGACGATTTGGATCGCGAAGACGTTCGACTACATCAACCACGTTTCTTAACGCTTCCCGCTTAGCGATCTACAAGGGTATGTAGATCCAATCTCCCTCTCGTAGATGCTCATCACCATGGATAGATCTTGCGTGTGCGTAGGAATTTTTTTGTTTCCCATGCCACGTTCCCCAATAGTGGCATCATGAGCTAGGTCTATGTGTAGATGAGATCTCGAGTAGAACACAAAGGAGTTTGTGAGCGTTGATGCTTAGATTGCTTCCTCCCTTGGTTGTGTTTTGGTTCAGCAGTATTGCGGGATGAAGCGGCCCGGACCAACCTTACTCGTATGCTTACGAGAGACCGGTTCCATCGACTAACGTGTAACTTCGTTGCACAAAGATGGCTGACGGGTGTATGTCTCTCCTACTTTAGTTGGATCGGATTCGACAAAAGCGGTCCTTGAGAAGGTTGAAAAGCAACTTATGTATCACCGTTGTGGTTTTGCATAGGTGAGAATCGTTCTTTCTAGATACCCGTGGCAGCCACGTAAAACTTGCAACAACAATTAGAGGACGTCTAACTTGTTTTTGCAGGGTATGTTGTGATGTGATATGGACAATTACATGATGAGATATATGTGATGTATGAGGTGATCATGTATTGTATAGAATATCATGACTTGCATGTCGATGAGTACGGCAATCGGCAGGAGCCATAGGGTTGTCTTTAATTATTGTATGACCTGCGTGTCAATCATTAAGCGATATGTAATGCTTTACTTTATCGCTAAGCAGTAGCAATAGTAGTAGAAGCATGGTGTGCGCGACAACCCCGATGGCAACACGTTGATGGAGATCAAGATGATGGAGATCATGGTGTCATGCCAGTGACGATGGAGATCATGCCAGTGCTTTCAAGATGGAGATCAAAAGCACAAGTTCATGGCCATATCATGTCACTTATGATTTACATGTGATGTTAATCCTTTTATGCACCTTGTTTTGCTTAGGACAACGGTAGCATTATAAGGTGATCCCTCACTTCAATTTCAAGATCAATTGTGTTCTACCCGAGTGTGCACCGTTGCGAAAGTTCGTCTGGTCGAGACACCACGTGATGATCGGGTGTGATAGACTCTACGTTCACATACATCGGGTGCAAGCCAGTGTTGCACATGCAGAACACTTGGGTTAAATTTGACGAGCCTAGCATGTACAGACATGGCCTCGGAACACAAGAGACCGAAAGGTCGAACATGAGTCATATAGTAGATATGATCAACATGCTGATGTTCACCATTGCAACCACCTCAACTCACGTGATGATCGGACTTTAGTTTGTGAATTTGGATCATGTATCACTCGAATGACCAGAGGGATGTCAATTTGAGTGGGAGTTCCTAAGTAATATGATTAATTGAACTCACAATCATGAACATAGTCAGTAGTGTCTTTGCAAATTATGTTGTAGATTACTAGCTCACGCTGTAGCTCCCTTGAATTTTATATGTTCCTAGAGAAATAGAGTTGAAAGATAGTGGTAGCAATATTGTGGACTGGGTCCGTGATCTGAGGATTGTCCTCATTGCTGCACAGAAGGCTTATGTCCTTAATGCAACGCTCGGTGCGGCACCCCCTCTAGCGTTGTTTGTAGATGTTGTGAACATCTAATAGGCATGTTCCGATGACTACATGATAGTTCAGTGTGTCATGCATTACGGCTTTGAATTGAGGCTTCAAAACATTTTGAACGTCACGGAACATATGAGATGTTCTAAGAGCTGAAATTGTGATCTCAGGCTCGTGCCCGTGTTGTGAGATATGAGATCTCCAACAAGATTCTTTGCCTGCAAGATGAAGGAAAATAGCTCAATCGTTGAGCATGTGCTCAGATTGTCTGGGTACTACAATCGCTTGAATCGAGTGATAGTTGATCTTCCAGATAAGATAGTGATTGATATAGTTCTCCAAGTCACTGTCACTAGGCTACTAGAGCTTCGTGATGAACTATGAAATGCCAGGGATAGAAATGATGATCCTTGAGCTATTCACGATGTTTGACACCGCAAAGGTAGAAATCAAGAAGGAGCATCAAGTGTTGATGGTTAGTAAAACCACTAGTTTCGAGAAGGGCAAGGGCAAGGAGGGAAACTTCATGGATGGCAAGACAGTTGCTGCTCTACTTAGGCAACCCAAAGTTGAACCCAAACCCGAGACTATGTGCTTCTATTATGAGGAGAAAGGTCACTGAAGCGGAACAACCTTAGATACTTGGTAGATAAGAAGGCTGGCAATGTCGACAGAAGTATATTTGATATATGTGTTATTAATGTGTACCTTGCTAGTATTCCTAGTAGCACCAGGGTATTGGATACCGATTCAATTGCTAAATGTTAGTAACTCGAAATAAAAGCTATGGAATAAACGGAGACTAGCTAAGGGTGAGGTGACGATGTGAGTTGGAAATGTTTCCAAAGTTGATGCGATCAACATCGCACGCTCTCTCTACCTTCGGGATTAGTGACAAACCTAAACAAATGTTATTTGGTGCTTGCATTAAGCATGAACATGATTAGATCGTGTTTATTGCAATACGGTTATTCATTTAAGTGAGAGAATAATGGTTATTCTGTTTACATGAATAATACCTTCAATCGTCATGCACCCAATAAGAATGGTTTGTTGAATCTTGATCGTAGAAATACACATGTTTATAACATAGATACAAAAAGATACAAAGTTAATAATGACAGTACCACATACTTGTGGCACTGCCGCTAAATGTCATATTGGTGTAAAACGCTTGAAGAAAACTCCATGCTGATGGATCTTTGGACTCATTCGATTTTGAATCAGTTGAGACATGCGGACCATGCCTCTTGGGCAAGATGACTAAAACCCCGTTTTCCGGCTTGATGGAATGGGCAAGTGACTTATTGGAAATGATACATTTTGATGTGTATGGTCCAATAAGTGTTTTAGCGTGCGGTGGATATTGTTATTTTCTTACCTTCACTGATGATTTGAGTAGATATAGTGTATGTTTACTTAATGAAACACAAGTCTAAATCATTTGAAAAGTTCAAGCAGAATCAGAGTGAAGTTTGAGATCATCGTGATGAGAAGATAAAATGTCTATGATATGATCGTGGAGGTGAATATCTGAGTTACGAGTTTGGCATACAACTTTAGACAATGTGAAAGTTGTTTCACAACTCACGCCACCTGGAACACCATAGTGTGATGGTGTGTTCGAATGTCATAGTCGTGCTCTATTGGATATGGTGCGAACTATGATGTCTCTTATCGTTTTGCCACTATCATTTTTGGGGTTATGCATTAGAGACAAGTACATTCACTTTAAATGGGGCACCACCTAAATCCGTTGAGATGACACCATATGGTTTGGCAGAAATCTAAGTTGTCATTTCTTAGAGTTTGGGAATGCGACACTTATGTCTGATAAGCTCAAACCCAAAGCAAAAAATGCATCTTCATAGAATACTCTAAGAACAGTTGGCTATACCTTCTATCTCAGATCTGAGCACAAAGTGTTTGTTGCTAAAATGGGTCCTTTCTCAAGAAAGACTTTCTCTCGAAAGAACTGAGTGGGAGGAAGATAGAAATTGATGAGGTTGTTGAACCTTTGTTTCAGCCATAGAGTAGCGCAGCACGGAAAGTTGTTTCTATAGAGCCTACGTCGGTTGAAGAGGAAGTTAATGATGATGATCATGAAGCTTCGGATCAAGTTACTATCAAACCTCGTAGGTCGATAAGGACGCGTACTACTCCTGAGTGGTATGACAACCCTGTCTTAGAGGTCATGTTGTTGGACAACGATGAACCTACAAACTATGGAGAAGCGATAATGGGCCTGGATTCTAACAAATGGTTAGAGGCCATGAAATCCGAGATATGATCCATGTATGAAAACCAAGTATTGACTTTGGTAGACTTGCTCGTTGGACAGCAGGTCGTTGAGTACAAATGGATCTTTAAGATGAAGACAGATGCTGATGGTGAATGTCACCATTTATAAATCTCGACTTGTCGCAAAAAAAAATTCACCAAGTTCAAGGAGTTGACTACGATGAGACTTTCTCACTCGTAACGATGCTAAAATCTGTTGGAATTATGTTAGCAGTTGCTGCGTTTTTCAATTATGAAATCTGACAGATGGATGTCAAAACATCGATTCCTTCCTTGAGGAAAGGTTGTATGAGATACAACCAGAAGGTTTTGTCAGTCCTAAGGATGCTAAAAGGTGTGCAAGCTTCAGTGATCCTTCTATGGACTGAAGCAAGCATCTTGAAGTTGGAATATACACTTTGATGAGGTGATCAAAGTTTTTGAGTCTATGCAAAGTTTATGAGAAACTTGTATTTACAATAAAGTGAGTGGGAGCACTATAGAATTTCTTATAAGTATATGTGGTTGACATATTGTTGATCGGAAATGATGTACAATTTCTGGAAAGCATAAAGGGTTGTTTGAAAAGAGTTTTTCAAAGGAAGACCTGGATAAAACTACCTAATTGTTGGGCATCGAGATCTATAGAGATAGATCAAGACGTCTGGTAAGACTTTCAATGAGTACATACCTTGACAAGATTTTGAAAGAGTTCAAAAATGGATCAGTCAAAGAAAGAGTTCTTGCCTGACTTGTAAGGTGTGAAGTTGAGTGAGACTCAAAGCTCGACCACGGCAGAAGAAAGAGAAAGGACGAAGGTCGTCCCCTATGCCTTAGCCATAGGCTCTATATAATATGCCATGTTGTGTACCGCACCTGTGTGTGCCTTGCCATGAGTCTGTCAAGGGGTACAAGAGTGATCCACGAGTGGATCACTAGACAGAGGTCAAGATTATCCTTAGTAACTAAAGGACTAAAGATATGTCTCTCAATTATGGAGGTGATAAAGAGTTCGTCGTAAAGAGTTACTTCGATGCAAGATTTAACAATGATCCGGATGGCTCTTATTAGCAATCCGGATACGTATAGTGGAGCAACCATTTGGAATAGCTCCAAGTGGAGTGTGGTAGCAGTGTCTACAGTAAAACATAGAGATTTGCAAAGTACACACGGATCTGTATGTCGCAGACCCGTTGACTAAAAGACCTCTCTCACATGCAAAGCATGATCGAGCCCCAGAACTCATTGGGTGTTAGATTCATAACAATGCGAATCACATGGTGATGTGAACTAGATTATTGACTCTAGTGCAAGCGGGAGACTGTTGGAAATATGCCCTAGAGGCAATAATAAATTAGTTATTTTCATATTTCCTTGTTCATGATAATCGTTTATTATCCATGCTAGAATTGTATTGATCGGAAACTCAGATACATGTGTGGATACATAGACAACACCATGTCCCTAGTATGCCTCTGATGGACTAGCTCGTTGATCAAAGATGGTTAAGGTTTCCTATCCATGGGCATGAGATGTCATTTGAAAACGGTATCAGATCATTAGGAGAATGATGTGATGGACAAGACCCAAACTATAAACGTAGCATATGATCGTGTCAGTTTATTGCTACAGTTTTCTGCATGTCAAGTATCTGTTCCTATGACCATGAGATCATACAACTCTCTGAAACCAGAGGAGTACCTTGTGTGTATCAAACGTCACAACGTAACTGGGTGACTATAAAGGTGCTCTACATGTATCACCGAGGGTGTCTGTTGGGTTGGCATGGATCAAGACTGGGATTTGTTACTTCGTGTGACGGAGAGGTATTTCAGGGCCCACTTAGTAATACAACATCACAATAAGCCTTGCAAGCAATCTGACTAAGTGTTAGCCACGATATCTTGTATTACGGAATGAGTAAAGAGACTTGCTGGAAACGGGATTGAACTAGGTATACAGATACCGACAATCGAATCTCGAGCAAGTAACATACCGAAGAACAAAGGGAACGACATACGAGATTAACTGAATCCTTGACATAGAGGTTCGACCGATAAAGATCTTCGTAGAATATGTAGGAACCAATATGGGCATCCAGGTCCTGCTATTGGTTATTGACCGTAGAGGTGTCTCGGTCATGTCTACATAGTTCTCGAACCCGCAGTGTCTGCACACTTAAGGTTCGGTGACGTTTTGATAGTATAGAGTTATGTATGGTGGTGACCGAAGGTTGTTCGTAGTCCCGGATGAGATCCTGGAAGTCACGAGGAGCTCCGGAATGGTCCAGAGGTAAATATTGATATATAGGAAGTCCTGTTGTGGTCACCGGAAAAGTTTCGGGCTCATCGGTAGTGTACCGGGAGTGCCGGGAGGGTACCGAGGGACGATCGGGAGGGGTGTCACGCCCCGAGGGGCCTCATGGTCTGTGGGAGGAGACAAACCAGCCCCTAGTGGGCTGGCCGAAGCCTCCACTAAAGCCCATGAGGTTTGAGAAGGAAAAAAATCAAAAGGTGGAGAGGTGGAAAGAGTTTCCAAGTGGAAAGGAGGAATCCTACTCCTAATAGGATTGGAGTAGGACTCCTCCACCTCCAATTTCGGCCAACTCTTGAGGTTTTGAGGCTGCCTCCTCCACTCCCTCCCTCCTATATATACTAGAGGATTTCAAGGGGAAAGCTAACCCTAATTACCACGTGCTGCCTTCTTCTTCCTTTAGATTAGTTCTGCAGTGCTTAGGCGAAGCCCTGCAGGATTAGTTCACCACCACCACCACCACGCCGTTGTGCTGTCGGAGAACTCATCTACCTCTCCGCTCCCTCTTGCTGGATCAAGAAGGCGGAGATCGTCATTGAGCTGTACGTGTGCTGAACGCGGAGGTGCCGTCCGTTCAGTGATAGATCGAAAGGACCGTGGTCAAGATCGCGAGACAATTCGTGATTGGATCACAGGATGGATCGTGATGGGATCGCGGGACGGATCGTGATTAGATCGCGAGATGGATCATGATGGGATCGCAGGACGCTCGACGATTTGGATCGCGAAGACGTTCAACTACATCAACCGCGTTTCTTAATGCTTCCCGCTTAGTGATCTACAAGGGTATGTAGATCCACTCTCCCTCTCGTAGATGCTCATCACCATGGATATATCTTGCGTGTGCGTAGGATTTTTTTGTTTCCCATGCAACGTTCCCCAACAATAGGTGCATCCCTCCCTCTCTCCCTAGATCTGTTTATCCTCCAAATGCATCTGCGGCAGCGCTTGGCGAAGCCCTGCCGAGATTGTTCCACCACCACCGCCACCACGTCGTTGTACTGCAAGAGAACTCATCTACTACTCTACCCTCGCTCGCCGGATCAAGGAGGCGGAGACATCATCGAGTTGTACGTGTGTTGAATGCGGAGGTGTCGTCCGTTCGGCGCTAGATCGGGACAGATCATGATTGGATCATGGGACAGATTGTGATTGGATCGCGAGGACATTCAACTACATCAATTGCGTTTATTAAAACTTCTCGCTTAGCGATCTACAAGGGTATGTGGATGTACTCCCTCTCGTAGTTATACATCTCCATAGATAGATCTTGGGTGTTCGTAGGAATTTTTTTGTTTCCCATGCAACGTTCCCTAACATTACTTCCCACTATGAGTGGTATAAAGGTGGCTGGCCATACTTGAAATTTGTAGACGATGTAATATAATGTTACTTAACAATCAATAAAACTAGCCATAATAAAGGACCTAAGAGCATCTACAGCCGAACCCCTCAGACCCTCCTCAAACACCCGGGCAGGCCGCTCGATCACTGACCGGTCACGAAAAAGCGACCCAGACGGGTCTCTCATACCGACCTCAAACGCCCGGGCTGACCGACAACCCCCATATCCAGCCCAAATATGGGGCGGATATGGAGGAGCCCGGGCACACCCGCCACATCGTCCTGATGGCGTGGCCGCATGCGGACTCACCGGGAAACCCAACGGTCCGACGGCCGCCTCGATCGTCGGCGCGATGTGAATGCCGTGTGGCGCCGCTCCGGCTCCCCGGTCAAGGTCGGGGCCGGCTACTTAAGCCGGTCGACGCCCCCCAGCCCTAGCACATCCGCCCACTTCCTCTCTCTGCCGCCACCCGAGCACATCCTCCTCCTCTTGCACTCCCCTCTTCGTCAGGATGGTCCGTTGGATCGTCACCACCTACACGCAGCTGACGTCGGAGCGGCGCCTGCAAAACGAGGCGGAGATCTAGGCTCGCCGTGCAGCCCGCATCGTTCTGGGTCTCCCTCCAGACTCATCGGAGACGGGGAGGAGGAGGAGGAGCAGAAGGAGGAGGAGCAGGAGGTTTCCATGGAGGAGGATGGCCCGGAGGGGGAGGGTCCCGGCTTGAGCATGGCAGAGGCGGAGGCAGAGTTTGCCGTCGCCCAATCAGAGGGGGCGGAACTGCGGCTGGCGGCCATTTATCCGGTAGAGGCGGGCGGAGGCCGACACCCTCTTCGACGAGCTGGAGACAGAGATCGATGCGGAGGAGGCCGCATCAAAGCAGCCGAAGGGGGCGGAGCTGCGGCTGGCGGCCATTTATCCGGTGGAGGACACGGAGATCGTCGACATCTCCGACGATGAGTAGATAGGTTCTACATAATACGCAGGTTTTATATCTTGCATGCTTTTGTATGGATTTGAACAATCTAATATTCGACATCCGTTTGTAGAACAAATTATTTGAGACGTGACCGTCCAATGTTCGCGGACGCTCCCGGACGCGTCCGCGGACGTTTGAGGGGTCGGATTTGCAAGGTCTGGTTGTAGATGCTCTAAGAGCATCTCTAGCAGACCCCCTAGGCTAGAAAATTGTAAACGCAATTTACAGTTCGCGCGCGGGGTGGGGGTGGGGGTGGGGGGGTCTATGCGGGCTGTAAATCATTGCAGTAGAGCAGAACTTGTATCGCGAACCGTAAAATTTGAAACAAATGTTTTGCGTGAGAAATTTGACGGAAAAGATGGCCGGGGCATCGATCATTCATTACATAGCATTGATCATTCGTTTTACATAGCATAGATATATACATAATTGCTTGTCGAAGCTACGCCGGAGCTAAGCTACCCTACCGTACTACGCAAAATAGAGCTCACCTGACCTCGTGTAGTAGCTGACGAGCGGCAGCGCTCATTCGTAGTCGAGGGAGGAGGTGAGGTCGATGAAGATGCACTCCTGCTCAGCGGCTTCGTGGTGCCACTCCTCCTCCTTGTCACCAAAGACGAGGGCCGACGCGACACCCTACTCGTAGAGCACGGGGTTGATATCCTCGTCCCTCCGGCGGCGTTGGCGCTCCGCTTCCACTTCCCGCGCGCCGTGCCGCCGACACGGGGGGGGAGTCCTCCGGCCCGACGCCCCCCCCCCCCGGCATGTCGCTCCGGCCCCGCCTCGGCCTCCTGCTACCTCTTCACTGGAGGGGCCTCCTCTAGCTCTGTCTTCATCGGGGTGAGGGAGGAGCGCGAGCTCGGGGCTCTGGAGGAGCTGTCGATGCCGGAGAAGAGGCGATCGCACGCGCGGTCGTACTCCTGTGTCTTGCGGCGGAGGAGCGACGGCGGCGGCGACCGCCCCCAGCATGTGTACCGCAAGGCGGCGCGCTTTCGCGTCGCGTCGGATCTGACGCAACGCGCCCTCTCGGGGTCGTCGTTGCCACGACGACCGGAGTTGGCCATCGCGGGCGGTGGATTGGAGGGGCGGGGCAACGGATTGGATGCTTGCGCAGCGGATTTGACGCGCCGACGGTGATGGGTGGGCGATTTTTGCGGCGGCCGAGGGATAGGGTCCACACATATAGTGATCGAGGGATAACATTTTTGGGCCACCGCAAATTTTTTGTGGACCGGATTACGTTTACGGTGTTTGTTCGGGCAGATAAAATGGCCTAAACCCGTATAATCGCCGGAAGTTTACGGTTTGAACGATTATACGGGTCTGCTAGAGATGCTCTCTCCAGCCGTGCTCCCAACACGTCCTCCTACGCCCTTTTTTAATCGTCAACACTCAAAAAATGTCCTAGTCGGCCCCCCAGGACCTCTTTTTCGTCGGTTTAGGCCAAAATTGATGCCAGCGGCCCTAGGCCGAACCCAGCGCGCTGGGGGCGCCTGGAGGCGCCGGCGGTACTCTTTTGCATGGCTGACAGTGGGCCTATTGGATCTCTCTCTCCTCTCTCGTCTCTTTTTCTCCATGTGCATGCGACGGGACCATAGATGGAGCTACTGCGTGCATCAATCAAAAGCAAGAAAAGAACATGTATGGAAGACCGGCTGAGAATAAACTAGCCTCCATCCCAAAATTTTGCCGGCTCATCTTTCACCAGTATAAAAAATATCTTGAAAGGTCAAACGGGCTGTTCTAATAAAGGACTTGTGAAACGATTGGAGTGGAGATATACATTACCAAACCGAGGAGGGCTGCGCAACCCGAAAAGCAAGGGTCTTTTCTTTCTCCTCCGCTGTTGACTGTCGGGTGGCTGGAGGCTCCCACTTCATCCCCATTCCCCAAACACAAATCCCTCTCCACAGCCTACCAAAGCCCTAGCAAGCCCTAACTCCATGCTTCGATTCCGCGGAAGGCGAGTGCAGATGATGGTGGGCGGGCACCGCCTTGATCCCCCGTGGTTTGGAATTCAGCCGTCCACCGGCCATGTGTCCGATTTGTTGACACATTGGTCGGCGACTGAAACCAACAGGCAACCGCCGGTATATCCGACTCCAACGGGGGGAGGGTCACCACAAACTGTTGGTTCCCCTCTGTCGCGGTCGGAGCTGTGGGGCGGGTCGCCGGCGTTGCCCGCCAGCTGCTCATCAACAGGACCACCACCTGACGCCGGCGTCCTGCAGCTGCCCTCTTTAGGCTCTGGCGTCCTGCAGCAGTCTTCTCTGAGCGCCGGCGGCCCCTTGCCGTCACTGCCGGCGAGCCCTGCACGCACCCGCGTGCGGGAGGCCAAGTGCTCCCCGCCATCCTCGGCGTCCTGTCCGTCAACGGTGCCGTCAGCCTACGCCGGCCTCCTGCTGTCTTCTCGTGGCGCCGGCGTCTCGCTGCTGTCACCACCAGCGAGCCGCGCACGCAGCCTTGCCGGGACAGCCAAGTGGTTCTGGCCACCCTTAGCCTTGTGTCCATCCACGGGACCACCACCGGGCGCCGGCCTGATGCTGCTTGCCCTGGGCACCACCTTCCCGTTGCCGTTACCACCAGAGAGATCTGCACACAGCGGCGTGTGGACGAACTGCCCCTAACCACGAGAGATCCCTGCACACAGCGGGGTGGGGACGGACAAGTCCTTCCGGCCGGCTTTGTCGAATTCTTCGTTGATGACAGGCCTCATCCCGCTTGCTCCAGGAGCTGGCGCCTCATTGCTGTCACCTACGGAGAGTCCTACACTCAGCGGCGTGGGGATGGACAGGTGCCTCCAGGCACCCCCACACTCAGCACAATCACAGCCCAACACCGGCATCATGCTGCCTGTGCCAGCCGCTGGCGTTCCACTGCCGGCGAGTTCTGCATTCTTCTGCTTGGGGACAGACAAGTGCATACAGCCACCCCTATCATTTCCAGCCAACTCCGAGCTGGGATCCAGGCCAAGGCCACGACCTTACACTGGTACCGTGGCATGCTCAGGCCTCTCTCCCGTGACAACAGCTTCAGCTAGACTGTTGGGAGGTATGATATCAAAGCGCAGAAAGTTTTCCTCTTCCTCTGATTGTGATGGTAAGGTCTATTTCAAACCTATTTTACCCAATAACCCGCCTGAAGCCATAAAGTCGCATGAAGTTCAGTTCTTGAACAATTTACAGATGTCCATTCTCAGTTTGATGGAGCCTAGACACTTTCTTGACATTCTAAACCAAGATACCAAGCTGTTTAGACCCCAGTTTGATTTGATTCACCTCAAATGGCTATATTTTGGTCTGATAAAAGATATTCTCGTTGCCAATGGTGTCAGCATAGATGAGAGAGTTACGGATGATACTTACTTGCGTGATCTCAGTCAGAAGTTATGCACAGTTTTAGGAAAGCCCTTCATACCGTGCATCACCTCTTTTGATCTAATGCGCACATTGGTAGCACTTCCCAACTTGAAGTGGACATCTTTGTTAGATCATCTCAGAGATTGTAAAGTTATGGTGCTGGAACAATGGGACCTTTCCATAGCCACTATTGGGACAATGATATATAAAAAGGGATGGAAGGTTCCATTGGGTGACCGAACTCTATATCAAGGTCAGACAGATGCTTCTTACAGGAACAGATTAGCAACCTTATGCTCGATAATTTGGAAAGATGATCAGATCCTAGATTGTTGTATATGTCGCAGCATCAAGTGTGGATCCAGCCTAGAGGCCGAACTGCTTTCCATGTTTCTCCTCGAAAGACGTGCCATTGATTTAGGAATTAAAGACCTTATGGTGATCACTGACAATGATCATGTTGACAAAACAGTGAGAGAGGAGATTAAAGAACAATCTGATGGCAGACTTAAAGACCTGTCTATGGCACTTCTGGGCTTGAAGTCCAAATATGAGACTTTTCTGTGTCAGCTGGAGCCAAGAGAACAATTGCTATTTCCAGATAGTTTGGGCAACCTTGAAGCTATCACATCGGGGACCATCTCTACAGTTGCATTTGAAGATATAATCCATCAATGGTCTCCACTGTTGCTAGGGCAACCTTTATTTCGTGTTCATCAAACAGAGGCGGCCAACAAAGAATTTTTCGGTATGCATGTTCCACTTTCACCTTAAGTTTTGTTTGTTTGCTCACATAGCTCTAACTCCATTCTGTTGTCACATAGCTGCTAGGAAAAGTGGGGGCAAACTAACTGTGCACCCATTATACAAAGTCAAGGTTGAAAATGAGTTGAGTAAACTGGACGCCGTAAGGAACGTGTTGATGTCGATGGGTCCAAGAAGTGCATTCGTGTTACTTAATGATGAGGAGAAAGCCCGTTCAGTACACGAGGTGCTGGTGAAGTTGTACTGAAAAGAGAAGGTTGAAACCATCGCGAGTGCAGATGGAAAATGCTACACTGTTGGAATTGATTTGGGAGAAAAAGATGAAGACCGGCACCTGAGAATCATTTTTGATTCGTCTATACAAGATGTGTTGGCGCCAAACACTATTTCCATTAAGTTGCTGCTGAAGCAATCAGAGGATGACCTGAGCATCAAAGAGTTATCTCCAGAGTGTTATCTTTTCTTCAATGGAGAACCTGAGGAACGGCTTGAGATGTAAGTAAAGTTGACAAGCACTTCTGTACAGATCCTTTTATTCTTCATGTCTGACAAGATGTTATACAATAATGTAGCGGGGAGAACATCATCCTTCCCAGCAAGTGATCGTTACTGTGGAAGCGGCACCAAGTGTGATTCATCTCCAAGGACTTGCTTCATTTTCAGCCGTCAAGTCACTAGTTATGCATAGCATTTTGGTTGTGAACTTAGATTTAGATGTCTTGAACAATCAGACATACTGGTGTTATCTGTCAGGAATGAGGATTTGAAAATTCGAGATATTGATGTTTGTCCACTTGGTGATGTTTGATGTTATTATTTGCCTTTTCTTGTGAAGGGGGTCGTCCCTGTCTCCTCGTCTGCACACAACCATTTTATCAAGGGGAAATTTTGTTTGTGCCACTCTAGCTTTTGCCCATTTCCCTTTTATTAACCGTGAAACAAGTTCATTTGCCCATTTCCCCTTTATTAACGGTGAAACAAATTCAAGTCATCAAATACTCCCTCTGTTCCTAAATATAAGTCTTTGTAGGGATTTTACTATGAACTACATACGGAGTAAAATGGGTGAATCTACATTTTAAATTATATTTATATGCATAAATTATATTTATATGCATCCGTATGTAGTCCATAATGAAATCTCTAAAAAAAGATTTATATTTAGGCGGAGAAAGTACAAGACAGAAGACAGAGGTACGAATGAAAAGAGAAACAAAAGGATCCACATACATGGTGAAATCAACATAAAAACTAATCCGACATCTGAGTTTGATTCATTGTCAACAACATGAAATCTAAATTGATCCACTTAGTTCATTAATCACCTAGTAAAGCCCGACGGAATTAGATGTTCAAAATGTTAGCCCCAAGAATAGAAACTACCAAATCCTCTTTTCTGAACTCAATAATACAAGGTCGAATATTGTAGAGCTAACAGGGTGGCACCCAACCAGATATCTTCCCAAACACTCATTCATTGCACATCACCAACCTTAAAGAAACCGTTCTTATAAAAAAGGATGACTTAAACTTCATCAAGCCCTTGCAAAACGGTGAATCAGTTGAATTAGCATATACTTGGAAATTGGAATAACGTTTAGGAGTTTAGCTATTTGTTATGCAACAACTCTTGCCAAACACTTTTCTTGTTAAGTAACTTATACAACTATTTGTTGAGTAACTACTTGTTTTTTATTTCAAGGTTCTTAGTGCCCAAACCACCTTGATCCTTAGGCCTACACAAATATCTTATTTAGCAAAGTATGTACTTCCGATTATGCTCTTTGCAATGCGAGAAGAACCTAGATCGATAAAAGTCTAGCCTTTCCAATACATCGTGAATGAGGTGATTAATGGCAACTAACTAATATCTTACTTATAAGTCAAGCATATTTAATGGTGACAATCTGACTAATATACATTGAGTAGACATATCGGTCTGAACTGCTCAATACGAATAGCCTCCACCTTTTTTGGCAAAAATGTTATTGTTCCAATGTTAAGGTCAAATAGTTGCAAGTTACCATTAAACAAATCATGGAACATAGGTAATAGATCACCCTTTATAATATGCCAACACTTATAAAATTCCGTCGGAAATCCATCCGGTCCCGGGGCCTTATTTTGTTTCATTTGTGCTATTGCGTCAAACAACTCTTTCTCAATGAACGGAGCTGACAATACCTCATTCTCTTCTGAACTGAGCTGAGGTATGTACCTTGTTGAACTCTTACCCAAAGAAACAAAATTCTCTTCGGGTGCTCCAAAAAGTTTCTTGTAATATTCGGATATGTATAATTTTAGGTTCTCATGCCCTATAATTGTACCCTCATCCTGTTCAAGTTGCATTATTTTCTTCTTCCTATTCTTTTCATTCGCGATCATGTCAAAGAATTGTGTCCTTCGTCACCTTCGCTCGAAGAGCCCATTTCATCTCCTCCTCTCTCAGAAGAGCTTGCAACTTCTTCTTAGCTTCTTAATATTCCGACCTGACATATTAAGAAGTGTAGACTCTGCTTTGACGTCTAACTCATTAATGAGCTGAATAAGCATTTCTTTTTCCACTTTGTATAAACCACTTTGATTCTTGGCCCGACCTCTCAAGAACTGGCGCAAGTGTCTAATTTTGTTTTGCCACCTATCAACACTAGATGACCCACCCGATTCCTTGGCCCATTCTGTAGCAACGAGTTCCATTAATCCTTCTCTCTCGAACCAACTTAATCAGAAAGAGAAAACATTTATATTACCCACATGAGCCGCTTCCCCAAAATCGAGTAGTAGTGGCGTGTGGTCCGAAATGGCCCTTTGTAATGCATGAATTGTTAGCTATGGGTACTTCTGCTCCCACTCCACACTGGTGAGAACCCGGTCCAACTTCTCATAAGTTGGCACCGGCAAAGAATTAGCCCACGTGAATTCTCTTCTAGTGAGGTTAATCTCCCTCAAATCGAGACTCTCAATAATCATGTTAAACATAAATGACCATCTTCCATCGAAATTGTCATTATTTTTCACCTATTGCCTTCTGATGATGTTAAAATCTCCCCCAACTAGAATAGGCAACCTTTCATCTCCACAGATTACAAATCTGCGAGAAAGTCCGATTTAAGCTCTGGTTGAGCCGCACCATATACGGACACCAAAGCCCATCTGAAACCATCAAGTTTTGACCTTACACGAAATTTGACGGCATAATCTCCGTAAACCACATTCAATACTTCTAAAGATTCGCACTTCACCCCAAGTAAGATGCCTCCGGACCGACCCCTTGGTGGTAAGCAATGCCAATCAAAATCTACTCCACCTGAAACGGTATTGAGAAAGTGTGACATGAAGTTATCTCTTCCCGTCTCCAATAGAGCCAAAAAATCCAAGTTATACTCTATTGATGTTTCTCTAAGGATCTCCTTTTAGCCATGTCCGCTAGACCTCTGCTATTCCAAAAGATCCCTTTCATAACTCATGATGGAATTTGTTCTTTTGTTTACTCTCGCACTCCTACACACTGCCGATGTAGGATAAACCTTCCTCTTCCTGGTTTTTTTGGTTTATCCTTCATCACCTCTGCGTCCTCATGACCAGTGGTAGTCGTTGAAATGATATTTGGTTGCATAGGAGCCATATACCCGTTTGAAAATATATCTCATCCTCATTTTGTAAGCCTTCCGAACCAGATCCTCACAGAGATTTTCTAACGCAGCAACCCCAAGATTATTAATATCGGAATCATTCATAGGTTTCACCGCCGCTATGTTTCTAATTAAATACAAAGCTCTATCCGCTTCTAAATCTAATAGATCATTGATGGATTTGGCGGTTTGTTTACCATTACTAGTTGGAGGCTTTATCAATAACTTCAGGTTCAGAAAAGTGAATAATGGAATAACTCGTATTAATTGACATACCGGTATTTGCTTTGATATCTCGAAGTTTGGCGGCCCTCATAGCTCGCCCTAGCTATATGTCATCTGCATCCAGTTGGGCCTGGATTCGGTGACTAAAGTGTCTTTCATCGGACATAGGGTCCGAAATCCCTCCAAAGGCTATCGCGTCCTCCAAAAGAACACCGCGCAGGCTGTGGCCACCTGCCATATGCCCGACCAGTCCCGAAGCAATGGGAGACAACAACCTTCCGGACTGACCCGCCGGTGCACAGTCCGCCTCGATGAATGGTGTAGTAAGCTCAGAGGGTCGTCCCTCCTCCCCAACTAGCATGGATGCCTCCTGTGTCGCACTGCTCAGATGGGGTGAAGTAGATCAAGGTGAGGGCATACCAAGCAGACCGATCGATACGGCTCCCTCCCTCGCTGGTGGTGCGACAAACTCTTCCGGTCGCCCCTCCTCCGTCTCCAGCGGTAAACCTCATGTGCAAACATATACTGACTAGACGAAGTAATGGGCGGTGATGACGGAGGAGTCCGTTGGGCCTCCTTCTTGATGTGAACTGTCTCCATCTCCACCGAAGTATTTTGCTGACTCTACGATGACTGTTGCGTGGGGGCCTCAAACACCTCCTGATGTTGTGCTCCACCATCACATCCGACATAGGGCTCACGTCTAAGTCCTCCATCTCCACTCGGTCACCCTAAAGGCGACTCGGTGCAGACATTGCCTGAAACGAACCGAATTGGAGAGAAGTCGTCGGAGTAGAGGTAGGCACCGACCCCTTATCTGTCTGCAGCTCTTCCGACTGCGTGGTCTTTCCGCTCAGTCTCTCCTTCCCACCAAGTTTGCCATGATTCCCATCAATCCCCCGGTTACCTTTACCGTCTCCACCGTCGATCATGCCAACGAGGGAGGGAGCCTTTACCTTTACCTTTACCCTCACTCGATACCTTTACCTCTTTCATATACATGGCGTATCCTTATCACGAAAGAGTTCGAGGCTGGTCCAGCAATGGACGAATATACGGAATGCTCTAATGTTGGATACATGTGCCAATGTGTACTACTGGAAGGAGACTGTTCTAGTACCAACCCATGTCACGCCGAGGCGCACCCACTTTCTTGGTTGCTGGATTACCAAATGCCATTGCGATGGCATAAATGCAGTGTGCTGGTTGGGTCTGAGGGAGTCCGGTACTAAGGGGTCCTCGGGCCACCGGTCCATCTCTTGTGGGCCGTACAAGTGGGCCGCTTTGCTGCTATACCCGGAAAGGCCAAGCTATACGGCGACCCGGTGTTCAGGAAGGAATGTTCCGATGCCTTGGTGTGTCTTCCAAGTGAAGATGGTAGATTTTGGTAAGTTTATTCTCCGATGGCAACCGACCATTTCTAACCCTAGGTACCCCTAGTGTTTATATAAACCGAGGGTCATAGGAGAGAATCATGATACTCATCTAGGGTTTAGATGACTTGATCTCGTGGTAGATCAACTCTGTAATTGTGAAACATACATCAATACAATCAAGGCATGACGTAGGGTTTTAACTCTTCGAGAGGGCCTGAACCTAGGTAAACACCATCTCCCTACTTCCCTGTCCCCCATCGATCCAAGATCCACAGCTCGGGACCCCTACCCGAAATCTTCCGGTTTTGACACCGACATTGGTGCTTTCATTGAGAGTCCCGCTGTGGGATCACTAACAGATCGATGGCTCGCCTAATCGCCCTCAGTGACACTTGCAACGGTGCCATCTTCATCCCTCGATAAATCTTCACGTATGGCAGCATCATGCTGCACGCCGATCCGATTAGCCTCCTTGGCCAGATCGGAAGTTTTGCCCCCGATCAGGAGATCAGGTTCGGGAACCTAGAGTTCACTGCCGATCCCCAGGGGGACCTGGTCCTTACCAGGCTCGCAGCCCCACTCGATGAGGCTGCAAATCCCAAGGTTTTAACTTTGGGCCCCTTGTTTTACCCAATCTCCGGGTCAATCCCTACCTCGGAACCAACTTTTTGTTCGGATCCTAGCACATCGTCTAAATACTAGGAGTCATCATTGGACAAGAATGCTCCCTATGTCAACATACTGGAGATCAACTCCGGAGGCTTCCAGAAGACTGATCTGGCCGACCTCTCGCTATTGAAAGAGATGCTGGCCCGGATCCAGACAATAAACTTTACGAACAACCTAACCTCAACCTATGCTCGGATTGGTCTTAAGGCAAGAGATGGGAAATTTTATGTCCCACCCATCACCCACTTGATAGCCACCGTCGAAGATTTAATCGACATGTTGGGATACACTTCGGAGGAGGCCGCGGACATAGATGAAGATGTCGACACCACGAGCCCTCATACCACTAGACGATGGACAACCACCTCCAAATATGATGTCTACATGGTAGACACCCCCAGCGGCATAGACAACGGCTCCCCCAAAGAAAATGGCGATAAGCCTAGAGAGGAGCCACCCAAGCGCCGACGCTAGCACAAACGACCCAAGGGGCGCAAGAGCAAGGAGAGAAATATGGGCACCAATGAAAATGATACCACAGACAATGTGGAAAACCTCGACGACCCCGCTTCCCCCGAACAATGATTCGATGGCTCAGAGGAGCACATGGATCGCTATAACCCTGAGGACCTAAATGACTCCAGGGACAACAAATACCTTCCTCCCTCAGATGATGAGGTTAGCCTTGGAGCCGAGGATTTCATCATTCCCGAGGACCCACTGGATCAAGAACGGTTCAAGTGGAAACTTGTAGCCACCGCCCAAAGTCGGAAGAAAAAACAAAAGCAACTAAAGGCCGAACAAGACACCCTCAACAATAGATGGATGAAAGTCCTAGCAGTTGAACAAGGGTATGACATGAACGACCGAATCAAACCAAAAGCTACCCGTGCCAATGATTGCTGCCACAATTTGATGACAAGGTCCTTGAGCCCGCACCCTCCAGACGCACTCTGGGCAACCAGCCAGACCGCCCCCCTCGAGGATGCGGTAGGACGGCCGGAGAAGTCGAAGATAGACCTACACTCCCCCAAAGCAGAGGAAAGGAGACAACATAGCGTGAAGATCCATACAACCTACGACACGACCTGGATGCTAGAGCAGGTCAGACAAGATCAATCTATGGATCTAGAGGGTACACTCGCGCTCGACGAGACGAATATAAAGTTTGGTTCGACCGAAATGATAGAGTTCAAGAATAATACCAGGACCGGATAAGAGACAATCTTCGGCGTGACGTAGCTCGGGTCAGGGGCACCACTAACCCAATGTTCTTCATAGACGAGGTGATGCAGCATCAGTTCCTCGAAGGGTTTAAACTTGTAAACATTGAACAATACGACGGGCAACAGACCCGGCCGTGTGTATTGAAGACTTCCTTCTCCACATTCATATGGCCTGAGGAGACGACATCCACGTCATAAAATACCTGTCATTAAAGCTTAAAGGACCAATGAGGCACTGTCTAAGCATCCTCCTCAAAAGGTCCATCGGGAGTTGGGAAGAGCTCGAGGATGCTTTCCGAGCCAACTTTCAAGGCACTTATGTCTGCCCCCCCTGAGGGAGTCTAGGACTAAGGGATACTCGGTATGCCGACCTATTTCCCACAGGCCGGACATGTGGGCTACTCTGGACCCAATACATGGAGGCTGAACTGCAAGTCAACCTCGTGTTCGGGAAGGAAAGCTTAGATGTCTTGGTGTGTCCTCCAAGTCAAGATGACAAGATCAATCGGTTGATCTCTTGGTGATAACCGACATATAAACCAGAGGGTTTAGCTCGTAGAGGCAAGAACCATTACGCCGACTCATCTAGGGTTTAGTTCATCTAATCTTGTGGTAGATCGACTCTGTAATCGTCATACACTCATCAATACAATCAAAGCAGGATGTAGGGTTTTACCTCTTTGAGAGGGCCCTAACCTGGGTAAACACCGTGTCTACGTTCCCTGTTCCCCATCGATCCAAGATCAATAGCTCGGGACCTCCTACCCGAGATCTACCGGTTTTGACACTGACATTGGTGCTTTCATTGAGAGTTTCTCTCTTGGATCATCAGCAGGATCGATGGCTCGCTTGGTCATAACCGACAACATCCTCATTGAGTACATCTTTGTCCCTAACCAACCTTTGGTGTACGACAGTGTCGATTTATGTGACAATATGGCCGGCCACCCCGATCAGGTCGGCAGCTTCGTCCCTGGGCAAAAGATCAGGTGTCCCTGGCCAGGCTCACGGCCTCATCCAATGAGCCCAGAAACTCCAAAGCTTTAACTTCGGACCTCCTCCCCCTCTCTGTCTCCGGATCAACCCTCGCCCCGGACCTTGTTTTGAGCTCACATCCAACCATAACGACTGAAGGACGGGGCTCGGCCTCGGACGAATATGCACCTTGTTTTGACGCGCCGAAGATCGACTCCGGAGGACTCCATGAGAATAGCCTGACCGGCTCCTCACTCTTAAGAGAGACCCTACCCGGATCCGAAGGATGAATATTACACATGGCCCGCCCCTGCCTTATACTCGGACGTACTTTGAGACCGGCCACTGGGAATTTTGCGTCCCACCGACCACCCACCTGGTGGACACTGTTGATGACTTAACCAATATGATGGACTATGCCCTTGAGGAGGCCGATGACATTGATGAAGATGTCAACAACATCCCTACTTCCACTTGATGGTGTACAATGATATGTCTCCAACGTATCTATACTTTTTTATGATGGCATGCTATTAAATTATCTGTTTTGGATGTTTTATATGCATTAATATGCTATTTTATATTATTTATGGGACTAACCTATTAATCTAGAGCCTAGTGCCAGTTTCTGTTTTTTCCTTGTTTTTGAGTTTTGTAGATATGGAATATTAAACGGAGTCCAAACGGAATAAAACCTTTGGAAGGAATTTTTTTGGAAGGAAAAAAGTCATCCAAGCTTGAAGTGCACGGCAGGGGAGGTGCCAGGGAGCCACAAGCCCGCTCGGTGCGGCCCCCCTGACCGTGCCTAGCAGGCTTGTCGCCTCCCAGCAGGTCTCCTAACCCTAATTCTTGGCCTATAAATTCCCAAATATTGCCCCAACATCAAAAAGAGCCACGCAAATACTTTTCCACCGCCGGAAGCCTCTGTTCCCGAAAGATCCAATCGTGGAGCCTTTTCCGGTAATCTGCCGAAGGGGGTTTCGATCATGGAGGGAATCTACATCAACTCCATTGCCCCTCCGATGATGCATGAGTAGTCCACCATAGACCTATGTGTCCATAGCAAGTAGCTAGATGGCTTCTTCTCTCTCTTTGATCTTCAATACCATGTTCTTCATGATCTTCATGGAGATCTATCCGATGTAATCCTCTTTTGTGGTGTGTTTCTCAAGATATGATGAATTGTGAGTTTATGTTTAGATTATCCATGAATCTTATTTGAATATCCTTTGGATTCTTATTTGCATGATTTCATATCCTTGCAAGTCTCTTCGAGTTATTGGTTTGGTTTGGCCAACTAGATTGGTAATTCTTGCAATGGGAGAAGTGCTTGGTTTTGGGTTCAATCTTGCGGTGTCCTCACCCAGTGACATAGTAGGGGTAGCGAGGCACATATTGTATTGTTGCCATCAAGGGTAACAAGATGTGGTTTTCATCATATTGCTTGAGTTTATCCCTCTACATCATGTCATCTTTCTTAATGTGTTACTCTGTTCTTCTTGAACTTAATACTCTAGATGCAGGCAGGAGTCGGTCGATGTGTGGAGTAATAGTAGTAGATGCAGAATCGCTTCGGTTTACTTGACACGGACATGATGCCTATATGAATGATCATTGCCTTGGATAACTACGTGATTATTTGCTTTTCTATCAATTGCTTGACAGTAATTTGTTTACCCACCATGATATTTTCCTTCGAGAGAGAAGCTTCTAGTGAAACCTATGACCCCGAGTCTACTTTCCATAATACACTTTCAGATCTATAAACCAAAAATACCAAAAATCCTTTGCTGCAATTTATTTACCTTTTACTTTCCGTTCTTGTTTACATCTATATCTATCGGATCTAATCCTTGAAAATAATCGTGAAGGGATTGACAACCCCTTTATAGCGTTGGGTGCAAGAGTTTGATTGTTTGTGTAGGTGCATCCATTTGTGACTTGCTTGTTCCTCCTACTGGATTGATACCTTGGTTCTCATCAACCGAGGGAAATACTTATCTACTTTGCTTCATCACCCTTTCCTCTTCAAGGGAAACCAACGCATGCTCGAGCGGGAGCATACAACTACCTCCACCTACGATGTATATATGGTAGACACCTCCAATACCATGGGGAAAGACAATGAAGGCACCCCCGGCGAGAACGACTATAACCGCAGTCAGGTGCATCCCAAGCGCCGGCGCCAGCGTAAGCGATCTAGGTGCTCAAAGGAAAGGAAAGCAATACGGTCACCAGAGAAGGAGATACCTCGGACAACATGCAAAACCTAGACGACCCCGTCGCCCCCAAGCAACAACTAGATGTCACATAGGGACACGAGGATCGATATAACCCCGAAGACCTCAACGACTCCGAAGACAGTTACTATCTTCTTCCCTCGGAAGATGAGGTCAGTCTCGGGACCGAGGATTTCATCATCCTCGAAGACCCGCTGGATCAAGAACGGTTCAAGTGGCAGCTGATAGCTATTGCCCGGAGCCTGAAGAAGAAGAAGCAACAAATAAAAGCCAAACAAGACACCCTCAATGACAGGTGGAAAAACGTCCTAGCAGCCAAAGAAGGGTTCGACAATGAATGACCGGGTCAAAATAAAAGCTACCTACGCTAACGCCTGCTACTACAATTTGATGACGAGGCCCTTGAGCCCTCATCCCCAGAACGCCCCCCTTGTGGACGGGACATGACGGCTGGAAGGGATGAGGATAGACCTACCCCCCCCCCTCGTAGGAGAGGAAGGGAGCCAACATATCCTAAGGATCCATACGACCTACAACATGGCCTGGACACTAGATCAGGCCAGAAAAGATCCATCTACGGACCGAGAGATCATATTCCAGTTAGAAGGGATGACTACCAAACTTGGCTGGACCGAAACAATAGAGTTCGGGAGGAGCATCGTGTCCGGATGGCATCCGACCTTAGGAATGACATAGCCCGAGTTTGGGGCGCCGCTCACCCATTGTGCTTCAAAGACAAGGTGATGCAACACCAGTTCCTGAAAGGGTTTAAACCAGCAAATATCAAACAATACGACGGGGCAACAGGCCTGTCGGTGTGAATAGAAGATTTCCTTCTCCACATTCATATGGCTGGGGGAGATGATCTCCATGCCATAGATGTCCGCCTTTAAAGCTTAAGGGACCAGCGTGTCACTGGTTAAACATTCTCCGTGAAAACTCCATCGAGAGCTAGGAAGATCTCGAGGATGCTTTCTGAGCTAACTACCAGGGCACTTATGTCCGACCTATGGACTCCGATGACTTAAGTCACATTGTTTACTGGCCCGACGAGTCAGCCAAAAAATTCTAGAACCGGTTCTTGACTAAGAAGAACCAGATTGTTGATTGTCCGGACGCCGAGGCAATAGCATCTTTCAGGCTCAATATCCGGGATGAATGGCTAGCACGACAGCTCGACCAGGAGAGGCTGAGGACAATGTCGGCCCTAACCTCACTCATGAACCGCTTTTGCGAGGGCGAGGATAGCTGGCTGGCTTGTCGAGACAGCAATCTCGGAGACTCCAACACCTCTAAAGCTCATGAAAGAAATGGGAAACCATGACACAACAGGAACAAGTCCCGACACAACGGTGGTGATACCAATGGCACGGCCGTTAATGCTGGATTCAACAGCTCCAATCCAGGAAAACGGAAGAATCCCACCAAAGGGAATAGGGATGGTCCTACTAAGTTGGACAAGATCTTGGACAGGCCATGTGAGATCGACAACACTTTAGATAAGCATGCCAACCATAGCAACCATAATTGTTGGGTGTTCAAACAAGCCGGCTAACTAACAGTCGAGGACCAAGGCAAGGCCCCCATAGTGAGAACGACGATGAGTCCCACGGTCCGAACAATGGAGGACAGAAGAAATTCCCTCCAAAGGTAAAAACCATGAACATGATCTATGTCACGCACATACCAAACAAGGAGAGGAAGCACACCCTTCGGGAGGTCTACGTTGGTGAGGCCATAGCTCCAAAATTTAACCCATGGTCTGCATGTCCGATCACTTTCTATCGCAGGGACCGTATGACCAGTATCCATCATGGAGGATCGGCGGCCTTAGTTCTTGATCCCATCGTTGATGGGTACCATTTGATTCGAGTCATCATGGATGGAGGCAGCAGCCTAAATCTATTTATTCAGACACGGTAAAAAATATGGGTATCGATCCATCATGGATCAAACCCAGCAATACCACCTTAAAGGAGTGATCCCAGGCATAGAAGCCCGCTGCTCTGGCACCATAACGCTGGAAGTAGTGTTCGGTTCGCTCGACAACTTTCGTAGCGAAGACTTGATCTTCGACATCGTCCCTTCCAGTAGCGGTTACCATGCCCTCCTCGACGGTACAACATTCGCTCACTTCAATGTTGTTCCCCACTATGCATATATGAAGCTCAAGATGCCCGGACCCAAGGGCGTCATCATGGTCAACAGCAACACGGAGCGCTCCTTCCGAACTGAGGAACACACAGTTGTACTAGCGACCGAAATACAGATCGGCAAGGAGGTGCCGAACTCCCAGCCTGCCATCAAGGCATGAAAGGTGAGCAAGCGAGCCCGGGCTTTGTTTCAACTACTGGAGCCTTCTCACCCCCAAGACAAATAGGAACACGCCCCCTACAACAAGGCCCCACTAGACATAAGGTATGTACGCCGAAGGCATAATTTGGCGCTCGAAATACCATGGGAAGCTGTGGGGGCCCGCCAAGTGTTCGGCCAGACCGATTCATAGTCGAATTCGTCTTCGGGCCACCAACATGTACCACTACGGACCGATCAAGCATCAAGCTAAAATGAAACGATGACCTCTCAAGACCAAAGGTTCGGTCACCGATTACCACCTCCTCTCAAGGAGACCCAGAGCAAAGGCAAAGTAGGGATGTAAAACCACTTATAAAAAATCTTGTATAAACCTTTCCTCTATAAAATTTTATTTTATAATAAAGTATCCATACCAGTTGCTTCGACAGTGCGGATTGTACGGTTCGACGTCACGAGTGCATTAGAATGCTAAATCTATTTTCGCTGGTCTTACCGCGATCATTTGTGTTGGATAGTCTTTTCCCCTCTCCTCTCTTCGAAGCCGAAGAAACCTTGTTCAGTACAAATTTTAGATTTAGCCGGTTAATATACCGGGGGCTTGATCGCCCCAAAGCATCATCCCGCCACATTTTTTATATGCCTGGAAGTCTCGGATATTTTGTTATATGCATCGGTCCCGAATTATGTTTTGGTTCAATAGTTGGGTTGCCCGGCTCCTGTGCTTGCCCTCTTATGTTCCGCACATTCGGCTAGGAGGGTAAAGGGACAACCACTGCAATTGTACTTCCAGCTCGTCTGGTTAAGTACCTTAGTGGAGAAAGCCGAAAATTGACTATCATAATAAGCGAGGACCAGTCTACGATCCAGTGACAAGTGTCAAACTAAAAATCGTTGGAGGTTATCCTGTGTCACATGAGGGGTTTGTATTCACACAAACCAAGTGCTTATGGTACTAACCTCGTCACTGTTGGACACCACAAACACTAGGTGCCAGCCACTAGCCTCCACAGTCAAGTTCCTACGGCTCAGTGAAAGCAATAAAGTCACATAGTCCGGTTGCCTCGTTTTCCTTGTGCACTACCACCTACGGGCAACGAGACGTCAACTAAGGGTTAAAGTGCGAAGGTCAAAACACCTCGTGTACTATCTACATGGGGACTGAAGCTAAAGACTCGCAACTTTCGGAATAAGACGGCCATACAAGAGTCAAAATAAACATAGCTAAGCATGATAGACCGTGCAAAGCACCCACATTACAATTTGCAAAAGTCTAACTATTATTGGATATAGGATTCCACTATCACTCCAAAATTACATCCTTGGAACACTGGGCCTCTATCGCCCGAGCACCAACCATAACAATGGGGAAATATTGCATGGGGTGCCTATGCTCCTTTCCAGGAGGCAGGGTCCCAGTGGTCATCTTTGTTGGCTTAATCCTAGGCCAGTGCATCATGGTCTTTGCAAACACAATCCGAGATCCTTCGATGAAGACAGAGCGCTTCAAGACGTTGACCCAGGGCACAACCTCGCAGAGCCTTTGCACTAGGCCTAAGTAGCTACTCTGTAGAGGCTCCGCATGCCATAGCCTAATGAAGAGGTCTTTCATGGCCGGCTCCGCCAGCCGGTGCAACTCCATCAGTTGGTTCACTTGGTCAGCCAGGAGGGGAGGATGCTGTCGGGCCTGAAATTGCTCCCAGAACATCCGTTGCATGACAGCCCCGTCCCGGATGGCATAATGTCGGGCCTCATCCGCCACACTCTTTGGCGGATCCGTGAAAGCGCTTGCAGAACACCACAGATGAGTAAGCAAAACAAAACCGTTGCCACCAAAAGGACATTACAATAAGTGCGGCTTACCACCCGCAATGAGATGGACCTCGCGGAGCTCCTTCTGGCAACTCTGCACCTCCATTCATGCTTCTTGAGCATCCAACTTAATCGAAGTTAGCTTGGAGGCTTGCTCATTATATTTTTGCTCAAGGGCCTCATGCTACCTCTTGAGCTTGCATTGGTTTTCCCTTACAGAGGAAAGGGTGATGCAACAAAGTCGATAAGTATTTCCCTCAGTTGATGAGAACCAAAGTATCAATCTAGTAGGAGGAACAAGCAAGTCACAAATGGATGCACCTACACAAACAATCAAACTCTTGCACCCAATGCTGTAAAGGGGTTGTCAATCCCTTCACAGTTATTTGCAAGGATTAGATATGATAGAGATAGATGTAAAAGATTGCGAAAAGTAAAGAGTAAATAAATTGTAGCAAGGTTTTTTTGGTATTTTTGGTTTGTAGCTCTGAACATATATTATGGAAAGTAGACCCGGGGGCCATAGGTTTCACTAGAGGCTTCTCTCTTGAAGGGAAGTATCATAGTGGGTGAACAAATTACTGTTGAGTAATTGGTAGAAAAGCGAATAATTATGAAGACATCCAAGGCAAAGATCATGCATATAGGCATCACGTCTGTGTCAAGTAGACCAAAACGATTCTGCATCTAGTGCTATTACTCCACACATCGACCGACTCATGCATGCATCTAGAGTATTAAGTTCATGAAGAACAAAGTAACGCATTAAGTAAGATGACATGATGATGATGTAGAGGGATAAACTAAAGCAATATGATGAAAACCCCATCTTGTTACCCTTGATGGCAACAATACAATACATGCCTCGCTACCCCTACTTTGTCACTGGGTGAGGACACCGCAATATTGAACCCAAAACTAAGCACTTCTCCCATTGCAAGAATTACCAATCTAGTTGGCCAAACCAAACAACCAACTCGCAGAGACTTGCAAAGAAATGAAATCATGCATATAAGAATTCAGAAAAGACTCAAATAATATTCATGGATAATCTGAACATAAACCCACAATTCATCGGATCTCAACAAACACACCGCAAAAAGTATAAAATCGGATAGATCTCCATGAAGATCATGAAGAACATGGTATTGAAGCACAAAGAGAGAGAAGAAGCCATATAGCTACTAGATATGGACCCGTAGGTCTGTGGTGGACTACTCACACATCATCGGAGGGGCAATGGAGTTGATGTACATGCCCTCCGTGATTGAATCCCCGTCCGAAGGATTACCGGAAAAGGCTCCAAGATTGGATCTCTCGGGAACGAAGGCTTCTAGCGGCGGAAAAGTATTTTTGTTCCTCTTTTTGGTATTGTAGGAATATTTGGGTATTTAGAGGCCAAAGATTAGGGCTAGGAGTCCTGCTAGGCGTGGCTTGGGCGGGGGGGTGGCCACGCCCCCTGGCTTGTGACCTCCTGGCAGATCCCCTACCTTGCACTCCAAGCCTGGTAGATCTCTTTCCTTCTAGAAAAAATCATCACGAAGATTTTATTCCGTTTGGACTCCATTTAATATTTCATATCTGCAATACTCAAATACAAAGAAAAACAAAAACTGGCACTAGGCTCTAGATTAATAGATTAGTCCCAAAAATAATATAAAATAGCATATTAATGCATATAAAACATCCAAAATAGATAATATAATAGCATGACACAATCAACATTAATAGATACGTTGGAGACATATGAGCATCCCCAAGCTTAATTCCTGCTCATCCTCGAGTAGGTAAATGATAAAAATAGAATTTTTGATGTGGAATGCTACCTAACATATTTATCCATGTAATATTATTTATTGTGGCATGAATATTCAGATCCATAAGACTCAAAACAAAAGCTTAATGTTGACATAAAACCAATTATGTTTCAAGCATACTAGCAAAGCAATTGTATCTCTTCAAAATATATTGGCAAAAGAAAGTTATCCCTACAATATCATATGGTCCGGCTATGCTTCATCTTCCCCACACAAAGTATTTATATCATGCACAACCCCGATGACAAGTCAAGAAATTGTTTCACACTTTTATTTTCTCAAACTTTTTCAACTCTCACCCAATACATGAGCATGAGCTATGGATATAGCACTATAGGTGGAATAGAATATGGTGGAGGTTGTGAAGGAAAAGGAGAAGATAGTCTCACATCAACTAGGCGTATCAACGGGCTATGGAGATGCCCATTAATAGATATCAATGTGAGTGAGTAGGGATTTCCATGCAACGGATGCACTAGAGCTATAAGTGTATGAAATTTCAAAAGGAAACTAAGTGGGTGTGCATCCAACTTGCTTGCTCATGAAGACCTAGGGTAATTGAGGAAGCCCATCATTGGAATATACAAGCCAAGTTATATAATGAAAAATTCCCACTAGTATATGAAAGTGACAAAATAGGAGACTCTCTATCATGAAGATCATGGTGCTAATTTGGAGCACAAGTGTGGAGAAATATAGTAGCATTGTCCCTTCTCTCTTTATCTCATTTTTTGGTGGGCATCTAAGGCCTCTTTTATTTTATTTGGGCTTCGTTGGCCTCTTTTATTTTTCATAAAGTCTGGAGTCTCATCCCCACTTGTGAGGGAATCATAGCTTCCATCATCCTTTAATAATGATGGTCATCACACTTTTATTTACTTACAACTCAAAAAATTATAACTCGATACCTAGAACAAATTATGACTCTATATGAATGCAATATGAAAGTGATGGTGCGTGTCATAATAAACGGAATGGTGGAAACTGCATGGCAATATATCTCGGAATGGCTATGGAAATGCCATAATATGTAGGTATGGTGGCTGTTTTGAGGAAAGATATATGGTGGCTATTTTGAGGAAGGTGGGTTTATCACACCGGAGAAAGTTGCGCGGTACTAGAGAGGCTAGCAAAGTGGAAGGGTGAGAGTGCATATAATCCATGGACTCACATTAGTCATAAATAACTCACATACTTATTGCGAAAGTCTATTAGTTATTGAAGCAAAGTATTAGATGCATGCTCCTAGGGGAGAGGTTGTTAGGAGTAAACCATCGTGCACTTCCGACCCTCACACAAAGGTCGACAATCTATAAACAAATCATGCTCCGACTTCCTTACATAACGGTTCACCATACGTGTATGCTACGGGAATCACAAACCTTTGCACAAGTATGTTTACCAATTCACAATTACATCCTAACATGAATCTAAACATTACCATCTTTATATCTCAAAACTTTATGCAAGGAATTAAAGTTCTCATAATACTCAATGCACTTAATATGGAAGTTTTTTTATTATATCCCTCTTGGATGCCTATTATATTAGGACCAATTACCATGTTGTTCAAAGACTCTCAAAATAATATAAGTGAGGTACGAGAGTTCAGTTATTTCTATAAAATCAAATACCACCGTGCTCTAAAAAGATATAAGTGAAGCACATAGAGCAAAATTGCCTATCTTAAAAGATGTAAGTGAAGCACATAGATTATTGTAATAAATTCACGATTAACGCGTGTATCTCTCAAAATATGTGTGCAGCAAGGATGATTGTGGGAAACTAAAAACAAAGACTCATATCATACAAGACGCTCCAAGCAAAACACATATCATGTGGTGAACAAAAATCTAGCCTCAAGTAAATTTACCGATGGATTGAAGACGAAAGAGGGGATGCCTTTCGGGGAATCCCCAAGATTAGGCTCTTTGACATCCTTGAATATGACTTGGGGTTCCTTGGGCATCCCCAAGCTTAGGCTCTTGCCACTCCTTATTCCATACTCCATCAAATCTTTACCCAAAACTTGAAAACTTCACAACACAAAACTTAATAGAAAACTCGTGAGATCCGTTAGTATAAGAAAATAAATCACCACTTTAGGTACCATTGTGAACTCATTATTTATTTATGTTGGTGTAATACCTACTTTATTCTAACTTCTCCATTGTTCATACCCCCCGATACAACCCATAGATACATCAAAATAGGTAAAGAATGAGAAGAAAAATAGAATCTGTCAAAAACAGAACAGTCTGTACCAATATGAAAACTTCGTATACCTTTGTACCTCAAAAAATTCTGAAAAATTAGGAAAAGCTGGAAAATTTGTATATAATACGTGTGTAAAACTTTTAGACTCATTCGACGCTCTAAAACATTTAGAAAATTCCTGGACTGAGCGCAAAAGTTTTTGTTTTTCAGCAAGATCAAATCAACAATCACCATAGACCATCCCAAAGGTCTTAATTGTCTCAAACACTAATTAAAACAACAAAAACAAATTACTACAGAATTAATAATGTGGTAAACACCCAAAAACATAAGCAAAAACAGAACATACGAATAAAATTGGGTTGCCTCCCAACAAGCACTATTGTTTAACGCCCCTAGCTAGGCAAAACGCAATAGATCTAGGTATTGTCATCTTTGGTATGCAATCCAAAAGTAGATATGATAATAGATTCATAAGGTAATATTATTTTATTTCTAGTAAAGTGTTCCGTGCCTTTCCTTAATGGAAATTGGAATCTAATGTTTCCTTCTTTCATGTCAATAATTGCACCAATCGTTCTAAGGAAAGGTCTACCAAGAATAATAGGACATGTAGGATTGCAATATATATCAAGAACAATGAAATCTATGGTCACATCATTACTATTTTCAACAATAAGAAAATCATGAATCCTTCCCATAGGTTTCTTAATAGTAGAATCCGCAAGATGCAAATTTAAAGAGCAATCATCAAGATCATGGAAACCTAGCACATCACATAAAGTTTTCGGAATCGTGGAAACACTAGCACCCAAATAAGAGAAATCATGGCACTCATAATCTTTAGTTTTATTCTTAATAGTAGGTTCCCACTCATCATGAAGCTTTCTAGGTATAGAAACTTCTAACTCAAGTTTTTCTTCAAAAGATTTCATCATAGCATCAACAATATGTTTAGTAAAAGCCTTATTTTGATTATAAGCATGCAGAGAATTCATCATTGATTGAAACAAGGAAATACAATCAATAAAATAGCAGCTATCATAATTAAAGTCCTTTAAATCCAAAAGAGTTGGTTCATTATTACTTAAATTTTTGACCTCTTCCATCCCACTTTTATCAATCTTAGCATTAAAATCTATAAAATCCGTATCATTGGGATGAATTTTAACTAAAGTTGACTTATCTCCAGTCCCATCATTATCAATATTTATATTTGAAAACAAAGATTCAATAGAAGTCACATCAATCACTTTGAGATCTTCATCATTATTATCACGGGAGCACACTCTTTCAAGCCATTCACGCTTAGCATGTATTCTAGCGGTTCTTTCCTTACACTCATCAATAGAGATTCGCATAGATTTTAAAGACTCATTAATATTATGCTTGTGAGGAGTAGATCTAACTTTCAAAGAATTAATCTCAAGCGAAATCCTATCAACGTTCCTAGCCAAATCATCAATCTTGAGCAATTTTTCTCTAGTCGAAGCATTGAAAACCTTTTGAGAATCAATAAATTTTTTGATAATGTTTTCAAAATCAGAGGGCATCTTATTATAATATACATAAGAATTTTTGTAGGAATTACCATAATTATTAGAGGAATTACTAGGAAACGGCCTACGGTTGAAATTACCACCATACGCGATATTACCAAAATTGTTCCTACCAACAAAATTCACATCCATAGATTAATAATTATTTCCAATCAAAGAAGACAAAGGCATATTGGTAGGATCAATAAGGGCACTCTTACTAGCAAACAATTTCATCAATTCATCCATATTTTCACTCAAAGTATTTATTTCTTCAATAGTATGTACCTTTTTATTAGTAGATCTTTCGGTATGCCATTGCGAGTAATTTGCCATAATATTATCTAGGAGTCTAGTAGCTTCTCCTAATGTGATTTCCATAAAAGTACCACCCATGGCGGAGTCTAAAAGATTCCTAGATGCAAAATTCAATCCCGCATAAAAAATTGTATAATCATCCATAAACTCAAACCATGTGCAGGGCAATTTCTAATCATCAATTTCATCCTCTCCAAAGATTGTGCAACATGCTCATGATCACGTTGCTTAAAATTCATTATATCGTTCCTAAGGGGGATGATCTTAGCGGGCAGAAAGTACTTGTAGATAAAAGCATCTTTACACTTATTCCATGAATCGATACTATTTTTAGGCAAAGATGAAAACCAAGTTTTAGCACGATCTTGTAGTGAGAATGGAAATAGCTTCAATTCAACAATATCATTATCCACATCTTTCTTGTTTTGCATATCACACAACTCAATGAAAGTATTTAGATTTGATGCAGCATCTTCACTAGGAAGGCCATAGGTTTCACTAGAGGCTTTGGTTTATAGATTTGAAAATATATTATGGAAAGTATACCCGGGGGCCATAGGTTTCACTAGAGGATTCTCTCTTGAAGGGAAGTATCACGGTGGGTGAACAAATTACTATCGAGCAATTGATAGAAAAGCGGATAATTATGAAGACATCCAAGGCAAGGATTATGCATATAGGCATCACGTCCATGTCAAGTAGACTGAAACGATTCTACATCTACTACTATTGCTCCACATATCGACCGACTCCTGCCTTCATCTAGAGTATTAAGTTCATGAAGAATAGAGTAACACATTAAGTAAGATGACATGATGTAGAGGGAAAAACTCAAGCAATATGATGAAAACCCCATCTTGTTACCCTTGATGGCAACAATACAATACGTGCATCGCTACCCCTACTTTGTCACTAGGTGAGGACACCACAAGATTGAACCCAAAACTAAGCACTTCTCCCATTCCAAGAATTACCAATTTAGCTGGCCAAACCAAACCAATAACTCGAAGAGACTTGCAAAGATATGAAATCATGCATATAATAATTTAGAAAAGACTCAAATAATATTCATGGATAACATGAACATAAACCCAAAATTCACTGGATCTCGACAAACACACCGCAAAAAAGTATTACATCAGATAGATCTCCATAAAGATCACGAAGAACATGGTATCGAAGCACAAAAAGAGACAAGAAGCCATCTAGCTACTAGCTATGGACCCGTACGTCTGTGGTGGAGTACTCACGCATCATCGGAGGGGCAATGAAGTTGATGTAGATGCCCTCCGTGACCGAATCCCCCTTCGGCAGGTTACCGAAAAAGGCTCCAAGATTGGATCACTCGGGAATGGAGGCCTCTGGCGGCGGAAAAGTATTTTCGTTCCTATTTTTGGTATTGGGGGAATATTTGGGTATTTATAGGACGAAGATTAGGGCTAGGAGTCCCGGCAGAAGGTGGCAAGCCTGCCAGGCGCAACCAAGGGGTGGCCGCGCCCCCGTGGCTTGTGACCTCCTGGCAGATGCCCTGCCTTGCACTCCAAGCCTGGTAGATCTCTTTCCTCCGAGAAAAAATCGTTGCGAAGATTTTATTCCATTTGGACTCCGTTTAATAGTCCATATCTGCAATACTCAAAAACAAGGAAAAACAGAAACTCGTGCTAGGCTCTAGATTAATACATTAGTCCCAAAATTATATAAAATAGCATATTAATGCATATAAAACATCCAAAACAGATAATATATTAGCATGAAACAATAAAAAATTATAGATACATTGGAGACGTATCACCTCACATTTAGTGACGACATCCTTGAGCTCCTGTTGCACCTCGTCCACACTAGTCTCGTGTTTCTTCCTGGTCGTCCTTGCCAACGTCAAGTCGGTGGTTGCGCATTCATCTGCCTTCTTCTGCTCTTCGTCCTCTTGCCTCACCCACTGCAACTCGGATTTGGGCTGTCAACCTCCACGGTGACAGCTGCAGTCATAACCAGTATCCCGGGCTTAGGGATAACAATCCGAATACTTCAAATGCCGAGGAGATTCAAGATGTTAAGACAATCTAGCTCGGATTTGCCTTGCGTTTCGTCAAACCGCTTGTTGAGGCGGTCGAGCTCTTCATCGGAGCTCCTGAGCTTTTGATTCATCTCAGCCAGTTCCATGACGTTGGTAGATGTAGTCAAAGATGAGGCCTGCATAACAGTTTATATGTGTTAGACTCCTAAGTTATCAGTTTTTCGACCTTCTCCCCGGATTTGAATTCAATTGGGCTTGAGACTTAGGGGCTATGATTCATTTCCTACTATTATCGGTGATCCTTGCACTATTTTTGACCCCCGCTCGAGTTTTTCAAACTCAAACAGGGCTCGGGGGCTTCTATATATAAGGATTACACAAAGTAAACTCTCTTTGTAAAAGGATGTTACTGAAAGCACATTTTCTCCCTTGGTGGTTTTGGTAATTAATAACAACATATATGTCAATGAACTACTGTTTCCACTAAGCATATTTCAGGAAAAGTTCAATGATAGGGATGGCAAAAGGATTGTGGAAAAACCCCAAGATGCAAGGAAATGGATTGGCAAAGCTTCAAGCAAGAGGACTCTACATTTCACTTTGTGATAAATCACTTTGAGTCCATAGGAAAGCTGAGGTTGCTGGATTGGCGTCACCGAGTTGCGCAATCTGACCGTTGGTCACCTAATCGGTACAACCGAGTTTTACGTATCGGTCTCACCGAGAATCAAAAGTTGCTACCTTTGGAGCAACTTGGTACCACCGAGATTCACACATTGCACTACTAGGAAAAGGGCTATAGATGATATGGCCACTAATGGCGCACCAGACAAGTGGTGCGCCACTACTATATAGTAATGGCGCACCATGAGTTGGTGCGCCATTAGTGTGGTAGACACTAATGGCGCACCAGACCCACGATGCGCCATTTGAAATAATTTTTTTATTTTTATTTTTTGCAAAAATTCTAATGGCGCACCTCCACCTGGTGCGCCATTAGTAACCAGGGTTACTAATGGCGCATTCGTAGCTGGTGCGCCATTAGTAACAATTTTTTTTTGCAAAAATTCTAATGGCGCACCTCTAGCTGGTGCGCCATTAGTAACCAGGATTACTAATGGCGCATTTTTAGGTGGTGCGCCATTAGTAACCTAGGGCCAGCTAGATATTTTGGACAGCCACACCTACACACTCACTTTCACCACTTCATTCTCTCCACCTCCTCCTCCAAGTTTGTGTCGGCTGCCTCCTCCTCCTCACCTCATTTGCACCATAGATTCATCAAAATTAAGTGGTTAAATTACCTTTTTTTGATAGTAAGTAAGGGGAAAGCTATCTTTATGTTGTAGATCTACTTTTTTTCTCCCTAGCTCGCTCCAACAACGTGCACACGCACTTTTTATGGCCTTGCTAGATCTATGTATGTTTGTGGTGTTGCATATGTTTGTGGTGTTGCATATATGTTTGTGTTTGCAGGTACCGGTATTTGAAATGCGATAGTTTGCCAATATTTTGCCGGAATGTTGATTCATTTCCGTTTCGGCGAGAATTTTGGCACTATGCATTATTTTTGGTCCTATTTTTAGGGAAAGTCATGCCAAATTTTTTCTTGGTTCTAAAATATCGTTTTGCTCTACCCCACAGGCGACCATGATCCGCACGATGACCGAAGGCATCGTGAATAGGTTTTTGAGCTCCGCGAAGGCCGAGATGCTTCAAAAGAACGAGACGGAGATAAGATGTCCGTGTCGAAGATGCAAGCTGAAGAGCCTTATTACGGACCCGGATTCCAGGGAGGTGCGGGACCACCTGCTCTTGCGTGGTTTCATGGATGACTATCGGTGGCAAGGTGATGAAGATGACTATGAAGTCGTCCATGGGGGTCGGGCAAGAAATGAGGAAGGGCAGCAAGACAACCACGGCGGCGAGGGCGGGCGAGAAGACGAAGAATCTCCAGGACATGATCACGATGGTGATGCTGTACGCAGTCATCATGTAGAAGATGCCGGACATGATGATGAGGAAGATCAAGACGAAGGGCATGATCATGAAGATGAAGATGCCAGAGCAGACGACGATGGAGGCTGGGTGCAGGACCCTCATATTCAAGAGCTGCTTCTCAAGCAGACGGATAACGCAAGAGCTGCCGCCGAGAGAAAGCCAAGCTGGATCAATTGGAGATAGACGCGGTTACTCCATTGTATGAAGGATGTAGGCCCCAGGATACCCTCCTGAAAGTAACGCTCATGGCTTTGGAGATGAAGGTAAAACACAAAATGACCGATGCATGCTGCGACGAGATCCTGTCATTCTGGCACGAACGTCTTCCCAAGGGGAACAAGTGCCCGACCAGTTTCGAGGAGGCTAAGAAAATCGTGTGTCCTCTGGATTTACCGCACGTGAAATACCATGTGTGCATGAACAATTGCATCATTTATTGGGACGAGCACGTGGAGTCTACCATATGTCCGGTGTGCGGCGTCACTCGATACAAGAAGAGGAAGAAAGCTCCTCGAAAAGTGGTGTGGTACTTTCCGATCACTCCTCGTCTGCAGCGGTATTTCGCGGACCCTAAGGTAGCAAAGCTCCTGAAGATGACGGAAATGATCCGGAGATAAATAAAAAATACAAGATGCTGAGTCACCCTAAGGATGCGAGCCAGTGGCAAGCGTTGAACTTCGAAGACCCAGAATTTGGGAACGATCCAAGGAACATCGTGCTGGGCGCGAGCACCGATGGAGTCAATCCGTTTGGCAGCCAGAGAAGCACACATAGCACCTGGCCTGTGTTTGTGTGGATGTACAACCTTCCCCCCTGGTTGTGCATGAAGAGGAAGTACATTCACATGAGTATGCTAATTGAAGGGCCGAAACAACCAGGGAACGACATCAATCTATATCTGGGGCTGCTGAAAGAGGAGCTAGACACGATGTGGAAAACGCCAGCCAATACGTGGGACGCCGCAGAGAAAGAATATTTCCCTATGAGAGTCGCACTGCTCACGACGGTGCACAACTATCTCGGTTACGGATATGTCGCGGGGCAGGTGGTCCACGGATTTTCTGGATGCGTCAGGTGCATGGATGACACAACGTATCGCCAGCTAGATAAAGATCCCAGGTCTTCGAAAACAATGTTCATTGGACATCAAAGGTGGCTTCACGACGATGACCCATGGAGAAAACGCAAGGATCTGTTCGATGGTGAAACCGAACCCCGAAGACGCCCGCGTACGAGGAGCGGCGAGGAAATAGACGCGCTGTTAAAAAATTGGAAAGATTTCCCACTAACGGGAAAGAAGCAAAAGGCGCCAGAGCCGGGAAAGAAGCGAAAGGCGCCAGAGCTGCTCCTGAAGGTATGGAAAATGAGGTCTGTTTTCTGGGACTTGCCGTACTGGAAGATCCACCGTGTGCCTCACAGCCTTGATGTCATGCATATCATGAAGAACGTGTGCGAGAGTCTGCTTGGTACCCTGCTCAACATGCCAGAGAGGACCAAAGATGGGCCGAAAGCAAGGGCAGACTTGAAATCAATGGGCATCAGGGAGGAGCTTCACGCTAATGATGATGATGATGAGGCAAAGCAGGACACAGAAAGTCGTCGCAAAGGCAAAAAGGCCAAGAAGACCGGAAATGACTACCCTCCCGCGTGCTTCACTCTAAGTCAGGAGGAGATCGAGCAGTTTTTCACCTGCCTCGTAGGAGTAAAACTTCCTTACGGTTACGCGGGGAAGATAAGCAGATACCTAGATCCAGCGAAGCAGAAGTTCAGCGGGATGAAGTCTCACGACTATCACGTGCTGATGACGTAAATACTTCCAGTTGCAATCCATGGGATCATGGACGCGCACGTCCGTGAAACGCTATTTGGCCTATGCAACTTTTTTGACGTCATCTCTCGGAAGTCGGTTGGCGTGAGGCAACTTAGAAGGCTACATGAAGAGATCATGGTGATACTATGCGAGCTTGATGTACTTCCCGCCCGCATTCTTCGACGTTATGGTGCATCTGCTGGTCCATATCGTGGAGGATATCATCCAACTCGGGCCAACGTTCCTGCACAGCATGATGCCGTTCGAAAGGATGAATGGTGTCATCAAAGGATATGTTCGCAACATGTCACGTCTAGAGGGAAGCATAGCCAGGGGCTTTCTGACCGAAGAGTGCATCTTACTGCACGAATTATCTAGGCATCGAGAACCCCGTTGGTCTGCCCGTCAACAGGCACCTCGGCAGGCTCGCTGGATGGGGTCACCGTGAGGGGCGCCGCGAAATGCATGTCGACTTCGAGGGTCGACTCGCCGATTTTGAAAGAGCAAACCTAGTCGCGCTACAACACATAGACGTGGTCGATCCTTGGGTGGTAGAGCACAAAACCTTTATTGATAAGACGTACAATGACCGAGGCCAACAGAGGACGGATGGAGATATAATCAAAGAGCACAACTCATGTTTCACGCGTTGGTTCAAGCAGAAGCTTCTGTCGTACCCTTTACATGAGGATTCTTCCGCGGAAGAACAACTCATATTCGCCTTGTCACAGGGCGCCGAGCACAACCTGATGACCTATGAGGCATACAATATCAACGACTACACATTCTACACCGAGGACAAGGACATGAAGAGCGATGGTTATCAGAACTCCGGGGTAACGATGGAATCCTACACCGGTAACGACAAGGACAGATACTACGGAAGGATCGAGGAGATCTGGGAGCTGAGCTACGCTGGAGAGAAGGTCCCGATGTTCCGTGTCAGATGGGCCAAGAGCGTCCTAAAAGAAGACCGGTATTTCACCACCATGGTTATACCCGAAGCCAAATCCAAGACCGCGGGCGCAAACGTCACCGCGAAAAATGAGCCATGGGTACTGGCTTCCCAAGTGGACCAATGCTTCTTCATTACCGACCCGTCAAAGCCTAGTTGTGTTGTCGTGAGGAGAGGCAAAAGGAAGATCATCGGAATGGATGGAGTCGCCAATGAGCAAGACTTCGACAAGTACGGCGACCCGAAGATGGAACATGACGACGACGATGAAGTAGCAGCATAAACCACAAGAAGAAGTAGGACCACCCTACCTAAAGGACGTCCGTTCCATAGAAGAACTCCGTTATCGAAAAAGAAGGGCAAGAAGATTGTGAACAGATAGCTAGCTAAGATCGATTGTATTTAAATCGTAGTCTTCATTTCTCAATTGTATTACATGGGCACTTTTTGAACTCGATCATGAATATTTTTAAATTTCATGGGTACTTTTTGAATTCATGAATATTTTTCAAATTTGATCTCTATCCCCCTCCATCTCGATCGCTATCCCCCTCCATCTCGATCTCGATCCCCCCCGGCCACACCCTCCCCCGCTAGCTCCACCGCCGCCGAGACGACACACCGCACCCTCCTTGGCCTGCTCCACCGCCGCCGAGCACCCCCCGCACCCTCCCCCGCTCCACCGCCGATGACCCACCATCGCCGAGCACCCCCCGCACCCTCCTCGCTCCACCGCCGCCGAGCACCCCCATTTTCAAATAACTAATTTGATGATATTTTTTCATATTCATAAAAAAATTATTACTGTTTTTATAAAAATTTTATTACTGTTCTTATAAAAGAATATTAAGAGATAGCATTCTAATGGCGCACCCGCGAGCGGTGCGCCATTACAATGTAAAAAAAACATTCTAATGGCGCACCCCCGAGCGGTGCGCCATTAGAATGTGAAAAAAACATTCTAATGGCGCACCGCTTGGGGGTGCGTCATTAGAAATATTTAGTCCCGCTCCCTCCTCGCCTGCCCCTGCTCCTCGCGCTGCCCCCGCTCCCTCCGGTCTCCTCCGGTCCTCCCTCCTCCCTCCGCGCCACCGCACCCCTCGCTCAGATCGACGCAGCCGCCGCCACACAGGCCGGAACGACGGTCTCCTCCCTCCAGATCGAGATCCCCTCCAACACCGGCCTCCCTTCCACCTCCTCTCATCTCCTCTGCCATCCACCTCCCTTCCACCTCACTCCTCGCGCATGCATGGAAGCCTCCGTCTCCGTTCGTCCGTCCGTCCCCGAAGGCAGCAGACAAATAAAGGTAGCACCACCGCTTCCCCCTCCCTCTCCCCTCCGACGCCCGCTTCTTGGCTTGACCGGCAGATCAGCCAAGTGGCACCATTATTCCAGGTCTAACTTTGAGTTTGACAATTAAGTGAATTCTAAGTGTTTTATACTCCCTTCATTTTACAATCAAGTCGTCTAAGCACCTCTAAAATAGCAATTTCTATTGGAGGTTGTCATACTTGAGTGTCAGCCTTTGCCTTTGTAAGGCACTGTAAAAATTTCAGAGTTTTAAATCACACACTTTAGTCCAAACTCGTTTATAGGGTTGCGATCTCAGGGATAAAAAATGAAATAAACACATTTTGTAAATATTAGTATTAGACCTGGAATAATTTGCATGGCATGGACATGCGACCAACACAGTTATAATCTCAAATCGTGCACTGCCATGTAAAGAGGGTCCAACGGTGGCGATTGTATGAACCAAATCAACACTTTTTACATTACGCAGTCGAGTTAAATCAAAATATAGTTCAGTCTCATAGCACATAAAAGCTCCAAACACACCCCAATTAATAATTTCACATTACAAATACTGCCACAGCACAGAGCAATCACGGTTGCCAGATACTACAAACAATTAGCACCTCTAGCTAGGAACAAGAACAGCAAGTCAGGGTGTGTCCATAGTGGCACCATAGCAAGTCAGGGTGTTTCTATTTTATTTTACCACCCCCTCTCCTCTCCTCTAATGGCGAAGCAGAAGGGGATGCATCAAGAAGGCGGTCACGGCAACCGATCCACATGATTAATGTTGGATTTGTACTCGGTAGGAGAAGATGTGGTTATAGGTTGAATGGAAGTGCAAAAACAGGACTTCCCCCATAATCAGTAACTGTGCTACACTTACATTGTAAATTTTGTAGTCAAGAGTTTCAGAATTAGCTAGGTAACAATTGACTAATGCTCATAAAGCAACTAGGAGCCGTTTGTGGTTGAGTAAAAAAGAGGAGCATAGATCATTTTACATGGGTGTATTTGGTGTTAGTGATGATGCCTTTTCCTAAGTATCATGTCTAGTAAGTTGTAATGATCATGGTTCCTAGAGACACAGAGTATGTAGTCTTATTCATATTGCCTTGAGAATGTTGAGTGTGCACAACATGCTATTGAATTATGATCGCAACGAACAATGTTGAGTGGTGTCATCTCCGACCATCGTGTCGTGATGATTTTGCAGGTACCCCGAGAGGCCCTTGAGTTTGCCGGAATGTCGATTAACTTACGTTCTGGCAAATTCGGGTACTCCATATGTCCTATTTTCAGCAAAGGTCATGCTGAAATTTTCCGTGAATTTTAGCATGACTTTGCTAAAAATCGGACATATGGGGTACTTGCTACTAATGCATGGGCCGGGGTATCTTAGTACTTAATTAAGTAGGATCAACTGCCTCTTGTGTTATGCATGGGCCTCGGCATCGACAAACCCTAAATGATAAAACCTTGGCTTTTAGGGTGCCTCGGTGTCGATAAGAACCTAAATGATGAAAGCTTAGGCTTTTAGGGTGCCTCGGCGTCAACAAACCCTAAATGATAAAAGCTTAGCTTTTAGGATGCCTCGGTGTCGACAAACCCTAAATGATGAGACCATGATCTTGTTCCTTGACAATAACCAACTTTTTGACCAAACTTTTTTCCTATTTAGAGCGACACATGGCCCACAACGATGAGGCCGGCGGTTCGGGCAGCAAGCAATTCCGGGAGCTGTCCCAGGAGATGGAGGAACAACGTCAACTCTATGAGGACGCCGCGGAAGACACCGATCCTGACTACACAACCCATAGTGGCGTCGGGGATGACACCACTGATGGTGCCGCCGAGGATGCCACCACTGATGGTGCCGTCGAGGATGCCACCACTGATGATGGCAGCGCATGCATAGATGGCAGCCAACCGAAGAGGCAACGGAAGGACCAGCGCCCGAACGCGCTCCGCACCGTCATGGAGGAATTTACTCAAGTGGACTCCGACAGGCATCCAACGGAGCCCAAACATATAGTCAAGGGGTACTCGGTTCAGCTCGGGTGCATTCTATGGATCACCGTCTCGATCAACACCGAGAACCTAAGGCATAAGGACCGAGGGAATATGCGCAAGCTCCTCTTCACGAAGCTGCACGAACGATACAAGTTCCCCGCTGAATTTGAAAACACATGACTCTCAGGGAATCAAGTGAACAGTGTCGCCCTCACGAGGATGAGCAAGGCCCTATCTACTTGGAGAAGTGTGGTGAAGAGAATGATTGACAAAGGTGATAGTTATGAGAAGATCAAGGCGAAAAATCCTTCGATCAATGAAGATGACTACAAGGAGTTAAAGATCAAGTGCGAGAGCAGCGCAACCTCGAAATCAAGTCAGTGGGGGAAAGAAATGCGGGAGTTGAACTTAGGGGAACACAAACTCGGTCCCGGCGGTTACAGAGTGGCGGAGCCTATATGGGACAAGGAGGACGCGGAGCGTGCCGAGCAAGGCCTACCGCCCCGCTTCGAGAAATACAGTGACAAGCAGACCAGGAACTATGTCAGTGCCCGGTATAAGGAGGACCCGGTAACAAAGGAGCTTACCACGGATCCGAAGACTAGGGCACTTGAGCTTGTTCTGGCAAAGGAGACTGAAAGCAGTAGCGCGGGGTCGTCTCAGAGCACCCCTTGGGACAGCACTCTAAATAGGGCGTTGAACGTAATGAAAAACAAGGATAAGCTCACTAAGCCGTCGTCAGCTGGTCGTGTGGCCGGCAAAGGCTTGTCCACAAAATGGTTGTCATACTATAACTCTGGTGGGCGAAAGGAGAGAAAGACCAGCTCGGAAAGCCAGTCGCGTGAGGTTCAAGAACTCAAGGCACAAGTGGTGCGGATTCCGTAGATTGTCTCAAAGCAAGTGCGAGACCAACTGGGAACGACGATCACCGCCATTATGCGTACCTTGGTTGAGGGGCTGCGGGGGTGGATTGTGGGTGGCCAACAGGGGCCGCCCCCGATTCCCAGCTTCACGGCCAGCAACTCGCACAACGCGCAGGCGGTGCCATTGGTGTCTCCGGCGGCGGCGCCATTGGTGTCTTCGGCGGCGGCGCCATTGGTGTCTTCGGCGGCGGCGGTATTGGTGTCTCCGACGCCGGCACGGGCATTGGAGCTTAATGCACCCGGGTGTACGCCGGCCGGCACCTCGGCAGCAAGCGGCCCCTCCGTCAATTGCACACCCGCCATTGGCGGTGCCTCGACATTAGCCGAGCTCGACGCCATCATCACGGTAACTAATTAAGCCTCTCGGCCGAGGACTTCATCTCCTTGCCTTTGACTGGGCATCCCTGACGCCCTACATGTTTTCGCAGGGCGCCGCCGACGTTCCGTGCACTCTCCTGCACTTCGTGAACGACGAGTTGGTCGATGTCGCCAAGGGAAAAATCGTTCAACCGGGCAACCCCGTGTTCCACGGTAATCCGATGCCACCCACCGTGTATAGGGTTCAACTGGTTCGGGTGCTGCCAGGCTGCGACGAGTTGTTACCTCCAATTCGACCCGCCGGGGCCGACGAAGATGATCCGATGACCCTCAGCGCCTGCCTAAGCTGGCCCCTGCTTTGGCCGAAGAGCCAGACTCGTTTGGGGGCGAGGGACACCACCCCAAAGACAACACCGCCAGTTGTGTCGGCGCCAAACCATGGCAAGACCGCCGCAACGCTACCGGACATGCCGGACATCCCTATGGCACAGGATCCAAACATGCATATGGCACAGGATCCGGACGACGACGACAACGACGATGGTACATTTACCAACGTCGATAAGTACTTTGCCGAACATGGGTACGATGAAGAATTCTTGGGGCCTCCTTCTCAAGAACCCAACCCTACAAAAGACGATCGCGATCTAGCTGGTACCGCGGAGAAACCCAATTGCAACAGGCGTCGTCTGGCGTTCAGTTCTCATGAGACGCCTCCAGCTGCCGACTTCACCAAGCCTCAGATAGCCGAGGTGCGAAATATTATCAGCCCCAACACACTCAAGAAGGCGGTCTGTGAGCAGAACTCGGTCCCATTACAGCAGATCAAGAAGAAGGGACGGAAAAGAAAGAGCAACAAGGGTGCGAGCCAGCCGGCACCGAGTACGATCCGTGCTCAGGACGGGCCACCTTCACCTAAGGATATCTCGAGGAGGGTGCATGTGGCGGGTAGGCCAATGCTACCATCGAATATGCTCAATGCTGCAACCGGTGCTATGCGGAGTCTACATGACAGTGTTCTTTCTTTGGAGAAGCGGCGTGTCAGAGAGAATGACATGGCATACCCAGTTTTCGTGGCCAAGGTGCCAGAGGGCAAGGGCTTTGTGGATAACTCCGTCGGGGGTACGATCGTGCTGCGGTTTGATGACATCTTCGCTATGTTTAACCTTCATCCGCTGCACTACACCTTCGTTCGGCTATTTTCGCTGAGTATGGAGATGCGGATCATTAGAGACAAGACCCCGGACATCGTGATAGTCGACCCCTTCTACATGCGTGCCAAGATCTTGGGCAGCGCTGGGGACCGGCAAGTCGCGAGTTCTTACCTCGAAGGCGTCATTCTGGCAAACTCAGATAAGGATAACTTCCTCGTGCCTTACTTTCCCGAGTAAGTCGTCCCCTCAACCGCCCCATAACATATGATTTCTTAGATTTCGATCGTTTTTTTAACATTCCGTGTTTTGTGCAGTGACACACATGGCACACTCATCCTCTTAAGCCCGAAATATTCCATGGCCACGTATTTCAACTCGGACCGTCAGTCGAAGAAAGACTACACAAATATCAAGAAAGTTCTTGATGATGTTCTCCCCGGCTACGCCAAATCTGGAGGCACCTTCACCAGGGCAGTTCGTAAGTACGGCAAGCACGTGTTCGCCCACAATACGACGTTCTGCCGCGTCAAGCAGCCGCCTGGCGGTCAGAAGGATGCCTACTACGCCATCCATCACATGCGGGCGATCGTACGGGACCTTCATCACCTTCTGCTACCAAGTAATCTCAAAGATTGGGCCGAGAACTTGTCGGCAATCCAGGACCCGGACATCAGAGAAGAATTCTTTCGCATCCAGTCGGAGTTTGCGGAAATCATCCATCAAGATGTCCTTCGTACCTCGGGGCAGTTCAACCTCAGAAATCAACCGTCCAACAGTGAGATAGACAAAACGTACAAATGCAGGCTGACAACGCCCGCGATTTCATGACCATCATGAGAGACGGCGGCTTAATCCACGCTCCGGTCCCTTGAGTCGAGTCCAAAGTAGTGATGCTATGTGTAGTTCTGAAACATCGATTGGCTCATGTTGTAATTAAACTTTAATGAACTTGTATGTCTCTTTGGTTTGGACAATCGTTCAACTTAGATGTAATCGATGCTATTGATGTCTTGCTTTTCTCTTCCGATACCGTCTTATGTCGTGTACAAGGGTAAGGTTCCCGGAGTCTACGACGACTGGGAGGAGTGTCGGAGACAGGTTCACCATTTCAACGGTAACAGTTACAAAGGGTACACCACTAGGGCGGAGGCGGAATCTAGATACACGCGCTATCTAGCGGGAGAGAGGAGGGAGCGTTGGAGGAACCGGATGAAGACCAGTTTCATCGGGATTATGCTCATCATGATGACCGCAACTCTCTTCTATGTGATGGTAGTTTAGATGATCGATATCGACTTGTAATGTGAAGACAAACTCGCTACTTGCGGTCTCGAGACTTGTAATGTTCTATCTTTGTTCGGTCTTTTGAATTCGGAGACTAATATGATGATTTGTATTCGGAGACTAATCTTCTATTGTATTCGATAAATCTGCTGTTTCTGTGTGGTGTTGTCTAAATTCTGTCCAATAATATATTTTGTAACCTGTGAAAATATCAGAAAAGAAAAAAAAATCGTAATATTCATACTAGTGGCGCACCACACAAGACTCTAATGGCGCACTGTAAAAAAGACTCTAATGGCGCATCAGCCACTAGTGCGCCATTAGTATGCCAAAGCACACGGGTACATATGGCCCCCTGGGAGGCATACTAATGGCGCACTGTTGGCTATACTAATGGCGCACGGCCTGGTGCGCCATTAGTACACCAGATTCTAATGGCGCACCAGGGGTGTGCCATTAGTATTTAATTCTAATGGCGTGGTGCTAGTGGCGCACCACCAGTGCACCATTAGTAGGCAAAACTGGTGCGCCACTAGCATGCCTTTTCCTAGTAGTGCTGGTGTCACTGAGTTGGTCACTTTAGGAGTAACGGTTGGATTTTTGGAGATGCCTATATATATACCCCTCCACCACCACTCACTCGCCAGAGAAGCACTCAGAACAGATCCCCAGCCATACAAACTAATTTTCTGAGAGACAGCCACCTACTCATGTGTTGAGATCATGCCATTCCATTCCAACCATATGAATCTTAATCTCTAGCATCCCCAAGTTTCTTTCCACCCAATCAATATCTTCCACCAAAGCCAAATATCTGAGAGAGTAATTGTGTGTTGAGGAGTCTATCATCTTGAAGCACACGAGCAAGGAGTTCGTCGACTCTATCGAGCCTATTACCTTTTGGAGGGTGGTGCATCCTAGATTGGTTAGGTGTCTCTTGGGAGCCTCCTACTTCGTGTTGTGGACTAAACTAAGAAGTTTGTAAGGGCAAGGAGATCGTCTACTTCGTGAAGATCTACCCCGAGTTAGGCTATTCCTCCATGGACGTAGGCCATCATGGTATAGTCAAGGTTGCTTCTTCGTGGAACCCTTTGTGGGTAGAGCCCTCTATTGACTCTCATGACTGTTACCCTCCGTGGGTTGAAGACTCCATAAACGTGGACATACGATAGCACCACCTATCGGAACCACGGGAAAAATCTTTGTATCTCCAAATTGCGTTTGATCTTCCTACCCTTCCTTTACTACTCATGCTTGTCTTTACTTTCTGCTGTTATACTCGTAGACATGCATGTGTAGGGTGTGCTTGACTTGCCATGAATGCTAAAATCTACCAACACCTAAAATTGGGAAAACGTAGATTTTTATTTGGTCAAGTAGTCTAATCACCCCCTCTAGACCTACTTTCGTTCCTACAAGTGGTATGAGAGCCTTGATCTCCATTGCATTGGTTTCACAACCTAGGAGAGTATGGCGTCTAGTGAGGGAAATTATCACCATAGAGGTCTGTACTTTGATGGCACTAATTTTTCTACTTGGAAGCACAAAATGAAAATGCATATCCTTGGTCATAACCCCATCGTTTGGGATGTTCTTTGTGTTGGATTGCAAGGTGAATTTTTTGCGGATGGAAGGGAACCGGGCCGTGATGCAACCGCGGATGAATTGAAGATGTTGCAATACAATGCTCAAGCATGTGACATTCTCTTCAACTGCCTATGCCCCGAAGAATTCAACAAAATCAGCCGTCTTGAGAATGCAAAAGTGATTTGGGATACTTTTGTTTCTATGCATGAACGTACCGAATCCGTGAGCGAATCCAAGTTGGATGTTCTTCAATGTCAGATTGACAAGTTCAAGATGAAGGATGGTGAAGGAGTCGCTGAGATGTACTCTAGGCTAGCTCTCATCAAATGAGATTGCCAGCTTAGGAAGCAAAGAAATGACCAACAAATTCATCATCAAGAAGATACTTAGAGCTTTGGATGATATATGTGACGCTGTATGCACATTGATCCAAATGATGCCCAACTACAAAGATCTCAAGCCTACGGAAGTTATTGGAAGGATTGCTGCTCATGAGATGACACTCAAGGACAAGGAAGAGCTTCACCATAAGTCTAGCGATGATTACAAAGCCACAAGTGATGCTCCCACAACTTCAAGCGACAAACATGTCACAAATGAAGAGATAAGGCTCATGGTCAAGAAATTCAACAAGTTCTACAAGAATAGATGCAAAAGTCAAAGCTCCAACTCAAGGTATGAAGAGAAGTGTTAGTCAAGTCGTGACCGAAACTGCTACAATTATGGGAAGCCCGGACACTACTACAATGAGTTCACGGCTCCTTACAAAATTAAATAGGATCACCAAGAAGACGAAGCTTAAGAGACAAGTCACCTCGAAGAGAGAGAAGGAGTAGTTATGATCATTATGAACGAAGACCCTCAAGGAGAAGTAGGGACTCGGAGAAGAAGGACAAGTAAACCAATACCTACTTAAGAAGAAGACATCATGCTCATGTTGGTGAATGGGTTTCCGGCTCCGAAACCGACAACCACTCCGAGAGAAGCTATCACTCCAACTCCGACTATAGTCAAGATGAAGGTGTTGCCGGACTTGCACTAGTGACAACCGACTTTTACGACATATTTGATTCACCAAATGAAGGGTGTAGATGTTGCTTCATGGATAAAGGCCCCAAGGTATCACATCTCGAGCATATTGATTTCAATAGCGACGAGGATGACTTGTTAATTGAAGATGACTTGCTATTTGACAAACCTAGTAATGTTAGTCAAGATGAACTTGCTAGTAATCATTCTCGTAGAGATAAGTCGTTTGTTGATGATAAGTTGGAAATAGAACGACTACCTCAAGAACTAAACACTCTTAAGTTAGTTCATGAGTCTACTCTACAAGATCATAGAGAGATTCAAAGAACACATGAGAAGCTCCGCTTCGAGAAGCTCAATTTAGAGCAAGAGCATGAGTTCCTTAAAGCTATGAATGATGATCTTCAAAAGAAGACTTCCTCTTATCTAGCCAAACAACTTCTCTTGTCTATGTTCATTCCGCAAGTTAAGGCTAAGAAAAATAGTAATAAAGGCAAGAAAGGTTCTTCAACTAGTAGCAATAAAAATGATAAATCCAATGATATTGCTTCTAGTAGTTCTATTGATCCCACTAAGACTTCTCATAGCTAAGTTACACTTGAGCAAGAAAATGAACTTTTGAAAGGGATTATAGAGAAAGGTATCTACAAGAGTCTTGCCAGGTGCAAACAATTTGAGGAAATTGTATGCAAGCACAGAGCATACCGGAAGAACCATGGCATTGGCTACTTCAACGCTAATGGAGTTGAATGGGAAGAAGGTCAATACCCCAAGCCCAAGTTTGTTCCTCAAAAGGAGAAGTATGAAAATACTCTCCCCGAGGGAACAAAATCTCAAGATGACCTTCCACCACAAGACCCCAAGGTCAAGGGCAGGAACAAGCTTCAAGAGGACATTGACTCTTATGAAGATGAATCCCGAGCTTTGGTGAAGTGCGTTCCCGAGGATACTACAAGCTCAACTTCTACAAGTGCCACTTCAACACCAAGGATCCCCATCAACTTGATGTGGGTCTGTCGGGACCCCGATCCTAAGCCGTATGAATCCAGCCTGTAACATGTCACACCACTTTGCGGCCTCATGCACGGTAACCCACGGCTGCCACCTTACCTTGCCCGGGACTGTTTGCGCCTTTTGGCTCACAAATATGAACATATCGCTAGCATTCACACGTCAAAGAGACCGGGTCGACATGACTAGTCATTGACCCAAGTGGCACAACTATATAGGGACATGCATACGTAACCCAACAATGCAGTTGTCGATCTTCAGCGTGTGTAGACGAGTCATAGCAAGCTACAAGGACTCCATTACGCCATGGGACATTAATGTCATCACTACACGTAGAAGGGTCATAGCAGGCTACAGGGACTCCATTACACTGCGAGACATTTTCCGAAGGGATATACACAACAGCAAAGAAGGATACACGCCGGTCTATCAATGTGTCCGGAGCATGTGACGCCCCCAATTTTGACCGTACGCTAAACATACACGCAATGCGTACGATCAACATTAGGGACTCACTAATCAATATCACAACATTCCTCTCGACACAAAATTAAAGTCTTACAGCTTCATATTACAAGCCAGGGGCCTCGAGGGCTCGAATACAAAGCTCGACAAATGCGAGTCAGCGGAAGCAAATAATATCTGAGTACAGACATAAGTTAAACAAGTTTTTCCTTGAGAAGGCGAGCACAAACATAAGCAGCGGATCGAAACAGGCGAGGCCTCCTGCCTGGGAACCTCCTAACTACTCCTGAGCGCCGGCGTTCTCCACGTAGGGGTAGGCTCTAGTGGTGGTGTAGTAGTCGTCTCCGGTGTACTCCATCTCCTGGGCTCCATCGTCTGAACGCAGAACCGTATCGAAGCGAAAAAGGGGAGCAAAGCAAAGATGAGTACTCATCCAAAGTACTCGCAAGACTTACTTAAGAACTAATCTAATTATGTATCATTTTCAAGGAGTGGGGTTATATCTGGACTGACTGCAGAAAGCAAGAATAGGGGGAAGGCCTAGTCCTATCGAAGACTAGCATCTTCAGCATCTTGCAGCATTAGAAGAGAGTAGACAGGTAATCACTTACAATCATATTATTGTATCAATTTTATTAAGTAACCACGCCCAGAGATCCTTCCTCGACTCCCTACGAGGAAGAAATCCCAGAGCCACATTCCATTTCAAATTAAATCACAATTATAGTTCTATAAGGTCAAGGTACAACTCCAAGTCGTCCTGTTACCGCGGAAGCAAATTGGAATAGATAAGTTCTTCCCTGCAGGGGTGCACCGGATTTCCAACACGCTTGATCAGCTCCGCCTGGACACACTTTCTAGGGTAATGCCCGGCCTCAGGATCCAAAACATCGTCGCCCCACCTAGACTCAATGAAGAGGCCATCCCACCGGTCTAAATCCTAAGCGTGCAGGTTCGTGGGACCACTTGCCCTTGCACTCCTGCACGATGCGCACGCGGCCGGAAATAGTCCTAGCACCCCTTAGTAACAAGCGCATTGCGTTCCAGACCAATCCGGCGCGCGCCACTCCATTGCTGACGTTTGAAGAGCTTCGGCTGATACAACGACGCTGATTACCCATAACTATTCCCAAGTGAAGGTTTAGTGCGAAAAAGGTCAAACGACCAACTGAGATCAAATACCCAACCCGTTAGCAATTTATTAGTGCGGGCAAGCGCGAACAAAAAAGCAGTCCGTCACCCCGCCAATATCTCTCGGGTGCCTTACCGGCGCACCCCACCAAATCTTCGGATGCCTCACGGCGCATCCCACCAAATCTTTATTGCACGGGTACCCTTGGGGTCGACCCGTCTCAGAACTGTCGGGAACTCATGTCCACCTCAACAGGGTGGTACCGCCTGTCCCTTCAGTCCCATCTCTCACATGTAATTCAGTAACAAGTCCATGTGGCTGTGTGTCAGTGCCCTAAGTGAACATCCGAGGAATCACTCTCGAAGTATCACACTTGGGTTATGTGAGGTGATGTGTCGGTAACGGCTTGTCAGTCATGAGGATGACCGAGGCTTCTGTCTTCAAGTCCTTGGTGTCGATGATGATGAAATCAGGGGTAACGACAATAGTAAACTGGGAGTCTCAAGGGGATAATACCCATACCTAGACAACAACAGTATATGAAAGCACGTATGAAGGTAGTACTCAAAAACAGGCTAGGCATCAGAATAGGTGTTGTTAAATATAGTAGCAAAATCTAATGCAAGCATGAGGGAGAAAGAATAGGTGATCTCGGAATGATCAAGGGGGATTTTTCTTGCCTTGCTGCTCTGCGGCAAAAGGCTGATCGTCGGTGACGTAGTCATACACAAAAGCATCGTCGGCAGTCTCGAGGTCTATCGAGAGAGGAGGGGGAAGATACAGTAAATACAAAGCAAACAATGCAACACAATAAAAGACATGGCGATAAGCTGTGCCAGGTGTGTCCTAACACAGTGTTACACGATACCGAGAAAGGGGGAACCCATCCGTAAAAGTTTTCCCGGTTCCGGACAAATATCGAACAGATGACCGGAGAGGGGTATGTTCCAGGTTTGCGGTGCTAGAGGCATGGGATAGCTACGGTGCAGTGCAGGGTTGCCTAAATCATGTCTAAACCATTTTAGTTATTTTAGGATTAAAGTTAGAATTAATTAGTCAGTAGTTATGCACTATTTATTTATCAGATACAGGCAAAAAGTTGCATGTTCAGATATCTAGAGGCGTGTGACAAATGAATGGACGGCATATTGGGATTTGTGGTATTTGTTTGATCAACTTTCATAGATAAATTATTTTCATCGGAGTTACGGTTTAAAAGATATGATTTTTCTAAGTTTTAAACATTTTCTGAATTTTCCAGAACTAATTTAATTCGAAATTATATTAAATGCTATGGGTACACAGAAGTGTACCCAGATATGTGCAACAGAGGCTGGTAGTGGGTCCCAGTTGACTGCTGAGCCAGCTATTAACTGGAGACTTTGACTGGTCAAAGGGGCCCAGGGGTCCCACATGTCATTGTCTGGGCACTGCCCAGTCAGCACATTGACTAGTCAACTGGGTCCAGTGGGACCCAGTTGGGAGTGACTGTTTAATTTAAATGAGTTTTATTTAATCTAACCAAATAATTAGTGATGTGGGGCCCGATTGTCAGTGACCCAATTTAGTTAATAGGTTAGTTAAATTAAACCTAATGCTACAATACCATGGCCCATGTGTCAGTGTGGGTCAGAGGGATATTAGGCCCTAATGGCCTGACGGGTGGGTCCCGTCGGCGTTTAAACGTCGGTGCGCGTGCCCGTGACTAAACCGACGGCGACGACGCGCGAGACATTGCCGGAAAACATGCACGAGGCACGGTTGAGGGCATTCTTGGGTTCTACGGGACGGGCGCGATGTGCCGCGTCCGATGGTGGCCGTGGTTGGCGCGGGGGTGGGCGGAGTCGACCGTGATGAACGGCGGCGATAGAGGGGAGGCGGTGCGGGCCGGCGAGGGGAGCGGAGTGGGGGAGGGCCGGAGTCGACCGCGACGAACGGCGGCGACAGAGGGGAGGCGGTGCGGGCCGGCGAGGGGAGAGGAGTGAGGGAGGGCCGGTGCCCACATCGGCGTGCAGGGGGGCTAGGGCGGCGAGGCACGGTGGCGACCGACGGGGAGGAGGCGGAGGAGCGACGCCGGCAAGGTCAAGGCGGCGGGGTCGGGCGGCGAACACGGCGGGGCTCGGCCTGATACAAATCGGGGCGAGGGGGAGGCGACGGGCCACCGGCGACGGTGACGAGGAGCGTGACGGTGAGGGGCGACGGAGGCACGGCGGGGAGGCGCCGGGGAACGGGGCACGGCGGGGTCTAGCGAGGCGGCGGCGACAGGCTCCAGAGGGAGGGAGAGGGGATCGGGGAGGGAGAGTGGGGAGCGACTGGCTAGGGTACGGCCGCTGGGGGGTTATGGGGGCGCCGGGGTGGGCTGGGCCAGCCGGTTCGGGCGGCCGGTTGGGCCAGGCCCAATGGGGGGGTGTTGATCTTTTTCTTTTTCTTTATACCTTTAGTATTAGTTTTCTGTCATTATTTATATTAGTTAGAAAAACTCATTTGTAAAGAATATGCCATATGTCCCAATATTTATTTTGCATCTTTGGACTCTGCCAAAAAAGTCTTATTTATACATAAATTTGGTTTGACATTTTAATTAATTAGAAAGGCCTTTAATTAATTGTTTTGTTATTGTTCTAATTATTTGAGGTACTCAAGTATTTTATTTAAAGTTGGATAATTGCATTATTATTATCTAGGGATTATTTTCCACAAGATGAACATTTTAGTTCACATGTTTGAGCATTTAAATATTTTATTTTATTTTAATTTGAATTTGAGTTGGATCATTTCTTTAATTGCATTTTAATTATGATGATCATGATGACATGGCATTAATAGTGTGGGGTTACTGTGGCCTAACACCGGGGGTGTTACAGAGCAATAGCAAGCTACCAAGGCTCATGGAAGCACAAACCGACATTTCTCCATAAACAAGGCTACTAAAGGCACACAACTAGGTGACGAATCCCACGCATACCAATGCATTTCAATCACACACGCACTATGCACGATATGCGTAGATACAAGATGGCATCACAACAAAACTCTACAACATAACATTTATTTAGGAGGCTCCGAAGAGCGAACGTAGTATAATGTTACATGCAGGAGGGGTCACATGACCCAAAATTCAGATCATACAAACAACAAGCGGAAGTTACACGTCTGGGTACAGACATCTATTAAAAGCGGCTGGAAGAGCCTAAAAAGCTACAACGACCCTACCAAAGGACCCAGACTCCTGTCTAGATTTCCTAGCTATTTCGTCGATGTCAACGTCAGAAGAAACATAAGTGAACAACGTCTATCTCTGCAAAAATGCAAATAAGCAACAGTGAGTATGAAGGTACTCAGCAAGTCTTACATCATAACTATCTACATATGCAACATGGATCAATGAACGAAATTGTGGGGTTTACTGCAGAATGCCATCTTTGACCTTTGGCTATCCTAGACTACGACAAAGTATCCAATATATCACTACTCTCTCGTCTCCCTACGAGAGAGAGCACACACAAGTCCACATGTTCACCATCTCAATACACCACTATGGATCCTCTCTCGTCTTCCTACGAGAAACCTTCCATAGCACCCACACTTGTTTTGTGCATTTTAGAGTATCCACTTAAAGTTGTCTACGGAAGCCCAGCGAGGGAGTCGGCCACAGACGTTAACCTTCAACGACTCTAGCCCAAGGCAGTGTCCTAACTGAGTTGGTCACCACAATCAAGAATCCGTCCATGTTTCACGATTCAGAGTTAGAAGTTGTGTATAGGGCCCCAAGCCGGTCCCGGTTGGGCCGTGCAATCAGTTCGCAGGACCGACCACATCCTATCAACGTTTCGAACTAGTGCAACTCCTGGATTAGGTTAATAGGATGAGAGGGGTTGAGTTACCGGAACTCAATGTGCGGTAGTAGGTAGTCTTGGAACACAAACACGAGACTCAGTTCCTATGAGCAGCTTCAATGAGACAACCCACCATGTACTCCTACATGGCCTCTCATCGCTACCTTTACCAAAACAGGTTCAACACTTAACCGTCATCATCAGGACACATCCATTTCACTCCAGTTCATCACCGAGATGAATCAGACTTGACAAAACTATAAGCATAGCAAGCACAATAGGGTTATGACACAACATGGCTCAAGCATCTACCAGGTATGCTAGGTTGCTTTGTTTAGCTATTTACTGTGAGAATGACAGTTCATGCAAAGGAGTGGGTTTAGCTATCGAAACACAAGCAACAGTTGAATCTTTTGTCCTAATGCATTGAAATGAGAGAAAGAACGAGAGAGCGGGATTGTATCGAATATGCTGAAGCGGGGTTGCTTGCTTGTTTATCAGAAGAACTCTGCTATTCTTCGATGTCGTTGCTAACTACGTCTTGCAAGTCTATCGACAAGATCGAACAAGGTATAATTAAACACGACAAATACTTCACAATGATGCGTGATAATGGCATGACAATATGTTGCCGGTTTGAGCTAATGCATCTATCAACAGGTTAAATGAAGAAGTTTTGAACCCAAGGTTCAAAATCAACTCCATAGGTGAAGTGGCCTATTGTGTTTGGAACAAAATGTCCAAGTTCTCCTATTTAGGTTGCTCTAACATGCACAAAAATGCCACAATCAGATTCATTGGATTTTTCAGATAAATTTCATATATAAATTATTTTAATCTGACTTACATATTATTTTCTATGAATTTTCGAAGTTTATATGATTTTCTGGAATATTTTTATTATAGAAATTCATTAATTGTGTCAGCATAGCATCATGCTGGTTTCAACAGGTCAACAACGCCAGCCTAGGTCACACCTGACCAGTGGGACTCACACGTCAGTGACACATGGATTAATCCCGCATTGACTAGGGTTTGACCCGCCCTGGGGGCTCACTGTCAGCGTCAGGGGGGCTAATTAAGAGGGGGATTAGGCCCTAATGGCCATGCCACGTTAGCACCCATTGGAGCAGGGCCGCCAGCAATCTGAACCGTGGTAGAAGTTCGCCGGAACATTGCTACGTGGTTCGGTTTGAGGCGCGGGTTGGTCCTACGGCGAGCTGGAGATGTGCCGTATCTAGTAGAGGCAACAGGGGATGCTAGCATCACCGGATTTGAGGCCGGTGACGAGATGAGCGGTCGTAGGAGTTCGGGCCATCTCTGTTACGGCACTGGAGGGCACGGAGGAGGGAGCTGGTGGCATCTACGGCTCCGCAGGAACGCGCTGAGCGCGGCTACATGCTCGGGAGCAAGCCTCACTTGCTTCTGCCACGACGGCATCATGGCCAGCGGCAGGGAGCTCAGATCTGGCAGAGACGCTAGCTACGACACGCAAGAAGAGCAACGGAAGGAGGGAGACGACTCGGCAACTCACCAAGGTTCCAACAGCAGTTACGACAATCTCGGTATGGTCCTGTGGCTAGCGAATTGGTGACTGCGGTCACCGAAGCCCGAGGTTCAAGAAGAGCTCGATGGCGATGCTGCAGGGGCCTTTGGCTTGATTCCTATGATGTGGAGATGCTATGCGAGGCCACGGAGACGATGAGAAGCTCAGGGGTGCAAAGCAGTTATGGTGACCGCGGGGTTCAGCGAGCGGCGGCGAAAGTGCGTTTGGTTGCGTGGGAGGAGAGAGAAGCAAGGGGAATGGATGAGCTCGGGGGAGAGAGGGAGCTCCACGGCTTCTCCGTGGCACAGGAGAGGCGAGGGGGAGGCAGGCATGCAGGGTGGATGTGACCTTGCGCATGGCCTCGCTCGCTGGGTGCGTGCCCCTGTCCTCCCGGCGAGAGGACAGGGGTGACTGGCAATGGGCCAGATGGGCAACTTCTCTCCTGGGCTAGGTAAGTGGCCAGGTGAGGCCCTATCTTTTTTCTTTTCTATTTTTCGGACATTTGTTTTGGTTTGTTAAAATATCAAACCATTTATAGAAATCCTAAAAATTGTTATGTGATCTAGGTATAATTAACTAGTGCCACATAACAAGTTTCAAAATTATTGGACTTTTATTTTAACTCAAATGCAAATAATATTTGGATTAACTCAAATGCCCAATATAAAATATTCCTGTGACAATAAAATATTGTATGACACTTTATCTCATGCCAATATTTTATTAGAACACTAGGGACATTTTCTTGGATGTATTTGAAGCAATTTTTCTGTTGCTTATTTGACAAAAAATTGCATAGTGAGGCTTGATAAAATCCTCATTTCAATTTCATTGAAATTTAAATGCATGCATGAATGCAATAGCAAACCAAGGAAAACTAGGGCTATGACAAATCACCCCCACTAAACAAGAATCTCGTCCCGAGATTCAGATTAGTTGAGAAGAGTGCAGGGTACTCAAGCCGAAGACGATCTTCGCGCTCCCAGGTTGCTTCATCCTAGGAATGGTGCGACCACTGAACCTTGAGAAACTTGATGTTGCAACGTCGAGTGCTGCACTTGGTTTCATTGAGAATATGAACATGATATTCTCGATATGAAATATCATCTTGAATATCAAGCGTTTCGTGGTCTACTTCACGGATAGGATCCTTGAAGCAACGCCTGAGTTGAGAAACGTGGAAGACATCATGAACTTTGGAAAGTTGCGAGGGTAGTTCCAATTGGTAGGCAACCTCTCCTCATTTAGCGAGAATGCGAAAAGGACCAATGTAACGAGGAGCCAATTTGCCTTTGATACAAGGTGAAACCCGAAGGTAATCCTTCTCACCAACTTCATAACTTACCTCCTTATGACGACGGTCATATTGGCTCTTTTGACGAGATTGGGCGGTTTTCAAATTCTCACGAATGATGCGAACTTTCTGTTCTGCATACTGGATCATATCCAGTCCAAAGAATTGTCTTTCACCGGTTTCTGACTAGTTTAATGGTGTTCAACATCTTCGTCCATACAACACTTCAAAAGGAGCTTTGCCCAGACTAGACTGGAAGTTGTTGTTATAGGCAAACTCGGTGAATGGAATACATTTCTCCCAGTTCGTTCTGAATGAGATAACACATGCCCTGAGCATATCTTCAGGAATTTGATTGACTCTTTCTACTTGACCACTTGATTGAGGGTGATAAGCGGTGCTAAAGGAGAGATGGGTTCCCATAGCATTGTGGAAACTTTCCCAAAATCGAGAAGTGAAAAGATTTCCACGATCAGAACAGATCTCTAGAGGAACACCATGAAGAGAAACTATTTGAGAAATATACAAATCTACTAATTAACTAGCAGTTATACTTTCTCGAACTGGAGGGAAATCAACATTTGATAGGAGATCGATGACCACGAAGTTGCCATCATTCCCTTTCTTAGTCTTTCGAAAGCCGGTGATGAAATCCATACCGAACTTGTCCCATTTCCACTCGAGAATAGCCAAGGGCTGAAGGGTGCCAATAGGCCTTTGAAGCTCTGCTTTAACGCGACGACAAACATCACAATTAGCACTGAACCGAGCAATTTCTTTCTTCATCCTAGTCCACTAGAACCTCTGGCGTAGGTCCTGATATGTAACGGCCCGGGACCGACGCTCCAGAAGATTCCCCTTTTATTCCATTGTCGTCTTGTGTTTCGTTTGGTTGTTGCATTCATCATCGCATAATTCGCATCATCTGCATGGCATCATCACTCGTTTTCCAAAACTTGCATCCGTTTGTAGTTGGCGGTTCTCTCCGTTCGTGTTGTCGACCGTTTCGGGACCAACCACACATGCATGCGCCCACGACATCGAAAAAATGTTTTTAAAGTGCGTATGAAATATTTCCGGATCGAGTCGAAAGTACTCGTGCGGTCTTGATTTATGGTAGGTGGACCGCCTGCCAAATTTCGTCGGATTCCGAGTTCGTTTGATACCCGAACGGTCGCCCATAGCGGCACCATCCTCGGTTATTTAGCGGACGTTTTTGGTTTTCCAAAATTCTGTCATGGGCTCACATCTCCTTCTCTCCACAGCCCACTAGCCCACCTAACACCTACGCCTCCAACCGGAGCCGTCCGATCTCGATCGAAGGGCTCGAAACAGTGCAAAACCACCCTAACCCTAGACGCGCCTATTTAAGTAGCTCCCCATGCCATTTTCGGAATCCTAGCCTCCCATCTCGTTTCTCGTGCGCCCCAATCATCAGCCGCCACATCCTCCCACCTCTAGCACTGCCAGCCCGCCAGGCCCATCTGGAGGCCCGCCCGGGCCCGGGATACCCGTCACCGCTCGCCGAAGCCGTAGGCGCCCGAGCGCGCCCCTGTGCCAGGGCCTCGCTAGTGCCAGCGCCCGAGCCCCTCATCCCCGCTCCACTGCCTCGTCGCTAGAGGTCGTCGGACCGGCCCCGCAGGACCTCCTACTCCCTCTCTCTCCTTCTCCCTTCTCTTCTCTCTCCTCACTTTCCCCTAACCCCTTTATCTCTTCCCCACAGGTCTGCCATGGCTCCGAAGCTCCGCCTCTAGCCCTTCGTTCGCCGCCGCCGCCCAGATCCGGTCGGGGATTGCCGGATCCCGCTGCCCCAGCCCGTTTTCGGCCATCCCCGCCTCCGCCTCGCCTCCCACCTTTGTTCGCCTCCTGCGCGAGGGAGACGACGGGGTCAAGCCCCCGTTGACCGCTTCCCCGCTTCGCCGCCTCCAGCGCCCGCCAGCACGTGGGCTGCACCTCCTGTGTGGGCCTCGCAAGCCGGCGGCCCAGCTCCCCGCCTTTGCCCAGCCTTCCCTCCGACCGGGCCCAGCCCATGGGTGAGCACCCCGCTGCCCTGCTATCTTTCGCCTGCGGGCGTCATTTTGTATGTTCCGCCCATATCCAGTTTGGGCCCTGTCCAGATTCGGCCATGGTCGTCTTTTTCCAGTCTCTACAATTTTGCTAATTAACTAGTAAAACAGATTTACAAAAAAATCCATAATCTTCATGCATTTAATAACTTTTCAACCGTGCATTGTATACAAAAACTTTATATACGTAAAGTGACTAGAATTTCGTGTAGATTCACAATATTCAACTCTCACATGTGTTTAAGATGTTTAACCTGCTGTTTTCATGTAATTTGCATAAATGCCATGTAAAATGATTTATTTCATAACTAATAAACCATAGCTCCGACGCAAATGTTTTACATATGCAACTTGACTAGAAAAATGTGTAGAATCACTTGGTGACATTTAGTTTGCTGTTTAACAACTATAAAACATGCTTAGGATAGATCTGGACCGAAATCATAATATGCATATGAGGTCGTTCCGGAATTGTTATTCGTTGCTTTCGGCCTCGTTTCAAATTCATAGATGATATAGTTATGTATGCTTCATCATTTGCCATGTTAAACAACATTTAATATTGATGAGTACCTAAACGAGAGGGAACTAAATATTTCGAACATGAAGTTTCGTCAATATGCAACTTATTGCATATTGAACTTCTCTTAATGTGTAGTAGTTGTTTGTTGTTCTTGCCATGGCATGCCTTGCATAATTAAACTGGACATGCATCATATTTGTTTGCGCATCATATCATGCATATGTTGTGGTGTATCATGTGTTGATTGTTGTTTTCGGATTGTTCCTTCTCAATAGAGTTCAGAAAGCGTTCGGAGTGTGAGGATTCGTTCAACTACGTTGGTTCGTCTTCTCGATGGACTCGATCTTCTTTCGAGCGGGATCTTAGGCAAGATGACACATTTCCCTGGATACCACTACTATCACTGCCATGCTAGATGTCTCGTTTTTTATAGCTATGTCACGCTACCTACCACTTGTTTGACAAGCCTCCTTGCCATGAAAAGCCTCGAACCCCTCCACATCCCAGCAAAACCTTTGTTTGGCTATGTTACCGCTTGCTCAACCCTTCTTATAGTGTTTCTAGCTGCAGGTGCAATTGCTTCCATGTGTAAACATGGACATTCTTTTGTTATCACACTATTATTGCTATTTAATTTAATGCGCTTATACACTTGGTAAAGGGTGGAAGGCTTGGCCTTTTGCTCGGTGTTTTTTTCAACTCTTGCCACCCTAGTTACTTGTGAACCGGTGTTATGTTCCATAATTGAGCGCTCCTAACATGCTCGGGGTAGTTATGGGGACCCCCTTGATTTTTGTGTTAGGATAAAGCTTGTCTGGCAAGGCCCAACATTGGTACTACATTTGCCTAATAACTAATAAAATTGCCTAGGGACTTTCTGGGCCCCGTGGATTAATCAACCACCCGGGCCAATGCTTCTCATGAGTGTTGGTTCAAACTAGAGCACTGTGCAGGGCCACCCCAAGGCAACTTGAGTGATTTCTATCAGATCACCGTACACTAGCTTATCCGCCGTGTCCTGAGAACGAGATACGCGGCTCCTATCGGGATCGTCGACACGTCGGGAGGCCTTGCTGGATTTGTTTTACCTTTCTCGAATGTCTTGCGTGAGGAACTCTGATCTTCTTCAGGCTATCTCGAGGTGTCAGATTTCCTTTGGAATTGCCTAGGATGATCACGAGATCTGTGGTCGAGGCTATTTCCGCGGCGCGTGGTTAATTTGTGATGGATGAGTTGGAGCACCCCTGCAGGGTTAAATCTTTCGGAAAGCCATGCCCGTGGTTATGTGGAAAACTTGGATATTTTGTTTAACACCTAGTCATAGCAAACTTGAAGTAAACTCTAATAAAATAAACCAACTGTGTGCATAACTGTGACTGTCTCTTCTCGTGAGTCCTTATCCGAGAGAGAACACGGTGGGGTTATGTTTGACGCAAGTAGGTGTTCAGGATCACTTAGTGATCATTACTAGTTCACGTCCATTATGCGTAGACCACCAGACTTTACTTTCTATACTCGTAAGTTAGCCACTCAAATAAATGCTTAGTCGCATGCTGCAGCTTCACCACGTAACCATACCTCTCGCATTAAGCTTTAATAGTCTTGATACCCTTGGAAATGAGATTGCTTAGTCCCTGTGGCTCCTACAACAACAGTTGCAGGTACAGGTAATGCGGTGCTTTCACGTGAGAGTGATGCTTGTTTGATTTGGAGTTCTCTTCTTCTTCTTCATCGATCTAGGATGGGTTCTAAGGGCAGCCTGTGATAGCAAGGATGGATGTCATTTTATCGGTTGATTTCGTCCATAGTCGGACCCTGCTCTTCTGTATGATGTTTGAATATGTTGTTGTATTGATGTGATCTTGATATAGCTTGTGGCAAGTGTAAGCAAATTCCATATACTCATCTCTTCTATACATGTACTTTTAATGATATCCATTCTTGCAACACGACGAGATGCGCTTCTATCCCTGTCGAGGCCCTCGTGCCGAAATAAGGATAGGATCGCATGTTGGGCATGTCATGATACATTTTGGTACTATCGAGACGAATCATGAGAGGAGATTCATGAGCTTCCTTAAGGATCATTCCCCGAAGTTACTGCTTCTTAGGTACCACCAAGCGGTCCTCAAAGAATACAACACCTTGATCATCTAACGAGAAGGAACGAGCAACTCCCTTGGCAATGTTGCTCTTGATCCAGGAGATTTCGGTATCATGCTTCTCGGCTTCTATGATATGATCCTCAAGAGTTGGTTTTTCCACCAAGGTAGAAAGGGATCCTCGAGGAACAATGTGAAGATTTAGCTTACGGAATTCCTCCTGGAGAAGTGGTTGACTTTGTAGCAACACGAGGTTGTTACAATAGGATTTACGACTTATTGCATCAGCCATGACATTGGCTTTGCCTGGGGTGTAAGATATTCCTAAGTCGTAGTATATAATCAACTCAATCGACAGCCTTTGCCCAAGATTCAAATCCGGTTGGGTGAATATATATTTGAGACTCTAGTGATCTGTGTATATTTCACAACAATTACACAGAAGGTAATGTTGCCAAGTGACAAGTGCATGGACTACAATGACAAGTTCCAAACCATGTGTTGGATAATTCTCCTCATGTGGACACAACTGTCGAGATGCATAGGCAATCACATGACGATCTTGCATAAGAATGCAACCTAGACCTTGTCACGAAGAATCACAGTAGATAACAAAGTCCTTTGTGAAATCTGGGGGTACAAGTACTAGGGCAGTAGTCAGTCATCTTTTCAACACCTAAAAACTTTCCTCACACTTAGGAGTCCACTTGAACTTCTTATCTTTCTTGAGGAGTTCAGTTAGAGGATTGGCAACTTTGGGGAAGTTCTCAACGAAGTGGTGAAAATAGCTCGCTAATCCAAGGAAACTCCTAACTTGCTTCACCGATTCAGGTTGAGTCTAATCAAGGAAAGCTTGAACTCTCTCGGGATTGGCAGCAATTGTTGGGGAACGTCGCATGGGAAACAAAATTTTTCCTACGCACACGCAAACCTATCCATGGTGATGAGCATCTACGAGAGGGAGAGTGGATCTACGTACCCTTGTACATCGCTAAGTGGGAAGCGTTAAGAAACGCGGTTGGTGTAGTCGAACTTCTTCGCGATCCAAATCGCCGAGCGTCCCGCGATCCAATCACAAACCGTCCCGCGAACTTGTCATGATCCATCCAGCGATCCAATCACGAACGTACCGTGGCCTTGATCACGATCCTTCCGATCTAGTACCGAACGGACGGCACCTCCGCGTTTAGCACACGTGCATCTTGATGACGATCTCCACCGTCTTGATCCAGCAAGAGGAGGTGGAGAGGAGAGAGAGTTCACCGGCAGCGTGACGGCACTCCGGTGATGGTGGTGGAGAGATTCCGGCAGGGCTTCGCCTAAGCGCTGCAGAAAACCGATCTAGAGGAGCACCGGTGGAACGGGTAGCACGTGGCCGTAAATTGTATTGTGCTAGCCCTGCCCCTCTATTTATATGTTGAGCCCTGGGGTCTAAACTTGGAGCAAAAACCTCTACAAGGTCGGTTTTGCCCGCACAAGGTCGGTTTGGCCCGCAAGGAAAGAGTCCAACTCGGATCCCTGCAGTCCCGCGCACAAGCGGTAGTACCGCTTCACGAGTGGTAGTACCGCTTCACAAGCGGTAGTACCGCCTTACTGCTTAAGGCAACAGCAAAACTTCCTTTTGCCCTTTCCAATACCTCGTGGGTTTTACCCCATTGGTCCATATAAAGTGTTGCTGCACCCGAACACTTCGGGAAACATCCGGAACCCCTTCCGGTTAATTCCGGAACCCTTCTAGAGATCAAAACACTATTATCACATATATCAATCTTTATCTCCAGACTCTTCCGGAGATCCTCGTCATGTCCGGGATCGTATCCGAGACTCCAAACATCCTTCAGTCACCACCATACATAACTCTATACTACCGAAACGTCACCGAACCTTAAGTGTGCAGACCCTGCGGGTTCGAGAACTATGTAGACATGACCGAGACACCTCTACGGCCAATAACCAATGGCGGGACCTGGATGTCCACATTGGTTCCTACATATTCCACGAAGATCTATCGGTCGAACCTCTATGTCAAGGATTCAGTTAATCCCGTATAACGTTCCCTTTGTTCTTCGGTATGTTACTTGCCCGAGATTCGATCGTCGGTATCTCCATACCTAGTTCAATCTCGTTACCGGCAAGTCTCTTTACTCGTTCTGTAATACAAGATCCTGCAACTAACAATTAGTCACATTGCTTGCAAGGCTTATTGTGATGTTGCATTACCGAGTGGGCCCCGAGATACCTCTTCGTCACACGGAGTAACAAATCCCAGTCTCGATCCATGCCAACTCAACAGACACCATCGGAGATACCTGTAGAGCACCTTTATAGTCACCCAGTTACATTGCGAAGTTTGATACACACAAGGCACTCCTCCGATATCCGTGAGTTGCATGATCTCATGGTCATAGGAACATATACTTTGACATGCAGAAAACAGTAGCAATAAACTGACACGATCATATGCTACGTTTGTAGTTTGGGTCTTGTCCATCACATCATTCTCCCAATGATGTGATCCCATTATCAAATGACATCACATGTCAATGGCTAGGAAACCCTGACCATCTTTGATCAACGAGCTAGTTCACTAGAGGCATACTAGGGACACAGTGTTGTCTATTTACCCACACATGCAATGTGTTTCCAATCACTACAATTATAGCATGGATAATAAACGATTATCATGAAAAAGGAAATATAATAATAAGCACTTTATATATTGCCTCTAGGGCATATTTCCAACAGTCTCCCACTTGCACTAGAGTCAATAATCTAGTTCACATCACTATGCGATTTACATGGTAATAAATCGAACACCCACACAGTTCTGGTGTTGATCATGTTTAGCCCTTGGAAGAGGTTTAGTCAACGGGTCTGCCACATTCAGATCCATGTGCACTTTGCTAATATTTATGTCCTTCTCCTCGATGTAGAACCGGATGGGGTTGAAGCGTCGCTTTATGTGTCTGGTCCTCTTGTGAAACCTTGGTTCCTTGGCTAGAGCAATGGCACCAGCTTACCGCTCCCCCGTTAAGAATAAATACGTATACGGTTTGCGATTTAGAATCGTCCGGATCAGTGTCAAAGCCTGCATCGACGTAACCCTTTACGACGAGCTCTTCATCACCTCCATAAACGAGAAACATGTCCTTAGTCCTATTAAGGTACTTAAGGATATTCTTGACCGCTTGCCAGTGCTCCATTCCAGGATCACTTTGAAACCTTCTAGCCATACTTATGGCAAGGCTGACATCGGGTCTTGTGCACAACATTGCATACATGATAGAGCCTATGGCTGAAGCATAGGGGATGACGCTCATCTTGTCTTTATCTTCTGTAGTCACTGGGCATTGAGTCTTACTCAACTTCACACCTTGTAACACAGGCAAGAACCCCTTCTTGTCCTGTACCATTTTGAACTTCTTCAAAACTTTATCAAGGTATGTGCTCTGTGAAAGTGCTATTAAGCGTCTCGACCTATCTCTATAGATCTTAATGCCTAATATGAAAGCAGCTTCTCCTAGGTCCTTCATTGAAAAACTCTTATTCAAATATTCCTTCACGCTTTCCAGCATTTCTATATCGTTTCCGATCAGCAATATGTCATCCACATATAACACTAGAAACGCTATAGAGCTCCCACTCACTTTCTTGTAAATACAAGCTTCTCCATAAACTTATATACACCCAAACGCTTTGATCACTTCATCAAAGCGCTTATTCCAACTCCGAGATGCTTGCACCAGTCCATAAATGGATCGCTGGAGTTTGCAAACTTTGTCAGCATTCTCTGGATCGACAAAACCTTCGGGTTGCATCATATACAACTCTTCCTCAAGGAAACCGTTGAGGAACGCCGTTTTGACATCCATCTGCCAAATTTCATAGTCGAAATAAGCAGCTATTGCCAACATGATTCTGACAGACTTAAGCATCACCATAGGTGAGAAAGTCTCATCGTAGTCAACTCCTTGAACTTGTGAAAAACCCTTTGCCACAAGTCGAGCTTTATAGACAGTGACATTACCGTCCGCGTCTGTCTTCTTCTTATAGATCCATTTGTTCTGAATGGCCTTTCGCCCTTCAGGTAGTACTTCCAAAGTCCATACTTTGTTTTCATACATGGATCCCATCTCAGATTTCATGGCCTCTAACCAGTTATCGGAATCCGGGCCCATCACTGCTCCTCCATAGCTCGGAGGTTCATTGTTGTCCAACAACATGACTTCTAAGACAGGGTTGCCGTACCACTCGGGAGTAGTACGCGTCCTTGTCGACCTACGAGGTTCAATAGCAGCTTGATCTGAAGCTTCATGATCATCATCATTAACTTCCTCTTCTACCGTCGTAGGTTCCACAGAAACATGTTTCTGCGCTGCGCTACTCTCTGGTTGAAGTAAAGGTTCAATAACCTCACCAAGCTCTATTTTCCTCCCACTCAATTCTTTCGAGAGAAACTCTTTCTCAAGAAATGTTCCATTCTTAGTGACAAACACTTTGCCTTCGGATCTGAGATAGAAGGTATACCCGATTGTCTCTAGGGCATATTTCCAACAGTCTCCGGGTGCATAACACAACGTAGCTCTAGGTCAAGCCCTTTCCTGAACCTTGTTTGCTTCTTGGCATCAGTGGATAATTCTTCGGGTGCATAACACGCAAGGCTTCCAAATTCACGACTATAGGCATCCACATCCATCCTGCCTTGGATCAGGTTGCAAAACTCTTCTTGCTTACGATCTATCAGGGCATGCGGAATATGATGCTCGCAAAAGGCCTCACAGTATTCTTCCCATGAAGTAACTTGGCTGGCAGGTCGCATGGCCTCGAAGTTCTCCCACCATAGACTGGCGGAACCTTCAAGGTGATATGTGGCATAGGTAATCTTGTCTCCTTCAACCACGTTTGCATAATGTAGCTTGTTGTTGAAGTTACGGAGCCAATCATATGCGTCCAATTGCTCAATGGAGTGTTGGAAGGTGGGCAGTTGCAATTCGATGAAGTCTTTGATGGATACTAGCTCATTGTGCTAATGGGCTGTATTTTGCTCGATGTGCTCCAACAAACGGTTGGTAGCACGCTTGTTCCTCTCAATTTCTAGCATAACCTTTGCCAACGAGGGTTGGTCAGGAGGATCTTCTTTGTCTCTACCACCTCCATGGTTATGACTACGAACAACAGGTCTCCAGGTAACTGGCGACATCCTGAAGGAAACAACCAGGGTTCAGAATCAAGGAAGAACACCAGAACAAATCTAAACCTAGAAGAACTCGGACAACATAACGGTTGTACGGGCATGAAATATGAGGCAACCTGCAGAAGATTTGAGCAGCATAACAACTCCACATCATGGTTCAAGGCACAAGAAGAACATATGCATCACTTCTCACAACTCTGATGGAACAAGACTCATCACATGGCCATCCTATGAGTCTGTGGTCCAGTAACTCGTCATCCTAGCAGATAGATAAGAAGCCTAGTCCTTAATCCCCGTAGAAGAAAGAGGGTGACTCTGAATAGAGTAACTTGAGGAAAGGAGTAAAAAGATCCTTACGTTCCCTTCCATAATAAATTCCCTTATATAACTTAAGCATTACTAGACTCAACATCGACGAGTTTGGCTTCGTAAACCTATAGATAGTTCAGCTCTAATAACAACGTTGTCGAGACCCCAATCCTAAGCCATATGAATCCAGCCTGTAACATGTCACACCACTTTGCGGCCTCACGCACGGTAACCCATGGCTTCCAAATTACCTTGGCCAGGACCGTTTGTGCCTTTTGGCTCATGGATATGAACATATCGCTAGCATTCACACGTCAAAGAACCCGGGTCGACATGACTTGTCAAAGACCCAAGTGGTACAACCGTACAGGGACATGCATACGTAACCCATTAATGCAGTAGTCGGTCTTCAGCGTGTCTAGACGAGTCATAGCAAGCTACAAGGACTCCATTACGATGTGGGACATTAATGTCATCACTGCACGTAGACGACTCGTAGAAGGCTATAGGGACTCCATTACACTATGAGACATTTCCCTAAAGGGACAGACACATCAGCAAACAAGGATACACGCCGGTCAATCAATGTGTCCGGAGCAGTAGCAAACTACCAAGGTTCATGGAAGCACAAAGAGGCATTTCCCTGTAAAGAAGGCTACTAAAGGCACACAACTAGGTGTCGTATCCCACACATACCAATGCATTTCAATCATACACGCACTATGCACGATATGCGTAGATACAACATGGCATCACAACAAAACTCTACAAGATAACATTTATTTAGGAGGCTCCGAAGAGACAACATAGTATAATGTTACAAGTAGGAGGGGTCACATGACTCAACATTCAAATCATACAAACAACAAGCGGAAGTTACATGTCTGGGTATAGACATCTATTAAAAGCGGCTGGAAGAGCCTGAAAAGCTACAACGACCCTACCAAAGGAGCCAGACTCCTGTCTGGATTTCCTAGCTATTCCGTCGATGTCAACATCAGAATAAACATAAGTGAACAACGTCTATCTATACAAAAATGTAAATAAGTAATAGTGAGTACGAAGGTACTTAGCAAGTATTACCTCAGAACTATCTACATATGCATCATGTATCAATGAACATGATTGTGGGGTTTACTGCAGAATGCCAGCTTTGACCTTTGGCAATCCTAGACTACGGCAAGGTATCCAACATATCACTACTCTCTCGTCTCCCTACGAGAGAGCACACACGAGTCTACATGTTCACCATCTCAATACACCACTATGGATCCCCTCTCGTCTTCCTACGAGAAGCCATTCATAGCACTCACACTTGTTTGGTGCATTTTAGATTACCCACTTAAAGTTGTTTGATATGTCTCCAATGTATCTATAATTTATGAAGTATTCATGCCATGTTTATAATAATTCCATATGATTTTGGTATGATTTTATTAGAACTAACCCAGACTGACGCTGTTTTCCATAGAACTACCATGGTGTCGTTTTTTGTGCAGAAATAAAGTTCCCAGAATGGGATGAAAATTTACGGAGAATATTTTCGGAAAATATAAAAAATACTGGAGGAAAAAGATATCGAAGAGGAGTCCCGAGGGAGCCACAAGCCACCAGGGCGCCCCATAGGGCGCGCCCCCTTGCTTGTGGGCCCTTCGGGAGTCCCCTTAACGTGATTCCAATGCCAATTACTCCAATAAATCCAGTAACCCCCAGAAAGAAACCTAGTTCAGGAGTTCCGCCGTTGCAAGCCTCTGTAGCCACAAAAAACCAATCCGGAGCCCGTTGTGGCACCCTGTCGGACGGGGAAACCATCACCGGAGGCCATCTTCATCATCCCGACGGTCTCTAGGACGAGGAGGGAGTAGTTCACTCTCAGGGCTGAGGGTATGCACTAGTAGCTATGTGTTTGATCTCTCTCTCTCATGTTCTTGAGATGACACAATCTTGATGTACCGCGAGGTTTATTAATATAGAAAAATCATATGGAGTTTTCCCCTCTCTATCTTCTTGTGATGAACTGAGGTTTCCCTTTGAAGTTTTCTTATCGGATTGGGTCTTTAAAGGATTGGAGAACACTTGATGTATGTCTTGTGATGGGATATCCATGGAGACAATGAGATGATCTATTGATCCACTTGATGTATGTTTGGGTGATCAACTTGTGGGTTCTGTGACCTTGGGAATCTATGCATAGGGGTTGGCACACATTTTTGTCTTGACTCTCCCATAGAAACTCTGGGGCACTCTTTGAAGTTCTTTATGTTGGATTGAACATGATGAATCTGAAATAGTGTGATGCATATTTTACAAACAAGCCCATGGGTACTCGTGGTGACATTGGAGTATCTAGGTGACATTAGGGTTTTGGTTGATGTGTATCTTAAGGTGTTATTTTTGTACGAACTCTACGGATGTTTGTGACACTTATAGGGATAGCTCATAAGATTGATCGGAAAAGATAACTTTGAGGTGGTTTCGTACCCTACAATAAATTTTTCATTTGTTCTCCGCTATTTGTGACTTTGGAGTGAACTCTTTGTCACACGTGAGGGATTTTCATGTGATTCAACTATGTCAGTACTGTTGAGAGAACTTGCACTAGTGAAAGTATGAACCCTAGGACTTGTTTCTAAGCATTGCAATACTGTTTTTGCTAACTTTTTTCATTAGTTACATTGCTGTTTTTATATTTTCAGATTACAAAAACCTATATCTACCATCCATATTACACTTGGATCACCATCTCTTCGCCGAACTAGTGCACCTATACAATTTACCATTGTATTGGGTGTGTTGGGGACACAAGAGACTCTTTGTTATTTGGTTGTAGGATTTTTTGAGAGATACCATCTTCATCCTATGCCTCCCATGGATTGATAAACCTTAGGTCATCCACTTGAGGGAAATTTGCTACTGTCCTACAAAACTATACGCTTGGAGGCCCAACATGAGTCTACAAGAATAAGGTTGCGTAGTAGACATCAAGCTATTTTCTGGCGCCGTTGCGGGGGAGGTGAGTGCTTGAAGGTATGTCTTTAGATCTTGCAATCAAATCTTTAGTTTCTTGTTTTTCACTAGTTTGGTTTCATAAAATAAAACTACAAAAAATGGAGTTTAGGTTGCATCAATTGTTTCGTCTCTTTAATGTCTTTCGTGAAAATGATGGTTCGGAAAATTGTGCTCAGTTGGTTGAGGAAGAATTTACGAGAATACTTGATGAGAATTCCTTGAATGATGAGCATGATTGCAATATTGCTAGTATGAATTCTTTGAATATCCATGATGCTAATGATATGCAAACCACAAGCTTGGGGATGCTATGCTTGATGAAGTGATATTTTTAGTCCCCCATGTTTTGATGAGAAAATTTATTATAATTATGTAACATCCCAAATTTTGGAATGTTATAATAAATATTAGAATGAATTTTTGTTTGTTTGAGTGATTGATTTGAGTGAAATTTGAAACTTTTTGAAACTTTTGAATGAGAGGGAATAAAATGACTTTCCCCTTTGTGTTTGATTTCAAATTCCTACATTTCAAATCAGTGAGAGAAGATGACATGACTTCTTCAATATAAAAAAGATTTGAAAAATTTAATTTGGAAACTACTTGAAAATTTCTGATATGGAGATCACTTTCATATTTGAATTTCCTATTTGAAGTTTGAAAGTATTCAAATCCCTTGACAACATTTGAGAGGAGTGACATGACACTCCACACCAAGGGCATCTTGGTGAAATATTTGAACAATAAAACCAGGGGGTTATTTGAAAAATTATTGCAAAAGAATTTAAAATCAATTAGGAATTTTGTGAAAATATTTTTTTTAAAGTATTCATTTTGACAAAGGAAAAATGTTCATTAAATAGCATTGATTCCCCCGATCATTTTGATATATATATATATATTTCCTATTATTGGAAATGTTTTGAATGCCTTAAAGCGTGTTAAATGCTCTGGAAAAAAGAAACAAATTAACGGGTTATTAAACCGGCCGGCCCACCTACCCTTAACCCCCTCCCGAAACCCCTCCAAATCGGTCACCGACGTTGATGACACTGCCCTCTCCCTCACTGACAAGCAGACCCCACCGCCCGACCGAGCCATCTCCGCGCTCGTCTCCCTCCCCGTGCCCTGACCTCGCCGGAGATCTCTCCTCCCCTGATCTCGCTCCCCTTTCCTTCCCCGACCCTCCTGACTTCTCCTATAAATAGAGGAGCTCGGCCTCGTTCGATTTTGCAGCCCAGACCCCGAGCTCTCCTCGTCAGAGTGCCGCCCATCACATCGCCGGAGTTCCAGCCACCACCGAAGCTCTGTGAGCACGTGCCACTCACCACCGTCACCCCCATGCTCCTCTGGCCCCGCCCATCAACACCGTAGACTCGCCGCCATCGCCTGGTGCCCTCGCCTTCGCCGGAGATCCTCCGGAATGCCGTGCCGACGCCACGCCGGAGCTCCGCCTCCACCCGAAGCTCTAGGAGCTCGCCCCTGTCATCCCCAGCCCCAACCGACGCCACCAACGGACGCCGAAGGTCCGCCGCTGTCGACAGGACCCCTCGGACGTCGTCCCCGACCACCGGAGCCACCTCCACGTGCACCACCGAGCCCCTGCCTCGCCGGAGTTGACCTCCACCTCGGTGAGCTTTTCCCCTCCGTCCGATCTGTTTGAACGGCTCAGATTAGAAGCCCCATACCCCTTCGGTTTAATTTAAATGAACCGCCCGGTTTTCTGTTTAGTTAGTTAGACCAAAATATTTTCTTTAAATATCGTCCGTCCGCTCGTTAGCACCCACGCGCACACACCTCCAGCCAATCAGAAGCCGCCACGTAGCACCCCTGTTTGTTAGATTAGGATTTTATTTTCTGTTTTATTTTCTGAAACAGAATTAGTTCTATTTTTGTTTCCTTTATATCTTTTATGTTTTTTGGTGTTTTAATTTGATTCTTTTTGCATTGTGTCAAAAATTTGGTCTAGTTTCTGTAGATATAAAGATTGACCAAATTTGAATAATTTAAAATTGATTCAAACAGATTTGATTCAAATGTTATTTTCTGAATAGTTTGAGTTTAAATATTTATTTTGAGTTGACTCTTTTTGCTACTGGTCCTTAGTGATCTTAGTTATTAGTAGGTAGAATTTGAGAATTTTTAGAATATCTTAAATTAGTATTTCTAACAGAACAGATTCTGTTTTAGTTCTTTTAGGTTTATTTATATTTCTTTTGTTTTAAATAGTTTTAATTTATTTTCTTTTATATTAGTTGATAGGTTTTAGAAAGTTTTTTGTTAGATAACAGTAGCCCTTCAAACAAATATTATTTTATTAGTTGATTGCATGAAAATCAATTCTAGTTCAATTATAACTTGCAATTTGATTTTCATTGCTAGTTTGATCCACTATTTGAAAATAGTTTCCACAAATTGTTTTATAAGTTTGATTTTTTGTTAATCTAAGTTTAGACGAGAAACAATTTGTATTATAGTTGAGATTGTTGTGGTTTGAGCCAAGGATGACCTTGTTTTATATCAAAAGAAGAATCTTTATAAAAGCTTTTCAATTAGTTCTTTTTGCAAAATAAGGATTTATGAGAAAAATACTTTCTGTTAATTATTTGCTTTAAAATTTGTTTTTCTTTTATTAACTTGGTGTTTTCTTGCTGATATGTTCTAGTTGTTAAAAACTTATGTTGCTAGAGTATTGTTTTCTTAGTTCTTAGTTGTTCTGCAAAAGTAATTTTTTTTACTAAGTAAAATATTTACTAAACTACTTTTGATTATATTTTACTTTGTTTTGTGTTTTTACTTTTGAAAATATTTTTTTATTTGTAGAGAAAACCAACCTTAGTTGTGTTGATAAAAACTTTGTTGTTTTGAGTTTTGTCTTAAGTATTTCCTTCATCACAAACCCTTAGTGTTTACTCTTGTGTTATCCTTGTGTGTTATAATTGATTGCTAGTATGATTGCTTATATGAATGCAATGTTTGATTATGTAGATTTCCCTCGGAGAGTGACATATAGTTCTGTGAAGTATTTTCTGAGAGCGATATTATTGTTCATCAGCAGTACAGGCAAGTTCACTTTGACCATCTATTTCATACCTATGTTTTATTGCATGTAGTGACATCATTCAACAAATCCCTCCAGTAGTGTTATTGAAATTCTTGTAGTTGAGTAGAATGCATGAGGTAGGAACCCACCATTTGTTACTAAAGCCCCGGGAACGTTAGTTATTTTAATGCTATGCTAAAGTATACGGGGTCTGGTATGAGTGCTCGTGAGTGGTGTGAGAAGGAGGACTCTACGTCAAGACGACAACTTCATGAAGGCATCGTCAAGTCCTGCATCTTCAAGATCTCAAGACCTCGAGACTCGAGAAACAAGTTTTTCAATACACACTAATTGGTGAAGGATGGTTGATTGGGCATCCCTGGAGTAACCAGTGGATGGCCGGGATGCATGGAGAAGCGCCATGACATATCTCGGAAAGCTTCACCCAGACTCAAAGAGACAGATGAATACTTCATGCCCGGAAGCTTACCTGTGTAGAGACAAGTCATTATGGGCTCTGGCTTGGTTGATCTTTGTTGTGACTCTGGCTGGGCAGTGCTACGAGATGTAGTTGACGTTAGGATTGGATGGGCACTGACAGTAGTCAGGGAAACACTATGAAAGACCATGTTTCGTTCATCGTGTTCTCAAGCATCCGGCAGTGCGAGGACTTACCAGGAGGGAACGAATCTTGTGGGTAAAGTACACAACACTCTACAGAGTTAAACCTAATCGATTAGCCGTTTCCCCGGTTACGGACAATTTGAGCCTCTGGACTTGGATCTATCTCTAAACTCTCAACGCTGGACTGATAATTAATTGTGGGCAACTTATGATACTTGTGGGCATTAAGACATCGGTTGGCGAAACCATGTCATGTTAGGTAACCCTGTAGTGAAAATTCCTAATATTCCTTTGTAGTAGGAAAAGAAATAAAATCATCTTTTATGCAAAAACTCAGACACAGAGCCCCAAAGCCTTACTGCATATAGAATATTTTTATCTTCTGCTCTACTATGGTGATCTTGCCGGTACATTCAATGTACTGACCTACATGGCTGCAACGTCTTATGTTGCAGATAAGTTCTACGATGAGTAAGAGTACGATTCAGGGTTACGGTCCGCACTCAACCTGCCGTTGGTGTTATTGGGATCCACTCCTGTTGACCGCTTCCGCTGAAATTTTAAGGTATATATCAGTTTTACATTAATTACATGTGATTGCACTTTGATATATACATTGATGTACTGTGTGTGCCAGCATACTGATCCAGGGATGGCACAGAACACACAGAGGCTTGACTCGTTTTGAGTCGGGTCGCTACAGAAATGGTATCAGAGCACATGTTGACTGTAGGACGTGACCCTAGACAACTGGAAACCCATAGAACATGATATCTCTCAAAACCTTATTCTCAACTTTTACTTCTCATCCCTTATGAGTTTTACCAAATAGTTAGATAATACCCTTGTCCCTTTGACCACTCGGAGGAGTCAACCAATTGCCACGTCCACTAGGAAGGATATCGGACAACTGATGACTAACTCAGACAAAGATGTATTTCACTATGGGAGGAGCTATACAGACCTGAAGAAATTCAAGATCGTGAAGAATTTCCAAGATATTATGCCCCTAGAAGACCAAACCCCTGTTGTATACTTACGTTAGATAAGATGATTTATGAACTGTCATTTGTGTGTAAATTTTTTTGACAGCCACAACTAAAATCTATTTTCAAAACCATTGTTTGTATTGTGTGTATCCCCTCCTTTCTCTCTCTTACCCATCTCATCGCCAAAACCTTGAACCCAATAGATGACGAATGAAGCTGGACTCGTGTATTCTGGATCAATGACTTAGTTAGAGACAGAAGAATGGATTCAGAACATGGAGGATCATCTAAGGAGTAACCTTGTTGCAAGGAACGAGATGGTCCAGTATGCTTTTCGGTACGTTGCAGAAGGTGCTGCAAATTTGTGGAAGATGCATGAAGCTATCCATGATACACGAGCATCGATTACTTGGGAAGAATTCAAGATGACTCTGCAAAGGTCTCATGTTGTCACCAACACCTAGAAGCCCCGTTGCAAAGATGTGAAGAAGATTTGTGCATGCAAGATATGTGGAGAGATAGGACACCCCCAGGAAGAACACAAGGATAGATGTCCTTACTGTGAAGAAAATCACCCTGCTAAGGAATGCCCAACTGGGAAGGTGACCTGTTCCTTGTGTGAAGGAACCAATCACTACCCGACTCAATGCCAAATGTACCCCAAGGTACAAGAAGTCATCAAGTAGCAGAAGGAAGCCATGAAGGAAGCCTTCAGAGAAAAATTAGGAGAACTTGTGATGAAGGAAGATGTTGAAGACCCTAATGGAGAAGGGCTAACCAGATTTTACTCCAATGCCTGCTATTCATGTGGAGAAGAAGGACATTTCTCACAGGACTGTAAAAAGGAAAGAAAAGAGTATCTAGGAAACTTCCCGATAGAAGAAGTGGAGTTTGATCCACAGGAAATTGAAAGTTTGATCGGAACAAAGAAGCCCAGGAAGAGAAACCGAAGACGTTCTCAGAACAACCCAATTTCTGCAAAGAAGGATCTGAGTCAGATCATGTGTTTCCGGTGCAAGAAGACAGGACACTACTCCTACACCTGCCCGGAGAAGAAGGCTAAACATGGGTAGTTTGAGTTTTGGATTTTTTGGAAGTAATAGATGTAATTGGTAGCACTCTTATTCATTTTGAAGTTATGTAACGTAAGTCTCAAAGTTTGTAATAAATTCATGAGATCAATGGAATTTATGGTGTCATGATTCTCCTATGTTGAATTATATGAGTTGCTACCCCATGAACAAAGATCACGAACCAATTTCGAGGATATGAGAAAATATGGTCAATGCAGACATGAGTGCATTTCATTTCAAGTGTGATGGTAACCACAGGGATAAATGAATGAAGAAAATACCATTCATGTTAAGGAGTTTGGATAACTGAATACACGTGAAGAGAATGTGGAACCACCTCAAACTATCTGGATGATAACTTTTGTGACAAAGTACTTTTGAAGTTGGAATATTGGGAAAAGGAATGATTGTGATGAAACCATACCCATGGTTAAACAGACCAATGGAAAGGAAAATGAATTCCGCATAGTGGAATCAAGACAAGAGTAAGTCTATGATTTGTTACCTCAAGGGTATGATGGAGTGAACTGAAGGTAATGCTAGATATGAAATGATAGTAACCCCAAGAGTGAGTTAAAGCTATTCAAGTATTCAAGTGAACCCTCAACTCACTAACCTCAGGATTGATAAGGATCAAGCCCCACCTTTGTGAAGGAAGAAACTTGGAAGAAGCTACGACTGATCAGCAAACGTTTTTCTTAGGAGCATTACGAAAACTTGAGAGTTGTGAAGAAACGATAGATGTTTTATCCAGCTTGCAGAATCAATGGATTATTTTGAACTTCGTTCGTTGACAAGAGAAATTTCTGCAACGCTTGTGAGGAAGCCCAAGTGTTAGAATACGAGATTCACTAAACCTTATACAAGGTAATGATTTCAGTGCGACATGGCTTGGCCACCATGACGACTTACTCTTATCATTTCTCTTGCTATTCGGAATGGTAAATATGAGTGACTTACCCATAGTAAAGAGACGATGTTCTTTGAAGCTTTTGTTTAAGCCTTAGAATGGTATGATGAAAACCCCTTGTACATGGAAATTGCTGTCACACGTAGGAATTTTACGGTGAGGAATAAAGCCAAGATCCATTTCACTACAGGGTAACCACTAATGGTAGACAACCATGAGCTCTTCGATAAGTTATTTAGAATGATCACGAGACTTGTCAGTTAAAGAGACCTAGTATTCGGAGGAAATGCATTTTGTTATGAGATGACAAGATTTTGATATAATGGAAGAGCCTCATCGAGGGAGCCATTGTGAAGTATGTGAAGAGACATATGCACCCAGAGGACGGTCTTGATTTTGAAGGACCAGTAACTCTCATTTTAAATGTGGTAGATCCCACACCCCTTTGGTCAATAGATTTGCTAGAGGGCCCCCAAACCCTAACCTATTCTTTCTAGCCCTTTCGAATCTCGAGGACGAGATTCATTTTAAATGTGGCAGGTTTGTAACATCCCAAATTTTTGAATGTTATAATAAATATTAGAATGAATGTTTGTTTGTTTGAGTGATTGATTTGAGTGAAATTTGAAACTTTTTGAAACTTTTGAATGAGAGGGAATAAAATGACTTTCCCCTTTGTGTTTGATTTAAAATTCCTACATTTCAAATCAGTGAGAGAAGATGACATGACTTCTTCAATATAAAAAGATTTGAAAATTTTAATTTGAAAACTATTTGAAAATTTCTGATATGGAGATCACTTTCATATTTGAATTTCCTATTTGAAGTTTGAAAGTATTCAAATCCCTTGACAACATTTGAGAGGAGTAACATGACACTCCACACCAGGGGCATCTTGGTGAAATATTTGAACAATAAAACCAGGGGGTTATTTGAAAAATTATTGCAAAAGAATTTAAAATCAATTAGGCATTTTCTGAAAATAATTTTTGTAAAGTATTCATTTTGACAAAGGAAAAATGTTCATTAAATAGCATTCATTCCCCTAATCATTTTCATGTATATATTTCCTATTGTTGGAAATGTTTTGAATGCCTTAAAGAGTGTTAAATGCTCTGAAAAAAAGAAACAAATTAACAGGTTATTAAACCGGCCGGCCCACCAGCCCTTAACCCCCTCCCGAAACCCCTCCGAATCGGTCACCGACGCTGATGACACCGCACTCTCCCTCACTGACAAGCGGACCCCACCGCCCGACCGAGCCATCTCCGCGCTCATCTCCCTCCCCATGCCCTGACCTCGCCGGAGATCTCTCCTCCCCTGATCTCGCTCCCCTTTCCTTCCCCGACCCTCCTAACTTCTCCTATAATTAGAGGAGCTCGGCCTCATTCGATTTTGCAGCCCAGACCCCGAGCTCCCCTCGTTAGAGCTCCGCCCATCACATCGCTGGAGTTCCGGCCACCACCGAAGCTCTGTGAGCACGTGCCACTCACCACCGTCACCCCGACGCTCCTCTGGCCCCGCCCATCAACACCGTAGACTCACCGGCATCGCCTAGTGCCCTCGCCTTCGCCGGAGATCCTCCGGAATGCCGTGCCGACACCACGCCGGAGCTCTGCCTCCACCCGAAGCTCCAGGAGCTCGCCCCTGTCGTCCCCAGCCCCAACCGACGCCACCAACAGACGCTAGAGGTCCGTTGCTGTCGACAAGACCCCTCAGACGCCGCCCCCGACCACCGGAGCCACCTCCACGTGCACCACCGAGCCCCTGCCTCGCTGGAACCTCGCCGGAGTTGACCTCCACCTCGGTGAGCTTTTCCCCTCCGTCCGATCTGTTTGAACGGCTCAGATTAGGAGCCCCATACCCCTTCGGTTTAATTTAAATGAATCGGCCGGTTTTCTGTTTAGTTAGTTAGACCGAACCGTTTTCTTTAAATATCGTCTGTCCACTCGTTAGCACCCACGCGCACACACCTCCAGACAATCAGAAGCCGCCACGTAGCACCCCTCTTCGTTAGATTAGGATTTTATTTTCTGTTTTATTTTCTGAAACATAATTAGTTCTGTTTTTGTTTCCTTTATATCTTTTATGTTTTTAGGTGTTTTAATTTGTTTCTTTTTGCATTGTGTCAAAAGTTTGTTCTAGTTTCTGTAGATATAAAGATTGACCAAATTTGAATAATTTAAAATTGATTCAAACAGATTTGACTCAAATTTTATTTTCTGAATATTTTGAGTTTAAAATTTTATTTTGAGTTGATTCTTTTTGCTACCGGTCCTTAGTGATCTTAGTTATTAGTAGGTAGAATTTGAGAATTTTTAGAATAGTTTAAATTAGTATTTTTAACAAAACAGATTCTGTTTTAGTTCTTTTAGGTTTATTTATATTTCTTTTGTTTCAAATAGTTTTAATTTATTTTTTATATTAGTTGATAGGTTTTATAAAGTTTTCTATTTGATAACAGTAGCCCTTCAAACAAATATTATTTTATTAGTTGATTGCATGAAAATCAATTCTATTTCAATTATAACTTGCAATTTGATTTTCATTGCTAGTTTGATCCACTATTTGAAAATAGTTTCCACAAATTGTTTTATAAGTTTGATTTTCTGTTAATCTAAGTTTAGACCAGAAACAATTTGTATTATAGTTGAGATTGTTGTGGTTTAAGCCAAGGATGACCTTGTTTTATATCAAAAGAAGAATCTTTATAAAAGCTTTTCAATTAGTTCTTTTTGCAAAATAAAGATTTATGAGAAAAATACTTTCTGTTAATTATTTGCTTTAAAAATTATTTTTCTTATATTAACTTGGTGTTTTCTTGCTGATATGTTCTAGTAGTTAAAAACTTATGTTGCTAGAGTATTGTTTTCTTAGTTCTTAGTTGTTCTTCAAAAGTAATTCTTTTTACTAAGTACAATATTTACTAAACTACTTTTGATTATATTTTACTTTGTTTTGTGTTTTTACTTTTGAAAATATTTTTTTATTTGTTGAGAGAACCAACCTTAGTTGTGTTGATAAAAACTTTGTTGTTTTGAGTTTTGTCTTAAGTATTTCCTTCATCACAAACCCTTAGTGTTTACTCTTGTGTTATCCTTGTATGTTAGAATTGATTGCTAGTATGATTGCTTATATGAATGCAATGTTTGATTATATAGATTTCCCTCGGAGAGTGACGTATAGTTCTATCAAGTATTTTCTGAGAGCGATATTATTCTTCATCAACAGTACAGGCAAGTTCACTTTGACCATCTATTTCATACCTATGTTTTATTGCATGTAGTGACATCATTCAACAAATCCCTCCAGTAGTGTTATTGAAATTCTTGTAGTTGAGTAGAATGCATGAGGTAGGAACCCACCACTTGTTACTAAAGCCCCGGGAACATTAGTTATTTTAATGCTATGCTAAAGTAGACAGGGTCTGGTATGAGTGTTCGTGAGTGGTGTGAGAAGGAGGACTCTACGTCAAGACGACAACTTCATGAAGGCATCTTCAAGTCCTGCATCTTCAAGACCTCAAGACTTCGAGACTCAAGAAACAAGTTTTTCAATACACACTACTGGGTGAAGGATGGTTGATTGGGCATCCCTGGAGTAACCAGTGGATGGCCGGGATGCATGGAGAAGCGCCATGACATCTTGCGGAAAGCTTCACCCAGACTCAAAGAGACGGATGAATACTTCATGCCCGGAAGCTTACCTGTGTAGCCACAAGTCATTATGGGCTCTGGCTTGGTTGATCCTTGTTGTGACTCTGGTTGGGCAGTGCTACGAGATGTAGTCGATGTTAGGATTGGATGGGTACTGACAGTAGTCAGGGAAACACTCCGAAAGACCATGTTTCGTTCGTCCTGTTCTCAAACATCCGGCAGTGCGAGGACTTACCAGGAGGGAACGAATCTTGTGGGTAAAGTACACAACACTCTGCAGAGTTAAACCTAATCGATTAGCCGTGTCCCCGGTTACGGACAATTTGAGCCTCTGGACTTGGATCTATCTCTATACTCTCAACACTAGACTGATAATTAATTGTGGGCAACTTATGATACTTGTGGGCATTAAGACATCGGTTGGCGAAACCATGTCATGTTAGGTAACTATATAGTGAAAATTCCTGATATTCCTTTGTTGTAGGAAAAGAAATAAAATCAGCTTTTATGCAAAAACCCAGACACAGAGCCCCAAAGCCTTACTACATACAGAATAGTTTTATCTTCTGCTCTACTATGGTGATCCTGCCGCTACATTCAATGTACCGACCTAGACAGCTGCAACATCTTATGTTGCAGATAAGTTCTATGACGAGTAAGAGTACGATTCAGGGTTACGGTCCGCACTCAACCTGCCGTTGGTGTTATTGGGATCCACTCCCATTGATCGCTTCCGCTGAAATTTTAAGGTATATATCAGTTTTACGTTAATTACATGTGATTGCACTTTGATATATACATTGATATACTATGTGTGCCAGCATACTGATCCAGGGATGGCACAGAACACCCAGAGGCTTCACTCGTTTTGAGTCGGGTCGCTACAAATTATGGCATGCCTCCTACATATGATGATTATGATGATGACTGATACGTATTGAACGTATCTATAATTTATGAAGTATTCATGCCATGTTTACAATAATTCTATTTGATTTTGGTATGATTTTATTAGAACTAACCCGTACTGACGTTGTTTTCAGCAGAACTATTGTGGTGTTGTTTTTGTGCAGAAATAAAAGTTCTCGAAATGGGCTAAAAAATTACGGAGAATATTTTTGGAAAATATAAAGAATAGTGGAGTGAAGAGCTGGGCCAGGAAGTGATTGAGGAGGCCACAAGCCTTCTAGGCGCGGCCACCCCCTGGCCGTGCCTAGCAAGCTTGTGGGCCCCTCGAGCACGTCCTCGACATGGTTCCAACGCCAAAATGTCCTATAAATCTAGAAATCTCCGAAAAGAAACCTAGATCGGGAGTTCCACCGCTGCAAGCCTCCCGAGCCACGAAAAACCAATCGGGAGCCCATTCCGGCACCCCGCGGGAGGGGAAACCATCACCGGAGGCCATCTTCATTATCCCGGTGCTCTCCATGACAAGGAGGGAGTAGTTCATCCTCGAGGCTGAGGGTATGTACTAGTAGCTATGTGTTTGATCTCCCTATATATTGTGTTCTTGAGATGGCATGATCGTGATGTACCGCGAGCTTTATTGATATAGATGAATAAAATGGAGTTTTCCCCTCTCTCTATTCTTGTGATGAATTGAGTTTTCCCTTTGAAGTTTTTTTATCGGATTGAGTCTTTAAGGATTTGAGGACACTTAATGTATGCCTTGCGATGGGATATCCGTGGTGACAATGGGATGTTATATTGGTCCACTTGATGTATGTTTTGGTGATCAACTTGCGGGTTCCGTGACCTTGGGTATCTATGCATAGGGGTTAGCACACGTTTTTGTCTTGACTTTCTGATAGAAACTTTGGGGCACCCTTTGAAGTTCTTTGTGTTGGATTGAACATCATAAGTCTGAAATTATGTGATGCATCTCGTATAATCAAGACCATGGGTACTTGTGGTGACATTGGAGTATCTAGCTAACATTAGGGTTTTGGTTGGTGTTTATCTTAAGGTGTTATTTTAGCATGAACTCTAGGGATGTTTGTGACACTTATAGGGATAGCTCATAAGATTGATCGGAAAAGATAACTTTGAGGTGGTTTCGCACCCTACAATAATTTCGTCATTAGTTCTCCGCTATTTGTGACTTTGGAGTGAACTCTCTATCACACGAGAGGTATTTGCATATGATTCAACTATATCAATATTGTTGAGAGAAATTGCACTAATGAAAGTATGGACCCTAGGCCTAGTTTCGAAGCATTTATACAACGTTTTGCTTGCTGTTTACTATTTGTTACCTTTCTGTTTTTATATTTTCATATTACAAAAACCTATATCTACCATCCATATTGCACTTTAATCACCATCTCTTCGCCGAACTAGTGCACCTATACAATTTACAATTGTATTGGGTGTGTTGGGGACACAAGAGACTCTTTGGTATTTGGTTGCAGGGTTGTTTGAGAGAGACCATATTCATCCTATGCCTCCCGCGGATTGATAAGCCTTAGTTCATCCGCTTGAGGGAAAATTGCCGCTGTCCTACAAAACTCTACGCTTGGAGGCATAACACGAGTCTAGAAGAAGAGGGTTGTCTAGTAGACATCAAGATCTTTTCTGGCGCCATTGCCGGGGAGGTGAGTGCTTGAAGGTATATATTTAGATCTCGCAATCAAATATTTTATATTATTTTTTCACTAGTTTGCTTTTATAAAACAAAATTACAAAAAAATGGAATTGAGGTTGCCTCATGTGCTTCATCTTTTTAATGTCTTTCGTGAAAATGATGGAAAGGAAAATTGTGCTCAAGTGCTAGAAGAAGAAGTTATTAAAATGTTTGGCACTAAATCTTTGAGTGATGAGCATGAATATTCATGATGCTAATGATATGCAAACCCACAAGCTTGGGGATGCTATGTTTGATGAAGAAGATATTATTAGTCTCCCAAGTTTTGATGAGAAAAACTATTATGATTATGACATGCCTCCTATCTATGATGATTATTGTGATGAAACATATGCTATAAATATTAATGACAACCATGAAACTTGTCATCATGATTTTAATATTCAAAGTGATTATGTCAATCAGGTATCTCATGATATTTATTTAGTTGAGTTTACTCCCACTATTATGAATGAGAAGAAAATTGCTTATGAGGAGAGTAGTAAAATTTCTATGCTTGTATACCATGAAAAGAATGCTTTTATGTGCTGGTTATATTGTGGAATTCCTTCATGATGCTACTAAAAATTATTATGAGGGAGGAACATATGCTTGTAGTAATTGCAATAATATCAAATTTCCTCTCTATGTGTTCAGAGTTTTGAAGTTATGCTTGTTTTGCCTTCCTCCGCTAGATGATTCTTGATCCCATAATTTGTTTTCTAACAAAATCCATATGCACAGGAAGTGGTTTATAATTAAATATTCTTTTCATGATATTCATGATGCTCTTTTGCATGTTTCAATTATTATTCCTATACGAGCATCATTGAAATCATCATGCCTAGCGAAAAGGCATTAAAGAAAAGCGCTTGTTGGGAGACAACCCAACACTTTTAATTTCTGTTTTTGTGTGTTAACATGATTAATATACTGTAGTAATCATATTTTGTGTAGTTTATTTCAATAAAGTGCCAAGTAAAGCCTTTGGGATAGTGTGGATACCAGCTTGTTTGATTCTGTGCAAAAATAGAAAGTTTTGTGTCCAGTATGTGAATTATCCTATTTTACTGGAGCGTTAAAAAATTCTGAAATTTTTAAAAAACATTTATATGAAAATTACTTGAGATTTCCTAATTTTTCAGAATTTTTAGAGTCAGGTACGTATGCTGATCACGCATATCTTTACAGACTATTCTATTTTTGACAGATTCTGTTTTGCATGCATAGTTTGATTGTTTCAAATGTTCCTATAGCTTATATAGAGTAATACAAATTTTGGGAATGATGGAATACAGTAGGTATAATTTTTTAATAATTATGAATCTTGTCTTGACAGTACTTAAGTGAATGATTTATCTTTACTACACTAACCCTTCTCACGAAGTTCCGTTAAGTTTTGTGTGATTGAAGTTTTCAAGTTTTGGGTGAGACACCGATATGAGGATAATACGGAGTGACAAGAACATAATCTTGGGGACTACCTAGGAACCCCAAGGTAATATCCAATGAAGACTCAAGCGTCTAAGCTTGAGGATGCCCCGAAAGGCATCCCCTCTTTCGTCTTCAACACTATCGGTATATCTCACTTGGAGCTATATTTTTATTCATCACATAATTTGAGTTTTTCTTGGAGCATCATTTTTTTATCTGTTAGGTGTTATTTATAATTTTGTTTTTCAAAAAACAGTTCGAAGAATTGTCTTAGGATGCTTGAATTGCATGTTTGATGTGTGCTGTGTAAAAACAGAAACTTCTGCTGTAGTGTTTGGATATTCATATTTTACTGGAATGTGGAAAGTTTCTGAAATTTTTACACAGTGTTTTCATATACATTCCTTACCATGTCCTAAATTTTAATAATTGTTTGGGTTACATAAGTACACTATTTTTATAAATTGCTCTAGACTGTTCTGTTTGGACAAATTGCTGTCATAGTTTTGTTATCTACTTATCCTATAGTTTCCATAACCTATATTGGCAGATATAAATTGAGGAAATTATAGTATACAGTATGTAATGTTGGAAAATTATTGTGCAACTTGTCTTGGCAGTACATGAAGTGTTGATTTGTTCTTATGTGTACTAACCTATCTCACGAGTTCTTTTTGAGTTTTGTGTTGATGAAGTTTTTTGAGAATAGGTGAAACCTGGATATGAGAGGATTGAACGAGATACAAAAGATCAAGCTTGGGGATGCCCAAGGCAAGCCAAGTAAATATTTTAGGAAGTTTCAAGCATCGAAGCTTGGGGATGCTATGCATCCCACCTCTCTTCGTCAACTATCGGTTAGCCTATGTTGAGCCTAAATTTTTATTCGTTCACATAATGTGTGCTATTCTTGGAGTGCTATTTTTCTTTCGCTTGCTGTTTAAATAAAATACTCAGATCTGAAAATCTTTATTGAGAGACATAGAGAGAAAGTCCTCACACAGCTACTTAATTGTTTGACTACTCATTGATCTTCACTTATATGTTTTGGAGTAGTTTCGTCATTTACTCTCGTGCTTCACTTATATCCGATGAGTAAATGGTTGAATGAATTGAATATCATAAATCTGAAATTATATATGTTCGATAAGATTATCCCATCGGGAGTAATGACTTCACATATAAGAAGTATAGGTGGTAAAAATTATTGAGAATTAGCAAACACCGCATTGGTCACTTGAACCATTCATGAAAAAAGTATTGTAGGAAAAGATATTTCACATATAAATATACTATCTTGGACATATTCTATGACTGTGAATACCCATTAATTATTTTCAAACTTGAGAAAATTAGTTGAAGTTGGACGAGGAAGACAACATAATGAGTTATGCTTGGGTATATTTGTATAGAAGTTATGTTGTTATGGATCCTCCAACATGTGGTGCTTGCTTCCACCTCATACTAGCTAAAACTTCCGCACCAAGTAGAAATACTACTTGTGCATCCAAACACCCCTAAACCCAAAGTTTTTCCATATGAGTCCACCATACCTACCTATATGCGGTATTTACCTACCGTTCCAAGTAAATTTGCATGTGCTAAACTCTAAAGCTTCAAATAATATTTTGTTTTGTATGCCCGAATGGCTCATATAATGACTAGGGGCTGTGAGTATTTTCCATGCTAGGTGGGTTATTCTCATGATATGTGTTGATTCACTATCATACATGAGAAAGTGGCTGGTACTAGGGATTCCGAGTCCCGAAATCAAAGAAAAAAATGCAAATAATTAAACAAAACTCCCCCAGGAATGTTGTTGGTATGGACGGTACCCGTGGATTCGGCCCGCCGTGGAGTGTGATTGATTGGTGGAGGGGGAGTAAAAACTTTACCATTCTATTTCATAACCGCCTATAATGTATCTTGCATGGAAGATACTAAGATCTCTCGGTTTTTATGGTGACAATGAAAGCACACCACTCAAAACTATTATTCATCTTTGTTTTAAAATCTCAAGCTCTAGCACCTCTGCAAATCAATGCTTCCCTCTGTGAAGGGCCTATCTTCTACTTTCTAGTACTTACCTTTATGCAAGAGTCATGGTGATCTTCATCACTTCCTATATTTCGCCTTTTTCGCTTGGCAAGTGTCATGTGTTGGGGAAAGATCCAAGCATATATGACCATTCAAATATATTTGATCATGAATTATTATTGTTGACAATTATCTTTATGATAAATAAGTTGGGAGGCAAAACTTTAAGCCCCTATCTTTCTCTGTGTTCGATGGATGCTATTTGTTATAAAAATATGCTTTGAGTGTTAGCAATCATGGAAGACTATATGATAGTTGAGTTTGTGGAATTTGCTAAACAAAGCTCTTACATAGACCCTTCCTGAAAATAAGATGAATTGCAATTGTTTGGTGACTAAAAGCATAGTTTGTTAGTCTATACTTTAACATGTGGATAGCTTGTTATTTCATCATGAGAAGTTTTATGAGATGAGCTACTGTTTATGAAAAATATTGATGCTAGAAAAAGTGATTGGAATTATCATTGATCAAACTTGTGCACTATGCTAGCATTCACACTTCATAAATTATTTCTTTTATCATTTACCTACTCGAGGACGTGCAGGAATTAAGCTTGGAGATGCTGATACGTCTCCAACGTATCTATAATTTATGAAGTATTCATGCCATGTTTAAAATAATTCTATTTGATTTGGTATGATTTTATTAGAACTAACCCAGAATGACGCTGTTTTCAGCAGAACTGCCGTGGTGTTGTTTTAATGTAGAAATAAAAGTTCTCGAAATGGGCTGAAAATTTATGAAGAATATTTTTGAAAAATACTGGTGCAAAGAGCTGGGCCAGGAAGTGGACGACGAGGCCACAAGTCTGCTAGGCGCGGCCACCCCCTGGTCGCGCCTAGTAGGCTTGTGGGCTCCTCGAGCACCTCCTTGACGTGATTCCAACGCCAAAAAGTACTATAAACCTAGAAACCTCCAAAAAATAACCTAGATCTGGAGTTCCGCCACCGCAAGCCTCTAGAGCCACGAAAAACCAATTGGGAGCCTGTTCCGGCACCCTGGCGGAGAGGGAAACCATCACCGGAGGCCATCTTCATCATCCTGGCGCTCTCCATGACGAGGAGGGAGTAGTTCACCCTCGAGGCTAAGGGTATGTACCAGTGGCTATGTGTTTGATCTCTCTCTCTCGTGTTCTTGAGATGGCACGATCTTGATGTACCATGAGCTTTATTGATATAGATGAATCATAAGGAGTTTTCCCCTTATGATGAATTGATGTATCTTCTTGTGATGAATTGAGTTTTCCCTTTGAAGTTTTCTTATCGAATTGAGTCATTAAGTATTTGAGAACACTTGATGTATGTCTTGTGATGGGATATCTATGGTGACAATGGTATGTTCTATTGATCCGCTTGATGTTTGTTTTAGTGATCAACTTGCGGGTTCCGTGACCTTGGGAATCTATGCATTGGGTTTGACACACGTTTTTGTCTTGACTTTCCGGTAGAAACTTTGGGTCAATCTTTGAAGTTCTTTGTGTTGGATTGACCATGATGAATCTGAAATTATGTGATGCATATCGTATAATCAATCCCATGGGTACTTTTGGTGACATTGGAGTTTCTAGGTGACATTAGGGTTTTGGTACGAACTCTAGGGCTGTTTGAGACACTTATACAGATAGCTGATAAGATATATCGGAAAAGATAACTTTGAGGTGGTTTCGTACTGTACAATAATTTCTTCTTTAGTTCTCCGCTATTTGTGACTTTGAAGTGAACTCTTTGTCACACGAGAGATATTTACATATGATTCAACTATGCCAATATTGTTGAGAGAAATTGCACTAGTGAAAGTATGGACCCTAGGCCTAGTTTCCAAGCATTAATACAACGTTTTGCTCACCGTTTACTATTTGTTACCTTGCTGTTTTTATAATTTAAGATTACAAAAAACTATATCTATCATCCATGTTGCACTTGTATCACCATCTCTTCGCCGAACTAGTGCACCTATACAATTTACCATTCTATTGGGTGTGTTGGGGACACAAGAGACTCTTTGTTATTTGGTTGCAGGGTTGTTTGAAAGAGACCATCTTCATACTATGCCTCCCACAGATTGATAAACCTTAGGTCATCTAGTTGAGGGAAAACTGCTGTTGTCCTACAAAACTCTACGCTTGGAGGCCTAACACGAGTCTACAAGAGGAAGGTTGTGTAGTAGACATCAATGACATGTATGCTATAAAGTGTGATAGTAACCATGAAACTTGTCATCACGATTTTAATATTGAATGTGGTTATGTCAATCTAGTATCTCATGATAGTTATTTTGTTGAGTTTGCTCCCACTATTATGAATGAGAAGAACATTGCTTATGTGGAGAGTGACAAATTTGCTATGCTTGTGGATCATGAAGAGAAGGCTTTATGTGCTGGTTATATTGTGGAATTCCTTCATGATGCTACTAAAAATTATTATGAGGGAGGAACATATGCTTGTAGGAATTGCAATAAAATCATGTTTCCTCTTTATGTGTTCAAAGTTTTGAAGTCATGCTTGTTTTGCCTTCCTATGCTAGTTGATTCTTGCTCCCATAATTTGTTTTCTCACAAAATCCCTATGCATAGGAACTGGTTTAGACTTAAATGTGCTTGTGATGAGATTCATGATTCTCTTTTGCATGTTTCAATTATTATTCCTCTGTGAGCTTGATTGAAATAATGATGCCCAGCTAAAAGGCATTAAATAAAAGCTCGTGTTGGGAGATAACCCAACACTTTTACTTTATGCTTTTTAGTGCACACATGATTAAGATACTGTATTAATTATGTTTTGTGTCTTTTATTTCAATAAAGTTTCAAGTAAAGCCTTTGGGATGACTCAGAAGATGAGTAGAATTGATGCTGAACCAAAACCAAAACTTTTGTCTCCAGTATAGGAATATTCATTTTTTACTGGAGCATGATAATGATCTTAAATTTTCATACAGTCTTGATGTACAAATTCTTCAGGTTTTCCTAAGTTTTTCAGAATTTTTAGAGTCAGGTAACTATAGATATACTATAGAGGTCAATATGGATATACTATAGATTCCACAGACTGTTTTGTTTTTGACAGATTCTGTTTTGCATGCATAGTTTGCTTGTTTTACTGTTCAAATAGCTTATATTAAGTGATATAAATTATGTGAATCATAGAATGTAGTAGGTATGATGTAGTAACAATTATGAATCTTGTCTTGACAATACCTAAGTGAATGATTTATCTTTATTTCACTAACCCTTCTCACGAAGTTCCGTTAAGTTTTGTGTGATTGAAGTTTTCAAGTTTGGTGAGACACTGATATGAGGAGAATAAGGAGTGACAAGAACCTAAGATTGGGGATGCCCAAGGCACCCCTAAGGTAATATTCAAGGAAGACTCAAGCGTCTAAGCTTGGGGATGCCCCAGAAAGCATCCCCTCTTTCGTCTTCAACACTATCGGTATAACTTACTAGGAGCTATATTTTTATCCGTAACATAATATGAGTTTTTCTTGGAGCGGCATTTTATTTAGTTGTTCTCTGTTAGGTGTTATTTATAATCTTCGTTTTGAATAAAAATTTCCAAGAATTGCCTTAGGATGCTTGCATTGCATGTTTGATGTGTGCTGTGTAAACAACAGAAACTTTTGTTGCAGTGTTTGAATTTTCATATTTTACTGGAACGTGGAAAGTTTCTGAAATATTTGCACAATTTCCATATAAATTATTTAGCATGCCCTAATTTTTCATAATTTTTAGAGTTACATAAGTACACTGGTTTAATAAATTGCTACATACTGTTCTGTTTAGACAGATTGTTGTCATAGTTTTGTTATCTACTTATCCTATAGTTTCCCTAGCCTATATTGGTAGATATAAATTGTGGAAATGATAGTATACAATAACTAATGATTGAAAATGATTTTGCAACTTGTCTTGTCAGTACATGAAGTGTTGATTTGTTCTTAGGTGTACTAACCTATCTCACGAGTTCTTTTTGAGTTTTGTGTGGATGAAGTTTTTGAGAATAGGTGAAGCCGGGACATGAGAGGATTGAACAAGATACAAAAGCTCAAGCTTGGGGATGCAAAAGGCACCCCATGTAAATATTTCAAGAACTCTCAAGTATCTAATCTTGGGGATGCCCCGGTTGGCATCCCACCTTTCTTCTTCAACAATTATCGGTTAGCCTATGTTGATCCTAAATTTTAATTCGTTCACACGATGTATGCTATTCTTGGAGTGCTATTTTTATTTTTCTTGGTGTTGAATAAAATACTCAGATATGAAAATATTTATTGAGAGATAGAGTCCTCACATGGCTACTTGATTGTTTACCTACTCTTGATCTTCACTTATATCTTTTTGTAGTTTGTCTTTTGCTCTAGTGCTTAAGTTATATCTTTGTAGAGTATGGTGGTGGTTTCATTTTATAGAAATTGATGAACTCTCATTCTTCAATTATATTATTTTGAGAGCCTATAAACAGCATGGTAATTTGCTTAGGTTATGAATTTAGTCCTAATATGATGGGCATCCAAGAGAGATACAATAAAAAAATTCATATACAAGTGCATTGAATACTATGAGAAGTTTGATTCCTTATGATTGTTTTGAGATATAAAGATTGTAATATTATAGACATGCTAGTGAGTAATTGTGGATTGATAGAAATACTTGTGTTAAAGTTTGCGATTCCCGTAGCATGCACGTATGGTGAACCGTTATGTGACAAAGTTGGAGCATGATTTATTTATTGATTGCATTCCTTTGTGTGGAGGTCGGGATCACGCGATGGTTAACTCCTACCAACCCTTGCCCTAGGGGCATGAGTCTAGTACTATGTTTCGATGACTGATTACCTTCAAAGATACAGACCAGCCGACCATTCTTCCTGGTCACTCACCGGCCGCACTAGTCTTGAACCCCATTATTTATGGATACATGCTACATAAGGTGCTAATGGATAGCGACAATGGTTTAAACCTAATATATGAGGGCACCTTGAAAAAAATGCAATTCGACTGATCTCACATCGGACATAGCAATACAACCTTTTGGGGAATTACTCTAGGGAAAGAGGCGCGCTGCTCCCAACGTATCGTCCTGGACGTAGTGTTCGGCACGTCCGAGAACTACCGATCCGAAGAGATGCTCTTCCACATCGTACCCTTCCCAAGCGGCTATCACGCCCTATTGAGATGTGACTCCTTCACAAAGTTCCAGGCTATACCCCATTACAGATACACGAAAATTAGAATGCGAGGGCCAAATGGAGTGATCATGATCTCAAGTGATCCGAACATAGCCCTCCGGGCCGAAAACAAAATGGCAACACTCGCCCTATAGGCATTAGCTGAGACTTTTGTTGCAGAAGAACTGACCGCACTACGGTCAACAGTCAACAAGGATGATGTGATCCTTAGCAAAAGGCCCAAGTCCACGTCCTTCAAACCCGCAGAGGACAAGTTTCAAGTACATTCGACGAACGCCAATAAGACAACATCCATCGAAGCCCAGCTCGATCCCCTTGTGGACGAGCCACTGCGGAATTTTCTTCGAGAAAATTGGTACATTTTTGCCTGGCATCATTCTGGTATGCTCGGAATCCCATGACGGCTTGCCGAACACAGTCTGAACATCATCGCAGACTTAAAGCCCATTAAGCAGACTCTACGTTGCTTCTCCGAACCCAAACGACAAGCTATGGGGGAAGAATTAGCTAAACTGCTAGAGGCCAGTTTTATTCGAGAGATCAAGCACCCCGAATGGTTGGCAAACCTGGTGATGGTACCAAAGAAAGACAAGTCCTGGTGGTTGTGTGTCAATTTCAAAGACCTCAACAAAGCCTAACCTAAGAACCCTTTCCCCTTACCACGCATAGACCAGATCATTGACACCATAGCCGGACACGATTCGTTGTGTTTCCTCGACGCTTACTATGGATACCATCAGATTAAAACGAAGGAATCCGATCAAGCAGAAACCACATTCATCACCTCCTACGGGCCATTATGCTTCAACATGATGCCTTGCAGGCTAAAAAATGTTGGGGCCACATACCAGCGCATGATCCAGACGTGTCTCGTGACTCCGGTTAGTCAGACAGTCGAGGCATACGTGGACGATGTGGTAGTTAAGAACAAACATGTCAGCCAGCTGATCGATGACCTATGGTAAACCTTTGCTAGTCTACGCGAGTATGACATATGACTCAATCCGGAAAAAATGTGTATTCGGAGTTCCTTCTGGTAAGCTGCTTGGATTCATCGTCTCCCATAGAGGAATAGAAGCGAATCTAGCTAAGATTTGCACCCTATTCGAACTTGCAATTCCTACAGAGCTAAAGCATGTCCAGACGCTAGCTGGGTGTGTAGCGGAGTTAAGCCGCTTTATCTTGCGCCTCGGAGAGAAAGCTTTACCGCTCTATAAGCTGCTAAAATGGACCAACAATTTTACTGGAACGACAAAGTAGCGGCTGCGCTAGAAGAAATTAAAACACTACTGGCAACCAATCCCATACTCGCGGCACCAGGCCCCGGTGAGCCCATGTTATTATACATATTGGCCACCAATCAAGTGGTCAGCGTGGTGCTCTTCATTGAACTAGATGAAGGACACAAATTCCAGACTCAGAAACCGGTCTACTACATGTCAGAAGTGCTAACGCAGTGCAAGTCCAGATATCTGCACTATCAAAAGAGTGTGCGGTAATAGTGGCATCAAGGAAACTCAGACACTACTTCCAAGAGTGTGCGGTAATAGTGGCATCCGAAGTCCCCCTGAACGATATAATCAACAACAGGGATGCCACTAGCCGCATAGCCAAGTGGGCCATTGAGCTCCTTCCCTTTGAAATAACCTATAAGCCACGCTGTGCCATAAAATCTCAAGTATTTGCAGATTTCTTAGCCGAATGGATAGAGGCCGAGCTCCCCAAGGAATACATTGCATACTCCCATTGGATAACGTACTTCAATGGATCCAAAACCTTGGCAGGACTGGGGGCTGGAGTTATCCTCACATCCCCCATGGGAGACAACGTGCAATACGTGTTGCAAACCATGTATGCCGACTCCAACAATGCAGCCGAATACGAAGCTCTCCTTCATGGTTTTCGGATGGTAGTATCAATTGTACGGGGAGACTCCAACTTGGCCATCTCCAAAATTAAAGGCGAATTCTATGCCAAAACCCCGAAGATGGCGGTATATAGAGATGTCGTCCTGAAGATATCTACTCGGTGCGAAGGGTTAGAATTTCACCACATTGCTCGCGACGACAACATAGCTGCCGACGTATTGGTTCGTATGGGAGCCAAATGCGACCCTGTCCTGAGAAACACTTTTTTCGAGCAGCTCTTCAAGCCATTAGTCGTATGGCATGATGATTACAAGGGCGCCGGTCTAAATACGGTGGACCAGGTTGTTCCCCCTATAAACGGACCTGATGATCAAATCATCGGCGGCTCCATCATGGCCGAGAGGCCTTTGGCTCATGAGGTTATGGCAGTAATTGCGCCGTGGATAGAGCCCTTCCTCGCCTACCTTCTCCACAAGGAACTCCTCGAAGACCAGATAGAGGCACGGTGCATAGTTCGGCGATCCAAGGCCTACAAAGTACACGAGGGTGAGTTATACAAGAAAAGCACCACCAGAATATTATGGCGGTACATATCCAAGGAAGAAGGAAGGGACCTCTTAGCCGAAGTTCAAGCAGGCATGGGCGGCCACCACGCTGCGGCAAGAGCCTTAGTTAGCAAGGCCTTCCGAGCCGGTTTCTATTGGCCTACATCTCGGATGGATGCCTAGTCATTTGTCAAACATTGCGTAGGGTGTCAGCTCTTCGCAAATCAAAGTCACATGCCCCCAACAACTCTTCGGATTATTTCCGTCACTTTGCCTTTCGTGGTCTGGGGGCTGGACATGGTCGGACCCCTTAAATGGGGGGACCAAGAAGAACAAATACCTACTGGTCATGGTTGACAAGTTCACTAAATGGATGGAGGCAGAGCCCGTAAAATTGGCCAAGTCTGGGCCAGTGATCGACATTATATCCGGCATGGTACACCGTTATGGTGTCCCGCATAGAATAATAGCCGATAATGGATCGAATTTCATGGCCCAAGAGGCATAAACTCAACCCAAAATGGGAGGGCCCCTTCATCATCGACGAAGTACTCGGGGGAGGAGCCTATCGTCTTCGGAGCCCGTCGGAAAATCGCCTTGAACCAAACCCATGGAACGCAGCTCATCTTCGACGCTTCTACGGATGAACCGGTGTCATCCAAATCTACAATATTTTTCTTTTTTCTCATCTTTCCTTTTTTTCTTTTTCCCCTTCTGTCGGCATTCTGGGAACGGGGGTACCCAGACCTGCCTGCCTGCTGCCCAGGGCATGGCCCACCTCGATGACCAAACGCAGCAAGGTGTGGCCCCACTCAGGATGAGGCCCTCGTGAGGAGGAGCAGTATCAATACCAGTAGGGGATGGGCCTTCCCAGGCCCCCTTTGAAGGGGCAGAGATCTCTATGCAAGGCCTGGCCTCAGGAGTCAAAGATGACGCAAGGAAGGACAGGCGAGCACCAGTGCGCCAAGCAGCGCATGTTCCCCTTTGGTTCAAAGGGAGCAAGGACGTACACGGGTTCCCAAAGCACCCCCAAAATTTTCCATTCTGGTGCAACAAGACCGCAACGACCAGGTCCGCAGGACAGACGTCATCGCTGAGCTTGTCCCTGCGGTGTCGACAACTACTTTGCAGGCGATGACCGCCTTTGGGCAGGGTGAGCACGAACCCCTGTCCCCCTTCAAAATTGGCCGTTGTGGGATCCCTTCCCTCCATTCCGATAAGGAAAGAGGACCCAGGCCACCGCTATATATAGAGGGTAGGCTGCTTCGGAGAGGGGGATCCGACCCAATCGACCAACTCCACCACTCATCGACCATCAAACCACAAGGAGCCTCGGACACCACCGAGAGCCCTCAGGAGGCTCTAAAACACCGTGTTGGAAATATGCCCTAGAGGCAATAATAAAATAGTTATTATTTTATTTCCTTGTTCATGATAATTGTCTATTGTTCATGCTATAATTGTGTTAACCGAAAACCGTAATACATGTGTGAATACATAGACCACAAGATGTCCCTAGCGAGCCTCTAGTTGGCTAGCTCGTTGATCAATAGATGGTCACGGTTTCATGACCATGGACATTGGATGTCATTGATAACGGGATCACATCATTAGGAGAATGATGTGGTGGACAAGACCCAATCCTAAGCATAGCACAAGATCGTGTAGTTCGTATGCTAAAGCTTTTCTAATGTCAAGTATCGTTTCCTTAGACCATGAGATTGTGCAACTCGCGGATACCGTAGGAATGCTTTGGGTGTGCCAAACATCACAATGTATCTGGGTGGCTATAAGCGTGCACTACGGGTATCTCCAAAAGTGTCTGTTGGGTTGGCATGAATCGAGACTGGGATTTGTCATTCCGTATGACGGAGAGGTATCTTTGGGCCCACTCGATAAGATATCATCATAATGAGCTCAATGCGACTAAGGAGTTAGACACGGGATGATGTGTTAATGAACGAGTGAAGATACTTGCTGGTAGCAAGATTGAACAAGGTATAGGGATACCGACGATCGAATCTCGGGCAAGTATCATACCGGTAGACAAAGGGAATTGTATACGGGATTGATTGAATCCCCGACATCGTGGTTCATCCGATGAGATCATCGTGGAGCATGTGGGAGACAACATGGGTATCCAGATTCCGCTGTTGGTTATTGACCGGAGAGGTGTCTCGGTCATGCCTATGTTCCTCCCGAACCCGTTGGGTCTACACACTTAAGGTTCGATGACGCTAGGGTTATAGGGAAATAGTGTACGTGGTTACCGAAGATTGTTCGGAGTCCCGGATGAGATCCCGAACATCATGAGGAGTTTCGGAATGGTCCGGAGGTGAAGATTTATATATAGCAAGTGAGGATTTGGTCACCGGAAGTGTTCTGGACACCACCGGTAACGTACCGGGACCACCGGAAGGGTTCCGGGAGTCCACCAGGAGGGGCCACCGGCCTCGGAGGGCTACATGGGCCGAAGGTGGAGGGAACCAGCCCCTAGGTGGGCTAGTGCGCCCCTCCCACCTGGCCCAAGGCGCAGCAAGGAGAGAGGGGGGAGGTGCAAACCCTAGGCCTAGATGGGCCCTAGGCCCACCATAGGGCGCTAGGGCTGCCGCACCACATCTCCCTCCCTCTTGGCCGCCGGCCAAGATCCCACCTAGGGCTTCCGCACCCCCTAGGGTGGGAGCCCTCCTCCCTCTCCTCCTATATATAGTAGGGGTTTTGGGGCTGCCAAACATACAAGTTTCCCTCTCTCTCGGTGCAGCCCTACTCCTCCCTCTCCTCGTCCTCCGTAGTGCTTGGCGAAGCCCTATCGGAGTGCCATGTAGCTCCACCGTCACCACGCCGTTGTGCTGACGGAGCTCTCCCTCAACCTCTCCTCCTCCTTACTAGATCAAGGCGTAGGAGACATCACCAGGCTGCACGTCTGTTGAACGCGGAGGCGTCGTTGTTCGATGCTTAGATCGGAATCCACCGCGATCTGAATCGCTGCGAGTACGACTCCACCAACCGTGTTCTAGCAACGCTTTCGCTGAGCGATCTTCAAAGGTATGAAGATGCACTCTCCCCTTGCTCGTTTGCTGTTTTTTCCATAGATTGATCTTGGTGACACGTAGGAAATTTTGATTTACTACAACGTTCCCCAACACACTGTACTTGTTCATCCACCACACCTCCTCGAGAGGCAATCCACCAAAGGTCGGAGTAGGGTATTACGCTTCGCAGCGGCCCGAACCTGGGTAAACTATCGTGTTCATTCTCTTCCTCGTCATCATGCGAGATCTTTGTTGTGTTCATCGAGTAGCGAGCTAGGTTGGACAAGGCCCCAGGGGATCTTTGCACACGCCCCTGTGTTCGAATCTTAAGGGTTTTGCGGAGCCCGAAATCCAAAATTTGGCGCACCAGGTATGGGGCATGTCCAAGCTTCCCCGCTTCCGGCGAAGGCCAAGCCCCGACTCAGCAACTCCATGGAGGGCATGATCCCCGACGACCGCCGGCCCCCAGGGCGAGATGGTGTTTGGGCACGCAGGACCACCCCTGCGGTCGCCTGCATCTTTGGTGGGTCGTAGGCACCACCCTCCGACCACAATTTCAAGTGCTTCCTATGTCATGTGGGAGCGGTTCGGCCACGGCCCGAGCCCGCGGAGTGCCGCACATGGCCGGAAACGACATCACCTTCGGCCCCCACAACCACCCCAAGACCACGTCGGCTGCTGGGGTAATTTCCATGTTGTGCACACCGACCATACACGGTGTGGCCATCTCCAAGACCTTCATCGATGGCAGCGGAAGCCTCAACATCATCTTCGTGGAGACCTTTGACATGCTGCAGTTACCCCGTGAGCACCTCGCACCTTCAAGGCCCTTCTTTGGGGTGGTGGCCAGGTCCGTCATCCCCGTGAGGCGGGTTTGCCTCCCCGTCACCTTCGGCACCCGCTCCAACTTCCGCGCTGAGCAGGTCGACTTTGATGTCGCTCACATCCACCTCCCACACAACGCGATACTCAGCTACCCCGCCCTCGCTCAGTTTATGGCGGCAACATGCCCAGGCTACAACGTCGTCAGATGCCCGGGAGCGGCGGCGTCCTCACCATCGTGGGGGATATCAAGGACGCGTCCCACATACTCAAGCTCTCCTACAAGACCGCAGCCGCAGCACGCACCAGCACCGGTCACGCGGTGCGGGCCGCAGAGGACCCCGGGGGCGTCCATGACATCGCGCCCGTGAAGAAGAATAAGTTGTTCTCCTAGTATCGGGTGGAAACGAAGCAAGTACCGGTGGACGAGCGAAGCCTAGGCCCAACTTTCACCATCGGCGCCAACTTGCCTCGAGACCAATAGGAGGCGTTGGTGACCTTCCTCAGGGTGAACAAAGACGTGTTCGCATGGAGCGCCTCCGACTTGGTGGGGGTCCCGAGGGACGTAATCTAACACCACCTCATGGTGTGCCCGAACACGCACCCGGTGAAGCAAAAGGCAAGGAGGCAGGCTCGGGAGAATTAGGCATTCATCGCTCAGGAGGTCAGCAAGCTAAAGGAGGCAGGGGTCATCAGGGAGGTGCGCTACGCGAAGTGGGTGGCCAACTCGGTGGTCGTCCCAAATAAGTGCGGGAAGGAACGTTTGTGCGTCGACTTCACGAGCCTCAACAAGGCTTGCCCCCAGGACCCATTCCTGCTGCCACGCATCGACCAGATCGTGGACTCCACCGTAGAGTGCGATCTCCTGTGCTTCCTGGACGCCTTCTCGGGTTACCACGAGATCAAGATGGCGGTGGAGGACATTGAGAAGATAGCCTTCCTCACCACGTGTGGGGTACTTTGCTACACATGCATGCCTTTTGGGCTGCGGAAACGCTGGGGAAACCTTCCAGCGACTGATGCACATTGCCCTGGGTCGTAGCTCGGGAGGAATGCAGAATCCCACGTCAACGACATCATAGTCAAGTCAAGGGCGGCCAAGACCCTGGTCAAGGACTTGGAGGAGACTTTTGCCAGCCTATGGGAGGTAAATTTGAAGCTCAACCCCGAAAAGTGCATCATCGGGGTTCCCTCGGGCAAGTTGCTCGGTTTCCTGGTGTCGCACCGGGGAATCGAGGCAAACCTGGAGAAGATCAAGGCCATAATCAAGATGAGCACGCCCCAAACCCACAAGGAAATGCAAAAGTTGGTGGGGTGTGTCACCTCCTAAGGGCGTTTCATCTACAAGCTCGGCAAGCGAGCCTTGCCTTTCTTCAAGATCGTGAAAAGGAAGGGCCCTTTCGAATGGACCCCGGATGCCGACGCAACCTTCTAGGAACTCAAGCGATGCTTCACAAGCCCACTGGTGATGGTAGCACCCCTCCCATGGGAACGCTTGTTGTTATACCTGGCTGCCACCCCCACTCTGCCAGCGCCGCATTGGTGGCGGTCAGAGAGGAGAAAGCCAGCGCACGTACCACATCGAAGGGCACTGGCAGGCCCCCGCATGTAGAGCCAGGGGGCTCGCACGATCAAGAAGAGCCATCTCCTTCTCAAGGTGGGGAACCCGAAGCCCAAGCCGCTCTGATGGGCCAAGAAGTGCCCAACCCTCCTGAGGTTTTAGCTTCTTCCACGGACCGTGAGGTGCCCAAGCCTCCTGAGCCCGCCGCAGGGTAGGACGCCTCAAGAGGCCTCGCCCTTGTCAAACACCTGGTGTACTACGTCAACACGGTGCTGCAGGACGCGCATTCACGTTACCCCATGCAACAAAAGCTTCTCTTAGCACTCCTCGTCGCTTCAAGAAAACTACGCCAGTACTTCTAGGGGCATCCAATCAAGGTCGTCTCTGCTTACCCCCTGGAGAAGATCCTGCACAGCCCCAATGCCGGGGAGGGTTGCCGAATGGAACACCGAACTACAGGCCTTCAACATAGAGTTCAGCATGACTAGGGTCATCAAAGGAGCATACCTAGCGGACTTCATGGTGGAATGGACGGACGCCCCGGACCGGGGGCTGGAAGGGAGCCATTCCCTCGCTCCCGGCGACGAAGCACCGGAATGATGGACCGTGCATTTCGACGGAGCCTTCATGTGCAAAGGAGTAGGAGCTGGGGTCGCGCTCACTTCCCCGACAGGAGACAAGCTCAACTATGATGTGCAGCTCTGCTTCCATCATGGGGAGATGGTCTCCAACAACATCGCGGAGTACGAAGGCCTCATCGCAGGTCTTAAGGCGGCGGCCTTGGGGGTTCGGTGCCTCACCGTCAAGGGCGACTCCTAGCTCCTCGTCAACTTCTCCAACAAAGAATATACGCCCAAAGACGAGCACATGGAGGCGTATCTGGAAGAGGTACGTAAGATTGAAAAATGTTTTCAGAATTTGAGAACGAAAGCTAAAAGCTAAGAACGAGGAATCTTCTAAAATGATGGCCTTCGGATGCACCAGATAGATATGGGAGGAAAAAGTCACGATCAAAACAATTCAAATGATGGCAACAAGCCTGAAACCATGAATCTTTGGTAGAACAAACAACGATTTAAGAGAAACTCTCCTTCGGTCTTCAATGCTAAGAATGTTGACGAGAAACAACACCACGAATTACTGAAATACTCCAGAATAATGAATAAAGAAAAGGTTGAGCCAACAATGAAAATGATTTAGAAGCGATCTTGGATAAGAATATGACTGGTGAAAATCATTCTTACGTCATATTTAAAAAGAACTTCAGGGCACTCCGGAAAGATTAGAAGAGTCAGGTAGGATCCTGGGAAAAACCTATGGTTTATGGGCCCCCTGAAAAGAAACCACCGTTGAAACAATTGTTTAGAAAGGGAGATTGCATCGGTACAAAAGAAAACTTGACGAGGTGAGAACCCCGAAATAATTTGGAAGGATTGAAAGAAAACATGAATCTTCTAAGATATCTTCAGCACTCCAAAAGAATAGAGATATGAATAGGCAAGAGAGGCTTAGAAAGGAAATTCCAACATGCAAACCATTGAGCGAATGAGAAAGGATAAGATGAGCACCGAAGCTTGAATTAAATCCACCAGAGAAGAATAACAACAAGAACAAAGAATATGAGGATAGAACTTCAAATTGAAACTCCTAAGAATCTCCACAAGAATCACCGGATACAAGATAGAAGAAAAGATATAGCGGAACCATCGATGAAAAGAAAGGCAATGGATGAGAATTTAATCATTGAAGAAAAAGGGCGGGAGGGTGGGAAAAACAAAGAAAACTTGGAACATATGAGACAACTCTGGAACGAAATATGAATTGATCTTGCATATATTGAAGAGGATTGAATAACTTGAAGAGGAGCGCACCGGTTGAAAAGAATTGATATGATAACTTGATTGGGCAAAATAATTGTCATTCCCACAGAAATATGAGAACACTTCTTAGGAAAGATATGATATCACCACCTGACATCGAAGCAACTCGAATTACCATATTCAAAACAAAACGAAGGATGAGGCTTACGAAACAAGCCAGGACAAATGCATAATAGATATTTCGTCCGATATTTTCATGGTAAGGTTCGCACGGGCTCGATCGTACAGTAGCCATCATGTGCAAGGTAGTGCACATGACATACGATGCATCCCCGAGTCGTAGCAAGCTACAAGGACTCTTTAAGACACGACGAGACGGCTCTAAGAAAGACCGTGAACAAATGAATCCACTAGATGTCGAACCCCAACCTCTCATCATGATCTGTTGGAAGATAGCCTAGGTAACTACTTGAATTCCCACCTAAGAAGTTACGAAAACTTTCTTGGTTATGAAATACGATGTTGAGGATACAAGGAGGAAATATCTTACACAACTAACAAACCTACACCCCAACTGTATCCATCTTCACACATATCCAGAGGCTTCCGCGAGTCCATCTAACTCAGATCCTCGAAACCACAACGATACTAACCATAGTGGTACCCCGGACGCCTCCCCAGTACTGGGTGACTCCGACCTTATCTCACCACAACAAGTATTGAAGCAATTCCGAACACCCTCCGTCCTGAGATACTAAGGAATCTGAACGGTAACGATGTGCCAAGAATTCCCTGGAGCTTAACTCCCCGAAAGAAATCAAGTCAGACAGGAGGCACCAAGACAGAACTCCGTAACATCGGCATCATATAGTTTCCAAAATACCCGCATGATCCTAAATTTTTTTTTGAGCGAGAAGAGGAGTAGAATCAAAATTCCTAAGTCGATTTCCTCACCAGAGCATAGAAGAGGAGTAAAAAGAATCCTACTCTCTGATATAACTAGACTCAAAATAGTTTTTCACTAGACACAACTCGGCCAAGTTTGATCAATCAAGGGGCTCCTAGGTCGGTACAGGCTTTGATACCAACTTGTCATGCCCAAGATGCGGTCCTATCCTTATTTCGGCACGAGGGCCTCGACAGGGATAGAAGCGCATCTCGTCATGTTGCAAGAATGGATATCATTACAAGTACATGTACAGAAGAGGTGAGTATATGGAATTGGCTTACACTCGCCACAAGCTACATCAGAGTCATATCAATACAACAACATACTCAAACAACATACAGAAGAGCAGGGTCCAACTACGGACGAAGTCAAATGATAAAATGACATCCATCGTTGCTATCCCAGGCTGTCGCCTGGAACCCATCCTAGATCGATGAAGAAGAGGAAGAACTCCAACAAACAAGCAACGCTCTCACGTTCAAGCATCACATTACCTGTACCTGCAACTTTTGTTGTAGTAATCTGTGAGCCACAAGGACTCATCAATCTCATTTCCAAGGGTATCAAGACTATTGAAGCTTAATGGGTGAGGTATGGTTAAGTGGTGAGGTTGCAACAAGCGACTAAGCATTTATTTGAGTGTCTAACTTACGAATACAGAAATTAAAGTATGGTCATCTATGCATAACGGACGTGAACTAGTAATGATCACTAATTGATCCTGAACACCTACTTACATCAAACATAACCTCACTGTGTTCTCTTTCGGATAAGAACTCACGATAAAGGACAGTCACAGTTATGCGCACAGTTGGTGAATTTTATTAGAGTTTACTTCAATTTCGCTATGACCGGGTGTTAATCAAAGTATCCAAGTTTGCCACATAACCGCGGGCATGGCTTTCCGAAAGATTTAACCCTGCAGGGGTGCTCCAACTCATCCATCACAAATTAACCACACGCAGCGGGAATAACCTCGACCACGGATCTCGTGATCTTCCTAGGCAATTCCATAGGAAATCCGCCACCTCGAGATAGCCCGAAGAAAAATCGGAATTCCTCACTCAAGATGTTCGAGAAAGGTAAAACAAATCCAACAAGGCCTCCCGACGTGTCGACGATCCCGATAGGAGCCGCGTATCTCGTTCTCAGGACATGACGGATTGTCCAAACTTCCGGTAGGCCAATCGCAGAGTTGCCCCTGGTAGCCACCGGTGGTTGACAGGTTGGACCAACACTCATGACGAGCACTGGCCCGGGTTGTTGATTAATCCACGGGGTGATCATGCCCTATGCAAATTTTAGTTGTTATTAAGCAAATAGTACCAATGTTAGGCCTTGCTAGACAAGCTTTATCCTAAAATGAGGATCAAGGGGTCCCCATAACAACCCCGAGCATGTTAGGAGCACTCAATTATGGAACATAACACTGGTTCACAAGTAACTAGGGTGGCAAGAGTGGAACAAAACACCGAGCAAAAGGCCAAGCCTTCCACCCTTTACCAAGTGTATAAGTGCATTAAATTAAATATCAATAATATTGTGATAAAAAAGAAGGTCCATGTTGACACATGGAAGCAATTGCACCTACAACTAGGAACGCTATAAGAAGGGCTGAGCAAGCGGTAACATAGCCAAACAAAGGTTTGCTAGGAAGGTAGAGGGTTAGAGGCTTTTCATGGCAATGCTGGGAGGCTTGACAAACAAGTGGTAGGTAGCATGCCATAGTGATAGAAAACGAGACATCTAGCATGGCAATGATAGTAATGGTATCCAGGGAAATGTATCATCTTGCCTGAGATCCCGCTCGGAAGAAGATCGAGTCCATGAAGAAGACGAGCCAACGAAGTCGAACGAATCCTCACACTCTGAACGATTTCAGAACTCTATCGGGAAGGAACAATTAGAAACACCAATCAACACATGATTCACCACAACATATGCATTATATGATGCGCAGACAAATATGATGCATGTCCGATTTAATATGCAAGGCATGGCATGGCATGGAAAGAACACAAACAACTACTACACACTAAGTGAAGTTGAATATGCAATGAGTTGCATATTGACGAAACTCCACGTTTGAATTATTTATTTCAGTCCCGTTTAGGTACTCATCAATATTAAATGTAGTTAAACATGGAAAGAGGTGAAGTATGAACAACTATATCATCTAGGCATTATAAATGAGGTCGGAAGCAATATATATCATTTTCGAAACAACCCCATATGCATATTATGAATTTGGTCCAGATCTGTCCTAACAAAATTTTAGAGTTTCTAAACAGCAAAATAAATACCACCATGTGATTCTACACATTTTTCCAGTCAAGTTACATAAGTGGAACATTTTTATCGGAGCTACGGTTAATGATTTGTGAAATAAATCATTTTAACATGGCATAGACGCAAATTAATGCAAACAACAAGTTTAAGTATTTTTATCACATGTGAGAGTTGGTTATTGTGAAAATACATAAAATTCTATTCAAGTTTCATATATAAAGTTATTACATGTGATGCACGAGTGAAAAGTTATTAGATGCATGAATCTAGGGGTTTTATGCAAATCTGTTTTTCACTAGTTATTAGCAAATTCGCTAGCAGGGAAAAAAACACAAGCGGGCCGAATCTGGTGGGCGCAACATAACTACCTATCGCACAGGGCACCAGACATCAGGCAAGTTTGGCTCACCAATGGGCTTCAGCCCAGGCAGAGGAAACAGGCCATCTGGGGCGGCTGGGCCTGCGCGGATGAGGCCCACGCAAGGCGCTGGCACGGTCAACGGGTGCTGGTGTCACGCTCGTCCTCCCGCCCGCTCGAGCCCGAGCAGGAGCAGGCGGCGGCGAACACGAGACGACGGGGCGAGGCCGAAGGGGCGCAGGGTAGCCAGGATCGGGCCAGGGCAGCTGGATCCGGCGATGCCCGGCCGGATCAGGGCGACACGGCGGCACTCCGGCGGCGGGGACGAACGGGAGCCGGCGACCTCCATGGCAGCTCCTGCACACGCGCGCGCGCGCGAGAGAGGAGATTAGGGCGAGGGGAGAGGACGAAGAAGGAGAGGGAAAGGAGGTCCGGCCTCAGGGTCCTCCGGCGAGCTCCGGCGAGGGACGGCCGGTGGGGCTGCTCGTCCATGGCGGCTGCGGGCTGCGGGAGCTCGGGGCTCTATGGTCGGCCAAACATTGTCCTGGGTTGGCCGCCAGACATGTTCAGTAGGTGGGGAATTGGACGAATTTCAGCCTCTAGATCGCGATCCGAGGATCGAAAATGGGCAGATGGTTGGGGCTGCGGGATCTGTAGGAGGAGGGCTAGCAGGTGGGATATCTAGAGGGGGTGGCTGCAAAAATGGCAAGGGGAAAACCCTAGTGGAGTGAAAGACTCTCCATGGGGCTTTATATAGGGGTTTGGACTATGGGTGGGCTGGACAATGTCCGTTCGATCGGGATCCGACGACCACGAACGGATGGAGTGGCTAGGTTGGGCTAATGGGCTGTGTAGTTGTGCCACGTGGGGAGGAGATAAAGTGCGGCCCATGACACGACGTTTTAAAACACCGAAAACGTCCGACGAATAACCGATGACCACACTGCTACAGTTGACCGACGGGGTATCAAACGAACTCGGAATGCGATGAAATTCGACAAGCGGTCTATCTACACTATAATAAAACCGCACACCAGGTTTCGACCCAATCCAGGAATATATTGAAGGCACTTTTGAAAACAATATTTTTCAATGCCGCGGGCGCGTGTGTGTGTGGTTGGTCTCGAAACAGGCAACAACAAGAACGGAGAGAACCGACAACTACCAACGGATGCAACTTTTTTGAAAACAAGTGACGATGCTATGCAGATGATGCGAATGATGCCATGATGAATGCAGCAACCAAACAAAACATAGACAAGAATGGAAATAAAAGGGGAATCTTCTGGAGTGTCGGTCCCGGTCTGTTACACTACTGAAGGCCTGGTGCCTCGGAGTGAGGGTCTTCCCCCAGCGCTACCCTCGGGGGCTCTGGACTGTGGCCAGGCCTCGAGGGCTCGCCTACTCCTGGCCTTGGAGCCCTAGGCCGATAGCTGGATGCAAGTATTCAGGGAGTACTTGCTCCATGTAACGTTACCGAAGAAGGAGGAGGACACGGAGCGCGTAGCCCAACAAGCCATAACCTACTACTTGCAAGACTGCGATTTGTACCATAGGCGCCCGAACGACGTCACGATGCGGTGCATTTCCAAGGAGCAAGGATGCGAACTGCTAGCTGACATCCACGGAGGAGACTGCGGGCATCACTCTTACTCACGCATCCTTGCAGGGAAGGCGTTCCAATCAGGCTTCTACTGGCCTTTAGCGCTCAACGACGCCATCGAGTTGGTTCGGTCTTGCGAGGCCTGCCAGTTTCATGCCAAGCAGATTCACCAGCTCGTGCAGGGCCTCCAAACCATTCCACTCTCCTGGCTGTCTGGGGGATGGACATACTGGGGCCCTTCCCACTAGCAGTGGGTGGGTACCGCTACCTCTACATCGCCATCGACAAGTTCACCAAGTGGGCGGAGGTGGAACCCGTGCACGCCATTCCGGCTGGGTCGGCCGTCATGTTCATCAAGGGCCTCGTGAGCCGCTTCGGCAACCCCAACCGCATCATCACCGACAACGGTTCGCACTTCACGAGCCACTTCATCAAGACTTATTGTGCTAACCTTGGAACGCAAATATGTTATGCTTCGGTAGCCCACCCGCGGAGCAACGGCCAGGCGGAGGACGCCAATGCGGAGGTCCTGCAAGGCCTCAAGGCTAGGAGCTTCAAGAAGAAGGTTGAAGCTTGTGGCAGGGGTTGGGTCGATGAGCTTCAGTCGGTGCCGTGGTTGATTCGCACCACCGCAACTAAGAACACCGACGAAACCCCATTCTTCCTCGTCTACGGAGCCGAACCAGTCCTTCCCCATGAGATCAAGCACCAATCCCCGCGGGTCTTGGCATTTGACGAGGAGCGTTAGGAGACTGCACGGGGAACGAACCTCGTGCTCGGAGAGGAGGTGTGTCATCAGGCCTCGCTCCGAGCTGCACGGTATCAGCAAGCCTTACAGCGCTACCACTGTCGCAACATCCGCTCTAGGACCCTCGAAGTCGGTGACCTCGTCCTGAGGCGGGTTCTCTCCAGGGAGGGCTTGCACAAGCTCTTGCCCATGTGGGAGCGCCCGTTCAAGGTCGTTCATGTCTCCAGGCCTGGCGCCGTGCGCCTGGAGACTCAGGACGGGGTCCCCATCCAGAACGCCTGGAACATCCAGCACCTCTGGAAGTTCTACCCGTGACACTCTCAAGTAACAATGAGTGGGCTGTATACGCCCAGGGCCCCCCGAGGACGCGGAGGGGTCCCTCCCATGCAATGTGGTAGCCACAACCCAGAGATGGCAGAGAAGTCAACACTATGGCTATGCCCATGCAACATGGATGCCCTACGCTTAGCGCTGGGGGAAGATGAAGACTAGACTAGATGCCGGACGCGGCTGTTATTTGCCTTTCTCCTACTTGGATTTGCCAACTATCATGCCCAAGATGCGCGCCTATCCATATTAAGGCACGGGGGCCTCGACAGGGATAGAGGCGCATCTTGTCGTTCACAAGTACATCATCATTAGGAAGAGAGGAGTATACGAGTTGGCTTACACTTGCCACATGCTAAATTACAGGTCCACACAATTTATTTAAACATCAATCCAAAGGCAGGGTCCGGCTATAGACGAAAACCCCCGATAAAATGAAGTAATGCCAGTGGCTTGCTAGCCCCGAAGATCACGACCATGGTGACTCTACTCGTTTGGATATGTGACATGCATCCTGCCACATTCTTCATCGTACTCCCACTTGAGCTGCGTCATGTCATCTGGCACGAACTCATCTACACCTACACCTGTATTTGTTGTAGTAATCTGTGAGCCACGGGGACTTAGCAATCTCGCGCCTGGGTACCGAGACTATTCAAGCTTATAGGTTGGATGGGGGATAAGTGTTTAGTTTGCACCAGTTCTAAGCATATATGGCAGCTAACCTTACGAGAACATGAAAGTAAATATGTGGTCTACGAGAACAATCGAGAACAAGAATGACCTCTAAGAGATCCTGAACACCAACTTACATCAAACATAACCCCACCGTGTTCTCTCTCGGAACATGTCCACGAGCAGAGATGATCACAGTTACTCACACAGTTGGTGTATTTTATTAGAGTTAACCTCAAGTTAACTATGACCGGGTGTTAAACAAATATCCATGTTGCCACATAATCGTGGGCACGGCTTTCTAAAAGATTTAACCCTGCCGGGGTGCTCCAACTAATCCATCATAAATTAAGCACACTCCGCAGGAATAACCTCGACCTCGGATCTCGTGATCATCCTAGGCAATTCCAAAGGAAAACCAACACCTCGAGATAGCCTGAAGAGGATCGGAGTTCCACACGCAAGCCACTCGAGAAAGGTAAAACAAGTCCACAAAGACCGCCCGACGTGTCGACAAACCCGGTAAGAGCCGCGTATCTCGTTCTCAGGACATGATGGATAAGCAACACATACGAAGGCCTGATAGAAATCTCCCGAGTTGCCCCGGGTTGGCCCCACACAATGCTCTAGTTTGGACCAACACTCATGAGGAGCACTGGCCCGGGTAGTTGATTAATTAACCACGGGGTTGCAAAGCCCTATGCAATTTACTAATTAGTTTAAGCAAATAGTACCAATGTTGGGTCTTGCTAGACAAGTCTTAAACTCACCCGAATAATCAAGGGGGTCCCCATAACAACCCCGAGCATGTTAGGAGCGCAAAGTATGGAAACATAACACCGGTAGCAAGTAACTATGGCGGTAAAAGTGGAACAAAACACCAAGCAAAAGGCCAAGCCTTCCACCATACCAAGATATATAGGTGCATTAAATTAAATAACAATAAATATTGTGATATCTCCAGATATCCATGTTATCACATGGAAATAACCTGCACCTGCAACTAAGAACGCTATGAGAGGGGCTGAGCAGCGGTAACTTAGCCAAACAAGGTTTGCTAGAATGTGTGTGTGGGGGGGGGGGGTTAGAGGCTATCATGGCAATGTAGGAGTCTTGACATTCAAGTGGTAGGTATCGCTATAGTAACGATAAGAATGAGACATCTAGCAAATCAAAAATAGTGTCGGGATCCGGGTACGGTCATCTTGCCTATTGGTTCTTCAGAGGGACAAAGAGCTGGTTCCTCGTAGTGGTACTCTCCTGGATCCTTGTACTCAGGTTCAACACTTGCATCTACCCAAAAGAAACAGCAAGAAATAAACAAACAACCAAGGTGCAATGCACAAACAAGATGATGCATGATTTATTGAAGTATTTAACATGGCAATCCTAAACTAGTCATGTTCCACATGCAATAGATTAGTTATTTATGATTCTGGACAACACCTCATGTTAAGTTGTTTGAACATGCATGATCATGGAAAATATGGATTCTTCATGCAAAATCGATGCAAATGCATGTGCAATGTAAGAAACGGAGTAACGGTTCTCACGATACGCTCACGGCAAGTTCGAAGGCAAAACACAAGACAATGAAGACCATGGACTATTCTTTGGCATTCCAAGGTAGCCACTGGTTAGGCAGTAAAAAACCAATCACATTAGAGCCAAAGCTCAAGCAACTCCATGAAGCATATCTCCCACAAGTCACAAAACACTAAAACAACAATCTGCCACAAAACAACAACATAGCAACTTACACAACCAATAACTAGAGCTACAGGAAGCCTCCAACCACAAACAAGGCATTGATAGAAACTACATAGCATGCTTATCAAATCATCCAACTACACAATCTGGAATGGATGCACACATCAATAAGCATGAAGCTCACAAGTTGGCATGATGAAAAATATTCTAGGGACTTAGTGAAAATCACAGTTCTCTGGAGTCTGAGTTAAGATGATAGCAAGTTGATAGCAGAAACTAATAGTGATAGAGAACACCTTATGACATGAAAATTAACAGGATGGTAGAGGGCGACCTCTACTTCAAATCACTAGCACTGAGCTTAAGCTAATTCACTACATATCACTTGGTAGCATCCACTCAAGAGGGCATGAAAATAATAGCAGATTCTCAGACTTAGAAATATTTAGCATGTTGAAAACCGCAACATTATGTTAGTTAATTTGCAGAAAGTTTCCCACTTATATGGGTGTTTATCATGGCAATAAAAATATCATGGCATAATAGACATTAAACACTAACACTTCCATGTTGGCACATCCCCCAAAGCAAGCATGGATAAAATCATACAAAAATGACAAAGTAGCTTCACAGCAGAAAATAGCAGTTTTCCGAACTTGCTCAAAAGTGAAATCCAATTGCACCAATGGATTCCTTGGATGTTTCTACCCCAAAATCATATATTACACTCATATGTTTGCATTAATCAACATGTCGAAACACTAGTTAGCAAAATGCTCTTCATCATATAAGTGAAATTTACTAAATATGATCATGTTCAAATATGTTCTTATCCAAATTTGGAATAATACAAGAAATATAAATAACTGTTTAAAACACAAAAGAATACACCTGGCATACTCTCCAGGGTCCCCTAGTGGCTGACATGTGGGGCTAGGGCCAACCTGTCATGCCACATACACACTGCACACACATTGCCGCAGCAACACCTGATCCCAAAGCCACAGAGAATCCACACACACACAAGCACACATAGACATCTCACGCAGCCACACGGGATCCGCCTGTGGCCGCACCGGATCCGCACAGCACACACTAGATCCACCAATCAGATAAAAGAGACAAAAGGGAGGGGAGCTGGGATTCGATCCCACGACTGCTAGGTCATTTCGCAAGCGCAACACCACTGCGCTATGGCGTGATGTCTGAACATATAGGGGACTATCTCCTCTAGTACTAAATGGACAAGGCGGTTAGTGACGAAACTTAACTTAGCAGGCACTACGGAAGAGAACGGCGGCGACGAAATTCCGGTGACAGAGGGGACTCCGGCGACGCAGACTACGAGCAGGGAGAGCGAGGACCTATAGGTATCCAATTCCCTGCTCGTCTCGCGACGAGGAGGACGGAGGCGACGCCCTCAAGGCGCTGCCTTTCGACGAAGCGGCGGCGATAGCATCTCTACGACAACGGCGACCTACGCATGGCTGTTGGGAGACGTAGTAGTAAATCAAAAATTTTCCTACGCGTTCACCAAGATCCATCTATGGAGAAACCAGCAACGAGTAAGGGGAGAGTGGATCTTCATACCTTTGAAGATCGCTAAGCGGAGCGTTACAAGAACGCGGTTGATGGAGTCGTACTCGCAGCGATTCAGATCGCGGTAGATCCGATCAAGTGCCGAACGGACGGCACCTCCGCGTTCAACACACGTGCAGCCTGGTGACGTCTCCAACACCTTGATCCAGCAAGGAGGAAGGAGAGGTTGGGGAAGGGCTCCAACAGCAGCACGACGGCGTGGTGGTGGTGGAGTAGCAAGGTATTCCGACAGGGCTTCGCCTAAGCGCTACGGAGGAGGAAGAAGAGAGGTAGGGCTTTGCCGTGAGAGAGAGAGATCAAATATTCTCTCAAAACATCCAAAACCTCAAGTATATATAGGAGGAGGGACGTGGAGGGCTGGCTTGGCCTCTACTCCAAAGAGGAGAGGGTCGGCCGAATTAAAGGGAGAGTCCACCTCCCACAAGGGAGGTGGATCTCCTCCTTTTAAATCCCTTTTGCCTTATCTCCTTATCTCCAGCCACATGGGCCCACATAGATGGTCTTGGCCGACCCAATATGGGCTGGCACACCTCCTCTAAGGGCCCATGAGGTCCTTTGGTCGTCACACCCCTCTCGGGGGTCCTCCGGCACCCTCCCGGCACTCCCGGTACACTACCGATGAGCCCGAAAACTTTCCGGTGACCAAAACTGGACTTCCTATATATCAATCTTTACCTCCGGACCATTCCGGAGCTCCACGTGACGTCCGGGATCTCATCCGGGACTCCGAACAACCTTCGGTAATCACGTATACCATTTCCCTATAACCCTAGCGTCATCGAACCTTAAGTGTGTAGACCCTACGGGTTCGGGAGACACGTAGACATGACCGAGACACCTCTCCGGCCAATAACCAACAGCGGGATCTGGATACCCATGTTGTCTCCCACGTACTCCACGATGATCTCATCGGAAGAACCACGATGTCAGGGATTCAATCAATCCCGTATACAATTCCCTTTGTCTATCGGTATGGTACTTGCCCGAGATTCGATCGTCGGTATCCGCATACCTTGTTCAATCTCGTTACTGGCAAGTCTCTTTACTCGTTCCGTAATACATCATCCCGTGACTAACTCCTTAGTCACATTGAGCTCATAATGATGATGTCTTACCGAGTGGGCCCAGAGATACCTCTCCGTCACACGGAGTGACAAATCCCAGTCTCGATTCGTGTCAACCCAACAGACACTTTCCGAGATACCCGTAGCGTACCTTTATAGCCACCCAGTTACGTTGTGACGTTTGGCACACCCAAAGCATTCCTACGGTATCCGGGAGTTACACAATCTCATGGTCTAAGGAAATGACACTTGACATTGAAAAGCTTTAGCAAACGAACTACACGATCTTGTGCTATGCTTAGGATTGGGTCTTGTCCATCACATCATTCTCCTAATGATGTGATCCCGTTATCAACGACATCCAATGTCCATGGTCATGAAACCGAGACCATCTATTGATCAACGAGCTAGCCAACTAGAGGCTCACTAGGGACACGTTGTGGTCTATGTATTCACACATGTATTACGGTTTCCGGTTAACACAATTATAGCATGAACAATAGACAATTATCATGAACCATGAAATACAATAATAACCAATTTATTATTGCCTCTAGGGCATATTTCCAACAGTCTCCCACTTGCACTAGAGTCAATAATCTAGTTCACATCACCATGTGATTAACACTTACATCACCATGTGATCATATCATCATGTGATTAACACCCAATAAGTTCTGGGGTTTGTTCATGTTCTGCTTGTGAAAGAGGTTTTTAGTCAGCGGGTCTGCGACATTCAGATCCGTGTGTACCTTTGCAAACTTTCCATTTCATATTTGTAGATACTGCTCCCACGCTCCACTTGGAGCTATTCCAAATGGCTGCTCCACTATACGTAGCTGGATTTCTACTAAGAGTCATCCGGATTGGTTTTAAAGCTTGCATCATCGTAACACTTTACGATGAACTCTTTATCACCTCCATAATCGAGAAATATTTCCTTAGTTCTCAAGTTACTAAGGCTAACTTTGACCGCTGTCTAGTGATCCACTCTTGGATTACTCTTGTACCCCTTGACAGACTCATGGCAAGGCACACACAGGTGCGGTACACAGCATGGCATACTATATAGAGCCTATCGCTAAAGCATAGGAGATGACACTCATCTCTTCTTTATCTTCTGCCGTGGTCGGGTATTGAGTCTTACTCAATTTCACACCTTACAATACAGTCAAGAACTCCTTCTTTGACCCATCTATTTTGAACTCCTTCAAAAACTTGTCAAGGTATGTCTTCGTCGAAAAAACTTATCAAGCGAATAGATCTATCCCTATAGATCTTGATGCTTAATAAAATAGTAGCTTTATCTGGGTCTTCCTTTGAAAAAAAAACTTTTCAAACAACCCTTCATGCTCTTCCAGAAATTCTACATCATTTCCGATCAATAATATGTCAACTACATATTCTTATAAGAAATTCCATAGTGCTCCCACTCACTTTCTTGCAAATACAAGTTTCTCATAAACTTTGTATAAACTTAAACACTTTGATCACCTCATCAAAGCATATATTCCAACTCCGAGATGCTTGCTCCAGTCCATAGAAGGATCGCTGGAGTTTGCATATTATTAGCATCCTTAGGATTGACAAAACCTTCTGGTTGTATCACATACAACTCTTCCTCACAGAAACCATTACGGAAACCTTGTTTTGTCATCCATCTGCCAGATTTCATAATCGAAAAATGCAGCAACTGCTAACAAAATTTTAATAGACTTTTAGCATCGCTACAGATGAGACAATCTCATTGCAGTCAACTCCTTGAACTTGGCAGAAACTTCTTTGCGACAAGTCGAGCTTTATAAACGGTGACATTTCACCATTAGCGTCTATGTTTATCTCAAAGGTCCATTTGTACTCAATGACCCGCCATTCAACAGGCAAGTCTACCAAAGTCCATACTTGGTTTTCATACATGGATCCTTTCTCGGATTTCATGGCTCCTAGCCATTTGTTGGAATCCGGGCCCACCATCGCTTCTCCATAGTTCGTAGGTTCATCGTTGTCCAACAACATGATTTCCAAGACAGGGTTGTCGTACTACTCAGGAGCAGTACGCGTCCTTGTCGACCTACGAGGTTCGATAGTGACTTGATCCGAAGCTTCATGATCATCATCATTAACTTCCTTTTCAACTAAGTAGGCTCTACAGAAACATCTTTCTGTGTTGCGCTATTCTCTGGTTGAAACAAAGGTTCAACAACCTTATCAAGTTCTATCTTCCTCCCACTCAATTCTTTCGAGAGAAACTCTTTCTCAAAAAGGACCCGTTCTTAGCAACAAACACCTTTTGCGCTTGGATCTGAGATAGAAGGTATACCCAATGTCTCATTAGGGTATTCTATGAAGATGCATTTGTCTGCTTTGAGTTTGAGCTCGCTAGGTGAAAAACCCATTTTCACATAAGCGTCGCAGCCCCAAACATTAAGAAATGTCAGCTTAGGCTTCTGTCAAACCATAATTCTCACGGTGTCATCTCAACAGACTTAGATGGTGCCCTGTTAAAGTGAATGGATTTGTCTTTAATGCATAACCCCATAACGATAGTGGTAAAACGATAAGAGACATCATAGTACTCACTATATCCAATAGAGCACGACTACGACGTTCGAACACACCATCACACTATGGTGTTCCAGGAGGCGTGAGCTGTGAAACAATTTCCACATTGTCTAAAATTGCATACCAAACTCGTAACTTAGATATTCACCTCCATGATCATATCATAGACATTTATCTTCTTGTCACGATGATCTTTAACTTCACTCTGAAACTCCTTGAACCTTTCAAACATTTCAGATTCGTGTTTCATTAAGTAAATATCCCCATATTTACTCAAATCATCAGTGAAGGTAAAGAAAAACAACGATATCCACTGTGTGTTTCAACACTCATTGGACCACATACATCAACATGTATTAATTCCAATAAGCCACTTGCCCGCTCCATCATATTGGATGACGGGGTCTCAGTCATCTTGCCCAAGAGGCATGGCTCGCATGTCTCAACCGATTCGAAATCGAGTGAGTCAAAAAACATCCATCATCATGGAGTTTCTTCATGCGATTTATACCAATATGACATTACGTGGCAGTGCCACAAGCATGTGGTACTATCATTATTAACTTTGTATCTTTTGGTACCAATGTTATGAATATGTGTACTACTACGATCATGATTCGATAAACCATTTCGAGTGGGTGCATGACCATTGAAGGCATTATCCATGTAAACAGAATAACCATTATTCTCTAACTTATATGAATAACCGTATCGCACTAATCATGATCTAATCATGTTTATGCTCAACGCAAACACCAAATAACATTTATTTAGGTTTATCACAAATCCTGAAGGTAGAGAGAGCGTGCGATGGTGATCACATCAATCTTGGAAATACTTCCAACACACATCGTCACCTTTCACCTAGCTAGTCTCCATTTACTCCGTAGCTTTTATTTCGAGTTGCTAACACTTAGCAACCGAACCGGTATCTAATACCCAGGTGCTACTAGGAGTACCAGCAAGGTACACATCACTAACACGTATATCAAATATACTTCCATTGACATTACCAGCCTTCTTATCTACCAATCATCTAGGGTTTTTCCGCTTCAGCGAACATTCTCCTCATAACAGAAGCACTTAGTCTCGGGTTCGGGCTCAACCTTGGGTTTCTTCACTAGAGCAACAACTGGCTTGCCATTCCTGAAGTTTTTCCCTTCTTGCCCTTGCCCCTTTTGAAACTAGTGGTTTTCACTTAACCATCAACACTTGATGCTCCTTATTGATTTCTACCTTCATGGTGTCAAACATCACGAACAACTCAGGGATCATCTTATCCATCCCTGGCATGTTATAGTTCATCACGAAGCTCTAGTAGCTTGGTGGCAGTGACTTGGAGAACTGCATTAATCACTATCTCATCTGGAAGATTAACTCCCACTTGATTCAAGTGATTGTAGCTCCCAGACAATCTGAGAACACGCTCACCGATTAAGCTATTCTCCTTTATCTTGCAGGCAAAGAATCTTGTTGGAGGTCTCATACCTCTCAACATAGGCACGAGCTTGAGATCACAATCTCAGCTCCTAGAACATCTCATATGTTCTGTGACGTTCAAAACATTTTGAAGCCTCAATTCTAAGCCGTAATGCATGACGCACTGAACTATCACGTAGTCATCAAAAAGTGCCTGTCATATGTTCACAACATCTACAAACAACGCTTGAGGGAGTGATGCAGTTAGCGGTACATCAAAAACATAAGCTTTCTGTGCAGCAATGAGGACAATCCTCAGATCACAGACCCAGTCCGCATTATTGCTACCATCAACTTTCAACTTACTTTTCTCTAGGATTGTATCAATAAAACTGGGGAGCTACAGCGCGAGCTATCTACGACATAATTTGCAAGGACATTTTTAGACTAAGTTCATGATAATTAAGTTCAATTAATCAAATTATTAATGAACTCCCACTTAGATAGACATCTCTCTAGTCTTCCAAGTGATACATGATCCATGTCAACTAGCCCGTGTCCGATCATCACGTGAGACGGACTAGTCATCCATGGTGAACATATCTATGTTGATCGTATCTTCTATACGACTCATGTTCGACCTTTCGGTCTTCCATGTTCCGAGGCCATGTCTGTACATGCTAGGCTCGTCAAGTCAACCTAAGTGTTTCGCATGTGTAAATCTGGCTTACACCCGTTGTATGCGAACGTTAGAACCTATCACACCCGATCATCACGTGGTGCTTCGGAACGACGATCCTTAGCAACGGTGCACAGTTAGGGTGAACACCTTTCTTGAAATTTTATTGAGAGATCATCTTATTTACTACCGTCGTTCTATGCAAATAAGATGTAAACATGATAAACATCACATGCAATCAATATAGTGACATGATATGGCCAATATCATCTTGCTCCTTTGATCTCCATCTTCGGGGCACCATGATCATCACTGTCACCGGCACGACACCATGATCTCCATCATCATGATCTCCATCATTGTGTCTTCATGAAGTTGTCTCGCCAAATATTACTTCTACTACTACAGCTAACGTTTAGCAATAAAGTAAAGTAATTACATGGCATTTATGATTGACACGCAGGTCATACAATAAATAAGACAACTCCTATGGCTCCTGCCGGTTGTCATAACCATCGACATGCAAGTCGTGAATCCTATTACAAGAACATGATCAATTCATACATCACAATGCATCACATCACATCCTTTGGCCATATCACATCACAAGGCACATGCTGCAAAAACAAGTTAGACGTCCTCTAATTTGTAGTTGCAAGTTTTTACGTGGCTGCTATAGGTTACTAGCAAGAACGTTTCTTACCTACGTCAACACCACAACGTGATTTGCCAATTGCTATTTACCCTTCATAAGGACCCTTTTCATCGAATCCGATCCGACTAAGGTAGGAGAGACAGACACCCGCTAGCCACCTTATGCATCTAGTGCATGTCAGGCGGTGGAACCGGTCTCACGTAAGCGTACGTGTAAAGTTGGTCCGGGCCGCTTCATCCCACAATACCGCCGAATCAAGATAAGACTAGTAGCGGCAAGCAAATTAACAAACTCGACGCCCACAACTGCTTTGTGTTCTACTCGTGCATAGATTCTACGCATAGACCTAGCTCATGATGCCACTGTTGGGAGACGTAGTAGTAAATCAAAAATTTTCCTACGCGTTCACCAAGATCCATCTATGGAGAAACCAGCAACGAGTAAGGGGAGAGTGGATCTTCATACCTTTGAAGATCGCTAAGCGGAGCGTTACAAGAACGCGGTTGATGGAGTCGTACTCGCAGCGATTCAGATCGCGGTAGATCCGATCAAGTGCCGAACGGACGGCACCTCCGCGTTCAACACACGTGCAGCCTGGTGACGTCTCCAACACCTTGATCCAGCAAGGAGGAAGGAGAGGTTGGGGAAGGGCTCCAACAGCAGCACGACGGCGTGGTGGTGGTGGAGTAGCAAGGTATTCCGACAGGGCTTCGCCTAAGCGCTACGGAGGAGGAAGAAGAGAGGTAGGGCTTTGCCGTGAGAGAGAGAGATCAAATCTTCTCTCAAAACATCCAAAACCTCAAGTATATATAGGAGGAGGGACGTGGAGGGCTGGCTTGGCCTCTACTCCAAAGAGGAGAGGGTCGGCCGAATTAAAGGGAGAGTCCACCTCCCACAAGGGAGGTGGATCTCCTCCTTTTAAATCCCTTTTGCCTTATCTCCTTATCTCCAGCCACATGGGCCCACATAGATGGTCTTGGCCGACCCAATATGGGCTGGCACACCTCCTCTAAGGGCCCATGAGGTCCTTTGGTCGTCACACCCCTCTCGGGGGTCCTCCGGCACCCTCCCGGCACTCCCGGTACACTACCGATGAGCCCGAAAACTTTCCGGTGACCAAAACTGGACTTCCTATATATCAATCTTTACCTCCGGACCATTCCGGAGCTCCACGTGACGTCCGGGATCTCATCCGGGACTCCGAACAACCTTCGGTAATCACGTATACCATTTCCCTATAACCCTAGCGTCATCGAACCTTAAGTGTGTAGACCCTACGGGTTCGGGAGACACGTAGACATGACCGAGACACCTCTCCGGCCAATAACCAACAGCGGGATCTGGATACCCATGTTGTCTCCCACGTACTCCACGATGATCTCATCGGAAGAACCACGATGTCAGGGATTCAATCAATCCCGTATACAATTCCCTTTGTCTATCGGTATGGTACTTGCCCGAGATTCGATCGTCGGTATCCGCATACCTTGTTCAATCTCGTTACTGGCAAGTCTATTTACTCGTTCCGTAATACATCATCCCGTGACTAACTCCTTAGTCACATTGAGCTCATAATGATGATGTCTTACCGAGTGGGCCCAGAGATACCTCTCCGTCACACGGAGTGACAAATCCCAGTCTCGATTCGTGTCAACCCAACAGACACTTTCCGAGATACCCGTAGCGTACCTTTATAGCCACCCAGTTACGTTGTGACGTTTGGCACACCCAAAGCATTCCTACGGTATCCGGGAGTTACACAATCTCATGGTCTAAGGAAATGACACTTGACATTGAAAAGCTTTAGCAAACGAACTACACGATCTTGTGCTATGCTTAGGATTGGGTCTTGTCCATCACATCATTCTCCTAATGATGTGATCCCGTTATCAACGACATCCAATGTCCATGGTCATGAAACCGAGACCATCTATTGATCAACGAGCTAGCCAACTAGAGGCTCACTAGGGACACGTTGTGGTCTATGTATTCACACATGTATTACGGTTTCCGGTTAACACAATTATAGCATGAACAATAGACAATTATCATGAACCATGAAATACAATAATAACCAATTTATTATTGCCTCTAGGGCATATTTCCAACAATGGCAACAAGAGGGGGAATCGCGGCGGCTCACCGAGGGGGAGACAATGACGACTCAGAACACGACGAAGAGGAGGAAGAGACAAAGACGCGGCGGCGACGAAGAGGAAGAAGACCGGCGGCGAGCTATGGGATCGCGGCGATAGCAAGGAAGAAGATGACGCCTTGGAGCTTCCCACGGCGCCCTAATGGCGGAAACGGAACGCAGGGACGATCCGCGGTCTCCACGGCATGCCGGACGCAGATGAGGACCACCGGAGCGAGGACAACGGCGACAAGGAGCGACGACCTCTCTGACCTCACCTCTCTAAGCGCTTACTTGAGAGAGAAAAGAAGGAGATGGAGGAGAGGAATGGAGAGCGAGATGGGAGCGGCGTCGGCTCGAGGAAGAAGGAGGAAACCTAGGCGTCTGTGCCCTTATAAAGGGGGGGGGGCGAAACGGCGCCGTCCTCGGCGTCCGTGAACCTCTCACGGTGACGTGATGCGCTCACTCTCTGCTCTCTCTCTGAAGCCTGACGGAGAAGGATGACGGGGCAGGTTGCCGTCCCGCGTCGCAGGCTGGGCCGCGCGGGGGGGGGGGGGGAGGCTTCCTAGGCCGGGGAAGGCCCAGTGCTCACTTCTCCCTCTCTCTCACTGAGAAACAAATAACCAACATATTTTACCCTTTTTAAAATAAAATGAGAATAAAACAATTACCCCAGAGAAAATGAAAAGGAATATTATAGAACAAATATAGTTTGCAAAGAGAAGAAAATCCTCCATTTCATAAAAATGAACATAAGATTTGTAGATCAAGTAATTTTCAATCTTTAAATAAATGGAAGCTGCTGTTTTTAAAGAGACCAAGTAAACCAAGGCTTAAACCCCAAAGAGATCACCACATATTCACTCAAAATAATATTACCTAACACCAGAACATTTTAACAGAATTAATTACCAAGTTATTTTATCAAGTAGAATTTAGAGGGGAATAAAAGAGTTTTAGGCAAGTTCGAAAAGAGAGGGGCTGAGAGGGAATGGTTGCAGCACACTCACTCTAACCAGATCACACATCACAAGATCACTCACAAGCACCAAAACAAAGTCACATGAAAGCCATCACAATTCACTTATGCATGACATGATGATGAGATGACATGATGCATGATGCATGAGATGACATGGCAAGGAGCAAACTCAATTCAAACACCACATAACACAAGGTTCACAGAGGTTACATGACCAAAATGCCAAGGGTAGCACTTGGGCTGTTACACCAACCTTCATGAAACTAAACTTGGGTTTTTTCAAATCACGCTTTAAAGGGAAGGGTCAAAGATTTGTTTTCATTGCCATTTCTTGAGTTGCTTTCTCTTTCTCTGAGTTAAGCACTCACCTGCTCCCCTCCCCCTCGTAGCCTGCGAGCAGGGGATGGGGGCACAATGCTTACACCTCGCCAAGGCCTTGGCGCCCGGATCCTTGCATGGTACTCACGGGAGAGTCAGCAGGCGCATGTGGTCTCATACTAGCTCGAGGGCTCCATTCACGGCCCGACGCACCATCTTGGAAAGGAAAAAAAATAATTTTTTCTTGCGACAGCTTGAGTGTCTAAGGGGGTTCCTGAGGACCGTGCCTCAGGAGGCTTACCTGTCATAAGGCCACCAGGCCCCCTGGTGTCGTCATTGGTTTATAGTCGGCATAAGGAATGTCGGGGCTTCGCCCCGTGAAGTGCGTCCTTGGTTTTCCGGTCGTACCTAACGGTGGTGGGGAATGCACAGGACTGGGACCTGTTGACGCAGGGCTACTTGGACTACAACTGGAATCCTTAGGAGGCCTCAGGAAGCCCAGCCTTCTCGGAGCAGGAAGCAAAATTTTTGGAGGGGCCGCTTGAGCATCTAAGGGGGCTCCTGAGCATCGCGCCTCAGGAGCCTTACCGGTCATAATGCCACCCGACTTCTTGGTGTCATCCTTTGTTTCCGGTCGGCATCAGGAGTACCGAGGCCTCGCCTCGTGAGGAACATCCATGGTAAGATGGTAATACGCCGTGATTCTAGGGAAATGCACGGGACTGGGACCTGCTGACGTAGAGCTGCTTGAGTGTCAAAGGGGGCTTCTGAGCATCGCGCCTCAGGAGCCTTACCGGTCATAAGGCCACCCGACCCCCTGGTGTCGTCCTTGGTTTCCGTTCGGCATCAGGAGTGTCGGGGACCCGCCTTGTGAGGAGCGCCCAGGTAAGATGGTCACACCCCAAGATGGTAGAGAAATGGGCGGGACTGGGACCTGCATACAGAGGGCATCGTCAGAGCCCCCCACCCGCCTCAATCGCAAGAAGGAGAAGCCAACCGGACGGACCCACCCCTCGGGCACCACAGCCGCACCCCATAGCCCGAAATCCTATCGCGGGCCTATCAAGCTAAGTATCCTAATTGCGATCAGGAGATGACTCTAGTTGATGAAATGGAGAAGGTACTAATAAAGATGGGCAGACGCCCGGATGCATTACACGCCCACAGGGCCACCCTTAGTTCTTGTGTTGTAGTTGCAAGAGAAAAGGAGAAGACGCACGGGGGCTATCGCGTCAGGAGCCTGACGCCGGCGCATCGACGCTCAGTCGATGTCCTCGTCCTCCTTCACGGCCCCACAGAAGTGCCACAAGGTGGACGTTCCCGTAGCGGCGGACTACCTTCCGAGAATCGGGCGCGTTGGCGTGGCGGCGTGCCATAGCTGCTGTCGCTGTTGTTGCTCGGGCTGCCCTCGTAGGGGTTCCCGCCGCTGTTGGAGGCGCGGCGCCCGTCATGAAGGGCAAGCTTGTCTCCAGGATCGCCGTGGCCAACGTCCTCCGGGCAGCACCCCAGGCGCTCGCCCTCACTCCCGAAGATCTTGACGAAGAGTGTCACCTCTCCATCACAATTGAAGTGGAAACTGCCCCTCCCCCTAAGGCCATGGGTCCGGGCAAACGTTTTCCACCCGCGGTTCAGGTACACGTAGCCTTCGGGGGCGACCTCGAGCTCCGCCCAGCACACCTCGTTGTAGCAGCCGTCGGCCTACAGCCAAAGGCCAGCAAGCCCTCCGGCCGGCAGGGCCTTCCCAAGGAGTTCAGGAGCTGGAACCAAGTGTCTTCCGGCATGTCTGCCCATGTCACATACTCCAGGGCTTATTCGGCCGAATGGAGCCGCGGGCGCGGCGGCCAGGTGGCCATCGCCGACCTCCCACCCTGGCCAGCCACCGCGTTCACCGCCGTGGCCGCCACGGCTGGACGACGTTCCCCCTCAACCGCCGCGACGTGCTGGGGCACGATTGTGCTTGCCGAGAGCTGGCGCCGGCACCACGACATATTTCTAGGGGCGACCGTGGCCCCTCTGAGGCGGCGGGGCGGCGGGGCCATCCCCGCAAGCCTTCCCCTTCTCTGCAGCAAAAAACTTCCTCATCGGTGCCATTGCTGGGAGGGGACGATTTGAGAGTTGTTGAGATAGAGAAGACGAAGATGGATGAGGGTATTTCTCGCCGTCGCCAGTTTGTATACAGCTAGAGGCCGTCCGGCGCCCCCTCGCATTCCGGGGGCATGCGGCCCATCGAAGGCTCACATCCGCGTGGCCCAAGGCAATAGCAGCATTTATTGGGAAGCAATGATGGCCATCGCAGCGCCCGTGCGTCATGTTAGTTCAGCCAGGAACGGATCGGATACCCTCGGGGAGCGGAGGCGCCGCTGCCGGGGCGTCCAATAAGTGCCAGGCCTGGCTCGCAGGCGATTGGGGCCCACGGCACTCCATGCCGCCCACCAGGCTTTGCCTGTAAGCCAACTCGAGCATGCCTTGGGCCCAGGGGCTACTATCGGTGTTCTGGGAATGGGGGTACCCAAATCTGCCTGCCTGCAGCCCAGGGCATGGCCCACCTCAATGACCAAACACAGCATGGTGTGGCCCCACTCAGGATGAGGCCCTCGCAAGGGCCCAAGCCTCGCAAGGAGGAGTACCATCAAGACCGGTAGGGGACGGTCCACCCTAGGCCCCCTCTGAAGGGGCGGAGATGTCTATGCAAGGCCCGGCCTCAAGAGTCAAAGATGACGCAAGGAAGGACATGCGAGCACCAGTGCACCAGTTAGCGGAGTTTCCCCTTTGGTGCAAAGGGAGCAAGGATGTACGCCGGTTGCCAAAGCACCCCGCAAAGGTTTCCATTCCGGTGCAACAAGACCACAACCACCAACTCCGCAGGACAAACGTCATCGCTGAACCCGTCCCTACGGCATCGACAACTACTTTGTAGGCGAACACCGCCTTTGGGCAGGGCAAGCACGAACCCCTATCCCCTGTCAAAATTGGACGTTGTGGGATCCCTTCCTGCCATTGCAATAAGGGAAGAGGACCTGGGCACTGCTATATATAGAGGGTAGGCTACTTCGTAGAGGGGATCCGACCCAACCGACCAACTCCACCACTCACCGACCATCAAACCACAAGGAGCCTCGAACACCACTGAGAGCCCTCAGGAGGCTCCAAAACACTGTACTTGTTCATCCACCACACCTTCTCGAGATGCAATCCACCAATGGCAGGAATAGGGTATTATTCTTCGCAGCGGCCCGAACCTGGGTAAACTATCGTGTTCATTCTCTTCCTCATCGTCGTACAAGATCTTTGCTGTGTTCATCGAGTAGCGAGCTAGGTTGGACGAGGCCGTAGGGGATCTTTGCACATGCCCCTGTGTTCGAATCTTAAGGGTTTTCCGGAGCCCGAAATCTGACACCTTCCCACTTTGCTGTTTGATAGGATTGATTTCTTCTCTATGTTCAGTCAAACCGATCTTGTATTAAGGCTATCGGCATACACTATAAAGTGTTAAATCCGAACACATCACCTGGGGGCTTCTTCTGGAAGCCAATGTTTTTGTATTATAAATTTTTTATGCACACCTATCGTGTACACATGTTTCCTTTGTTATGCTCAAGCCATCATATGCATCAACTGGAACTAAGACTTTGCCAGCCTGGGTTACATTGCTCCTGTGTTTACCCTCTACATTCCCGATTGTTCGGCTAGAGGATATAGGGAGCACCTCTACGATTGTTATGACCGGTTCATCCAGATACGTACCTCAGAAGGGGACTATCTCCTCTAGTACTAAATGGACAAGGCGGTTGGTGACGAAACTGAACTTAGCAGGCACTACGACAGAGAATGGCGGCGGCGAAATTCCGGTGACAGAGGGGACTCCGGCGACGCAGACTACGAGTGGGGAGAGCGAGGACCTATGGGTATCCAATTCCCTGCTCGTCCCGCGACGAGGAGGACGGAGGCGACGCCCTCAAGGCAATGCCTTTGGACGGAGCAGCGGCGATAGCATCTCTACGACAACGGCGAGCTACACATGGCAACAAGAGGGGGAATCGCGGTGGCTCACCGAGGGGGAGACAATGACGACTCAGAACACGACGAAGAGGAGGAAGAGACAAAGACGCAGCGACGACGAAGAGGAAGAAGATCAGCGGCGAGCTTCGGGATCGCGGCGACAGCGAGGAAGAAGATGACGCCTTGGAGCTTCCCACGGCGCCCTAACGGCAGGAACGGAACGCATGGATGATCCGTGGTCGCCACGGCATGCCGGACGCAGATGAGGACCACCGGAGCAAGGACGACGGCGACAAGGAGCGACGACCTCTGTGACCTCACCTCTCTCAACGCTTACCTGATAGAGAAAGGAAGGAGATGGAGGAGAGGAACGGAGAGCGAGATGGGAGCGGCGACGGCTGGAGGAAGAAGGAGGAAACCTAGGCGTCCGTGCCCTTATAAAGGGGGGGGGGGCTGGCGAAACGGCGCCGGCCTCGGCGTCTGTGAGCCTCTCATGGCGACGCGATGCGCTCACTCTCTGCTCTCTCTCTGAAGCCTGACAGAGAAGGACGACGGGGCAGGTTGCCGTCCCGCCTCGCAGGCTGGGCCGCGCGGGGGGGGGGGGGGAGGCTTCCTGGGCCGGGGAAGGCCCAGTGCCCACTTCTCCCTCTCTCTCACTGAGAAACAAATAACCAGCATATTTTACTTTTTTAAAATAAAATGATAATAAAACAATTACCCTAGAGAAAATGAAAAGGAATATTATAGAACAAATATAGTTTGCAAAGAGAAGAAAATCCTCCATTTCATAAAAATGAACATAAGATTTTTAGATCAAGTAATTTTCAATCTTTAAATAGATGGAAGCTGCTGTTTTTAAAGAGACCAAATAAACCAAGGCCTAAACCCCAAAGAGATCACCACATATTCACTCAAAATAATATTACCTAACACCAGAACATTTTAACAGAAATAATTACCAAGTTATTTTATCAAGTAGAATTTAGAGGGGAATAAAAGGGTTTTAGGCAAGTTTGAAAAGAGAGGGGATGAGAGGGAATGGTTGCAGCACACTCACTCTAACCAGATCACACATCACAAGATCACTCACAAGCACCAAAACAAAGTTACATGAAAGCCATCACAATTCACTTATGCATGAGATGATGATGAGATGACATGATGCATGATGCATGAGATGACATGGCAAGGAGCAAACTCAATTCATACACCACATAATACAAGGTTCACATAGGTCACATGACCAAAATGGCAAGGGTAGCACTTGGGCTGTTACACCAACCTTCATGAAACTAAACTTGTTTTTTTTTCAAATCACGCTTTAAAGGGAAGGGTCAAAGATTTGTTTTCATTGCCATTTCTTGAGTTGCTTTCTCTTTCTCTGAGTCAAGCACTCACCTGCTCCCCTCCCCCTCGTAGCCCGCGAGCGGGGGATGGGGGGCACGGTGCTTACACCTTGCCAAGGCCTTGGCGCCCGGATCCTCGCATGGTACTCACGAGCGAGTCAGCAGGCGCATGTGGTCTCATACTCGCTCGAGGGCTCCATTCACGGCCCGGCGCGCCATCTTGGAAAGGAAAAAAAAATAATTTTTTCTTCCGACAGCTTGAGTGTCTAAGGGGGCTCCTAAGGACCGTGCCTTAGGAGGCTTACCTGTCATAAGGCCACCCGGCCCCCTGGTGTCGTCCTTGGTTTACAGTCGGCATAAGGAATGTCGGGGCTTCGCCCCGTGAAGTGTGTCCTTGGTTTTCCGGTCGTACCTAACGGTGGTGGGGAATGCACAGGACTGGGACCTGTCGACACACGGCTACTTGGACTACAACTGGAAGCCTTAGGAGGCCTCAGGAAGCCTAGCCTGCTCGGAGCAGGAAGCAGAATTTTTGGAGGGGCCGCTTGAGCATCTAAGGGGGCTCTTGAGCATCGCACCTCAGAAGCCTTACCGGTCATAATGCCACCCGACTTCTTGGTGTCATCATTGGTATCCGGTCGGCATCAGGAGTACCGGGGCCTCCCCTCGTGAGGAACGTCCATGGTAAGATGGTAATACGCCGTGATTCTAGGGAAATGCACGGGACTGGGACCTACTGACGTAGAGCTGCTTGGGTGTCAAAGGGGCTCCTGAGCATCGCTCCTTAGGAGCCTTACCGGTCATAAGGCCACCCGACCCCCTGGTGTCGTCCTTGGTTTCCGGTCGGCATCAGGAGTGTCGGGGACCCGCCTTGTGAGGAGCGCCCAGGGTAAGATGGTCACACCCCAAGATGGTAGAGAAATGCGCGGGACTGGGACCTGCAGACAGAGGGCATCGTCAGAGCCCCCCACTCGCCTCAATCGCAAGAAGGAGAAGCCAACCGGACGGACCCACCCCTCGGGCACCACAACCGCACCCCATAGCCCGAAATCATATCGCGGGCCTATCAAGCTAAGTATCCTAATTGCGATCAGGAGACGACTCTAGTTGATGAAATGGAGAAGGTACTAATAAATAGGGGCAGATGCCCGGATGCGTTACACGCCCACAGGGCCACACCTAGTTCTTGTGTTGTAGTTGCAAGAGAAAAGGAGAAGACGCGCGGGGGCTATCGCCTCAGGAGCCTGATGCCGGCGCATCGATGCTCAGTCGATGTCCTCGTCCTCCTTCACGGCCCCACAGAAGTGCCGTAGGGTGGACGTTCCCATAGCGGCAGACTACCTTCCGAGACCCGGGCGCGTTGGCGTGGCGGTGTGCCATAGCTGCTGTCGCTGTTGTTGCTCGGGCTGCCCTCGGAGGGGTTCTCGCTGCTGTTGGAGGCGCGGCACCCGTCATGAAGGGAAAGCTCGTCTCTAGGATCGCCGCGGCCAACGTCCTCCGGGCAGCATCCCAGGCGCTCGCCCTCACTCCCGAAGATCTTGACGAAGAGCGTCGCCTCTACATCATACTCAAAGTGGAAACCGCGCCTCCCCCTAAGGCCATGGGTGCGGGCAAAGGTTTGCCACCCGCGGTTCAGGTACACGTAGCCTTCGGGGGCGACCTCGAGCTCCGCCCAGCACACCCCGTTGTTGCAGCCGTCGGCCTACAGCCAAAGGCCAGCAAGCCCTCCGGCCGGCAGGGCCTTCCCAAGGAGTTCAGGAGCTGGAACCAAGTGTCTTCCGGCATGTCCGCCCATGTCACGAACTCCAGGGCTGATTCGGCCGAATGGAGCCGCGGGCGCGGCGGCCGGGTTGCCATCGCCGACCTCCCACCCCGGTCAGCCACCGCGTTCACCGCTTCGGCTGCTAGCGTTGGACGACGTTCCCCCTCACCCTTCGTGACGTGCTGGCGTGCTTGCCGAGAGCTGACGCCGGCGCCACGACATATTTCTAGGGGCGACCGCGACCCCTCTGAGGCGGCGGGGCGGCGGGGCCATCCCCGAAAGCCTTCCCCTTCTCTGGAGCAAAAAACTTCCTCGTCGGTGCCATTGCTGGGAGGGGACGATTTGAGAGTTGCTGAGACACAAAAGATGAAGATGGATGAGGGTATTTCTCGCCCTCGCTAGTTTGTATACAGCCAGAGGTCGTCCGGCGCCCCCTTGCGTTCCGGGGGCATGCGGCCCGTCGAAGGCTCACATCCGCGTGGCCCAAGGAAGTAGCAACATTTAATGGGAAGCAATGATGGCCAGCGCAGCGCCCAGGCGTCATGTTAGTTCAGCCAGGAACGGCTCGGATACCCTCGGGGAGCGGAGGCGCCGCTGTCGGGGCGTCCGACACGTGCCAGGCTTGGCCCGCATGCGATTTGGGCCCACGACACTCCGTGCCGCCCACCAGGCTGTGCCCGTAAGCCAACTCGAGCATGCCTTGGTCCCATGGGCTACTGTCGGTGTTTTGGGAATGGGTTACCCAGATCTGCCTGCCTGCAGCCCAGGGCATGGCCCACCTCAACGACCAAACACAGCATGGTGTGGCCCCACTCAGGATGAGGCCCTCGCAAGGGCCCAAGCCTCACAAGGAGGAGTAGCATCAAGACCAGTAGGGGACGGTCCACCCTAGGCCCCCTCCGAAGGGGCGGAGATGTCTATGCAAGGCCTGGCCTCAAGAGTCAAAGATGACGCAAGGAAGGACATGCGAGCACCAGTGCACTAGTTGGCGGAGTTTCCCCTTTGGTGCAAAGGGAGCAAGGACGTACGCCGGTTCCCAAAGCACCCCCCAAAGGTTTCCATTCCGGTGCAATAAGACCACAACCACCAACTCCGCAGGACAGACGTCATCGCTGAACCCGTCCCTGCGACATCGACAATTACTTTGTAGGCGAACACCACCTTTGGGCAGGGCAAGCACGAACCCCTGTCCCCCTTCAAAATTGGCCGTTGTGGGATCCCTTCCTGCCATTGCGATAAGGGAAGAGGACCTGGGACACTACTATATATAGAGGGTAGGCTACTTCGTAGAGGGGATCCGACCCAATCGACCAACTCCACCACTCACCGACCATCAAACCACAAGGAGCCTCGAACACCACCGAGAGCCCTCAGGAGGCTCCGAAACACTGTACTTGTTCATCCACCACACCTTCTCGAGATGCAATCCACCAAAGGCAGGAGTAGGGTATTATGCTTCGCAGCGGCCCGAACCTGGGTAAACTATCGTGTTCATTCTCTTCCTCATCGTCGTGCAAGATCTTTGTTGTGTTCATCGAGTAGCGAGCTAGGTTGGACGAGACCGTAGGGGATCTTTGCACATGCCCCTGTGTTCGAATCTTAAGGGTTTTGCGGAGCCCGAAATATGACACCTTCCCACTTTGCTATTTGATAGGATTGATTTCTTCTCTATGTTCGGTCAAACAGATCTTGTATTAAGGCTATCGGCATACACTATAAAGTGTTAAATCCGAACACATCACCTGGGGGCTTCTTCTGGAAGCCAACATTTTTGTATTATAAATTGTTTATGCACACCTATCCTGTACACATGTTTCCTTTGTCGCGCTCAAGCCATCATATGCATCAACTGGAACTAAGACTTTGCCAACCTGGGTTACGTCGCTCCTGTGTTTACCCTCTACGTTCCCGATTGTTCGGCTAGAGGGTATAGGGTGCACCTCTACGATTGTCACAACCGGTTCATCCGGATACGTACCTTAGAAGGGGGAAGCCGAACGCTAGCTATATTACGTAGACAATTGGTCGGCCGTGATGGAAGCACTCAATACGGCTATGGCCATTCTCGCCATTGCTTGGGTTCGTTTTTCATAAAATAATCTTAGTCGAATACTAGCAGTATGCGGACCTTTACCTCGGAAGATGTTTCTTATGCTAAGTAGTAATATAACATACTCCCTCCGTTCCTTTATGTAAGGTGTATTATTTTTGGTACGGTGACCAACGCACATAATTATAGACATGTTATGACTAAATTACCCTTGGCAAATTTGTTTATTAGTGGAAAGTGAATCAATTAGGACAGAAAAGTATGAGATACATGCAATTGACAAAGAGATAGTTTCCTTCTTTTGCTATAAGGAAAGATACAGACAATCAGAAAAGAGACACTCTCCTTTTTTCAGAGGGCCGATAAGGGAATTATGAAGAATTAGAAGAAATGCACCTTACATTGTGGAATTTTATCAAAAAACAAATACACCTTATAAAGAGGAACGAAGGGAGTATCTCTTTGCGTGCTTTCAGTTTGTTTGTACCACATGGCCGGATTGCCTGGTTCCCCAAACAACATTCGCTCTTTTGGAAAAACAAATTGCGAGGGACACTCCCATGCTCTTCGCACTGGAGGGAGAAGCAGATCGCCGGTTAAGACAAAGTTTACAACATAGATTGTTCATATGAAAGTATATAAAATTACACATTTGGCTGTCGATCTAAGTTATTGACTAGGGTGTTTAGGGAGCAATCTTCCTGTGATAGGAGGGCGACAGGTATCACTTGGTCATACACCAGGTGAAGGGGCACTTCTTGACCATCTGATCCTACAGGACCAACCCAAGGCATCCGCTTAGGGTCAAGTCCAGTGTAGCAGGTCTTGATCATTGCCCACTCCTCCCATGCTCCCTCCCGGCAAGCCAATGTCTTCCACAGCTCGAACCTGCTTCGAGATCCCTTGAATCTATCGGTCAGTTCGGACATCCCTTTCGGTGGCTATTCGGCAGGCCATAGAGCTTTTACCATGCCTTTCATTGCCTTTCGAGCATGCTCATGGAGGGTAGACATCTCCTTTAGCAAGTTCCCTCGAGAGGATCCGTACTCTTCTTTAGGTTGCCCGGACAGAATTCCTATACATGAGGGAAAGACATTCTTAACATACCTCGTTTATACGAAGTACTTATTAAAGTTCGGATTATACTTACCAAACATGCCCCTCCGAAGTTTCTGATTTTCTTCTTGGGCCTGGGCCAATTGAGCGTTTAAACTCTCAATTTCTTCGACCTGTATTTTTCTCCACTTGAAAACAGTTCATAACACCAAACCCAGCCTCGTGCTGGGACTCGGCGTACCGCTGAGCTTCTCGGGCTTCATCCATATCTCTTTGCATATGCCCAATGTATTCCACTGTTAAATAAAATCCTTGCATCAGCATGGATATTTACTAGAAATTAAGAACACCGGTATACTCACCATGGGCCTCCTAGGTGAAGCTCTTTACTTGCTCTAGCTCTATCTTCACAGCTTGAACCTATGATTGGCTCTCCTTTAGCTCCTTGGCCAGTTGCACATTATGTTGCTTCGAAGCTTGCATTAGCAGCACAACAGTGTTAAAGACCCTTAATTCGGTTGTTCCGAACCAACTTAAGGCATGGGGGATACTGGGTTTACATGAGTGTTCGGACTCTATAAAAACCGATTACTTACCTGCATGCTAGCCGATATCAACTTCAAAGCTTCGCCGAAGCTGGCTCGGGCATCACAAATGTGTGCTGATGGCGTTCTGGGAATGGGGGTATCCAGACTTGCCAGCCTATGGCCTAGGGCATGGCCCACTTCATCGACCGAACACTACCGGGCATGGCCTCACTCAAGACAAGGCTCTCGCGAGGGCCCTTGCCTCGTGAGGAGGAACAGCGTCAGGACTGAGGGATCAGTAGAAGGGTGTCTAGAGGGGGGTGAATAGACTACTAGTAGTAAATTAACACCTAACCTTTTCCCAAGTTAATTGGTTGGCAGATTTTAACAGTTTTAGCAAGGCTAGCAAGTCTATATACCCTACACATGCATGTCATCAAATATAGCAGCAAAAAGTAAAGACATTGAACATGAAGTAAAGAGATGAAATGTTGATATCAAACGCAACTGGAGACGCAAGGATTTTTCCCGTGGTTCCGATAGGTGGTGCTATCATATGTCCACGTTTATGGAGTCTTCAACCCACGGAGGGTAATGGTCGCGAGAGTCCGTGGAGGGCTCCACCCATAGGGGTCCACGAAGTAGAAACCTTGACTATTCCATAAAGGCTTCCGTCCATGAAGGACTAGTGTAGCGACCCGACCTGAAAGGTCGAATCTCCGGTGTTTCCGTACCATCCCAAGATCATGCTGGTACACACACGGTACATCAATGTATATATCAAAGGGAAATCACACAACTTTAATAATCGAAAATCTCATATCGAGTCCTTTATTACAATAAGAATTACAATAAAGTGGCTGAAGGCCAACTCATGAGAATAACTAATCTTCCGGAAGCTTCAAAGGTAGTTGAGTCCATCTGACTCCAAGGGCATCTCACCGAGCGTAGAGCGTATCCTCACTCCTGGTTGGAAAAGTACTCTACAACATGATATGTTGCAGCCATTTAGGTTAGCATATTGAATATGCCGTCAATGTCACAAAAGAGGGGGTGTAAAGTAATCATTTATTCTATATGCATATTTGGCAGGTGGGGTAGTAAGTTTTTGCATAAATCCACTTTTTTCCTACAACAAGAGAGGGCAAAAAGTTATTACTACAATGTTGGTTGATTAATGAGATGGTTCCACCAACCAATTCTCATACCCAAGTTGTTATTAATACCCACATCAATATAATTATTTGTGTTGAGAATTCCGGATAGTTTCAGTTCCTTTGGCTCAAGTTGTCCATGAACGTGGACACGGCTAATCGATTTGGTTTGTGTACTCTGTAGGGTTTTGCACACGCTCCCCACAAGATTTGATCGCCTCTGTTGGATTCCTCGCACTTCAGGGTGTTTGAGGAACGTATGATAAAAACATGGTCTTCTAAGGGGGTTCCTCTGAGAGTCTGTCGGTGCCCATCCTTTCCTACCTTTCTTCTACATCTCGTAGCACCGCCTGTCCAGGGTCACCACAATATCGAAACAAGCCAGAGCCCATAATGACTTGGGGCTGTGCAGGTAAGCCTTGGGTCTTGAAGCATCCATCCATCTCTTTGTGCCTGGGTGGACCTTTCTGCGTGAATACTGACACTTCTCTAGCAACACCTAGGCTAACCACTGGTTTCTCCAGGGCGCCGTTCAACCATCATCCACCCAGAGGTATGTTGAAAACTCGGAGTGTTGAAGGCTTGCTCATATAGTTCTTTAAATTATTACCTAACTACACTCATGAATCACACAACCAACCCCGTCTACTAATAGCATAGCAAAATTTAAAACAACGTTTCCCGGGGCCAAGGTGTCAAACGGTTGAGGGGGACCTACCACATGATACTACATCAAGTAACCAAGTTTCCAAATTACCTACTTTGCATGCAATTGGGGAGATGGTAGAACTAATGCAATAAAACATAGGTAAACATGATCAAAGTGACTTGCCTTGCTGACGATCCTTGTACTCAAGTGACTCTAGATAACAAGCTTCGCACTCCGGATGATCTAACGAATCAAACAAAACATACAATAAGCATAACTACAATACAATTCACTCAACAGCAAGGGAAACAAATAATACAACAACAATCAATAGCACAATCAAAAGAAGGAAAAATCAAAACAAAGTAGAAGTTTCTAAAAGTTTTGGGTGGCAAAATATCTACTAAGACATAATAAGATAAATCTGTTTTCAGCAATTTACCAATAGATAACAGAAAAAAATTACTAAGATTTTTTTATTAGAAAACATAATTTAATCTTTTAAAAAGTTTGTGAAAGTAAAACTAAATTATTTTATAAAACCATACCTAATGAAAAAGCAAGAAGATTTCCTATAACAATAGGGTATAAACTAAACAATTCTTTTTAAATCAAAGCAAGTAATTTCCCCTAAAGGTTTGAAACAATAGAACCTAATGAAAACTACTAACAAAAGTTAAACTAATTCAGGTTCAAATTAAATTAAAAAAATAAAATAACTAAACTACATTAAGAACTAAACAGATTTTGTTTTTGTTAAAAACCCTAATCAAATTTATCCTAAAAATTCTCAATCTATGTAGGATGATAGGTCTAACTAATACTAATCAGTGGCAAAAAGATTCATTCAAAAGTAAATGTTTAAACTCTAGTGATACATATTTTAGTAATTTGAACAAATTTGGTTAGATTCAAATTTTAAAGTTCAAATTTGAAATATAAGTATACAGACATAAGCTACAACAAATTTGTGAACTAATGCAAAAAGAATCAACTAAAAACACCAAATATTTTAAAAGATATGATAAAAACAAAAACAGAAAACATTCTGTTTTCTAAAACAGAAAAGAAAAGAAAAACATCCTAACGATCGGACAGGTTCTACGTGGCATGCCGTGATTGGCCGCGAGGGCGTGCGTGCGTGAGCTAGCGAGCGGTCGGCCAAGACTTAATGCGTACTGGTTCGTTTATTAAATGGATCTAATCTCGATCGTTAGATCAGGACGGACGGCTACGGCGAGGTGCGGTGACTTACAACGGTGGGGGTCGGGGTTTCGGCGAGGTCGACGGTGGCCGGTGATCGGAGGTGATCGGGGGCGATGGTGCGGTGATTGGGGGCGACGTCCGAGGTGCTCAGGCGACGGCGGCGAAGCTCCAGCGTCGTTTGGTTGCGTCGGAGGGGGCTGGGGGTGAGTGTGGCGACGGGCACGAGCTTGGGGAGGTCCGGTAGGGTGCCTGACTCCGGCGAGGTAGGAGGGGGTTTCAGGTGGGGAACGGAGAGCGGAGGGTCGGGGGGTTCTTATAGGGGCGGTGCGGTGGTCGGGGAGGGAAAGGGGAGCGAGATTCGTGGCGGAGAGATCGTCGGCGAGGTCGGAGGCGCGGGGAAGGGGACGAGCACACTGTCGCCGCGGTCGGACGGTGGGTCCCGTGCGTCAGTGAGGGTGGGACGTGGGATTAGCGCGTTGGTGGCCGACCCGGAGTGATTTCGGGTCTTAAAGGCTATGGGCCGGCCCGTTTCTACTTAATTTATTTCCTTTTTTATTTCCAGAGCATTTAAAACATATTTAATGCGTTCAAAACATTTCCAAACATAGGAAATATATATATCAAAATGACCAGGGAATTAAATGCTATTTAATGAACATTTTTCCTCTGTCAAATGAATACTTTAAAAAAATATTTTTAGAAAATGCCTATTTGATTTTAAATACTTTTGAGATAAACTTTCAAATAAACCCCCTAGTTTTATTGCTCAAATAACTCACCAAGATGCCCCTGGTGTGGAGTGTCATATTACTCCTCTCTTTTTATGAATATTCCCAGGGTTTTCAAATAGGAGGAAACGAGTATAAGAAGAAATTGAAATGGCCTTTCAGAATTTCAAGAGAAGAACTTCAACAATTCATTTCATTCAACAAATGTGATGATGATGCATAGCTATATTTCAAAACATTCCAAAATGAAATTTTGGGATGTTACAAACCTACCCACCTTAAGATGAATCTCGCCCTCGAGATTCGGGTTGGCTAGAAAAATAGGTGTGGATGGTCTCTAGAAAGATCTTCTTTGCATTCCCAGGTGGCTTCTTCCTTAGTGTGGTGACTCCACGGAACCTTACAAATTTTGATGATCTTGCTACGGGTAACTTTGTTGGCAGTCTCGAGAATTTTGACGGGTTTCTCTTCGTAAGGCAGATCATTGTCAAGATGTATGGCCTATAGGGGCACTATGTCTCTCAAAGGAATATCAGCCATCTTAGCGTGACATTTCTTCAGCTGAGAAACATAGAAAACATCATGAACTTCGGACAATCCTTCTGGCAATTCTAGCTTGTATGCAACTTCGCCTCTATGTTCAAGAATTTTGTAGGGGCCTATGAATCTGGGTGCTAACTTTCCTTTAACACCAAACCTCTTGATTCCTCGAAGTGGGGACACACGAAGGTAAGCTCGGTCTCCCACTTCATATGTCACTTCCATGCGTTTGCTATTAGCATAGCTTTTCTGCCGGGATTGAGCTATCTTGAGTATATCACGAATCAGTTTGACCTTCTCTTCAGAATCTCGGATAAGATCGGGACCAAAAAGTTTTCGGTCTCCAACACCATCCCACATCAATGGTGTTCTGTACCTCCTTCCGTATAAAGCTTCGAAAGGGGCCATCTTTAGACTGGTCTGATAACTGTTGTTGTATGAGAACTTTGTGTAAGGTAAATTGTCATCCCAACTAGACCCATAGTCTAGCATACAAGCTCTCAACATGTCTTCCAGGATCTGGTTGACTCTCTCGGTTTGTCCATCGGTCTGCAGATGAAAAGTTGTACTGAATTCCAGCCTTGTACCCAAAGTTTCCTGTAACTGATGCCAAAACTTTGAGGTAAAATGTGTTCCTCTATCTGACACGGTACTCCTCAGAACTCCATGCAAACATATGATCCTAGTCATATATATCTTGGCTAACTTAGCACTGGTATAGGTGGTCTTCACTGGAATGAAATGAGCCACCTTGGTCAAGCGATCGACCACTACCCAGATGGAAACATAACCTGAACGAGTCTTGGGTAATCCTGTGATGAAATCCATACCAAGCTTATCCCATTTCCACTCAGGTATCAGCAAAGGTTGGAGTAACCCTGCTGGTTTCTGATGTTCCGCCTTTACTCGCTGACAAACATCACATATCGCAACATGTTCGGCAATATCCTTCTTCATACCTGTCCACCAGTAATTTCCTTCAAATCCAGGTACATCTTGGTGTTGCCTGGGTGTATTGAGTAAGGTGAATCGTGGGCTTATTGAAGTATCAGCTTCCTGAGCTCTGGGTCATGGGGCACATAGATTCGGTTCTCAAACCACATAGTTCCGTGTTCATCCTCACGAAAGCCTTTAGCTTTTCCACCCTTCATTCTCTGCTTTATCTCAGTTATCTCCTTGTCCGATTTCTGGGCTTCTCGAATTCTTTCGGTCAAGGTGGACTGGATCTCTAGTGTGGCAACATATCCTCTTGGAACTATTTCTAGCCGGAGCTCTCTGAGATTATCGGCTAACTCCTTGGGTAATCCTCCCGCTATGAGTGTGTTCACATAACTCTTCTGGTTCAAGGCATCTGCTACAACATTTGCCTTTCCTGGATGGTAGTGTAATCTCATGTCATAGTCCTTGATTAACTCTAACCATCGCCTCTGTTTGAGGTTTAACTCCTTCTGCATGAAGATATACTTCAGGCTCTTATGATCAGTGTAAACATCACAACTATTTCCGACCACGAAATGTCTCCAGGTCTTGAGTGCATGCACTACGGCTGCTAACTCCAAATCATGGGTGGCAGAGTTCAACTCATGAGGTCATAACTGTCTGGATGCATATGCTACAACTTTTCCCTCTTGCATGAGTACTCCTCCGAGTCCTTAACGCAAAGCATCACAATATACCTGGAAATCCTTCCGAATATTTGGCAGAATCAACACTGGTGCTGTGACCAAACGTTTCTTCAACTCCTAGAAACTGGATTCACATTCCTCAGTCCAAATATAGTTAGACTCTTTCTTCAATAACTCTATCATGGGCTTGGCAATCTTTGAGAAATTTTCAATGAACCTCCGGTAATATCCGGCAAGTCCAAAGAAACTGCGGATCTCCTTAACTGAGGTGGGTGACTTCCACTCGATAACTGCTTCAACCTTAGCGGGGTCCACTGCTATTCCATCACCGGAAATAATGTATCCAAGGAATCCGACTTCCCTCAGCCAAAATTCACACTTGCTGAACATGGCATATAACTGATGCTCTCTAAGCTTCTCCAGAACTAAACGCAAGTGTTCCTTGTGTTCTTCCTCGCTCTTGGAGAATATCAATATATCATCGATGAACACCACGACAAAATTGCCCAGATATTCCATAAACACTTTGTTCATCATGCTCATGAAATATGCAGGAGCATTAGTCAAGCCAAAAGACATGACTGTATATTCATATAAGCCATACCTTGTGGTGAAGGCTGTTTTGGGTATATCCTGTTCACGAATTTTCAATTGGTGATACCCTGATTGAAGATCGATTTTGGCGAATACTTTGGCTCCTACTAGTTGATCAAACAAGTCATTAATCATCGGCAGAGGGTACTTGTTCTTGATAGTCACCTCATTCAATGCACGATAATCGACTACCATCCTCAAGGTTTTATCTTTCTTCTCCACCAAAAGAACCGGGGCTCCCCAAGGTGAAGAAGTTGGGCGAATATATCCCTTATCCAATAACTCCTTAATCTGCTTCTTGATTTATACTAAATCATTTGCGGGCATCCGATAGGGTCTCTTGGAAATTGGTGCGGTTCCTGGTAGTAACTCTATCAGAAACTCAATCTCTCTATCTGGTGGCATGCCGGGTAATTCATCCGGGAATACATCTGGAAAATCTTGTACAACCGGCACTTCCTCCTGAACAACTCCTGTGAGGGAATTTAACCGACCACTCATCCGTGTGCGTCGGGATACATACTTAATCCTCTTGTTCTCCGGGGTGGTAAGCAAAATAGACTTGTTGGGGCAATCAAGGTTTCCTTCATACTTGGTTAACCAATCCATGCCTAGGATTCCATCCAATCCTTGGGACTCTAAGACGAAGAGGTCGATGGGGAAAACATGGTTTCCTATATTGAGTTTCAAGGCGTGGCATCCTATCCCTGCCATCATCATGCCTCCTGGGGAATTGACCTTAATGGGTTGACTAAGGGTTCTGGTGGGTAAACCATACTTTTCCACAACTACCCTTGATATGAAAGAATGAGTTGCATCGGAATCAAAATGTACCATAACTGAACGTGAATTCAATAAAAACTTACCAACCACAGTCTCGAGCTGATCATAGACTTCCTCCACATCAATGTGGTTCACGTGAGCACGGGGAAAAGGATTTGGCTTCTTAGCTAATGAGTTGCCATTGTTGTTGCCGTTTCCATTTCCTTGCTTGTTCTGAGGACATTTAGTGGCATAGTGTCCTATCTTCTGGCACTTGAAGCAGGTGATATGGTTCAGATCCTTCTGATCTGGACCGGGACGGTGTTGGTTGCCATTCCCACTTCCATTGCCGTTCTTGAAGTTACCATTGTTGGGACGATTATTCCCATTTCCTCCATGGTTGTGCACGTAATGAGTGTGTCCTCCATACTTACCGGTCCCTGAGCCGGTATTCCCTGAGTACGGGGAGTAGCGGGGCCTCTATTAAGCTCCTGAGTTAGACTTCCCATGTCCATACTTCCTTTTGCGGTTCTCAATTTGCTGTTGCTTCCCATCCATATGGGCCTTGTCTACCAGCTCCTGGTAGTTGTTGAAAGTAGCCACCATCAGTTGCATGCTCAACTCATCGTTGAGTCCTTCTAGGAACTTCTCTTGTTTGGCTGCATCATCGGCCACATCTCCTGGTGCATAACGATCCAACATACTGAATTCCTCCACATACTGGGCCACGGAGCGATTCCCCTGGCATAAGTTGCGAAACTCACGCTTCTTCAGGCTCATGGCTCTAGCTGAGACATGAGCAGTGCGGAAAGCTAACTTGAATTTCTCCCAAGTCACACCAGCAATGGGGTATGTGGTGGTGTAGTTCTCCCACCATGAAGTTGCGGGCCCCTCAAGTTGATGGGCGGCGAAGCGCATCTTTTCAGCTTCAGTGCATCCAGCCGTGATGAGTTCACTCTCCATCTAGCGAAGCCAATCATCTGCCACAATGGGTTTAGTGTGGCTGGAGAAAGTTGGTGGATTCAGCCTCAGAAAATGGGTGAGGTTGTCACCCTGATGTGGAGGGTGATTGTTGTGGTTGTTGTTCTGGTTCTGGATCAACAATTGCATCAGGGCATTCTGTTGCTGGAGAAGTTGTGTGAGTTCCGACGGAAAGGTGAAGTCAGGATCACATCGAGGAGGCATCTTGCTGTTTTCAGAGTGGTGAGAATTAGAATAGAAGAAGGGCCTAAAAGGAAATATCACTACCCATATGCAATGCAACAAACATATCACACCAAAACACTCATTCATTTATTCAAATCATGTGCAAACATCGAGATACAAGTCTCAAATCAACTAAGCATCGACCTACGCTTTAACGAAGAAATAAAAGATACATGGAGGTCATGACTAAAGTTCTCCTCAAAAGTACATGCTTGTGGATCCTCCGGTGACGCTCTCCTCATAGTCATCATCGTTGCTGATCAAGGGAGCCATGTCTCCTTCTGGGTGAAGATTTTCCCCCATGTCCAGCTGTTCCTCCAGATTTGCAATGCGAGTGTTCAGCTTCTCAATCCTCTCCAAGAAGTCCTTCACTTCATGCTCATGCTCGTACCTGGCTTCCCGTAGGTCATCCTCGAGGTCAATCTCGTGGTTCATCAGCCTCTTGATCGTCTTCGTGTCTGCGCGTACCCGAAGCTCCAGAGTCCTGATGTGAGTCTCCAAAGTCTGTATGTAGGAAATGGTGGAGTCTTTAGTGGGAGTTCTTATGATATCTCCATTCGCATCTCTGCGACCAATCATGCTGAGTCTTGGAGAAATGGGACCACCCCTGTATTCCTCCTGAATATGTCCGAGGGCACGATGAATTGCCATGTCTCTCCCAAGAATCCAGCTGGGCGCCACAAACTTGAAATCAATGGGTTCCTTAGATTTCCAAAGGTCTTTCTAGGGATGTGCACCTCGATCCTGTAGCGACCGTCTTGTGGAAAATACATGATAGGAGTCCCGGTGATGCTTGGCAAAGCGATCCTTACGTCCCTAACGATCTTCACCAGCTCTTTGCCAAAGGGCATGGTCGCGTCAGGCTGGCAAAACTCCGTGAACAAAACTGGGGTGAAGGTGACCATCTATAAATGTTGAAATGAATCGGAGAGCAGTTAGAAATGAACAGATGAGAATATAAGGATTTTAAAGACAAAAAAATAAAATCCTAAGGCTTTTCCAATCCTAGAGGTTACGTTCTACGGTCAGCATGTGCTCTGATACCTTTTCTGTAGCGACCCGACCTGAAAGGTCGAATCTCCGGTGTTTTCGTACCATCCCAAGATCATGCTGGTACACACAAGGTACATCAGTGTATATATCAAAGGGAAATCACACAGCTTTAATAATCGAAAATCTCATATCGAGTCCTTTATTACAATAAGAGTTACACTAAAGTGGCTGAAGGCCAACTCATGAGAGTAACTAATCTTGCGGAAGCTTCAAAGGTAGTTGAGTCCATCTGACTCCAAGGGCATCTTACCGAGCGTAGAGCGTATCCTCACTCCTGGTCGGAAAAGTACTCTACAACATGATACGTTGCAGCCGTTTAGGTCAGCATAATGAATATGCCGGCAATGTCACAAAAGAGGGGGTGTAAACTAATCATTTATTCTATATGCATATTTGGCAGGTGGGGTCGTAAGTTTTTGCATAAAGCCAATTTTTTCCTACAACAAGAGAGGGCAAAAAGTTATTACTACAATGTTGGTTGATTAATGAGATGGTTCCACCAACCAATTTCTTATACCCAAGTTGTCATTAATACCCACATCAATATAATTATTTGTGTTGAGAATTCCAGATAGTTTCAGTTCCTTTGGCTCAAGTTGTCCATGACCGTGGACAGGGCTAATCGATTAGGTTTGTGTACTCTGTAGAGTTTTGCACATGTTCCCCACAAGATTTGATCGCCTCTGTTGGATTCCTCGCACTTCAGGGTGTTTGAGGAACGGATGATCAAAACATGGTCTTCTAAGGGGGTTCCTCTAAGAGTCTGTCGGTGCCCATGCTTTCCTACCGTTCTTCTACATCTCGTAGCACCGCCTGTCCAGGGTCACCACAATATCCAACCAAGCCAGAGCCCATAATGGCTTGTGGCTATGTAGGTAAGGCTTGGGTCTTGAACCATCCATCCATCTCTTTGTGCCTGGGTGGACCTTTCCGCGTGAATACTCGCACTTCTCCAACAACACCTAGGCTAACCACTGGTTTCTCCAGGGCGTCGTTCAACCATCATCCACCCAGAGGTATGTTGAAAACTCGGAGTCTTGAAGTCTTGATCATATAGTTCTTGAAATTATGACCTCACTACACTCATGAATCACACAACCAACCCCGTCTACTAATAGCATAGCAAAATTTAAAACAACGTTTCCCGGGGCCAAGGTGTCAAAGGGTTGAGGGGGACCTACCACATGATACTACATCAAGTAACCAAGTTTCCAAATTACCTACTTTGCATGCAATTGGGGAGATGGTAGAACTAATGCAATAAAACATAGGTAAACATGATCAAAGTGACTTGGCTTGCTGACGATCCTCGTACTCAAGTGTCTCTAGATAACAAGCTTCGCACTCCGGATGATCTAACAAATCAATCAAAACATACAATAAGCATAACTACAATACAATTCACTCAACAGCAAGGTAAACAAATAATACAACAACAATCAATAGCACAATCAAAAGAAGGAAAAATCAAAACAAAGTAGAAGTTTCTAAAAGTTTTGGGTGGCAAAATATCTATTAAGACATAATAAGATAAATCTGTTTTCAGCAATTTACCAATAGATAACAGAAAAGAATTACTAAGATTTTTTTATTAGAACACATAATTTAACCTTTTAAATAGTTTGTGAAAGTAAAACTAAATTGTTTTATAAAACCATACCTAATGAAAAAGCAAAAAGATTTCCTATAACAATAGGGTATAAACTAAACAATTCTTTTTAAATCAAAGCAAGTAATTTTCCCTAAAGGTTTGAAACAACAGAACCTAATGATAACTACTAACAAAATTTAAACTAATTCAGGTTCAAAGTAAATTAAAATAAAATAAAATAACTAAACTACATTAAGAACTAAACAGATTCTATTTTTGTTAAAAACCCTAATCAAATTTATCCTAAAAATTCTCAAACTATGTAGGATGATAGGTCTAACTAATACTAATCAGTGGCAAAAAGATTCATTCAAAAATAAATTTTTAAACTCTAGTTATACATATTTTAGTAATTTGAACAAATTTGGTTAGATTGAAATTTGTGATCTAAGTATACAGACATAAACTACAACAAATTTGTGAACTGATGCAAAAAGAATCAACTAAAAACACCAAATATTTTAAAAGATATGATAAAAACAAAAAAAGAAAACATTCTATTTTCTAAAACAGAAAAGAAAAGAAAAACATCCTAACAGCCGGACAGGGTCTACGTGGCATGCTGTGATTGGCCGCGAGGGCGTGCGTGCGTGAGCTAGCGAGCGGTCGGCCGAGACTTAACGTGTACCGATTCATTTATTAAATGGATCTAATCTCGATCGTTAGATCGGGATCGGACGGCTACGGCGAGGTGTGATGACTTACAACGGTGGGGGTCGGGGTTCCGGCGAGGTCGCCGATGGCCGGTGGTCGGAGGTGATCGGGGGCGACGGTGCGGTGGTCAGGGGCGACGTCCGATGTGCTCAGGCGACGGCAGCGAAGCTCCGGCGTCGTTTGATGGCGTCGGAGGGGGCTGGGGGTGAGTGTGGCGACGGGCACGAGCTTGGGGAGGTCCGGTAGGGTGCCTAACTTCGGCGAGGTAGGAGGGGGTTTCGGGTGGGGAACGGAGAGCGTAGGGTCAGGGGGTTCTTATAGGGGCGGTGTGATGGTCGGGGAGGGAAAGGTGAGTGAGATCCGCAGGGGAGAGATCACTGGCGAGGTCGGAGGCATGGGGAAGGGGATGAGCACGCTATCGCCGCGGTCGGATGGTGGGTCCCGCGCGTTAGTGAGGGTAGGACGCGGGATTAGCGCGTCGGTGGCCGACCCAGAGTGATTTCGGGTCTTAAAGGCTGTGGGCCGGCCCATTTCTATTTAATTTATTTCCTTTTTTATTTCCAGAGCGTTTAAAACATATTTAATGCGTTCAAAACATTTCCAAACATAGGAAATATATATATCAAAATGATCAGGGAATTAAATGCTATTTAATGATCATTTTTCCTCTGTCAAATGAATACTTTAAAAAAATTATTTTCAGAAAATGCCTATTTGATTTTAAAAACTTTTGAGATAAACTTTCAAATAACCCCCCTGGTTTTATTGCTCAAATAACTCACTAAGATGCCCCTGGTGTGGAGTGTCATATTACTCCTCTCTTTTTATGAATATTCCAAGGGTTTTCAAATAGGAGGAAACTTCTATAAGAAGAAAGTGAAATGGCCTTTTAGAATTTCAAGAGAAGAACTTCAACAATTCATTTCATTCAACAAATGTGATGATGATGCATAGCTATATTTCATAACATTCCAAAATGAAATTTTGGGATGTTACAACTAGCCTCACTCGGGGTAGATCTTCATGAAGTAGGCGATCTCCTTGCCCTTACAAACTTCTTAGTTCACTCCACAACACGAAGTATGAGCATTTTGAGTGTTTGGCTTAGGACAGACTTTGGTGAGAGAGTTTGTGGATTTCTTTGGTGACTATCACTTGTGCACGTATGAGCATTTTTTTCACCAACAAAACTTTACCCCCTTTTAATAGTATTGGCTTTCCTATGGACTCAAGGTGATTTCTCACAAATATAAAATGTAGAGTCTTCTTGCTTGAAGCTTTGCCAATCCATTTCCTTGCATCTTGGGGTGTTCCACAATCTCTTTTCCAACCCATTTCTCCATGGACTATTATCTGAAATACAATAGATAAAAGTATTAGTCCAAGAGACAATCTATGTTGTCATGAATTATCAAAACCACCAAGGGAGCATGTTATGCTTTCAATCTCCCCCTTTTTGATAATTGATTACAACATACAATCAAAGCTTCAAATAAAGATATGCGTGAATATAATGAAGACTTTGAGAGACACATGACTTAGATTTGCTCCCCCTAAATGTGTGTAGTCCTTTAAAGGATAGATGCTTTGGAATGCATGGACACTCATATGGATGAAGGGATATAAGGAGTCATGTGTATCTTGGCTATATGCATCAAATTATACATGAATGAGATGTATCTTTGTTCAAGACTTCACTCTTGCAAACAATATGTGCAGGAAGCAACAGATTATCTTGATCAAAGGTATGATGCATATACTTACCTTGAGTTCTTGGGCATTCTAGTAGTAGAGACACACTTGAGAAAACAATGTTAGGAAACACAAGAGTATTGTACTAATCAAAAGCAATAGAACTTAGAATATACCAAGATATGGAGAACATATAAAATATGATAATCCTTAGGATTAATATGTCTCCTCCTTTGGCAATAATCGTTTTTAGAGCTTTTCTCCTCTTAGATATGAAGGTGGTAAGTCATCCTCTCCCCCTGATTCTCAACACGTTGATATTGGGATTGGATAGGGTGAGAAAAGTCTAAAGTAAAATGTCAAATAAAATAAACACATCTTTATCCATTGTTCTCCCCTATGTTGGTATTTCTCCCCTTGTTTGTATAAGTATAAACTTTCGATATGCTCCTCTCCTCCTCAATCATATCTCCCCCTTTGCGTAAGCATGTAACACTCCCTTGAGCATGAAGCTTTGAAATTCTCCCCCTTTGGCATTAATTACCAAAAAGTTCAGACTTAGGAGTAGTTACAGGGATCATTGACAAGGAAGGGATCCTCGAGAACAAGGGTCATTGAAGGTAGGGTTCACTAGCCTAGTAGGAACTAGAGATCACTGACAAATGCTCTCCCTTTAGAATTGAAAGAATTAGGGATCCTTGAATAAAGAATTTTCCCCTGAAGTGTTGCTCATTCTCCCCCCCTATGGTTTTTTTGAAGGGATCATTGAAGTAACAGAAAAGAGATAGATAAGATAACAAAAACCAAATCAGTGACTCTAAGGCAGATAGATCCGGGATATCTGAGTCGGTGACTCCGAGGCTAAATCAGAAAGAAAAAAATAGGTGAGGGAGTCCCGTATTTGGGGGTCCTCTGATAGCCGACCTTTTGTGTACGGGCCGGACTATATGGACCACTCACCGAACACATGATGATCTGAAGGCCCAGTTACTAGGTTGGAAGCTTCAAGGAGCACAACTTGCGCTCCACGTTTGGTGTAGTAAATAGGCATGTTTATCTCTTCGGCATGTAACCGACCATGTGTAAACCCTAGGCCTCCTCGGCATCTATATAAGCCGGAGGATTTTAGGGTATAGAGACAGAACAACTCATCTAGGGTTAGACATATGATCTCGAGGTAGATCAACTCTATAACCCCTTACACCATCAATACATTAAAGAAGGACGTAGGGTATTACCTCCATAGGAGGGCCCAAACCTGGGTAAACATGGGTCCCGTTCGTCTCCTGTTACCGTCCATCCTAGTCTCACAGTTCAGGACCCCCTACCCAAGATCCGCCGGTCTTGACACCGACATTGGTGCTTTCATTGAGAGTTCCTCTGTGAGCGAGATGGGGTCGATGCATCGCCTTTTCATCAATGAAGAGGTCCGCAACATGGACGTTTTCGACCCCGAGTAGATCTTCGCCTTCGGCAGCGTTGTGCTGCATGCTGGTTCCACCGGTCATCTAGATCGCGTTGAGAGCCACGCCCCCGATCAGGAAGTTAGATTTGGAAACCTTGAGTTTTCTATCGACCCTCGTGGCACCTTGTCACTAATCGGGCTCACGGCTTCGCCCGTAGCCCCTGAGAACTCTGAGGCCTTAACCTCGAACCCCTCCGTTGGACACGCCAATGGGGTCACCCATGGCAACAGTCCGATCTCTAACCCCGGCCTGGCCATCAAGCCATACGGCCGTACATATGTTCCTATCAAACAATCCCAAGGGATGGGCTTCAGGGGGGTTGACTCCATGATTTTTGAACAGCTGGATCCAATCGGGCCCTCAGCAGTCGACCAGACCTTGGAGCAATTCTCATCGTTGAAAATCGCTGACGATCCAGCCACGATCTGTGTCCGGTCCGGTTATAGTTCCGGTAGGGACGAATTTTCTAACCCACCCACCACCCACTTAATAGCCACCGTCGAAGACTTAACCGACGTGCCAAAATATGCCACCGAGGAGGTAGAATACATGGACGAAGAGGACCGTGCTCCCACCCCCGTTAACACTAGGAGTTGGACCACCACCTCTACAAACGATGTTTACATGGTGGATACTCCTGCCACCAACAGCAACAACACGCCTCACAACGATGGTGACAAATCGGGTGACGCGCCATCAAGGCACCGGAAATCGCATAAGCAGTCCAAAAGCAAAAAGGAAAGACTAACTATTATCAACAACAGGGATGGTAACGCCCTTGCCAATCATGATCATCCCAATGTACCCGAGCACCCGTTCGAGGGTCTGGACGAGCCCGCGGACCAAAACGACCCCGATACCGTCAACGACCCCGAGGGCAACGATTACCTTCCCCCCATCGAGGAGGAAGACGTACCAGAGGCCGATGACTTGTACATCCCTGATAACCTAAGGATCAGGAAGAAATTAGGCAGCGGCTCATAGCAACGGCTCGCAGCCTGAAGGCCAAAGAGAGGCAACTTTGAGCCGAACAGGCTGACCTCACTGATCGATGGATGAAAGTCCTCTCAGACGAAGAAGCATATGGCACTGGTTTGTCAAACGAACCCAAAAGCTACCCTCGGAGGCGGCTGCTGGCACAATTCAACAATGAGCTCACGCACACTCCATCTCCGCATCGTACCGCATACGACGAGCTAGACCGCCCTCCTCATGGGTGTGAGAGAGCGGCCAACGACACCGGTTACATACCGGCAATGCCCCAAAGATGGGGTAAGGAGCCATTTGAAACCCATGACAGGTTTGAGCTGCGCGATGACTTAGATCATAGAGCAGGTCGTACTAGATCCATCTATGGATTCAAGGATTACTCACCGGATACACGGGGAGAGTATAGACCATGGTTCGACCAAAACCACAGAGCCCGGAAGCACAGCCGGCTCCATACAGACGCCGACAACAGGCGTGACATCGCTCGGGTCAGGGGCGCCGCTCACCCTGTGTGCCTCACGGATGAGGTAATGCGTCATCAGTTCCCCAAAGGGTTTAAACCCGTCAATATAGAACTGTATGACGGGACCACTGACCCAACCATCTGGATCGAGGACTTCCTCCTCCATATCCGTATGGCATGCGTTGATGATCTCCACTCCATCAAATACCTCCCTTTTAAGCTTAAGGGGCCAGCTCGGCACTATTTAAACAGCCTCCCCGAAAACTCCATAGGATCCTGGGAAGACTTGGAAGATGTGTTTCGCTCTAACTTCCAGGGGACCTATGTTCACCCACCAGACTCTTCCGACCTCAGCAATGTCGTCCGAAAGCCAGGCGAGTCTGCCCAACAATTGTGGAATAGGTTCTTGATTAAGAAGAACCAAATTGTCGACTGTTCGATTGCCGAGGCTATCGCCTCTATCCAGCATAATATTCGGGACTAATGGCTGGCCCGCCAGCTAGGCCAGGACAAATCTTGGACTATATCCGCCCTTACCTCCCTCATGACCTGCTTTTGTGCGGGCTAAGATGACTGGCTGGCAAGACGTGACCACAATTCTAAAGATCCTATGGCACCTGAAGCCTAGGATGGCAACTCAAACTGAAGCTCAATAAGAACAAACGCCGACACAATGGTAAGGACGTCGATGACACGGCGATCAATGCTGGATTCTGCAACTCTCGACCCGAGCAGCGGAAGAAGCCCCCTAAATACAATCATGACGGACCCACTCAGCTCGAGAAGATCGTGGACGTGACTTGCCAAATCCATGGAACTCCGGAGAAGCCAGCCAATCACACACACCGCTACTGTTGGGGGTTTAAACATGCCGGCAGAATACAACCCGAAGACCAGGGCAAGAGCTCGCGCAGCGAAGACGAAGAAGAGCCTCGTGGTCCAATAGGTGGTGATCAGAAGAAATTCCCTCCCGAAGTCAAATCGCTGAATATGATATACGCCACCCACATAACAAAGAAAGAGAGGAAGTGGGCCCTTCGGGAGGTCTATGTTGTGGATCCCGGAGCTCCAAAGTATAACCCATTGTCAGCATATCTGATCACTTTTGACCGGCACGACCATCCAACCAGTATCCATCATGGGGGCCCAGCTTCCCTCGTCCTAGATCCCATTATAGCTGGGTATCACCTCACTAAAGCCCTAATGGACGGAGGAAGTAGCCTCAATCTGATTTACTAAGAGACGGTGAAGAAGATGTGTATAGATCCGTCAAGGATCGAACCCAACAGCACTACCGTCAAGGGAGTGATCCCAGGTGTTGGGGCCCGATGTACGGGTTCTGTAACCCTGGAGGTTGTGTTTGGCTCTCCTGATAACTTCCGCAGTGAGGATTTGGTCTTTGACATTGTGCCCTTTCGCAGCGGCTGTCATGCGCTGCTCGTCCATACGACGTTCGCTCGTTTCAACGCAGTCCCACGTTATGCATACCTCAAGCTCAAGATGTCGGGCCCCAAGGGGGTCATCACTATCAATGGCAATATAGAGCGGTCCCTTAGAATGGAGGAACATGCACTGGCACTGGTGGCCGAATTCAGCTACAAAGACGATCGACAAGCTTCGGCATTGGCTGTAAAGGCATGAAAGGCAGGGAAGCAAGTTTGAATGCAGGCCGAGCACTCCGACCCTCCTTCCTCCCCTCAATAGGGACTCGCCCCCATTGCCAACCTTAGGACCAACAAAGTATGTGCCAAGGATACACAACTTTGCACTTAAGATTCCATGGGCAGCGATGGGGAACTTATGATAGGCATTTGGTTGTTCCGAACTATTAGCATCAACACGTCTTTGGACAAACTGCAGGCGCTCGTAAAAAGAACCTGCCCATGGCGTAAATCTCACCTTTTAACACATCGGCCTTTCAAGATTTTGTTCGCAAAGTCTGCCGCATCAACACCCATCAAGGTACATCCGAAGGAGGAGTCCACTAGCAACAGGGCATATCGGAGGTGGCTGGTTACCAATCGAAGACCCCTGGTACAACAGCTCCTCCAGGACTTTATTTCTTATCACATACATGTAAATAGCTATTTTGGCAAATCCGAGTTATTAGAGTTGTTGAGGAAATGCAAAATTGGTTCGTGCATGCATGCCTTATTTGTCCTGTTTACGACATATACTTTTTCCCTCCCTCTCCTCGTGAACCTGTTCGGTATGATTCAAGGTCACCTACTAATAGACAGGGGGCTCGATTTCAAACACAAATCGCCTTAACCATTGTGCGTTCGGCATCTTGGCATTCGCTTTATATGCATTGGTTTCCGAACTATGTCTTTGGTCATTAAGTTGGGTTGCCTGGCTCCTGTGCTTGCCCCTTGATGTTTTGCTAGTTCGGCTAAAACGGAAAAGGGAGCACCCCTGCGATTGTGCTTCTGGATAGTCCGGTCAAGCACCTTAGGGGAGGAAGCCGAAAACGGACTGTCATAGTATGCGCAATCCGATCTGTGAAACACAAGTTAGAATTATTACACTTCAACCCCCGTAAGAGGTCATTCCATCTTATACGAGGAAGTTGCCCTTTGTGCAAATACTACGATGTCGGATTCGGCCTCGGACCGTCCGAACAGCGCCGAAACTCCGGTGACTAATTGTACGCTCCTTGCAGTCCTTTTCGTGTCCCTTCGGTTAAGTGAAAGAAATAAAGCATAATAGTTCGATTGCCTAGTCTACCGCACTAAATCGCCTTTAGGTTCCTATACTACGGCTAAGGAACATAGTGCATTGGTATAGACACCCCATGTAGTATCTACGTGGGGCTGAAGCCGACGACTCGCATCTTCCAGTATTAAGCAACCATACAAGAGTTATAAAGGAAGGCAACAACATATGAGAGCAGATACTATTATCATTAAAAAGTTATCACACGTCTTCTGACACATTACTATCTCATTCAAAAATTCTTTGACGCAAACACACGGGCACTCTCCATGACCTCATCGAAGTACAGCTCGGGGCGTCGGTGTGACTTTCCAGGAGGCGACGGGTTGGTGGCGACCTTCATCGGATTAAGCCCCAGCCAGTGCACTTTGGCCTTGGCAAGGGCCATCCATACTCCTTCGATGGAGGAGGAGCGCTTGACGCCATCGAGGCGGGGCGCAACATCAATCAGACGTTGCACTAGGCCGAAGTAGCTACTTCAGCTGCTCCATAAGAGGATGCAGAGGTCCTTGATGGCCGGCTCCGCCATCCGGTGCATCTTGATCAACTGCTTCAGCTGCTCCACAAGAAGAGGAGGATGCTCGGGGGCTTCAAACATGCACGCAGAACATCCGTGCTTCGTCTTCCACTCCCTGTGTGGCAAGCAACTGAGTGGCGTCCGCAACGCTCTTCTGGAGATTGGTGGCCGCGCCTGAGGATCGCCACACCCAGGTCAGCAATTCGAATTTTCTCTCCCCGAATATGCACTTTAGGGACTACAACTTACCATCGTCTATCTCCTTAGCTTGCCGAATTTCTTCCACAAAGAACCGTCTGTCCATCCGCTCCTTCTAGAGATTGGACCTCAGGGAGGACAGTTCGGCCGAGACCGCCTTGTTCTTCTGCTCCAAGGACTCGCACTTATCGCTAGCGTCCTTGAGCTCGTCCTGTATCTCCGCCACACGAGCCTTGTGTTTATCACTGGTGGCTCGTAGGGCGGAGAGAGCGGTGGCCACCTCTTTGGCCACCGCCTTCTCCACGTCCACTTCATCTTTGGCATGTTGAATATTGGCCTTGATATTTTCGATCTCTTTTGATGAGGCTGCAACACGATTAAAACCTTATAAAAATGAAATCTGCATTGACATAATTCGGGGGAATAGTAAAATTCAAATCGAACTTACCCTGTGCCTCGTCAAACCTCTTGTTGAGGGCTTCCACCTCATCCTCGGCGCGCTGGAGCTTCTGATTTAGCTTGTCTAGTTCGGCGCCGTTTTTGGTCACCGCCGATGACGAGGCCTACACCGCACATAATGCATACATTACATCGGCACTTCCTTGTGAAACTATAGAGATGACCCCTAGGCAAGTTTGTTCAAACTCACCTAGGGCTCGGGGGACTGCCATGTATACAATACGACTAAATAAAATCTCAGCAAAAACGACGGGCAACTTACTTGAAGGCTGGCAAGGAGACCTTTGAAGGCCTCCTTCAGTCCGTTGTCAGCGGACTAGACACTTTGTAATACCGCACCAATAAGGGTGCGGTGGTCCTCGGGGATGGAGGCGCTTGTTAGAGCCTCCCCCATGGCCGACCACTTGTTGGTCGGCGGTACCGGGGATGATCGGATTTCCTGATCTCCCATCGGGGTTTCAACCGATGCCTCCGAAGGCACCATTCACGCCGGAGACGTTCTCGGAGGGGACTGATGGCCCGCCCGTCCGGTCTCCTCGATGTCCGGCAGGGGATCATCCCCTATTCTTCGGTGGCCGAAGCGTTATCTTCGGCCATGGGGGTATCCTCCGCGCCCCTTGTGTCCACTTCCATTGGAGTGTGCTGGGACGACCCCTCCACGACGTCCTTCGTAGCGCCCGGAGTGCGGGGGGGGGGGGGTGCGAGGCGTCCCTGCTCTCTGCCAGTTTGGCAGGTGGGTCTCCCCATCCGATATAACCTCGGTGGGGATGACACGCGGGGGGCTGCTGGACCAACAACCTGCATGTTAGCAAACTCTGAGCCTACTAGTGATAGAAAGAAGGGTCTTTTCGGATCCTAACCTGCATGGAGGGGGTTTGACCCTGAGGCTCCTTCAGGGAACCTCCTCGGCATCTTCGGACATGGAGCTCGAGTCCAAACATTCATCGGATAGGACCATCCACACATGTCATGCCTTCTTTGAGGCAGGGAAGGCTGCCTGCCCCGGGGCGTTCAAAGACGCCGCTCTCTTCTTGGTACGGGGGGGGGGGGGGATTGCCTCCCCTCTCACTCTCGACCTCTTCCTCCTCCTCTTCTTCTTCTTCCTCTTCAGCCTCCTCCTGATTGGAGGAGGTGGGTTTGTCTTCGGAAGCAGCATCAGGCTGATCCCTGATGCGGATACTAGCCTGACTTGGTTTCTTCTTCTTCTCCTTCTTCGTGGGAGGCTTGTAAGGCTTCTCCACGAGCATCTTGGATAACAGCCCGGTCCTCTCGTCCTCAGGTGAGGGGCCGGACTATTGATGTTGTTGGCTTTCTTTGCCCACCTATGCACAAGCATATCGGATACAGGGTTATGGACCTTCTATGTAATAAAACCGATCAGGCTAGGATGTGGCATACCTCTGAGTCCGGCTTGGCGGCGTGTAGGCCCTTGTTCTCCTCCTCAACTAGCCACTTCTTCATGGATTTGAAGAAAGCTTTCCACCACTTCTCCCGCGTAGTGCGGAAGAGTTTCTGGACTGTGGGCTCGACATTGATTTCCCGAGCACATAGGGGAGTGTCTCGGCGCTGGCAGGGGAGGATGCGTCTTCGAAGCATTACCTGAATCACATCGGCCAACTTGACGCCGTTCTCGACCAAGGATCGGATCCCCTTGTGCAGATCAGCGACCTCCTTGCTTGAATCCCAGACGAGTCCCATTTCGATCCATGAAGCTAGTCTGGTTGGAGGACCGGATCTAAATACGGTTGAGGGGTGCAGACCTTGTTCCTGTGGTTCGGTGATGTAGAACCACTCCTTCTGCCACCCCTTGATGGTGTCGATGAGGGTACCTGCCGGTGATACGTCTCCAACGTATCTATAATTTATGAAGTATTCATGCCATGTTTACAGTTATTTTATATATGATTTTGGTATAATTTTCTTAGAACTAACCCGGACTGACGCTGTTTTCAGCAGAACTACCGTGGTGTTGTTTTTGTCCGGAAATAAAAGTTCTCGGAATGAGCTGAAAATTTACGGAGAATATTTTTGGAAAATATAAAAAATACTAGAGCAAAGAGTCATCGGAGAGGAAGGCCAAGGAAGCCACAAACCACAGGGGCGCGCCCACCCCCCTAAGGTGTGCCACCTGGCTTATGACTTCCTCGTGGACCCCCTGGACTTGTTTCTGCCGCCACAAACTCTTATAAGTACAGAAACCCCCGAAAAGAAACCTAGATGGGGAATTTGGAGTGAACTCTTTGTCGCGCGTGTGGGATTTACATGTGATTCAACTATGTTAGTATTGTTGAGAGAACTTGCACTAGTGAAAGTATGAACCCCAGGCCTTGTTTCCAAGCATTGCAATACCGTTTGTGCTCACTTTTATCATTAGTTACCTTGCTGTTTTTATATTTTCAGATTACGAAAAGCTATATCTACCATCCATATTACACTTGTACCACCATCTCTTTGCTGAATTAGTGCACCTATACAATTTACCATTGTGTTGGGTGTGTTGGGGACACAAGAGACTCCTTGTTATTTGGTTGCAGGGTTGCTTGAGAGAGACCATCTTCGTCCTACACCTCTTACAGATTGATAAACCTTAGGTCATCCACTTGAGGTAAAATTTCTACTGTCCTACAAAACTCTGCGCTTGGAGGCCCAACATGAGTCTACAAGAAGAAGGTTGTGAGTAGACATCAAGGTCTTTTCTGGCGCCGTTGCCGGGGAGGTGAGTGTTTGAAGGTATATCTTTAGATATTTCAATTAAATCTTTTAGTTTCTTGTTTTTCACTAGTTTGGTTTTATAAAATAAAACTACAAAAAATGGAATTGAGGTTGCCTCATATGCTTCATCTTTCTAATGTCTTTCGTGAAAATGATGGAAAGGAAAATTGTGCTCAAGTTATGAAAATGTTTGGCACTTAATCTTCGAGTGATGAGCATGATTTCAATATTGTTAGTATGAATTTTCTGAGTATTGATGATGCTAATGATACGCAAATCCACAAGCTTGGGGATGCTATGTTTAAAGAAGAAGATATTTTTAGTCCCCGAAGTTTTGATGAGCAAAACTATTATGATTATGACATGCCTATTATCTATGATGATTATTGTGATGAAACGTATGCTATAAAGAGAAATTAAAACCATGAAACTTGTCATCATGATTTTAATATTGAAAGTGGTTATGTCAATCAAGTGTCACATGATAGTTATTTTGTTGAGTTTGCTCCCACTATTATGAATGGGATGAAGTTTGCTTATGTGGAGAGTGATAAATTTTCTATGCTTGTAGAGCATGAAAGGAATGCTTTATGTGATATTTATATTGCGAAATTAATTCATGATGCTGCTGAAAAATATTATGGGGGAGGAATATATGCTTGTAGGAATTGCAACAATATCAAGTTTCCTCTCTATGTTTTCAGAGTTTTCAAGTTATGCTTGTTTTGCCTTCCTATGCTAGATGATTCTTGCTCCCATAAATTGTTTGCTAACAAAATAACTATGCATAGGAAGTTGGTTATACTTAAATGTTCTTGTCATGAGATTCATGATGCTCTTTTGCATGTTTTAACTACTATTCCTATGTGAGCATCATTGAAATCATCATGCCTTGCTAAAAGGCATTAAAGAAAAGCACTTGTTGGGAGACAACCCAACACTTTTACTTTCTGTTTTTGTGTGCTCACATGATTAAGCTACTACATTAATCATGTTTTGTGTCTTTTATTTCAATAAAGTGCCAAGTAAAGCCTTTGGGATGGTGTGGATACTTGCGTCCAGTATATGAGTTATCTGATTTTACTAGAGCGTCAAAACTTTCTGAAATTTTTACACAACATTTATATGCAAATTCCTTGAGTTTAACTAATTTTTCCGAATATTTAGAGTCAGTTAAGTATGGTAATCATACAGATCTTCACAGACTGTTCTATTTTTGACAGATTCTGTTTTGCATGCATAGTTTGCTTATTTCAAGTGTTCGTATAGCTTATATTGAGTAATATAAATTGTGGGAATTATTTAATATAGTAGGTATCATGTGGGAATAATTATGAATTTTGTCTTGACAACACCTAAGTGAATGATTTATCTTTACTATACTAACCCATATCACGAAGTTCCATTCAGTTTTGTGTGACTGAAGTTTTCATGTTTTGGGTGAGACACCGATATGAGGAGAATAAGGAGTGACAAGAACCTAATATTGGGGATTCCCAAGGCACCTGCAAGGTAATATTAAAGGAATATTAAAGCTTCTAAGCTTGGGGATGCCCCGGAAGGCATCCCCTCTTTTGTCTTCAATACTATCCGTATATCTTAGTTGAAGCTATATTTTGATTCATCACATAATATGAGTTTTGCTTGGAGCGTCATTTTATTTTGTTTATTATCTGTTAGTTGTTATTTATAATCTTTTTTTTAAATAAAAAGTTCCAAGACTTGCCTTAGGATGCTTCCATTGCATGTTTTGATGTGTGCTGTGTAAAAAACAGAAACTTTGGCTGTAGTGTTTGAATTTTCATATTTTACTGGAACGTGGAAAGTTTATAAAAATTTTACATAGTGATTTCATATAAATTTTAGAGCATGTAATAAATGTTCAGAATTTTTTGAGTTGCAGACCTACATTTTTTTCATAAATTTCTACAGACCGTTCTATTTAGCCAGATTGCTGCCATAGTTTTGTTATCTACTTATCCTATAGTTTCCATAACATATATTGGTAGATATAAATTGTGAAATGATAGTATATAGTACGTAATGTTTGAAAATTATTATGCAAATTGTCTTGGCAGTACATAAAGAGCTGATTTATTATTATGTGTAGTAACCTATCTCACGAGTTCCATTTGAGTTTTGTGTGGATGAAGTTGTTGAGAATAGGTGAAACCAGGATATGAGAGGAATGAACAAGATACAAAAGCTCAATCTTGGGGATGCCCAAGGCACCCCAAGTAAATATCTCAAGAACTCTCAAGCATCAAATCTTGGGGATGCCACGCATCCCACCTCTCTTCGTCAACTATCGGTTACCCTATGTTGAGCCTAATTTTTTACTCATTCACATGATGTGTTCTATTCTTGGAGTGCTATTTTTGTTTTTCTTGGTGTTTAAATAAAATACTCAGATCTGAAAATATTTATTGAGAGAGAGAGGGAGATAAAGTCCTCACATATCTACTTAATTGTTTGACTACTCATTGATCTTCACTTATATGTTTTGGAGTAGTTTTGTCATTACTCTCGTGCTTCACTTATATACTATGAGTAAAAGGTTGCATGAATTGAATATCATAAATCTGAAATTATATATGTTTTATATGCTTATCCCATGGGGAGTAGTGAGTTCACATATAAGAAGTATAGGTAGTTAAATTTATTGAAAGCTAGCAAACACCGCATTGATCACTTGAATAATTCATGAAAGAATATTGGAGGAAGAGAGATTTCACATATAAATATACTATCTTGGACATCTTCTATGATTGTGAATAACCATTAATTATTTTCAAACTTGAGCAAATTAGTTGAAGTTGGACAAGGAAGACAATGTAATAAGTTATGCTTGGGTGTATTTGTATAGAAGTTATATTATTATGGATCCTCCAACATGTGGTGCTTGATTCCACCTCATACTAGCCAAAACTTCCGCACCAAGTAGAAATATCACTTGTGCATCCAAACGCCCTTAAACCCAAAGATTTTCAGATGAGTCCACCATACCTACCTCTATGCGGTATTTACCTGCCGTTCCAAGTAAATTTGCATGTGCCAAACTCTAAACCTTAAAATAATATTATGTTTTGTATGCCCAAATCTCTCTTATAGTAACTAGGGGCTGTCAGTATCTTCCATGGTAGGTGGGTTATTCTCACGATATATGTTGATTCACTATCATTCACGAGAAAGTGGCTGGCAATAGGGATTCCCAGTCCCAAAATCAAAGGAAAAAAAATGCAAATAATTAAACAAAACTCCCCCAGGAATGTTGTTGGTATGGACAGTACTCGTGCATTCGGCTCGCCGTGGAGTGTGATTGATTGGTGGAGGGGGAGTAAAAACTTTACCATTCTGTTTGGGAACCGCCTATAATATATCTACCATGGATGATATCGAGATCTCTCAGTTGTTATGGTGACAATGAAAGCATACCGCTCAAAATTATTATTCATCTCTGTTTTAAAAGCTCGAGCTCTGGCACCTCTGCAAATTAATTCTTCCCTCTGAGAAGGGCCTATCTTTTACTTTCTAGTACTTACCTTTATGCAAGAGTCATGGTGGTCTTTACCACTTCCTATATTTTTCCTTTTTCTCTTGACAAGTGTCATGTGTTGGGGAAAGATCCAAACATATATGGACATTCAATTATATTTGATCATGAATTATTATTGTTGACAATTACCTATATGATAAATGAGTTAGGAGGCAAAACATTAAGCCCCTATCTTTCTCTTTGTTCGATGAATGCTATTTGTTCTTAAAATATTTTTTGAGTGTTAGAAATCATGGAAGACTATATGGTAGTTGAGTATGTGGAATTTGCTAAATCAAAGCTCTTACATAGACCCTTCCTGAAAATAAGATGAATTGCAATTGTGTGGTGACTGAAAGCATAGTTTGTTAGTCTATACTTTAACATGTGGATATCTTGTTATTTCATCATGAGAAGGTTTATGAGATGAGCTACTGTTTATGATATATAATGATGCTAGAAAAAGTGTTTGGAATTATCATTGATCAAACTTCTTCACTTGCTAGCATTCACACTTCATAAACTATTTCTTTTATCATTTACCTACTCGGGGACGAACATGAATTAAGCTTCGGGATGCTGATAATTTATCTATAATTTATGAAGTATTCATGCCATGTGTACAGTAATTCCATATGATTTTGGTATGATTTTATTAGAACTAACCCGGACTGACGCTGTTTTCAGCAGAACTGCCGTGTTGTTGTTTTTGTGCAGAAATAAAATTTCTCGGAATGAGTTGAAAATTTATGGAGAATATTTTTGGAAAATATAAAAAATACCGGAGCGAAGAGTCATAGGAGAGGAAGGCCGAGGAAGACACAAGCCATAGGGGCGTACCCACCCCCCTAAGGTGCACCCCCTAGCTTGTGACTTCCTCATGGACCCCTTGGACTTGTTTCTGCCTCCACAAACTCTTATAAATACAGAAACCCCCAGAAAGAAACCTAGATGGGGAGTTCCGCCACCGCAAGCCTCCAGAGCAATGAAAAACCAATTGGGAGCCCGTTCCGGCACCTTGTCGGAGGGGGAAACCGTTACCGGAGGCCATGTTCATCGTCCCAGTGGTCTCCATGACGAGGAGGGAGTAGTTCAACCTCGGGGCTGAGGGTATGTACCAGTAGCTATGTGTTTGATCTCCCTCTCTCTCATGTTGTTGAGATGACATGATCTTGATGTACCGCGATCTTTATTAACATAGATGAATCATATGGAGTTTCCCCCTCTCTATCTTCTTGTGATGAATTGAGTTTTCCGTTTGAAGTTTTCTTATCAGATTGAGTCTTTAAGTATTTGAGAACACTTGATGTATGTCTTGCGATGGGATATCTATGGTGACAATGGGATGTTCTATTGATTCACTTGATGTATGTTTTGGTGATCAACTTGCGGGTTCCATGACCTTGGGAATCTATGCATAGGGGTTGGCACATGTTTTCGTCTTGACTTTCCGATAGAAACTTTGGGGCACTCTTTGAAGTTATTTGTGTTGGATTGAACATGACGAATCTGAAATTGTGTGATGCATATCGTATAATCATGCCCATGGGTACTTGTTGTGACATTGGAGTATCTAGGTGACATTAGGGTTTTGGTTGATGTGTATCTTAAGGTGTTATTTTAGTACAAACTCTAGGGCTGTTCGTGATGCTTATAGGGATAGCTCATAAGATTGATTGGAGAAGATAACTTTGAGGTGTATTCGTACCCTACAATAATTTCTTCATTTGTTCTCCTCTATTTGTGACTTTGGAGTGAATTCTTTGTCTCTCATGAGGGATTACATATGATTCAAATATGTTAGTATTGTTGAGAGAACTTGCACTAGTGAAATTATGAACCCTAGGCCTTGTTTCCAAGCATTGCAATACCGTTTGTGCTTACTTTTATCATTAGTTACCTTGCTATTTTTATATTTTCAGATTACAAAAACCTATATCTACCATCCATATTACACTTGTAACACCATCTCTTCGCTGAACTAGTGCACCTATACAATTTACCATTGTGTTGGGTGTGTTGGGGACACAAGAGACTCTTTGTTATTTGGTTGCAGGGTTGCTGGAGAGAGACCATCTTCATACTACACCTCTCATGGATTGATAAACCTTAGTTCATCCACTAGAGGGAAAATTACTACTGTCCTACAAAACCCTGCACTTGGAGGCCCAACACGATTCTACAAGAAGAAGGTTGTGTAGTAGACATCAGCCGGCCAGTCGATGCGCGTGAGTTTGCCGATGACGGCACCACCGCAGTCGGTGTGCTTACCACCGACACACTTCGGCTTGACGTTGAAAACCTGCAGCCATAGCCCGAAGTGCGGCTCAATGTGCAGGAATGCCTCGCAGAGGAGAATGAAGAAAGACAGGTGCATAATGGAGTTCGGCGGAAGATCGTGGAAGTGAAGGCCATAGAAGAATATTAGGCCCCTGACGAAGGCGTGCAACGGAAAGCTCAACCCCCTAATGAAGTGGGGGATGAACACCACCCGCTCGCCTGGCTAGGGGGTGGGGATTACTTGTCCCTTCTCCGCCATGTGATGAGGAATATCGATAGGGAGATAGCCTGACTTCTTAAGGTCGACGATGTCTTGGTTGGTGACCCTGGAAACTTCCCACTGGCCCTCGGAGCTCGCCATTGCTGATCTCGGAAGCGGAGATGGAAGAAACCTAGATCTATGCTCTGGAGGCGTAGGGGAGTAGGAGGCGGAGAAGTCGAATGGAGAGCGTGGAGGGCCTATGGGGTTTTCTTTCCCCTTTTATGAGGTTTGTCTATACGGGTTCCATGTGCCACGCCATGAATTCCTCCACTTCCCGATACTCGCGAGCCGTTGCGGGCGCATGATTAAGTGTATCCCGCGTAAAACGGGACACGATCGACAGGTTGATAGATCATGTGGATGGAACGGCCTCGAACCGCGCATCGAGTGCCTGTAACTGGCCTATCGGCCAGGGTGGGCTGTGACCTTTCGTAGAAAAGGTCATGAGGAAAACATTATACTTTTCCCCCTTATGTTTGGCCTTCAAAGCCAAGTTATCTCATAGGATTCAGACATGCCACATGCAGAAAACTATTTGTCATCGGAGGCCGAACTATGGTTCGGCGGAAGGAACTCACCTTGCAAGCCGAAGACTCTGTTCGCGAAGCAATTGGAGCTAAAGACTCTTGGCGTTGGAGGAAAGTTCGGGGCTACTGAGGGATAGCCGACCTGTTGTGTACAAGCCGGACTGTATGGACCACTCGCCGAACATATGATGTATTAGGCCCAGTTACCAGGTTGGAAGCTTCAAGGATCACGGCTTGCGCTCCACGTTTGGTGTAGTAAATAGGCATATTTATCTCTTCGACATGTAATCAACCATGTGTCAACCCTAGGCCTCCTCGACATCTATATAAGCCGGAGAGTTTTAGGGTATAGAGACAGAACAACTCATCTAGGGTTAGGCATATGATCTCGAGGTAGACCAACTCTGTAACCCCTTACACCATCAATACAATCAAGCAGGACGAAGGGTATTACCTCTATAGGAGGGCCCGAACCTGGGTAAACTCGTGTCCCCTTCGTCTCCTGTTAGCGTCGATCCTATTCTCACAGTTCGGGACCTCCTACGTGAGATCCTCCGATCTTGACACCGACAATAGGGACCAAGCTTCTATTTTTCAAAAGTGAAAAGGGAAAAATATTTTCAAAGAAAAGATAAAAAGGGCATCACATATAAAAGATTTGATTGGTTGCAAGAGATCACGCAAATAGAGAACAAACCACACGAGAATCTTAACTAGTGATGGGAGGTGACTAGGTCACCTATTTTAGAGTATATTGACTTAGGAGTCAAGCAAGAATACTTGATCATAGGTGATACTCTACGTTAAGCTTAGAATGGGGTTACCATTTCCGATTAAGGATTTTAATGTCTTCATATCACTTTAGTTGCTTTAGCTCATGACTTCGAGTAAAGCCTTTTCAAGGATATGAGACATACTTTGAGTGATGTTGATGATGATGCTCGTAGGTGAACTTGTTGAGGATGCTCGAGATTGACGAAGAACATCTAGAGTTTGGAGCAATCCTTTTCGTTCTAGTACACTTGTTACCTACAAAGGTTAGTCATGCAAGGAAGAATAATGGGTATATCCATTTGACATGATACCAATTGAGATTTTGCAATAAGGATCAAGTAAATGTCAAGGATATGATTTTGTTGTCTTCTTACTTCCATCATCACGAGGGGTTGTGGATACTTGGTCAAGGACAAGATTGATTATGATTGGAGTTGGTTGCAATCTCGTGGAATGAAGTTCTTCCAAGTACCTACAAACGGTTAGATGCAATACAAGGGAGCATAGGATTCCTTGGCATAAGATATCATGTTAGCAATATCATGGAAGTATCAAGAAAGCTCATGCCCTTGCAAGCATCCGAGTGAGTCTAGCTCAAGTTTGAAGCATCAATGATGTTCAACTCACTCCTCAAGTGGCAAAAAGTTTTCTCATCTTGTGGCTTAGTAAAGATATCGGCCAATTGCTTGTTAGTGCGAACATGCTTAAGATTAATATCTCCTTTGACAACATGATCACAAATGAAATGATGTCGAACTTGAATATTCTTAGTTCAAGAATGTTGCACAGGATTATGACCAATCCTAATAGCACTTTCATTGTCACAAAGTAATGGAACATTTGTAACATGGATTCCATAATCTTTAAGCGCTTGTGTCATCCATAGTAACTGTGCACAACAAGATCCAACAGCAATATACTTAGCTTCGGTAGTAGATAGAGATACCGAGTTTTGTTTCTTGGAGGAGCAAGACACAAGAGATCTACCAACAAATTGACAAGTACCCGAGGTGGATTTTCTATCAAACTTTCACTGGTATAGTCCAAATCGGAATAGCCAACAAGGTCAAAAGAAGATCCCTTGGGATACCAAATGCCAAAGTTTGGTGTTTGTATCAAGTATCTCACAATATGTTTTACGGCCAAAAGATGACACTCCTTAAGTGAAGCTTCATATCTAGCACACATGTAAACACTAAGCATAATATCGTGACGAGATGCACATAGATATAGCAATGAACCAATCATAGATAGATAAACCTTTTGATTGACCAGTTCATCCTCCTTGGTAAGATCAACATGTCCACTAGTTGGCATGGGAGTTTTCATACCTTTGCATTCATGCATGTTGAATTTCTTGATCAAGTCCTTGGTATACTTAGTTTGAGAGATGAAAGTTCCTTCTCTTGATTGCTTGATTTGCAATCAAAGAAAGAATTTCAGCTCACACATCATGGACATCTCATACTTCTCGGACATCAACCTTCCAAATCTTTCACTAAATTGAGGGTTAGTGGAACCAAATAATATCATCCACATAGATTTGGCACACAAATAATTCTCCATTAACTCTCTTAGTGAACAAGGTTACATCAATTTTACCAATTTCAAAACCTTTTTCAATGAGAAACTTTGTTAAGCATTTGTACCAAGCACGAGGGGTTTGCTTAAGACGATAAAGGGCTTTGCGAAGCTTGTAAACATGATTAGGTTTCTTAGGATTCACAAAACCGGGTGGTTGCTTAACATAAAACTCTTCCTCAATTTCACCGTTTAAAAGCACACTTTTAATGTCCATTTGACAAAGTGTGATATCATGGTGATTAGCATAGGCAAGAAGAATTCAAATAGCTTCTAATCTAGCAATGGGGGCATATGTCTCACTGTAGTCCATACCTTCCACTTGAGTATATCCTTGGGCCACAATACGTGCCTTGTTTCGTATGACTTGACCACCTTTTTCTTTCTTGTTCCGAAACACCCATTTGGTTCTGATGATGTTGTGCTCATCTTCAGGCTTCTCCAAGAGTGTCCACACTTTGTTCCTTTCGAAGTTGTGAAGCTCTTCATGCATAGCGTTCACCCAATCCGCATCTTCAAGATCTTGTTTTACCTTCAAAGGCTCAATGCTATATATGAATGAATAATGCTCACAAAAGTTAGCTAGACGAGTTTTAGAGCGAGTGATTCTCCAGGTTTGGATATCTCCAAAGATTTGGTTTAGGGGATGGTTCTTGGTCACTTGTGCTCGAACTCGGGTTAGCTTCTGATTATTGGATGGTGGAGCTTCTTCTTCATCATCATTTCCTTCGTGTTCGTTGTTGTCAATGTTCTCATCTCCTTGAGGTGGTGGCGAAGGAGGTTGTGGTGGATCTTCATGATGTACTTCCTCCTCCTCTTCATCTTGTCGTGTACCGCTTGTGGATGCTTCCATGTCATGTTGTGGTTCACCTTGTCAGGAAGTAGGGGGTTCCACTTGAGTTGATGAAGTACTTTCCTTCACCTCAATGGGACGAATCTTGCCAATGGGTAAATCTTGGATAGCTTCCAAAGGGTCCTTATCACCTACATCATTTGGCAATTGTTCGAATTGCGAACCATGAGATTCGTCAAACTTCACATCTACCATCGCTTCAACTTTTTGAGTGAAGTTGTTGTAGACACGGTATGTGTGAGAGTTCGATCCATAACCAAGTAGGAATACTTCATGATATATAGGAGCAAATTTAGTATGACGATGCTTGTCAAGAATGTAGCACTTGGAGCCAAATACCAGAAAGTATCCAACTTGGGGTTTGTTACCGGTGAGTAGCTCGTATGTCATTTTATCGAGAAGCTTGTGCAAGTAAAGTCGGTTTGTGGCATGAAATGTTGTTCCCATGGCTTCTACCCAAAAGTGTCTTGGTGTCTTGTATTCATCAAGCATTGTTCTGGCCATCTCAATAAGCGTCTGGTTCTTCCTCTCAACAACTAAATTTTGTTGAGGCGTGTACGCAGCCAAGAACTCATGTGAGACACCTTCTTCGTCAAGAAATGTATCCACATGGGTGTTCTTGAGCTCCGATCCATTATTGCTTCGAAACTTCTTGATCTTCACTTCAAATTGATTTTGCCCGTTGCGAACGAAGTTCCTGAAGATCTTCTGAACCCACGACTTACCATCACGAAAGAATACCCATGTAAATCTAGAAAAATCATCAACTATAACTAGACCATAGGAATTTCCACCGAGACTCTTGTAAGCATTGGGACCAAAAATATCCATGTGAAGTAACTTGAGTGGTCTCCTAGTAGTCATGATGTTCTTAACTGGATGACTTCCACATACTTGCTTTCCAGCTTGACAAGCACTACAAAGTCTATCTTTGTCAAAGATAACATCTTTAACACCAAGTATATGATCACCTTTGATTAGCTTATCTAGATTGCGCATGCCTACATGTCCAAGTCTTCTATGCCAAAGCCAACCTTTAGAAGATTTTGCAATTAAACAAGTGCAGGCTTGGATATTTTAATGAAATCAACAATGTATATATCACCTCTACGGAAACCAGTGAAGACCATTTTATGATTATCTTGACAAAACACTTGGCAATCTACTTTCATGAATAGAACATTGAAACTGAAGTCAGCAAGTCTAGATACGGAAAGAAGATTGTAACCAAGGGATTCAACAAGCATAAGATTTTGAATAGAGCTATCATGGGATATAGCCACCTTACCAAGCCCACGTACCTTACCCTTAGAGTTGTCTCCAAAGGTCACGTACCGTCGAGGACCTTGATTAGGCATGATCTCTTGGAACATGTCTTTATCACCAGTCACATGATCCATACATCTGCTGTAAAGAATCCACCCTTTTCCTCCGGAGATGTAATCCTTAAAGTTTGCCATGAGGCTCAGATTCTTCATGATCTTCTCATGCTCGATGTCGAACAACTCATCTTCTTCATAGTAGCCATGTTCCACATTGTCATCATCAATTGGGAAATCCTCGTCATAAAGAACAAGAGATTCGTTAGAATAGTGATCATGACAATGTTCAAGTTTATGAATGCCAATGTCTTCAAAGATAATGTTGTTGATAGTGGTGACATCTCCTTTAGCACGCATAAGATCACTAAGCTCAAATAGGCATTTATCAAAGTTTGGATCACTAGGCTTCATTTGGTGAAAGGCAACAGTTTTATAATGAATTTCATCAAGATTTCCCAATGAAATATTTGGATATCGTTTATCCAAATCAGTCCACAAGGTACATGCACACACAAAGTTCTTCGATTGAGAAAGCACGAATCTTGGTAAATCTCTAACAGTAAGATTGGTAGTTCTTAGGTTACCAAGCATGTTAATTTTCTCTTCATGTGTGAGATGCAATTCATCAATAGGAGGCTCATAGGGGCGCATAACATATTTGCTCAATTGAAATTCATTAAACAGCTCAAGCATCAAATATTTCCATTGACTATAATATTCTCCATCAAGAATAGGCACTCCACAACTCAAACTCCCCATACTAGACAGATCCATCTTCCTCCTCGGTGAATAAACCGACGCAATGGAGACCAAAGCTCTGATACCAATTGACAGGTCAGTAGAAGAGTGTCAAGAGGTGGGGTGAATAGACTACTAGAAGTAAATTAAAACCTTACGTTTCCCCAAGTTAATAGGTTGGCAGATTTTAACAGTTTTATCAAGGCTAGCAAGTCTATATACCCTACACATGCATGTCATCAAATATAGCAGCAGAAAGTAAAGACATTGCACATGAAGTAAAGAGATGAAATGTGGAGATCAAACGCAATTGGAGATGCAAGGATTTTTCCCTTGGTTCCAATAGGTGGTGCTATCGTACATCCACGTTTATGGAGTCTTCAACCCACAGAGGCTAACGGTCGCGAGAGTCCACGGAAGGTTCCACCCATAAGGGTCCACGAAGTAGCAACCTTGACTATTCCATGACGGCTTTCGTCCACGAAGGGCGAGACTCACTCGGGGTAGATCTTCACGAAGTAGGCCATCTCCTTGGCCTTAAAAACTTCTTGGTTCACTCCACAATGCAAAGTAGGAGGCTCCCAAGCGACACTAACCAATCTAGGAGGTACCACCCTCCAAAAGGTAATAGGATCGATAATGTCAATGAAATCCTTGCTCTTGTGCTTCAAGATGATAGACTCCTCAACACACAATCAGTCTCTCACATATATGACTTGGTAGAAGAGATGGGATTGGTGGAAAGCAACTTCGGGAGGCTAGAAATCAAGATCCACATGGTTGGAGTAGAAGATCTTGACCTCAACACAAGCGTAGGTGGTTCTCTCTCAGAAAAATGATAGGACAGGTATGGAATAGTCCTGAGTGCTTCTCTTTCAAGTAGGTGGTGGTGAAGGGGTATATAGGCATCCCCAAAAATCCAACTGTTACAAACAAAAACCAACTCGGTGACACCAATGTGTTAATCTTGGTGGTACCGAAGTGACCAAAAGGTGGCATCTTTCGAATCTCAGAGGGACCGATATAGGAATCTAGGTTGCACCGACAAGGTGACCAACGGTCAGAATGGTCATTCTCGGTGATGCCGATTCAACAATCTCAGAGGGACCGAAACCATGAACTTGCATAACAGAAAGTTAGCAACCTGAACTCGGTGACACCGGTATGGAATCGGTTGCACCAAAGGGCTAGGGTTTGGGTGAGTTTGTCTAGGGTTTGGAAATGTTGGTGTATCTCTAGCTGGGGGTACTCCTCGATGAGCGACGGCTGGGGGTACTCCTCCTCGATAAGCAATGGCTGGGGGTACTCCTCCTTCATGAGCGACGGTTGGTCATCCCTCGGGGGCTCCTTCCTTCTTGATCTTGTCTGGCATCGTCTTGGCTTGTTGAAGTAGCCCCCGAGTGTGGCGAAGTTCCTCACGGAGCTTCACAGACTCCTAAATCTAGTGGTGAACTAGACAATCGGGGGAGAGGCTGTAGTAGGTCTGGAACCTGAGTGGAGTGCCATCCTCCTGGGATGGAACCAATGTCCAACTCTCGCCAAGATCATCCTTTCTGAAGGGAAGGTAGCGAGTAGCCAGCTCGTCAGCCATCTCTGGAATGGTATCCCGAAGGTGTAGGATTGCCTTGCATACAACTGATTCACTGCGAGTACTATGTTTTCCATCTGTGGTCCTTCAAATAACCAATTGGTCAGGGAGTCGTTTGCCTTCACGCCACATCCACGTGGTACTCCTTCGTGATGGCATCGACCCGGTGCTCGTGGTAGAGGAAAATGGGTGGTTGGGAAAGCCAGATGTCAGGAAGGCTTCGGGTACGATGGCCATCTACAAAGGTTTGAAGGGAGGAGAGTCAACATTGTGTTGTGTGAAGAATAGAAGAGGTAAATAGTATAGAATACCTAAGTATAGGTGCTAGGTGTAGTTTTGAAAACGGTTTTATCCTAACTAACATCCATGCTAACTAGGGGCTTCCTACAGTCAGGATGGCTCTGATACCAGCTCTGTGGGAACCCCGACTCATAAGTCGTGATCACCGAATGCACGTGTACAGTGATCCCACAGATCAATGCTCACTAAACACACAAAAGCTGAATAACAAGAGTCTTACATCCACATTTAGCGTCTTACACAAATAAAGACCATGAAGGTCTATTCTTACATAGATAGGGCCACAGGGGCCAAATACTTAAACTCAACAAGCAGCGGAAATCTTGATCAAAAGCATGAACCCATGCCATCTGCCTTAAATCTACATGCATTCTGACTGGGGAGTGTCCTAGTTCGCATGTTCGTCACCAACGAACTCTTCACTGTACTCCTATTCTTCCATGCCTTGCCAATTAAATAACCAGTGGCAAGCTAATGAGTACTTTGAATGTACTCGCAAGCAACCCATGTTGTGGAACAAGGTATAACAATGCATGATATAGCACTAATAGGTAATTCTGCATAAAGCTAAATTTGAATGCAATGACATGATCAAGTAACTAGGTAAGCATGCATCAACAGTTGGTATATATCCATATGAACAAGTTATAGATATCATCATAAATAGGGGGTTAACCATTTCGTGCTCAATCATCAAGTCAAGTCATCTGACTTATCTCAAGTGTTATCTTTGTGTCATCCACACACACATACACATGCCAAGTTTCGTAAACACTTGGACATAGCACAAGAGCGATCATCGAACTGTCCTTGACTATGGACATGGCTATTCGAATAGTTTTACACTCTGAAGAGGTTGCACACTTTACCCACAAGACTCGGGGAACTTCCGTGTCATCCACGTCTCGTGGTATATTACATACCCGAGGTAAGCACCCGAACAATGCCTTTCCCATGGTGATACTAAACAAAGAGTTCACTCGTTGGTGCCATCCCTCATGATATACATCACACGTATCATCCATGAGGGCACGCAACGGTGTGCCCGGTGCCTATAAAGATAGCGCATGGCCTCCACTAGCGGGACGACCCTGTCTCAAGAGTGACCACTTCACTCTTTCCACTGGTAATGCGGGCTCCCTGCTAGCACCAACCATAATAATCAACAAAGCTCTGTCCCATAAGGGGTATCGTGGTCGTACATATAAGGTTGGAATAACAGTCGCAACGAAGCGAATGAGTGCGAAGGACTACCATGAGCTCTTCACCGACCCGCCGACGAAGCACCGTCGGGATGGACCTCCTCGTTCCCTGCCCCCTTCGACAGGGAATGATGCCCATTTGGATGATGAACAGGAGGAAGACCCGGAGGAGCACGACTACAAGACCGAGCACTCCACCACATGAGTCCGAGAACCCCTAATGTAGGATGAGTCATTACCCCTCATGTGAAGTCGAGTCCATGTAATGGTTCGTATGAAACCATGTGTGCTTGTTGATTGTTTTGTTTTTTGTGTTCCGATGCAAGTCGCGTTTTTTCCCTAAGAAACATGTAAGCGACTCCATCGTCTGTCTTATCTTAATATATGAGATGGTCCTCCGATCTTTGTTTTGACACACTTGCACTCGACCAACCCCCTTAGGCGTGCTTTTCCATTGTTGCTTTCCTCTCGTCTATCCTAGTTGTTGACTTGGCTGCTGCAAACAGGATGGTGAATGCTAAGCGCAACAACTCCTTCACCAACCCTAAAGCCGGCAACTCAAGCCAGCAACATGGAGCTGGTGGGACTGCTCACGCTGGAGGACACCAGGAGCAGCCACAAGGCGACATTCCCCCGCCACCACCTCCACCAGAGAACATGACCATAGCTCAGTTTCTCCAAGTTCTCTAGGAGGAACGCCAAGCCAACAATGCTGCTATTCAGCAGATGGCTCAGGCCCTTGTGAACAACCAACAGCAAGGCAGGAACGGCAATGGCCGCTCCACTCTGTCTGAGTTCATGAGGAATTCGCCCCCAACCTTCACTGAGACTGTTGAACCCTTGGATGCTGACGACTGGATCCGCACCATCGAGGACCTCCTTGCACTGGACAATTGCAATAAGGACCATGATAAGGTGTTTTATGCCTCTCACTGCCTCGGAGGTACCGACCCAGCTTGGTGGGATGGATTCAAGCTCATGCAAGGTGATCGTGTGATCACTTGGAATGACTTCAAGGAAGGATTCTACACTACCCATATTATTTCTGAGATCATGGCTATGAAGAAGTGAGAATTCCGAGCGCTGAAGCAAGGAAGTGGCTCTGTCAAGGAGTACCTGTAGAAGTTTAACCTGTTGTCAAGGTATGCACCTGAAGATGTCAACACGGAGGCTACCAAGAAGGAATGCTTCATGGAAGGACTTCAACAGACCCTGCAGTATCAGCTCATCGTCTATGACTGTCGTACCTTCTTCGACCTAGTGAACAAGGCCCTCATGCTAGAAGACAAGCGTCATGCCATAGACGACACTCGCAAGCGCAAGATGATCAGTAAGGTTAGCTCCAGCAACCAGAAGCCTCGCCCCCTGGCAGCCAGCCCCAGCCAAGCCGACCTATCAGCCACAGCAGGCTAGACCTCCTGCACCTCATCCGAGCTACCAGCCTCAGCAGTATGCCAATCCTAGGATAGCTTATAACAACCCCAATAACAACAATGTCGGCAGGAACTACAACAACAACCCTGGGCAAGTCACTTGTTTTGGATGTGGTCAGCCTGGACACATCTCTAATCTATGCCCCAACAAGAAGCCAGATGCCCCGCGCCCCAATGCGCCAACTCAAGGTCAAGGCCGTGGAGCACCACCAAGGAACCTAGCTCCCCGCAACCAGCCCAACAATGGCAAGGGTCGTCTGAATCACGTCACCGCAGAGGAAGCCTAGGAAGTCCCGGACGTCATACTGGGTACGTTCCTCGTCAACTCAACCCCAGCAACAATATTGTTTGATTGTGGAGCTTTGCATTCTTTTGTCACCCAAAAGATTGCACTAGAGAGTCGCATGAAGCCTACACCCCTGGGTAGTCGTATGTTGATACAAACCCCGGGATCAGTTATGAAGTCTGGGATAGGTTGTAAGGGAGTTGAGATTAACATCAATGGGGTAGACTTCCTAGCAGACCTTATAGTTCTGGATTCACCAGGCTTGGACGTCATCCTTGGCATGAATAGTATGACTAAGCACCAAAGTTTGTTAGACTATGCCAAGAGGATTGTTACCATGACCATTAGCCAAGGAGTGGAAGTCAAGTATGTTCCCAACCCTACCTCCACTCAAGCCCCTCGGGCTAACTATCTATCGAGAATTGAGTTGGATCAAGTGCCAGTAGTATGTCAATACCCGGATGTATTTCCTGATGAGCTGCCTAGGATGCCTCTTAACTGCGACATTGAGTTCATCTGCCCAGATCTAGGCCCATCTATAAGAATCCCTATAGGATGGGATCCGAAGAATTGGCTGAATTGAAGAAGCAATTAGTAGAGCAGCTCAGAAAAGGATTCATTCGCCCTAGTTCCTCTCCTTGGGGATCACCGGTTCTATTTGTGTCAAAGAGGGACGAAACTATCAGACTCTGTGTCGATTACCCTTCTCGCGATGAAGTCACAATAAAGAACAAGTACCCACTCCCCAAGATTGAAGACCTGTTCGATTAGTTGAATGGAGCCAAGGTGTTCTCCAAGATCGACCTCAGGTCTGGGTACTACCAGATGAAGATCAGACCCCCAAGACATTCTGAAGATGGTGTTTGTAACCCGGTATGGCCTGTATTGGTACACAGTCATTTCATTTGGGTTAACCAATGCCCATGCCTACTTCATGTACCTCATGAATAAAGTCTTCATGGAATACCTGGACAAGTTCGTTGTCGTCTTCATAGATGACATACTCATCTTCTCCAAGTCTGAATAAGAGCATGAGCAACACTTGAGATTGGTCCTAGACAAGCTTCCAGAGCACCAACTTTATGCCAAGTTCAACAAGTGTGAATTCTGGCAGCATGAAGTTGGGTTCTTGGGTCATGTGTTGACTGCCGAAGGATTGTTAGTGGATCCTGCCAAGATTGAAGCAGTGACTGAATGGCAATCTCCAATGACCGTAAAGGAAGTAAGGAGCTTCCTCAGACTCGTGGGATCGCAAGTTCGTGGAAGGGTTCTCGAGCATTGCCCGACCCATGACCCAACTTTTGAAGAAGGACAAGAAGTTCGAATGGACAGCTAAATGTGAGGAAAGCTTCCAGGAGCTCAAGAAGAGATTGACCACAACCCCAGTTTTGGCCACCCCCGATATTCACAAGGAGTTTGTGATATATTGTCATGCATCGAGAACCGGGCGTTCTGATTCAAGAAGGCAGAGTTGTAGCATATCTATCTAGACAGCTACGTCCTCATGAAGAGAACTACGTTACTCATGATCTTGAGTTGGCAGCCGTGGTTCATGCCTTGAAAACATGGCGACATTACCTTCTGGGGAAGCAATGTGAGATATACACAGATCACAAGAGTTTGAAGTATATTTTCACCCAAAGGGAATTGAACATGAGGCAGCGAGATGCTTGGAGTTGATCAAGGATTGCAACCTCAATGTTCAATACCACCCTAGCAAGGCCAACATGGTAGCAGAAGCCTTAATTAGAAAGGCTTGTTCCTTGAATGCCATGATTAAGGAAAGACTACCCGCCCTATATGAAGAGCTTGAAAGCGTTCTGATTCAAGAAGGCAGAGTTGTAGCATATCTATCTAGACAACTACGTCCTCATGAAGAGAACTACATTACTCATGATCTTGAGTTGGCAGCCGTGGTTCATGCCTTTAAAACATGGCGACCTTACCTTCTAGGGAAGCGATGTGAGATATACATAGATCACAAGAGTTTGAAGTATATTTTCACCCAACGGGAATTGAACATGAGGCAGCGAAGATGCTTGGAGTTGATCAAGGATTGCAACCTCAGTGCTCAATACCACCCTCGCAAGGCCAACATGGTAGCAGACGCCTTAAGCAGAAAGGTTGTTCCTTGAATGCCATGATTAAGGAAAGACTACCCGCCCTATATGAAGAGCTTGAAAGCTTCGGTCTGGAACTAGTTGCACCTGGATTCCTTGCCAACCTCGAAGCAAAGCCTACCTTGATGGGTGAGATCAAAGAAGCTTAGAAGGGACTCGAGAGCATTGAAGGCGTCAAGAGGAAGATCAAGGAAGGCAAGGCCCCAGGATTCTCAGTGGATGAACAAGGCGTTGTATGGTTTGGGAATCGCATCTGCTTACCCGACAAAGAGGAGCTCAAGAGCCTGATCTTGCACGAAGCTCATGACACTCCATACTCCATCCATCCTGGAGGAACCAAGATGTATCAAGACCTCAAGGCAAGATTCTGGTGGCATGGCATGAAACGGGAGATTCTGGTGGCATGGCATGAAATGGGAGATAGCCAAGCGTGATATATGCTAGAGAGTCAAAGCTGAGCACCAGCGACCCGCTGGGATATTGCAGCCTCTTAAAGTGCCTGAATGGAAGTGGGACAAAGTCGGAATGGACTTCATCACTGTTTTACCAAGGTTGAGTAAAGGACATGATTCCATTTGGGTCATTGTCGATCACCTGACCAAAGTAGCCCACTTCATTCTCATCAAGACGACCTACAATGGGAACCAATTGCCCAGCCTCTACATCAACCGGACTGTAAGCCTCCATGGAGTTCCTAAGGAGATTGTATCTGATCGAGGCACCCAGTTCACCTCCAGGTTCTGGAATAGGTTTCAAGAAGCCTTGGGAACCAAGCTCTCTTTCAGCACTACTTTCACCCTTAGACCGGTGGACAGACAACGAGTAAATCAGATACTCGAAGACATGCTCCATGCCTGTGTTTTGGCGTATGGAGCCAAGTCGGAAGATTGCGTACCGTTCACTGAGTTCTCCTACAACAATAGCTATCAGTCGATCCTCCATATGGAACCATTTGAGGTGTTGGATGGACGCAACTGTCGTACTCCCCTCAACTGGTCGGAAACCGGTGAAGGGCTAGTCTTTGGCCCAGATGTCCTCCACGAAGCAGAAGAGCAAGTTCAACTTGTCAAAGAGTGACTCGAGACCGCCAAGACAGGCAAGGAGAAGTTGCCTACCAGCTATAGCTACCTTCCAAGCTATCGGATGTGCACAATGTCTTTCACGTGTCACAACTTTGGAAGTGTCTCCAAGTTCCCAACCGCCCCGACCTCTACAAGGACATAGACCATCAAGCCATCGATCTTCAGCTAGACCTCACTTATTGTGAGAGGCCAGTTCGCATTTTGGATGAGGCAGAACGTTGCACCCAAAGCCGCACCATCAAGTACTTCAAGCTCCAATGCAGCAACGACACTGAAGCTGAAACAACGTGGGAGCATAAAGACTATCTTAGAACTGAGTTCCCTTATCTTTTTAGTGCTTAGCCTGGGAATCTCGGGGACGAGATTGTTGTAAGGGGGGGTAGGTCTGTCACACCCTCTGTTTGTATCACCTTGTTATGGTTGGATTTATAAAATTTGGAACCAATTAAAACTTTTTCAATGCTTGTGCTTGTTTGAATTGTTGCTTGTTTGCTTGTTTGGTTGTTGTGTATGGCACTCTTAGATTCTATCCCTTTTCATATTCATCTTCCATGACCCAAACTCCTTGCTCAATGATCATGCCATGTGAATAGTGTCCAAAACTATTTTTATCAAATATTATTTTGACCCAAAAGGATTTTTTCAAATTAGGTTTTCAAAACCCCCTGAGATGAGCTTTGCACTGCAAGTCCTCAAATTGGGTGGACCTCCTTTTTCCCAAAGGCTTTACTTCAAACCTACTATATATATGACTTCCCAAAACCACCAAATATTAATTTTAAAGTTTATTTTACTATTTATTTAAAAGACTTTTTGTTAAGGCCAGAAATGGTTTTTGATAGGGAAAATTTATTTTAATGCTTTGAAAATATTTGAGAAAATTTAGGGAAACTTAGTGGACATATATTTTCCATATATATGAGTTTCAACACATGGTCAAGTTCAAAATAATGGACAAAACCCCTCAAAACCCTTTCTGTACAAATCAAGCTTTTGGAATATTTCTATAAGAAATATTCTCTACAAATTCCAGGAAAATTCCAACAAGTCAACACTGTCATTGCTGATGATCTTGCAAAGTTTCATCTCAATCCAAGTTGAATTGTTTCATCAAACTATTCGAAAACCCTCCCTGTCCAGATTCAAATTTGAGTAAGTTTACATTGTGAAGTTTATTCCCTTGACCCCAAACTTTGTGGACATGTTCTAATAACCAAATAATTATGCTACACTAAGTGGTGCATCAAGGGGATTATCTTAGCATGACTAGATCTACAGAAACCAGATTTTGTTGATTTCTAGGGTTTCATAAAGTTACATTGTGAACTTTATTTAATCAAGCTCAAACTTGGTGGACAGGCCTATTTCTAACCACCATTTGAACCTGTGAATTCCTATGGCAAGAAAAGTCCATTTGCTTGCCCTAATCTCCATCAAACACCTTCTGCCAGAATGGCAAAAACCTTGCTTGGCCCCCTTCCTCTAATCCCCTTGCTTGATTTTTTTTACCACAACTACCTAGTATTGTATTTTACCTCTAGTAATCTTGGCGTGGCCACAGCCCAATTATTGGCATGGTAAAACCCCCATTTTCACCTCTGGACAGCCCTAGCAGGAGCTCTCTCTGCACTCTTCCCGTATTTTAGTGGAAATTCACGACATCCAAGGCCAGTAGGACCTTGTTTATACCCTCCTAGATTCCCTAGACAAAAATGGCCATGCCCAATTTGCCAAAGACATGCCTTGGCATGCAAGGTTCGCGCTCTGGAGCCGCTACAGTGCATCCACTCACTGTAGCTTGCCCAACCAGAGGCTCCCGACAGCCTTGGGATACGGGGCCGTGTCCCCTGTGTCCCCATACACGTCCACACCACGGCGCCCTATCTCCCCCCTCCTTCCTCTCCCTCCGTCCGCTCCCCTCACACGCATCGCGGCCGCCCGAGTCGGCCAACCATGGGGCTCGCACGTGCGCCTCCCCCACTCCCTCTCTCCTTCCTCGGGTCGTGGACTTGCCCCAGGAATGTGGCAGGCACACCCAGGCCTTCTCCCGTGGCCTCCCTTGCCCATTCCAGCCAACCCCAGTGACCACGACATGGTGCACCAATGCCTGGCTATCAAACATCCTCTCCCGAGCTCCCCCTGCTCCCGTATCGCTCCCTCCTCCCCTCAATCGCACTCTCGTGCCCAGCCACCCTCATTTCCGTGATCGGGAGCTCGAATCCGAGAAGAAAATCCACCATCGTGCATCGCTGCCAAACAAACGGTATGAAGCCCCTCTGACCACCATTTTTTCTCTAACAGCCCCTCCTCCTTCCTAGGAACCTCATGCCTCTCTCTGTTCTGTGTGATTCTCGCAGCAAAGAGCCGCTCGACCTTGAATCGAATGACCGTCATGCGGGATTCCACTTCATCGGCGATTCCCTCAACGCTAGTGACCACCTCAACCACGCATTGATGCGCGGGACGACTCTAAGCACATTGGTGCCCTCCGCTTGAGCCGTCGTGGCTTCGGTCCCTGCCGGTGAGTTCCTCTCTGCTCCCTGTCACGAGGTGAGGGATGAGAGGTGGAGCTCACCTGTCATACCCTCATACTCCCTTCTCTCTCTGCCAATCTGGGCCCGCGAGCAGTTTTAAATAGAAACCTGCCACGCGTACCGCTTCGCCCTGGGCCGGTTCTTTCCTCGGCCGGCTCAGCTACGACAATTTCGGCCCATTAGGAACAGGGCCATTTATCCTTTTTCATTTTGGAGAAAATTGCTAAAATATGTGATAAATAAATATAATTCCAAATGATTTGATTCCAACTCCACAAATCCTAGAATATTCCTTCAAATTTAGTAGTGCCATTTGAGAAAAATGTGGAAAACTTTTTATGCACTGATTTAATTGAAAACCTATTTTTGTCATCTTTTGCCTCTGTTTAAATAGTTTTTAAAAATATTTTCACAACAAAACCTTAGACAAATATTTTTATTATAGTTTTTAGTATTTATCAGAATAGGGTAGCATTTTTAATAGTAGTTTGTGTGCTCTATTTTTGTGTCATGCTTATTATTATCACTATTTACCCCGACGATAGATTGCGCTGTTGACGAGGAAGTTGGACCCGAAGACTTTGAAGACCCCGAAGACTTTGTTGAGCCAGGCAAGCAGCCCTTTGACCATGTTAATAAACCATTTGTATTGCATGTCATATAGCACTTTACTCTCGTTATATTTGATCATGTGGAGTATTGACCCCTTCGATGGGTTGCTTCTGATACATTTGACGTTGACACTTGCATCATGCATGACCCTACCACCTTATGAGGGTAATGCGGGTGGGTGTAGATAGGATGCTAGTAGATGCTATGCAAGTGGTTTTGGGATTATGCATGGTCATGGATATAAAAAGATGATTTCAAAGACTTTTCGAGAACCCCGTCGGGTGCCACTAATGCCCGAGGGAGATGTTGATGAGCTAGGTAGCCACTTGATAAATAAGTGGTGTACCGGAACAAGTGAGTGTGTGTGGTTTTTGAAAATGGATTGGTGTAAGTTGCGACCGTTATTCCAACCTTACATGTACGACCACGGCACCCCTTATGGGATGGGGCTTTATTGATTACTATGGTTGGTGTTAGCAGGGAGCCCACATTACTAGTGGCATGAGTGAAGTGGTCACTCTTGAGACAGGGTCGTCCCGGAAGTGGAAGGCCATGCGCTGTCTTTACAGGCACCGGGCACACCGTTGCGTGCCCTCATGGAAGATACGTGTGATGTATATCATGAGGGATGACACCAACAAGTGGAATCTTTGTTTAGTATCACCATGGGAAAGGCATTGTTTGGGTGCCTACCTCGGGTATGTAATATACCGCAAGTCGTGGATGACTCAGAAGTTCCCCGAGTCTTGTGGGTAAAGTGTGCAACCTCTGCAAACTGTAAAACTATTCGAATATACGTGTCCACAGTCAAGGAAAGTTGGATGACCACTCTTGTGGTTCGTCCAAATGTTTACTAAACTTGGCGTGTGTATGTGTGTGTGGATGAAACAAAGATGACACTTGAGATAAGTCAGATGATTTGACTTGATGATTGAGCATGAAATGCTCAACCCCCTGTTTATGATGATACCTATAACTTGTTCATATGGATATCTACCAACTGTTGATGCATGCTTACCTAGTTACTTGATCATGTCATTGCATTCAAAATTAGCTTTATGCAGAATTACCGATTAGTTCTATATCATGCATCGTTATACCTTTTTCCACAACATGGGTTACTTGCAAGTACATTCAAAGTACTCATTGGCTTGGCACTTGTTATTTAATTGGCCAGGCATGGAAGAACAGGAGTACGGTGAAGAGTTCGTTGGTGATGAACATGCGAACTAGGACGCTCCTCAGTCAGAATGCTTGTAGGTTTAAGGCAGATGGCATGGGTTCACGCTTTCGATCAAGATTTCCGCTGCTTATTGAGTTTAAGTATCTGGCCTTTGTGGCCCTACCTATGTAAGACTAGACGTTCATGATCTTAATTTGTGTACGATGCTAAATGTGGATGTAAGACTCTTGTTATTCAGCTTCTGTGTGTTCAGTGAGCATTGATCTCTGGGATCACTATACACGTGCATTCGGTGATCACGACTTATGAGTCGGGGTTCCCACATGGAGGACCTTGGACACTGGAGGGAGAAGGTGGGCGCGGTGGAGGTGGAGACTAGGGGTTGATGGGGCATGGAAAACATGGTGGGGATTAGAATTCGCCAGATTAGGAAGGGGAGGGGGATTATATAGGGAAGGAGGGCTAGATTAGCGGGATTTCATCCGTTTTTGGACCGTTCGATCTCGATCGGATGTTCGAAAACGGAGGGGACTAGCTAGATCGGTTAAGTGGGCTGTGTAGAGGGGCTTGGTGGGGATGAGAGGGGAAGTTGCGGCCCATGACACAAGGTTTTAAACATTGAAAACGCCCCACGAATTACCGATGACCTCACTGCTATGGTTGACCGTTCGGGTATCAAACGACCTCTGATTGTGACAAAATATGGCAGGAGGCCTACCTACAATAAAACAAGACTACACACCTAGTTTCGACCTAATCCGAGAAACTTTTATACGCACTTGAAAAACAATATTTTAATCGATGCCTCGGGCATGTGCGTGTGTGCTTGGCCTCGAAAGTTTGATGACACGAACAAACAGAACCGGAAGCTACTCACGGATACAAGTTTTAAAAAACGAGTGATGATGCCATGCAGATGATGCAAATGATGTAATGATGAATGAAATGACCAAACGAAACATAGACGAGAACGAAAATAAAAGGGGAATCTTCTGGAGCGTCGGTCCCGGGATGTTACAGCAGACCTTGCCACAAATAGCTAAGGAGAGACGAGTAGACCAAGCACTCGTAAACCCGCCAGAAACACGCGTCTACGATGATGAGGACAAACAACCAAAGGAGGATGAAGAATCATCCTAAGCAACTTAATCAAGCAGAAGGTCTCAATGAGAAGCCCACAATAGCGCGCTTCAACACACTCAAGGATGAAGACCACCTACGACTGTAGATCTACTTCTTTAAGGAAGATAAGGACTTCCCCGTAAACGAGAAGCTACCCCAAGACTCGACCCTCCTATTCTAACGCTAGACATCTAGATGTCACTAACCAGCATGAGCAGTCCTAGGACCAGCACACAGGCACACTCCCTTGCCACCTATTCTGACTTTGGAGTACACACGCAAGCCAGACCCTTGCCTAGAACCCCGTTCACCCTTAGACAAAGTCAACAATGCACTCTAAGACATATCATTTGGCACTTCAAGATCCAGAGGGACAACCACGTCGGAGTAGAAGCAACATGGAACGTGAAGACTGCCTCACCTCTGATATGCGCACTTTTTCCACGCCTAGCCTAGGAATCTCGGGGACGAGATTCTTGTAAGGGGGTAGGTCTGGCACACCCTGTGTTTTGACTCATGACTAAGTTAACATGACTCAAAAATTAAAGCTAATTAAAACTTTTTCTGTGCTTGTGATCCTTGTCTGGATTGATGATTGCTTGTTTGTTTGTGGGTTCTCTATATTCATAAAATCCTCCTACTCTCAAAACTCATCTCCATGATCCAAATCCTTGCCCAATGATCATGCCATGTGTTTAGCACATAAAAGTATTTTTTAATAAAATATTATTTTGGCCAAAATGGATTGATTCAAATTAGGTTTTTCAAAACCCCTGAATTGAGGTTTGTACTACAAGTCCTCAAATTGGGTGGATTGTTTTGCCCCAAAGGATTTTAAAGAATTGGGGTACCGGAGATGATGATGAGTTGGGTAACCACTTGAGAAAGAATTGGGGTACCAGAGCAAGTGAGTGTGTGTGTTTTCGAAAACGGATTAGATTTAGGATTTATCGACCGTCCCAACCTTACATGCACAACCACTATACCCTTTATGGGACGGGGCTTTGTTGATTACCTTGATGGCTACTAGCATAGAGCTTGCATTAGTAGCGGCGGGAGTTACGTGGTCACTCTCGATACGGGCTCGTGCCGGTATGGACAATCATGCGCTGTCTTCACAGGCACTGGGCACACCGTTGGTCCCTTCATGGATGGTACAATCTAGAACGAGGCTTGTATGATGTACATCATGAGGGCTGGGTACCAATAGAGTGGACTCTTTGTTTAGTTTCATCAATGGAATGGCATTGTTCGTGTGCTCACCTTAGGTATGTTATATACCGCGAGTCGTGGATGACACGGAAGTTCCCGAGTCTTGTGGGTAAAGTGTGCAACCTCTGCAGAGTGTAAAACTATTCGAATAGACATGTTCGCGGTCAAGGACAGTTGGGTGGTGCTGCTTAAACAATGTCATGGGTTTTCATGAAATCGGTGTGAGTGTGTTGGTGATAAAGGTGATACTTGAGCTAAGTCTAATGACTTGGCATGATGGTGAACACGAGATTTTCAACCCCCGCTTATAATGCTAACTGAGATTTGTTCACCTGAGTACCCGTTAACAATTGATGCATGCTTACTCAGGTTACTTAATCATAGCGTTGCACTTAAAATCAGCTTTATGCAAAACTTATGTACTTAGTTCTATATCATGCATTGTTATTCCTTGTTACACAACTTGGGCTGCTTGCGAGTACATCCAAAGTAATCATTAGCATGCCACTAGTTATTTAATTGGCATGGCATGGAAGAGCATGAGTATGGTGAAGAGTTCGTTGGTGACGAATATGCGATCTAGGATGCTTCCTAGTCAGAATGCCTATAGGGTTAAGGCAGAGGGCATGGGTTCATGTTATCATTGAAGATTTTCCACTGAAATTATATGAAGACTTCACCATAGAGGCCACACTTGAGTAAAATAGTATGTAATGGATGTAAGACTCTTGTTCGTTAGTTTCTATGTGTTCAGTGAGCATTTATATCTAGGATCACTGTGCACGTGCATTCGATGATCACGACTTATGAGTCGGGGTTCCCACAATGAATCCTCACCTCCGGACCATGCTAGAGTTCCTTGTGATGTCTGGGACGTCAACCTGGACTCCGAACAACCTTCTGTCACTCTCGGTGCACTAGAGTTTTGGGCTCTCTAGTGCCCCTTACTCGTGGACGGGCAGCAGTACCACCCTGGTGACAAGGCCCGACAGGGAGCTGCTAGGTACAAGCACAGAAGAACCAAGACCCCGACAATACCTTGCCGGGATGGCCATCAAACCTACACGCAATACAAAGCCCCGACAAGACCAGGCAAGGCGAAGCCCCGGCAAGGCCCCCCAGCGCACAGGCCAGGTGTCGCCTCGCCTGGGCACATGTAACGGCGTGGCACGATGGAGGGGCTAAGCGGTGCCAATGGGACGGGCTCCTTTCCCGTCCCACAGGAAGACATAGATGCCTGACAGATCATTAAATGCGCCTGTCCTACTCCGTTAGTGTTAGGTATGATAGCACTATAGCTCCGTACCCATGTACGCTTTGTAGAGTGACGGCACGCAGAGCTGCCGAGTGACTATGGAGCATCTAACTAGATGGCGTTGCGTGGAGCTGCCGAGTGATGACGACGTGTCCGGTAGAGTGATGGCGTGCGGAACTACCAAGTGAATGGCGATGCACCGAGCTGCCAAATGAAGAAGACATGCCTCGCCGTGTGGTGACGACGTGTTGTGTCGAATGACGAAGTCGTGTCATGCCGAATGGCGACGAGCAGAGCGTCCAGACCTGCATCTCTTTACTCCATGCATGTGAAATGGATGGTGATTTATCCATGCATGGCGTGAGGCATAGCTAGTTAGACCATGCATCCAAAAACTGGAAGCGTTAATATCTAGTTATTCCATGCATGCAAAACTAAACGAATTAAGACAATGCATGCAAAACTAAAGGCATTAAGTCTACGCATGCAAAATTGAAGGCGTTAATAGCTAGTAACTCCATGTATAATGTGAGGTAATGCTATTTAATCCATGCATGTGAAACTGAAGACGTTTACTCCATGCATAATGTTAGGTCTGGTGGAGAAAATTATTGTACGCATGCAAGACAGAAAATATTGTGTAGAATGCAGGGATCTGACCGATAAGGTGCTGCACCAACGGTTTCAGGCATGGGCGACGCCACAAAACAGAAGTTTGAAGGTAGTGTCATAGATGATGGGACGGACCACGCCGGTGGCTGTTCGCAAGAGCTCGACGATGATGTCGTAGCCAAGGCCGGAGACAATGGGACGGACCACATAGGAGGCCGTTTGCAGGAGCTCGACAATGATGTCGTAGGGAAGGCCGGAGAAGGCGGGATGGGCCGCGCCAATGGCCGTTAGCAGGGGCTCGACGATGATGTCGCAGAGGACGATGGGACAGACCATGCTGGTGGATCAGAAAACCATAAGCAACATGGCTCAATAGACGCCATGCCCCACGGTGGGTGCCAAATGTCGTGGGAGGGATTCTGACAGTAGAGAGGGGTAGGATAACGGAGCATGATCTATCGAGATGCAAATGGGTGATATGGTGGTTTTAACGAGTTCGGGCCTCTCATGATGGAGATAACAACCCTACGTCTCGTGCTCCGGAGAGGCTTTGCTTATTCATCATGAACATGAGTTACATAGTGTATTTGATAGGGAGAAAGGAGAATGGATCTCCATGCTTGAGCTAAGTCCTGAGACTCATGGCGAGAGAGCCAAGGGAGGAGAAGCTAGCCTGAGCTATGTGGTGGGGGTGGCTTATACAGAGTGCGCCACCCCGTCACCTCCTATGTTACAAGATGGGGCATTGATGCCATAATGTTGGCCCACTGCAAAACCTTCTCTATGCTTCGACTGGCTTGTCGACCGTTGGTCCTAGCATATCCGAGTGAGTCGTACTGCCAAGTGAGCCGTACTGCCAACTGGTTTGTACTGCCGGCTGGTTGACTGTCATCCGAGTGGATGGAACCTTGCTTTCCGAGTGAATAGTAGGAATGTATTTATCGGGACCCACCTGAAATGTGGACCCCATGCTATTATGATATTTCGACCCTTCATGGGCCTACCTATTTTGTGTATCCCCGACAACTGCCGAATACAAGGGACTGCTTGTCGGTCTCATGATTGCGGCAGACCATGGGGTCAGGAAGCTTATTCTCAGGGGTGATTCTCAGCTTGTCGTGCGGAAAGTGAACAAAGACTACTAGAGTCCTTTGATGGAAGCCTATGTAGATGAAGTGAGAAAGTTGGAAGAACGTTTTGACGGCTTGCAAATTGAGCATGTTCCACGTGTAGAGAACAACATTGCCGATAGCCTGTCAAAGTGTGCTGGTGTCACACCCTGTGTTTGGAATCATGACTATGTTAACCTGACTTGAAAATTAGGGCCAATTAAAACTTTTTAGTGCATCTGAATGCTTGACTTGTGTGCTATTTGCTTGCTTGTTTGATTGCTTGCTAGTGCTCCATGTTCATAAAACTCCCTCCTACTCTCAAAACTCTTTTCCTTGATCTAGAACTCTTGTCCAGTGATCATACTATGTGGATAGCACCTAAAACTAGTTTTACAAAATATTATTTTGGCAAAAAGAATTTATTTAAATTAGGTTTTCAAAAGCCCCAAATTTCAGATTTGCACTACACGTCCCCAAATTGGGTGGATCCTCTTGCCCCAAATGCTTTATTTTAAACCCACTATATATATTACTTCCAAAAATCAAAACATATTATTTTTAAAGATTATTTACTATTTTATTTAAAGGATTTTTCTCAAGGCCAGAAATGGTATTTTATAGGGAAAAATTATTTAAATGCTATAAAAATATTTTAGAAAATTTAGTGAAACTAAGTGGACATATATTTTCCATATATATGAGTTCCAATACATGGACATGTTCAAAATATTGGACAAAACCCTTCAAAACACTTTCTGCCTATTTCAAGAATTTGAAATATTTCTATAAGAAATATTCTCAAATAAATCCAATAAAATGCTGGCATGTCAGATATGATATATGTGATCATCTTGCCAAGTTTCATATCAATCCCAATTGTTTTGGTTCACCAATATATCCCAAAACCCTCTCTGTCTAGATCCAAATTTGTGGAACTCTACATTGTGAAGTTTCTCATATTTATCCCAAACTTTGTGAGCATGTTCTATTACCCATATTATGATTCTACACTAGGTGGTGCATCAAGGAGAATAGTTTGGCAGGCCTAGATCTATAGAAACCTGATTCTGTTAATTACTAGGGATTACAAAGTTTACACTATCAACTTTCTTCAAATCATCTCAAAACTTGTGATCATGACCAAATAGACTTTTAATTTGACCCTAGTAAATATCAGGGCCATTGGATACCCCGAAATGCCCTAGGACAACATCAAGCACCTTCAGCCATGAGCTTGTGGACAAGCAAAGTGGGCCCAAAAAGATTCCCCTTGCCTCAATTTTTTTATCACAGTATATTCTAACCCCCTTATACCTCTAGTAACTTTTCCATGGCCTCTTCTCAAATATTTGGGGGGCAACTCCCTTATTTCCCACCTATCTTTACCATGGCAGCACCCCTTCTTCCTCTTTCCAACTATTCTGTTCATGCAAATGCCCCCAAGTTTTACCAAAACACCTCTGGCATGTTCATGCATATTTACATGTCCAAACATGGCATGATCATGTGCAAAATATGAGCAGCTCTTAAAAAATGAGTTTTTCGTAGAAATTGTAGCCTTGAACTACAAGTACCTTGTACATTGACCTCCCTAAGATAAGATTTGGTGTCAGCCTTTTACTTCCATTCCTAAAACCACCAGACAACCTTTCAACCCTTATGCTCCACAGTAAAAACACCTTGGATGAGCCCCAAGTTTGTTGCTGCATACTTTCCAGCAGTAAAAACCTAGCTCAACCAACTCCAGTTCCTTTGAAACTTCACCAGTGTACCTTTCCATGCATGCCTAGGATGCTAGACATCTTTGTCCGACCAACCTAGCATAATGGACATCCCTTGGCATGGTGACCACACTATTGGCCTGGAGAAACGACGCCCCACCATTGACCATTGTCATGTAGCTTGCGTCCGTCCTCGACAAAGCATCCACACATGCCGGGGAATACCACCTTGCCTCCCATGCCTCTCCTCGACGATAGGAAAGCTCAAAAGCCAGTCTGGTGCACGTGCTCATCGTGCCCGATGTGCATCCGAGGCCACCCGAGCTCCCCCCTAGTCGCCCCTCTACTTCAACTATTGCAAATATGCCCTAGAGGCAATAATAAATTGGTTATTATCATATTTCCTTGTTCATGATAATCGTTTATTATCCATTCTATAATTGTATTGATCAGAAACGCAGATACATGTGTGGATACATAGACAACCCCATGTCCCTAGTATGCCTCTAGTAGACTGGCTCGTTGATGAAAGATGGTTATGGTTTCCTAGCCATGGACATGAGATGTCATTTGATAACGAGATCACATCATTAGGAGAATTGTGTGATGGACAAGACCCAAACTACAAACATAGCATATGATCGTGTCAGTTTATTGGTATTGTTTTCTGCATGTCAAGTATATGTTCCTATGACCATGAGATCATGCAACTCACGGACACCGGAGGAGTGCCTTGTGTGTATCAAATGTCGCAACGTAACTGGGTCACTATAAAGGTCCTCTACAGGTATATCCGAGGGTGTCTATTGGGTTTGCATGGATCAAGACTGGGATTTGTTACTCCGTTTGACGGAGAGGTATCTCAGGGCCCACTCGGTAATACAACATCACGATAAGCCTTGCAAGCAATGTGACTAAGTGTTAGTCACGGGGTCTTGTATTATGGAACGAGTAAAGATACTTGCCGGTAACGAGGTTGAGCTAGGTATGGAGATACCAACGATCGAATCTCGGGCAAGTAACATACGGAAGAACAAAGGGAACATCATACGGGATTAACTGAATCCTTGACATAGAGGTTGAACCGATAAAGATCTTTGTAGAATATGTAGGAACAAATATGGGCATCCAGGTCCCGCTATTGGTTATTTACCATATAAGTGGCTAGGTCATTTATACATAGTTCTCGAACCCATAGGGTCTGCACACTTAAGGTTCGGTGACATTTCAGTAGTATAGAGTAATGTATGGTGCTGAAGAAAGGTTGTTCAGAGTCCCGGATGAGATCCTGGACGTCAAGAGGAGATTTGAAATGGCCCAGATGTAAAGATTGATATATAGGAAGTCCTATTTTGGTCGCCGGAAAAGTTTTGTGCTCATCGGTAGTGTACCGGGAGTGCCAGTAGTGTATCGGGAGACCATCGGGAGGGGTATTTCGACCCAAGAGGCTACATGGGCTGTAGGAGATTGAATACCAGCCCTTAGTGGGCTGGTGGAAGTCCCACACCAGGCCCATGCGGTTGGGAAAGAAAAGCCCAAAGAGAAAGGTGGAAAAAAGGCAAGAAGGCCAAAGGGAAGGAGTCCTAGTCCTACTAGGATTGGAGGAGGAGTGCTCCTCTCCTCCCTTGCTTCGGCCGAAGCCTAGAGGTCTTGGACCTTGGGCCAAGCCTCCCTCTCTCTTCGTCTTATATATACTAGAGGTTTTAGGGTTTTTGCACTTGATTTTTAGCCACGTGCTACCCGTTCCTCTAGTGCATAGTTTCTCCTCTAGATCGGTTTTCTGCAGTGCTTAGGTGAAGCCTTGCCGGAATTACTCCACCACCATCGCCGTAGAGCCATCACACTATCAGAGAACTCATCTACCTCTCCGCTGCCTCTTGCTAGATCAAGAAGGCGGAGATCGTCATCGAGCTGTACTTGTGCTGAACGCGGAGGTGTCGTCCGTTCGTTACTAGATCGGAAGGACCGTGATCAAGATCGCGAGACGATTCAAGATTGAATCGTGGGATGGATCATGATGAGATCGTGGGACGGATAGTGATGAGATCGTGAGACAGATCATGATTGGATCGCGGGACACTCGGCGATTTGTATCGCGAAGATGTTTGACTACACCAACCGCGTTTCTTAACTGTCGGGACCCCGATCCTAAGTCATATGAATCCAGACTGTAACATATCACATCACTTTGCGGCCTCACGCACAGTAAGTTCCACGGCTGCAGCCTTACCTTAGCTAGGACCGTTTGCATCTTTTGGCTCACGTATGTGAACATGTCGCTGGCAATCAAACGACAGAGAACCCGGGCCAACATGACTAGTCATAGAACCCAAGCGTCACATCCGTTCAGAAACAGGCATACGTAACCCAACAATGCAGCTGTCGGCCTCAAGCGTGTGTAGACGAGTCATAGCAAGCTACAATGCTCCATTACACCATGAGACATAAGTGCCATCACTGCACATAGACTGGTCGTAGTAGGCTACAGGGACTCCATTATACTGCGAGACATTTCCCCGAAGGGACAGACACAATTGAAAAGAAAGATACATGCCGGTCAATCAATGTGTCCGGAGCAGTAGCAAGCTACCATGGCTCGGTGGAAGCACAAAGAGGCAGTTTCCCGGAAAGAGTACTACTAAAGGCACACGACTAGGTGTCGGATCCCATACATACCATTGCACATCACACGTACGCATGACATGCCCAATATGCATAGATACAACCATGGCATCACAACATAACCATACAACAACATGACTTTTATTTAAGAGGCTCAGACGAGCCTTGCATAACATGTTCTTATAGATAGGGGTCACATGATAGAACACTCAAGTCATACAAACAAGTTCATACAAACCAAGCGGAAGCATAAAGCTGTCTGAGTACAGACAGATGAAAGTGGTAAAAAGGCACATGGCCTGACTATCTACAGCCCGCCACAAGCGTAAGGTCGTAGCTGGGACACCAGCTATTCGGCATTGTCAACATCTAGAAGGAACCCACCCGAAGGGTCCTGGGTCTCATCTGCAACATTTATTAAGCAAATATGAGTACAAATGTACTCAGCAAGTCTTGAAAACAGACCTAGGCTAATCATGCTCAGGTATCAAGAAAGGGGAAGGTGAAGTTTATGCAGCAATGCCAGCTTTGATTCATGGTTATCCTACACTACTCAGTTTTTAACTCTTAGTTACAATTTTAGATATCGCACACGTGTCCACCAACTCTACGACAATACACCACCATCGATTCACTTCCCTCTACTAGGAGAGTGCCATCCACGGTACTCACACTTGTCTTGATATTTTTATGAGTATCCATTTGATTATCTATGAACAACATAAGTTCTCCAAGTAGTCCATATTCGAGGACACGGCTATTCGAATAGTTTCAATCCCTACAGGGGTGTACTTCTTCACACACGCTCTCGCCACTTATTGCTCAGTGCTCATGTAACCATGCACCTCGACAACCTTCTAGCGGAAGCCCAGCGAGGGAGTTGGCCACGACCGTCAATCACATAAGATCTCTAGTCCAGGCTATCGCCTATTTGAGACTGAACCCGCACAGAAGTCTGGCCGAAGTTTCCGCTACGGCCCCAAACGATGTGCGCAGGGTTCCCAAGCCCACCATTCGGGTGACCCTTGGTACACCGTGCCACTACCTACCGCTTCATAACCCACCCCTAGGGTCAGCGCTACGCATGGCCTCCAGCATGCTATAAACACCAGAAACTACTTGCAACTCCTGGACTCAGGACTAAGCAACTGATAAGTCGAGAGGGGTCAAGTTACCGGAACCCAATGTGTGGTAGTAGCTAGTCTTGGATCACAAACACGAAACTTAGCTCCTAAGAACGGTCCCAATGAGATGACCCTCTATGTACTCCTACATAGCCTCTCATCGCTACCTTTACCAAATCGGGTTCATCATAAGATTATCACATCAGACAACATTGTTTCACTCAGTTCATCACCCAGATGAATCAGACCTGACACAACTCTAGGCATAGCAAGCATAGCAGGGAAAGTAAGCTAAGCACATCATGGCACAAGCATCTACCAGGTATGCTAGATTGCAAGGTTTAGGTATTTACTGTGACAATAATAGGTCATGCAGTAGGATAGGATCATCTATCGTGTATGACTGACATGTGATCGATTCTCCTAATGCAATAAACAAGAGCATGAGCGAGAGAGTGGGATATTATTGGAATGATCAAAGGGGTTGCTTGCCTTGTTGGGTAGCGGTAAGGTTCTCTCCTTCGTTGGAAACCTCGGGGTTATCCTCAGAAGTAGGGCCTACCGCAATACAGGTAAATAGCAATCAATACACGCAAGTGCAACAATATGATGCATGAACATGGCATGATAGCATGTATGGATGAGCTAATGCAACTAGTGTTCATATTGTTTTGTAATGAATTTGAATATAGTTTCAAATCGTTCTTCATTTCAAATTCCGAATAGTAACCTATTAGTAAATGTCAATGTCCACCTACTTAGGTTTCTCTAACATGCATGACAATAGCACCATTGCAGTCATTGGATTTTTCTGATAAATTTTCATATATAAATTATTTTCATCTGATTTACAGTTTATTTATATGAATTTTTGAAGTTTTGAATAATTTATGGAATTATTTTCATATAGTCAGCTGTCCCAGCCAAAGTCAATCCTGACATGTGGGGACCACATGTGAGTGACTCATTCACCTAAATAAAGAATTAAAACTAATCCTAACTAATTAAAAAAATGGGCCCACTGTTAGTGACTGATTAGATTAATTAAATTAATTAATTAATTTCTTAATTAGCATTTGACTAATAGGCCTGGGCCCCACCTGCCAGTGACTCAGGGGTCAAACCTCGTTGAGCCGCCGGTGGCTCCAGAGACGGCAGAGGGGTTCGGGATCCCTCCTTCGGTGACCAAAAGGGTGGAGGTGGGCACCAATCGAATCTACACACACGCGCGCGTCCATTCTGGCACCTCCCAGGAGCTTAGATGCTCGAAATCGACGCCAGTGGCGAGCTTGGCGGCTGCCGGAGCTCGGGCGAGCACGGGCTCGTTGAACCAAGGCGCAACACGACCTCTACTTGGCACCTACGGCCTCTACGCAGCCTCACGAACACGACAGTGGCCTCTGATGGACTAGTTGGTCACCGGAGCATGGTCGGCGTCGAGCTCGAGCGGCGAGGCATTTCGGACCTCGATGGAATCCGGCGCTAGAGAACTCATTCGAAGAGGGAAAGAGGGGGAAAAGGTCCAGGGGCTCAAGGCGCTGGAGAGCTTCCGGCGATGCGTGGCTCGGCTAGAAGGAAGAGGGCGACTAGGCAGTTCGAATGGGGGGCTTAGGGGTGAGGGGGAGCGGCTAGCGTGACGATGGCGAGCTTGAGTAGGGCTCGGCCATGGCGGAGCAGAGGAGGGGAGGAAGAGCGAGCGGGCGAGAGGGAGCGATGGGGACGGCTCTAGGAGCTTATCCTCGTCACGCTAGCAAGGGGGAAGCAGGCAGGCAGCTTCCGGCATGGAGGCACGGGAGCATGCGCGCTCCGGCCACACGCCCGTCCTCCTGGCCGCTAGGAGGACGATGACCTCCCTGGGCTCGGTGGGCCGGCCTGGCCTAGGCTTCTTCTTTTTTTCTTTTATAATTCTCTCTGTTTTCATTTTCTGGCATTTGTTTATTTCTTTTGTAGGTACAAATGACTTTGCAAAATATCCCATATATTTTATATAATGGAGTTTGAATATTTCAAACTTATCTAAAAAATTTCAGGATATTTTGAAAACAAAAATAATGATAATGCTGTATTTATTGATTTCAGGAGCTTTATCATTTATTTTTAAATTGCTTTGATTGTTCAAATAATTAAAATAGTCCCTGTTATATCCATGTCCAATTTTATCAAACATAGGGAACATTTTTAAAGGACATCTTGGATTTGTTGAAATTTCTCCAACTTTGAATTGTTTTAATGAAATGTGAGCTTGGGGTTTTCTTTTAGTCCCCATTTCTTGTTAATGCAAAAAAATGAAACATGATGCAAGCACATGCTATCCTAAGACATCTAGCTAGGGATGTGACATTAACGCTTCCCGCTTAGCGATCTACAAGCGTATGTAGATCCACTCTCCCTCGTAGATGCTCATCACCATGGATAGATCTTGCGTGTGCATAGGAATTTTTTTGTTTCCCATGCAACGTTCCCCAACAGTGGTATCAGAGCTAGGTCTACGTGTAGATGAGATCTCGAGTAGAACACAAAGTGTTTGTGGGCGTTGATGCTTAGATTGCTTCCTCCCTTGGTCGTGTTTTGGTTCAGCGGTATTGTAGGAAGAAGCGTCCTGGACCAACATTACTCATATGCTTACGAGAGACCGGTTCCCTCAACTGCAACTTGTTGCATAGATGGCTGGCAGGTGTCTTTTTCTCCTACTTTAGTTGGATCAGATTCAACAAAGGCGGTCCTTGAGAAGGTTGAAAAGCAACTTATGTATCATCATTGTGGTTTATGCGTAGGTGAGAATTGTTCTTGCTAGATACCTGTAGCAGCCATGCAAAACATGCAACAACAATTAGAGGGTGTCTAACTTGTTTTTGCAGGGTATGTTGTGATGTGATATGGCCAATTACATGATGAGATATATGTGATGTATGAGATGATCATGTGTTGTATAGAATATCACAACTTGCATGTCGATGAGTACGGGAACCAGCATGAGCCATAGGGTTGTCTTTAATTATTGTATGACCTGCATGTCAATCATTGAGCGCTATGTAATGTTTTACTTTATCGCTAAATGGTAGCAATAGTGGTAGAAGCATGGTGGGCGTGACAACCCCGATGGCGACACGTTGATGGAGATCAAGATGATGGAGATCATGGTGTCGTGTCGGTGACAATGGAGATCATGTTGGTGCTTTCAAGATGGAGATCAAAAGCACAAGTTCATGGCCATATCATGTCGCTTATGATTTGGATGTGATGTTAATACTTTTATGCACCTTGTTTTGCTTAGGACGACGGTAGCATTATAAGTTGATCCCTCACTTAAATTTCAAGATGAATTGTGTTCTCCCCGAGTGTGCACCGTTGCGAAAGTTCGTCGTGTCGAGACACCACATGATGATCGGGTGTGATAGACTCTACGTTCACATACAACGGGTTCAAGCCAGTGTTGCACATGCAGAACACTCGGGTTAAACTTGACGAGCCTAGCATGTACAGACATGGCCTCGGAACACAAGAGACCGAAAGGTCGAACATGAGTCATATAGTAGATATGATTAACATGATGATGTTCACTATTGAAACCACCTCAACTCACGTGATGATCGGACTTGAGTTGGTGGATTTGGATCATGCATCACTCGAATGACCGGAGGGATGTCAATTTGAGTGGGAGTTCTTAAGTAATTTGATTAATTGAACTCATTATCATGAACATAGTCGGTAGTGTCTTTGCAAATTATGTTGTAGATTACTAGCTCACGTTGTAGCTCCCTTGTATTTTTATATGTTCCTAGAGAAATAGAGGTGAAAGATGATGGTAGCAATATTGTGGACTGGGTCCGTGATCTGAGGATTGTCCTCATTGCTGCACAGAAGGCTTATGTCCTTAATGCACCGCTCGGTGCGCCAACCCCTCTAGCGTCGTCTGTAGATGTTGTGAACATCTGACAGGCACGTTATGATGACTACTTGATAGTTTAGTGCGTCATGCATTACGGCTTAGAATTGAGGCTCCAAAACGTTTTGAATGTCATGGAACATATGAGATGTTCTAAGAGCTGAAATTAGGATCTCAGGCTCGTGCTCGTGTTGCAATATATGAGATCTCCAACAAGATTCTTCGCCTGCAAGATGAAAGAGAATAGCTGAATCGTTGAGCATGTGCTTAGATTGTCTGGGTGCTACAATCGCTTGAATCGAGTGGGAGTTGATCTTCCAGATAATATAGTGATTGATATAGTTCTCCATGTCACTATCACTAAGCTACTAGAACTTAGTAATGAACTATAAAATGCCAGGGATAAAAATAATGATCCCTGAGCTGTTTGCGATGTTTGACACCGCGAGGTCGAAATCAAGAAGGAGCGTCAAGTGTTGATGGTTAGTAAACCCACTAGTTTCGAGAAGTACAAGGGCAAGGAGGGAAACTTCATGGATGGCAAGTCAGTTGCTGCTCCAGTGAAGCAACCCAAAGCTGAACCCGAACCCGAGACTAAGTGCTTCGATTATGAGGAGAGCGGCCGCTGAAGCGGAACAACCCTAGATACTTGGTAGATAAGAAGGCTGGCAACGTCGACAGAAGTATATTTGATATACGTGTTATTGATGTGTACCTTGCTAGTACTCCTAGTAGCACCTGGGTATTGGATACCGGTTCGGTTACTAAATCTTAGTAACTCGAAATAAAAGCTATGGAATAAACGGAGAGCTAGCTAATGGTGAGGTGACGATGTGTGTTGGAAATGTTTCCAAAGGTTGATGTGATCAACATCGCACGCTCTCTCTACCTTCGGGATTAGTGACGAACCTAAATAAATGTATTTGGTGTTTTGCGTTGAGCATGAACGTCATTAGATCGTGTTTATTGCAACACGGTTATTCATTTAAGTTAGAGAATAATGGTTATTCTGTTTACATGACTAATACCTTCAATGGTCATGCACCCAGTGAGAATGGTATGTTGAAATCTTGATCGTAGTAATACACATGTTGATAACATTGTTGCAAAAGGATACAAAGTTACTAATGATAGTACCACATACTTGTGGCACTACCACTAAATGTCATATTGGTATAAATCACATGAAGAAACTCCATGTTGATGGATCTTTGGATTCATTCGATTTCGAATCAGTTGAGACATGCGAACCATGCCTCTTGGGCAAGATGACTAAAGCACCCCATTTTCCGGTTTGATGGAGCGGTCAACGGATTTATTGGAAATAATACATGTTGATGTATGCAATCCAATGAGTCTTGTAGCGTGCGGTGGATATCATTATTTTCTTACCCTTCACTGATGATTTGAGTAGATATGGTGTATATTTACTTAATGAAACACAAGTCCGATTCATTTGAAAAGTTCAAGAAAATTCAGAGTGAGGTTTAAGATCATCATGACAAGAAGATAAAAATGTCTGCGATATGATCGTGGAGGTGAATATCTGAGTTACGCGTTTGGCGAACAACTTTAGACAATGTGAAAGTTGTTTCACAACTCACGCCACCTAGAACACCATAGTGTGATCGTGTGTCCGAACATCATAGTCATGCTCTATTGGATATGGTGCGTGCTATGATGTCTCTTATCATTTTGCTACTATAGTTTTGGGGTTATGCATTAGAGGCAACTACATTCACTTTAAATGGGGCACCCTCTAAATCTGTTGAGATGACACCATGTGAATTATGGTTTGATAGAAACCTAAGCTCTCATTTCTTAATGTTTGGGGCTGCAACGCTTGAATGGAAAATGTTTTCACCTAATGAGCTCAAACCAAAAGAGGAAAACTGCATATTCATAGAATACCCTAAGAGTAGTTGGGTATACCTTATATATCAGATCCAAGCATAAAGTGTTTGTTGCTAAAACTGGGTCCTTTCTCGAGAAAAAGTTTCTCTCGAAAGAATTGAGAGGGAGGAAGATAGAACTTGATGAGGTTGTTGAACCTTTGTTTCAACCAGAGAATAGTGCAACACAGAAAGATATTTCTGTGGAGCCTACATTAGTTGAAGAAGAAGTTAATGATGATGATCACAAAACTTCGGATCAAGTTGCTATCGAACCTCGTAGGTCGACAAGAACGCGTACTACTCCTGAGTGGTACGACAACCCTATCTTAGAGGTCATGTTGTTGGACAACGAAGAACCTACGAACTATGGAGAAGCGATGATGGGCCCGGATTCCAACAAATTGTTAGAGGGCATGAAATCCGAGAAAGGATCCATGTATAAAAACCAAGTGTAGAGTTTGGTAGACTTGCTTGTTGGACGACAGGTCGTCGAGTACAAATGGACCTTTAAGATGAAGACAGACGCTGATGGTAAATGTCACCATTTATAAAGCTCGACTTGTTGCAAAGAAGTTTACGAAAAGTTCAAGGAGTTGACTGCGATGAGACTTTCTCACTCCTAGCGGTGCTAAAGTCTGTTGGAATATGTTAGCAGTTGTTGCATTTTTCGATTATGAAATCTAGGAGATGGATGTCAAAACATCGTTTCCTTCCTTGAGGAAAGGTTGTATGTGATACAACCAGAATGTTTTGTTAGTTCTAAGGATGTTAAGAGGTGTGCGAGCTCTAGGAATCCTTCTATGGGCTGGAGCGAGCATCTCGGAGTTGGAATATACGCTTTGATGAGGTGATCAAAGTTTTTGAGTCTATACAAAGTTTATGAGAAACTTGTATTTACAATAAAGTGAGTCGAAGCACTATAGAGTTTCTGGTAAGCATATGTGGTTGACATATTGTCGATCAGAAATGATGTAGAAGTTCTGGAAAGCATAAAGGGTTGTTTGAAAGGAGTTTTTCAGAGGAAGACCTAGATGAAGCTACATAATTGTTGAGCATCAAGATCTATAGAGATAGATCAAGATACTTGATGAGACTTTCAATGAGTACATACCTTGACAAGATTTTTAAAGAGTTCAAAATGGATCAGTCAGAGAGAAGTGTTCTCGCCTGCTTTGTAAGGTGTGAAGTTGAGTGAGACTCAAAGCTCGAACACGGCAGAAGAAAGAGAAAGGACGAACGTCGTCCACTATGCCTTAGCCATAGGCTCTGTATAGTATGCCATGCTGTGTACCGCTCCTGTGTGTGCCTTGCCATAAGTCCGTCAAGGGGTACAAGAGTGGTCCTAGAGTGGATCACTGGACAGCGGTCAATTATCCTTAGTAACTAAAAGAGTTCGTCATAAAGAGTTCGTCATAAGGAGTTACGTCGATACAAGCTTTAACACCAATCCGGATGACTTTAGTAGCAATCCGGATGCATATAGTGGAGCAGCCATTTGGAATAGCTCCAAGTGGAGTGTGGTAGCAGTGTCTACAGTATGAAATAGAGATTTGCAAAATACACACGGATCTGAATGTCGCAGACCCGTTGACTAAAAGACCTCTCTCACATGCAAAGCATGATTGAGCCCCAGAACTCATTGGGTGTTAGATTCATAACAATGCGAATCACATGGTGATGTGAACTAGATTATTGACTCTAGTGCAAGTGGGAGACTATTGGAAATATGCCCTAGAGGCAATAATAAATTGGTTATTATCATATTTCCTTGTTCATGATAATCGTTTATTATCCATTCTATAATTGTATTGATCGGAAACGCAGATACATGTGTGGATACATAGACAACCCCATGTCCCTAGTATGCCTCTAGTAGACTGGCTCGTCGATGAAAGATGGTTATGGTTTCCTAGCCATGGACATGAGATGTCATTTGATAACGAGATCACATCATTAGGAGAATTGTGTGATGGACAAGACCCAAACTACAAACATAGCATATGATCGTGTCAGTTTATTGGTATTGTTTTCTGCATGTCAAGTATATGTTCCTATGACCATGAGATCATGCAACTCACGGACACCGGAGGAGTGCCTTGTGTGTATCAAATGTCGCAACGTAACTGGGTCACTATAAAGGTCCTCTACAGGTATATCCGAGGGTGTCTGTTGGGTTTGCATGGATCAAGACTGGGATTTGTTACTCCGTTTGACGGAGAGGTATCTCAGGGCCCACTCGGTAATACAATATCACAATAAGCCGTGCAAGCAATGTGACTAAGTGTTAGTCACGGGGTCTTGTATTATAGAACGAGTAAAGAGACTTGCCGGTAATGAGGTGGAACTACGTATGGAGATACCGACGATCGAATCTCGAGCAAGTAACATACCGAAGAACAAAGGGAACATCATATGGGACTAACTGAATCCTTGACATAGAGGTTAGACCGATAAAGATCTTCATAGAATATGTAGGAAACAATATGGGCATCCCGGTCCCGCTATTGGTTATTGACCATAGAAGTGTCTAGGTCATGTCTACATAGTTCTCGAACCCGTAGGGTCTGCACACTTAAGGTTCGGTGACGTTTCGGTAGTATAGAGTTATGTATGATGGTTACCGAAGGTTGTTCGGAGTACCATATAAGATGCCGGACGTCACGAGAAGATCCGGAATGGTCCGTAGGTAAAGATTGATATATAGGAAGTCCTATTTTGGTCGCCGGAAAAGTTTCGGGCTCATCGGTAGTGTACCGGGAGTGCCGGTAGTGTACCGGGAGACCATCAGGAGGGGTATTTCGACCCAAGAGTCTACATGGGCTGTGCGAGAGTGAATACCAGCCCTTAATGGGCTGGTGGAAGTCCCACACAAGGCCCATGCGTCTGGGAAAGAAAAGCCCAAAGAGAAAAGGTGGAAAAAAGGGGCGAAATGGAAGGAGTCCTAGTCCTACTAGGATTGGAGGAGGAGTCCTCCTCTCCTCCCTTTCTTCGGCCGAAGCTTAGAGGGATTGACCCTTGGGCCAAGCCTCCCTCTTTATTCCTCTTATATATACTAGAGGTTTTAGGGTTTTTCACTTGATTTTTAGCCACATGCTACCCGTTCCTCTTGTGCATAGTTTCTCCTCTAGATCGGTTTTCTACAGTGCTTAGGCGAAGCCCTGCCGGAATTGCTCCACCACCATCGCCACAGAGCCATCACGCTGCCGGGGAACTCATCTACCTCTCCGCTCCCTGTTTCTGAATCAAGAAGGTGGAGATCGTCATCGAGTTGTACGTGTGCTGAACGCGGAGGTGTCGTCCGTTCGGTACTAGATCGGAAGGACCGTGATCAAGATCGCGAGACGATTCGTGATTGGATCGCGGGACGGAACGTGATGATATCGCGGACGCTCGGCGATTTGGATCACGAAGACATTCGACTACACGAACCGCGTTTTTTAACGCTTCCTGCTTAGCGACCTACAAGGGTATGTAGATCCACTCTCCCTCTCGTAGATGCTCATCACCATGGATAGATCTTGCGTATGCGTAGGAAATTTTTTGTTTCCCATGCAACGTTCCCCAACATCAACCCCTCATCAAGACCCCCTGTAGTGCCCATTTGCTCCCGCTGACTCCCACGAGGCTCCTGGACCGAGCGATTGGAGCTCCCGTGCCCTCCTGCTTCTCCCATGAATGCCATGGTGCCGCCTCGGCCTCCGGTGAATTCGTGCTGCCCCGCCTCTCTCCTCTCCTCCGGACAGCATCCGAGCACCCTAGCACCAACACCCCCCCTCCGCTCACCATTTCTTCCCCTTCCAGCTACCGCACCATGCTCGTCGTCGCCGTCGGTCACCTCAGCCGGGGCCGAAGCCTACCTCGGCCTCGACTTTTCCCAGGACCAAGAGCCCACGAGGAGAGTGCGTTCGGTCGCCCTGACCCACCGGTGGTCGGAGCGCCCCCGGAGGTGGCCAGAGCCACCGGGGTGGGTGCCGGATGGCGCTCGGTCGGGCTCCTCTGCCCTCCCCTGTGCTGGCGGGACGTGGAGGAAGACCCTGCCAGCGGGGCCTGCCGGTCAGTGGCTGAGGCTCGGGCCCCCCCGTTTAAGTGGCCGCGCTTGCCGCGGAAGGCGTCTCCCCACCGGGAAAACGTACTCCCTGTAATACGCAACCGATGTGGCCCTTCACGTGCATAGCCAAGCTGTTGGGCCAGCCGAGTCCACTCTCCGCTATACTGCGCTTAGTGCACGGTTAGCCCACTAGGTAGAATCCTTTACATTTTATGTTTTTGCAATAACTTGTAGAAACTCTAGAAAAATCATATAAATGCCAAATTTGATGATTCAAATTCCTGATGATTTATGAAATCATGCCCCATCCTATGGTGTGCTTTGCACTTTTTTTTCATAAATCAGTTTCTGCTCCACCACCATTTTGACCTTTCTATTATTATAATGCCCTCTTTGCAAAATTCATAGGGTGTCCAAATCAACTCAAAATGAGGTGGTTCAAATTTATAAATGATTCTAAAATCATTTACTATTTATCTAGCCATGGTGAACATTTTTACCATGCCTTGATTCTATTGGATCTAGTAAATAGCTCTATCTTTCATTTATTCCACCTAGAGAAATTCATAGGAAAATCATCTCAACTCCAAACGAAGTGAAACCACTTCCTAAAATCTTTTAAAATCATTCCCGAATTGTTGAATCCATCAATCATTTTTTAGAAAAATATTTTTTGTCGACATCTTATAGGATCATCATCACCTGCATCTCCATCATTCGAGACTCCCCCTTGACGCACATCCACCAAAACCTCCTTGGTTATTTTTCTCATGACTAGTGGTGTCTAAGAAAAATAAAAATCCTATTTATAGAGAACTTTTATTTTCTGCTTGTTGTGTTTCTTATTGTGGTTGTTTACCAACGGTAGTTGACGAGATAAACGGAGCGCTCGGAGTGGACAAGAAGCATGTGAATACCTCGAAGACTTGGATAAGCCAGGCAAGCAGCCCTTTGACCATGTGAAGAAACGATTTTCATGCATGTCATATATCACCTTATTCCTCGTTGTTGATCATGTGATATGGTGACCACTTCGGTGGGATGCCTCCGTTACTGTTACCGTTGATACTTGCATCGTGCATGACCCTACTATCCTTATGAGGGTTGTGCGGGTGGGAGTAGATAGGATGCTAGTAGATGCTATGCAAGTGGGATTGGGAATATGCATGGTGATGGAAAAAATGATTTCAAATACTTGTCAAAAAACCCGTCGGGTGCCACTAATGCCCGAGGGAGATGATGTTGAGTTGGGTAACCACTTGAGAAAGAAGTGGTGTACCAGAGCAAGTAAGCGTGTGTGGTTTTCAAAAATGGATTGGTGTAAGTCGTGACCATTACACCAATCTTACATGCATGAACCCGACACTCCTTATGGGACGGGACTTTGTTGATTACTTTGGTGGGTACTAGCATGGATCCCGCATTACTAGTGGCGGGAGTGGCGTGGTCACTCTCGATACGGGGTCATATTGGTATGGACAATCATGCGCTTTCTTCACACGCACCGGGCACACCGTTGGTCCCTGCATGGATGCTACGTGTGATGTACATCATGTGGGCTGTGTACCAATCGAGTGGACTCATTGTTTAGTATAGCCTGGCGAAAGGCATTATTCGGGTGCTTACCTCGGGTATGCTAAATACCGCGAGTCGTGGATGACACGGAAGTTCCTCGAGTCTTGTGCATAAAGCGTGCAACCTTTGGAGAGTGTAAAACTATTCAAATAGCCGTGTCCACGGTCAAGGGTAGTTGGATCACCGCTCTTGTGTTACGTCCATGGCTTCTAAACTGTGTGTGTGTGTGTGGATGACTCGGAGATTGACACTTGAGATAAGTGAGATGACTTGATGACATGACTGAACATGAGATGTTTAACCCCTTGGTTATGATGATATCTGTAGCTCGTTCACATGGATATCAGCCAACTGTTGATTCATGCTTACATAAGTTACTTGATCATGTCATTGCATACAAAATTAGCTTTCTGCAAAATACTTATTTAGTGTCATGTCATGCATTGTTATTGCCGTGTTCCAAACATGGGTTGCTTGCGAGTACATTCAAAGTACTCATTGGCTTGCCATTGGTTATTTTATTGGCCAGGCATGAAAGACCAGGTTATGATGAAGATTACCATGGAGACGTACGTGCGAGCTAGGACGCTTCCCAGTCAGAATGCTTGTAGGATTAAGGCAGATGGCATGGGTTCACGCTATCGTTGAAGATTTCCGCTCCAATCATATGAAGACTTGTCCATAAAGGACATATTTGAGTAAACCAGTATTTAATGGATGTAAGACTCTTGTTATTCAGTTTCTGTGTGTTCAGTGAGCATTGATCTCTAGGATCACTGTGCACGTACATTCGGTGATCACGACTTATGAGTTAGGGTCCCCACAGCTGCCCTCAAGTTGCCTGTGGAACCAGGAACTTTTGTGCTCCGACTAACTCAACCGTCTGTGACACCATCAAATGGACAAGAGAAAAGAAGAAAGTTGAGCTCCGACAAGTATTTCCGATAGAGCTTCTAGCAGCCGCCGGCGAGGAGGTTGTCAGGGACAACGTCAGGCTTGCCGGTGAGTGCCATGCTCCAGTAGGGCCTTAGGCTCTTGCCATGGAAGCACGCGCTCCCGTCAGGCTTGCCGGGGAACAGAAGGCTCCGGCAGGGCCTCAGGACCTTACCGTCAAGACAAATGCTTCCCTGGCAGAGGATATGCCTTTGGTCCATGTTGTCGAGCCCCAGGCTCCAGCATGGGCACAACACATCGTTAGTTTCGTTCAGACAGGACAACTCCCTGAGGAACAAGAGGAAGTAGAGAAAGTAGCCCGCCGGTCTAATATGTACCAGTTCATAGACAACGTCCTGTACAGAAATTGACTGAATTTTGTGAAACTCAAGTGCATCCCTCGGGAGGATGGACTGGAGCTGTTGGCAGAGATACACGGAGGCATATGTGGCTCCCACATAGGGTGAAGAGCACTTGCCAGAAAGGCATTCCGGCAAGGTTTCTTTTGGCCCACTGCCCACCAGGATGCAACTGGCTAGTAACCAAGTGTGAAGTATGCAAGTTTCATTCGAAGAAATTGCATCAACCACCTCAAGACCTTCAGATAATCCCTATCTCCTAGCCATTTTCGGTCAGGGGGCTCGACATCCTGTGCCCCTTCCCCCGCGCTGCCGGGGGTTTTGAGTACTTGTACGTTGCAATCGACAAGTTCACAAAGTGGCCGAAAGTGGAGGCAGTGAGAAAGGTGATAGCACAGACAACCGTCAAGTTCTTCCAAGGACTAGTATGCCGCTTTGGTGTTCCCAACAGGATCATGTCACATCCCTAGTTAGCTTACATAGGTCAGCATGTGTGATTAACTTGAAATGGAGTTAACTTGAAATGGGGATTAACAAAAACCCTGTCACCTCACTTGTATCAAACCAATTCAAAAGTTGTGAAAATTCAAAAATATCCAAAATGGCCATCAAAATGTCCCCTATGTCTGATAAATGTGGATATCAATATATCAGGGGTCATCCTAATTATTTCAATCTATTTAGTAAATTAAAAATAAATATTAAAGCTACAGAAAATACCAAATAAAGTATTATTATTATTTTAGCATTCGAAATATTCTGAAACTTTTTATAGTGGTTTGAAATATTCAAACTAAACACTATAAAATATTTGAGTATTTTGTGCCTAGATATAGTGCCTGAGATAAATAAAACAAATGTCGGAAAAATGCAAAACAGAAAAGAATAAGAAAAAGAAGAAGAAAAGAATTACCTTAGGCCCAGGCCAGGCCGGCCCACTTGGCCCAAGGGGGTCGTCGTCCTCCTGGCAGCTAGGAGGACGAGCGCTTGCCCGCCGTGTGCCCGTGCCGGTGCCGCCACGCAGCTCCCAGCCTGCCTGCCTCCCCTCGCCAGCGCAACGGGGATAAGCTCTGAGAGCCATCCCCATCGCTCCCGCTCTCTCTCTAATCCGCAGCTCTCTCTCCCCCTCTTCCCCGCCATGGCCGCCACCTTCTCGTCGCCGTAGCTGCCACTCCAGCCACTCCCCCACGCTCCTGAGGCCCCCTTTAGCTCCGCCTCGACGTGCTGGTCCTCTTCGCCGAAGGAATTGAGCCCGGGGGCACCCCAGCGTCGACCCCGTCGCCTTCTTCCTCCTCGGTCATCGGCGACCGCCGCAGTCCGGTCGCCGCAAGTGAAGCCTCCTGTTGACACACGAACATGTCACCGTGTACCCTCGACGCCGGGGGTGATGCACCGCAGATCACGTCGAAGGAGGTCCGTCCAGCAGCGCGATACGCAAGACAGTCGGTGGACACTTTTGTAGACGTGAAACCCCGCACACACGGGAGGGACCCCGTCAGGGAGTGCAGCGGCCATGGGCTGTCCTAGGTCGATTCACTCGCCCCTAGAGCCTCGGAATTCCCAGCTCTCAATCAAGAAGAACAACAAAGAACATGAGAAAAATGAAGAACATAGATGGAAAAGTAGTATAGATTGATTTGTTCGATTGTGTGTTGTTCAATCGGCCGTCATCCCCAAGATATATAAGAGGAGGCTAGACTTCCTGTACAAGCAAAGGATTCATCTAGGCTTTCCTTACAAGAAAATTACATCAATTCACGTCCTAGAGTCCTAGTTCTAGTTCCGCTCGGATTCAACCCAAATCTGGCCCAACCTTCGGTCTTGTTTCTTGTGTGGGCCGTGGAATCTGCATATGATCTCGGATGGAGACGGTCCGAACATCAATTTTGTGTGCCTCGATGAAGCCAACAATTTGTATGTCGATCACTTCCCCAAATAAAGCCATCTTGAATATTCCACGAGGTCAACTTCGAATTGGACTCGGTCACGTAGCAGACTGGACTGTCTGAGTGTTGTAGCGTCTTTCCAGGCCGCATAATATCTTGTAGCGACCCGACTCAAAATGAGTCAAGCCTCTATGTGTTATGTGCCATCCCTGGATTAGCATGCTGGCACACACAGTACCTCAATGTATATATCAAAGTGCAATCACATGTAATTAACATAAAACTGATATATACCTTAAAATCTCAGCGGAAACAGTCAACAGGAGTGGAGTCCCAATAACACCAACGGCAGGTTAAGTGTAGACCGTAACCCTGAATCGTACTCTTACCCGTCATAGAGCTTATCTGCAACATAAGACGTTGCAGCCGTGTAGGTCAGTACATTGAATGTACTGGCAAGATCACCATAGCAGAACAAAAGATAAAACTATTCTATATGCAAAAGGCTTTGTGGCTCTGTATCTGAGTTTTCGCATAAAAGCTGATTTTATTTTCCTACAACAAAGGAATATGAGGAGTTTCACTATAGAGTTACCTATCATGACATGGTTCCGCCAACCGATGTCCAAATGCCCACAAGTATCATAAGTTTCCCCCAATTAATTATCAATCCAGTGTTGAGAGTTCAGAGATAGATCCAAGTCTAGAAGCTCAAATTGTCCATAACCGGGGACATGGCTAATCGATTAGGTTTAACTCTGCAGAGTGTTGTGTACTTTACCCACAAGATTCGTTCCCTCCTGGAAAGTCCTCGCACTGCATGGTGTTTGAGAACAGGATGAACGAAACATGGTCTTTCAAAGTGTTTCCCTGACTACCGATAGTGCCCATCCAATCCTAACGTCGACTACATCTCGTAGCACTGCCTAGCCAGAGTCACAATAGAGATCAACCAAGCATGAGCCCATAATGACTTGTGGCTACACAGGTAAGCTTCTGGGCATGAAGTATTCATCCGTCTCTTTGAGTCTAGGTGAGGCTTTCCGCGTGAATACTGGCACTTCCCCAGCAACACCTAGGCTAACCATTGGCTTCCCTAGGGAGCCGTTCCAATCATCCTTCACCCAGTAGTGTGTATTGAAAACTTGTTTCTCGAGTCTCGAATGTCTTGAGGTCTTGAAGATGCAGGACTTGAAGATGCCTTCATGAAGTTGTCGTCTTAACATAGAGTCCTCGTTCTCACACCACGCACGAACACTCATACCAAACCCCGTCTACTTTAGCATAGCATAAAAATAACTAACGTTCCCGGGGCTTTAGTAACAATTGGTGGGTTCCTACCTCATGCATTCTTCTCAACTACAAGAATTTCAATAACACTACGGGAGGGATTTGTTGAATGATGTCACTACATGCAATAAAACATAGGTATGAAATGGATGGTCAAAGTGAACTTGCCTGTACTGTTGATGAAGAATACAATCGCTCTCAAAAATAGCTTGATAGACTATACGTCACTCTCCGATGAAAATCTATGCAATCAAACATTGCATTCATAAGCAAACACTTCTAGCAATCAATACTTAAGACAAAACTCAAATAAAAAAATTCATCAACACAACCAAGGGTTGGTTTTCTCTACAAATAAATTCTATTTTCAAAAGTAACAAACAAAATCAAAGGAAAATATAACCATAGTATTTTTGTAAATATTTTACTAGCAAAAATAATTACTTTTGAACAACAAGTAAGAATTATGAAAAACAACACTCTATACAACATAGGTTTTAGCCTAATAAACTTAACAACAAGAAAACAAATAAAACAATTAAAATATTAAAATAATATAAAACAAAATATTTTCAAATAAGGAAATCAACTAGCAATACTAGAGCAATACAACAAAGAAAAACAAAACAAAGTAATAGGCTCTAAATTTTGGTGGCTAAACTACTACTAATATAAAACAAGACAAAACTATTTTTAGTAACAAAACTATCCTTAACAGAAAAGAATACTAACATTTTTATTTAGAAAAACAGAATTAAATCCTCTAAAACATTTGTGAAAAGAATTACTACTAAAACTAAATTGTTTTATAAAACATTTCCTAATGAAGAAGAATATAGTTTCCTATATCATTAGGATATAAAACAAAGCAAAACTATTTTTATTAACAGAAAATAAGTCACCTAATATTGGACAACAGAACTAAAGAAAACTAAAACAAAAGTTAAACTAATTCAGATTTCAAAAATAAACTAAAGAAAAATTAAACTAACTAAATCCTGTTAGGTATTAAACAGATTTTGTTTTAGTTAAAACACTAATCTAAATTATCCTAAAAAAATCTCAAACAGTGTTGGATGATAAACCTAACTAATACAAAACAGTGGCAAAAAGAATCACTCAAAAATAAATTTTTAAACTCAAGTTATTCAGAAAACAAGATTTGAAACAAATCTGTTTGAGTTTAATTTTAAACTATTCAAATTTGGTCAAACTTGATAACTACAGAAACTTTATTAAACTTGTGACACAATGCAAAAAGAATCAATCAAAAACTCTAAATATTTCAAAAGATATAACAAAAATAGAAACAGAACTTATTCTTTTTTTAAAACATGAAACAGAAAAAAGGAAAAATTCAACTAACGGACAGGGTGCTACGTGGCATTCTCTGATTGGCTACAGGGTGTGCGAGATCTAACGATTCGAGCAAACGACCGGTAACTAAAAGAAAACGGTTTGGCCTAAAATAAAATGACTAAAATCGGGCGGTTCGCTATAATTAAACTGGTCTATCACGAAGGGGTAGGGGGCTTCTAATCTGAGCCGTCGACAGAGATCGAACGGAGGAAAAGAAAGGGAAGCTCACCGCGGCTGTGGTGGAGTCCGGCGAGAACTCCGGCGACGTTCGAGGTTCACAGGGACGGTGCTCCGGTGATCCTCCGGCGATGGCAATGACACCATTCGACGCAGGCGAGCATGACGACGAGGTAGGTGGCGTCAGCGGGGCTCGGGGAGGACGGTATTGACGACGGCAAGCTCGTGAGTGGCAAGGATATTCGGGTGCTCGACGGAGAAGGGGCTCCGGTGGACACAGGCCTCGGGCGGGTGCACTGGGAGGTGCGCACGGGGGAGGAGAGCTCGGTGGTGGTGGTGATGGTGGTCGAAGGCGTCGGGAGCGCGCGAGGAGGGGCAATGGCGAGGCGGCGGCGCTCAGGCTCCAGTGAGAAATGGTGGCAAGGAGAGGCGTCGGGCAGAGGGGCAAAGGGGTGGAATGAGTGTGGGAGGGGTCGGGGTTTTATAGGGGCGGCTCGGGGTCGTCCGAAAGGAGAGGGGAGAGGATATTGTGCCTTCGGTGATCTCGCCGACGTGGTTTGGGGAGCGAGAGGAGGGAGGTGACCGCGATGATGATGTTGTCGGGCGGTGGGGTCCACAGTCAGTGAGAGGGAGAGAGAGGGTGCAGTCAGCGGTGGCCGGTGTGGAGGGATTTAGGGGAGGGATTAGGGCAGTGGGCCGGTGGGCTTTAACAAACGTTTAATAGTTTCCTTTTATTAATTTACAGAGCATTAAAATATCATTAAGGCATTCAAAACCTGTCCAAAATATAAATTTTTATATACCAAAATGATCAGGGAAATAAATTCCATTTAAGAACATTTTTCCACGGCCAAATTAAATACTTTTTAAAAAATTATTTTCAGAAAATGCCTAAATGGCTTTATTTATTTTTGCAAATATTTTTTTCCAAATAACCCCTTGGGTTTTATGGTTCAAATACTTCAGAAAATACCCCTGGTTTGGAGTGTCATATTACTCCTCTCAAAAACTTGTAAGGGGTTTGAATGCTTACAAATTTCAAATAGGAAAATCAAATATGAAAGTGATCTCCATATCAGAAAATTTTCAAATAGTTTTTTCAAAATTCACTTTTCAAATCCTTTTATAATGAAGAAGTCATGTCATCTTCTCTCACTGATTTGAAATGTAGGAATTTGAATTCAAACACAAAGGGGAAAGTCATTTTATTCCCTCTCATTCAATAGTTTTCAAAAGTTTCAAGTTTTCACTCAATTTCAATCACTCAAGCAAACAAGCATTCTAATATTTATTATAACATTCCAAAGTTTGGGATGTTACATATCTCAAATGATAATGACCTTAAAAGAAAAGTTGACCGTTTCGACGTTACGAACAACTTACATGTTGAACACTTTTCCATCCGAAGCTATTTTGAACTTTCACTCGACAGGTATTTTCACTTGACCGGAACTTTCACTCGACCGGTACTTTTCACTCGGATGGTGATTTTCACTCCGATGTCAATTGCACTCGGTCATACTTTCACTAGGTCGGTACTTTTCATTCGAACGACGATTTTTCACTCGACCAGAACTTTCACTCGACCGGTACTTTTCACTCGGATGGTGATTTTCACTTAGATGGCAATTTCACTCGGTCATACTTTCACTAGGTCGGTACTTTTCATTCGAACGACGATTTTTCACTCGATCGGAACTTTCACGCGACCGTTACTTTTCACTCGAATGGTGATTTTCACTCGGCCGGACGGAAAACTATTCACTCAACCGGACGGCCAACATTTTCTTTGTCCAGCAAACTTTCACTCAGAAATCCCGAGTGAAACTCCAGGCTGATTTTGTTTTGACTCTCCAGGTCGCATACGACCTCGGATGGAGAAGACTTATATATCAAAACCTATTATCTCAACGTGACAAAGACAATCCATGTAGAACATTCCTTCATTCAAGGTTGTCTTGGAGGCATAATAGACCAAAAAAGCACTCAGGACATGTACATGACAATCCAAGTGTAATTTGGCTCTTGAAATGATGTCGAATGGTGATGGCTAAACATCAAGGTTGTTTCACTTGGCAATATGAACTTTTTCGTAGAAAAATCGTTTTCATTTGAGTCCATTTTTACTGTATTTTGCAGCGTGCCAAAATCAGGTGTCAACACATGCCCCCTATTTTTCGGCAAACCTAGCATGCCAAAAAATAATTTGCACTTATGTTTGTTCTAAGGACGATGTCAACACTACATCGACCATCTATATTTCTCAGAGCGATAATTATGTATCGGCCATGTTCATTCTAAGGGCGATAATCACATACCAGCCATTGCTTAATTAGGCTTCTTGCCACACACTCGGGTGGTATTTCTTAAGATATCTGCCATTGAGAGCTCGAGGTGATAATACTCCTTGTATGGATTCCACTAAATATGAATTTCCAGGAACTATTCTTACAATCCTGAAAGGACCTTCCAAGTTTGGAGACCACTTCCCGAATTTTATATCTCTAGAACCAATAGGCAGAATCACTTTCCACACAAGATTACCAACTTGAAAATTCTTCAACTTGACCTTCTTATTGTAAGCTCTTGCTACCCTCAGTTTGTCCTTCCCTATGGCCTTTAATGCAGCCAAATGTTTATCTGCAACCTCATAATATTGTCCATCATCAAATCATAAAAGTCCACTGCCGATAAATCATTTTGTTTGGCTATTCTGAAAGCACTCAAATTTACCTCCACTGGTAAAACAGCCTCTTGGCCGTATACTAGGTCATACGGAGTTACCTTTGTAGCACCATGCAATGAAACTCTTTGTGCCCATAAAGCCTCAGACAACAACTCATGCCATTTTCTTGGATTATCCTCAATTTTCTTCTTGATGAGCTTAATTAATATTTTGTTGCTAGACTCAGCTTGTCCATTAGCTTGGGCATAATACAAAGATGAATTGAGCAACTTTATGTTATGTGATTCGGCAAATTCTCTAACTTGATGTGACATGAAAGAAGAACCTTGATTTGTAGTTAACGTATGAGGGATGCCGAATCTATGAATAATGTGTTTGGTTATGAATTGAATTACCTCCATATGTGTCATGTTCTTGATAGGCACTGCTTCAGACCATTTAGTGAAATAATCGGTTGCCACTAATGCAAACCAATGCCCCTTCGAAGAAGATGGATGAATTTGTCCAATGAAGTCTAAGCCCCCATCCTCTAAAAGGCCAAGGCTTGATAATAGGATGTAACATAGCAGCAGGAGCCAATTGAATATCACCAAATTTTTTACAAGCTTCACACCCTTTATAATACCTGAAGCAATCATTGATCATAGTCGGCCAATAAAATCCAGCACATCGTAAGATCCATTTCATCTTGGATGCCGACGGATGAGTAGCACAAATGCCTTCATGTACCTCTCCCATAGAAACTCTTGCTTGGTCCTCGCCCAAACACTTCAAAAGAACATTCTCAACCGTTCGGCGATAAAGACCATCATGTCTCATTGTATATTTGAAAGCCATATGCCGAACAACCCTATCCACCCTTTCACTCGGATTGCACAAGTAATCGATTATGGGCTTCCTTGAGTCATGATTCTCACCTGTACTAGATTTATTTCTTAGTAGCCGAATCAATGGGCTCTAATTCGGCCTCTCCCATATTGGCAAGACAAGACATCGGTTTTCGAGAAATATGAAACATGCCATAATCAATATGATAACCAGATGCTTGTTGTGCTAACTCATTTGCTCTCCAGTTGTCATGTCTAGATATATTAGCAATGCTAAAATGACTCAAAGTAGAAATCGCATCTAGACACTTATCAAGATAAACATTAAGTGATTCGTCTAAACATTGAAAGACTTTGGAGACTTGCTGCACTACTAATAATGAATCACCAAAAGCCTCAACATGTGTAGCACCAATAGCGAGCAACATCTCTAAACCGAATAACAATGCTTCATATTCGGCTTGATTATTTGTGCAAAACTATTCCAGTCGGCATGAGGCTTCAAAAATAGCACCATGGGGAGATATATAAACAATACCAAAACCTTGGCCATTGCTACAAACTGAACCATCAAAATATAACCTCCATGGCACTAACGATATAAGATTTATATCAACATCATGCTTGTCACTAATCCGATGCTCAACAATAAAATTAGCAACAATTTGGTCTTTCATAGATTTTAGAGATTCATAAACCAAACCATATTCAATTAAAGCATAGGCCCACTTGCCAATCTTACCACTAAGAATTGGCCCATGGAACATGTATTTAATGACATCAGTTTGACAAGCTACTATGCAGGCACTCGGCACAAGGTAATGTCTTAGTTTTGTGCAAGCATAACATAAACAGAGGCATAACTTCCCAATAAATGTATGCCTTGTCTCAGCATCCAATAAGCGTCGACTCAAATATGTAATAGTATGTTCTCTTCCTTCGGTTTCTTGAGTCAATACAGCACCAATAACACCATCCTCTGCCGCAATGTAAAGCCTAAAGGACTCTTTATGTTAAGGTGCTTTCATCACTTGAGGAGTGCTCAAATAAGTCTTAATCATGTCGAATGCCTCTTGCTGTTTTGCCCCCCAAGTAAAATCAGCATCATTCTTTAACCGAAGGATAGGAGTGAATGCATCAACCTTTCTTGACAAATTAGCTATGAACCTAATTGACCTTGCCAAGGAATTTTTGCATATCTCTCTTGGATGTTGGAGCCTCCACTTTTTGTATAGCTTCTATCTTTTTGTGATCAATTTCTATGCCATTCTCATGAATAATGAAACCCAAAAACTTTCCAGTCGACACGCCGAACGCACACTTCAAAGGATTCATCCTCAGTCCATATCTTTTCATCCTTTCAAAGGCCAAACGCAAATCGGCTAGATGTGATTCAAAAGTATCTGATTTGACAACAATATCATCAATATAAACCTCAAGCATAACACCGAGTAAATCATGAAAGATTAAATTCATAGCCCTCTGATATGTGGTGCCAGCATTTTTTAACCCGAATGTCATCACTGTCCACTCAGATAAACCAAGGAATCCGGGGCACCGAAAAGCCGTTTTGGACATGTCCTCCTCGGCCATGAAAATCTGGTTATACCCCGCATTGCCATCAAGAAAGCTAATGACCTTATGTCCAGAAGCCTCATTAATAAGCATACTAGCTATGGCATGGGATACTCATCCTTGGGCGTAGCTCTATTCAAATCTTTGAAATCAATGCACACTCTTATCTTGCCAGAGCCCTTCTTCTCTACTGGCACAATGTTAGAAATCCACTCGGCATACCTACAAGCTCTAATAAAATTATCTTTAAGTAAACAACTGATCTCTTCTTTGATCCGGTCAGATGTTTTTGGATTACACTTCCTGGCCAATTGCTTATAAGGTCTAAAACCAGCCTTTATAGGTAACCGATGCTCCACTAACTCTCTGCTTAAACCGGGCATCTCATGATACTCCCATGCAAAGCAGCAAACATATTCTTTCAACAACTCAATCAACCTAGCCTTATGATCGGCTCTTAAGTTTTCATTTACAAACGTCGGCCTGGGAACTGAACCATCCCCTATATCTATTTCTTCTAATGGATCTGCCGATTGAAAACCCTGTCCTAATTTATCCATGTCATCCAACTCCTCTACAGCTTCATACATATCATTCTCGCTAGACCGATATTTTGCAAGAGGTTTCTGCAACCACTCGGAATTAGAATCCATTTAAACATATCATACCTTGGAGCCGATTGCCATTAATCGGATTTAAAGAGATGGGCACAAAGCCATTCTTCGTTTCACTAAGGAAATCAAACTCTGACAAGTCGCGTCCCGTTAAGCAAGTAGCATTGGGATGTTGCCAAACCACCGATGCATTGACCAAAGCAACACAAGCCGAGTTATCCGCGTGAATGACTTCCACCTCATCATCAACCCACTATATCAAAAAACTGGTGCATGGTTGATGACACGCACTAGTTTGCATGAACTCAATCACGGCCTAGTATGATGTTGTAGTTACCTTACACCTCAGCGACAAAGAATGCAGTAGCCAAAGTTTTGCTCCCGACTGTAAGCTCCACATACATCACACCGTTGGCTTTAGTTTTCTCTTTGACTTCAAACCCATTAAGCACCATATTGGTCTTGATTAATTCATCATTGAGCAAACCCAATTTCTTGAAGACCGAATAGCGCATGAGATTCATCACATCACCACAATCAACAAGCATCCGAGTGAGTGGTGATCCATTGATATGACCTCTGAGGTATAACAGTTTCATGTGCGTCACTGGTTCCTTTGGCTTCTCGAATATTGCATTTCTGGGGCTAAAATCTAGCTGGGCCACTTCCCCTTCCTCATCTACAGCACGGAATTCAGCGAGTAAGTAATACACCATATTGATATCCATACCTTCATGAACCGGTGTAGACTCATAGTCCAACAGATCGTCTTCCTCTTTGCGTGCATCCACTAAGTTTGAATTATGTCCGAGTAAAGGAGAAGCAATAGGCGACTGAAACAATGTCATAGCTACATTGTCCTCTTTTGGTGGTGTAATTGCTTCTATGATAGATGTAGAACCAATTATGTCTTGCACTGGTTTAGGCTTCCACACTTTCTTCGCTGGTATCATGGGCCGAGTGACATTGAACAATTCGTCCCTTTGCTTCTCAGCCTTCTGCTCCGCCAACTCTTGATTCCTCAACCTCTGCAATTTCCTCTTTTGTGTTTTCGTTAACCCTGGAGGACACCACCTTGGCCGAGTGTATTTAGGATCACTTGGCTTGACTTGGTTGGTACTTGCTTCATTATCCTTGGTCGAGTGCTTTGGTGCGATAACAAATATCGGTTCAGTTGGGTTGCTACGCAGAATCGACTATAGCGTGGTGAACGTTTCGCTGCCCAAGACGAGTGAGTCAGCATTGATATTTTCGTTGCATTTCCATGACTCCACTACTGCAACACTCGGCAACTTGACGCGCCACTCTTGTCGACTTTTCTGGCCTACGATGTTTTCACTCGGACACACCTTTTTACTCGTATGAGATCCATTTGGGCGTTCGACTGAGTATAATCCACTCAACTTTATTCTTTTATTCAGATAACTTCCACCCGGGTGCATTCTTACACTCGGATAGTTTTGACTCGGAGGCATATTTTGACCAACCGAGTAATTGACACCCATGTTCAGTCGGATTTCATACGAGCATCCAAGTCGATCCCAAACAGGTTGTCGTTGTTCTTGTGGAAACGACGCCCTTGATCCAGTCAGTTTTGCATGCCGACTGAACATATCAGCTGATGGTGACCTTGCTGGCTTCAGGTATGATGACCGATTAGAGTTAGAACCACTCGACTGATTTGCATATATGGACAACAGCATATCAAAAGTTGGCTTGATTCGCTTACGATGTACCTTGGCTTCATTCCTCTTGCACTTGCCAACTTCTGGACTCCTGGGCTTAACAAATTTAACATGAGTGTCTTGTTGCACGTGTGGTTGCCCCCTGAGTGTAGGATTCTTGATGGTGATCTTGATTACTTCCTTGCCATTTGGTTGCTTGTCAAGCACAACCTGCCTCCCCATGATCTTGCTGTCCTCCTTGCTTTTCCTAGGCTCACCAATAATGACATTAGTTTTATTAGCAGATTCGGCTACCTCCGGCCGAATGAGCAACTTTTCCCCCTCCAAATCCAGTGTGTTCATTGGGAAGGGCTTCTTATCAACTTGCATCTCAGAAAAGTTCAATCGTCCATCATCAATGGCCGATTGTATCTGTGGTCGGAGAACATTGCAATCATTAGTAGCATGAGAATGATAATTATGATATGTGCAATAAGCACGCCGTTTCAACTCTTCATTAGACGGTAAAGTGTGAGATATCCTAATGATATTCTTGCAGCAAAGCATCAAATATTTTGTCACACTTAGCAATGTTAAAAGTAAATTTCATCTCTTCATCAGACTCTTATGAATCGGTTTCAGATCATTGCAAGTAAACGGTTTGGCCTTAGATGACCAAACAAATTCAGCAGCATACATATCACCTTCATCATCCGAGTGATCACTACCATACTCAACCATATTCATCTTAGGACGATCAGTTTTATATCTATGCACCTCCTTGAGATCTTTGCTCTGGCTCTCCTGAGCAAAAGCTCTTTGCAAGACTTGGTTGACACTTAAGAACTCATAGCCTTCTAGGGTTTTTACTAATGTGAGTTTTCATACCACTGAGCACAAGGTCAGCCAAGTCCCTCTCGGTTATCACCAAACTATAGCACTGGTTCTTTGTAACTCTAAATCTCTTGACATAATCGGAGACCGACTCATCATTTTTCTACTTAATTGATGTAAGATGTGATAATTTAAGTTCATTGTCGCCGCTATAAAAGTGATCATGAAATTTCTGTTCTAGCTACGACCACACTCGGATAGAACCATGTGGTAAAGAAGAAAACCATTAAAATCCAGTACCAGTTAATGATAAAGGAAACAAGCGTACTTTCAATTCATTCAGCGAGCCCGCTTCACCCAGTTGTGCTAAGTATTGACTAACATGTTCCCATGTGGTTTTTGTGCCTTCTCCATTGAACTTAACAAAATCTGGAATTTTATATCCCAGAGGGCACTGGATAGCGTCAAAGTACTCGGGGTACGGTTTTTGGTAAATCCGATTCCGTGGTAACTCAACTCCAAAATTCTCCTGAAGCATCTTAGCCATCTCCTCTCTAAAACTAGCTAAAGTATCATCCGCAGTAGACGGTGAAGCTTGTTGTTGTGGGATGGGAGGAGTAGAATGCTAGCAGTAGGCAAGAACTGTGGTACATATGCCGAACCATAGTTCAGCTGTGGCCGAGTGCTTACACCTATAGGTACAGCTTGGTTCGGTATAGGTACTGAACTTGGCATGCTCATGATGGAATTAGTAGGTGCAGCCACAATCTGATTGGTGTGAGTAGGATAGTAATTCATCGGCATGTGAGGTGCCAATGAAAGAGGTAAAGACAGATTAGGGTTTTCTACACTAGCAGCCACACCAATATTACCACTAGACGGTTGAGTCATATTTTTCTGCGCATTGGTATTTTCTATGAAAGTTTGATAGACCAAATTATTACCATCGGCAATACGACTCTCAATCTCAGCCCACTGCTCGGGAGAAAATGTACTACTTATAGGAGGTTTAACCTGCTCGGCTTGAAGAGGAGGGAACTTGATTTCTCCAACCGGAGTGATATTGCCTTGGCGATCTTTCTTGAAGTTTCCAAGGAATTCCTGCAACTCCTTCTCTTCACGCGCCTTCTTTTACTCCTCATACGCTTGGCAATGATCAGGCAATAGTTCATCAAGCTTGGGCTTAATGATGTTATCCGCATCTATCTCGGACGGCTTGGGAAGATTAGACATGATGGTTGATGAGGATGATTGATCTTTGATTCCCTAGTTATTTCGCCAAAAAGTGTGTTGACACACGAACACGTCACCGTGTACCCTCTACGCCGAGGGTGATGCACCACAGCTCACGTCGAAGGAGGTCCGTCCGGCAGCGCGATACGCAAGATAGTCGGCAGACACTTTTGCAGACCCGAAACCCCGCACACCTCGGAGGCAACCCCGTCAGGGAGTGCAGCGGCTATGGGCTGCCCTAGGTCAATTTTCTCGCCCCTAGAGCCTTGGTATTCGTAGCTCTCAAACATGAAGAACAGCGAAGAATGAGAGAAAAATGAAGAACGTAGATGGAAAAGTAGTATAGATTGATTTGTTCGATTGTGTGTTGTTCAATCGGCCGTCACCCCCAAGATATATAAGAGGCGGCTGGACTTCCTGTACAAGCAAAGGATTCATCCAGGGTTTCCTTACAAGAAAATTACATCAATTCACGTCCTAGAGTCCTAGTTCCAGTTCCACTTGGATTCAGCCCAAATCTGGCCCAACCTTCTGTCTTTTTTCTTGCGTGGGCCGTGGAATCTGCATATGACGTCCGATGGAGATGGTCCGAACATCAATTTTGTATGCCTGGATGAAGACAACAATTCGAATGTCGATCACTTCTCCAAATAAAGCCATCTTGAATATTCCACGAGGTCAACTTCGAATCGGACTCGGTCACGTAGCAGACCGGACTGTCCGAGTGTTGTAGCATCTCTGTAGGCTGCATAATATCTCATATGATAATGACCTTAAAAGAAAAGTTGACTGTTTCGACGTTACGAACAACTTTGATGTTGAACACTTTTCCATCCGAAGCTATTTTTAACTTTCACTCGACCGGAACTTCCACTCGACAGGTATTTTCACTCGACCGGAACTTTCACTCGACCGGTGCTTTTCACTCGGATGGTGATTTTCACTCCGACGGCAATTGCACTCGGTCATACTTTCACTAGGTCTGTACTTTTCATTCGAACGACGATTTTTCACTCGACCGGAACTTTCACTCGACCGGTACTTTTCACTCAGATGGTGATTTTCACTCGGTCAGACGGAAAAGTTTTCACTCAACCGGACGATCAACGTTTTCTTCGTCCGGCAAACTTTCACTCAGAAATCCCGAGTGAAACTCCAGGCTGATTTTGTTTTGCCTCTCCCGGTCGCATACGACCTCGGATGGAGACGACTTATATATCAAAACCAATCAGCTGGACGAGACGAAGATAATCCATGTAGAACATTCCTTCATTCAAGGTAGTCTTGGAGGCATAATAGACCAAAAAAGCACTCAAGACATCTACATGACAATTCAAGTGTAATTTGGCTCTTGAAATGATGTCGAATGGTGATGGTTAAACATCAAGGTTGTTTCACTGGGCAATATGAACTTTTTCATAGAAAAAACCTTTTCATTTGAGTCCATTCTTACTGTATTTTGCATCGTGCCAAAGTCAGGTGTCAACACCTCCCCGAGCCCGCTTTCGATGTCGTTGCATTCGCTATGAGCCCCCGGTTCTTCTCCCCTTCTTTTCCCTATCTATAGAGAGCCCTAACGCCGATCCACCTCGGGTCCAAAAGCTCCATGCCGCCGGCGAGGACTTGGCCGCCGCTATGGCGGCCCAAACTCACACCTGAGCACGTATGCGTGCTGAGGAGGGTCCCAGGTAGCCGTAGGTGCCTTTCGCTGGCCTGTTTGAGCTCCGGCTTGATGATCCCGTGCTTTCCTGAGCCAGTATCGAGACTTCAACCAGAGCCAGTACTTGTGTACTGTTAGGATATATCCATCATATCCTGGAGGTGCAGAGCCGCTTCATTGGACATATGGGTTAGGTGTCACCATAGACATGAAAGTTCAGGAGGCCTCCTACACCTTGTTGACTATCATGAGATCTCACCATGGATTGCTTCAGGACACTGAGTTCTGTTATGTTCCGGCTACTCTAGGAGGAGGGGATGGATATCTTAGTGTAGCCTATTATGATCATTCTCATGAGGACCCTAGGCTTCAGGTGACCGCTCAGTTGTTGGAGAACAGGGATCGCGATGCACATGCCCTTCACATGGAGCTATATGCTACCCGTGCACATCTTTGGACAGCCTTGACCTAGCTAGCACTTGTCGTGCAGACAGGCTATGGAGATTTGGACATGTTGAACCCATCACGGACTCATCTGCCAGCTCGTGTAGACTGGCCCGATGTTGGAGGCATCACTCCTCTGCGAGGACCGTTGTTGCCACTAACAAGGGGACCGAGGCCACATCCGTGTCCTTATGGTTGCAAGGGATCGTAGGCAAGGGTGTTTCCAGATCCTCAGATTCAACTCCCGGGTCACGGGGGTAACCTATATGAGGTGTTCTATGGTGATGCTTGAGTGCGTGTATGTTAGTACTAGTATGGTAGTAGTCGTATTGCCACAGTCCTGCGTGTCTTGTGGAGTATGACTGAGGTGTGAGTTGAGTTCTGGAGGTGTAGATAGATAATGTATAGGAAGCTTGTAATGTCTCCGATGAGTTGTATCATCTTGCGATAGTTTGTATTTCAGCTTGGGCTTGTACTGAACTAAGCCATAGTGTGTATGAATCATGGTGTTGATATGGCAGTTGTTTATTGCCATGTTGATAGGGTGCTTACCCATGCATGCCATGTTGTACAGTACATTCCTCATCTCATGTCTTAGAGTTGATGTCTTCCTTGTCTAAGCCGTGGGTTCGTTTTTCCCATGATGGTGTCAACTAGGAATAACCCCGTGCCTGCCTTCGTGAAGGGCGAAGGAAGTCAACCAAGGTAAGAGAACCTGCCGCAGCTGCCATCTTTGGTGGAGGTGATGCTCGAAGCCGAGCGAAATAAAAGGGAGACCAACAGGCTGTTGAAACATATTGAGCAGAATACAACGCGTCCTCCCCGCAATGAGCATAACGATGGTGTGTCCCTCAATGACTTCATCAAGTTGTGCCCACCTAAGTTTCATCACTCGGTCGACCCGCTCGACGCTGATGACCGACTGACCAACATGTCCCGCAAAATCTGAGCTGCCAATGTATCTGAGGCCAACAAGGTGACTGTTGCGACATACTTTCTGGAAGGACCCGCCAACCTGTGGTGGGAAAATTATGAAGCCATGCATCCCGCAGGCCCCGCACCAACCTAGGCACATTTCAACGAGGCATTCCATACCCATCACATCCCGGAAGGGCTGATGGATAGCAAGAGGGAGGAATTCTGTGCTTTTATATAGGGAAGACTAACAGTGGATGCCTATAGTTGTGAGTTCAGCAGCCTTGCTTGTTATGCTCCGTAAAGGACTTATCCTGAGCCCCGTCGAGACCTGCGTCTGCATGAGTGCACTACCTTCCAGGCCCTTGTCAATAAGGCTATCAACACTGAAACAGGACAGACTGGTTACGAAGCAACCAAGAAGAACACCCGTGACTTCAGCCCTACATCTGGCTCATGCCCCAACAAACGCCGGGTGTGGGTGCCCAACACAGCTCTGCCACCCAGGTACACCGCGAGGCCATCCTTCCCAGCGCCTCGCCCAGCTCAGCCCAACCCTCTAGCGAGGACATTTGGAGGTCCCCCTGTCAATGTTGCTCCCCGTGCCACCGTTGTCTATTACAAATGTGGAGAACCAGGACACTATGTTCGTGAGTGTCCCCAGAACAATGCCAAGCCGGCCGGATGTGGGAAGCCGGGAAAAGCCTTCTGTGTGAAGCCAGCTCCTACTCGTGGGCGAGTGAATTATGTTTCTCCTGAAGAAGCCCTTGAGGATCCTGATGTTATCCTAGGTATGCTCCTTGTCAATAGTCATCCAACATCCATTCTGTTTGATACTGGAGCATCTCGTTCATTCATCTCATAAAGTTATGCACATTTGCATAACATATGTTTTTGTGATATGCCTACTCCTTTAGTAGTTCAGACTCCTGGTTCAAAATGGCAAACCCCTAGAGTGAGTCATGAAAATTAGATTCTTTTGGATAGTCTAGTCTTCCTAGCATCTTTGATAGCCCTCAAGTCTTCAGACATTAATATCATCTTAGGCATGGACTAGATGAATGCCCACTATGCTACAATTGATACTCATTCTAGGAATGTTCAGCTTACACATCCATCGGGTGAGATAGTTAATGTCTTCACTTGAGCTGTGAAGCGCCAACTCTATTCTCTCAATGCTAGCCCCCTTCCAGAACTAGAAGATATTCCGGTAGTCCGTGACTTTCCGTATGTCTTTCCAGAAGAACTGCCAAGAATTCCACCTCTCAAAAATGTAGAGTTTGTGATAGAGCTCATTCCAAGGACTGTCCCAATAGCTAGAAGACCCTATAAGACGGCACCCTTAGAACTAGTCGAACTTAAGAAACAACTCGATGAGGCTTTGAAGAAAGGTTTCATCCGTCCTAGTTCTTCTCCTTGGGCTTGCCCCGTTCTCTTCGTCAAGAAGAAGGATGGATCGGATCGGATGGTTGTGGATTATCGACCAGTGAATCAGGTCACCATAAAGAACAAGTATCCGCTCCCCAAGATCAACAACTTGGATGATCAACTCGCTAGATCCTTAGTCTTTTCCAAGATGGATTTGAGGTTGGGATACCATCAAATTAGAATTAGAAACAGGGACATTCCAAAAACGGCTTTATTTGCTCGCTATGGCCAATACGAGTACACCGTCATGTCTTTCAGTTTAACCAATACCCTAGCCACTTTCTCTCGCTTGATGAATTCGATCTTCATGGAGTACCTGGATAAATTCGTCGTGGTTTACCTCGACGACATACTCATCTACTCGAAGAACGAACAGGAACATGCCGAGCATTTAAGGCTGGTATTGATGAAACTTCGAGAGCATCATTTGTATGCAAAATTCTCCAAGTGTGAATTTTGGTTACCAGAAGTGACCTATCTAGGCCACGTGATCTCTAGTAAGGTTATTGTTGTCAATCCTGAGAGAGTTCAGGCCATCCTTGACTGGACTCAACCTGAATCGGTTAAGCAAGTTTGGAGTTTCCTTGGCTTATGAAGCTATTGTCGCCGCTTTGTCAAGAACTTCTCCAAGGTTGCGAAGCCTCTAAGTGAACTCCTCGAGAAAGATAAAAAGTTCGAGTGGACCCCACAGTGCGAGCATAGTTTTCAGGAACTAAAAAGATGCCTGACCTCTGCTCCCGTTCTGGTGCCACTAGATTTCTCGAAGGACTTTATTATCTATTGCGACGCCTCGCGACAAGGATTAGGTTACATTCTCATGCAAGATCGTCATGTGATTGCATACGAATCTCGACAGCTGCGTCCACATGAGGATAATTATCCAACACATGATCTTGAGCAGGCAGTTGTAGTCCATGCACTAAAAACCTGGCGACATTACCTTCTGGGTAATCGTTGCAAAATTTACACTGATCACCAAAGTCTGAAATATATTTTCACCCATCCGGATTTAAATCTCACGCAAAGACTATGGGTTGAGTTGATTACAGATTACGACGTAGGAATTACTTACACCCCGAGGAAAGCCGATGTCATGGCTTATGCACTAAGTCGTAAGTCTTATTGCAACAACCTGATGTTACAACAAGGTCAACCACTTCTCTATGAGGAATTTCGGAAGTTGTACCTTCAAATTGTTCCTCAAGGATTCCTTCCCAACCTGGTGGCGAAACCTACTCTTTCGGATCAAATCATAGCTGGCCAAAAGCGTGATAAGGGTATATCCCGGATCAAAGAGAACCTCGTTAGCGATATCACTAAGGATTTCTCTATTGATGACCAAGGTGTGGTGTTCTTTCAGAACCGTTTGGTGGTTCCCAAGAACCAACTTCTTTGGCAGCTGATCCTTAAGGAGGCTCATGATTCTCCTCTCACAATTCATCCTCGTAGTACCAAGATGTATCAAGACCTACGCTAGAGGTTCTGGTGGACTAGGATGAAGATAGAAATTGCTCAGTTCGTTGCTAACTGCGATGTTTGTCGTCACGTTAAGGCAGAACATCAAAGGCCTGCTGGCACCCTTCAACCTTTAGGTATTCCTGAATGGAAATGGGATAAGCTTAGTATGGATTTCATCATCGTATTTCCTAGGACCAAGAGAGGGAATAATGCTATCTTTGTGGTCATTGACCGTCTTTCCAAACTGGCTCATTTTCTTCCTGTTTAGAAGAGTATAACTGCTAGCCAGCTAGCGGAGTTATACATTTCTCGAATAGTTTCTCTTCATGGTGTTCCTTTGGAGATTAACTAAGACCGCGGAAGTATCTTTACTTCCCGATTCTGGGAAAGCTTCCAAAATGCTATGGGGAGTCATCTATCCTTTAGCACTGCTTTCCATCCGCAGTCAAGTGGTCAAGTTGAGCGAGTCTATCAAATTCTTGTAGACATGCTCCGAACTTGCATTATATCCTTCGGTATGAATTGGGAGAAATTTCTTCCATTTGCCGAGTTTTCTTATAACAATAGTTATCAGTTAAGCTTGGGCAAGGACCCTTTTGAAGTTCTCTATGGACGAAAGTGCCGAAAACCTCTTAACTGGTCATAAATCGGATAGAGGCAACTCTGTGGCCCGATATGATCCAGGATGCAAAGGAGCAAGTTCGCATTATTCGTGAAAAGTTGAAAACACCCCAATCTCGTCAAAAGAGCCAATATGATCACTATCATAAGGCTGTGATCTACGAAGTTGACGAGAAGGCTTATCTTCGGGTTACACCTCTGAAGGGTACCCATCGATTCCATATCAAGGGCAAGTTGGCTCCTCGTTACATTGGTCCTTTTCACATTCTTGCTAAACGAGGAGAAGTTGCCTACCAATTGGAACTTACGCCACATCTTTCCAAGGTTCATGATGTCTTCCACGTCTCGCAACTCAGGCATTACTTCTCGGACCCTGTCCGCAAAGTAGACTACAAAGCGCTTGATCTCCAATATATTCTTACATATCGATAATACCTTGTTCGTATTCTTGATCAAGCTGAGTGTACCAGTCAATGTCAAAACATCAAGTTTCTCAAGGTTCAGTGGTCACACCATTCCGAGAAGGAAGCCACATGGGAAAGAGAGGATTGTATTTGACTAGAGTACCCGGTGCTCTTCCCGACGACTTCCAAATCTCGGGACGAGATTCTTTGGAGTAGGGGTGAGTTGTCACATCCCTAGTTAGCTTACTTAGGTCAGCATGTGTGTGCATCATGATTTCACTTTTTGCATCAACTTTAAATGGGGATTAACAGAAACCCTGTCACCTCACTTGAATCAAACCAATTCAAAAGTTGTGAAAATTCAACATATCCAAAATTCCCATCAAAATGCCCCCTATGTCTGACAAATGTGGACATCAATATATCAGGGGTCATCCTAATTATTTGAATCTATTTAGTAAATTAAAAATAAATATTAAAGCTCCAGAAAATACCAAATAAAGTATTACTATTATTTTAGCATTTGAAATATTCTGAAACTTTTTATAGTGGTTCGAAATATTCAAACTAAACACTATAAAATATTTCGGTATTTTGTGCCTAGATATGGTGCCTGAAATAAAATAAAACAAATGTCAGAAAAATGCAAACCAGAAAAGAATAAGAGAAAGAAGAAGAAAAGAGTTACCTTACGCCCAGGCCAGGCCGGCCCACCTGGCCTAGGGGGGTCGTTGTCCTCCTGGCAGCCAGGAGGACGAGCGTGTGCCCGCCGTGCGCCTGCGCCGGTGCCGCCATGTAGCTCCCAGCCTGCCTGCCTCCCCTTGCCAGCGCGACAGGGATAAGCTCTGAGAGTCGTACCCATCGCTCCCGCTCTCTCTCTCGCCCGTATCTCTCTCTCTCGCCATGGCCTCTACACCGCCATGGCCTCCGCCTCTACACCGCCATGACCTCCGCCTTCTCGCTGCCGTAGCTGCCAGTCCAACTGCTCCCCCTCGCTCTCGAGCCCCCCTTTAGCTCCGCCTCAACGCGCTGGTCCTCCTCGCTGAAGGAATCGAGCCCGGAGGCCGCCAGCGTCTACCTTGTCGCCTTCTTCCTCCTCGGTCACCGGCGACCGCCGCCATCCATTCGCCGCAAGTGAAGCCTCCCCGAGCCCTCTTTTAACGCCGTGGCATTCGGTGTGAGCCCCCGGTTCTTCTCTCCTTCTTTTCCCCATCTCTAGAGCGCCCTAACGTCGATCGACCTCGGGCCTGAAAGCTCCTCGCCCCCGGCGAGATGTGGCTGTCGCTGTGGCGGCCCAAACTCACACCTGAGCACGGAGGCATGCTCAGGAGGGTCCCAGGTAGCCGTAGGTGCCTTCCGTTGGCTCGTTCGAGCTCCGGCAAGACGAGCCCGTGCTCCGACATCCACAGCGCTCATCATCGGCGCCAATTATGGCCATTCCAGCCTCTGAGAGGGGTCAGGTTTGACGCGTGCGAGCACGTAGAGCTGACCGGTGCCCTCCGCCGTCCATTTGGTCGCCGAAGGAGGGTTTCCGATCCCCTCCGCCATCCCTGACGTCGCCGGCGGCTCAACGCCGGCGAGTCAACCGGTTTGACCATCGGGGTTTGACCCTAGGATCAACTGGCAAGTGGGCCCGGCTTTGTTAATTAGGTTTAGATTAAAAATAATTATTTAATTAAATTAATTAACCTAACGACCTACTGACTAGTGGGCCCCCAGTTAATTAGTTAGTAGTTAGTGTTTTAATTATCTCTATTAGTGACTGAGTCATTCACGAGTGGACACCACTCGTCAGGTTTGACGTGTCAACGGGCTGTTGACCAGCTGACATCATGGTGATGTCATGCTGATGCAATAAAGGAATTTCTGACTTAAATTAATTCCAGAAAATAGTTAAAACTTAGAAAATTCATAGAAATTAATCTATAACTCAGATTGAAATAATTTATTTATGAAAATTTATCAGAAAAATCCCATGAATCCAATAGTGCTGTTATCATGCATGTTAGAGCAACCTATGTAGATGAACATTGACATTTGGTAATAGGTCAATATATGGAATATGAAATGGAGAACGATTTTGAACCTATATACAAAATTACTTCATTTAACTTGGTTAATAGTTGCATTAGCTCATCCATTCATGTTGCCATGTCATGATCATGCATCATATTGCTACACTTGCCGTGTATTTATTGTTACTTATATGCATTGTGGTAGGCCCTGCTTCCGAGGATACCCCCGAGTATCCTAATGAAGGAGAGTACCTTCCTGCTTCCCAGCAAGGCAAGAAACCCCATTGATTATTCCGATATCATTCCATTCTCTCGCTCCTGCTCTTGTTTATTGCATTAGGACACACATTCAATTATCTGTGAATTGCGGTAGTTGAACCCGTTCCTTTGCATGACCTATCATTGTCACAGTAAATAGCTAAACCGTGCAACCTAGCATACCTGGTAGATGCTTGAGCCATGGTGTGCCTTACCCATTTTACTTACTATGCCTGCTATGCTTAGAGTTGTGTCAGGTCTGATTCATCTGGGTGATGAACCGGAGTGAAACAGCATTGTTCTGATGTAATAAGCTAAATGATGAAGCCGATTTGGTAAAGGTAGCGATGAGAGGCTACGTAGGAGTACATAGCGGGTCGTCTCATTGGAACCATACTTAGGAACTGAGTTCCATGTTTGTGATCCAAGACTAGTTACTACCACATGCTGGGCCCCGAAATATGACCCCGCTCGACTTATTGACCGCCTAGTCCTTGGTCCAGGAGTTGCAAGTAGTTTCTGGTGTTTATAGTTGCTGGAGGCCATGCGTAGCGTTGACCCTAGGGGTGGGTTACGACGCGGTAGGCAGTGGAATGGTAAACCAAGCGTCACCCGGATGGTGGGCTTGGGAACCCTGCGCACATCGTTTAAGGCCGTAGCGGAAACTTCGGCCGGACTTCTATGCGGGTTCAGTCTCAAATAGGCAATAACCTGGACTAGAGGTCTTGTGTGATTGACGGTCATGGCCTACTCCCTCTCTGGGCTTCTGCTTGAAGGTTGCCGAGGTGCATGGTTTTATGAGCACACAGTGACAAGTGGCGAGAGCGTGTGTGAAGGAGTACACCCCTGCAAGGTATGATCTATTCGAATAGCCGCGTCCTCGGATATGGGCCACTTGGAGAACTTATGTTGTTCATAGATAACTTGATGGATACTCATAAAAATGTCAAGACAAGTGTGAGTATCGTGGATGGCCCTCCCTTAGATGACGGAGTTGAATCCATGGTGGTGTATTGATGTGGAGTTAGTGGACTCGTGTGCGATATCTAAAACATGATCAAATATTTAATATGTGTAGTTTAGGTTAGCCAAGAGTCAAAGCTGGCATTGCTGCATAAACTCCACCACTCCCTTTGTTGATACATGAGCATGAATAGACTAGGTATGTTTTAAAGACTTGCTGAGTACGTTTTGTACTCACGTTTGCTTAATAAATGTTGCAGATGAGACTCAGGACCGATCAGGTGGGTTCTACCTAGATTTTGACGAAGCCGAATAAATGGTGTCATGGGAACGAGCCTGACAGTAGGTAGTAGGGGTTCGAAGGGAGAGGGCAGAGTCCTAGCTACGGCGAGGGTGTACACACGATTGTATGAGTTCAGACCCCTCTCCTGTAGGTAACAGCCCTACGTCTCAGTGCTCTGGAGCTTTTGTCGAGAGGATGATATGATTAGAATAGTTGCTAACCCTTGGTCTGGAGGGGAGGGGCAGCTTATAATTACCTGGCATCAAAGGGTCTGCTCGTGGGTTTAAAGAGTGGCGTTACTGGTAACGTACATAATAAAAGCTACTAAAGACGGAAAGGCCTAACACCTGCCCGTTGGCCTCCAAGGGGTGGATTCTAGTCTTCTGGCGTCGACTGGAAGTGAGGTCTTCCGAGTGACATGCAACCGTTGAGTGGATGGAGAAGTCACCGAGTGGATTACCTGTCGAGTGACATGAGCTTCACCAAGAATCCAGTCGGAAGCTTACTTGTGATCTTGACGTCCTCCAATCTAGTGTCCTTAGGTAGGGTATGTAGGTCATGCCTAGTGCCCTACCCTAGGTACGTATCCTCGTCATTAGCCCCCGAATGGATCGGGGTTCAAGTGGTGAATGAGGGTATCGATGCTAGTTGGGAACAATGCGTCAGATCTTTCGAATGATATTCAGGTCTTCAACGAAACTTGCGTCGAATGAACTCTTCTCAATCGCCCGTGTCAATTCAGCCATGAAAGTGTCCGACTGAATGTCCATTGTCAAAATTATTCCGAATGATCTGAAGGAATCTTTGGAAGGGACGGGTCGGTTTGCCAGACCTGGATTTCGCGGGATATGAAAACTTTGGAAGCGCGCACGCCCGCGACGATGATGGCACGATCGATGCAAGTGGGGGCATGCCGCCTCGATTCCTGCGCTGGTCATTTCCTCACGTACAGGACGTCATCAGTGGTTGAGATGTGCGAGGATCTCACGGGCCCACCCGTCAGTGAGGCACTCGGCAGGGGTATAAATCTTGAAGCGTCATGGATTACACAGTATCCTTCTCTAGATTTCCTCTTTTCCTCTACTTCCCTTGTCTCCAGTGCCCCATTATGTTCTCCTCTGACGAGCGAAGCCGCCTCCATGACGAAGGGAGCCACCGAGAAATTGGAGCGCACCAAGAAGGGGGCGACGAAGAGCAAGGGCAAGAAGCCCTTGACCGCTCGGTTCACTGCGCCGCCGGGGTGGATCATGGCATATTTCCTCCCCTCGATGGTCACCCGAGCGGACCTCGACGGCTTGGTTGCCGACGGGCTGGTGGTGGAAGGCGCCTAGAGGTTCCCGGAGGGGGAGCGTGAGTCGGAGCTGCGCGAAGGGGAGCGAGTTCTTCTCCTTTCCCACATCGAGAGAGGTTTTTCTATGCCTCCACATCCATTCTTCCACGGGTTCTTAAACTTCTTTGGGGCCCAGCTCCACCATTTTCCGCTGAATGCTATCGCCTATCTCTCCGCCTTCATCGTGTTGTGCGAATGTTTCTTGGGCTGCCCTCCCCATTGGGATTTGTTCAAGCATATTTTCACAGTCAAATCTCAGTCGGTGAAAAAGGCCCACCCGGAAGATGGGAAGACTCATGTTATCCAGCTATCTGGGGGTCTTGGAATTCAAAAGAGAGACCATAGTTCCTTCCCTTGTATGACCTTTCCTGAGTCTGTTAGAGGTAGGCAGTCGACGTGGTTTTACTGTAAAGACGTAGCCTCGCCCAATATGTCGACTGGCCTTTCTCCTTTCACACCTGAGCATCCTGCTACACCCAAGTCCTTAACAATATCAAAGGAGGAAAAGATCCAAGTGGGAATTTTGGTTGACGCCGTGGTGACACTGATTTGGGGCGGGTGACTGGCATGGACCTCTTGGAGACCTTTCTCAATTGACGGATCCAGCCACTCCAAGCAAGAAACCACACCATGTGGCATTATGCTGGCCCAGGGGACACGACCAGGACTCACCCGGAGGAGGTTTCCTAGGAGACTATCGAGAAGTGGCTCTGAAGCAGCATAGGAGCTTGTGACAATCCTTTGGGAGCCAAGAGGATCCAACCTTATTGTGCTGAGAACCCACTGAAGAACCTGGTAAGTTTTATCCTGTCGACTGCTGCGCTATTCTGTCGAGTGATTAGCTGGTTGATTCCTTCGTTTGAACCATGCAGGAGTGGACGAATATGTACTCCCCTGTACCCAAAGGGAACAACCCTGAAGATGTTGGGGAGAGTGACGGCAGTAGCGTGGACGTCATCAATGAAGATGACAGCGAAGAAGAATACGAGGACTCCGGCGAGAGTGAGGAGGAGGTCGAGTCTCCCCCACGCTCTGAACATCGCTCCAAGTTACGACAGGACCCCACGACTGCCACAGGCGAGGCCCCAGTTCCGAGTGAAAGGAACCCGAAGTGGTGCCGACCCTCGACCGTCGAGGCGAGCGACCGATCGGCCAAGCAGCTCAAGCCCAACCCAGCGAAACCTCGCAAGGCTCTGCCTCGCATGAAGATGGTTGTGCCAGTCGTCTCGATGTAAGTTTTTACTCTTGTCTTTCACTGTCGATTGAGACTTTAAATTTTCATTTGACCGAGTGGAATTTTATCTGCCAACGCAACTACCTTAGTCACGTCGCCTTCATGGGACGAAGAGGAGCGAATGAACATGGAGACTGCCGATGCTGCCACTTCTCAAAGGGGTAAATCTTCGCTCGGCTCTGTTTCTTGAACGTGGCTTGTCGATTGCAGGGCATAACATTACCGACTGTATTCGCAGAAATCATTCAACTGGAAGACGATGAAGAACGACCACATGGCACGGGGGGTGAAGGCAGGTCCTTAGGCACTTCGCACGTCCGCACCCGAAGAACTATGTTAGTGCATGCGCCTCCGCAGTTGACCGCTGGATCCTCCTAGGGGGTAAGCGACTCGACACGAGCCAGGGACGAACTTGCGGCCCCGCTGTCGAGTGCTCCACCGACTGTCTCCACCGTCGTGACGTCAACTCCAAGCGAACTGCCTTAGACAGCTCCGACTGCTCTGGCTGTAACGTCGATCCCTCCGGCGACTATCTTTCCTATGGATCGTGTCCTAGAGGACCAGACTGGAGCTACGAAGGAAGCAATGATCCAAGCCGAGCAAATGATGTTGTGCGCGAAGGAGGCATATGAGGCCAGCAAGTTGGCCTACGATGCTAGTACAGCACTTCACGCCAATGTCCGAGTAAGTTCACTTGTAAGTATAGTTGTGATCAAATTCCCGTCTTCTTTGATTGTTGTATGCCCATTGGGTGTTTTCCCCTTGAATGATGTTTGAAAATTCTCCACTCAAATAGATCATGTCTTAATCGAGTAGATTTAGGTCCAATGGGGACACTCTGAGTGCACCCACTGGGTATAGTGCCCGAAACCGCTGTCGACTGCTCGCACCAGCAGGGGTCTTAGAGTTTGTCGTATGTGGGATACATTTGCCCTTGAGAGTACCACTTTGAAGCTATATTCTAGGTTTCATGGATATCATTGATAAACCATGATATGACGCTACATAAGGATAGACTGCACTTCATGGAGTGGTGTGACATGTCATTCGACAGATCGAGTGACAGATGTTCCAATGATAGATATTAGCTAACACTCGTTAGGTCGAGTGTTAACAATTCTAGTGGGGGCACTCTGAGTGCACCCGCTAGGCGTAGTCCCCGAGACCGCTGTCAAGTGCTTGCATCGGCAAGGGTTTGATAGAGACCATTTTGAACTCTGGGTTGTTTTCGTTACGCATGGCACACGGGCCACTCGACATGTCGAGTGGACTTTTTCTTTAATATAGTCGACTGTTTCTAACTCTACACTCTGGAGTGTAAGCGTAATTTGTCGACTGAAATTTCTTTTCTTTGTTGTTTTCAGAGAGCTTGTGACCTCGACGCCCAATACAAGAACCTTGAACAAGAACGGAACCAACTGCGAGCGAGCTTGGAGGCTTCCAATAACAACTTGGAGTGAGTGCGGGCTGAGCTGAAAACTTTGGGAGGTAATCTTTTGTCGACCGAAAGCATTCCTTCTTCCACTTTCTACGCTTTGAACCGAGTGCTTTCACTCTAACAGACGTGCGTGATGAAAATCGTCGACTCCAAGCACGTCTCAACTATACTGTTTCTTTAGATACCATGAAGAAGGCACTAGAGGACAAGGACTAAGCGCTCGTTGATGCTCAACGGATGGCGAGGGAGAAAGCCGAAGCCACCGACAAGAAGCTGACTGCCGCCAAAAAGCTCGAAGTGGAGAATTGAAAGCTGAAGCAGGAGCGGGTAGAGCTCATTAACAAGACTGAACAGCTGACCAAAAGGAGCAACGGGCTAGAGAAGCATCTGGGGGAATTCTTGAGGAAGATGTACATCATGCTCGACGGTAAGTGCTCTTGTCGACTGAACTTCAGAAAATCTCTAATGACTGAATCTCATCGATCTTCTTCTCATACTTTCTTCTCAACAGAGTTCTGCCTGGACTTCGAGAAGGACACAGAGGAGATTGAGCTCAACCTGGATCCAACCAAGTCGCCAGTTGGAGATGTGGTGGCCATGAACATGATCAGACTCAACTTCTGACTCCAGGGTGTTCAAGCATATATCGTCCAGCTGGAATCTGCACTGGAGAGGATCGACAAGGAGCTATGGCCTGAAGACACTTTTCAGCTCGACCTCGCATCAATGATGGCGTGCTTGAACGACCTCCCAGTCGAGTGCAGGCTTGGAAGAAATCTACTGCCCGCTGTGGAGCTGACGTGGCGCTCTCCCTCGTCAGGGTTCATTGCAAGGAGGCGGGAAAAAACAAGCTGAAGAAGCTCCGAGTGGTTAACACAAAGAAACTTTGGTTCGAAGACTTCTTGGAGACCTTCATCAATGCAGCTACCAGAATCGTGGACGATATTGACTTAGACATGTTCGTCGAGCGTGCCATCCCGTCGGGCACTTGAAAAACTTTTAATCTCTAAGAAGAACTTTATTTGCCTCGGTATGCCGTGTGTAATTGTACCAACTTTAAAATTCCATTCAGGCCTTAGGCCTGAGCACGTTTGTTCGCTTGCTTGATCTTTTCTTAAACTGCTGAATTCGACTCAATTTATTTTTTGAATTAAGCGAAACTGGTTCATCGCCAAGTTGTCGAGCGAATGGATTACCATTCCTTCGGAAAAAGTTATAACTTAGGCGAAAGCATGTTCGCCGCTAAGCCCCCGAGTGTGAGGATTGCTCAACACTCAGAGAGGTTTAGAACTTAGGCGAAGACTGGTTCGTAGTTACGTTGTCGAGTGGATGGATTGCTATCCCTTCAACAGGGTTTTTAGCTTAGGCGAAAGCATGTTCGCAGCTAAGCCCCCGAGAGTGAGGGTTGCTCAACATTCAGAGAGGTTTAGAACTTAGGCGAAGATTGGTTCGCAAATAAGTTGTCGAGTGAATGGACTGCTATCCACTCGACAGGGTTTTTAACTTAGGCGAAAGCATGTTCACAGCTAAGCCCCCGAGAATGAGGGTCGCTCAACACTCAAAGAAGTTTAGAACTTAGGGGAATACTGGTTCGCAGCTAAGTTCTCGAGTGGATGGGCCGCTATCCCCTCGACGGGTTTTGTAACTTAGGCGAAAGCATGTTCGCGGCTAAGCCCCCGAGTGTGAGGGTTTCTCAACACTCTGATAAGTTTAGAACTTTGGCGAAGACTGGTTCGCAGCTAAGTTGTCGAGTGGATGGACAACTATCCACTCGACGGTTTTTTTAACTTAGGTGAAAGCATGTTCGCAACTAAGCCCCCGAGAGTGGGAGTTGCTCAACACTCGGAGAAGTTCCCTAGTGTGAAACTACGTGATCATAATCGACAAAACTGCGGAAGTCTGACTTGCATAGATGAAGTAATTTTATTACACTAGAAATTCTTCCGTCTCTAGGAATAAAAGCATCGGAGCAGATCTGCATTCTAGGCTCGTGGCTCGTCCATCTGCTTCTTGAGGTTGTACAAGTGATAAGCTCTGTTGTTCAACACCTTGGTGACGACAAAGGGACCTTCCCATGCTGGAGAGAGTTTGTGGGGTCGTTGTTGATCCACTCGGAGCACCAAATCTCCCTCCTGAAACGATCGACTCTTGACATTCTTTGCATGGAAATACCGCAGATCTTGTTGCTCATGAATTGTAGAGCAGATCAGGGCCATTTCTCATTCTTCTTCTAGGAGGTTGACTCCATCTTGCCTAGCCTGTTCAGCTTGAGCTTCATAATAAAGTTCCACTCGGGGATAATTGTGGAACCGATCACTCGGCAAGATGGCTTCGGCTTCATAGACTAGGAAAAAAGGAGTCCGTCCAGTCAACCGATTGGGTGTCGTTCTCAGGCCCCATAGGACAGACGGCAATTCTGTCACCCATGCTCCCGTAGGATGCTCCAAGTCATGCATAAGGAGAGGCTTTAAGCCTTGACGGATGAGACCGTTAGCTCGTTCAACTTGACCATTGGTTTGGGGGTGAGCAACAGAGGCATAATCCACCCGAGTGCCTAGAGAGGAGTAGAAATCTCTGAATTCTTACGATTCGAAGTTGGTGCCGTTGTCCGTGATGATACTGTGAGGAACGCCGTATGAGAAAATTATTTCTCTCATGAATGTGACTACTATGCGAGAGTTTAACTTCTTAATCGGCTTGGCCTCTATCCACTTTGTAAACTTGTCGACTGCAACCAGCAAGTGAGTGAATCCACCTTTCCCTGTCTAAAAAGGACCAACCATGTCGAGTCCCCAAACAGCAAACGGCCAGGAGAGGGGGGTTGTTTTCAAAGTGGATGTCGGCTTGTGAGACAAATTTGCATATAATTGACACCTTTCGCAGCGGTCGACAATGTCTTTGGCCATCTCATGAGCTCGTGGCCAAAAGAAACCAGCTCAGTATGCTTTAGCGACAATCGTCCGTGAGGACGCATGATGACCGCAAATTCCCGAGTGGATTTCGTCCAGAATCACTCGACCTTCTTAAGGGGAAATGCAGTGCTGTGTCACACTAGTCGCGCTTTCTCTGAACAACTGATCTCCCATCACTGTAAAGGCTTTCGACCTGCGCACGATCTACCGAGCTTCTGTCTTGTCTTCTAGGAGTTCTTGTCTGAGAATATAAGCAATGTATGGCACCGTCCAATCAAGGATGATGATCAGAATTTCCATGACCAAATCAATTACCGCGGGGACATCGACTTTAGTCGGATCAGTGGAGCTCATATCTTGCGGAGGCTCTTCGGTGAAAAGATCTTCTTGAACCGAAGGAGTATGCAGGTGTTCTAAAAACACATTACTGGGGACAGGTCGTTGAGTGAATGCAATCTTTGCCAGCTCATCAGTCGCTTGATTCTTCACTCAGGGAACATGATGATGTTCCAGACCTTCAAATTTCTTCTCCAGCTGTCTAACTGCATTGCAGTATCCAACCATAGCGGGGTTTCGAACATCCCACTATTTCATCACTTGATTGACCACCAGATCTGATTCGCCATAAACCATCAAGCGCTTGACGCAGAGTGAGATGGCCATGCGCATCCCATACAACAGTGCTTCATATTCAGCCTCATTGTTAGAGCAGTCAAAGTGAATCTATAAGATGTAACTGAGCTTGTCGCCTTTTGGAGATATCAAGAAAACACCAGCACCAGATCCATTCAACATTTTAGAGCCATCGAAGAACATAGTCTAGTGTGCCGAGTGGACCTGGATTGGCTGCTGCTATTCAATCCATTCGGCCATAAAGTCTGCCAGCACCTGAGACTTGATTGCTTTCTTGGCTTCAAATTTAATGTCAAAATTTCCAAGCTCAATTGCCCACTTGGCCACTCGACCAGACGCATCTCGATTGTTGAGAATCTCAGATAGTGGAGCATCGCTGATGACTGAAATAGAGTGGTCCTGAAAATAACGTGCTACCTTCTTTGGTGATAGGTAAATACCATAAACCAGCTTCCAGTAGTGCGGATATCTTTGCTTTGAAGGAGACAAAACTTCAGAGACGTAATAGACTGGTCATTGGACCTTATATGCTTTGCCTTCCTCTTCTCGCTCGACAGTAAGCACTATACTGATGACCTGATTTGTACCCGCGATGTACATGAGCAAGGGCTCTTTGCTACCAGGAGCGGCAAGCAGCGGATGGGTGGAGAGCAGGGCTTTGAGCTCGACAAATGCTGCTTCGGCTTCTGGAGTCCACTCGAACGTGTTGGACTTCTTCATCAGTCGGTACAATGGCAAAGCCTTCTCACCGAGACGAGAGATGAATCGACTCTATGCCGCCAAGCAACTTGTGAGCTTATGAATGTCGTGGACTCGCACGGAAGTCTTCATTGGGGTGATGGCGCTGATCTTCTCAATGTTGTCATCAATGCCCCGTTCGGAAACGAGAAAACTGAGTAACTTGCCGCCGGGGACGCCAAGTCAGCTTGATGTCGTATCTCCTCAGATTGGCGAATGTTTTTGCCAAGTCAGCCAGCAGGTCGGAACCTTTGCGGGACTTGACACCTATATCGTCCATATAAGCCTCGACATTCCAAGGGATCTGGTCGAGTAGACGCTTTCTGAATCATGCGCATGAAAGTAGCGCCGACATTTTTCAAGCCGAATGGCATGGTGATGTAGCAAAAACACCCAAACGGGGTGATGAAGGCCGTTTTTATTTCATCTGGGCCAAATAGACGGATCTAATGGTACCCAGAGTAAGCATCTATAAACGACAAGAGCTCACACCCCACAGTTGAGTCGACAATCTGATCTATGCGGGGGGAGCAGAAAATGATCCTTCGGGCAGACCCGATTGACATGTTTGAATTCGATGCACATACGCAATGACTTATCCTTCTTGGGGACCATGAAAACATTCGAGAGCCACTCAGAGTGGTAAATCTCCCGAATGAACTTGGCCTGCAAGAGACGAGCCACCTCTTCTCCGATTGCTTTACGCTTCTCCGCTGCCGATCGACGCAAATGCTCCTTGATAGGGTTAGCCTTCGGGTCAACTCTTAGTCGCTGCTCTGCCATCTCCCTAGGAACCACCGGCATGTCAGCAGGCTTCCATGCAAAGATGTCCCAGTTCTCATGGAGGAACTGGATGAGCTTGGCTTCCTATTTGCTGTCGAGTGTTGACGATATATTGGTTGGAGCAGCGGTTGGATCTGTCGGGTGGATCTGCACTTTCTTCACTTCTCCTGTCGACTGAAATGCAGACTCAAAAGCAAGCTTCTTAGAGCGCAGCATATCGACAGGGTCAGCGGTTTTCTTGTACTCTTCCATCTCAACCATGGCCATCAGGTGATCGGCAAACTTGGAGCCTTGTTGGAGGCATTCATCAGCCTGCTCTCGACTGCCAGTGACCGTGATAACGCCCTTAGGACCCGGCATCTTCATCTTAAGATACACGTAACATGGATGGGCCGTGAAACAAGCATATGCGGGTCGACCCAGAATAGCATGATAAGTGCTCTAGAAATCCACGACTTCAAACGTCAGTTTTTCCTTTAAGAAATTTCTGTCATCTCCGAATGTCACATCCAATGCGATTTGGCCGAGTGACCTGGCCTTCTTCCCTGGGATGACTCCATGAAATTGCATGTTGCTTTTACTCAGTCGAGACATCAGAATGCCCAACCCTTTGAGGGTATCTTCATAAAGGATGTTCAAGCCGCTGCCACCGTCCATGAGGACCTTCCGGAGTCGAGTGTCCCCCACTACTGGGTCGACCACCAGAGCCTGTCGACCGGGCATAGCCACATGAGCAGGATGATCTGATTGGTCAAATGTGATGGCATACTGCGACCACTTGAGGTATGTGGGGGTGGTAGGTACGGCCATGTGGACCTCTCTATTAATGACCTTCAACCGGCTCTTGCTTTCCACATCAGCGATAATCATAAGCGTAGCGGTGACATCCGGGAATGTTTCTTTATCTTCATCATCCTTATCAAGAGTATTGTCACTCGACGGAGTCTCTCTTAAATTCTGAATAAGCAGTCGACACTGACGAGTGGTGTGTTTGGGCAAAATCAAATTGCCTTGTTCATCTTTCCTCATGTGGATTGCACACAGTTGATCTAACACATCAGTCCCTGACTGATTCTTTCCTTTATTGGGGGCAAACTATCCTTTGGACTTCCCCTTGCCTTTCGCTTGGGTCGCCAGTGCAGCTGCCTCTGCCTGGACAGGTCCATTAGCTTTTCGCTTCTGTTTCTGATTGGAATTTCCACTAGCATCATTGACGACTGCTTTTCCTTTACCTCTACGAAGGTGGTCTTCTTCCTCGCCATTGGCGTACCGAGTGGCAATCTCCATCATTTTACTGAGCGATATATCACCTGTTCGCTCGAACTTCAAGTAGAGCTCTCTATATTTTACACCGGCCTTGAAAGCACACACAGCCTGGTGCTCAGTTACATTCTCCACTGTATGGTGCAGAGTGGACCAGCACTGACTGTAATCTCTCAACGTCTCCTTGGATTTTTGGACATAGTGCTGTAGGTCGACCAGCCCGGCAGGGTGCCTGCAAGTGCCCTCAAAGGTCCGGATGAACACTCGGGCAAGATCCTCCCAGCACCATATACTGGAAGGACCCAAGCGATTCAACCAAGCCCGAGCCGAACCATCCAACATCAAAGACAAGTGCTTCATGGCGACGTCATCGTTGCTGCCCCCGATCTGTACAACCACTCGGTAATCATCTAAACACATTTCTCGCTTTGACTCGCCAGAAAACTTCCCGATCCTAGCCGCCAATCCAATAGTGCTTTATTTAATTATTTCAGGAGATTTATAATTTGTTTTAAATTGTTTTGATTGTTCAAATAATTAAAATGATCCCTGTTATAATCATTTCCAAATTTACCAGACACAGGGAACATTTTTAGTGGGCATTTTGGAATTGTTGAATTTTCACCAAGTTTGAATTGTTTGGATTCAAAGTGAGCTTGGGGTTTCTTTTTGTTCCCCATTTCATGTTGATGCAAATAGATCAAAAATGATGCAAGCACATGCTATCCTAGGACATCTTGCGAGGGATGTGACAACTCACCCCCACTCAAAAGAATCTCGTCCCGAGATTTTGAAGTCGTCGGGAAGAGCGCGGGCTACTCTAGTCGAAGACGATCTTCTCTTTCTCATGTTGCCTCCTTTTCAGAATGGTGTGACCACTGAACCTTGAGAAACTTGATGTTCCGACGCCGAGTGGTACGCTCAGCTTGATCAAGAATCAAACAGGGTATTCCTGATATGTAAGGTTATCTTGGAGATCAAGCGCTTCATGGTCTACTTTACGGATAGGGTTCGAGAAGCAACGCCTAAGTTGCGAAACGTGGAAGACATCATGAACCTTGGAAAGATGCGGCGGAAGTTCCAATTGGTAGGAAACCTCTCCTTGTTTAGCAAGAATGCAAAATAGTCCAATGTAACGAGGAGCCAACTTGCCCTTGATACCGAGTCGATGGGTACCCTTCAGAGGTGTAACCCGAAGGTAAGCCTTCTCGTCAACTTCAGAGGTCACAGCCTTATGATGGCGATCATATTGGCTCTTCTGATGAGATTGGGTTGTTTTCAACTTTTTACGAATAATTCGAACTTGCTCCTCTGCATCCTGGATCATATCCGGACCAAAGAGTTGCCTCTCTCTGGTTTCCGACCAGTTAAGAGGTGTTCAACACCTTCGTCCATAGAGAACTTCAAAAGGGGCTTTGCCCAAGCTTGATTGATAACGATTGTTATAAGCAAATTCGGCAAATGGAAGACACTTCTCCCAGTTCATACCGAAAGATATAACACAAGCTCGGAGCATGTCTTCGAGATTTTGATTGACTCGCTCAACTTGACCACTTGACTACGGGTGGAAAGCAGTGCTAAAGGATAGATGATTCCCCATAGCAGTTTGAAAACTTTCCTGAAATCGGGAAGTGAAGATACTTCCATGGTCCGAGTTAATCTCCAAAGAAACACCATGAAGAGAAACTATTCGAGAAACATGTAACTTCGCTAGCTAACTGGTAGTTATGCTCTCCCGAACAGGAAGAAAATGGGCCACTTTGGAAAGACGGTCAATGACCACAAATATAGCATTATTCCCTCTCTTAGTCCTGGGAAATCCGGTAATGAAATCCATACCAAATTTGAAGGGTGAAGGGTGCTAGCAGGCCTTTGATGTTCTGCTTTCATGTGACGACAAACGTCACAGTTAGCAACAAACTGAGAAATTTATCTCTTCATCCTAGTCCACCAGAACCTCTGGTGTAGGTCCTGATACATTTTGGTCCTACCCGGATGAATTGTGAGTCGAGAATCATGAGCCTCTTTAAGGATCCACTGTCGTAGATGTTGCTTCTTCGGGATCACCAAGCGGTTCTCAAAGAAGACAACACCTCGATCATCTTTCGAGACGCATTTAACATTGCCCTTCTTAATGTTTTTCTTGATCCGAGATATCCCGGCATCATGCTTTTGGGCTCCTATAATTTGATCCGCAAGACTAGGTTTCACCACCAGGTTGGATAGGAATCCTCGAGGAACAATGTGGAGGTTTAACTTCCGAAATTCCTCATGGAGAAGTGGTTGACCTTATTGTAACATCAGGTTGTTACAATAAGACTTACGACTTTTGCATCAGCCATAACATTGGCTTTCCCCGGGGTGTAAGTAATACCTAAGTCATAATCTGTAATCAACTCTACCAACCGTCTTTGCCTGAGATTCAAATCCGGCTGGGTGAATATATATTTTAGACTTTGGTGATCAGTGTAAATTTCGCAACGATTACCCAGAAGGTAATGTCGCCAGGTTTTCAGTGCATGGACTACAGCTGCCAACTCAAGATCATGTGTTGGATAATTATCCTCATGTGCACGCAACTATCGAGATGCATATGCAATCACATGAAGATCTTGCATGAGAATGCAATCTAATCCTTGTCACGAGGCGTCGCAATAGATAACAAAGTCCTTAGAGAAATCAGGTGGCACCAAAACGGGACGGAGGTCAGTCATCTTTTCAACTCCTGAAAACTATGCTCACATTGTGGGGTCCACTCGAACTTTTTATCTTTCTTGAGGAGTTCAGTCAGAGGTTTTGCAACCTTGGAGAAATTCTCGACAAAGCGGCGACAATAGCTTGCTAAGCCAAGGAAACTACGAACTTGCTTGACTGATTCAGGTTGAGTCCAATCACGGACGGCCTGAACTCTCTCGGGATTGATAGGAATACCTTTGCCAGAGATCACGTGGCCTAGATAGGTCATTTCTGGTAACCAAAATTCACACTTGGAGAATTTGGCTTACAGGCGGTGCTCTCGAAGTTTCATCAATACCAGCCTTAGATGCTCTGCATGTTCTTGTTCGTTCTTCGAGTAGATGAGTATGTCATCGAGGTAAACCACGATGAATTTATCTAAATACTCCATGAAGATCGCAATCATCAAGCGAGAGAAGGTGGCTGGGGAATTGGTTAAACCGTAGGACATGACGATGTACTCATATTGGCCATAACGAGTAACAAAAGCCGTTTTTGGAATGTCCCCATTTCTAATTCTGATTTGATGGTATCCCAACCTCAAATCAATTTTGGAAAAGACAGAGGATCCAACGAGTTGATCATATGAATCATTGATCCTGGGGAGCGGATACTTGTGCTTAATGGTGACCAGATTCACTGACCGATAATCCACAACCATCCGTTCCGATCCATTCTTTTTCTTGACGAAGAGAACCGGACAATCCCAAGGAGATGAATTGGGACGGATGAAACCTTTCTTCAAAGCCTAATCGAGTTGGATCTCAAGTTCGGCTAGTTCTAAGGGTGCCATCTTCTAGGGTCTTGTAGCTATTGGGACAGTCCTTGGGATGAGCTCTATCACAAACTCAACATCTCTGACAGGAGGAATTCCTGGAAGTTCTTCTGGAAAGACATCCGGAAAGTCATGAACTACTGGAATATCTTCTAACTCCGGAAGAGGGTTGGCATTGAGGGAATAGAGTTGGCGCTTGGTTGTTCGAGTGGAGACATTACCTATCTCACCCGATGGATGTGTAATTTGAACATTCCTAGTATGAGTATCTATCTTGGCATAGTGGGCTTTCATCCAATCCATGCCTAGAATGATATTGATGTCCGAAGATTTGAGGGCTATCAAAGATGCTAGGAAGACTAATCTATCTACCAAAATCTCATTACCATGTCTCACTCTAGAAGTTTGCACTACTAAAGGAGTAGGCATATCACAAAAAAAACATCTTATGCAACTGTGCATAACTTTCTAAGATGCAGGAATGAGATGCACCAGTATCAAATAGAACAGATGCTGGATGGCTATTGACAAGGAGTGTACCTAGAATAACATCAGGATCCTCAAGAGCTTCCTCAACAGACACATAGTTCACTCGTCCATGAGCAGGAGTTCGATTCACAAAGAAGGCTTTTCCTGGCTTTCCACATCCACCGGGCTTAACATTATTCTGGGGACACTCACAGGAGTGGTGTCCTGGCTCTCCACACTTATAGCAGACCACGGTGGCACGGGGTGCAACACTTCCAGGCAGACCTCCAAATGGTCTGACTGGAGGGTTGGGCTGACCTGGGTGAGGCGCCTGGAAGGATGGCCTCGCATTGTATCTTGGTGGTAGAGTTGCATTGGGCACCCACACCCAGCGTTTGTTGAGGCACATGCCAGATGTGGAGTTGAAGTCACGGTTGTTCTTTATCGTGGCCTCATAATCAGTCTGTCCAGTCTCAGCATTTATAGCCTTGTTGACGAGAGCCTGGAAAGTGGCACACTCATGCAGGCGCAGGTCTCGACGGAGCTCAGGGTTAAGTCCCTTGCAGAACTTGGACTGTTTCTTAGCATCAGTAGAAACTTCCTCAGGAGCGTAGCGAGCAAGGATTCCAAACTCGTGACTATAAGCATCTACTGATAGTCTGCCTTGGGTGAAGGCACATAATTCCTCTCTTTTAGGATCCATCAGCCCTTCCGGGATGTGATGCATACGAAATGCGGCACTAAACTCTGCCCAAGTTGGTGCGGGGCCTGCGGGACGCATGGCTTCAAAATTTTCCCACCACAGATTGGCGGGTCCTTCTAGAAAGTAAGTTGCAAAGGTCACCTTTTTGGCCTCGGATACATTGGCGGCCCGGATCTTGCGATACATGCTAGTCAGCCATTCATCCGCGGCGTGTGGGTCGACCGAATGATGATACTTGGGTGGGCTCAGTCTGATGAAATCACCTAGTGATATGCCATCATTGACGTCATTGCGGGGAGCACGTGTTGTGTTTTGCTTGATTCTTTCTAACAGCCTGTTGGTCTCCCTCTTGTTCCTTTCAGCCTCTAGCATCACTTCCGCCGGAGAAGGCGCATGTGGCAGATCCTCTTGCCTTGGCTGGCTTCCCTAGCCTTGCTCGGGGGCAGGCACAGGGTTATTCCTAGTTGCCACCATCCTGGGAAACAAACCCACAACTTAATCATAGGGGACAACAACTCTAAGACATGAGATAAGGAATGTACTGGACAACATGGCATGTAGGGTAAACACGAATTAACATGGTAAAACAACTGCCATATGAACACCATGACTCATACACACCATGACATAGTTCAGTACGAGCAAGCTGAAATGCAACTATGGAGAGATGACACAACTCATCGGAGGCATTACAAGCTTCCTATACATTATCTATTTACACCTCCGGAACTCAACTCTCGACCTCAATCATATCCCACAAGACACGCAGGACTGTGGCGATACGATGACTACCATACTAGAACTAACATCCACGCACTGAAGCATCTCCGTAGAATGCCTCATACAGGTTACCCCCATGACCCGGGAGCTGAACCTGAGGATCTGGAAACACTCTAGCCTGTGATCCCTGGGAGCCATAAGGACACAAATGTGGCCTTGATCCCCTTGTTGGTGGCAATAGCGCTCCTCAAAGTGGGGTGATGCATCCAACATCGGGCCAGTCTACGTGCGCTGGCAGATGAGTCTGCGATGGGGTCAGCATCTCCAAATCTCCATAGCCTGTCTGCACGATAGGTGCCAACTGCGTCAGGGCTGTCCAAAGACGTGCACGGGTAGCATAAAGCTCCATGCGAAGGGCACGTGCATCACGATCCCTGTTCTCCAACATCTGAGAGGTCACCTGCAGCCTAGGATCCTCATGGGAATGATCATAGTAGGCTGCGCTAAGATAACCATCCTTTCCTCCCATGGAAGCAGGAACATAGCAGAACTCTGTGTTTTGGAGCAGACCATGGTGAAACCTCATGATAGTCAACATGGTGTAGGCGGCCTCCTGAACTGCCATGTCTATGGTAACACCTAATCCATAAGTCCAGTGAAGCGCCTCTACAGCTCCAGGATATGAAGGATAAATCTTGACGGTACACAGATACTGGCTCTGGTTGAAATCTCGATACTGTTCCTCCACTGTGTACTCTGGGTACCAACGGTAGCCAGCCTCCATCATAACTCTAACCAACATGGCCGTGGGACCTGGTACATCGATGCACCTGGTAAGATGGATCACCTGACGGGAAGGACGAGGGGGCATCTGAAACAGAGAATGATGCAAAGACATTAGAGACTCTAGCAGAAATTGGAAAGCACAACGGCTGTAATTGCTCAAAAAGGATTTTGAGACAACTACAAAAGATTGGAAAGGCATAACCAATTGACTTTCTAGACTCAAATCTCTTCTCCATCTGTTTGTCACACCAACAATACTTGAGTAACTACAGTCACTTGCAACTCGTCATCCTAAGCAATAGATGAGAAGCCTAGTTCTTAACCCCGTAGAAAAGATCAGAATGACTCAGAATAGAATAACTTGGGAAGAGGAGTAAAAATAGCCTTACATTCACTTCCACAATCAATTCCCCTACTCTTGTATAGTGTTTCTAGACTCAACTTCGACCGGTTTGGCTTGGTAGTCCTACAGTCACTCAGGCTCTGATACCAACGCTGTCGGGACCCCGATCCTAAGTCATATGAATCCAGACTGTAACATATCACATCACTTTGCGGCCTCACGCACGGTAAGTTCCACGGCTGCAGCCTTACCTTAGCCGGGACCGTTTGCGTCTTTTGGCTCACGTATGTCAACATGTCGCTGGCAATCAAACGACAGAGAACCCGGGCCGACATGACTAGTCATAGAACCCAAGTGGCACATCCGTACGAAAACAGGCATACATAACCCAGCAATGCAGGTGTCGGCCTCAAGCGTGTGTAGATGAGTCATAGCAAGCTACAAGGAGTCCATTACGCCGTGAGACATAAATGCCATCACTTCACGTAGGCGAGTCGTAGCAGGCTACAGGGACTCCATTACACTTCGAGACATTTCCCCGAAGGGATAGACATTGCAGCAAAGAAGGATACATGCCACTCAATCAATGTGTCCGGAGCAGTAGCAAGCTACCATGGCTCGGTGGAAGTACAAAGAGGTAGTTTCCCGTAAAGAGTACTACTAAAGGCACACAACTAGGTGTCGGATCCCATACATACCGTTGCACCTCACACGTACGCACGACATGCCCGATATGCATAGATACAACCATAACATCACAACATTACCATACAACAACATGACTTTTATTTAAGAGGCTCAGACGAGCCTTGCATAATATGTTCTTACAGATAGGGGTCACATGACCCGACACCAAGGTCATACAAACAAGTTCATACAAACCAAGCGGAAACAGAAAGCTGTCTGAGTACAGACAGACGAAAGGGGTAAAAAGGCACATGGCCTAACTATCTATAGCCCGACACAGGCGTAAGGTCGTAGCTGGGACACCAGCTATTCGGCATCGTTGACATCTAGAAAGAACACACCCGAAGGGTCCTGGGTCTCATCTGCAACATTTATTAAGCAAACATGAATACAAATGTACTCAGCAAGTCTTTAAAACAGACCTAGGCTAATTATGCTAATGTATCAACAAAGGGGGAGGTGGAATTTATGCAGCAATGCCAGCTTTGACCCATGGCTAACCAACACTACTCAATTTTAACTCTTTTAGCAATACACCACCATGGATTCAGTTCCCTCTCCAGGGAGAGTGCCATCTATGGTACTCACACTTGTCTTGATATTTTTATGAGTGTCCATTTGATTATCTATGAACAACATAAGTTTTCCAAGTAGCCCATATCCGAGGACACGGCTATTCGAATAGTTTCATACCCTGCAGGGGTGTAATTCTTCACACACGCTCTTGCCACTTATCGCTCAGTGCTCATAAAACCATGCACCTCGGAAACCTTCAAGCGGAAGCCCAGCGAGGGAGTCAGCCACGACCATCAATCACATAAGACCTCTAGTCTAGGCTATCACCTATTTGAGACTGAACCCGCACGGAAGTCCGACCGAAGTTTCCGCTACGGCCCCAAACGATGTGCGTAGTGTTCCCAAGCCCACCATTCAGGTGAGCCTTGGTACACCGTCCCACTGCCTACCGCGTCATAACCCACCCCTAGGGTCTGCACTACGCATGGCCTCCAGCATGCTAAAAACACCAGAAACTACTTGCAACTCCTGGACTCAGGACTAAGCATAGCAAGCATAGCAGGCAAGGTAAGCTAAACATATCATGGCACAAGCATCTACCACGTATGCTAGGTTGCAAGGTTTAGCTATTTACTGTGACAATAAAAGGTCATGCAGCAGAATAGGATCATCTATCGTGTATGACTGACATGTGATCAATTGTCCTAATGCAATAAACAAGAGCAGGAGCGAGAGAGTGGGATATTATCGGAATGATCAAAGGGGTTGTTTGCCTTGCTGGGTTGCAAGAAGGTTCTCTCCTTCGTCGGGATACTCGAGGGTATCCTCAGGAGCAGGGCCTACCGCAATGCAAATAAGAAACAATCAACACACGCAAGTGCAACAATATGATGCATGATCATGGCATGATAGCATGTATGGATGAGCTAATGCAACTAGTGTTCATGTTGATTTGAAATGAATTTGAATATAGGTTCAAAATTGTTCTTCATTTCAAATATCAAATACTAACCTATTAGTAAATGTCAACGTTCACCTATTTAGATTGCTCTAACATGCATGACAATAGCACCATTGGATTCATTGGATTTTTCTGATAAATTTTCATATATAAATTATTTTCATCTCACTTAAAAATTAATTTATATGATTTTTTGATGTTTTAAACAATTTCTGGAATTATTTTTAAACTAGAAATTGCTTTTATTGCATCAACATGACATCATTGTGACGTCAGCTGGTCAGCTGACTCGGCCAGAGTCAAACCTGACATGTGGGGCCACATGTCAGTGACTCAGACACTTAACTAACTAATTAAAACTAAATCTAACTAATTAACAGAAACTGGGCCCACTTCTTAGTGTCAGATTACGTTAATTAAATTAATTAATTAATTTCTTAATTGCATTTGACTGTCAGGGCATGGCCCCACCTGCCAGTGACTCAGGGGGTCAAACCCCGTGGTCAACTCCGGCAAGACCCACCGCTGTTGAGCCGCCGGTGGCTCTAGAGATGGCGGAGTGGTTCGGGATCCCTCCTCCGGCGACCAAATGGACGACAGAGGGAACCAAACGACTGAGCACACATGCGTGCATCCATTCCGACCCCTCCCAGGAGCTAAGATGGTCGGAACCGACACCGGCGTCAAGCTTGGTGGTTGCCGGAGCTCGTACGAGCACGGGCTCGTCGAGCCAGAGCTCAAACGAGGCACCTAAAGCCTGCTAGGGCTGCCTGGGAACATTCTGAGCACGACTGCGTGCTCAGATGCTAGCTTGGGCCGCTACAACGGCGGCCACGTCCTCGCCGGCGGCGAGAAGCTTTTGGGCTTAGAGGATCTCGGCAGTAGAGGGCTCATTCGAAGGGGGAAAGAGGCGGAAAAGATCGAGGGGCTCACGGCGGTCACAGAGACGTCGAGAATGGGCTCGAGGTGGGCCTAGAGCAGCAGCGAGATCCACTTGATTTCTGGCGGCCGGAGGTTGAAGACGACGTGAAGACAGCGATGGGGAGCTCCTGGCGGTGCACAGCTCGGTGAGGAGGAAGTGGGGAGCTAGGCGGATCGATTGGGGGGCTCAAGGGCGAGGGGGAGCGGCTAACGCGATGGCAGCGAGCTCGAGCAGGGCTCGGCCATGGCGAAGAAGAGAAGGGGGAGGAAGAGAGGCGGGAAAGAGAGAGATAGGGAGCAATGGGGACGGCTCTCAGAGCTTATCCTCGTCGCGTTGGCAAGGAGGAAACAGGCAGGCAGCTACCGGCGTGGAGGCACGGCAGCGCGCGCGCTCCGGCTACGCGCTGGTACTCCTAGCCGCCAGGAGGACGATGACCTCCCTGGGCCAGGTGGGCTGGCCTGGCCTGGGCCTTTTCTTCTTTTTCTTTTTATTTCTTTCTGTTTTCATATTCTGACATTTGTTTATTTTCTTTTCAGGTACAAAATAACTTTGCAAAATATCCCAAGTATTTTCTATAATGAAGTTTGAATATTTCAAACTTGTCTAAAAAGTTTGAGGATATTTTGAAAACAAAAATAATTATAGTGGTTTATTTAATTATTTCAGGAGCTTTATCATTTATTTTAAATTGTTTTGATTGTTCAAATAATTAAAATGATCTCTGTTATAATCATGTCCAAATTTACTAGACATAGCGAACATTTTTAGTGGGCATTTTGGATATGTTGAATTTTCACCAAGTTTGAATTGTTTGGATTCAAAGTGAGCTTGGGGTTTCTTTTTGTTCCCCATTTCATGTTGATGCAAATAGATGAAACTTGATTCAAGCACATGCTATCCTAGGACATCTTGCTAGGGATGTGACAGCAGCCTTGGCGGCTTCAGCGGCCACGCTCTTGGCCGCTTCCTCAGTGGTGATCACTTCGGCCTCGGCGGCGGCATCGCTGGCGGTCTCCTCAATGAAGGTATCAACGTCCATTCTCTCCATTAAGGGTATGTTTGAAGGCCAAGAAATCAAACCAAACGAGTTTCAGATAGAAGTTGAATAATACAAAAAAAGAGAGATGAACATAAGAAAGAGTACCTGCACTGACGACGGTTACCGGCAAAGACTTGCCGGTGCTCGTGCTTGTTGGCTCTCCCTCGTCGCGACAAAGCACGATGGAGGAACTCCTCACCGGGGATCCACCTCTGTGTGGCGTAGATGATGGAGGCGGCATGTCTGGGACGGCCTCTGATTGTTCTCCTTGTCGCCGCCCTCCTCCTGCACGTCTGGATATGTCAGCAGCAAAGATACACACCCCAACACTTGCCAGTGGGAAGTGAGTAATGGGCTCACGCTGGTGGCTTGAGAGCACAACATCCTTCCTTGGTGGTTTTGATAATTCACGACAACATACATTGTCTCTTGGACTAACACCTCTATCTAGTGTATTTCAGATAATAGTCCATAGAGAGCTGGGCTGACAAAAGGATTGTGGAGATTGTGGAATTACCCCAAGATTCAAGGAAATAGGTTGGCGAAGCTTCAAGCAAGAGGACTCTACATTTTACATTTGTGAGAAATCACTTTGAGTCCATAGGAAAGCCAATACTATTAAAAGGGAGTAAGTTTTTGTTTGGGAACAAAATGCTCATACGTGCACAAGTGATAGTCACCAAAAACATCCACAAGCTCTCCCACCAAAGTCTGTCTCCAGCCAAACGTGCAATATCTATACAACCAACAATCCTACCCCGGTGCCACCGATTCCTAATGCTAGACAGACTCAGCCAAACCCTAGCCACTTTGGTGCAGCCGACACTGCTTTCGGTGCCACCAAGTTGGATTGCCAACTTTCTGTTACGCAAGTTCACACTTTCGGTTCGCCCGAGAATGTTGAATCGGCATCACCGAGTTTGGCATTTCTAACCGTTGGTCACCTTGTCGGTGCAACCGAGATTTCTAAATCGGTCTCACCGAGATTCAAAAGTTGCCACCTTTGGATCACTTCGGTACCACCGAGATTAACATATCGGTGTCACCGAGTTTGTCATTTTGTGTGTAATGATTGGTTTTTTGGGGATGCCTATATATACCCCTTCACCACCACCCACTCGATAGAAAAGCACTCAGAACTATTCCATACCTATCCTACTCAGTTTTCTGAGAGGGAACCACCTACCCTTGTGTTGAGGTCAAGATCTTCCACTCCAGCCATATGGATCTTGATTTCTAGCCTCCCCAAGTTGCTTTCCGCCAATCCCATCTCTTCTACCAAGCCAAATCTATGAGAGAGTGATTGTGTATTGAGGAGTCTATCATCTTGCAGCACAAGAGCAAGGAGTTCATCACCATTACCGAGCCTATTACCTTTTGGAGGGTGGTGCCTCCTAGATTGGTTAGGTGTCGCTTTGGAGACTCCTACTTCGTGTTGTGGAGTGAACCAAGAAGGTTGTAAGGGCAAGGATATCGCCTACTTTGTGAAGATCTACCCATAGTGAGGCTAGTCCCTCATGGACGGAAGCCGTATGGAATATTCAAGGTTGCTACTTCGTGGACCCTTGTGGGTGGAGCCCTCTGTGGACTCTCGTGACCGTTACCCTCTGTGGGCTGAAGACTCCATAAACGTGGACGTACGATAGCACCACCTATCGGAACAACAGGAAAAATCCTTGCGTCTCCTATTGCATTTGATCTTCCTATCCAATCCCTTTACTTACATGTCCAATGTCTGTACTTTCCGCTGCCATATTTGTAGACATGCATGTGTAGGGCTGGTCGATTTACTAGACTTGCTAAAATAGTTAAAATCTGCCAACCAATTAACTTGGGAAAAGGTTAGGTTTTAAATTCCTTCTAGTAGTCTATTCACCCCCTCTAGAAACTCTTCTATCGATCCTACAAGTGGTATAAGAGCTTTTGTCTCCATTGCTTTGGTTTAATCACCGTGGAGGAAGATGAAAGTGTCTAGTATAGAGAGTTTGAGTTGTAGAGTGCCCATTCTTGATGGAGAGTACTATAGTCAATGGAAGGATGCCATGATTGATCTGTTTGATAAATTCCATTTAACAAAATATATTGAAAACCCTTGTGTGCTCCCTATTGATGAATTGCATCCCACAGACGAAGAGGTTATTAACATGCTTGGTAACCTAAGAATTGTCAATCTTATTGTTAGAGGTTTACCAAGATTCGTGCTTTCTCACTTGAAGCACTTTGCATGTGCCTATACCTTGTGGATTGATTTAGAGAAACGATATCCAAATCTTTCATTAGGAAATCTTGATGAAATTCTTCATAAAACTGTTGCTTTTCACAAAATGAAGCCTAGTGATCCAAACTTTGATAAATGCCTATTTGAGCTCCATGATCTTATGCGTGCTAAAGGAGATGTCACCACCATCAACAACATTATCTTTGAAGCCATTCACATTCATAAACTTGAACATTGTCATGATCACTATTCTAAAGAATCCCTTGTTCTTTATGACCAGGATTTCCCACTTGATGATGACAATGTGGAACATGGCTACTATGAAGAAGATGAGTTATTCGACATCGAGCATGAGAAGATCATGAAGAATCTGAGTCTTATAGCAAACTTTAAGGATTACATGTCCGAAGAAGAAGAGTGGATTCTTGACAACGGATGTATGGATCATATGACTGGTGATAAAGACATGTTTCAAGAGATCACGCCTAATCAAGATCCTCGATGATACGTGACCTTTGTTGACAACTTTACGGGTAAGGTACTTGGCCTTGGTAAGGTGGCCATATCCCATCATAGCTCTATTCACACTGTTATGCTTGTTGAATCCCTTGGCTACAATCTTCTTTCCGTATCTAGACATGCCGACTTCGGTTTCAATGTGTTATTCATGAAAGTAGATTGCCAAGTGTTTCTTCAAGATAATCATAAAATGGTCTTCACGGTTTGCCGTAGAGGTGATCTATACATTGTTGATTTCACTAAAATATCCAAACCTCACACTTTCTTAATTGCAAAATCCTCTAAAGGTTGGCTTTGGCATAGAAGACTTGGACATGTAGGCATGCGAAATCTCGATAAGCTAATCAAAGGTGATCATATACTTGGTGTTAAAGATGTTATCTTTGACAAAGATAGACTTTGTAGTAATTTTTCAGCTAGAAAGCAAGTAGGTGGAAGCCATCCCATTAAGAATATCATGACTAATAGGAGACCACTCGAGTTACTTCACATGGATCTTTCTGGTCGCAATGCTTACAAGAGTCTCGGTGGTAATTCCTATGGTCTAGTTATAGTTGATGATTTTTCCAGATTTATGTGGGTATTCTATCTTGATGATAACTCACAGGTTCAAAAGATCTTGAAGAACTCCGCTCGCAAAGCGCAAAATCAGTTTGAAGTGAAGATCAAGAAAGTTCGGAGTGATAACGGATCAGAGTTCAAGAACACCCATGTGGATACCTTTCTTGACGAAGAAGGTGTCTCACATGAGTTCTCGGCTACGTACACACCTCAGAAAAATGGAGTTGTTGAGAGGAAGAACCAAACGCTCTGTCACAACCCTAGTAAGCGTCCTAGGCTAGCAATGTGTTTGCATCATCATCATCATCATCGCATCAATGTGAAATGGGGAGAAAGAAAAGAAACCCCAAGCACTTCTTTTTAGAAAATCCTTGGATCTTTTTGAAAAGCTATTTGGACCTGCACAGAAAATCAAACAAATGTCAGAAAATATAAAACAGAAAGAAAAAAAGGAGAGAGAGAAAGACTTACCTGTGGCCCAGCACTATAGCAGGCCCGGCCCTGGACGAACCGATGCTAGTCGTCGTCCTCCTCGCGCCAGAAGGACGCCGGGCGCATGGGCGCCGCGCGCCGGCCACCTCCTCCCTGCCTCGCTCCTTGCTGGAGGGCTGGGAGTGAGCCAGCGCGAAGCACCTCGCTGCCGTGCCCCTTCTCCTCTCTCCCTCCCGCGAGCACTCTCCCTCTCTCGAGCTTTCTCCCCCTCGGACCCGCCATGGCCGCGCAGCTCCTTGCCGTCGTGCCGCCGTTCTAGCCACCCCTGAGCCCCCCTGACCCAACCAGCAGCTCCGCCCTGAGCCCCTGAAGCCCCTCGACGGAGGAATCGAGCCGGGAGCCCTCTGCTTCGGCGTCATTGCCGTATCCCCTCCGCCGGTCACCGTCGGTCCTCGTCGTCGTTTGGAGCCGTCCGGTCATCCCCGAGCCCGCCGGCCGGTCCGTCCGACTCCCTGTGAGCTTCCCGTCCTTCTCCCCCTCTCCCAATGGTCCTCCTCGACTCCTCGCCGCTAACCTCGCCGTTGTCGAGCTCCGGTCGCCGCCAAAGTCGTCGTGGCCATCGACTCCGGTGACCCTGCGTCCTCACATTGCCCTAGGTGGATGCGCGTGAGCCTTAGCTGTCCGTAGGTGCCCTCCGCCGCTCAAACGGTCGCCGGAGGAAGATTTCCGGCGACCCCCACCATCTCGGCTCGCCGCCGGCGGCCTCCCTCCGGCAAGTGCCAGCGTGGCGACGTCAGTAGTGACTAATGACCGTGCTAACTAACCCCCTAGACGCTAACAGTGGGCCCTGGCCCAAGTCAAACCTCGGGTCAACTCGGAATTAACCCCTCAGTCACTGACTACAGGGGCCCACCTGCCAGTGACACTAGCCAGTCCTGAGAGGTTGACAGGCGGGTCCCACTGGTCAGGTTTGACCTGGACCTGGCCCTGTTGACTGCTGACGCAAGCATGACATCAGGCTGACGCATTAAATCATTTTCTTAATAAAAATAATTCCAGAAAATGTTTAAAACTTTGAAAAATCATATAAAATAATCTGTAAGTCAGATGGAAATAATTTATATATGAAAATTGATCAGAAAAATTCAATGAATCCAATGGTGCTATTATCATGCATGTTAGAGCAATATAAATAGGGGAACATGGATATTTGACATTAGGTTAATATTTGGAATTTGAAAGGAAAACAACTTTGAACCTATATTCAAACCTGATTTGAATTAACATGATCACTATTCACATTAGTTCACCCATGAATATTACTATGCCATGATCATGCATCATATTGTTGCACCTGCTTGTATTGAATGCCTTTATCTGTGTTGCGGTAGGTCCTAATCCGGAAGATTCCAATCCGTATCCCGACGAAGGAGAGAACCCCTTCGCCTCCCAGCAAGGCAAGCAACCCCATTGATCATTCCGATAACATCCCATTCTCTCGCTCCTGCTCTTGTTTATTGCATTAGGACAAACGATCACATGGCAGTCATACGCGGTAGATGATCCTATTCTTATGCATGACCTAATCTTGTCACAGTAAATAGCTAAACCTTGCAACCTAGCATACCTGGTAGATGCTTGTGCCATGATGTGCTTAGCTTATTTTGCCTGCTATGCTTGCTATGCTTAGAGTTGTGTCAGGTCTGTTTCATCTGGGTGATGAACTCAGTGAAATAGTGTCGTCCAATGTGATGAGCTCATAATGAATTCGATTTGGTAAAGGTAGCGATGAGAGGCTATGGAGGAGTACATAGTGGGTTGTCTCATTGGGACCGTTCTTAGGAACTGGGTTCCGTGTTTGTGATCCAAGACTAGTTACTACCACACATTGGGTTTCGGCAACTCGACCCCTCTTGACTTATCAATCGCTTAGTCTTTGGTCCAGGTATTGCAAGTAGTTTCTGGTGTTTATAGCATGCCGGAGGCCGTGCGTAGCGCTGACGCTCGGGGTGGGTTACGACGCGGTAGGCAGTGGCACGGTGTACCAAGGGTCACCCGAATGGTGGGCTTGGGAACCCTGCGCACATCGTTTGGGACCGTAGTGGAAACTTCGGCCGGACTTCCGTGCGGGTTCAGTCTCAAATAGGCGATAGCCTGGACTAGAGGTCTTATGTGATTGACGGTCGTGGCTGACTCCCTCGCTGGGCATCCGTTTGAAGGTTGTCGAGGTGCATGGTTTATGGCACACAGCGATAAGTGGCGAGAGCGTGTGTGAAGAAGTACACCCCTGCAGGGTATGAAGCTATTCGAATAGTCGCGTCCTCGGATATGGACTACTTGGAGAACTTATGTCGTTCATAGATAATCAAATGGATAGTTCTAAAAATATAAAGACAAGTGTGAGTACCGTGGATGGCACTCTTCCGGAAGGGAAAGGTAAATCCATGGTGGTGTATTGTGATGGAGATAGTGGACTCGTGCGCGAGAACCAAAATTGTAACAAAGAGTTTAAAATTGAGTAGTGTAGGTTAGCCATGAGTCGAAGCTGGCATTCCTGCATGAACTCCACCACCCCCTTTAGTGATACATGAGCATAAATAGACTAGGTATGTTTTAAAGACATGCTGAGTACGATTGTACTCATCCTTGCTTAATTAATGTTGTAGAAGAGAACCAAGACCCATCAGGTGGGTTCTATCTAGACGTTGACGATGCCGAATAGCTGGTGTCCCAGCTGCGATCTTGCCCATGTGGTGGGATGTAGATTGTCAGGCCGTGTGCCTCTTTTCTATTTCGCCGTCTGTACTCGGACAACTTAAGTTTCTGCTGGCTTGTATGATTTTATTTGTATGACTTGAGTGTCGGGTCATGTGACCCCTATCTGTAAGAACATATTATGCAAGGCTCATCTGAGTCTCTTAAATAAAAGTTATGTTGTTGTATGGTTATGTTGTGATGCCATAGTTGTATCTATGCATATCGGTCATGTCGTGCGTACGTGTGACGTGCAACGGTATGTATGGGATCCGACACCTAGTCATGTGCCTTTAGTAGTACTCTTTACAGGAAACTGCCTCTTTGTGGTTCCACCGAGCCATGGTAGCTTGCTACTACTCCGAACACATTGATTGACCGACATGTATCCTTCTTTGCTGCTATGTCTGTCCCTTCAGGGAAATGTCTCGCAGTGTAATGGAGTCCACGTAGCCTGCTACGACTCGTCTACGTGCAGTGATGACATTCGTGTCTCACGACGTAATGGAGTCCTTGTAGCTTGCTATGACTCGTCTACATACGCTTGAGGCCGACACCTGCAATGCTGGGTTATGTATGCCTATTTCCATACGGATGTGACACTTGGGTTCTATGACTAGTCATGTCGGCCCGGGTTCTTTGTTGTGTGATTGCCAGCGACATGTTCACATACGTGAGCCAAAAGACGCAAACGGTCCTGGCCAAGGTAAGGCTGCAGTCATGGGGCTACCGTGCGTGAGGCCGCAAAGTGATGTGACTTGTTACAATATGGAATCATATGACTTAGGATCGGGGACCCGACAGCGTTGGTATCAGAGCCTGACTGACTGTAGGACTACCAAGCGAAACCTGTCGAAGTTGAGTCTAGAAACACTATAGTTAAGTAGGGGAATTGATTGTGGAAGGGAACGTAAGGCTCTTTTTACTCCTCTTCCCAAGTTATTCCATGCTGGATCATTCTCATCTTTTCTACGGGGATAGGAACTATGAATTCTCATCTATTGCTTAGGATGACGAGTTACTAGCCATGGACCAATAGCTAGCTTGTTTGTAAGTGAGTGCGGTTATTCAAGTATTGTTGGTGTGACAAACAGATGGAGAAGAGATTTGAGTTTAGATAGTCGAGTGGTTATGCCTTTCCAATCTCTTTTTTAATTGTCTCAAAAAATTTCTTGAGCAATTACAACCGTTATGCTGTACAATTTCTGCTAGGATCTCTAATGTCTTTGCATCATTTTCTGTTTCAGATGCCCTCTCGTCCTTTCTGTCAGGTGGTCCGTCTGACCAGGTGCATCTCGATGTGTCGGGTCACACGGCCATGTTGGTTAGAGTGATGATGGAGGCTGGATATCGTTGGTACCCAAAGTACACAGTGGAGGAGCAGTATCAAGATTTCAACCAGAGTCAGTATTTGTGTACCGTTCAGATATATCCCTCATATCCTGGAGTTGCAGAGCCGCTTCATTGGACTCATGGATTGGGACTTACCATAGATATGGCAGTTCAGGAAGCCGCCTACACTATGCTGACTATTATGAGGTTTCACCATGGTTTGCTATAGAACAAGGAGTTCTGCTATGTTCCTGCTTCCATGGGAGGAGAGGATGGATATCTTAGTGCAGCCTACTTTGATCATTCTCATGAGGACCCTAGGCTGCAGGTGACCGCTCAGATGTTGGAGAACAGGGATCGTGATGCACGTGCCCTTCGCATGGAGCTTTATGCTACCCGTGCCCGTCTTTGGACAGCCTTCACGTAGTTGGCACCTGTCATGCAGACAGGCTACGGAGATTTGGAGATGCTGACCCCATCACGGACTCATTAGCCAGCACACGTAGACTAGCCTGATGTTGGAGGCATCACCCCTCTTTGAGGACCGCTGTTGCCGCCGACAAGGGGACCAAGGCCACATCCGTATCCTTATGGTTTCCAGGGATCCCAGGCTAGAGTGTTTCAAGATCCTTAGGTTCAGCTCCAAGGTCATAGGGGTAACCTATACGAGGCATTCTACGGTGATGTTTGAGTGTGTGGATGTTAGTCCTAGTATGGTAGTAGTCGTATCGCCACAGTCCTATGTATCTGGTGGGATATGACTAAGGTCGAGAGTTCAGTTCCGGAGGTGTAGATAGATAATGTATAGGAAGCTTGTAATGCCTCCAATGAGTTGTGCCATCTCTCTGTAGTTGTTTTCAGCTTGGGCTTGTACTGAAATAAGTCATGGTATGTATGAAACCTAATGTTCATATGGTAGTTGCCTTTGTTGGGGAACGTCGCATAGGAAACAAAAAATTTCCTACGCACACGCAAACCTATCCATGGTGATGAGCATCTATGAGAGGGAGAGTGGATCTACGTACCCTTGTAGATCGCTAAGCGGGAAGCGTTAAGAAACGCGGTTGGTGTAGTCGAACTTCTTCGCGATCCAAATCGCCGAGCGTCCCGCGATCCAATCACGAACCGTCCCGCGAACACATCATGATCCGTCCCACGAACTCATCACGATCCGTCTCACGATCTTGATCACGATCTATCCCGTGAACTCATCACAATCCGTTCCGTGATCACATCATGAACCGTCTCGCGATCTCGATCGTGGTCCTTCCGATCTAGCGCCGAACGGACGGCACCTCCGCGTTCAGCACACATGCAGCTTGATGACGATCTCCACCATCTCGATCCAGCGAGAGGAGGTGGAGAGGAGAGAGAGTTCACCGGCAGCATGATAGCGCTCCGGTGATGGTGGTGGAGCAATTCCGGCAGGGCTTCGCCTAAGCGCTGCAGAAAACCGATCAAGAGGAGAAACTATGCACCGGTGGAACGGGTAGCACGTGGCCGGAAATTCTGTCCAAAAACCACCCAATCCACTAGTATATAAAGGAGGAGAGGATAGGAGAGGCAGCCAAGGCCTTTGGGTCGGCCAAAATAGGAGGTGGGAAGCAATCCTACTTCACCTCCAATCCTAGTTGGAGTAGGATTGCCTCCTATTGGCTGATTTTCCACTTTTTGCTTTAGGACTTTCTCTCCTGCGCCATGGGCCTTTGTGGCTGTTTTCCCAGCCCACTAAGGGCTGGTTATTATTCTCCCACATCCCATGGACCTCTTGTGGTTGAAATACCCCTCCCAGAGGCCTCCCGGTACACTACCGGCACTCCCGGTACACTACCGGCACTCGCGGTACACTACCGATGAGCCCAAAACTTTTCCGGAAACCAAACTGGGACTTCCTATATATGAATCTTTTCCTCGGGACCATTCCAGAGCTCCTCGTGACGTCCGGGATCTCATCGGGGACTCCTAACAACCTTCGGTCACCACCATACATAACTCTACACTACCGAAACGTCACCGAACCTTAAGTGTGCAGACCCTGCGGGTTCGAGAACTATGTAGACATGACCGAGACACCTCTACGGTCAATAACCAATGGCGGTACCTAGACGTCCACATTGGTTCCTACATATTCTACGAACATCTTTATCGGTCGAACCTCTATGTCAAGGATTTAGTTAATCCCGTATAACGTTCCCTTTGTTCTTTGGTATGTTACTTGCCCGAGATTCGATCGTCGGTATCTCCATACCTAGTTCAACCTCGTTACCGGCAAGTCTCTTTACTCGTTCCGTAATACAAGATGCCGCAACTAAAAATTAGTCACATTACTTGCAAGGCTTATTGTGATGTTGCATTACCGAGTGGGCCCCGAGATACCTCTCCGTCACACAGAGTAACAAATCCCAGTCTCGATCCATGCCAACTCAATAGACACCATCGGAGATACCTGTAGAGCACCTTTATAGTCACCCAATTACGTTGCGACGTTTGATACACACAAGGCACTCCTCCGATATCTGTGAGTTGCATGATCTCATGGTCATAGGAACACATACTTGACACGCGGAAAACAGTAGCAATAAACTGACACGATCATATGCTATGTTTGCAGTTTGGGTCTTGTCCATCACATCATTCTCCTAATGATGTCACCCCGTTATCAAATGACATCTCATGTCCATGGCTAGGAAACCTTAACCATCTTTTGATCAGCGAGCTAGTCTATTAGAGGCATACTAGGGACATGGTTTTGTCTATGTATCCACACATGCATCTAAGTCTTCGATCAATACAATTATAGCATGGATAATAAACGATTATCATGAACAAGGAAATATGATAATAACTAATTTGTTATTGCCTCTAGGGCATATTTCCATCAGTCTCCCACTTGCACTAGAGTCAATAATCTAGTTCACATCACCATGTGATTTGCATTCTTATGAATCTAACACCCAATGATTTCTGGGGCTCGATCATGCTTTGCATGTGAGAGAGGTCTTATAGTCAACGGGTCTGCGATATTCAAATCCATGTGTACTTTGGAAATCTCTATGTCAAACCGTAGACACTGCTACCACACTCCACTTGGTACTATTTCCAAATGGCTGCTCCACTATACGTATCCAGATTGCTACTACTAGTCATCCGGATAGGTGTTAAAGTTTGCATCAACGTAACTCTTTATCGACGAACTCTTTATCACCTCCATAATCAAGAAACATTTCCTTAGTCCTCTGGTTACTAAGGATAATTCTGACCACTGTCCAGTGATCCACTCCTGGACCACTCTTGTACCCCTTGACAAACTCATGGAAAGGCACACACAGGTGCGGTACAGAACATGACATAATATAGAGCCTATGGCTAAGGCATAAGGGATGACGTTCGTCCTTTCTCTTTCTTCTACCGTTGTCGAGCTTTGAGTCTCACTCAACTTCACACCTTACAAATCAGACGAGAACTATTTCTCTGGCTAATCCATTTTGAACTCTTTCAAAATCTTGTCAAGGTATGCACTCATTGAAAGTCTCATCAAGCATCTTGATCTATCTCTATAGATTTTGATGCTCAACAATTAGGTAGCTTTATCCAGGTCTTCCTTTGAAAAACACTTTTCAAACAACCGTTTCATGCTTTCCAGAAACTCTACATTATTTCTGATCAACAATATGTCATCCACATATACTTATTAGAAATTCTATAGTGCTCCCACTCACTTTATTGCAAATACACGTTTCTCGTAAACTTTGTATAAACATCAAAAAATTTGATCACCTCATCAAAGCGTATATTCCAACTCCGAGATGCTTGCTTAAGTCCATGGAAGGATCACCGAAGCTTGCACACCTTTTAGCATCCTTAGGCCTGACAAAACCTTCTGGTTGTATCACATACAACCTTTCCTCAAGTAAACCGTTAAGGAAACGATGTTTTGACATCCATCTGCCACATTTCATAATTGAAAACACAGCAACTGCTAACATAATTCCAACAAACTTTAGCACCACTACGAGTGAGAAAGTCTCATCGTAGTCAACTCCTTGAACTTGTCACAAGCATATTTGCAACAAGTCGAGCTTTACAAATAGTGACATTCACCATCAGTGTCTGTCTTCATTTTAAAGATCCATTTGTACTCAACGACCTGCCATCCACCGAGCAAGTCTACCAAAGTCTAGACTTTGTTTTCATACATGGATCCTATCTCGGATTTCATGGCCTCCAACGATTTGTTAGAATCCGGGCCCATCATCGCTTCTCCATAGCTCGTAGGTTCATCATTGTCCAACAACATGACCTCCAAGACAGGGTTGTCGTACCACTTAGGAGCAGTAAACATCCTTGTCGACCAACAATGTTTGATAGTAACTTGATCCTGAAGCTTCATGATCATCATCATTAACTTCCTCTTCAACTAACATAGGCTTCACAGAAACATCTTTCTGCGCTGCGCTACTCTCTGGTTGAACAAACGTTTAACAACCTCATCAAGTTCTATCTTCCTCCCACTCAATTCTTTCGAGAGAAACATTGTAGCGACCCGACCTGAAAGGTCGAATCTTCGGTGTTTCCGTACCATCCCAAGATCATGCTGGTACACACACGGTACATCAATGTATATATCAAAGGGAAATCACACAGTATTATATTAATCGAAATCTCATTTCGAGTCCTTTATTACAATAAAGATTACAATAAAGTGGCCAAAGGCCAACTCATGAGAATATCTAAATCTTGCGGAAGCGTCGAAGGTAGATGAGTCCATCCGACTCCAAGGGCATCTCACTGAGCATAGAACGCGTCCTCACTCCTGGTCGGAAAAGTACTCTGCAACATGATACGTTGCAGCCTTGTAGGTTAGCATATGGAATATGCCGGCAAAGTCACAAGACAGGGGTGAAAAGTTAAACATCTAGTATATATGCATATATGGCAGGTGGGGTGGTAAGTTTTTGCGTAAAGACAAGTTTTTCCTACATCCAGAGAGGGGCTAAGCAAAAATATGACTAAGTTGGTTGATTAATGAGATGGTTCCACCAACCAATTCTCATACCCAAAATTTTTAATACCCACATCATCATATTAATTGTGTTGAGTGTTCCGGAAGTTCCAATTCCTTTGGCTCAAGTCGTCCATGACCGTGGACACGGCTAATCGATTAGGTTTGAGTACTCTGCAGAGTTTTGCACACGTTCCCCACAAGATTTGGTCTCCTCCGTTTGATTTCTCGCACTTCAGGGTGTTTGAGAAACGGATGACCAAAACATGGTCTTCCAAAGGGTTTCCCTGCGACTCTGTCGGTGCCCATCCTTTCCTACCGTTCTTCTACCTCTCGTAGCACCGCCTGTCTAGGGTCACCACGATATCCAACCAAGCCAGAGCCCATAATGACTTGTGGCTGTGCAGGTAAGCCTTGGGTTTTGAAGCACCCATCCATCTCTTTGTGCCTGGGTGGACCTTTCCGCGTGAATACTGGCCATCTCCAGCATCACCTAGGCTAACCACTGGTTTCTCCAGGGCGCCGTTCAACCATCATCCACCCAGAGGTATGTTGAAAACTCGGAGTCTTGAAAATCTTGATCTTTATGTAGGTCTTGAAATTATTAACTCTCTCAACTCTCATGATTCTCACAACCAACCCCGTCTACTAATAGCATAGCAAAAGTAAAACAACGTTTCCCGGGGCCAATGTTGTCAAAGGGGTTGAGAGGGATACCTACCACATGATACTACTACAATGTAACCAAGTTTCCAACTAACCTATCTTGCATGCAATTGGGGTGATGGTAGAACTACTGCATATAAAACTTGGGTAAAACATGGTCAAGGTGACTTGCCTGATTGATGATCTTCGTACGTGAGTGACTCTAAGTAACAAGCTTCGCACTCCGGATAATCTAACGAAGCAATAAGCACTCGAATAAGCTTACAACCAAGATAATAACTCACAACATTCAGCAAAGAAGTATTAAACAATCAAGGCAAACAATGCACAAAATCTTTAGCAAGTAAAACACACAAGGTTTTGTTTTCAAAAGGTGAGGGGTGAAAACACTAATGACATAATGAATCCATTTGTATTATCCAAACAATAGTTGACAGCAAGAACAACAATAGAATATTTTATTAATAAACATAATAAAATCAATTGAAGTTTGTTGGGAAAACTTTAGTAGAGTTTATAAAAGTTTTGATAACACTATATGAATCAACTATAGTTATACTAGCAAAAGAATGAAAACTAAACTTATTATTTATTTGTAAAACATGTTCTTAACAGGAAAGAATTTACAAATAAACTTGTTTTAGAAAACAAAGTTAAATTATATAAAACTTTGTTGAAAACAAAACTATTACTAACTAGTGGTTTTAATCAAAATAAACCTATTTGAAAATAAGTTGTGATTCCTATGTTAAATAAAATTAAACTAAGCAAATTTATATTTTTTATTAACAGTAAGTTAAAACACTAAATGTTTACTAACAGAACCTAATAAACAAATAAAACCAAATTGTAAAACAAACTAATTAAAATTGAGTTTATAAAACTATATTATAATACTAAGCAGATTCTGTTTTTGGTTAAAACATTAATCAAATTAAACCTAAAAAATCCTCAAACTAAGCATGAAGGTAGTCCTAACTAATACCAAACAGTAGCAAAAAGTTTCATGTGAAAAACTATTTTCAAACTCCAGTTATTCAGATTTGAAGATTTTGAGCAAATTTGATTAAATTCAAATTTTATGGTTCAAATTTGAAATTTAAAAATACAGGGTGAAACTATATGAAAAATGTGAGCTATTGCAAAAAGAATCAACTCAAAACTCTAAACAGATTAAAAGATATAGCTAAAACAAATTTTGAAAACATTCTGTTAATTAAAACAAAAACAGAAAAAGAAAAAAAGGATTTGCGACGGTCAGGGGGCTATGTGGCGCTGTCCGATTGGCTAAGGGGGGTGTGCGTTCGAGGGTTACGGGCGGGCGACCGGTCCATAAAGGAAAACGGTTCGGATTAAATCCGATCTAATCTGGAACGTTGGTTCGGGATCCGATGGTCGAGGGAGCTTACGGGGAAAAGTCGCCGGCGTCGGAGGTCTCCGGCGAGTCCGGAAGCGGCGAATACGACGGCGAGGTGTTCCGGTGGTCGGGGAAGACGGGGAAGTGGTCCGGGCGACGGCGACGGGTCTTCGGAGTCGAATGGTGAGGTTGGTTGGGCGAGAGGTGGTCGGAAGTGGTGGCTACGGTCGACGGAAGATCCGGTGGGGTGGGAACTCCGGCGAGCAATTGGAGCAGCCTTCCGGCGAGAGAGAGAGGGGGCTCGGGGGTGAATGGATGCGGGGAAGTGTCCGGCTACTTATAGGGTGCTCGGGGGTGCGGGGAGTTAAGAGAGGAGAGAGATCCGGCGAGGGGAGGAAATGGCCGGCGTCGGGTCTGGCGTGCGCGCGGGGGGGGGGGGGAGGAGATGACCGTTCGGTCATTACGAGCGAACGAGGTGGGGCCCGGATGTCAGCGAAAGGGGACGTGTCCGTTACGCGCAGTCGGCCGGTCGGTAGTAAAAGCGCGAATAACTGCCGTGGGCCGGCCCGTTTAATACCGGAAACGGTTACCGTTTCTTTTTAATAATTTCCAGAGACATTCAAAAGCTTTTAAAGCATTCAAATCGTCTCTAAATGTAGGGGTATTATATATCAAAATTAACATAATAATAAATGCTATTTAATGGACATTTCTATTCTGTCATTTGAGCACTTTGAAAAAAATAATATTTTCAGAAATTGACTAATTGTTTTTAAACCCTTTTGCAAATATTTTCAAAATAACCCCTGGTTATTATTGTTCAAATATATCACCAATTAGTCCCTGGCGTGGAGTGTCATGTTCCTCCTCTCTTATTTGAACTTTTAACCAAAATTTCAAATAGGTGAAAGCAACTCAGGGAAAAGTAGAAGGAGCTTTCTGAAATTCAGAAGAGGCATTTCAACAAACACATACATTCAAGCAATGATGCTGCTAGATGCATTAGCTATAATCATAACATTCCAAAATGAAATTTTGGGATGTTACAAACCTACCCACCTTAAGATGAATCTCGCCCTCGAGATTCGGGTTGGCTAGTAAATAGGTGCGGATGGTCTCTACGAAGATCTTCTTCGCGTTCCCAAGTGGCTTCTTCCTCGGTATGGTGACTCCACAAAACTTTGCAGAACTTGATGATCTTGCTGCGGGTAACTCTGTTGGCAATCTCGAGGATCTTGACAGGCTTCTCCTCATAAGTCAGATCATTGTCAAGCTGTATGGCCTCTAGGGGCACTGTATCACTCAAAGGGATATCAACCATCTCGGCATGACATTTCTTCAGCTGGGACACGTGGAACACATCATGAACTTCGGATAATCCTTCCGGCAATTCCAGTTTGTATACAACTTCGCCTCTACGTTCAAGAATTTTGTAGGGGCCTATGAATCTGGGTGCTAATTTTCCTTTAACACCAAATCTCTTGATTCCACGAAGCGGGGACACACGAAGATATGCTCTGTCTCCCACTTCATATGTCACTTCTTTACGTTTGCTGTCAGCATAACTCTTCTGTCGAGATTGAGCTATCTTGAGTCTGTCACGAATCAACCTGACTTTCTCTTCAGAATCTCCGATAAGGTCGGGACCAAAAAGTTGTCGGTCTCCAACACCATCCCACGTCAACGGTGTTCTGCATCTCCTTCCGTATAAAGCTTCGAAAGGGGCCATCTTTAGACTGGTCTGATAATTGTTGTTGTACGAGAATTCTGCGTAAGGTAAGTTGTCATCCCAACTAGATCCATAATCTAGCACACAAGCTCTCAACATGTCTTCCAGAATCTGGTTGACTCTCTCAGTCTGTCCATCTGTCTGCGGATGAAAGGTTGTACTGAACTCTAGCCTTGTACCCAAAGTTTCATGTAACTGATGCCAGAACTTTGAGGTAAATTGTGTTCCTCTATCTGACACGATACTCCTCGGAACTCCATGTAGACATACGATTCTGGTCATATATATCTTGGCTAGCTTAACACTGGTATAGGTGGTCTTTACCGGAATGAAGTGAGCCACCTTGGTCAAGCGATCAACCACTACCCAGATGGAATCATAACCTGAACGGGTCCTGGGCAATCCTGTGATGAAGTCCATACCAAGCTTTTCCCATTTCCACTCGGGTATTGGCAGAGGTTGTAGTAACCCTGCTGGTTTCTGATGTTCCGCTTTTACTTGCTGGCAAACATCACATATTACAACATGTTCCGCAATGTCTTTCTTCATACCTGTCCACCAATAAGTTTCCTTTAAATCCAGATACATCTTGGTGTTGCCTGGGTGTATCGAATAAGGTGAATCGTGGGCTTCCTGAAGTATCAACTTCCTGAGCTCTGGGTCATTGGGCACACAAATTCGGTTCTCAAACCACAAAGTTCCGTGTTCATCCTCACGAAAACCTTTAGCTTTACCATCTTCCATTCTCTGTTTAATGTCAGCTATCTCCTTGTCCGATTTTTGGGCTTCTCGAATTCTTTCGGTCAAGGTGGACTGAATTTCCAGTGTAGCAACATATCCTCTTGGAACTATCTCTAGCTTGAGCTCTCTGAGATCATCGACTAACTCTTGGGGTAATCCTCCCGCTGTGAGTGTGTTCACATAAGTTTTCCGACTCAAGGCATCGGCTACAACATTAGCCTTACCTGGATGGTAGTGTAATCTCATGTCATAGTCCTTGATTAACTCTAACCATCGTCTCTGTCTGAGGTTCAACTCTTTCTGCATGAAGATATACTTCAGGCTCTTATGGTCGGTGTAAACATCACAACTATTTCCGATAAGGAAATGTCTTCAAGTCTTGAGTGCGTGCACTACGGCTGCTAGTTCCAAATCATGCGTGGCATAATTCAACTCATGAGGTCGTAGTTGTCTGGAAGCATAGGCTACAACCTTTCCATCTTGCATGAGTACTCCTCCAAGTCCTTGACGTGAGGCATCACAGTAAACCTGGAAGTCCTTCCGAATATTGGGCAAAATCAATACTGGGGCTGTGACCAAACGTTCCTTTAACTCCTGGAAACTGGCTTCACATTCCACGGTCCAAACATACTTGGATTCTTTCTTCAACAACTCTGTCATGGGCTTGGCAATCTTTGAGAAATTCTCAATGAACCTCCAGTAATATCCGGCAAGTCCGAGGAAACTGCGGATCTCCTTAACTGAGGTAGGTGACTTCCACTCGGTGACGGCTTCAACCTTAGCGGGGTCTACGGCTATTCCTTCTCCGGAAATAACGTGTCCAAGGAATCCGACTTCCATCAACCAAAATTCAGATTTGCTGAACTTGGCATATAACTGATGCTCTCTTAGCTTCTCCAGAACTAAACGCAGATGTTGCTTATGCTCTTCCTCGTTCTTGGAGAATATCAGAATGTCATCGATGAACACCAGAACAAACTTGTCTGGGTATTCCATGAATACTTTGTTCATCAAATTCATGAAGTAGGCAGGAGCATTAGTCAAACCAAAGGACATGACCGTATACTCATACAGGCCATACCTCGTGGTGAAAGCTGTTTTGGGTATATCCTGTTCACGAATTTTCAACTGGTGATACCCTGATCGAAGATCGATCTTGGAGAATACTTTGGCTCCTACGAGCTGATCAAACAAATCATTAATCATCGGCAGAGGGTACTTGTTCTTGATGGTCACCTCGTTCAAGGCACGATAATCGACTACCATTCTCAAGGTTTTATCCTTCTTCTCCACCAAAAGAACTGGGGCTCCCCAAGGTAAAGAACTGGGGCGCATATAACCTTTGTCCAATAACTCCTTAATTTGCTTCTTGATTTCCAACAGATCATTTGCGGGCATCCAATAGGGTCTCTTGGAAATTGGGGCTGTCCCTGGCTGTAGCTCCATTAGGAACTCAGTCTCCCTATCTGGTGGCATGCCTGGTAATTCTTCCGGAAATACATCTGGAAAGTCTTTTACCACAGGTACTTCCTCCTGAACAACTCCCGTGAGGGCATTTAACCTAGCACTCATACGTGTGCGTCGGGATACATACTTAATCCTCTTGTTCTCCGGGGTGGTGAGTGAAACAGACTTGCTGTGGCAATCAAGATTTCCTTCATATTTGGTCATCCAATCCATGCCTAGGATTACATCCAATCCTTGGGATTCTAAGACGATGAGGTTGGTGGAAAAAACATGGTTTCCTATATTGAGTTTCAAAGCATGACATCCTATCCCTGCCATCATCATACCTCCTGGGGAACTGACCTTAATGGGTTGACTAAGGGTTTTGGTGGGCAAGCCATACTTATCCACAACTACCCTTGATATGAATGAATGAGTTGCACCAGAATCAAAAAGTACTGTAACTGGACGTGAATGCAATAAAAACTTACCAACCACAGTCTCCGGTTGATCATAGACTTCTTCCACGTCGAGGTGGTTCACCTGGGCACGAGGAAAAGGGTTTGGCTTCTTGGCTGCGGAGTTGCCATTGTTGTTGCCATTTCCACTGCCTTGCTTGCTCTGAGGACACTCAGTAGCATAGTGCCCTGTCTTCTGACACTTGAAACAGGTAATGTGACTCAGATCCTTCTGAGTAGGAGCATGACGGTGCTGGTTGTTGTTCCCATTCCCATTGTCACTCTTGAAGTTACCATGGTTAGAACGGTTGTTCCCATTTCCTTCATGATGGTGGCCTCCATGGTTGTGCACAGCATGAGTGTGCTTTCCAAACTTACTGTTTCCTGATCCGGTATTCCCGGAGTACGGGGAGTAGCGAAGCTTCTGATGAGCTCCAGAGTTAAACTTCCCCTGTGTGTACTTCCGCTTGCGGTTCTCAATTTTCTGTTGTTTACCCTCCAGAATAAGGGCCTTGTCCACCAGCTCTTGGTAGTTGTTGAAAGTAGACACTACCAGCTGTATGCTCAACTCATCGTTGAGTCCTTCCAGAAACTTTTCTTGCTTGGCCGCATCATCGGCCACATCTCCTGGTGCATAACGGGCCAACATGCTGAACTCTTCCACATATTGGGCCACAGAACGATTACCCTGGCGCAAGTTGCGAAACTCGCACTTCTTTAGACTCATGGCTCCAACCGAAACATGTGCGGTGCGAAAAGCAAGATTGAACTGCTCCCAAGTTACGTCAGCAATAGGATAAGTGGTGGTGTAGTTCTCCCACCATGAAGCTGCTGGTCCTTCCAGTTGATGTGCGGCAAATCGCACCTTCTCAGCGTCAGTGCATCCAGCGGTGATGAGCTCTCTCTCCATCTTGCGGAGCCAGTCATCTGCCACAATGGGCTCAGTGCTGCTGGAGAAAGTTGGAGGGTTCAACCTCAGAAAACGGGTGAGATTGTCAGTCTGGGGTGGATGGTGATGATTATTGTTGTTCTGATTGTTGGTCTGGTTCTGAATCAATAGTTGCATCAGTGCATTCTGTTGCTCAAGGAGTTGAGTGAGTTCTGGTGGGAAAGTGAAGTCGGTCTCACGTCGTGGAGGCATCTTGCTGTTTTCAGAGGGATGAGAATTAGAATAGAACAAGGGTCTAGAAGAAATAATCACTACCCATATGCAATGCAACAAACATATCACACCAAACACTCATTCATTTATTCAATCAATGTCAAACATCGAGAATACAAATCTCAAACAACTAAGCATCGACCTATGCTTTAACAATTAAAATAAAAGATACATTGGAGGGCATAACTAAGGTTCTCCTCAAAAGTGCATAGTCGTAGGTCCTCCGGTGGTACTTTCCTCATAGTCTTCATTGTCGCTGATGAAGGGTTCCATGTCTCCTTCAGGATGGAGGTTTTCCCCCATGTATAGCTGCTCCTCCAGAGTGGCGATGCGTGCATTCTGCTCATCAATCCTCTGTAGGAAGTCCTTCACTTCATGCTCGTGTTCATAGTTGGCCTCTCGCAGATCAGCTTCAAGGTCCAGCTCGCGGTTCATCAGATTCTTGATAGTCTTCGTGTCAGCACGAACACGAAGCTCCAATGTCCTCACATGCGTCTCCACGGTCTGGATATATGATATGGTAGAGTCTCCAGTGGGGTTGGTGATGATGTTGCCATGGGCATCTCTGCGGCAAACCATGCTAAGGTCTCGTGAAATGATTCCACCTCTGTATTCCTCCTGAATACGTCCAAGGGCACGATGAATGGCCATGTCTCTCCCAAGTATCCAACTGGGTGCCACGAACTTGAGGTCGATGGGTTCCTTCCGGTTAACAAAAGTCTTCCCTGGAATATGCACCTCGATCCTGTAGTGTCCATCTTGGGGAAATGACATGATAGGAATCCCGGTGATGCTCGGCAAAGCAATCCTTACGTCCTTGACGATCCTCATCAGCTCCTTACCAAAGGGCATCGTTACGTCAGGCTGGCAAAACTCCGTGATCAACACTGGGATGAAGGTGGCCATCTATAAATTTTGAAATAATCGGAGAGGAGTCAGAAACAAATAGATGAGAGTGTAAGAATTTTTAAAGACAAAGAGAAACAATCCTAAGGCTTTCCATTCCTAGAGGTTACGTCCTACGGTCAGCGTGTGCTCTGATACCATTTCTGTAGCGACCCGACCTGAAAGGTCGAATCTCCGGTGTTTCCGTACCATCCCAAGATCATGCTGGTACACACACGGTACATCAATGTATATATCAAAGGGAAATCACACAGCATTATATTAATCGAAATCTCATTTCGAGTCCTTTATTACAATAAAGATTACAATAAAGTGGCCAAAGGCCAACTCATGAGAATATCTAAATCTTGCGGAAGCGTCGAAGGTAGATGAGTCCATCCGACTCCAAGGGCATCTCACTGAGCATAGAACGCGTCCTCACTCCTGGTCGGAAAAGTACTCTGCAACATGATACGTTGCAGCCTTGTAGGTCAGCATATGGAATATGCTGGCAAAGTCACAAGAGAGGGGTGAAAAGTTAAACATCTAGTATATATGCATATATGGCAGGTGGGGTGGTAAGTTTTTGCGTAAAGCCAAGTTTTTCCTACATCCAGAGAGGGGCTAAGCAAAAATATGACTAAGTTGGTTGATTAATGAGATGGTTCCACCAACCAATTCTCATACCCAAAATTTTTAATACCCACATCATCATATTAATTGTGTTGAGAGTTCCGGAAGTTCCAATTCCTTTGGCTCAAGTCGTCCATGACCGTGGACACGGCTAATCGATTAGGTTTGAGTACTCTGCAGAGTTTTGCACACGTTCCCCACAAGATTTGGTCGCCTCCGTTTGATTTCTCGCACTTTAGGGTGTTTGAGAAACGGATGACCAAAACATGGTCTTCCAAAGGGTTTCCCTGCGACTCTGTCGGTGCCCATCCTTTCCTACCGTTCTTCTACCTCTCGTAGCACCGCCTGTCTAGGGTTACCACGATATCCAACCAAGCCAGAGCCCATAATGACTTGTGGCTGTGCAGGTAAGCCTTGGGTTTTGAAGCACCCATCCATCTCTTTGTGCCTGGGTGGACCTTTCCGCGTGAATACTGGCCATCTCCAGCATCACCTAGGCTAACCACTGGTTTCTCCAGGGCGCCGTTCAACCATCATCCACCCAGAGGTATGTTGAAAACTCGGAGTCTTGAAAATCTTGATCTTTATGTAGGTCTTGAAATTATTAACTCTCTCAACTCTCATGATTCTCACAACCAACCCCGTCTACTAATAGCATAGCAAAAGTAAAACAACGTTTCCCGGGGCCAATGTTGTCAAAGGGGTTGAGAGGGATACCTACCACATGATACTACTACAATGTAACCAAGTTTCCAACTAACCTATCTTGCATGCAATTGGGGTGATGGTAGAACTAATGCATATAAAACTTGGGTAAAACATGGTCAAGGTGACTTGCCTGATTGATGATCTTCGTACGTGAGTGACTCTAAGTAACAAGCTTCGCACTCCGGATAATCTAACGAAGCAACAAGCACTCAAATAAGCTTACAACCAAGATAATAACTCACAACATTCAGCAAAGAAGTATTAAACTATCAAGGCAAACAATGCACAAAATCTTTAGCAAGTAAAACACACAAGGTTTTGTTTTCAAAAGGTGAGGGGTGAAAACACTAATGACATAATGAATCCATTTGTATTATCCAAACAATAGTTGACAGCAAGAACAACAATAGAATATTTTATTAATAAACATAATAAAATCAATTTAAGTTTGTTGGGAAAACTTTAGTAGAGTTTATAAAAGTTTTGATAACACTATATGAATCAACTATAGTTATACTAGCAAAAGAATGAAAACTAAACTTATTATTTATTTGTAAAACATGTTCTTAACAGGAAAGAATTTACAAATAAACTTGTTTTAGAAAACAAAGTTAAATTATATAAAACTTTGTTGAAAACAAAACTATTACTAACTAGTGGTTTTAATCAAAATAAACCTATTTGAAAATAAGTTGTGATTCCTATGTTAAATAAAATTAAACTAAGCAAATTTATATTTTTTATTAACAGTAAGTTAAAACACTAAATGTTTACTAACAGAACCTAATAAACAAATAAAACCAAATTCTAAAACAAACTAATTAAAATTGAGTTTATAAAACTATATTATAATACTAAGAAGATTCTGATTTTGGTTAAAACATTAATCAAATTAAACCTAAAAAATCCTCAAACTAAGCATGAAGGTAGTCCTAACTAATACCAAACAGTAGCAAAAAGTTTCATGTGAAAAACTATTTTCAAACTCCAGTTATTCGGATTTGAAGATTTTGAGAAAATTTGATTAAATTCCAATTTTATGGTTCATATTTGAAATTTAAAAATACAGGGTGAAACTATATGAAAAATGTGAGCTATTGCAAAAAGAATCAACTCAAAACTCTCAACAGATTAAAAGATATAGCTAAAACAAATTTTGAAAACATTCTCTTAATTAAAACAAAAACAGAAAAAGAAAAAATGATTTGCGACGGTCAGGGGGCTACGTGGCGCTGTCCGATTGGCTAAGGGGGGGTGTGCGTTCGAGGGTTACGGGCGGGCGACCGGTCCGTAAAGGAAAACGGTTCGGATTAAATCCGATCTAATCTGGAACGTTGGTTCGGGATCCGATGGTCGAGGGAGCTTACGGGGAAAAGTCGCCGGCGTCGGAGGTCTCCGGCGAGTCCGGAAGCGGCGAATACAACGGCAAGGTGTTCCAGTGGTCGGGGAAGACGGGGAAGTGGTCCGGGCGATGGCGACGGGTCTCCGGAGTCGAATGGTGAGGTTGGTTGGGCGAGAGGTGGTCGGAAGTGGTGGCTACGGTCGACGGAAGATCCGGTGGGGTGGGAACTCCGGCGAGCAATTGGAGCAGCCTTCCGGCGAGAGAGAGAGGGGGCTCGGGGGTGAATGGATGCGGGGAAGTGGCCGGCTACTTATAGGGTGCTCGGGGGTGCGGGGAGTTAAGAGAGGAGAGAGATCCGGCGAGGGGAGGAAATGGCCGGCGTCGGGTCTGGCGCGCGCGGGGGGGAAGGAGATGACCGTTCGGTCATTACGAGCGAACGAGGTGGGGCCCGGATGTCAGCGAAAGGGGACTTGTCCGTTACGCGCGGTCGGCCGGTCGGTAGTAAAAGCGCGAATAACTGCCGTGGGCCGGCCCGTTTAATACCGGAAACGGTTACCGTTTCTTTTTAATAATTTCCAGAGACATTCAAAAGCTTTTAAAGCATTCAAATCGTCTCTAAATATAGGGGTATTATATATCAAAATTAACATAATAATAAATGCTATTTAATGAACATTTCTATTCTGTCATTTGAGCACTTTGAAAAAAATAATATTTTCAGAAATTGACTAATTGTTTTTAAACCCTTTTGCAAATATTTTCAAAATAACCCCTGGTTATTATTGTTCAAATATATCACCAATTAGTCCCTGGTGTGGGGTGTCATGTTCCTCCTCTCTTATTTGAACTTTTAACCAAAATTTCAAATAGGTGAAAGCAACTCAGGGAAAAGTAGAAGGAGCTTTCTGAAATTCAGAAGAGGCATTTCAACAAACACATACATTCAAGCAATGATGCTGCTAGATGCATTAGCTATAATCATAACATTCCAAAATGAAATTTTGGGATGTTACAAACATTTCCTCGAGAAAGGATCCGTTTAAGCAACAAACACTTTGCACTAGGATCTGAGATAGAAGGTTCACCCAACTGATCTTAGGGTATTCTATGAAGATGCATTTGTCCGCCTTGGTTCGACGTCATTAGGCGAAAACATTTTCCACACAAGTGTCGCAGCCCCAAATATTAAGAAATGACAGCTTAGGTTTCTATCAAACCATAATTTACATGGTGTCATCTCAACGGATTTAGATGGTGCCCTATTTAAAGTGAATGTAGTTGTCTCTAATGCATAACCCCAAAATTATAGTAGTAAAACGACAAGAGACATCATAGCACGCACCATATCCAAAAGAGCATAACTATGATATTCGGACACACCATCACACTATGGTGTTCCAGGTGGCGTTTAGTTGTGAAACAACTTTCACATTGTCTTAAGTTGTATGCCAAACTCGTGACTCAGATATTCACCTCCACGATCATATCACGGTCATTTTTATCTTCTTGTCACGATGATCTTTAAACTTCACTCTGAATTTTCTTGAACCTTTCAAACGATTCAGACTTGTGTTTCATTAAGTAAATATACACTATATCTACTCAAATCATCAGTGAAGGTCAGAAGATAACGATATCCACTGCACGCTACAAGACTCACTAGATTGTATACATCAACATGTATCATTTCCAATGAATCACTTGCCCGCTCCATCCAACGGGGTCCTCTGGTCATCTTGCCCAAGAGGCATGGTTCGCATGTCTCAATCGATTCGAAATCGAATGAGTCCAAATATCCATCATCATGGAGTTTCTTCATGCGCTTTATACCAATATGACATTTCGCGGCAGTGCTACAAGTATGTAGTACTAAATTTAACTTTGTATCTTTTGACATCAATGTTATGAACATGCGTATCACTACGATCAAGATTTCAACAAACCATTCTCACTGGGTGCATGACCATTGAAGGTATTATTCATGTAAACAGAATAACCATTATACTCTGACTTAAATGAATAACTGTATTGCAACAAACATGATCTAATCATGTTCATGCTCAACGCAAAACACCAAATAACATTTATTCAGGTTCGTCACTAATCCTGAAGGTAGAGAGAGCGTGCGATGTTGATCACATCAACCTTAAAAACATTTCCAACACACATCGTCACCTCACCCTTAGCTTGTTCTCCATTTATTCCGTAGCTTTTATTTCGAGTTACTAACATTTAGCAACCGAACCGGTATCCAATACCCAGGTGCTAATAGGAGTACTAGCAAGGTACACATCAATAACTCGTATATCAAATATACTTTTGTCGATGTTGCCAGCCTTCTTATCTACCAAGTATCTAGGGTTGTTCCGCTTCAGCGACCTCTCACCTCATAATACAAGCACTTAGTCTCGGGTTTGAGTTCAACTTTGGGTTGCTTCACTGGAGCAGCAACTGACTTGCTATCCATGAAGTTTCCCTCCTTGCTCTTGCCCTTTTCAAAACTAGTGGTTTGATTAACCATCAACACTTGACGCTCCTTCTTGATTTCTACCTTCGCGGTGTCAAACATCGCGAACAGCTCAGGGATCAATACTTCTATCCCTGGTGTATTATAGTTCATCACTAAGTTCTAGTAGCTTTAGTGAAAGTGACTTGGAGAACTATATCAATCACTATCTTATCTGGAAGATCAACTCCACTTGATTCAAGCGATTGTAGTACCCAGACAATCTGAGTACATGCTCAACGATTGAGCTATTCTCCTTCATCTTACAGGCAAAGAATCTTGTTGGAGATCTCATATCTCGCAACACAGGCACAAGCCTGAGATCACAATCTCTGCTCCTAGAACATCTCATATGTTCCGTGACGTTCAAAACGTTTTGGAGCCTCAATTCTAAGCCGTAATGCATGACGCACTAAACTATCAAGTAGTCATCGAAAGGTGCTTGTCAGATGTTCACAACATCTATAGACGACGCTAGAGGGGGTGGCGCACCGAGCGGTGCATTAAGGACATAAGCCTTCTGTGCAGCAATGAGGACAATCCTCAGATCACGGACCTAGTCCGCAATATTGCTACCAACATCTTTCAACTCTATTTCTCTAGGAACATATAAAAATTTAAGGGAGCTACAGCGCGAGCTAGTAATCTACAACATAATTTGCAAAGACACTTTGACTACGTTCATGATAATGAGTTCAATTAATCATATTACTTAAGAACTCCCACTCAAATTGACATCCCTCCGATCATTCGAGTGATACATGATCCAAATTCACCAACTCAAGTCCGATCATCACGTGAGTTGAGGTGGCTGCAATGGTGAACATCATTATGTTGATCATATCTACTATATGACTCATGTTCGACCTTTCGGTCTCTCGTGTTCCGAGACCATGTCTGTACATGCTAGGCTCGTCAAGTTTAACCCGAGTGTTCTGCGCATGCAAATCTGGCTTGCACCCGTTGTATGTGAACGTAGAGTCTATCACACCCGATCATCACGTGGTGTCTCAACACGACGAACTTTCGCAATGGTGCACACTCGGGAAGAACACAGTTCATCTTGAAATTCAAGTGAGGGATCACCTTATAATGCTACCGCCGTACTAAGCAAAACAAGGTGCATAAAAGGATTAACATCTCATGCAATTCATAAGTGACATGATATGGCCATGAACTTGTGTTTAAGATCTCCATCTTCGAAACACCGGCATGATCTCCATCGTCACCGGCACAACACCATGATCTCCATCATCTTGATCTCCATCAATGTGTTGCCATTGGGGTTGTGGCGCCACCCCTGCTTCTACTTCTATTGCTACCGCTTAGCGATAAAGTAAAGCATTACATAGCGCTTAATGATTGACACGCAGGTCATACAATAATTAAAGACAACCCTATGGCTCCTGCCGGTTGCCGTACTCAACGACATGCAAGTCGTGAAATTCTATACATCACATGATCATCTCATACATCACATATATCTCATCATGTAGTTGGCCATATCACATCACAACATACCCTGCAAAAATAAGTTAGACGTCCTCTAATTGTTGTTGCATGTTTTACGTGGCTGCTACGGGTATCTAGCAAGAACGATTCGCACCTACACATAAACCACAACGGTGATACATAGATTGCTTTTCAACCTTCTCAAGGACCGCCTTTGTCGGATCTGATCCAACTAAAGTGAGAGAAACTGTCACCCGCAAGCCATCTAAGCAACAAGTTGCGTCGAGGGAACCGGTCTCTCGTAAGCGTACGAGTAATGTTGGTCCGGGCCGCTTCATCTCACAATCCCTCTGAACCAAAATCCGACCAAGGGAGGAAGAAATCTAAGCATCAACGCCCACAAACCTTTTGTGTTCTACTCGAGATCTCATCGAACCATCAACCTAGCTCATGATGCCACTGTTGGGGAACGTCGCATGGGAAACAAAAATTTTCCTGCACACACGCAAACCTATCCATCGTGATGAGCATCTACGAGAGGGAGAGTGGATCTACGTACCCTTGTAGATCGCTAAGCGGGAAGCGTTAAGAAAGGCGGTTGGTGTAGTCGAACTTCTTCGCGATCCAAATCGCCGAGCGTCCCGCGATCCAATCATGAACCGTCCCGCGAACACATCATGATCCGTCCTGCGAACTCATCATGATCCGTCTCACGATCTTTATCACGATCTATCCCGCGAACTCATCACAATCCGTTCCATGATCACATCATGAACCGTCTCGCGATCTTGATCACGGTCCTTCCGATCTAGCGCCGAACGGACGGCACCTCCGCGTTCAGCACACGTGCAGCTTGATGATGATCTCCACCGTCTCGATCCAGCGAGAGGAGGTGGAGAGGAGAGAGAGATCACAGCAGCATGACGCCGCGCTGGTAATGGTGGTGGAGCAATTCCGGCAGGGCTTCGCCTAAGCGCTGCAGAAAACCAATCTTGAGGAGAAACTATGCACCGGTGGAACGGGTAGCACGTGGCCGGAAATTCTGTCCAAAAACCACCCAATCCACTAGTATATATAGGAGGATAGGATAGGAGAGGCAGCCAAGGCCTTTGGGTCGGCCGAAATAGGAGGTGGGAAGCAATCCTACTTCACCTCCAATCCTAGTTGGAATAGGATTGCCTCCTATTGGCTGATTTTCCACTTTTTGCTTTAGGACTTTCTCTCCTGCGCCATGGGCCTTTGTGGCTGTTTTCCCAGCCCACTAAGGGCTGGTTATTATTCTCCCACAGCCCATGGACCTCTTGGGGTCGAAATACCCGTCCCGGAGGCCTCCCGGTACACTAACGGCACTCCCGGTACACTACCGACACTCGCGGTACACTATCGATGAGCCCGAAACTTTTCCAGAAACCAAACTGGGACTTCCTATATATGAATCTTTACCTCCGGACCATTCCGGAGCTCCTCGTGACGTCCGGGATCTCATCGGGGACTCCTAAAAAACTTCGGTCACCACCATACATAACTCTACACTACCGAAACGTCACCGAACCTTAAGTGTGCAGACCCTGTGGGTTCGAGAACTATGTAGACATGACCGAGACACCTCTACGGTCAATAACCAATGGCGGTACCTGGACGTCCACATTGGTTCCTACATATTCTACGAAGATCTTTATCGGTCGAACCTCTATGTCAAGGATTCAGTTAATCCCGTATAACGTTCCCTTTGTTCTTCGGTATGTTACTTGCCCGAGATTCGATCGTTGGTATCTCCATACCTAGTTCAACGTCGTTACCGGCAAGTCTCTTTACTCATTCCGTAATACAAGATCCCGCAACTAAAATTAGTCACATTGCTTGCAAGGCTTATTGTGATGTTGCATTACCAAGTGGGCCCCGGGATACCTCTCCGTCACACGGAGTAACAAATCCTAGTCTCGATCCATGCCAACTCAACAGACACCATCGGAGATACCTGTAGAGCACCTTTCTAGTCACCCAGTTACGTTGCGATGTTTGATACACACAAGGCACTCCTCCGATATCTGTGAGTTGCATGATCTCATGGTCATTGGAACGCATACTTGACATGCGGAAAACAGTAGCAATAAACTGACACGATCATATGCTACGTTTGCAGTTTGGGTCTTGTCCATCACATCATTCTCCTAATGATGTGACCATGTTATCAAATGACATCTCATGTCCATGGCTAGCAAACCTTAACCATCTTTTGATCAGCGAGCTAGTCAATTAGAGGCATACTAGGGACATGGTTTTGTCTATGTATCCACACATGCATCTAAGTCTCCGATCAATACAATTATAGCATGGATAATAAACGATTATCATGCACAAGGAAATATGATAATAACTAATTTATTATTGCCTCTAGGGCATATTTCCAACAGCCTTACCTTGTTGATTGGTGTTTATCCTACATGCCATGTTGATCAGTACATTCCTTAATTTATGTCTTAGAGTTGATGTTCTCTATGTCTAAGTTGTGGATTGTTTTCCCCAGGATGGTGGCAAATAGGAACAACCCCGTGCCTGCTCCTGAGCAGGGCGAGAGTAGCCAGCCAAGGCAAGAGGAGCTGCCACATGCACCATCCCTGGCGGAGGTGATGCTAGAGGCTAAAAGGAATAAAAGGGAGACCAATAGGCTGTTGGAAAGAATTGAGCAAAACACAGCTCGTGCTCCCCGCAATGATCACCACGATGGAGTATCACTTCTTCACTTTATCAAGCTGTGTCTGGCTAAGTACCATCATTCGATCGACCCCCTCGATGCGGATGATTGGCTGATTAGTATTTCATGCAAGATCCGAGCTGCAAATGTTTCAGAGGCCAACAAGGTGACCTTTGCGACATACTTTCTGGAGGGACCTGCCAACCTGTGGTGGGAAAGCTATGGGGCTATGCGTCCCCAGGGACCTGCACCAACCTGGGTAGAGTTAAGCGCTGCATTCCGTCTCCATCACATCCCGGAAGGGCTGATGGATCGCAAAAGAGAGGAATTTCGTGCCTTCACCCAAGGCAGATTGTCAGTGGATGCATACAGTCGTGAGTTTGGTAATCTTGCTCGCTATGCTCCAGAAGAAGTCTCAACTGATGCTAAGAAGCAGGCTAGGTTCCGCAAGGGACTTAATGCTAAGCTTCGCCGAGATCTTCGTCTGCACAAGTGCATCACCTTCCAGGCTCTCGTCAATAAGGCCATCAATGCTGAGTCCAGACAAACTGACTACGAGGCTTCGAGGAAGCATAACCGTGACTTCAACCCTCCATCGGGTTTAGGCCCTATCAAACGCCGAGTGTGGGTGCCCAATGCATCTTTGCCACCAACATACACCGCGAGGCCATCCTTTCAGGCACCTCGTCTAGTTCAGTTCAACCCTCCACCCAAACCATTTGGGGGACCGCCTACAAATGTTGCACCTCGTGCTATAGTGGTATGCTACAAATGTGGAGAACCAGGACACTATTCTCGCGAATGTCCCCACAACAATGCTAAGCCCGCTAGACGTGGGAAACCAGGAAAAGCTTACTATGTGAAGCTAACTCCTGCCCGTGGGCGAGTGAATTATGTGTCTGCTGAAGAAGCCCTTGAAGATCCTGATGTAATTCTAGGTACGCTTCTTATTAATAGCCATCCAGCATCTGTTCTATTTGATACTGGGGCATCTCATTCATTCATCTCAGAAAGTTATGCACAGTTCAACTTACACATTCATCGGGTGAGATAGTTAATGTCTCTACTCGAACAACCAACCGCCAACTCTATTCCCTAAATGCTAGCCCTCTTCTGGAGTTCGAAGATATTCCTGTACTCCGTGATTTTCCGGATGTCTTCCCAGAGGAACTGCCAGGTATTCCACCTGTTAGAGATGTTGAGTTTGTGATAGAGCTTATTCCAGGGACAGTCCCAATAGCCAGAAGACCCTATAAGATGGCACCCTTAGAACTAGCCGAGCTAAAAACCCAACTCGATGAAGCTTTGAAGAAAGGTTTCATTCGTCCTAGTTCTTCTCCTTGGGCTTTCCCCGTCCTCTTCGTTAAGAAGAAGGATGGATCGGATCGGATGGTTGTAGATTATCAACAAGTGAATCTGGTCACTATCAAGAACAAGTATCCACTCCCCAGGATCAACGATTTGTATGATCAACTCGCTGGATCCTTTGTCTTTTGAAAAATGGATTTGAGGTTGGGATACCATCAAACCAGAATTAGAAACGAGGACATTCCAAAAATGGCTTTTGTTACTCATTATGGCCAATACGAGTACACCGTCATGTCCTTCGGTTTAACCAATGCTCCAACCACTTTCTCTCGGCTGATGAATTCGATCTTCATGGAGTATCTGGATAAATTCGTCATGGTTTACCTCGACGACATACTTATCTACTCAAAGAACGAACAAGAACATGCTGAGCATCTAAGGCTGGTATTGATGAAACTTCGAGAGCACCAGTTATATGCCAAATTCTCCAAGTGTGAATTCTGGTTGCCAGAAGTGACCTATCTAGGCCACGTAATCTCTGGTAGAGGAATTGCTGTCAATCCCGAGAGAGTTCAGGTCGTCCTCGATTGGACTCAACCTGAATCGGTTAAGCAAGTTCGGAGTTTCCTTGGCTTAGTGAGCTATTGTCGCCGCTTTGTTGAGAACTTTTCCAAGGTTGCGAAACCTCTGACTAAACTCCTCAATTAAGATAAAAGGTTCGAGTGGACCCCACAATGCGAGCAAAGTTTTCAGGAGTTGAAAAGACGACTGACCTCTGCTCCTGTTCTGGTGCCACCAGATTTTTCTAAGGACTTTATTATCTATTGCGACGCCTCGCGACAAGGATTAGGTTGCATTCTCATGCAAGATCATCATGTGATTGCATATGCATCTCGATAGTTGCGTCCACATGAGGATAATTATCCAACACATGATCTTGAGCTTGCAGTTGTAGTCCGTGCACTAAAAACATGGCGACATTACCTTGTGGGTAATCGTTGCGAGATATACACTGATCACCAAAGTCTGAAATATATTTTCACCCAGCCGGATTTGAATCTCAGGCAAAGACGGTGGGTAGAGTTGATTACAGATTACGACTTAGGGATAACTTACACCCCGGGGAAAGCCAATGTCATGGCTGATGCACTAAGTCGTAAGTCTTATTGTAACAATCTGATGCTACAACAAGTTCAACCATTTCTCTATGAGGAATTCAGGAAGTTAAATCTTCACATTGTTCCTCAAGGATTCCTATCCAACCTAGTGGCGAAACCTATTCTTTTGGATCAAATCATAGAAGCCCAGAAGCATGATGCCAGGATATCACGGATCAAGAAAAACATTAAGAAGGGTAATGTTAGATGATTCTTGGAAGATGATCGGGGGGTTGTCTTCTTTGAGAATCGCTTGGTGATCCCAAAGAAACAACATCTGCGACAATTGATCCTTAAGGAGGCTCATGATTATCCTCTCACAATTTATCCGGGTAGTACCAAAATGTATCAGGACCTACGCCAGAGGTTCTGGTGGACTAGGATGAAGAGAGAAATTGCTCAGTATGTTGCTAACTGCGACGTTTGTCGTCATGTGAAAGGAGAACATCAAAGGCCTGCTGGCACCCTTCAACCCTTAGCTATTCCTGAATGGAAATGGGATAAGGTCGGTATGGATTTCATCACCGGTTTTCCCAGGACCAAGAGAGGGAACAATGCTATATTTGTAGTCATTGATCGCCTCTCCAAAGTGGCTCATTTTCTTCCTGTTCGTGAAAGCATTACTGCTAGCCAGCTGGCGGAGTTATATGTTTTTCGAATAGTTTCTCTTCATGGTGTTCCTTTGGAGATTAACTCAGACCGCGTAAGTATCTTTACTTCTCGATTTTGGGAAAGTTTTCAAACCGCTATGGGGACTCATTTATCCTTTAGCACTGCTTTCCACCCTCAATCAAGTTGTCAAGTAGAGCGAGTCAATCAAATTCTCGAAGACATGCTCCGAGCTTGTGTTATATCTTTCGGTATGAATTGGGAGAACTGTCTTCCATTTGCTGAATTCGCATATAACAACAGTTATCAATCAAGCTTGGGTAAAGCCCCTTTTGAAGTTCTCTATGGACGAAAATGTCGAACACCTCTTAGCTGGTGAGAAACCGGAGAGAGGCAACTCTTTGGTCCGGACATGATCAAGGATGCATAGGAGCAATTTCGCGTTATTCGTGAAAATTTGAAAACAGCCCAATCCCGCCAAAAGAGTCAATATGACCGTCATCATAAGTCTGTGACCTATGAAATTGACGAGAAGGCTTACCTTCGGGTTACACCTCTGAAGGGTACCCATCGATTCGGTATCAAAGGCAAGTTGGCTCCTCGTTACATTGGACCCTTTCGCATTCTTGCTAAACGAGGAGAGGTTGCCTACCAATTGGAACTTCCACCGCATCTTTCCAAGGTTCATGATGTCTTTCACGTCTCGCAACTTAGGTGTTGCTTTTCAGAACCTGTCCGCGAAGTATACCACGAAGCACTTGATCTCCAAGATAACCTTACCTATCGAGAATACCCTGTTTGTATTCTTTGACCAAGCTGAGCGTACCACTCGGCGTGGGAACATCAAGTTTCTTAAAGTCTAATGGTCACATCATTCTGAAAAGGAGGCGACATGGATCCTTCTGGTCGCAATGCTTACAAGAGTCTCGGTGGTAATTCCTATGCTCTAGTTATAGTTGATGATTTTTCCAGATTTACGTGGGTATTCTATCTTGATGATAAGTTATGGGTTCAAAAGATCTTCAAGAACTTCGCTTGCAAAGCGCAAAATCAGTTTGAAGTGCAGATCAAGAAAGTTCGGAGTGATAACGGATCAGAGTTCAAGAACACCCATGTGGATACCTTTCTTGACGAAGAAGGTGTCTCACATGAGTTCTCGGCTATGTACACACCTCAAAAAAATGCAGTTGTTGAGAGGAAGAACCAAACGCTCTGTCACAACCCTAGTAAGTGTCCTAGGCTAGCAATGTGTTTGCATCATCATCATCATCATTGCATCAATGTGAAATCGGGAGAAAGAAAAGAAACCCCAAGCACTTAATGAATTAAAGAAATTCAAGATAAATGAAACTTCAACAAATCCAAAATGCCCATCAAAAATGTTCCCTATGTCTGATAATTGAGGACATGGATATACCAGGGATCATTCTAATTATTTGAACAATTTAAAAACTCAGAATTAATGACCTAATCCTCTGAAATTGATAAATAAATCATTAACATTATTATTGTTTTGAAAATAATCTGAAACTTTTATCACAGGTCTGAAATATTCAGACTTCTTTTTAGAAAATACTTGGATCTTTTTGGAAAGCTATTTGGACCTACAAAGAAAATCAAACAAATGTCACAAAATATAAAACAGAAAGAAAAAAAAGAGAGAGAGAAAGACTTACCTATGGCCCAACACTGTAGCAGGCCCGGCTCAGGACGAACCATTGCCAGTCGTCGTCCTCTTCGCGCCAGAAGGACGCCGGGCGCGTGGGCGCCACGCGCCGGCCACCTCCTCCCTGCCTGGCTCCTTGCTGGAGGGCTGGGAGTGCGCCAGCATGAAGCACCTCGCCGCCATGCCCCTTCTCCTCTCTCCCTTCCGCGAGCTCTCTCCCTCTCTCGCGCTTTCTCCCCCTCGGACCCGCCATGGCCGTGCAGCTCCTCGCCGTCGTGCCGCCATTCTAGCCACCCCTGAGCCCCCCTGACCCAACCAGCAGCTCCGCCTTGAGCCCCTGAAGCTTCTCGACGGAGGAATCGAGCCGGGAGCCCTCTGCTTCGCTGTCATCGCCGAATCTCCTCCGCCGGTCGCCGTCGGTCCTCGCCGTTGTTTGGAGCCGTCCGGTCGTCCCCAAGCCCGCAGGCCAGTCCGTCTGACTCCCTATGAGCTTCCCGTCCTTCTCCCCCTCTCCCAGTGGTCCTCCTCACCTCCTAGCCGCTAACCTCGCCATTGCCGAGCTCCGGTCACCGCCAAAGTCGTCATGGCCATCGACTCCGGTGACCCCGCGTCCTCCCGTTGCCCTAGGTGGATGCACGCGAGCCTTAGCTGTCCGTAGGTGCCCTCCGCCGCTCAAATGGTCGCCGGAGGAAGATTTCCGGCGACCCCCACCGTCTCGGCTCACCGCCGGCGGCCTCCCTCCGGCAAGTGCCAGCATGGCGACGTCATTAGTGACTAATGACCGTGCTAACTAACCCCCTAGACGCTGACAGTGGGCCCTGGCCCGAGTCAAACCTCGGGTCAACTCGGGATTAACCCCTGAGTCACTAACTACAGGGGCCCACCTGCCAGTGACACTAGCCAGTCTTGAGAGGTTGACAGGCGGGTCCCACTGGTCAGGTTTGACCTGGACGTGGCCCTGTTGACTGCTGACGCAAGCATGACATCAGGCTGACGCATTAAATCATTTTCTTAATAAAAATAATTCCAGAAAATGTTTAAAACTTTGAAAAATCATATAAAATAATCTGTAAGTCAGATGGAAATAATTTATATATGAAAATTGATCAGAAAAATTCAATGAATCCAATGGTGCTATTATCATGCATGTTAGAGCAATCTAAATAGGTGAACATGGATATTTGACATTAGGTTAATATTTGGAATTTGAAAGGAAAACAACTTTGAACCTATATTCAAACCTGATTTGAATTAACATGATCACTATTCACATTAGTTCACCCATGCATATTACTATGCCATGATCATGCATCATATTGTTGCACCTGCTTGTATTGAATGCCTTTATCTGCATTGCGGTAGGTCCTAATCCGGAAGATTCCAACCTGTATCCCGACGAAGGAGAGAACCCCTTCGCCTCCCAGCAAGGCAAGCAACCCCATTGATCATTCTGATAACATCCCATTCTCTCGCTCCTGCTCTTGTTTATTGCATTAGGACAAACGATCACATGGCAGTCATACGCGATCACCTAGCAACCTAGCATACCTTACATGGATAGTTCTAAAAATATCAAGACAAGTGTGAGTACCGTGGATGGCACTCTTTCGGAAGGGAAAGGTGAATCCATGGTGGTGTATTGTGATGGAGATAGTGGACTCGTGTGCGAGAACCAAAATTGTAACAAAGAGTTTAAAATTGAGTAGTGTAGGTTAGCCATGAGTCAAAGCTGGCATTCCTGCATGAACTTCACCACCCCCTTTAGTGATACATGAGCATAAATAGACTAGGTCTGTTTTAAAGACTTGTTGAGTACGATTGTACTCATCCTTGCATAATTAATGTTGTAGAAGAGAACCAGGACCCATCAGGTGGGTTCTATCTAGACGTTGACGATGCCGAATAGTTGGTGTCCCAGCTGCGATCTTGCCCATGTGGTGGGCTGTAGATAGTCAGGCTATGTGCCTCTTTTCTATTTCGCCGTCTGTACTCGGATAGCTTAAGTTTCTGCTAGCTTGTATGATTTTGTTTGTATGACTTGAGTGTCGGGTCATGTGACCCCTATCTGTAAGAACATATTATGCAAGGCTCATCTGAGCCTCTTAAATAAAAGTTATGTTGTTGTATGGTTATGTTGTGATGCCATAGTTGTATCTATGCATATTGGGCATGCCGTGCGTACGTGTGACGTGCAACAGTATGTATGGGATCCAACACCTAGTCATGTGCCTTTAGTAGTACTCTTTATGGGAAACTGCCTCTTTGTGCTTCCACCGAGCCATGGTAGCTTGCTACTGCTCCGGACACATTGATTGACCGGCATGTATCCTTCTTTGCTGCTGTGTTTGTCCCTTCGGGGAAATGTCTCACAGTGTAATGGAGTCCGCGTAGCCTGCTACGACTCGTCTACGTGGAGTAATGGCATTCGTGTCTCCCAACGTAATGGAGTCCTTGTAGCTTGCTATGACTCTTCTACACACGCTTGAGGCCAACACCTGCAATGCTGGGTTATGTATGCCTGTTTCCGTACGGATGTGCCACTTGGGTTCTATGACTAGTCATGTCGGCCCGGGTACTTTGTTGTGTGATTGCCAGCGACATGTTCACATACGTGAGCCAAAAGACGCAAACGGTCCCGGCCAAGGTAATGCTGCAGCCGTGGGGCTACCGTGCATGAGGCCGCAAAGCGATGTGACTTGTTACAGTATGGAATCATATGACTTAGGATCGGGGACCCAACACGCTCATTGAGATGGCAAGAACGATGCTTGACGAATACAAGATGCCAAGACACTTCTGGGCAGAAGCCGTTGAAATAGCATGTCATGACACAAACCGACTTTACTTGCACAAGCTTCTCGGTAAAATGGCATACGAGCTACTCACCGGTAACAAAACCCAAGTCAGATACTTTCGGGTATTTGGCTCAAAGTGCTACATTCTTGATAAGCATCGTCGTACTAAATTTGCTCCTAAGTCTCATGAAGGATTCCTACTTGGCTACGGATCGAACTCTCACACTTACTGTGTCTACAACAACTTCACTCGAAAAGTTGAAGAGACGGTAGATGTGAAGTTTGATGAATCTAATGGTTTGCAAGTCGAACAATTGCCAAATGATGTAAGTGATAAGGACCCTTCGGAAGCTATTCTAGATCTACCCATCGTCAATATTCGTCCTATGGAGGTGAAGGAAAGTGCTTCATCAACTCAAGTGGACGCCCCTACTTCAAGTCAAGGTGAACCTCAACACGTCATGGAGGCATCCACAAGCTGTACACGACGCGATGATGAAGAGGAGGAAGTGCATTATGAAGATCCACCACAACCACCATCACCAACACCTCAAGGTAATGACACCTTCAACAACAATGAAGATGAACAATATGATGATGAAGAAGAAGAAGCTCCACCATCCAACAATCGGAAGCTGACCCGAGTTGCAGCTCAAGTGACCAAGAACCATCCCCTAACCAAATTTTTGGTGATATACAAACAGAGAGAATCACTCGCTCTAAAACCCGTCAAGCTAACTTTTGTGAGCATTATTCTTTCATCTCTAGCATTGAGCCTTTTCAGGTAGAACAATCTCTTGAATACCTGGATTGGGTGAACTCTATGCATGAAGAGCTTTACAAGTTCGAAAGTAACGAAGTGTGGACCCTTGTAGAGAAGCCCGAAGATGAACACAACATCATCAGAACCAAATGGGTGTTTCAAAACAAACAAGATGAAGACAATCAATTTGTGCACAACAAGGCTCGTCTTGTAGCCCAAGGATATACACAAGTCGAAGGTATGGACTACGGTAAGACATATGCCCCCATCACTAGACTTGAAGCTATTCATATTCTTCTTGCTTATGCTAATCACCATGATATCACCCTTTATCAAATGGATATCACAAGTGCATTTTTAAATGGTGAAATTGAAGAAGAGGTTTATGTTAAGCAACCACCTGGTTTTGTGAATCCTAAGAAACCTAATCATGTTTACAAGCTTCGTAAAGCACTTTATGGTCTTAAGCAACCCCCTCGTGCTTGGTATAAATGTTTAACGAAGTTTCTCATCAAAAAAGGGTTTGAAATTGGTAAATTGATGCAACCTTGTTCACTAAGCGAGTTAATGGAGAATTATTTGTGTGCAAAATCTATGTGGATGATATTATCTTTGGTTCCACTAACCATCAATTAAGTGAAAGATTTGGAAGGTTGATGTCCGAGAAGTATGAGATGTCTATGATGTGTGAACCGAAATTCTTTCTTGGATTGCAAATCAAGCAATGAAGAGACGGAACTTTCATCTCTCAAACTAACTATACCAAGGACTTGATCAAGAAATTCAACATGCAAGATTGCAAAGGTATGAAAATTCCTATGCCCACTAGTGGACATGGTGACCTTACCAGGGAGGATGAATCGGTTGATCAAAAGGCTTATTGATCTATGGTTGGTTCATTGCTGTATCAATGTGCATCTTGTCCCGATATTATGCTTAGTGTTTGCATGTGTGCTAGATATCAAGATGCACCTAAAGAGTGTCATCTTTTGTCTATGAAATGTATTGTGCGATACTTGATACAAACACCAAACTTTGGCATTTGGTATCCCAAGGGATCTTCTTTTAATCTTGTTTTCTATTCCAATTCGGACTATGCTAGTGACCAGGTTGATAGAAATTCCACCTCAGGTACTTGTCAATTTTAGGTAGATCTCTTGTGTCTTGGTCCTCCAAGAAACAAAACTTGGTATCTCTATCTACTGCCGAAGCTGAGTATATTGTTGCTGGATCCCGTTGTGCACAATTACTATGGATGACACAAACGTTTAAGGATTCTGGAATTTATGTTGAAAATGTTCCATTACTTTGTGAAAATGAAAGTGCTATTAAAATTTGACATAATCCTGTGCAACATTCTCAAACCAACCATATTCAAGTTCAACATCATTTCATTCGTGATCATGTTGCCAAAGGAGATATCAATCTTAAGCATGTTCGTACTAACAAACAATTGGCCGATATCTTCACCAAGCCACTTGATGAGAAAACATTTTTTCATATGAGGAGTGACTTGAACATCATTTATGCTTCAAACTTGAGCTAGACTCATTCGGTTGCAAGCAAGGGAATGAGCTTTCTTGTCATTTCCATGTTCCCGTAACTCAGTATCATATGCCATGGAATTGTATGATCACTTGTATTGCATCTAACCTTTTGCAGGTACTTGCAAGAACTTCATTCCAAAAGATTGCCATAAACTCCAATCATAAGCAATCTTGTCATTACCAAGTAGCCACAATCCCTCTTGATGATGGAAGGAATAAGACAACAAAAACATATCCTTGACATATACCTGATCCTTGTTGCAAAATCTTAAGTAGTATCATGTCGATTGGATATATCCATTGTTCTTCCTTGCATGACTAACCTTTGTAGGTGACTAGTGTACTAGAAGGAGAAGGATTGCTCCAAATTCAAGATGATCTTCATCAACCTTGAGCATCCTCAACAAGTTCACCTACGAGCAACATCATCAATATCACTCAAAGGTATGTACTCATATCCTTGAAAAGGCTTTAGTCCAAGTCATGGGCTAAAGCAACTCAAGTGATATGAAGACATCAAAATGTTAATCGAAAAAATGGTAACCGCATTTTGAGCTTAAACGATGAGTATGACCTATGATCACGTATTCCTGCTTGGCTCCTAAGTCAATATACTCTAATATAGGTGACCTAGTCACCGCCCATCATTTAATTAAGAATCTTGTGTGGTTTGCTCTCTATTTGCGTGATCTCTCATAACCACTCAAATATTATCTATTTGATGTCCTTTGTAAAACTTTAGCATTTTTTGAAACTATTTCATTTGTCTTCGTGAAAACAAAAACTTGGTCTCTCATTCGGAGTCACCGATATAAATAACTCGGTTCTATCGAACTTGCAGATGAGCTGCACTACAAAATCTCGGTACCATTGATTTATTTATCCCGGAGTCACCGATTTTTCTTTCTTTTCTAAATATGTGTTTCTTTAATATTGTTTAATTGTTTCTGTTCTTGTGATATTCTTGTTCCTTCGATGACCCCTTCATTAAAAAAATTTAGGGGGATAAGAATAAACAACACTTCAGGGGAGAAATTCTTTATTCAAGGAACCCTAGCTCCATGGAGAAGAAAACTAAAATTTGCAAAAGGGAGAGAAGTTACATTCAATGATTCCCTTAGTATTTTCATGAAGCCTACTTTCAGTGACCCATGTTCACAAGGATCCCTTCCTTCTCAATGATCCCTGTCACTACTCCCAAGTTTAAGCTTTTTGGTATTTTATGCCAAAGGGGGAGAATCTCAAAGCTTCATGCTAAAGGGGGAGTTACATGCTTATGAAAAGGGGGAAATATGATTTAGGGGGAGAGGAAAATATCAAAAGTTCACACTATATAAACAAGGGGAGAATTACAATGTAGGGGGAGAAAACTATTTTTGGACAAAAGTACAAAATGAACAAAGGATTCCTTTTCTCACCCTATCCAATCCCAATATCTACATGCTGAGATTCAGGGGGAGAGGATGTACTACCACTTTCATATCTAATGGGACGAAAGATATAATAGATTAATGCTAAAGGTGGAGACATATCAATCTTAATGATTATCATATTTTATATGTTCTCCATATCTTGGTATTCATTGAGTTACTTTGCTTTTGATTAGTACACTACTCTTGTGTTTCGTGACATTCTTTTCTCAAGTGTATTTCTACTACTAGAATGCTCAAGAACTCAAGGTAACTATATGCATCATATCTTTGATCAACATGATCTCTTGCTTCTTGCACATATTGTTCGCAAGAGTGAAGTCGTGATCAAGGATATAAATTTCATTCACATATATTGATGTATATAGCCAAGATACACATGACTCCTTATATCCCTTTCATCCATATGTGTGTCCATGCATTCCAAAGCAACTATCGGTTAAAGGACTCCACACATTTAGGGGGTGCAAATCTTGGTCATGTGTTTCTCAAAGTCTTCATTGCATCCATGCATATCTTTAATTGAAGCTTTGATTGTATGTTGTCATCAATTACCAAAAAGGGGGAGATTTAAAGAACAACATGCTCCCTTGGTGGTTTTGATAATTCATGACAACATACATTGTCTCTTGGACTAACACCTCTATCTGGTGTATTTCAGATAATAGTCCATGGAGAGCTGGGCTGGCAAAAGGATTATGGAGATTGTGGAATTACCCCAAGATTCAAGGAAATAGGTTGGCCAAGCTTCAAGCAAGAGGAATCTACATCTTACATTTGTGAGAAATCACTTTGTGTCCATAGGAAAGCCAATACTATTAAAAGGGGGTAAGGTTTTGTTGGTGACCAAAATGCTCATACGTGCGCAAGTGATAGTCACCAAAAACATCCACAAGCTCTCCCACCAAAGTCTGTCTCTAGCCAAACATGAAAAATCGGTGCAACCAACATTCCTATCCCGGTGCCACCAATTCCAAACCCTAGACAAACTCAGCCAAACCCTAGCCACTTCGGTGTATCCGACACTACTTTTGGTGCCACCGATTTGGGTTGGCAACTTTTTGTTATGCAAGTTCACACTTTGGTTCGTCCAAGAATGTTCAATCGGCATCACCGAGTTTGGCATTTGTGACCGCTGGTCACCTTGTCGGTGCAACCGAGATTCCTATATTAGTCTCACCGAGATTCAAAAGTTGCCTCCTTTTGATCACTTTGGTACAACCGAGATTAACACATCGGTGTCACCGAGTTGGTCATTTTTTCTATAGCGGTTGGATTTTGGGGGATGCCTATATACACCCCTTCAACACCACCCACTCAATAGAAAAGGACTCAAAACTATTCCATACCTATCCTAATTAGTTTTCTGAGGGAGAACCACCTACCCTTGGTTTGAGGTCAAGATCTTCCACTCCAACCATATGGATCTTGATTTCTACCCTCCCCAAGTTGCTTTCCACCAATCCCATCTCTTCTACCAAGACAAATCTGTGAGAGAGTGATTGTGTGTTGAGGATTCTATCATCTTGAAGCATAAGAGCAAGGAGTTCATCGTCATTACCGAGCCTATTACCTTTTGGAGGGTGGTGCCTCCTAGATTGGTTAGGTGTCGCTTGGGAGCCTCCTACTTCGTGTTGTGGAGTGAACCAAGAAGTTTGTAAGGGCAAGGTGATCGCCTACTTCATGAAGATCTACCTATAGTGAGGCTAGTCCTTCCTAGACGGAGGCCTTATGGGTGGAGCCGTCCATGGACTCTCGCGACCGTTACCCTCCGTGGGTTGAAGACTCCATAAACGTGGACGTACGATAGCACCACCTATCAGAACCACGGGAAAAATCCTTGCGTCTCCTATTGCATTTGATCTTCCTACCCCATCTATTTACTTACATGTGCAATGTCTTTACTTTCCTCTGCCATATTTGTAGACATGCATACGTAGGGCTGGTAGATTTACTAGTCTTGCTAAAATAGTTAAAATCTGCCAACCAATTAACTTGGGAAAAGGTTAGGTTTTAAATTCCTGCTAGTAGTCTATTCACCCGCCCTCTAGACACTCTTCTATTGATCCTACAGGGTTGCGCCGGGGACTGAATCGAGGGCTGAGTCGCGGGCTAGCCTCCAGGTTGACGGAGGTTGCCTCCGGCACACCTAAGTTGCTTGCCTGCGGTTACACACCCATCGATGCCTTCACCCCCTTTGCTACCCTTTGCACTAGTGTTTCTGCATCCCTGTGGAGACAAGCCAAGGCAAAGCAAATGGATTAAGCAAAACCAAAAGCTTCAAAAGGCAAAGGATACGGCAAGACCCTTAGTCCTCATCTTCTTCTCCCGAGCTAAGGGTAGAGAGGTTGAAGGTGACTTCAGCCGTGGTACCCATGGGGGGAGGAGGAGGGGTAGTCCTAGGTCGCTTGGTCGTGGCAGGCGCGGGTTGCTGATGGGCTTCTTGCCGCCGCATGGCATTGCCAGCCACCCCCATGTCGGATGCTTCGCTACTTGAAAGAACTTGGCGGACCGAAAGCCCGGAGGCGACGCTCCGAATGACGCACCTCTTCCTTGTCACAAGACATGGGGCCTCTTTGAGAAGTTCCTCCTTAGTTGCGTCTTTCGCAGGACGGTCCCGGGCAGATGTGCCGCCTTGCTCATCAGTAGTACCGCCCTGCCCGGCAAGATGTTCGTCCAGCAATGTCTCCCCTTCGCTAGCTTCATCTTCCAAGAAACCGGCCTCTACGGAGGGATCTGCTTCTTTCGCTGTACTCGCGATGTACGCCATCTCTTCCTCAGTGGTGTCGCGGACGAGGCCCTCTTCCTTGCGGATGGCCACCTCCACCAAGTTATCAAAGAAATCTTGCCCCTGCTCTGTAGACGGCTCAATCCAGGATGCGTCAAGGCTGTGGGTCTCAAACTTTGGCATAATGTCGATGATTTTACCTAAAGCAGAGTTGTGGCACAAGGGGACTATGCCTGCCGGCAACTCATGTATCACAACACTCCTCAATAATTTCTGGCACAGAGCTCCGTGTTGCATAACTGTCAGATTGTGGTTCAGCCCGGGGCGCAGCATCGTGATGTCTGCCGCGTTCTGAAACTCCCAAGCTGGCGCCCCCTTGTTCTCCAAGGGGGCAATGCGCCAGCGGAGGAAATCGGCTCCTAACATCTCTACGGAGAGACCGGCTTCTCTTAGGCGGTGTATCCTGGTGGTCGCAACGGTAAGCTTCCCATCCTCGCGGGCGAGGGCACTCCAGTCCTCGCCGTGAACCATTTTGGTCTTCCACGGCAAGAGGAAAGGCTGGATTTTCTCCTCCCGAATCCAGCACCACTTGCCTCGCCACTCATCCCACCTCTCGCAGTAGGCCCTGTCTAGGTAGACCTCCTTGGTTCCTGGGGGTCGGCACCGGAAAGGGCCTCGCCTTGCTGGATGCGGGGGTAAAGTAATGGCAAAACAGAGCGGTGCTAGGAACTATTCCGGCAAAGTTTTCGCAAAGGTGAGCGAAAATTGACACACATGTCATGGCATTCGGCGTAAAATCCAAGAGTTGGAAGCCGTAGGTGAACATGATGTCGCTAAAGAAATGCGAGAAAGGGGGGAAGAGCACACAGTAAAAATAATCGACAAAGAAATGATGCTTGTTTGGGGCGCCTTTGGGAGAACCGGGGCTCACGCGGGTGGCGGGATGCACTGTTGTCTCCGTCGCCCACATGCACTGGTATCGCTCCCTCAGAGCATCCGCGTCAAGCACCGGCGGGAAGACGACGTGCTCCTGCCGCATCCTCACTGCCTTGTTCTCCGAGACGGTCTCGGCGCCCTTGCCCTTGCTGGCCTTGGGCAGCATGGTGACTGTGGAGGCGGAGGTCGAGGGCGGGGAAGGCATGGAAGCGCGGATGAATGAGAGGGGCTTTGTTTCGGGCTCGAGGAGGAAGACGACAACGGTTCTCAGATTAGGAAAGACAAGAGGTAAATGAGCAATGCCTCTGCGTTTTCCTTTTTATGGGGAAGGCACGAGGTGACTTCTTTACTTAAATAATACGAGGACGCTTCGCGGGCGCGCTACTATAACGGCCGCGCCGCGCACATATCCCATGTCCCGCATTCAATAGGCGTCGTGGGTAGATGCAGTAAGCGCAATGATCACAACCGTAAGCTCCTGACACACGTAAGCCCAACAACGCCTCACGACGTGTGTGGCCCAGGCCCGGAGGCTCCTATCGGTGCACTAGAGTTTTGGGCTCTCTAGTGCCCCTTACTCGTGCACTGGCAGTAGGAGCCACCCGGGCAACAAGCCCCGGAATGGACCTGCCAGGTACACGCATAGAAGAAGCAAGACCCCCGGCAAGACCTTGCCGGGATGGCCATAAAACTATTTGGCAATACAAAGCCCTGGCAAGACCAGGCAAGGCAAAGCCCCGGCAAGGCCCCGCCGGCGCACAAGCTAGGTGTCGCCTCGCCTGGGCTAAGCGGTGCCGATGGAATGGGCTCCTGTCCCATCCCGCAGGTGGATAGATATGCCTGACAGCGCATTAAATGTGCCTGTTCTACTCCGTTAGTGTTAGGTATGATAACACTGTAGCTCTATACACCCCATGTACGCATTGTATGCCACTGTTGGGATCCCCTTCAGAATATAAAAGGAGGCCCAGGGTGATACGGTAGAGGACTTTTGGGACTTTTCACTCCGAGACTTTCAGTCTTTAGGCCTTCTAGATCATACGCGTAGCGGCTGCTCACAATGCTCCTGTAGCTAGACCCCAAGAACAACCACAATACAACCAAGCAGGAGTACGGTTTTACGCATCCTTGCGGCCCGAACCAGGGTAAATCCCCGAGTGTTGTTCATCAGACCTGCTCTTCGTGCGAGCCCTCTCCCCCGCCAAACCTAAAGGGGTCCCTCCGATCCCATAGGTGTTCATTCCCCACGACAGTCATGAACATACGTAACTCATCTATACCAATTCATCACCGAACGTTAAGTGTGTTGACCCTTGTGGGTTCGATAACAATATAGACATGACCAGGACAACTCTATGGTTAATATCCAATAGCGGTATCTGGATGCCCATATTGGTTCCTACATAGTCTATGAAGGCCTTTATCGGTTGAACCTCTATGTCAAGGATTCAGATAATCCCATACGATATTCCCTTTATCTATCGGTATGTTACTTGCCCGAGAATCGAGCGTCGGTATCTCCATACCTAGTTCAATCTCGTTACCGGTAAGTCTCTTTATTCGTTTCGTCATACATGTTCCCATGAATAACTTCTTAGTCATATTGCTTGCAAGTCTCATTGTGTTGTTTTATTACTGAGTGGGCCCTGAGATACCTCTCCGTCACACGGAGTAATAAATCCCAGTCTTGATCCATGCCAACTCAATAGACACCCTCGAAAACACCTGTAGAACATCTTTATAATCACCCAGTTACGTTGTGATGTTTGATACACACAAGGTACTCCTCCGGTGTGAGTGAGTTACAAGATCTCATGGTCATATGAACACATACTTCACATGCAAAAAACAATAGCAATAAACGGACACGATCATATGCTACATTTATAGTTTGGGTCTTGTCCATCACATCATTCTCCTAATGATGTGATCCCGTTATCAAATAACATATCATGTCCATGGATAGGAAACCTTAACCATCTTTGATCAACGAGCTAGTCTACTAGAGGCATGCTACGGACACAATGTTGTCTTATACCCACACATGTATTTAGTTTCCAATCAATAAAATTATAGCATGGATAATAAACAATTATCATGAAAGGAAATATAATAATAACAAATATATTATTTCCTCTAGGGCATATTTCCAACAACGACCCCAAACGAGTCGTGCATAATTCCACATTTTAGCATTGCACCTGTATTTGTCTATGTTGCATGTAGAAAAAATATCAATGCAAGAAGAGACATCGAATGTCGTTCCCTCTACAGAGGTGACATGTTCCTTATCGAAACCACGATGGTTGTTGAGAGAAGTTTTGGTGTGCAAGAGACTTGTCCCAAATTGGACAAAAATTGTCATGTCGTATAAATGTCGTGTCATGACACCAGGGTAAGTTTCAAGAATTTCATACGAGTTTTGGATTTATGATGATTTAATAGAAAAATTTCTAAATGTTGTGGCCTTGTCATGATTGTAAGATGTTTTTAATCCATTCGCGTTCATTGCATGGGACCTAAACAAGGAACTCAAGGACACCAATATCTTTTTCAACTCATTTTGGTGACGCGAAGCTAAATTAACCATCAATAATTTAAAGCATTTCTATAAGCCCATCTGAAGCTCGTGCAAGTGTAAGCACGATGTGACCGTGTCGTGCTAGCTCGAGGTTCCTTCTTTCATAAGTTATCCAATTTGTATTAAAATGATGTTCTATTCAAACACGCTTCTCCCGCCACTCCCCCAATCGGTCTCTCGCGACTCCCTCGATGTCACACCCTCTGTTTGTATCACCTTGTTATGCTTGGATTTATAAAATATGGAACGAATTAAAACTTTTTGCTCAATATTCACATTCCTTCACCCAAACTTCTTGCTCAATGATCAAGCCATGTGAATAGTGCCCAAAACTATTTTTATCAAATATTATTTTTGACCAAAAAGGATTTATTCAAATTATGTTTTCAAAAACCCCTGAGATGAGGTTTAAACTTTAAAAGTTCAAATTGGGTGGATCCTCTTTCCCCAAAGGCTTTACTTCAAACCTACTATATATAAGACTTTCCAAAATCACCAAACGGTTATTTTAAAGATTATTTTAATATTTTATTTAAAGGCTTTTTCTCAAGACCAGAAATGGTTTTTCATAGGGAAAAATTATTGAAATGCTTTCAAAATATTTGAGAAAATTTAGGGGAACTCAGTGGACATATATTTTCCATATATATGAGTTTCAACACATGGTTATGTTCAAATTCATGGGCAAAGCCCCTCAAAACCCTTTTTGTCCAAATCAAACTTTTGGAATATTTCTGTAAGAAATATTCACAATAAAGTCCAGGAAAATTCCAGCAAGTCAATGCTATCATAGGTGATGATCTTGCAAAGATTCATCTCAATCCAAGTTGATTTGATTCATCAAACGGCTCCAAACCCCTCCCTGTCCAGATTCAAATTTGAACAACTTTACATTCTGAAGTTTGTTCCCTTAACCCCAAACTTTGTGGACATATTCTAATCACCAAATAATGATGCTACACTAAGTGGTGCATCATGGGTATTAGCTTAGAATGACTAGATCTACAGAAACCAGATTTTGTTGATTTCTAGGGTTCCACAAAGTTACATTGTGAACTTTCATCAAACCATCTCAAACCTGGTGATCCATGTCATTTTTACCCACCATTTGATCCGGTTCAATATCATAGTGTGTGGGTAAATTTATCTTGCCCAAACATCCATCAAACACCTTCTGGTGAAATGGTAAAGTTAGAGTTTTCACCATTTTTACTATTCCTCTTATTCTATCTTTCTCCTTGGGCATCCAATGCATTTTCCCCTAGCCTAGATGCCCCTAGATCCCCCTAGACACCTTTGGCTGCACACAAAACGCCGTTGGCATCCCGTGGCATGCCAAACACGTGCTCTGGAGCATGCTAGAGTGCCGACAGGCACTGTAACCGTTGCCCACCGCATGGCTCCAGCGGCCTCGGGCCTCTCCCACGTGCCACTTGGTCCCCCTCGACGTCCGCGCCACACCACCATGTCGGCCCCCTCCTCTCTCCCTCCTCCCACGCATGCCGAGCGTCGCCCGGCTCGGCCAACGCGCAGCTTCGTACGCGCGCACCAGGAAGACCCTCTCTTATCTCTCTCCCCCTGGTCATGGACAGGTCCCAGGAAGACCCCAGGCACACCAGCTCCTCCTCCTGCGCCTTCTAGCCTCGGCCCCGAGCTCGCCGGCGCACCAGCACCTCGGTGAACCATGGCTCACCTATATAAGGGCCTCCCCCGAGCTTTCTTCCCTCCTTTGGCTCCGTTCCATCCCCTCTCGCACTCCCAAACCACCTAAGCGACCACCCGGAGCCCTAGTGCTCGGGATCGACCGATACGCTACCACGGCAAAGCTCCATCGATCTCGGGACACAGGACCGTTCTAGCGTTCCTCTCACCTCGATCAACCCCGTAGGTCCCCCCTGACCCTTTTCCCCTTCCTCCCCATCCATTTCCCGCAGTGAGGCACCGCTGGTGATCCCCTCCCGAACCTTCTCCGTCGCGGGTGCTCGCCGCCTGCGACTCCGACCACCTCTGGCGCTCCTTCGACCTCCAGAGGAACGACGAGTCGACGTTGAGTCCGTTCCCACCTCCAACTAGCCTAGCCATGCCCTGCATCGTCGCTGGTAAGCTGGACGGCCTCCCTCCCGCGAGGTTGGAGATGACAGGCAGGGCCCGGCTCTCATTCTCACCTCCCTTCGCGTCCTCTCTCTGTCGCCGGCCTTCAGGCCCGAGCCGTTAGGTTTGAACGCGGGGTGCGCGTACGCATCTGTTCGTCTGGGCTGGTTGTCCTGTGGGCCGGCCTAGTTGCAGGCTGGCTCTGGCCCAAGGTCTTGTGCCCCTTTTTCCTTTTTTCTATTCTCTGGGATTTTGCAAAAATCCCAGAGAGCTCAGTATTTATCCAATTCCCGTTTTTTTCCACCATAAATCCTAGAATATTCCATAGGATTTAATAGTGCCATTTGTGAAAAATATTTAAAACTTTTTATGCACTGATTTAATTTAAAACCTATTTTTGGAAAAACCTTAAACAAAATATTTTTAGTATAGTTTTTAGTATTTATCAAAGTTGGGTATCATTTTAATATTAGCTTTGTGTGCTCTAGTTTTTGGTTGATGCTTATTTTTTATAGCTATTTATAGCGATGATAGATTGCGCTATTTATGAGGAAGTTGGACCCGAAGACTTTGAAGACCCCAAAGACTTTGTTGAGCCAGGCAAGGAACCCTTTGACCATATTAAGAAACCATTTTTATTACACGTCATATAGCACTTTACTTTCATTATATTTGAGCATGTGGAGTAGTGACCACATGGGTGGGTTGCTTCCGATACTTTTGTCATTAACACTTGCATCGTGCATGACCCTACCACCTTATGAGGGTTATGCAAGTGGGTGTAGATAGGATGCTAGTAGATGCTATGCAAATGGGTTTAGGTTTATGCATGGTGACAGATACAAGGAGATGATTTCGAAGACTTTTCGAAAACCCCATCGGGTGCCACTAATGCCCGAGGGAGAAGATGATGTGTTGGGTAACCACTTGAGAAAGAAGTGGTGTACCGGAGGAAGTGAGTGTGTGTTTTCGAAAATGGAGAATTTAAGATTTGCTGACCATCCCAACCGTATGTGTGCGACCACGATACCCCTTATGGGATGGGGCTTTGTTGATTACCATGGTTGGTGCTAGCGGGGAGCCCGCATTACTAGTGGCAAGAGTGAAGTGGTCACTCTCGAGACAGTGTCATCCCGGAAGTGGAAGGCCATGCGCTGTCTTTACAGGCACTGAGCAAACCGTTGCGTGCCCTCATGGATGATACGTGTGATGTATATCATGAGGGATGGCACCAACTAGTGGACTCTTTGTTTAGTATCTCCATGGGAAAAACATTGTTTGGGTGCTTACCTCAGGTATGTAATATACCACGAGTCGTGGATGACACAGAAGTTCCCCGAGTCTTGTGGGTAAAGCGCGCAACCTGTGTAGAGTGTAAAACTATTCGAATAGTCGTGTCCACGGTCATAGACAGTTGGAGGTCCAGCTTAAACTACGTCCAATGTTTTCACCAACTTGGCGTATGTGTGTGGTGTACACAGAGGTGACCCCTGAGATAAGTCAGATGACCTAATGTGATGATTGATCATGAGATATTCAACCCCCTGATCATGATGATACCTGTAACTTGTTCATATGGATATCTACAAACTATTAATGCATGCTTACCTAGTTACTTGACCATGTCATTGCATTCAAAATTAGCTTTCTGCAAAATACCTGTTATTGCTATATCATGCATTTTCATTACATTGTTCCAAACATGGGTTGCTTGCGAGTACATTCAAAGTACTCATTGGCTTGCCACTGGTTATTTAATTGGTCAGACATGGAAGAGCCAGAGTATGGTGAAGAGTTTGTTGGTGACAAACATGCGAACAAGGAAGCTTCCCAGTCAGAATGCCTGTTGGTTTAAGGCAGATGGCAATGGGTTCACGCTTATGTATTTGGCCCTTGTAGCCCTATCTATGTAATACTAGGCCTCCATGGTCTTTATTTGTGTAAGACGCTAAATTTGGATGTAAGACTCTTGTTATTCATCTTCTGTGTGTTTACTGCGCACTGATCTCTGGGATCACTGTACACGTGCATTCGATGATCACGACTTATGAGTCGGGGTCCCCACAGAGCTGGCATTAGAGCCATCCTGATTGTAGGAAGCCCTTAGTTAGATGGACATTAGTCAGGATAAAACCAATTCCAAAACTACACCTAGCACCTATACTTAGGAATTATGTACTATTTACCTCTTCTATTCTTCAGACAACACTCTGCGGACTCTCCTCCCTTCAAACCTTTGTAGATGGCCATCGTACCCGAAGCCTTCGTGACATCCAGCTTTCCCTTACTCCTTGGGGATAGCCTGGAGAAGTGCCAGTTTTGCTAACCACCCGTTTTCCTCTACCGCGAGCACTGGGTCGATGCCGTCACGAAGGAGTACCACGTGGATGTGGTGGTGAAGGAAAACGACTCCTCGACCAGTTGGTTCTTTGAAGGACCACAGATGGAGACCATGGCACTTCTAGTCGAGACAGCTGCCCGGAAGGCACTTCTTTACCTACGAGATATCATTCCAGAGATCGCTGACGAGCCGGCTACTAGCTACCTACCCTTCAGAAAGGATGATCTTGACAAGAGTTGGACGCTGATTCCATACAAGGAGGATGGCACACCGCTCAGGTTCCAGACCTACTTCAGCCTCTCTGCCGATAGTCTGGTTCACAACTTGATTAAGGAGTCCATGAAGCTCCGCGAGGAACATCACCACACCCGAGGGCTACTCCGTCAAACCAAGACAAATTGAGACAAGATGAAGAAGGATGGAGCCTCTAATGGGCGACCAGTTGTCGCTTATCGAGGAGGAATACCCCCAGCTAGAGATGCACCTACACGTCGTCATCGCATGAGTGCGAAGGAGTACCGTGAGCTCTTCACCAGCCTGCCAATGAAGCGTCGTAGGGATGGATCTCCTCGCTCCCCGAGCCCTTCGAGTGGGAATGATGCCCATTCAGATGATGAGCAGGAGGAAGACCCGGGGGAGCATGACTAAGAGAACGAGCACTCCACCACCTAATTCCAAGAACCCCTAGGGTAGCATCAGTCATGTACCCCTCATGCGAAATCGAGTCCGTGTAATGGTTCATATGAAGCCATGTGTGCTTGTTGATTGTTTTGCTGTTTGTGTTCCGATGCGAGTCACGCTTTTGCCTTAGGCAGCATCTAAGCGCCTCCATTTCCTAACTTAATATATGTTGGTCTCTCGACCTTTGTTTTACCACACTTGCACTCGACCAACCCCTTAGGCGCGCTTTTCCATTGTTGCTTTTCCTCTCGTCTATCCCACTTGTTTGACTTGGCTACTCCAAATAGGATGGTGACTGCTACCTGCAATAGCTCCTTCGCCAACCCTGAAGCTGACAACTTAAGCCAGCAACAGGGAGCTGGTGGAACTGCTCACGCTGGAGGACACCAGGAGCAGCCACAAGGCGACATTCCCCCACCACCACTTCCACCAGAGAACATGAGAATAGCTGAGTTTCTCCAAGTTCTCTGGGAGGAGCACCAAGCCAACCATGTTGCTATTCAGCAGATGGCTCAGGCCCTTGTGAACTACTAGTAGCAAGGCAGGAACGGCAATGGCCGCTCCACTCTGTCTGAGTTCATGAGGAATTCGCCCCCAACCTTCACCGAGACTGTTGAACCCTTGGATGATGACAACTGGATCTGCACCATCGAGGACCTCCTTGCACTTGTCAATTGCAATGAGGACCACGAGAATGTGCTATATGCCTCTCACTGCCTCGGAGGTACCACCCAAGCTTGGTGGGACGGATTCAAGGTCATGCAAGGCGATTGTGTGATCACTTGGAATGACTTCACGGAAGGATTCTGCACGGCCCACATTCCTTCTAGGATCATGGCTATCAATAAGAGAGAATTCCAAGCACTAAAGCAAGGAAGTGGCTCTTTCAAGTAGTACCTGAAGATGTTCAACCTGCTGTCAAGGTATGTACCTAAAGATGTCAACACCGAGGCTGCCAAGAAGGAACGCTTCATGGAAGGACTTCAACAGACCCTACAGTATCAGCTCATTGTCTGCGACTGTCGTCCCTTCTTCGACCTGGTGAACAAGGCCCTCATGCTGGAAGACAAGCGTCGTGCTATAGATGACACTCGCAAGCACAATATGATCAGCAAGGGTAGCTCCAGCAACCAGAAGCAACGCCCGTGGTAGCCAGCCCCAGCCAAGCTAGCCTACTAGCCACAATAGGCTAGACCTACTACGCCTCGTCCGAGCTACCAGCCTCAGGAGTATGCCAATCCCAGGCCAGCTTACAACAACCCCAATAACAACAACGGCGGCAGAAACTACAACAACAACACTAGGCAATTCACCTGTTTTGAATGTGGTCAGTCTAGGCTCATCTCTAAGGTATGCCCCAACAAGAAGCCAGATGCCCCGCGTCCCAATGCACCAAACCAAGGTCAAGGCCGTGTAGCACCACCAAGGGACCAAGTTCCCCACAACCAGACTAACAATGGCAAGGGTCGTGTGAACCATGTCACCGTAGAGGAAGCCCAGGAAGACCCGGACGTCATACTGGGTACATTCCTCGTCAACTCAACCTTGCAACAGTACTGTTTGATTGTGGAGCTTCGCATTCTTTTGTCACCCAAAAGTTTGCATTAAAGAGTGGCATGAAACCTACACCCCTGGGTAGTTGTATGTTGATACAAACCCCGGGATCATTATGAAGTCTGGGATAGGTTTATAGGGGTGGAGATTAACATCAATGGGGTGGACTCCCTAGCAGACCTTATAGTTCTGGATTCACCAGGCTTGGATGTCATCCCTGGCATGAATTGGTTGACCAAGCACCAAGGCTTGTTAGACTATGCCAAGAGGATTGTCACCATGACCAATAGCCAAGGAGTGGAAGTCAAGTAAGTTCCCAACCCTACCTCCACTCAAGCGCCTCAGGCCAACTGTCTATCGGGAATTGAGTTGGATCCAGTGCCAGTGGTAGGTGAATACCCGGATGTATTTCCTGATGAGCTTCCCGGAATGCCTCCTGGCCATGACATTGAGTTCATCATTGAGCTTATGCCCGGATCCAAGCCCATCTATAAGAAGGCCTACGGGATGGGATCCAAAGAGTTGGCTGAATTGAATAAGCAACTGGGAGAGCAGCTTAGAAAATGATTTATTCGCCCTAGTGCCTCTCCTTGGGGATCACCAGTTCTATTTGTGTCTAAAAGGGATGGAACTATCAGGCTCTGTGTCGATTACCGTTCTCTCAATGAAGTGACAATAAAGAACAAGTACCCACTGCCCAAGATTGAAGACTTGTTTGATCAGTTGAACTAGGCCAAGGTGTTCTCCAAGATCGACCTCAAGTCAGGGTACTATCAGTTGAATATCAGATGCCAAGACATTCCGAAGACGGCGTTTGTAACCTGATATGGCCTGTATGAGTACACGGTCATGTCGTTTGGGTTAACCAATGCCCCTGCCTACTTCATGTACCTCATGAATGAAGTCTTCATGGAGTACCTGGATAAGTTCGTAGTCGTCTTCATTGATGAAAGACTTGTCTTTTCCCAGTCTGAAGAAGAGCATGAGCAACACTTGAGATTGGTCCTAGATAAGCTTCGAGAGCACCAGCTTTACGCCAATTTCAGCAAGTGTGAATTCTGGCTGCATGAAGTTGGATTCTTGGGTCATGTGATGACCGCAGAAGGATTGTCAGTGGATCCTGCCAAGATTGAAGCCGCGACTGAATGGCAATCCCCAACCACCGTGAAGGAAGTCAGGAGCTTCCTCGGACTCGCGGGATATTACCGCAAGTTCATGGAAGGGTTATCGAGCATTGCCCGGCCCATGAACGAGCTTTTGAAGAAGGACAAGAAGTTCGAATGGACAGCTAAGTGCAAGGAAAGCTTCCAGGAGTTCAAGAAGAGATTAACCACATCCTAGTTTTGGCCACCCATGATATTCACAAGGAGTTTCTGATATATTGTGATGCATGAAGAACCGTGCTTGGAGGTGTTCTGATGCTAGAAGGTAGAGTTGTAGTATATCTATAAAGATAGCTACATCCTCATGAATAGAACTATGCTACTCATGATCTTGAGTTGGAAGGCATGGTTCATGCCTTGAAAATATGGCGACATTACCTTCTGGGGAAGCAATGGGAGATATACAGACACCACAAGAGTTTGAAGTATATTTTCACTGAGAGGGAATTGAACATGAGGCAGCGAAGATGGTTGGAGTTGATCAAGGATTACGACCTTAGTGTTCAATACCACCCTGGAAACGCTAACGTGGTAGCAGACGCCCTAAGAAGAAAGGCTTGTTACTTGAATGCCATGATTAAGGCAAGGCTACCTGACCTATATGAAGAGCTTGGAAGCTTCGGCTTGGAGCTAGTTGCACTTGGATTCCTCGCCAACCTCGAAGCAAAGCCTACCTTGATGGATGATATCAAAGAAGCTCGAAATGGGCACGAGAGCATTGAAGGCATCAAGAGGAAGATCAAGGCAGGCAAGGCCCCAGGATTCTCAATGGATGAACACGAAGTTGTATGGTTCGGCAATCGCATCTATGTACCCAACAAAGAGGAGCTCAAGAACTTGATCTTGCAAGAAGCTCATGACACCCCATACTCCATTCATCCTGGAGGAACCAAGATGTATCAAGACCTCAAGGCAAGACTCTGGTGGCATGGCATGAAATGGGAGATAGGCACCTTTGTTGCCAAGTGTGATATATGCCAGAGAGTCAAAGCTGAGCACCAGCAACCCGCCGGGCTATTGCAACCTCTCAATGTGCCTGAATGGAAGTGGGACAAAGTCAGGAATGATTTCATCACCGGATTACCAAGGTTAAGTAAAGGACTTGATTCTATTTGGGTCATTGTTGACCACCTGACCAAGGTAGCCCATTTCATTCCCATCAAGACCACCTATGACAGTAACAAGCTAGCCATCCTCTACATCAAGCATATCTTGAGGCTTCACAGAGTTCCTAAGGAGATTGTATCGGACCGAGGCACCCAGTTCACCTCGAGGTTCTAGAAGATGTTTCAAGGAGCCATGGGCACCAAGCTCTCCTTCAACACTGCTTTTCACCCCCAGACCGGCGGACTGACAGAACGAGTAAATCAAATACTCGAAGACATGCTCCGTGCTTGTGTCTTGTCTTGTGGAGCCAAGTGGGAAGATTGTCTGCCATTTCCTGAGTTCTCCTACAACAACAACTATCAGTCAAGTCTTCAGATGGCACCATTCGAGGTGTTGTATGGATGCAAGTGTCGTACGCCTCTCAACTGGTCGATGACCGGAGAAGGGTTAGTCTTTGGACCAGACATCCTCCGCAAAGCAGAAGAGCAAGTTCAACTCGTCCGAGAGCGCCTTGAGACCGCCAAGTCAAGACAAAAGAGATATGTCGACTTCCACTGCCGAGAAGTGAGCTTCTGTGTCGGTGACCATGTCTACCTCCAAGTCACGCCTCTCAAGGGAACCAAGCGCTTCCATGTCAAGGGGAAGCTTGCACCAAGATACATCGGGCCCTTCAAGATCACCGCTACGCGCGGAGCAGTTGCCTATCAACTAGAGCTACCTTTCGAGCTATCAGATGTGCACAACGTCTTTCATGTGTCACAACTCTGGAAGTATCTCCAAGTTCCCAACCGCCCCGACCTCTCCAAGGACATCGACCATCAAGCCATCGATCTTCAGCTAGACCTCACTTATCGTGAGAGGCCAGTTCGCATTCTGGATGAGGCACAATGTTTCACCCGAAGCCGCACAATCAAGTACTACATGGTCCAATGGAGCAACCACTCTGAAGCTGAAGCAACCTTTGAGTGTCAAGACTATCATAGATCTGAGTTCCCTTATCTTTTTAGTGCTTAGCCTAGGAATCTCGGGGACGAGGTTCTTGTAAGGGGGGTAGGTCTGTCACACCCTGTGTTTGTATCACCTTGTTATGCTTGGATTTATAAAATTTGGAACCAATTAAAACTTTTTTAGTGCTTGTGCTTGTATGAATTGTTGCTTGCTTGCTTGTTGGCTGTTGAGTATGGCTCTCTTAGATTCTATCCCTCCCTGTATTCATCTTCCTTGACCCAAACTTCTTGTCCAATGATCAAGCCATGTGAATAGTGCCCAAAACTATTTTTATCAAATATTATTTTTGACCAAAAAGGATTTATTCAAATTAGGTTTTCAAAACCCCCTAAGATGAGGTTTACACTTCAAATCCTCAAATTGGGTGGGTCCTCTTTCCCCAAAGGCTTTACTTCAAACCTACTATATATAAGACTTTCCAAAATCACCAAATGGTAATTTTAAATATTATTTGAAGACTGGGAATGGTTTTTCATAGGGAAAAATTATTTAAATGCTTTCAAAATATGACATATATTTTCCATATACATGAGTTTCAACAAATGGTCATGTTCAAATTCATGGGCAAAACCCCTCAAACCCTTTCTGTCCAAATCAAACTTTTGGAATATTTCATTCTGTAAGAAATATTCTCAATAAATTCCAGGAAAATTCCAGCAAGTGAACACTATCATAGGTGATGATCTTGCAAAGTTTCATCTCAATCCAAGTTGATTTGATTCATCAAACTGCTACAAATCCCTCCCTGTCCAGATTCAAATTTGAACAACTTTACATTGTGAAGTTTCTTCCCTTAACCCCAAACTTTGTCAACATGTTCTAATCACCAAATAATGATGCTACACTAAGTGGTGCATCAAGGGTATTAGCTTACCATGACTAGATCTATAGGAACCAGATTTTGTTGATTTCTAGGGTTCCACAAAGTTACATTGTGAACTTTCATCAAACCACCTCAAACCTAGTGTAAATTTAGCTTGCCCAAACATCCATGAAACACCTTCTGGTTAAATGGTAAAGTTACTATTTTCACCATTTTTACTATTCTTCTTATTCTATCTTTCTCCCGGGGCATCCAATGCATTTTCCCCTAGCCAAGATGATACCTAGATCACCCTAGAGACCTTTGGACGCGCACAAAACGCCGTTGGCATGCCGTGGCATGGCAAACGCACGCTCTGGAGCATGGTACAATGCCGACAGGCACTCTCGCCGCTGCCCACTTCATGGCTCTAGCGGCCTTGGCCTCGCCACACGCCACTTAGTCCCCTCGGTGCCCGCGCCACGCCACCACGTCGGCCCCTCCTCTCTGCCCCTGCTTCTCCCTCCTCTCGTGTGTGCCAAGCGCCGCCCGACGTGGCCTACCTGCAGCTTCGCACGCGCACGCTCCCTCCTCTCTTCTCTCTCTCCCCCTGGTCGTGGACACGTCCCAGGAAGACCCCAAGCACACCAGCTCCTCCTCCCGCGCCTTCTAACCTCGGCCCCGAGCTTGCCGACGCACCAACAACTTGGTGGATCGCGGCTTGCCTATAAAAGGGCCTCCCGCAAGCCTTCTTCCCTCCTCTGGCTCCCTTCAACCCCCTCTCGCACTCCCAAACCACCCGAGCGACCACCCGAAGCCCAAGTGCTCGGGATCGACCGAGGCACCGCCGTGGTGGAGCTCCGTCGATCTCGGGACACAGGCCCGCCCCGACGCTCCTATCACCTCCATCAACCCTGTAGGGTCCCCCTGGTCCTTTCCCCCTTCCTCCTCGTCCATTTCCCGCAGTGAGGCACCACCGGCGATCCCCTCCCGAAACTCCTTCGTCACGGGTGCTCGCCGCCGGAGACTCCGACCACCTCCGGTGCTCCTTCGACCTCCAGAGGAACGGCGGGTCGACATTGAGTCCGTTCCCACCTCTAGCTAGCCTAGCCATGCCCTGTATCATCACCGGTAAGCTCACCGGCCTCCCTGCCGCGAGGTTGGAATATTCCATAGGATTTAATAGTGCTATTTGTGAAAAGTATTAAAAACTTTTTATGCACTGAGTTAATTTAAAACCTGTTTTTGGTGTCTTTTTGCATGTGTTAAATAGTTTAGAAAAATGTTTTTCATAGCAAAACCTTAAACAAAATATTTTTAGTATAGTTTTTAGTATTTATTAGAGTAGGGTAGCATTTTAATATTAGCTTTGTGTGCCTTGTTTTTGGGTGATGCTTATTTTTTATCGCTATTTATCGCGACGATAGATTGCGCTATTGACGAGGAAGTTGGACCCGAAGACTTTGAAGACCCCGAAGACTTTGTTGAGGCAGGCAAGCAATCCTTTGACCATATTAAGAAACCATTTTTATCGCATGTCATATACCACTTAACTTTTGTTATATTTGAGCATGTGGAGTTGTGACCACTTCGGTGAGTTGCTTCCGATACTTTTGTCATTGACACTTGCATCGTGCATGACCCTACCACCTTATGAGGGTTATGCAAGTGGGTGTAGATACGATGCTAGTAGATGCGATGCAAATGGGTTTAGGTTTATGCATGTGACAGATACAAGGAGATGGTTTCAAAGACTTTTCAAAAAACCCGTCGGGTGCCACTAATGCTCGAGGGAGATGATGATGAGTTGGGAAACGACTTGAGAAAGAAGTGGTGTACCAGAGGAAGTGAGTGTGTGTTTTCGAAAACAGAGATTTTTAAGATTTATTGACCATCCCAACCTTACATGTGTGACCACGATACCCCTTATGGGATGGGGCTTTGTTGATTACCATGGTTGGTGCTAGAGGGGAGCCCACATTACTAGTGGCGAGAGTGAAGTGGTCACTCTCGAGACAGGGTCGTCCAGGAAGTGGAAGGACATGCGCTGTCTTTATAGGCACCGGGCACACTGTTGCGTGCCCTCATGGATGATACATGTGATGTATATCATGAGGGATGGCACCAAAGAGTGGAATCTTCGTTTAGTATCACCATGGGAAAGGCATTGTTTGGGTACTTACCTCGGGTATGTAATATACCGTGAGTCGTGGATGACACGAAAGTTCCCCGAGTCTTGTGGGTAAAGCGTGCAACCTCTGCAGAGTGTAAAACTATTCGAATAGCCGTGTCCACGATCATAGACTGTTGGAGGTCCTACTTAATCTGCGTTCGATGTTTTCACAAACTTGGCGTGTCTGTGTGGTTGACACAGAGGTGACCCTTGAGATAAGTTAGATGACCTGACGTGATGATTGAGCATCAGATGTTCAACCCCCTCATCATGATGATACCTGTAACTTGTTCATATGGATATCTACAAACTATTAATGCATGCTTATCTAGTTACTTGACCATGTCATTGCATTCAAAATTAGCTTTCTGCAAATTTCCTATTAGTGTTATATCATGCATTGTCATTACCTTGTTCCAATCATTGGTTTCTTGCGAGTACATTCAAAGTACTCAATGGCTTTCCACTAGTTATTTAATTGGCCAGGCATGGAAGAACCGGAGTACGGTGAAGAGTTCGTTGGTGACGAACATGCGAACTAGGACGCTTCCTAGTCAAAATGCCTGTAGGTTTAATGCAGATAGCAATGGGTTCACGCTTTCGATCAAGATTTGCGATGTTTGTTGAGTTTATGTTTTTGGCCCTTGTAACCCTATCCTTGTAAGACTAGACCTCCATGGTCTTTATTTGTGTAAGACGCTAAATGGGGATGTAAAACTCTTGTTACTCAACTTGTGTGTGTTCAGTGAGCATTGATCTCTGGGATCACTATACACGTGCATTTGGTGATCATGACTTATGAGTCGGGGTCCCCACACCCGATCGGTTTCCCACCAAAGCGCTAGCCCCGTCATCAACCTCTTGGACGAGGAGGACAACACAGAGTAGGCGAAGAGCAGGAAAAAATGGCATCACGCCATCGAGCACAAGCGAGACGTCATCATCAGCCCCCATGCCACCATCGCACACGGTTTCTAGTACTATCAGAAACGTCTGCGATATGTATTTGCTCCCACTAGGTGGCCATCGGGGCATGCCTTGTAAATGATAGGAGGCAACACTTACCAACCAGATGCAGCTTCTCAGCCTGTAACCCAGTCGAATGGAACTCGAAGGTTAAGCGTGCTTTCGGTGGAGTGGTCAAGGATGGGTGACCAGTTGGGAAGTTGCTAGATTTGAAGGTTCACTTAGGTGGTGTGATACGAACACTATAGGCATAAATAAAATGCATTTAGTGATATGTCATTCCAAAATAAATCTTGAGATCCTTGTTTTGAAAATATCCATGATTTTCTTTTGCTCCTTTTAGATAAGTAAATCTTCAGATCCTTGTTTTAAAAATATCCATGATTTTCTTTTGCTTCTTTTCTTGTTTTGAAAATGTCAAGGATCGTGTGTGTGTCTGTGTGTGTCTGTGTGTGAACCAATGCTTGTGTGTGGACCATGTGCCTACATCGTGCGGTTTTCGATGACAAACCTATCGTTGGGCCCTTAGGGTCTGCCATGACTTCTACAACGCTGGAAGGCCAAGGATGGGTGACGATGTGTGTGTGTGTGTGTGTGCACATGTGTGTGTGCGTGCACATGTGTCTGTGTGTGTGAACCCATGCTTGTCTGTGGACCATGTCCCTACATTGTGCGGTTTCCGATGACAAACCTATCGGTGGGCCCTTAGGGTGTGTCATGCCTTTTAATTATTGCCAACGCTGAAGGCCAAGGATGGGTGACAATGTGTGTGTATGTGTGTGCGCGCGAGCGTGCGTGTTCTTACGTGAGTGAGTGTGAGTGTGTGTGTGTGTGAGCACGCGTGCCTGCATTTTTTTTGTGTGTGTGAACCCATGCCTGTGTATGGACCATGTGCCTACATTGTGCGGTTTTCGACTACAAACCTATCGGTGTGCCCTTAGGGTCTTTCATGCGTTTTACTGACAACACTGGAAGGCCAAGGATGGGTGATAGCATGTGTGTGTGCATGCATGTGTGTGTGTGGACCATGCGTGCCTCCATTGTGCGGTTTTCGATGACACACTTATATATCGATGGGCCACTATATATCATCCATTTGACTGACAACGCTGGAACATCTGTCGGATGTTGGGCTCTCCAAAACCCAAAGAGGTTCGAACTCAGGGGCGTGTGCGAAGATCCCCACAAGCTCTGGCATAAAGCTCACAGCTCGATGGCCTAGCCAGACGAACTCACTCAATGTTGGGAAGAAGACTAGCACACGAGGATTTACCCAGGTTCGGGTTGCTGCGAAGCGTAAAACCCTACTCCTGCCTTTGGAGGATTGCCTCACGAGGAGGTTTGTGAATGAACTATTACAGTGGTAGGTAGCCTCGCGAGGTTGCTCAAGTGGTGTTTGATCTACCTTCCCTATGGAGCAGCCTATCCTGTACTTATAGTAGCCCGGGTCCTCATCCCTTATCGCAATGGTGGGAAGGGATCCCACAACGGCCAATTTCAAAGGGGGACAAGGAGAACACCTAATCCTGACGAAAGGTGGTCCGCCTGGAAAGTAGTCGACGGTGATGCTTAGGTGGGCTCGGCGATGACGTTCATCCTGCGGGGCTCATGGTCTTGTGTCGTTGCACCGCAATGGAAACCTTCGGGGGTTGCTTTGGGAACCTGCGTACGTCTTTACCTCCTTTGCACCAAAGAGGAAACTACCTCCTCTACATGCGTTGGTGCCTGCCTGGCCTGGCTTGCGTCACGTGCGACCTCCCGAGGCTAAGTGTTGCATAGGGATCTCCGCCCCTCGAGAGGCGACCTGGGGAGGCCTCCTCCCTCCGTGGGTCTCGGCATCGTTCCCCTCGCGACAGTGGGGCTCCCGCGTGGGCTTTGTTATGGAGTGAGGTCGCGCTAGGCCGTGCCTAGCTATTGAAGTGGGCTGCACCCTGGGCTGCAGGATGGCAGGTCTGGGTACCCTCGTTCCCAAAATACCGACAGTAGCTCCTGGGTCCAAGGAGCGCTCGAGTTGGCTTGTGGGAGAAGCCATAGAAGACGGCCCGAAGCGCCGTGGGCCCCAACCGCCTGTGGGCCAGGCCTAACATGCAGCGCTCTCCAAGACGTTGACGCCTCTATTTCTTCATGCTGCCTCAGCAACTGCCCGGGCTGTCATACAGCCTGGCGCACGTCATTGAGCCATCATTGTTCCCCATCGGTCCTATCGTCCGTTCTCTCTTCTCCCGCGGCTCGCGCCTTCTCCGCCAAATCTTGCGTTCGCCTAGATATGGTCATCTGCCATGGCCCCCAAGAAGAGAGAGGGCAAGGCTCTGAAGGTGTCGGGCCATCATCACCGCCGGACGCCGTGTTAGGTCGATCCTCCTCTCAATCTTGAAGGGTTGGAGAAGATCCGACTAGTGGTCCCTTCCAGCTCCAACGAGTGGGGGCGACAAAGTGCCTGGCTGGGCTCGCGGCCTTTGACCAAGGTGGAGACCTCCATCATTCCCCTTCATCTCCATGCCCTCCTTTCAGGCTTGCTGCCTCCATTCTCGGACTTCTTTTCCACCGTGGCACCGTTCTGGGAACGGGGATACCCCGACTTGCCTTCCTGCGGGCTAGGGCATGGCCAACCTTGATAGCCAAGCTTGGCCTAGTGCAACCCCACTCAAGACAAGGTCCTCGAGAGAAGCCAGAGCTCGTAGGGAAGCAACACCAAGTCCCGCGTAGGGCCTCCCCAGAACTCCTCTTGAGCAGCGGAGATCCCTATGAAATGCTCGGCCTCAGGAGGCCAAGGATGACATAAGGCGCGACAGGCGGGAACCGGCACGCAAGGCGGTACAATTTCCCCTTTGGTGCAGAGGAAACAAAGATGTACGCGGGTTCCCAAAGCACCCCCAAAGGTTTCACTTCTGGTGCAACATGACCACGACCACGAGCCCTGTAGGACGGATGTCATCGCCGAGCCCAGCTCTGCATCATGAACAACTACTTTGCAGGCGAAGACCACCTTTTGTCGGGATAAGATGTACTCCTTGTCCCCCTTCGTATTTAGCCATTGTGGGATCCCTTCCTGCCATAGCGATAAGGGAAAAGGACCCGGGCCACTATAAATAGAGGCTAGGCTGGACCGTGGAGGGGGACGAGAAAACAAAGAGCAAAGCAGGAGAGACAAGACCACCTGAGCGCCCTCACGAGGCAACTCTCCACTGTATTAGTTCATCCACAAACCTCCTCAGGAGGAAATCCACCAAAGCAAGAGTAGGGTATTACGCTTCGTAGCGGCCCGAACCTGGGTAAATCATTGTGTGCATCTTCTTCCTTGTCATCGAGCGAGTTCGTTGTCCAACCACCGAGTTGTGAGCCAGGTGGGGTGAAGCTGTTGGGGATCTTCGCACATGCCCCAGTGTTCGAACTTCCTTGGGTTTTGCAGAGCCCGAGATCCTACATTTGGTGCACCAGGTAGGGGCATATCAATGTTTTCCTCAAGCCACACTCTTTCTCTGCCTCGCCGCTCCGATGTCTGACACTCGCCGGGCCGCGCCGACTTGCCTGCATCACCCAGACAGCGCCCCTGGGCCGCGCTGCCGCGCGCCAGGCTGCCTCTCCTATGGCAGACGTTGCCACGGGCCGGAGGGCTATCAACAAAAATACTCCTGTCAGCCTATCACCGTGCAGCATTTAGGCCGCACCATCGCTCCCTCGATCGTTCCAGCTATTGGGTTGTCCTCCCACGCTCGTCCCAGGCCAGCACGTGGGACAGGTGCACTCGCCATGGCATGCGATTGGCTACACTACCGCCTGCCCCCGAACTCCATGACGACTCGCTCGAGCGCATCACAGAGTTCGTCAGTTCCGCCCATGACGCTTCCATGCTCTCCTACTTGCTCCAGCCCGAACCCTCAATTGAAGACGATGTGGCCCAGGCGTGAGGCACGCCCGTGCGACCAGCCCCGCGAGCCGCGGGCAAGGGCAAGGGATAAAGTAAGCTGCCAAGTGGTGCCACGATCGCGCGTTGATGCATGAGCACTGCCCACGCTGTTGAACCAGCGCCATGACAGCACAACCCTCGAAGCGGCCCATCAGGAGCGTCAAGACTGTGTCCCTCCCATGTGTGCGGCACTCACTAGTCCAGTGGGGTGTCGCGCCATTGCTCCGGAGCTCCATCCGTTCGTGTGTCCCTGCACGTTCAAGCCTGACTTACCCGTTGCTATGACATCACCCCAAATCTTGCCGTGTTCCTACAGCTCTACTCGCTAAGCATCCAGGCGGCTGGTGGAGATGATAAGGTCATCGCGAGCTAGTTCCCCATGGCACTCAAGGGTGGCGCGCTCTCCTGGCTCCTCAACCTCCTGGAGGGGTCCATCACCTCCTGGGACGACCTGTGCAAGTGTGTCATCACCAACTTCCAAGGTAACCGTGACTGCATGCTCACCGCTAACGACCTGCGACATGTGAAGCAGTAGGAGGGAGAGACCCTCCACAAGTTCATACAATGCTTCATGACCAAACCGGCGGATCTCGGGTAGGGGGTCCCGAACTGTGAGACTAGGATCGATGGTAACAGGGGACGAAGGGGACAGAGTTTACCCAGGTTCGGGCCCTCCGATGGAGGTAATACCATATGTACTGCTTGATTTTATTGGTGGTGTAACGGGTTACAGAGTTGATGTACCTCGAAATCGTATGTCTAACCCTAGATGAGTTGTTCTGTCTCTATACCCTAAAACCCTTCGGCTTATATAGATGCCAAGGAGGCCTAGGGTTTACACACGGTCAGTTACATGCCGAAGAGATAAACATGCCTACTTACTATATCAAACGTGAAGCGCAAGCCGTGCTCCTCGAAGCGTCCATCCTGGGAACTCGGCCTTCAAATCATCTAGCGTTCGGCAAGTAGCCTCTATAGTCTGGCCCATAAGCAACAGGTCGGCTATCCGAGGACCCCTTAATACAAGACTCCCTCTGTAGCCCCTGAACTTGCCTCCAACGCCAAGGGTCTTCAGCTCCAATTGCTTTGTGAATAGAGTCTTTGGCTTACGAGGTGAGTTCCTTCTTCCGATGACAAATAGTTTTCCTCATTGTGGCACGTCTGAATTCTGTGAGATAGGCTGGCTTTTGAAGGCCAAACGTCAGGAAAATAAAGGTAATGTTACCTAACGACCTTTCTGACGAAAGGTCATAGCCCACCACGACCGATAGGCCAGTTACATGCACTCGATGTGCGGTTCGGGGCCATTTCATACACACGATCTATCCACATGTCAATCGTGGCCCATTTTATACAGGATATACTTAATCAAGCACCCGCAACAGCCCGCACATCTTGGGAAGTGGCGGGATTCATGGCGCATCAGGGGGAGCCCGAATCGACAAACCTCATAAAAGGAGAAAGAAAGAACCCCAAAGGACCTTCACGCTCTCCATTTGTCTTCTCCGCCTCCTATTCCCTTGCGCCTCCAGAGCACAGATCTAGGTTTCTCCACCCTCGCTTCCGAGCTCAACAATGGCGGGTTCCAATGGCCAGTGGGAAGTTTCCACGGTCAACAACCAAGACATACTTGACCTCAAGAAGGCCGGGTACCTCCCCATCGACATCCCTCATCGCGCGGCGAAGAGAGGACAAGTAATACCCACCCCCAAGGTAGGCGAGCGGGTGGTGTTCATACCCCCTTTGTCTGGGGTGTAATTTTCTTCTATCGCCTCGACTTCCACGACCTCCTGCCAAACTCCATCATGCACCTATCTCCCTTCATCGTACTTTGCAAGGCATTCCTGCATATCGAGCCGCACTACGGGCTTTGGTTGCAAATTTTTAACATCAAGCCGAAGTGCGTCGGTGGCAAGAACGCCGACTGCGGTGGTGCCGTCATCGGAAAACTCATGCGCGTCGAGTGGCTGACGGGCACCCTCATTGACGCCATCAAGGGGTGGCGGAAGGAGTGGTTCTACATCACTGAACCACAAGAACAAGGTTTGCAGCCCGCCGCCGCATTCAGATCCAGCCCCCCAACTAGACTAGCTTCATGGCTCGAAAAGGGCCTCGTTTGGAGGTCGGGCAAGGTGGTGGACGATCTGCAAAAGCGGATCCGCTCCTTGGTCGAGAACGTCACAAAGCTAGCCGATGTGGTTCAGGTAATGCTCTGAAGTTGCATCCTTCCTTGCCAGCGCTGGGACACTCCCTTGTGGGCTCGGAAACTCGACGCCGAGCACACAGTCCGGAAACTGTTCCGCACTACGCGGGAGAAGCTATGGAAGGTGTTCTTCAAATCAATGAAGAGCTGGCCAGCCGAGGAGGAGGACAAGAGCCTACACGCCGCCAAACTAGATTCCGAGGTACGACCCGTCCTAGCCTGATTGGCTTTATTACATAGAAGGTCCATAACCCTGTGTTCGATATGTTTACGCAGAGATGGGTGAAGAAAGCCATCAGCATCAGTATTCTGGCTCCTTAGCCTGAAGACGAGAGCACAAAGCTATTAGCCAATATGCTCGTGGAGAACCCTTATGAGACTCCCACGAAGAAGGAGAAGAAGAAGAAATCAGGGCAGGCTGGCCTTTGCATCAAGGATCAGCCTGACGCAGCTTCCGAAGACACGCCCACGTTCTCGAATCAGGAGGAGGCCGAAGAGGAGGAATAAGAGGAGGAGGAGGCTGAGAGTGACGGGGAGGGGGTAGCATCATTGATCATTCATTGCATAATGTTTACCTTCAAATGAATCTAAAATGGGGATTAATAGAAACCCTAGCACCTCACCTAACCAAACAACATTTAAGGTGACATTTGAATTTTCACAATAGAGTTAGAATTTTACAGATGAGTCCTAATGCTACCGAAATTGTCAAATAAAGCATTTCAATTATTTTAGTCAACCAAAAATGCTAAAACTTTTTTAGGAGGTTTGAAATATTCAAACTACACTCCATAAAATGTGTTGGTATTTTTGTGCTAGGTAATTGTGGCCCAAACAAAAATGAAACAAATGTCAGAAATAAATAAGAGAGGCAAATTAGAAAAAAGAGAGAGACAGAGTACCTGTGTAGCCCCCCAAGCCGGCCCAACCCACCAACGAGTGCCAGTCGTCTTCCACATCCAGCCTACTAGCAGAGGCATGTCGACGCACGCTCGCCCGAGGCCTCCACCTCCTCCCTGGCTGCCTGGCTCCCCCTCGACGCGCCTAGACGATGCCACGCACGTCCCTGAGCCCATCCATCTCGCTCTCTCTCTCATGGCCCGCCTCTCCATTCCGGACCCGAGAGGAACCGAGATCGCCGGCGGGAACCACCGTAGCCACCGGTTTTCCCTCGATGCATAGCCATGTCCTAGAGCCCCGTCTCAACATTGTGAAGGTCCAAGATGAGTCCCGCAACGACTGATGCCCTGCAGCCTCACCATCGAATTCATCTTTGAGCTTCGGCTCCAGCAGCCCTCTCCGTCGATTTACGGCCACCTGCGCCTCCCCGAGCAAGCCGACCGTCCTAGAAGCCCCTATGTGAGCCTCCCTCCCCTTCCCCTCTCGCTGTCAACGTGCCCGTGCTCTGATCCTACCTCTGCGAGATCTTAGCGCTGCCGTCTGCCATGACGGATGGGATCGAGGACCCCGTGCTCCCGTAGAGCATTTGCTACGTCAGGCGTGATCCTAGTGTCGCTTACAAGCCTCGTAGCTGCTCGCTTCTCCCTCTAGCATGTTGTAGCCCAATGCCAGAGCAGGTCTGAGGTTCTGCCACCGCAAAGCTCATCGCCGCCACCGCTATAGTCCACCCCGCATCCTCCCGTTGCCACAAATGGATGTGCGCGAGGCTGAGCTTCGCGTAGATGGTCTCCTCCGCGCGAATGCTCACCGGAGGGGGTTTTCCGACGGCCCCCGCCGTAGTTTTGGCCACCACCGATCGATCTCCGGCAAAGCCGATGTGGCACCGTCATTAACCACTAATGACACCCCTAATGAAAACCCTGACCCACTGACTCTGGGACCCACCCGCTAATTTAAACCTCTAGTTAATTAGGTAAGTTAAATTAACCCCCTAATTAAGACAAAGTCGGTGACATGCGGGCCCCATAGGTCAGTTTGACCAAGAACGGTTAGCTGACCAGGATGACGTCATGCTGGCATTTAGCTGATGTAATAATTACATTTCTAGGATTTAAATAAATTCTAGAAATTGCTGAAAACTTGTAAAAATCATAGAAAATAATCTATAAGACAAATGAAAATAATTTATATATGAAAAATTATCAGAAAAATCCAATGAATCTGTTTATGCCATGATCATGCATGTTTGAACAAGTTAACACCACCAAGTAGAACATTTTGTGATCAAGGCAATATATGATTTATCATTTGGAGTTGGAATTCAAACTTGTTTGAATTCCACTTCAACTAACCTGGCTAATTATTCCTCTAGGTCAATTCAGTACCTTAATTTGTCATGTCATGCATCATGTTTGTTGCATTGCATTGAATGTGTTCCTTTCTTGTTTTACCGGTGGTGTTCCCTCTCGGTAGATGATGGTAGTGACGATGTGAACATTGACACTAGTGAAGACAAGTAATATCCTCAGGACTATCAGGCAAGCAAACCCCCTTGAGCATACTGATATGAACCCACTCTCTCGCTCCTGCTCTCTTTTATTTCATTAGGACATCAATGATTCAACTGTTACATGTTCCCGGTAGTTGAACCCATTCCTTTGCATGACCTGTCTTTGCCACAGTAAATAGTTAAAACCACTTAGCATGAGTAGCAACTACTTGAGCCCTGTTGTGCTTACTCATCCATGCTTTATTACTATGCCTGCTATGCTTAGAGTTGTGTCGGGTTTGATCCATCTGGGCGATGAATTGGAATGGTGGTGAACATGTCCTACTGTGTGAGAGCTAAGTGTGTGAACATGTTTTTGCAAAGGTAGCGATGAGAGGCCATGTAGGAATACATGGCGGTTTGTCTCATTGGGACCGTATTTGGGAACTGAGTTCTATGTATGTTATCCAAGTCAAGATACTACCACGCATTGGGATCCTTAATTGACCCTCTCGGCTTATTAATCTCCTTGATCTCTTTCCAGGAGTTGCAACTAGTTTCTGGTGTTTGTAGGATGTGTTGGCGGCCGTGCATAGCGCTAACCGGAGGGGTAGGCTATGGTGCGGTAGATGCACCGTGGCACGGTGTACCAAGTGTAGTACCATCCGTCGAGGTGGGCTTGGGAACCCTGCGCACATCGTTTGAGGCCGTAGCAGAAACTTCGGCCGGACTTTCATGCGGGTTCAGTCTCAAAGAGGAGATAAACCTGGACTAGGGTCTTGTGTGGTTGACGGTTGTGGCCAACGCCCACGCCAGTGCTTCCTCTTGAAGGTTGCCGACATGCATGACGTGCATATGGTGATAAGTGGCGAGAGCGTGTGTGAAGAAGTATACCCCTGCAGGGTAAAATAATCTGTTCGAATAGCTGCGTCCTTGGATATGGACTACTTGGAGAACTTATGTGGTTCATAGACAAGTAAAGTGGATAATCCAAAAATACGCAAGATAAGTGTGAGTGCTATGGATGGCCTTCCTGTAGGGAGACGGAAGTGAATCCATAGTGGTGTATTGATTGGAGAATATGTGGACTCGTGTGCGCTATCCCACCTCAAAGATACTACTTGTACTCGTAGTATAGGTTAGCCAAGAGTCAAAGCAGGCTTGCTGCAATAAAATCCACAACCCCCTTCATTGATACTGATGCATATGTAGTTAGTTCTGACGTAAGTCTTGCCGAATACCCTTTTACTCACGTTTTCTTAAATATGTTTTTGCAGAGGAGACGTTAGTCTCATTAGTGGCACTTATGATGTGAAGTTCGATGTTGACCGGATTAGCTTGGGAATTCCAGACAGAGGTCTAGTTCCTTTGGTAGGGTCGTTGTAGCTTTTTAGTCTCCTTTAGCCACTTTTGGAGATGTCTGTACCCATACATGTTTAACTTCCGCTTGTTTGTTTGAATGCTCTGAATGTTGGGTCTTGTGATATCTGCTTGTAACATCTTATTGTGTTAGCTCTTCCGAGCCTTCTAAATAAATGTTCTAATGTTGTATGGTTATGTTGTGATGCCATAGTTGTATCTATCCATATCGGGCATGTCATGCGTATGTGTGACGCGCAACGGGATGTATGGGATCCAATACCTAGTTGTGTGCCTTTAGTAGTACTCTTTATGGGGAAATGCCTCTTTGTGCTTCCATCGAGCTTTGGTAGCTTACTACTGCTCCTGACACACTGATTGACCGGCATGTATCCTTCTTTGCTGCTGTGTCAATCCCTTCGGGGAAATGTCTCGTAGTGTAATGGAGTCCCTATAGCATGCTGCGACTCGTATATGTGTAGTTTTGACATTTATGTCCCACGGTGTAATGGACTCCTTGTAGCTTGCTATGACTCGTCCACACACGCTAGAGATCGACACCTGCATTGTTGGGTTACATATGCCTATCCCTGTACGGATGTGCCACTTGGGTTCTATGACTAGTCATGTCAGCCCGGGTTCTTTGACATTTGAATGCTAGCGACACATTCACATACGTGAGTCAACAGACGCAAATGGTCCCGACCCAGGTAAGGTGGCAACCATGGAGATAACCATGCATGAGACCGCAAAGTGATGTGATGTGTTACAGGCTGGATTCTTATGGCTTAGGATCGGGGTCCCGACACTCAGGGTCAAGCCCCCCTCATCCAAGTTAGGATCTGAAGACCCTCATTCCTATAACTAGTAAATTCTGAGTTTGCTTACATGCAGGATATTGGTCTTAAAGCCCCACGCGCGTCATCCCCATCGACGAGGTATCGGATGGGGAGACACTGCCCGCCGAACAGGCGGAGTGCAAGGACACCTCACACCCCACCACTCCAGGCACTACGAAGGACGCCGTGGAGGCGTCGTCCCAGCATACTCCAATGGAGGCGGACACAAGGGGAGAGGAAGATATCACCATGGCCGAGCCCAACGCTTCGGCCACTGAAGATCAGGGGAATATTCCTTGCCTGGACACTGAGGAGGTCGGGCAGATGGGCAATTAGTCCCCTCCGAGGACGTCTCCGGAGTGCATGGTGCCTCTGGAGGCATCGGCCCAATCCCCGGTGGGTGATCGGGAAATCCGATCATCCCTGGCACCACCGACCATCGGGTGGTCGGCCATGGGGGAGGCTCTATCAAGCGCCTCCATCCCCGAGGAGCACCGCACCCATATGGGTGCGGTACTACAAAGTGTCCAGTCCGTTGACAATGGACTGAAGGAGGCTTTGAAAGGTCTCCTTGCAGGCTTTCAAGTAAGTTGCCCGTCGTTTTTGCGAATATTTTATTTAGTCGTATTGTATACATGGCAGGCCTCGAGCCCTAGGTGAGATGAGCGAACTCGCCTAGGGGTCATTTCTATAGATCGGGATGTAAGTGTTGATGTTATGTATGTATTGTGTATGGTGTAGGCCTCGTCATCGGTGGTGACCAAAAACGGCGCCGAGCTGGACGAGCTACATCGGAAGCTCAAACTCTCCGAGGATGAGGTGGAAGCCCTCAACAAGAGGTTTGACGAGGCTCATGGTAAGTTCGAATTAAATCATTAATTTATTCCCCAAATTCTATCAATGCAAATTCCTTATATATAAGGCTTTATCGTGTGGCAGCCTCGTCGAAAGATATCGAAAACCTCAAGGCCAAGCTTCAATGCGCCAAAGATGAAGCGTCCATGGAGAGAGCGTCGTCCAAGGAAGCAGCCACCACTATCTCTGCCCTATGAGCCACCAGTGATAAGCACCAGGCTCGTGTGGCGGAGATACAGGATGAGCTCAAGAACACCAGCAACAAGTGTGAGGCCTTGGAGCAAAAGAACAAGGCGCTCTTGGCCGAACTGTGCACCGTGAAGTCCAATCTCCAGTAGGAGGAGGTGGACAGGCGATTCTTCGAGGAACAAGTTCGCCAAGCCAAGGATATAGACAATGGTAAGCCGTACTCCCTAAAATGCGTATTCGGAGATAGCAGATTCGAATTGCTGACCCGGGTGTGGCGATCCTCAGGCGCGTCTGACGATCTCCAAAAGAGCGTGGCGGACGCAAATCGGCTTCTCGCCTCACGAGGAGAGGAAGACGAAGCTCAGACATTTTGGGCACAGTTCGAAGCCCCCGAGTGTCCTCCTCTGCTAGTAGAACAACTCAAGCAACTGATGGAGCTGCACCAGCTGGCGGAGCTGGCCATGAAAGACCTCTGCGTCTGCTTATGGCCCAGCGAGCCACTCCCGGGCAGCTACTTCGGCCTGGGGTAGTGACTAATTGATGCTATGCCTCGCCTCGACGCCGTCAAGCGCTCCTCCTACATCGAAGGAGTACGAATGGCCCTTGCCAAGGCCAAAGTGCATTGGCCGGGGCTCAATCCGATGAAGGTCGCCACCGACCCGCCGCCGCCTAGAAAGCCGCACCGATGTCCCGAGCTTTACTTTGATGGAGTGATGGAGAGTGCGTGGGTGACCGCGTCGTAGTGTTCGGGCGAGAATTTTTTTGAGTGAGCATGTAATATGTCCGAAGACTTGTGATAAATTCTAATGATATTAGTATGCGCTCGCATATGGTTTTGCATTCCTTTATAACTCTTGTATGGTTGTTTAAAACTGAAAGATGCAAGTCGACGGCTTCATCGCCCGCATAGATACTACATGGGGTGTCTATTCCAATGCACTGTGTTCCTTAGCCAAACTATAGGAACCTGAAGGCAATTTAGTGCGGCAGACTAAGCAATCAGACTATTATGCTTTATTTCTTTCACTTAAAAGAAGGGGCGTGAAAAGGACTGCGAGAAGTGTAGGATTAGCCACCAGAGGTTTTGCGATGTTTGGACGAGCCGAGGCCAAAGCCGACATCATAGTATTTGCACAAAGGGCGAATTGCTCGTGTAACGTGGAATAACCGCTTACGAGGGTTGAAGTGTAATACTTCTAGCTTGGGGTTCACAGATCTGATTGCACATACTTTGACAGTCCGTTTTCGGCTTTCTTCCCCGAGGCGCTTGACCGGACTATCCGGAAGCACAATCGCACGGGATCTCCCTTTGCCCTTTTAGTCGAACAAGCATAACATAAAGGGGCAAGCACAGGAGCCAGGCAACCCAACTTAATGACCAAAGACATAGTTCGGAACTGACACATACAAAGAAAATGCCAAGTCGCCGAACAGACAATGGATAAGGCCATTTTGTGTTGGAATTCGAGCCCCCGGTCTATTAGCCGGTGACCTCGAGTCATACCGAACAGGTTCACGAGAAGCGGGAGGGAAGAAAAAAGTGTTTGCCGAAAACAAGACAAATGAGGCGTACGTGCGCCATGCAATTTTGCATTCCCTCAACAACTCTTATAACTCGAATTGCCAAAGCAACTGTCTACAGGTATGCGAAAGAAAAATAAGAAATGAAGTTCTATAGGAGTTGTTGTACCGGGGGTCTTCAACTAGTGACCAGGCGTCTTCGATATGCCGTGTTGCTAGTTGACTCCTGCTTTTAGAAGCACATCGATGGGTGTTAGCATAGACGAATCTTGCAAACAAAATCTTGAGAGGCTGCAGTGTTAAAGGTGAGATTTACGCCGTGGGTAGGCTATTTTAGGAGAGCCTGCATCTTGTGCGAACACGTGTTGATCGTCGTAGTCCTGGGCGACCGAACACCCATCATAAGTTCCCCACCACTACCCATGGAATCTTAAGTGCGAATTTGTGCCACCTCGGCATGAACTTTGCTGGTCCTGAGGTTGTGCAGTGGGGAGAGAGTCCCTATTGAGCGGAGGAAGGAGGGTCAGAGTTTTCGGTCTCAATCCAAACTCGCTTCCCAGCCTTTCGTGCCTTTACAGCGAATGCCAAGATTTGCCGATCATCTTTGTAACTGAATTCGGCCGCTAGTGCTAGTGCATGTTCCTCAGTTCTAAGGGACCACTCTATATTGCCATTGATAGTAATGACCCCCTTGGGGCCCGAGATCTTGAGCTTGCGGTATGCGTAATGCGGGACTGCATTGAACTGAGCAAACGTTGTCTGGCCAAGTAGGGAGTGATAGCCGCTGCGGAAGGGCATAATGTTAAAGATCAAGTCCTCGCTACGGAAGTTATCGGGCAAGCCGAACACAACCTCTAGGGTTACGGAGCCTGTACATCGGGCCTCGATACCTGGGATCACTCCCTTGAAGGTCGTGCTGCTGGGTTTCATCCTTAACGGATCTATACCCATCTTATTCACCGTGTCTGAGTAAATCAGATTGAGGCTACTTCCTCCATCCATTAGGACTTTAGTGAGGTGATACCAATCTATTATGGGATCTAGGACAAGGGCAGCCAATCCTCCATGACGGATACTGGTTGGATGGTCGCATTAGTCAAAGGTGATCGGGTATGCTGACCATGGGTTGTACTTCGGGGCTACGGGCTCCGTAGCATAAACCTCCCAAAGGGACCGCTTATTTAAACACCCAACAGTTGCGGTGTGTATGATTGGCTAGCTTTTCTGAAGTTCCATGGATTTGGCCTGGTCTTCGAGTTATATCTTGCCGGCCTATTTAAACACCCAACAGTTGCAGTGTGTATGATTGGCTAGCTTTTCTGAAGTTCCACGGATTTGGCAAGTTTTGTCCATGATCTTCTCAAGCTGGGTGGGTCCGTCATGATTGCCTTTAGGGGCTTCTTCCGCTACCCGGGTTGGGAGTTGCGGAATTCGGCGTTAACTGTCGTGTCATCGGCATAATTACTGTTGTGCCGACGCTTATTATGGTCACCCTTTGGTTGTGAGGTGCCATCCTGGGCTTCAGGTGCCGCAAGATCTTCAGAATTGAGGCTACGTCTAGCCAGCCAATTATCCTCGCCCGCGCCATAGTTCGATGCTTGTCCTGGCCTAGCTGGTGGGCCAGCCATTCGGCCCGAATATTGTGCAGGAAGGAGGCTATGGCCTCAGCATCTGGACAGTCGACGATCTGGTTCTTAGTTAAGAACCGATTCCAGAACTGCCGGGCAGACTTGTTGGGCTTCTGGACGATGTTGCTGTGGTCGGAAGAGTCCGGCGAGCGGACATAGGTCCCCTGGAAGTTAGAGCGAAACGTGTCTTCCAAGTCTTCCCAGCATCCTATGGAGTTTTCGGGGAGGCTGTTTAACCAGTGCCGAGTTGGGCCCTTAAGCTTAAGAGGTAAGTATTTCATGGCATGGAGATCATCTCCTAACACCATACGAATATGGAGGAGGAAGTCCTTGATCCATAGAGTTGGGTCAATGGTCTCGTCATATTGTTCTATATTCACGGGTTTAAACCCTTCGGGGAACTAATGCCGCATTACCTCATTCGTGCTATGGCACGCGTGTATTTGGCGTCTGTATGGGCCCGGTTGTGCTCCCGGGCTCTATGGTTTTGATCGAACCATGGTCTATACTCTCCCCGTCTATCCGGTGAGTAATCTCTGGATCCATAGATGGATCTTGTACGGCTTGCTCTGTGATCTAAGTCGTCGTGCAGGTCGAACCTATCATTGGGTTCGAATGTCTCCTGACCTCGTCTTCGGGGCATCGTCGGTACGTAACTAGTATCATTGGCCGCTCTGTCATGTCCACGAGGAGGGCGGTCCGACTTGTCATATGGGGTATGATGTGTAGACGGAGTGTTAGTGAGCTCATTGTCGGATTGTGGGATCATCCTTCTCCGAGGGTAGCTTTTGGGATGGTTTGACAGACCAGTGCCGTATACTTCCTCGGCAGACAGGACTTTCATCCATCGATCAGTCAGGTCGGCCTGTTCGGCTTTGAGTTGCCACTCTTTGGCCTTTAGGATGCGAGTCGTTGCTATGAGCCATTGCCTGATTTCTTCCTGATCCTCAAGATTATCAGGGACGTACCAGTCATCGACTTCTGGTATGTCTCCCTCCTCGACGAGGGTGAGGTAATCGTTGGCTTCGAGGTCATTGATGGTATCGGGGTTGTTTTGGTCCTAAGGTTCGTCCGGACCCTCTAACGGGTTCTCGGGGACATCGGGATTGTCATGATCAGCGGGGGTGTTATTGTCCCTGCTGCTGATAATAGTTCTTCTTCCCTTCTTACTTTTGGATCGCTTATGCGATTTCCGGCACCTTGATGGTGCATCGCCCGACTTGTCATCGTCCTTGTGAGGTGTATTGTTGCTGTTGGTGGCATGAGTAGAAGTGGTGGTCCAATTCCCGGTGTTGATGGGAGTGGGAGCACGGTCCTCTTCATCCATGTATTCTGCCTCCTCGGAGGCGTAGTCCAGCACGTCAGTTAAGTCTTCGACGGTGGGTATCAAGTGGGTGGTGGAGGGGTCGAAAGATCCGTTCCTGCCTGAACTGTAACTAGGCCGGGAGTAGATCGGGGCCGGATCATCGGTGATCCTCAACGACGATAGTTGTTCCAAGGCCTCGTCGACCGTTGAGGGCCCGGTCTGATCCAACTGTTCGGAACTCGCGGGGGTTCACCTTCATGATGTCCACCTATGGAGATTTTTTTGGAAAGAACGCATATCCGGTCGCATGGTTTGATAGCCGAACCGAGATGAGAGATCGGGCTATCACTATGGGCGACCCCATCGGCGTGTCAGAAGAGGGAGCTCGAGGTAAAAGCCTTAGAGCCCTCGGGGGCTATGTGCTAAGCCGTGAGCCCGGTTAGTGACAAGTCACCCCGAGAGTGGACGGAGAACCCTAGGTTTCCGAATCTGACCTCTTGATGCGGGGCAAAGTTCTGCACGCCGCCTAGATGGCCGGTGGAATTAGCATGCAACACAATGCTTCTAAAGGCGAAGATCTACCTGGGGACGAAAACGTCCATGTTGTAGGCCTCTCCATTGATGAGAAGACGAGGTGTTGATCCCATCTCGCTCATAGGGGAACTCTCAATGAAAGCACGAATGTCAGTGTCGAAACCGGCAGATCTCAGGTAGGGGGTCCTGAACTGTGAGACTAGGATCGATGGTAACACGGGATGAAGGGGACACGAGTTTACCCAGGTTCGAGCCCTCCGATGGAGGTTATAGCCTACGTCCTGCTTGATTGTATTGGTGGTGTAAGGGGTTACATAGTTGATCTACCTCAAGATCGGATGTCTAACCCAAGATGAGTTGTTCTATCTCTATACCCTCAAATCCTTCAGGTAATATAGATGCCGAGGAGGCCTAGGGTTTACACATGGTCGGTTACATGCTGAAGAGATAAGCATGCCTATTTACTATATCAAACGTGGAGCACAAGCCGTTCTCCTCAAAGCTTCCATCCTGGGAACTAGGCCCTCAAATCATCCAATGTTCAGCAAGTAGCCCATATAGTCCGGCCCATAAGCAACAGGTCGACTATCCGAGGACCCCTTAATACATGACTCCCTCACCCGCCTCGAGATTCCGAGGGCGTCGGATGAGGCCATCATCTCCGCATTCACCGACCGTGTCAGGGACCTGAGGGTGAAGGAGGAGCTCGCCATCAACGACGAACTGTGCTTATCCCTGGAGATGTTCAACCTAGCGAACAAGTGCACGAAGGCCGAGGAGGGCCGCCTCTCGCTCCGCGAGCTTTTGGGGATAGAGCTAGAGGACAAGCAGACCAAGACCAAGGAGGCAAAGCACATGGCCCCCGTAGTGCTTGTGGCTGAGCCTAAGGCAAAGCGCAGCCGAGATCAGAAACCCCTCGTAGAAGGGCGACTGTTCAGCATCTTCCACGACACCTACACCCACAACACCATCGATTGCCAGGAGCTAAGGGTGGTCCACGATGAGCACATCGGCCGACACCCTGGGCGGGGTGACCGTGGCCTCAGACGCGGTGGAGGCCGTTGGGACAATCGGGAGCCACGCCAGGAGTGGCGAGATCGACCTCGTGAGGACCACTAAGACGATCAAGCTCGGGAGGACTACTTGCGTGACGACTCTCCGGAGGGGTCACGCCGTGGCTAACCTCGTGAGGCCCGTCGTCGTGAGGTCGACCTACCTCCACTGCCGCCACCACCCGGGAGGAAGGAAGAGGACAGGCAGGACGATGGGGCTGGGGGCTTCCAGGAGGTCAGGACGATAGCCTATATCCTCGGCGGCGCCCAAGCCCCATCATCAAACTGCATCTCCAAGCAGTTCTCACGGGAGGGGAATGTAGCTCTCCCAAACCCGAAGCCATGAGCACCTTCAAGTAGTCCCAGACCACAATGACCTTCGACTCGAGGGATTAGCTCTGGTGCTCAGCCATGGCTAGCATGCTCCCCATGTTGTGCACGCCGACCATCAACAATGTCCTTGTCACCAAGACCCTCATTGACAGTGGAACGGGGCTCAATGTCCTCTCCATTGAGACATTCGAGATGCTCCGGGTGCCGTATGACCATCTCATGCCAACTAAACCCTTCTCAGAAGTCACTGATGGGTCCACGGTCCCCGTTGGGCAAGTGCGCCTGTCCGTCACCTTCGATGGACACAAGAACTACCATACCGAGATCATCGTCTTCGACGTCGCACACATCCACCTCCCATACACCGCGATCCTTGGGTACCCAGCCCTTTCCAAGTTCATAGAGGTGACTCATCATGGCTACGACATCCTCAAGATGCCGGGGGGTGGTGGCGTCATCACCATCGCCTTTGATGAGAAGGATGTTTTCTCCTCCCTCGAGCGTGCCTACTGTGCCGCAGCAGCCGAGCACTCAAACGACGAGGGACATGCTCTACATCGTGAGGATCTCCCTAGGAAGAAGAAGCAGCCCGCCTCCATAGGGCGCCAGGGGGCTCAAACCTCCAAGCACGGTTCCTCGGGCTCCTCGCCCAGGGTCGAGGCCCCTCCCTCCATCGCATAGGAAGGCGCACTCGGCGCCCCCTTGGGTCAGGCATGAGGGCTTCCATGCAGGAAACTTCTGACCTGGCCGGCGAGAAAAGGGAGGTGTTCGGGCACAACTTGGAGGCGTGTTCTGATGCACGTCTACCCGAGCCGGGAGCTCAGCGTGTGGCGTCAAGCTCGCAAGAATTAGTCACTAGAGTGATCGAGGAACGTTAGGAAGCCCAGGTCATGCGAGGCGGGAGCTGCCCAGCACCGCCAAGTGCAACCACCATCATCGGTCCGGTCGACAAGCCATGCGTCGGCGTCAGCACACTTGCGATCAATAGGGCCGCATCCCAGGACGTCTTTTGGCCGGCGCGTGCGATCGAGGTGGGGTATGCCCATGTAGCTACGTCTGCATGCCCTTCGGCCTGTTAAACTAGGGCGCCATGTTCCAGTGCCTTGCCCGGGCCATGCTCGTGCCTTATCGGGCATGGTACAACGAGTAGTTGGAGGAGGTGCCCGGACAGAGAGGAGGTCCCGAGACCCGGGAGGCGACGGACTCATGAAGGCCACGTTCATAGAGACACAAGGTCAGGCTACGATGACCGCTTCGACTCTTTAGCGGCATGGCCGCCAAGTGACTTTTTGGTTCGTACCAGGTAACTTTCTGGTTTACTCCGTTTGAGGGTGCCCATCGGGCTGCATTATCCTCAGGCGATCTGGGCACACCCTTGCAGTCGCCTCATTTGTGATTATTTCAGCATCTTTCATGTAGATGATCCATTTCCTAACGTTCCATCCTGCCTGCATGGTTCTTTTTCACAAGGAATGCTGCCACACCCTAATGATCCTCCCTTCGATCGCCTCATGATTAAGGGCTGGCACGATGTTTGTGCTCGGGTCCGTCCCTGCAGCGTTGATAAATCCAAGCGGTCGAGCTCTGTCTCGCGGGGCAGCCCCATGCATGTCACCTCCTGTGGCGCTTGGTGCATTGTCCTTGCATGAGCTAATCGGGAGTGTGTGAGTCAGGGCGGGCGACACGTTTCCTGCAACCTCAGTCGGTTATTCGCCGTCAAAGGAGCCGTGTTGGGTGTTTTCTCCTCGGAGTTGTCTCATGAGAAGTATGAGCATGACGTCTTTACTCGGGTCCGTCCCTGCAGCATTGATAAATCATGTGGCTGAGCTCTGTCTAGCGGGCCGGCCCTGTTCACTTCACCTCCTGGGGTCACTTGTATTTGGCCTTCTCAAGTGATGGCCCTTGGAAATGCATTTGGCGCAGGTTTCTCAAAATTTACAAGACCTTGGACGACCCTCTCTACAGGAAGACTCAGGCACAAACCGCCTTTGAGGTAGGGCCTCGCGGGGCCAAAGCATCCTCACGAGTGCCCATATACACCTCCCAGTTCTACCGTACAGGCCATGCGTACCAACTTAACGGGTTGTACACGCCTGGTGGGCTCAGGAGCCGGGGGCCCCATTCCCCACGCTCAAGTGGAAGCCCATGCTCCGCGCTGGCGGATGACACGGTCCCCCAATGACTATGCCCACTCAACGTGGAACCCCTTAGCTTCGCGTTGGGGATAAACAAGTGAGGGCGCCCCTGCGGATACATACAACCTCGGGGAGGCTCCTCGTGGCCCCGTCTCGCAGCATTCCCTTGGGATGTTCGCGTGAGGGGGCTGCATGGGGGCTGCCACTGGGATAAGGCTGGTACACGCCACCTTCCCGGGTCATCAAAACCTGGTCTCAACGTGCCACTCTCAGGAAAAGCTGGCGAGGAAAGGTATGGGAGCCGCTCGTACGTCAAGGAGGACTACTGAGCATCGCGACTCAAGAGCCTCACTGGTCCTATAGACCCTCAACTCTTGGCACCGTCCTGGTGATCTGGACGGACCAACGGCAGGTGAGGTATGCACGGTACCGGGCCCATTCGACGCAGAGCTCAAAGTGCTGAAAATCCCTAAGGAGGACACCAGAGCTCGTACGTCAAGGGGGACTCCTGAGCATCGCGACTCAGGAGCCTCACTGGTCCTGTAGCCCCTCACCCCTTGGCACCGTCCTGGTGATCCGAACGGCCCAACGGCGGCTAAGGTATGCTCGGAACCGGGCCGTGCCGATGTAGAGCTCAAGGTGTTCAAAATGTCCAAGTCAACCCCGTCTTCACTTTTTGCATCAATTTGAAATGGGGATTAAAAGAAACCCCAAACAATTCGTTTGAATCAAACCAACCTAATGATTGTGAAAGATCAACAAATCCAAAATGCCCATCTAATATGTCCCCTATGTCTGATAAATGTGGACATGATTATACAAGGGGTCATTTAAAATATTTGAATAGTTATAGCATTTCAAAAATAAATAATAAAGCTTCTCAAAATTCCAAATAAAGCATTATCATTATTTCAGATTTCAAAATATCCTGAAACATTTTACAGAAGTTTGAAATATTCAAACTTAATGCTATAAAATATTTGGGATATTTATCATTTAGTAATTGTGCCTGAAAATAAAATAAACAAATGTCGGAACAAAAGAAAATAGAAAACAAAAACTAAAAGTAAAAGGGGGCTCACCTGAGGCATGGCAGCCCAGCCGGCCCACCTGGCCCATTCCAGTCGTCCCCTACCTCCGCTAGTAAGCAGAGGCGAAGGGAGGCACGTCGATTGTGGCCTGGGCTGCCACTGGGATAAGGTTGGTATACGCCACCTTACCGGGTCTTCAAAACCTGGTCTCAAGGCGCCACTCTCAGGAAAAGCTGGCGAGGAAAGGTATGGGAGCCGCTCGTACGTCAAGGGGGACTACTGAGCATCGCGACTCAGGAGCCTCACTGGTCCTGTAGACCCTCAACCCTTGGCACTGTCCTGGTGATCCGAACGGACCAACGGTGGCTGAGGTATGCGTGGTACTGGGCCCATTCGACGCAGAGCTCAAAGTGCTCAGAATCCCTAAGGGGGACACCAGAGCTCGTACGTCAAGGGGAATCCTGAGCATCGCGACTCACGAGCCTCACTGGTCCTGTAGCCCCTCACCCCTTGGCACCGTCCTGGTGATCTGAACGGCCCAACGGCGGCTAAGGTATGCTCGGAACCGGGCCCTGCCGATGCAGAGCTCAAGGTGTTCAAAATGTCCAAGTCAGCCCCGTCTTCACTTTTTGCATCAACCTGAAATGGGGATTAAAGGAAACCCCAAACAATTCATTTGAATCAAACCAACTTAATGATTGTGAAAGATCAACAAATCCCAAATGCCCATCTAATATGTCCCCTATGTCTGATAAATGTGGACATGATTATACAAGGGGTCATTTAAAATATTTGAATAGTTATAGCATGTCAAAAATAAATAAAAAAGCTTCTCGAAATGCCAAATAAAGCATTATCATTATTTCAGATTTCAAAATATCCTGAAACTTTTTATAGAAGTTTGAAATATTCAAACTTAATGCTATAAAATATTTGGGATATTTATCATTTCGTAATTGTGCCTGAAAATAAAATAAACAAATGTCAGAACAAAAGAAAATAGAAAACAAAAACTAAAAGGAAAAGGGGGCTCACGTGAGGCATGGCAGCCCAGCCGGCCCACCTAGCCCATTCCAGTCGTCCCCTACCTCTGCCAGTAGGCAGAAGCGAAGGGAGGCATGCCAATGTTGGCCAGGGCATCACGCCTCTAGCCTGCCTGGCCTCCTCCTCGTCGCGCTGGCGAGGGGATAGACCCTAGCTGCTGCCTGGTCCCTCTCCTCCTCGGCATTCCTCTCCCTTGCCTCTTCCTCGCCTCTGCTCCCCATGGCCGAAGCCATCGTCGTCGTAGCGATGTCGTTCCAGCCGCTCCCTCACCTCGTTGAGTAACTCCAGAGCCCCAACATGTCATCCTCATCCTCCTGAGCAAGCCTCGCCTCACCGGAAGCCTCTGGGAGTTCTTCGAAGTCGTGTCGCCGCTATCTTCCTCGCCTTCGGCCTCCTCTCCCCGGTGTTGATTCGCCGGCTGTCGGTCGTCCCCGAGCCCGCTGAGCCCTCCTGCATCCCCTTGTGAGCTCGCCGTCCCTCTCCCCTCCCCCTGTGGTTCTTCACGCTCTTTAGAGGACCTCCCCGTCATGGCCGTACGGACGCCGCCATGGATTAGCTTGCCGGCGAGCCCTTCAGCGACAATGAGCCCCCTGAGGAGTCCCACTCGACGAGGTCGAGCACGGGCTCCCTGCCAGTGTCGTCGGCGCGCGAATCCGAGCCCCCTAGTGCAGTTTCGACCAACTCCAGCGACCCTCCACCGCGGTTTTGGTCGCCGCCGGCCCCGCTCTGGTGTGCGCCAACGTGGCCGGCTGGTTAGTGCTAACCAGCCCGCCTAATTAAACCGTTAGCCGCTGATAGCAGGCCCCGCAGAGGGTCAAACCTCTGGTCAGCACGGGGAATTATCCCCTAACGCTAACACGAGGGCCCCACCCTATCAGGTTTGACCTGGCCGGGTCTATTGACCTGCTAACATCATAGTCACGTCAGGCTAACGCATTAACTAAAATTTTAGTATAAAAACAAATTAGGGAATTCCAATAATTGTTTAAAACTTCTAAAATTCATATAAATTAATCATTAAATCAGATGAAAATAATTTCTTTATGAAAGTTTATCAGAAAAATCCAATGAACCCAATGGTGATGTTATCATGCATGTTAGAGAAACCCATGTAGTTGAACATTGACATTTACTAATAGGCTAATATATGAAATATGAAATGGAGAATGACTTTGAACCTATATTCAAACTCAATTCATTTAACTTGGACAATAGTTGCATTAGCTAACCCATACATGTTGCCATGTCATGATCATGCATCATATTGTAGCACTTGCGTCTATTGATTGCTATTTAGCTGCATTGTAGTAGGCCCTGCTCTTGAGGATACCTCCAAGTATTCCAACGAAGGAGAAAACCTTCCAGCTTCCCAGCAAGGCACGCAACCCCTTTGATCATTCCGATAACATCCCACTCTCTCGCTTCTGCTCTTACTTATTGCATTAGGACAAACTATGACTTGTCTGTCATACACGGTAGATGAACCTATTCCTTTGCATGACATTTCATTGTCACAATAAATAGCTAAACCTTGCAACCTAGCATACCAGGTAGATGCTTGTGCCATGATGTGCTTTGCTTACTTTGCCTGCTATGCTTGCTATTCTTAGAGTTGTGTCAGGTTTGGTTCATCTGGGTGATGAATTGGAGTGAAACAATGTGGTTCTGATGTGATAAGCTTATGATGAACCCGATTTGGTAAAGGTAGCGATGAAAGGCTATGTAGGAGTACATAGCGGGTTGTCTCATTGGGACCGTTCTTAGGAACCGAGTTCCGTGTTTGTAATCCAAGACTAATTACTACCACACATTGGGATACTTAATTGGCCCTCTCGACTTATCAATCGCTTAGTCCTTGGTCCAAGAGTTGCAAGTAGTTTCTGGTGCTTATAGCACATTGTTTGGGGCCGTAGCGGAAACTTTGGCCGGACTTCCGTGCTGGTTCAGTCTCAAATAGGCGATAGCCTAGACTAGAGGTCTTATGTGATTTACGGTCATGGCCGACTCCCTTGCTGGGCTTCTGCTTGAAGGTTGCCGAGGTGCATGGTTTTATGAGCAGATAACGTTAAGTGGCCAGAGCGTGTGTGAAGAAGTACACCCCTGTAGGGTATGAAACTATTCGAATAGTCGCGTCCTCGGATATGGACTACTTGGAGAACTTATGCTGTTCATAGATAGTTTAATGGATACCCATAAAAATATCAAGACATGTGTGAGTACAATGGATGGCACTCTCATAGGAGACGGAAGTGAATCCATGGTGGTGTATTGTTGTGAAGTTAGTGGACTCATGTGCCATATCTAAAATTCGAAACAAATAATTAACATGTGTAGTAAAGGTTAGCCAAGAGTCAAAGCTGGCATTGCTGCATAAACTCCACCACACCCCTTGTTGATACATGAGCATGAATAATCTAGGTCTATTTTAAAGACTTGTTGAGTAGGTTTGTACTCATGTTTTCTTAATAAATGTTGCAGATGAGACTCAAGACCCATCAGGTGGGTTCTTTCTAGATGTCAATGATGCCGAATAGCTGGTGTCCCAGCTACGACCTTATGCCCTGTGGCGGGCTATAGATAGTCAGGCCATGTGCCCTTTTACCCTTTCATCTGTCTGTACTCAGACAGCTTTATGCTTGCACTTGGTTTGTATGAACTTGCTTGTATGACTTGAGTGTCGGGTCGTGTGACCCCTACCTGTAAGGAAATATTATGCAAGGCTCTTTTGAGCCTCTTAAATAAAATTTGTGTTGATGTATGGTTATGTTGTGATGCCATGGTTGTATCTATGCATATCGGGCATGTCGTGCGTACGTGTGACATGCAACGGTATGTATGGGATCCGACACCTAGCCATGTGCCTTTAGTAGTACTCTTTACGGGAAACTGCCTCTTTATGATTCCACCAAGCCTTGGTAGCTTGCTACTATTCCGGACACATTGATTGACCGGCATGTATCCTTCTTTGCTTTTGTGTCTATCCCTTCGGGGAAATGTCTCGTAGTGTAATGGAGTCCCTGTAGCCTGCTACGATTCGTCTACGTGCAGTGATGACATTTATGTCCCACTGCATAATGGAGTCCTGGTAGTTCACTATGACTCGTCTACACACGCTTGAGGCCGACACCTGCATTGCTGGGTTACATATGGTTGTTTCCGTACGGATGTGCCACTTGGGTTCTATAACTAGTCCTGTCGGCCTAGGTTCTCTGTCGTTTGATTGCCAGCGACATGTTCACATATGTGAGCCAAAAGGTGCAAACGGTGCCAGCTAAGGTAAGGCTGCAGACATGGAGATTACCATGCGTGAGGCCGCAAAGTGAAGTGATGTCTTAAAGTCTAGATTCTAATGACTTAGGATCGGGGTCCCGACAGCGTTGGTATCAGAGCCTGACTGACTGTAGGACTACCAAGCCAAACCGGTCGAAGTTGAGTCTAGAAACACTATACAAAAGAAGGGGAATTGATTGTGGAAGGGAATGTAAGGCTCTTTTTACTCCTCTTCCCAAGTTATTCTATTCTGAGTCATTCCCATATTTTCTACGGGGATAAGAACTAGGCTTCTGACCTACTGCTTAGGATGACGAGTTACTAGCCATGGACTATTAGCTAGCTTGTTTGCAAGTGAATGTCGGTACTTGAGTATTGTTGGTGTGACAAAAAGTTGGAGAAGAGACTTGAGTCTAGATAGTCGAGTGGTTATGCTTTCCAATCTTTTGCAGTTGTCTCAAAATCCTTTTTGAGCAATTACAACCGTTATGCTGTCCAATTTCTGCTATAATCTCTAATGTCTTTGCATCATTCTCTGTTTTAGATGCCCCCTCGTCCTTCCCGTCAGGTGGTCCGTTTGACCAGGTGCATCGATGTACTGGGTCACATGGCCATGTTGGTTAGATTTATGATGGAGGCTGGTTACCGTTGGCACCCAGAGTATTCAGTGGAGGAGCAGTATTGAGACTTCAACCAGAGCCAGTATCTGTGTACTGTTAAGGTATATCCATCATACCTTGGAGCTGCAGAGCCGCTTCATTGGACTTATGGATTAGGTGTCACCATAGACATGACAGTTCAGGAGGCCGCCTACACCATGCTGACTATTACGAGCTTTCACCATGGTCTGCTTCAGAACACAGAGTTCTGTTATGTTCCTGCTTCTTTGGGAGGAGAGGATAGTTATCTTAGCGCAGCCTACTATGATCCTTCTCATGAGGACCCTAGGCTGCAGGTGACCGCTTAGATGCTGGAGAACAGGGATCGTGATGCACGTGCCCTTCGCATGGAGCTTTATGCTTCCCGTGCACGTCTTTGGACAGCCCTAACACAGCTAGCACCTATCATGCAGACAGGCTATGGAGATTTGGAGATGCTGAACCCAGCACGGATTCATCTGCCACCACGCGTAGACTGGCCCGATGTTGGAGGCATCACCCCTCTTCGAGGACCGCTGTTGCCACCAGCAAGGGGACCGTGGCCACATCTGTGTCCTTATGGTTTCCAGGGAGCACAGGCTAGAGTGTTTTGAGATCCTCAGGTTCATCTCCCGGATCACGGGGGCAACCTATATGAGGCATACTACGGTGATGCTTGAGTACATGGATGTTAGTACTAGTATGGTAGTAGTCGTATTGCCATAGTCCTGCGTGTCTTGTAGGATATGACTGAGGTTGAGAGATGAGTTCCGGAGGTGTAGATAGATATTGTATAGGAAGCTTGTAATGCCTCCGATGAGTTGAGTCATCTCTCCGTAGTTTGTATTTCAGCTCGGGCTTGTACTGAACTATGTCATGGTGTGTATGAATCATGGTGTTCATATGGTAGTTGTTTTTACCATGTTGATTGGGTGTTTACCCTCCATGCCATGTTGTCCAGTATATTCCTTATATCATTCCTTAGAGTTGGAGTCTTCTATGTCTAAGTTGTGGGTTCGTTTTCCTAGGATGGTGGCAACTAGGAACAACCCTGTGCCTGCCCCCGAGCAGGGCGAAGGAAGCCAGCTAAGACAAGAGAACCTGCCGTGGGCGCCCTGTTTGATAGAAGTGATAGTGGAAGCTGAGCGGAACAAAAGGGAGACCAACAGGCTATTGGAACGTATTGAGCTGAACACAGCGCGTGCTCCCTGCAATGATCACAACGATGGCATGTCTCTCGGTGATTTCGTCAAGCTGTGCCCACCCAAGTTTCATCATTCGGTCGACCCGCTTGACGCAGATGACTGGTTGACCAACATGTTCTGCAAAATCCGGGCTGCCAATGTATTTGAGGCTAACAAGGTGACCTTTGCTGCATACTTTCTGGAGGGATCTGCCAATCTGTGGTGGGAAAATTACGAAGCTATGCATCCCGCAAGCCCCGCACCAACTTGGGCAGACTTCAGTGAGGCATTCCTGACCCATCACATCCCAGAAGGGCTGATGGATCGCAAGAGAGAAGAGTTTTGTGCTTTCACCCAGGGCAGACTAACAGTGGATGCCTACAGCAGTGCATTCGGCAATCTTTCTCGTTATGCTCCAAAGGAAGTTTCAACTGTTGCCAAGAAATAGGCTAGGTTCCGCAAGGGACTTAGTCCTGAGCTTCGTCGAGATCTGCGCCTGCATGAGTGCACCACCTTCCAGACTCTCGTCAATAAGGCTATCAATGCCGAGACTGGACAGACTGACTACGAGGCAACCAGGAAGCACAACCGTGACTTCAACCCCGCATCTGGCTCGGGCTCCAACAAACATGGGGTGTGGGTGCCCAACGCAGCTCTACCGCCGAGGTACACCGTGAGGCCATCCTTCCAGGTGCTTCACCCAGCTCTGCCATACCCTCCAGTCAGGACATTTGGGGAACCAGGACACTACTCCCGTGAGTGTCCTCAGAACAATGTTAAGCCGGCTGGACGTGGGAAGCCGGGAAAAGCCTTCTATGTGAAGCCAGCTCCTGCTCGTGGACGAGTGAACTATGTTTCTGCTGAGGAAGCCCTTGAGGATCCTGATGTTATTCTAGGTACGCTCCTTGAAAATAGTTATCCAGCATCTGTTCTATTTGATACTGGAGCATCTCATTCATTCATCTCAGAAAGGTATGCGCAGTTGCATAACATGTCTTTTTGTGATATGACTACTCCTTTAGTAGTTTAGACTCCTAGTTCAAAATGGCAAACTTCTAGAGTGAGCCATGACAATGAGATTCTTGTGGGTAGGCTAGTCTTCCTAGCATCTTTGATAGCCCTCAAGTCTTCGGACATCAATATCATCTTAGGCATGGATTGGATGAAAGCCCATTATGCTAAGATTGATATTCATGCTACGAATGTTCAACTTACACATCCCTCGGGTGAGACGGTCAACGTCTCCACTCGAGCAGCCAAGCGCCAACTCTATTCTCTCAATGCTAGCCCTCTTCCAGAATTAGAAGATATGCCGGCAGTCCGAGACTTCCCGGATGTCTTTCCAGAAGAACTGCCAGGAATTCCACCTATTAGAGATGTTGAGTTTGTGATAGAGCTCATCCTTGGGACTGTCCCAATAGCCCAGAAAACCCTATAAGATGGCACCCTTAGAACTAGCCGAACTTAAGAAACAACTCGATAAGGCTTTGAAGAAAGGTTTCATCCATCCTAGTTCTTCTCCTTGGGATTGCCCCGTCCTCTTCGTTAAGAAGAAGGATGGATCATATTGAATGGTTGTGGATTATCGGCCAGTGAATCTGGTCACCATAAAGAACAACTATAAGCTCCCCAGGATCAACAATCTGTATGATAAACTCGCTGGATCCTCTATCTTTCCCAAAATGGGTTTGAGGTTGGGATACCATAAAATCAGAATTAGAAACGGGGACATTCCAAAAATGGCTTTTGTTACTCGTTATGGCCAATACGAGTACACCGTCATGTCCTTCGGTTTAACCAATGCCCCAAACACCTTCTCGCGCTTGATGAATTCAATCTTCATGGAGTATTTGGCTAAATTCGTCATGGTTTACCTTGACGATATACTCATCTACTCAAAGAACGAATAGGAACATGCCGAGCATCTAAGGCTGGTGTTGATGAAACTTTGAGAGCATCGTCTGTACGGCAAATTGTCCAAGTGTGAAATTTGGTTGCCAAAAGTTACCTACCTAGGCCACGTAATCTCTGGTAAAGGTATTGCTGTCAATCCCGAGAGAGTTCAGGCCGTCCTTCATTGGACTCAACCTGAATTGGTTAAGCAAGTTCAAAGTTTCTTGGACTTAGCGAGCTATTGTTGCCGCTTTGTTGAGAAATTCTCTAAGGTTGCAAAACCCCTGACTGAACTCCTCAAGAAAGATAAAAAGTTCGAGTGGACTCCAAAATGCAAGCACAGTTTTCAGGAGTTGAAAAGATGACTGACCTCTGCTCCCATTCTGGTGCCACCAGATTTCTCTAAGGACTTTGTTATGTATTGCGACGCCTCGCGACAAGGATTAGGTTGCATTCTCAAGAAAGATCGTCATGTGATTGCATACGCATCTCGACAGTTGTGTCCACCTGAGGATAATTATCCAACACATGATCTTGAGCTTGCAGCTGCGGTCCATGCACTGAAAACCTGGCGACACTACCTTCTGGGTAATCGTTGCAAAATTTACACTCATCACCAAAGTCTGAAATATATTTTCACCCAGCTGGATTTGAATCTCAAGCAAAGACGGTGGATTGAGTTGATTACAGATTATGACTTAGGGATAACTTACACCCCAGGGAAAGCCAATGTCATGGCTGATGCACTAAGTCGTAAGTCGTATTGTAACAACCTGATGTTACAACAAGGTCAACTATTTCTCTATGAGGAATTTCGGAAGTTGAACCTCCACATTGTTCCTGAAGGATTCCTTTCCAACTTGGTGGCAAAACCTACTCTTAAGGATCAAATAGTAGCTGTCCAAAGTTATGATAAGGGTATATCTCGGATCAAGGAGAATATTGCTAGCGGAAATGCTAAAGATTTCTCCAAGGACGATAAGGGTGTTGTGTTCTTTCAGAACCGGTTGGTGGTTCCCAAGAGCACACGCTTAAGACAGCTGATCCTTAACGAGGCTCATGATTCTCCTCTCACAATTCATTCGGGTAGTAACAAGATGTATCAGGACCTACGCCAGAGGTTCTGGTGGACTAGGATGAAGAGAGAAATTGCTTAGTTCGTTGCTAAGTGCGACGTTTGTCATCGCATTAAGGCAGAACATCAAAGGCCTGCTGGCACCCTTCAACCTTTAGCTATTCCTAAATGGAAATGGGATAAGGTCGGTATGGAATTCATTACCACTTTTCCCAGGACCAAGAGAGGGAATAATGCTATCTTTGTGGTCATTGACCGCCTTTCCAAAGTGGCTCATTTTCTTCCTGTTCGGGAGAGTATAGCTGCTAGCCTGCAAGCGGAGTTATATGTTTCTCGAACAGTTTCTCTTCATGGTGTTCCATTGGAGATTAACTCGGACCATGGAAGTATCTTTACTTCCCGATTCTGGGAAAGTTTTCAAACCGCCATGGGTACTCATCTATCCTTTAGCACTGCTTTCCACCCGCAGTCAAGTGGTCAAGTTGAGCGAGTCAATCAAATCCTCGAAGACATACTACAAGCTTGTGTTATATCCTTCGGTATGAATTGGGAGAAATGTCTTCCATTTGCCGAATTTTCTTATAACAATAGTTATCAATCAAGCTTGGACAAAGCCCCTTTTGAAGTTCTCTATGGACGAAGGTGTCAAGCACCTCTTAACTGGTCAGAAATCGGAGAGAGGCAACACTTTGTCTCGGATATGATCCAGGATGTAGGGGAGCAAGTTTGCATTATTTGTGAAAATTACAAAATAGCCCAATCTCGTCAAAAGAGCCAATATGATCCCCATCATAAGACTGTGACCTATGAATTTGACGAGAAGGCTTACCTTCGGGTTACACCTCTGAAGGGTACTCATCGAGTCGGTACCAAGGGCAAGTTGGCTCGTCGTTACATTGGACCTTTTTGCATTCTTGCTAAAAGAGGAAAGGTTGCCTACCAATTGGCACTTCCGCCGCATCTTTCCAAGGTTCATGATGTCTTCCATGTCTCGCAACTCAGGCGTTGCTTTTTGAACCCTATTCGTGAAGTAGACCACGAAGCGTTTGATCTCCAAGATAACCTTACATATCGGGAATACCCTGTTCATATTCTTGATCAAGCTGAGCGTACCACTCAGCGTCAGAACATCAAGTTTTTCAAGGGTCAGTGGTCACACCATTCTGAAAAGGAGACCACATGGGAAAGAGAGGATCGTCTTCGACTAGAGTACCCCGCGCTCTTCCCGACCACTTCCAAATCTCGGGACGAGTTTCTTTTGAGTGGGGGTGAGTTGTCACATCCCTAGCTAGCTTCCTAGGACAGCATGTGTGTGCATCAAATTTCACTTTTTTGCATCAACTTGAAATGGGGATTAAAAGAAACCCCAAAAAATTCATTTGAATCAAACCAACTTAATGATTGTGAATAATCAACGAATCCAAAACGCCCATCTAATATGTCCCCTATGTGTGATAAATGTGGACATGATTATACAAGGGGTCATCTAAAATATTTGAACAGTTATAGCATTTCAAAAATAAATAATAAGCTTCTGAAAATGCCAAATAAAGCATTATCATTATTTCAGATTTCAAAATATCCTGAAAGTTTTTCAGAAGTTTGAAATATTCAAACGTAATGCTATAAAATATTTGGGATATTTATCATTTAGTAATTGTGCCTGAAAATAAAATAAACAAATGTCAGAATGAAAGAAAATAGAAAACAAAAACTAAACGGAAAAGGGGGCTCACCTGAGGCCTGGCAGCCCAGCCAGCCCACCTGGCCCGTGCCAGTCGTCCCCTACCTCTGCCAGTAGGCACAGGCGAAGGGAGGCATGGCGAGCATGGCCTGGGCGCCATGCCTCCTGCTTGCCTGGCATCCTCCTTGTCGCGCTGGCGAGGGGATAGACCCCAGCTGCCGCCTGGTCCCTCTCCTCCCTTCCATTCCTCTCCCTCGCCTCTTCCTCGCCTCTGCTCGCCATGGCCGCCGCCGCAGAATATCTCACCAGTGAGCCCTCCGGCGATGTCAATCCCCCTGAGCAGTCCCACTCGACGTGGTCGAGCACGGGCTCCCTCCCACCACCTCGGTGCTCGAACCCGGGCCCCCTAGCGCGGTTTTGACCAACTCCGGCAACCCTCCGCCGCGTGTTTGGTCGCCGCAGGCCCCGCTCCGATGGGCACCGACGTGCCCGGCAGGTTAGTGGTAACCAGCCTGGCAAATTAAGTCGTTAGCCGCTGTCAGCGGGCCCCGCAGAGGGTCAAACCTCTGGTCAGCGCATCGAAGTAGCCCTTGACGCTGACATTGACATTTACATACGAAAGTTTATAAGAAAAATCCAATGAATCCAATGGTGCTGTTATCATGAATGTTAGAGCAACCCATGTAGTTGAACATTAACATTTACTAATAGGCTAATATATGAAATATGAAATGGAGAATGACTTTGAACCTATATTCAAACTCAATTCATTTAACTTGGACAATAGTTGCATTAGCTGACCCATACATGCTTCCATGTCATGATCATGCATCATATTGTAGCACTTACATGTATTGATTGCTATTTATCTGCATTGCGGTAGGCCCTGCTCCTGAGAATACCTCTGAGTATTCCAACGAAGGAGAAAACCTTCCCGCTTCCCATTAAGGCAAGCAACCCCTTTGATCATTCCGATAACATCCCACTATCTTGCTTCTGCTCTTATTTATTGCATTAGGACAAATGATCACTTGTCTGTCATATGCGGTAGATGAACCTATTCCTTTGCATGACCTGTCATTGTCATAGTAAATTGCTAAACCTTGCAACCTAGAATACTTGGTAGATGCTTGTGCCATGAATTGCTTTGCTTACTTTGCCTGCTATGCTTACTATGCTTAGAGTTGTGTTAGGTCTGATTCATGTGGGTGATGAACTGGAGTGAAACAATGTTGTTCTGATGTGATAAGCTTATGATGAACCTGATTTGGTAAAGGTAGAGATTTGAGGCTATGTAGGAGTACATAGCAGGTTGTCTCATTGGGACTGTTCTTAGGAACTCAGTTCCATGTTTGTAATCCAAGACTAGTTACTACCACACGGTGGGATACTTAGTTGACCCTCTCGACTTATCAATCGCTTAGTCCTTGGTCCAGGAGTTGCTAGTAGTTTCTAGTATTTGTAGCATGCTAGAGGCCGTGCGTAGCGCTTACCCTAGGGGTGGGTTACGACGGTGTAGGCAGTGGCACGGTGTACCAAGGGTCACCCAAATGGTGGGCTTGGGAACCCTGCGCACATCGTTTGGGGCCGTAGCGGAAACTTCGGCTGGACTTCCGTGCTGGTTCAGTCTCAAATAGGCGATAGTCTGGACTAGAGGTCTTATGTGATTGACGGTCATGGCCAACTCCCTCATTGGGCTTCCGCTCAAAGGTTGCCGAGGTGCATGGTTTTATGAGCACACAACATTAAGTGGCGTCCCTGCAGGGTATGAAACTATTTGAATAGCAGCATCCTCGGATATGGACTACATGGAGAACTTATGCTGTTCATAGATAGTTTAATGGATACCCATAAAAATATCAAGACAAGTGTGACTACCGTGGATAACACTCTCGTAGGAGACGGAAGTGAATCCATGGTGGTGTATTGTTGTGAAGTTAGTGGACTCGTGTGCGATATCTAAAATTTGAAACAAATTATTAACATGTGTAGTAAAGGTTAGCCAAGAGTCAAAGCGGGCACTGCTGCATAAACTCCACCACACCCCTTGTTGATACATGAGCATGAATAGTCTAGGTGTGTTTTAAAGAATTGTTGAGTACGTTTGTACTCACATTTGCTTAATGAATGTTGCAGATGAGACTCAGGACCCATCAGGTTCGTTCTTTCTAGATATTGACGATGCCGAATAGCTGGTTTCCCAGCTACGACCTTATGCCCTGTGGCGGGCAGTAGATAGTCAGGCCATGTGCCTTTTTACCTTTCATCTGTCTGTACTCAGACAGCTTTATGCTTCCGCTTGGTTTGTATGAACTTGCTTGTATGACTTGAGTGTCGGGTCATGTGACCCCTATCTATACAGACATATTATGCAAGGCTCTTCTGAGCCTCTTAAATAAAAGTTGTGTTGATGTATGGTTATGTTGTGATGGCATGGTTGTATCTATGCATATCGGGCATGTCGTGCGTATGTGTGACGTGCAAAGGCATGTATGGGATCCTATACCTAGTGTAACATCCCAAAATTTCATTTTGGAATTTTATGAAATATAGCTATGCATCGTCATCATATAGTTTGAATGATTGGAATGGTTGAAGTGCTTCCTTTGATATTTCTGAAAGTCCATTTCATTTGTTCCTTATATTTGTTTCACCTATTTGAAAACCTCTGGAAAAGTTCAAAGAAAAGAGGGGAGTAACATGACACTCCCCACCAGGGACATCTTGGTGAAATATTTGAATAATAAAACCAGGGGGTTATTTGAAAAATTATTGAAAAAGGATTTAAAATCAAATAGGCATTGTCTGAAGAAATAAAAATAAGTATTCAATATGACAGAGGAAAAATGTTCATTAAATAGCATTAATTCTCCTGATCATTTTGAAATATACATTTTCTATGCTTGGCAATATTTTGAATGCATTAAAAGAGTTTTAAATGCCCTGGAATAGAAACAAAGAAATAAACTAATTTGAAATCGGGCCGGCCCGCAGCCTTTACTTCCCGAAATCACTCTAGATCGGTCACCGACGCGCTAACCGTGCCTCCCACCATCACTGACGCACGAGACCCACCGTCCGACCGCGGCAACAGCGCGCTCGTCCCCTTCCCCGTGCCTTCTCCCTCGGTGGCGATCTCTCCCCCGCCGATCTCGCTCCCCTTTCCCTCCCCGACTACGCACCGCCCATATATAAAGCCCCGACCCTCCGCTCTCCATTCCCCACCGAAAACCCCCTCCTCCCTTGCAGGAATGCTGCCCCACGACCTCGCCGGAGTTCGGACTCCAACCGAACCTCCCCGAGCTCCTGCCCGTCGACACACTCTCCCCCACTCCCCTCCGACGTCGCCAATCGATGTCGGAGACTCACCGTCGCCGTTCGAAGCCCTCGGACGTCACCCCCGACCACCGCACCGTCGCCCCAGACCACCTCCGACCACCGGCTGCCGTTGACCTCGCCGGAGACCTCGACCACTCCTCTGTAAGCCGCAACCCCCACCCGTAGCCGTCGGAACCATAGTCAACGATCTAGATTAGATCTATTTATTAAACGAACCAGTAGGCATTAAGTCTCGGTCGTCCGCCGCAAACACCCCGCACGCATGCCCTCGCGGCCAATCACAGCATGCCACGTCACCCTGTCCGTTAGTTAGGTTTGTTTTTCTTTTTCTTTTCTGTTTTAGAAAATAGAATGTATTCTGGTTTTGTTTTTATCATATCTTTTAAAATATTTGGTGTTCTTAGTTGATTCTTTTTGCATTAGGTCACAAATTTGTTGTAGTTTACGTCTGTATGATTAGATTTCAAATTTGAACTTTTATATCTGAATCTAACCAAATTTGCTTAAAATACTAAAATCTGTACAACTAGAGTTTAAAAATATATTTTTGTATGAATCTTTTTGCCACTGGTTTGTATTACTTAGAACCATCATCCTACATAGTTTGAGAATTTTTAGGATAAATTTGATTTGGGTTTTTAAGAAAAATAGAATCTGGTTAGTTCTTAACGTAGTTTAGTTATTTTAATTTTAATTTAATTCGAACCTGAATTAGTTTAACTTTTGTTAGTAGTTTTCATTAGGATTTGTTGGTCCAAACATTTAGGTAATGTTACTTGCTAATATATAGAATGATTGTTTAGTATTATACCCTATTGCTATAGGAAACCTTTATTTCTTTATCATTAGCTATAGTTTTATAAACACAATTTAGTTTTACTTTCACAAACTATTTAGATGATTAAATTAGGTTTTCTAATAAATAATTTTAGTAATTCTATTCTGTTAAGTAATATGATGATAATAATATTAGTGATAATAATAATGTTGTTTTGGTTTCCTATTCTAAAGTTATAAGAAAATTCTATTTATTTTCATATAGTATTGTTTTACAAATTGTAAATTTTAATAGCATTTACTTTCACAAAAGTTTTAGTGGATTTAATTCTGTTTACTAATATAGATTTTATTATTTCTTTTCTGTTAACCATTGTTTTGTTATTAAAAATATAGTTGTTTGTCTTATTTTATATTAGTAGTAGTTTTGACACTAAAAATTTGTGAGTCAAATATTGGTTTTGATTTCTTGCTCTTGATTGTTACTATTGAATGGTTTTAGTATTGTTTTAGTTAATCTTGCTGATTGTGTGAGTTGTATTTTAGCTGTATGCTTATTGTGTGCTCTTGTTTGATTCGTTAGATCATCCGTAGTGCGAAGCTTGTTATCTAGAGTCACTTGAGTTCGAGGATCATCAGCAAGGCAAGTCACTTTGATCATGTTTACCTATGTTTTTATTGCGTTAGTTCTACCATCTCCCCAATTGCATGCAAAGTAGGTAAGTGGAAACTTCGTTACTTTATGTAGTATCATGTGGTAGGCACCCCTCAACCCTTGACACTTGGCCGTGGGAAACGTTGATTTCATTTTGCTATGCTATTAGTAGACGCGGTTGGTTGTGTGATTCATGAGAGTTGTGAGGTAATAATTTAAAGACCTACATAATGATGAAGACTTCAAGACTCCGAGTTTTCAACATACCTCTAGGTGGATGATGGTTGAACGGCACCCTGGGGAAGCCAGTGGTTAGCCTAGGTGTTGCTGGGGAAGTGCCAGTATTCACGCGGAAAGGTCCACCCAGGCATAAAGAGATGGATGGATGCTTCAAGACCCAAGGCTTACCTGCACAGCCACAAGCCATTATGGGCTCTGGCTGGGTTTGATACCGTGGCAACCCTGGACTGTCGGTGCTACGATATGTAGACGAACGGTAGGAAAGGATGGGCACCGGCGGAGTCTCAGGGAAACCCTTTAGAAGACCATGTTTTGGTCATCCGTTTCTCAAACACCCTGAAGTACGAGAAATCCAACGGAGGCGATCAAATCTTGTGGGGAACGTGTGCAAAACTCAGCAGATTACCCAAACCTAATCGATTATCCGTGTCACGGTCATGGACAATTTGAGCCAAAGGAACTGAAACTATTTGGAATTCTCAACACAAATAATTATATTGATGTGGGTAATAATAACTTGGGTATGAGAATTGGTCGGCGGAACCATCTCATTAATCAACCAACATTGTAGTAATAACTTTTGCTTTGCCCCCTCTTATTGTAGGAAAATTGGCTTTACGCAAAACTTACCACCCCTCCATTTTTGCATATAGAATAGATGATTACTTTCTCCCCTTCTCTTCTGTGACTTTGCCAGCATATTCAATATGCTGACCTACACAGCTGCAACATATCATGTTGCAGAGTACTTTTCTGACCAGGAGTGAGGATACGCTCTACGCTCGGTGAGATGCCCTTGGAGTCAGATGGAGTCAACTACCTTTGAAGCTTCCGCAAGATTAGTTATTCTCATGAGTTGGCCTTCAGCCACTTTATTGTAATTCTTATTGTAATAAAGGACACGATAGGAGATTTTCGATTAATAAAGCTGTGTGATTTCCCTTTGATATATACATTGATGTACCATGTGTGTACCAGCATGATCTTGGGATGGTACGGAAACACCAGAGATTCAACCTTTCAGGTCGGGTCGCTAGAACTAGCCATGTGCCTTTGGTAGTACTCTTTACGGGAAACTACCTCTTTGTGATTCCACCGAGCCTTGGTAGCTCGCTACTACTTCGGACACATTGATTGACCGACATGTATCCTTGTTTGCTACTGTCTCTGTTCCTTCGGGGAAATGTCTCATAGTGTAATGGAGTCCCTGTAGCCTGCTACGACTCGTCTACGTGCAGTGATGACATTTATGTCCCGTGGCGTAATGGAGTCCTTGTAGTTCGTTATGACTCGTCTACACACGCTTGAGGCCGACACCTGTATTGCTGGGTTACGTATGCCTGTTTCCGTATGGATGTGCCACCTGGATTCTATGACTAGTCATGCCGGCTCGGGTTCTCTGTCATTTGATTGCCAGTGACATGTTCACATACGTGAGCCAAAAGACACAAACAGTCCCGACTAAGGTAAGGCTGCAGCCGTGGAGATTACCGTGCGTGAGGCTGCAAAGTGATGTGATGTGTTACAGTCTGGATTCTTATGACTTAGGATCGGGGTCCCGACATCTACCAAGCCAAATCTGTGAGAGAGTGATTGTGTGTTGAGGAGTCTATCATCTTGAAACACAAGAGCAAGGAGTTCATCGTCATTATCGAGCCTATTACCTTTTCGAGGGTGGTGCCTCCTAGATTGGTTAGGTGTCGCTTGGGAGCCTCCTACTTGGTCCTATGGAGTGAACTAAGAAGTTTGTAATGGCAAGGAGATCGCCTACTTCGTGAAGATCTACCCTGAGTAAGGCTAGTCCTCCATGGACGTAGGCCGTCATGGTATAGTCAAGGTTGCTTTTTCATGGAACCCTCCATGGGTAGAGCCCTTTGTGGACTCTCGCGACTGTTACCCTCTCTGGGTTGAAGACTCCATGAACGTGGACGTACGATAGGACCACCTATCTGAACCACGGGAAAAATCATCATGTCACCAATTGTGTTTGCTTTCCTTACCCTCTCTTACTTACATGTGCAATGTCTTTACTTTCTCCTGCAACACTCTTAGACATGCATGTGTAGGGTGTTAATTGATATGCTGTGAATGCTAAAACTTGCCAAGAATTAAATTGGGAAAAAGGCAAAACTTTTATTTGGTCAAGTAGTCTAATCACCCCCCACTAGACCTAGTTTCAATACTACAAGTGGTACGAGAGCTTTGGTCTCCATTCCATTGGTTTCACAACCTAGGAGAAAGTATGGCATCTAGTGAGGGAAATTATCACCGTAGAGGTCCGTACTTTGATGGCACTAATCTTGTTAGTTGGAAGCATAAAATGAAAATGCATTTGCTTGGTCATAATCCTGCCGTTTGGGCCGTTGTTCGTGTTGGCTTGCAAGGTGAATTCTTTGGTGATGGAAGAGAACCGGATCGTGAAGCGAACACGGAAGAATTGAATATGTTGCAACTCAATGCTCAAGCATGTGACATTACCTTCAACTGCCTATGCCCCGAAGAATTCAACAAAATCAGCCGTCTTGAACAGGCAAAAGAGATTTGGGATACTTTGGTTGTTATGCACGAAGGAACTGAGTCCGTGCGAGAATCCAAGTCAGATGTTCTTCAAGTTCAACTTGATAAGTTCAAGAGGAAGGATGGTGAAGGAGTCGCTGAAATGTACTCTAGGCTAGCTGTCATCACCAATGACATTGCCGGCTTAGGAAGCGAAGAAATGACTGACAAGTTCATCATCAAGAAGATACTTCGAGCTTTGGATGAGAGATATGACACCGTGGGCACATTGATCCAAATGATGCCCAACTACAAAGATCTCAAACCAACGGAAGTGATTGGTAGAATTGTTGCTCATGAGATGACTCTCAAAGACAAGGAAGAGCATCACCACAAGTCTAGCGGTGCTTACAAAGCCACAAGTGATGCTCCTGCTACCTCAAGCAACAACCTTATCACAAATGAAGAGATAAGCCTCATGGTCAAGAAATTCAACAAGTTCTACAAGAATAGAAGCAAAGATCGCAGCTCCATCTCAAGAGATGAAGAGAAGCGTTCGTCAAGTCATGACCGAAACTGCTACAATTGTGGGAAGCCCGGACACTACTCCAATGAGTGCATGGCTCCCTACAAACAAAGAGAAGAGTCACCTAGAAGACGAAGCTCAAGGGATGAATCACCTCAAAGAGAGATAAGGAGTAGAGATGATCGTTATGAATGAAGACCCTCAAGGAGAAGTAGGGAGTCGGAAAAGAAGGACAAGCACACCAAGAGCTACTCAAGAAGGAAACATCAAGCTCATGTTGGTGAATGGGTTTCCATCTCCGACTACGACAACCACTCTGAGAGAAGATCACTCAAACTCCAACTATAGTCAAGATGATGGTGTTGCCAAAATTGCACTATTCACAACCAACTCCTATGATCTATTTGATTCACCAAATGAAGAGAGTGGAAGTTGCTTCATGGCTTAAGGCCCCACGGTATCACACCCCAAATATCTTGATTTCGATAGTGATGAAGATGATTTGCTTTATGATGATGACTTGCTATGTGATAAAATTAGTGATCTTGAACATAATGAACTTGAAATTTCTCCTAGTCAAGATAAGTCAATTGATGATGATAAGATGAAAATAGAAGAACTAACTAAAGAACTCAACACTCTTAAGGTAGCCCATGAATCTACTCTTGAAGAACATAGAGAGGTTGTAAGAACTCACGAGAAGCTACGCTTCGAGAAGCTCAATTTGGAGCAAGAACATGAACTTCTTCAAGCAATCAATGACGATCTCCGAAAGAAGACTTCATCTTATCTTGCTAAATGACTACTCTTGTATACATTCATGCCAAAGTCAAACTAAGCAAACTAGTAACAAAGGAAATAAATATTCTTCATCTAGTAGCAACAATAAAAATTCTAAATCCAATGATGTTGCTCCTAGTAATTCTATTGATTCCACTAATGATGATTCTCTTAGCCTAGTTACACTTGAGCAAGAAAATGCTTTATTGAAAGGAATTATAGAGAAAAGTATCTATAAGAGTCTTCAAGGGTACAAACAATTTGACGAGATTTTACACAAGCATGGAGGATACCGAAAGAATCGTGGCGTTAGCTACTTCAACGCTAATGGAGTTGAATGGGAAGAAGGTCAATACCCCAATCCAAAGTTTGTTCATCAAAAGGAAAAATATGAAAATAATCTTCACAAGGGAACAAAGTTGCAAGATGACCTTCCACCATAAGACCACAAGCTCAAGGGAAAGAACAAGCTCCAAGAAGACTTTGACTCATATGAAGATGAATCCCAAGCTATGGTGAAGTGGGTTCCCAAGGATACTACAAGCTCAACTTCTACAAGAGCTACTTCAACACCAAGGTTCCCCATCAACTTGATGTGGGTTCCCAAGAAGAACTAGAGAGTTCTTGAGGGGTGACTCCGCCAATGCAATGTAACAGCCCAAGTTCTACCCTTGCCATTTATGGCCATGTAACTCTTGTGAACCCTATGTTGTCATGTGCTTGGAATGATTTACCATTTGCTTCATTGCCATTTTCCATCTCATGCATCATGAATCATGCCATCATGCTCATCATGTCAATTGCATAAATATTGTTGCCTTGGTTGTGTTTGTGAAGTGTTGTGATGTGATGTGTGGTGTGGTTAATGGATGTGTGCCTTGTTGGGGTGTTACTCTAGTTCCTCCCCTTTCCAAGCTTTTCCTCTCTCTCTTATTCTATTCAAATTTCCTACTTGTACATAATTGCTTGTTTTTTCCTTCTTATAAATTGTTGATCATCTTCCAAATTTTCTACTCGGATTTCAAAAATTAATCCTGCTATTATGATTGGAGTTTTTTCCCAGTCAAATTTTTTTCAACCTGTCTAGTTTTATATTAAGTTAAGTATTTGTTAGATCTAAAAAGCCCCTAACAATTTTAGTTAAATAGCCTGCATTTTGTGAGTTAAAAGATATTTCTACTTTGGGAGAAAACACCTTCTTTTTCTGTTGTGATATTATCTTGTCTGGGCTTTTATTTAAAAGAAAAGCCCTCTGTTGTTTCCTGTGAGAGGAGAGCAGGAGTTGGGCCTATTTTTCTCTCGCACGGACCAGCTAGCGTAGACGCAGCCCAACCCAACCGAGCCAATGGCTACTTGCTCCGTTGCTGTCTTTCGTCAGGTTCAGAGAGTGTGCGCGTGAGAGAGCTTGATGCCGATGCCTTGAGAGGAGCTCACGGACGTCAAGGCCGGCCCCTTTAAAAGGCAACGCATCCCTAGGGTTTCCCTGTTCTGCCATCACTCCTCCTTCTCCTCTCCATCTCCCTACTTCCTTCCTCCCCTCTTCTTCTGCCAGGTAAGTTAGTAGGTTCAGAGAGAGCAGAGCGCCGGAGCCATCATCGTCGTCATCGCCTCGGGTGACCCGCTCGTCGCTGTCAGAGATGTCGTGGTGCTCGCTGGTGTCGTCCGCGCCCAATTCCTGGCTCTAGGGCGCAGAGAGAGGCCCCACAACGTCGGCTTCTCCCTCGTCTCCTGCGTGCACCCGAAGCCGCCGTGCGTCTTCTTTCTTTGCTCCGTCAAGCTCCGAGCGCCAGCGTCGTCGCCCCCCCATGACCATATCACAACCCTAGCTAGTTGTCCAAGGAGTAGTTGTGCTTGCATCATGTTTCATTTTGCATCAACATGAAATGGGGAACAAAAGAAATCCCAAGCTCACTTCGAATCAAACCAATTCAACTTTGGTGAAAATTCAACAAATCCAAAATGCCAACTAAAAATGTTCCCTATGTCTCGTAAATTTGGATATGAATATAATAGGGATCATTTTAATTATTTGAACTATCACAACAATTCAAAAATAATTGATAAAGCTTCTGAAATCATTAAATAAAGCACTATCATTATTTTTGTTCTCAAAATATTCTGAAAGTTTTCAGATAAGTTTGAAATATTCAAACTTTAGTTTATAAAATATATGGGATATTTTATAAAGTCATTTGGTACCTACAAATAAAATAAACGAATGTCAGAAAAGGAAGAACATAAAGAAATAAAGGGAAAAAAGGACGGAAAAGCCCAGGCTAGGCCGGCCAACCTGGCCCATGGCCAATCATCCCTGTCCTCTCGCTAGGAGGACAGGGGCGTGCGTTCCCCGCACGCGGGCACACGCCGGCCACCTCCTCCCTGCCTGGCTGCTGGCCTGGAGGGCTGGGAGGGCGCCAGCGTGAGGCGCTCGCCATGGCCTCTTTCTCCTCTCCCCCTGCCTTGAGAGCCCTCTCTCTCTTGCTCTCATTCCTCTCTGCTCCGCCATGGCCGAGCTCCTCCTCGCCGCGCTGCCATAGCTCTAGCCCCCCTGCGCCTTCCAACATCTGTTCTATTTGATACTGGTGCATCTCATTCCTTCATCTCAGACAGTTATGCACAGTTGCATAACATGTCTTTTTGCAATATGCCTACTCCTTTAGTAGTGCAGACTCCGGGTTCAAAATGGCAAACTTCTAGAGTGAGCCATGATAATTAGATTTTGGTGGATAGATTAGTCTTCCTAGCATCCTTGATAGCCCTCAAGTCTTCGGACATCAATATCATTCTAGGTATGGATTGGATGAAAGACCACTATGCCAAGATTGATACTCATTCTAGGAATGTTGAACTTACACATCCATCGGGTGAGATAGTTAATGTCTCCACTCGAACAACCAAGCGCCAACTCTGTTCCCTAAATGCTAGCCCTCTTCTAGTGTTAGAAGATGTTTCAGTAGTCCGTGACTTTCCGGATGTCTTTCCAGAAGAACTGCCAGGAACTCCTCCTGCCAGAGATGTTGAGTTTGTGATAGAGCTCATCCTAGGGACTGTCCCAATAGCCAGAAGACCCTATAAGATGGCACCCTTAGAACTAGCCAAACTTAAGATCCAACTTGATTAGGCTTTGAAGAAAGGTTTCATCCGTCCTAGTTCATGTCCTTGGGCTTGACCCGTCCTCTTCGTTAAGAAGAAAGATGGTTCGGATCGGATGGTTGTGGATTATCGGCCAGTGAATTTGGTCACCACTAAGAACAAATATCCGCTCCCCAGGATTAACGATTTGTATGATCAACTCGCTGGATCCTCTGTCTTTTCCAAAATAGATTTGAGGTTGGGATACCATCAAATCAGAATTAGGAACGGGGACATTCCAAAAACGGCTTTTGTTACTCGTTATGGCCAATACGAGTACACCGTCATGTCCTTCGGTTAAACCAATGCCCCAGCCACCTTCTCCTGCTTGATCAATTCGATCTTGACGGAGTATTTAGATAAATTCGTCGTGGTTTACCTCGACGATATACTCATCTACTCGAAGAACGAACAAGAACATGCCGAGCATCTAAGGCTGGTATTGATGAAACTTCGAGAGCACCGCCTGTATGCCAAATTCTCCAAGTGTGAAATTTGGTTGCCAGAAGTGACCTACCTAGGCCACGTAATATCTGGTAAGGGTATTGCTGTCAATCCCGAGAGAGTTCAGCCGTCCTTGATTGGACCGAACCTGAATCGGTTAAGCAAGTTCGGAGTTTCCGTGGCTTAGCGAGCTATTGTCGCCGCTTTGTCGAGAATTTCTCCAAGGTTGCCAAACCTCTGACTGAACTCCTCAACAAAGATAAAAGGTTCGAGTGGACTCCGCAATGTGAGCATAGTTTTCAGGAATTGAAAAGATGACTGACCTCTCCTCCCGTTCTGGTGCCACCTGATTTTTCCAAGGACTTTATTATCTATTGCGACGCCTCGTGACAAGGATTAGGTTGCATGCTCATGCAAGATCTTCATGTGATTGCATACGCATCTCGACAGTTGCGTCCACATGAGGAAAATTATCCAACACATGATCTTGAGCTTGCTACTGTAGTCCATGCACTGAAAACCTGGCGGCATTACCTTTTGGTTAATCGTTGCGAAATTTACACTGATCACGAAAGTCTGAAATATATATTCACCTAGCCGGATTTGAATCTCAGGCAAAGACAGTGGGTAGAGTTGATTACAGATTACGACTTAGGGATAACTTACACCCCGAGGAAAGCCAATGTCATGGCTGATGCACTAAGTCGTAAGTCTTATTGTAACAACCTGATGTTACAGCAAGGTCAACCACTTCTCCATGAGGAATTTCGGAATTTAAACCTCCACATTGTTCCTCGAGGATTCCTATCCAACATGGTGGCGAAACCTACCCTTACGGAACAAATTATAGAAGCCCAGAAGCATGATGCTGGGATATCTCGGATCAAGAAAAACATTAAGAAGGGCAATGTTAAATGCTTCTCGGAAGATAATCGAGGTGTTGTCTTCTTTGAGAACCGCTTGGTGATCCCGAAGAAACAACATTTACGACTGTTGATCCTTATGGAGGCTCATGATTCTCCTCTCACAATTCATCTGGATAGTACCAAGATGTATCAGGACCTACGCCAGAGCTTCTGGTGGACTAGGATGAAGAGAGAAATTGCTCAGTATATTGCTAAGTGCGACGTTTGTCGTCACGTGAAAGCAGAACATCAAAGGCCTGCTGGCACCCTTCAACCTTTAGCTATTCCCGAATGGAAATGGGATAAAGTCGGTATGGATATCATTACCGGAGTTCCCAGGACCAAGAGAGGGAATAATGCTATATTTGTGGCCATCGACCGCCTTTCCAAAGTGGCTCATTTTCTTCCTGTTCGGGAAAGTATAATTGCTAGCCAGCTAGCGAAATTGTATGTTTATCGAATAGTCTCTGTTCATGGTGTTGCTTTGGAGATTAACTTGGACCGTGGAAGTATCTTTACTTCCCGATTTTGGGAAAGTTTTCAAATCGCTATGGGGATCCATCTATCCTTTAGCACTGCTTCCCACCCGCAATCAAGTGGTCAAGTTGAGCGAGTCAATCAAATCGTTGAAGACATGCTCCGAGCTTGTGTTATATCTTTCGGTATGAATTGGGAGAAGTGTCTTCCATTTGCCGAATATGCTTATAACAATAGTTATCAATCAAGCTTGGGCAAAGCCCCTTTTGAAGTTCTCTATGGACGAAGGTGTCGAACACCTCTTAACTGGTCAGAAACCGGAGAGAGGCAACTCTTTGGTCCAGATATGATCCAGGATGCAGAGGAGCAAGTTCGCATTATTCGTGAAAAGTTGAAAATAGCCCAATCTCGTCAAAAGAGCCAATATGATCGCCATCATAAGGCTGTGACCTATGAAGTTGACGAGAAGGCTTACCTTTGGGTTACACCTCTGAAGGGTACCGATCGATTCGGTATCAAGCGCAAGTTGGCTCCTCGTTACATTGGACCCTTTCACATTCTTGCTAAACAAGGGGAGGTTGCCTACCAATTGGAACTTCCGCCACATCTTTCCAAGGTTCATGATGTCTTCCATGTTTCGCAACTCAGGCATTGCTTCTCGGATCCTATCCATGAAGTAGACCACGAAGCGCTTGATCTCCAAGATAACCTTTCATATCGAGAATACCCTGTTCGTATTCTTGATCAAGTTGAGCGTACCACTCAGCGTTCGAACATCAAGTTTCTCAAGGTTCAATGGTCACACCATTCCGAAAAGGAGGCGACATGGGAAAGAGAAGATCGTCTTCGACTAGAGTACCCCGCGCTCTTCCCGACGACTTCAAAATCTCGGGACGAGATTCTTTTGAGTGGGGGTGAGTTGTCACCACCCTAGCTAGTTGTCCTAGGAGTAGTTGTGCTTGCATCATGTTTCATTTTGCGTCAACATGAAATGGGGAACAAAAGAAACCCCAAGCTCACTTTGAATCAAACCAATTCAAATTTGGTGAAAATTCAACAAATCCAAAATGCCCACTAAAAATGTTCCCTATGTCTCGTAAATTTGGACATGAATATAACAGGGATCATTTTAATTATTTGAACTATCAAAACAATTCAAAAATAATTGATAAAGCTTCTGAAATCATTAAATAAAGCACTATCATTATTTTTGTTTTCAAAATATTCTGATACTTTTTAGATAAGTTTGAAATATTCAAACTTTAGTTTATAAAATATATGGGATATTTTATAAAGTCATTTGGTACCTGCAAATAAAATAAACAAATGTCAGAAAAGGTAAAACAGAAAGAAATAAAAGGAAAAAAGGAGGGAAAAGCCCAGGCCAGGCCCGCCCACCTGGCCCATGGCCAGTCATCCCTGTCCTCTCGCCAGGAGCATAGGGGCATGCGTTCCCCGCACACGGGCACATGCCGGCCACCTTCTCCCTGCCTGGCTGCTGGCCTGGAGGGCTGGGAGGGCGCCAGCGCGAGGCGCTCGCCATGGCCTCTTTCTCCTCTCCCCCTCCCTTGTGAGCCCTCTCTCTCTTGCTCGCATTCCTCTTTGCTCCGCCATGGCCGAGTTCCTCCTCGCCGCGCTGCCGTACCTCTAGCCCCCCTGCGCCTTCCCGAGCCCACCAATAGTCCCGCCGTGACCTCCTCGTCCTTCCTGTGAAGCCAGTCGACACTGGGAGCCTTTCTACGCCGTGCCATCGCCGTTCCTCCCCGTCGGCCACCGAAGCCCCGCCGCTACAATCTGCCCCGTCCGGTCCTCCTCCGACCTCCCCGTCGCCTAAGCTGGAACCGCGGTGAGCCACTGGTGCTCCTCCCCTTCTTCCCCTTCTCTTCTGTACCCCATAGACGCCATACCCTTCTTGCCCGAGCTCCGACTGCCCCCCTTGTCATTGCCGTTGTCGCTGCAGACCACCCCGAGCCCCTAGGCTAGCCCCAGTCAACGCGGATGCGCATGGGCGTCCTGTAGATGGTCTCGGCACGCGAAACCGTGCTCTGTGGCACGTTTCCGGCCAACTCCGGCGAGTCGCCGCCGCCGATTTGGTCGCCGCTGGCCCCTATCCGGTGGGTGCCGACGTGGCCGCCATCAAGGGGCTAATCACCCCTAATTAGCCAGCCCCTGCCACTGACCAGTGGGCCCCAGGGTGGGTCAAACCCCTGGTCAGCGCGGAGGTTAGGCCAGGGCCATTGACGTGCGGGCCCCGCACGTCAGCTTTGACCTGACCTGGTCAGCTAACCAGCTGGTGTCCCAGTGACGTCAGGCTGATGTCATTTTTCTATTTTCTAGTTTAAAAATAATTCCAGAAATTTTTCAAAACTTCAAAATTTCATATAAATTAATCTGTAAGTCAGATGAAAATAATTTATATATGAAAAATTATCACAAAAGTCCAATGAATCCAATGGTGCTATTGTCATACATGCTAGAGCAATCTAAATAGGTGACCATAGACATTTACTAATAGGTTAGTATTTGGTATTTTAAATAAAGAAAGATTTTGAACCTATATTCAAATTCATTTCAAATCAACATGACCACTAGTTGCATTAGCTCAACCATACATGCTATCATGCCATGATCATGCATCTTATTGTTGCACTTGCGTGTGTTGATTATTTCTTATCTGCATTGCGGTAGGCCCTGCTTCTGAGGATACCCCCGAGTATCCCGACGAAGGAGAGAACCCTTCCGTTTCCCAACAAGGCAAGCAACCCCTTTGATCATTCCGATAATATCCCACTCTCTCGCTCCTGCTCTTGTTTATTGCATTAGGACAACCGATCACATGGCAGTCATACACGGTAGATGATCCTATTATGTTGCGTAAACTAACATTGTCACAGTAAATAGCTAAACCTTGCAACCTAGCATACCTGGTAGATGCTTGTGCCATGATGTACTTAACTTACTTTGCTTGCTATGCTTGCTATGCTTAGAGTTGTGTCAGGTTGGTTTCATCTGGGTGATGAACTGAGTGAATCAATGTTGTTCCGATGTATTGATATGATGATGAACTCGATTTGGTAAAGGTAGCGATGAGAGGCCATGTACGAATACATAGCGGGTTGTCTCATTGGAACCGTTATTAGGAACTGAGTTCCATGTTTGTGATCCAAGACTAGCTGCTACCACACATTGGGTTCCGGTAACTCGACCCCACTCGACTTATCAGTCGCATAGTCCTTAGTCCAGGAGTTGCAAGTAGTTTCTGGTGTTTATAGCATGCTGGAGGCCGTGCGTAGCGCTGGCCCTAGGGGTGTGGTACGACGCGGTTGGCAGTGGCACGGTGTACCAAGGGTCCACCGAATGGTGGGCTTGGGAACCCTGCGCACATCGTTTGGGGCCATAGCGGAAACTTCGGCCGGACTTCCCGCTTCCCAGCAAGGCAAGCAACCCCTTTGATCATTCCGATAACATCCCACTATCTCGCTTCTGCTCTTATTTATTGCATTAGGACAAACGATCACTTGTCTGTCATATGCGGTAGATGAACCTATTCCTTTGCATGACCTATCATTGTCATAGTAAGTAGCTAAACCGTGCAACCTAGCATACCTGGTAGATGCTTGTGCCATGATGTGCTTTGCTTACTTTGCCTGCTATGCTTACTATGCTTAGAGTTGTGTCAGGTCTGATTCATCTAGGTGATGAACTAGAGTGAAACAATGTTGTTCTGATGTGATAAGCTTATGATGAACCCGATTTGGTAAAGGTAGCAATTTGAGGCTATGTAGGAGTACATAGCGGGTTGTCTCATTGCGACCGTTCTTATGAACTGAGTTCCCTGTTTGTAATCCAAGACTAGTTACTACCACACGTTGGGATACTTAATTGACCCTCTCGACCTATCAATCGCTTAGTCCTTGGTCCAGGAGTTGAAAGTAGTTTCTAGTATTGGTAGCATGCTGGAGGCCGTGCATAGCGCTGACCCTAGGGGTGGGTTACGACGCGGTAGGCAGTGGCACGGTGTACCAAGGGTCACCCAAATGGTGGGCTTGGGAACCCTGCGCACATCGTTTGGGGCCGTAGCGGAAACTTCGGCCGGACTGCCGTGTGGGCTCAGTCTCAAATAGGCGATAGCCTGGACTAGAGGTCTTACATGATTGACGGTTGTGGCCGACTCCCTCGCTGGGCATCGTCTTGAAGGTTGCCAAGGTGCATGGTTTTATGAGCACACAGCGATAAGTGGCGAGAGCATGTGTGAAGAAGTACACCCCTGCAGGGTATGAAACTATTCGAATAGTCACGTCCTCCGATATGGACTACTTGGAAAACTTATGCGGTTCATAGATAATCAAATGGATACTCATAAAAATATCAAGACAAGTGTGAGTATCGTAGATGGCACTCTGCTGGGAGAGGGAAGTGAATTTATGGTGGTGTATTGCTATGGAGATAGTGGACTCGTGTGCAATATCTAAAATTGTAACAAGAGTTAAAATTGAATAGTGTAGGATAGCCATGAGTCGAAGCTGGCATTGCTGCATAAACTCCACCTTCCCCTTTGTTGATACATGAGCATGAATAGCCTAGGTCTGCTTTAAAGACTTGCTGAGTACATTTATACTCACGTTTGCTTAATAAATGTTGCAGAGGAGACCCAGGACCCTTCGGGTGGGTTCTTTGTAGATGTTGACGATGCCGAATAAGCTGGTGTCCCAGCTACGACCTTACGCCTCTGGCGGGCTGTAGATAGTTAGGCCATGTGCCCTTTTACCCCTTTCATCTGTCTGTACTTAGATAGCTTTATGCTTCTGCTTGGTTTGTATGAACTTGTTTGTATGACTTGAGTGTCGGCTCATGTGACCCCTATCTGTAAAAACATATTATGCAAGGCTCGTCTGAGCCTCTTAAATAAAAGTCATGTTGTTGTATGGTTATGTTCTGATGCCATGGTTGTATCTATGCATATCGGGCATGTCATGCGTACGTGTGACATGCAATGGTATGTATGGGATCCGACACCTAGTTGTGTGCCTTTAGTAGTACTCTTTACGGGAAACTGCCTCTTTCTGCTTCCACCGAGCAATGGTAACTTGCTACTGCTCCGGACATATTGATTGACCGGCATGTATCCTTCTTTGCTACTGTGTCTGTCCCTTCGGGGAAATGTCTCACAGTGTAATGGAGTCCCTGTAGCCTGCTACGACTCGTCCACGTGCGGTGATGGCATTTATGTCTCACGGCATAATGGAGTCCTTGTGGCTTGCTATGACTCGTCTACACTCGCTTGAGGCCGACACTTGCATTGTTGGGTTATGTATGCCTGTTTTCGTACGGATGTGCCACTTGGGTTCTATGACTAGTCATGTCGGCCCGGCTTCTCTATCTTTTGATTGCCAGCGACATGTTCACATACGTGAGCCAAAATATGCAAACGGTCCCGGCTAAGGTAAGGCTGCAGCTATGGAACTTACCGTGCGTGAGGCCGCAAAGTGATGTGATATGTTACAGTCTAGATTCATATGATCGGGGTCCAGACAGAGCTCCTGCGCATCCTCCCCCCTCCTTGGTTCTCATCTCGTGGTCGCCGTTGAGTAGCCGTAGCGTTGCCGCTCAATTCGTCGCCGCTCGCTGCCTGTCGCCGTTGTGCCGCCTTGACCGAAAGCTTCGTGCTTGAGCCGTCGTTTGTGTTCGCTATCGTGGCAATCTTCACGACCTAGAGCGGGAATGAATCCCCTTGAGGTTCCCGCACCCCTGCCGGGCTTCTTCCTTGCCGGAGAGCCCGTGTAATCACCGGATTTCGCCTCCGCCATGCCCTCTGTCACCGGTGTCGCTTTTCGTCAGTTTCGTCAGTTACGCTAGGCTTTTAGTAATTAATCAGCAGAGAAACCCTTTGCTCAGTAGCGAGCACATAGCGCGGTGGTCAATCGACCCGGGCGTCGACCTCGCGGTCATGGGTTTGATCCCTGGCTCGCCCCCCCTTTTTCCTTGTTTTTGCATTGGATCTTGTGGTGTGTGGTGTTGTGGATTCGGTGTGGCTACACCCGGATCCCGTGTCCTATGTGTGTGAGGTGTGTGCCCGAGTGTGTGGTCTGCTGTGGCTATAGGGATCTGCTTTCGCTATGTGAGTGTGTGTGTGTGTAGGTTGTGTATGTGTGTAGTGTGTGTATGACAAGTGGGCCCTAGCCCCACTTGTCATCCTCGAAAGGGCCCTAGTGTTTAGTTTTTATGCCAGGTGGGACCCTCCTATCACTTGTTTTCTTTTATTTTGTTTAGTGTTTTATTGTGTTAGGTAAATTATTTCCTTTTCTGGTAAAATTACTAAATGAGGATATGTGTATTTTTGGATATGAGCATTTGTAGTAAGTTTTAACTTATGGGATTGTCATGTTGTTTTTCAAGCATGTTTTTGTGAGTTTTCCAAAAGCTTATATATGAGTATGATATATGATTTTGGGGTAGAATTTCCCAATGAATCCATTGGTGCAACTTGTTTTGTCATTCTATTTATAAGTAATACATGCATGCTTTGGTAGTTGTGTCAACATGGAAGTAGTAGTTTGTCATGAGTAGAATGCCATGGTATTTACTTTTGTCATGATAAACTTTCATATAAGTGGGAATCTTGCTCTAAAGTAGCTAAAAAATGTTGTGGTTTCAACTTGCTAAATATTTCTAGGTCTGAGAATCTACTGTCATTTTTATGCCATCAAGAGCGGATGCTACCAAGTGCTATGTTGTGTTTCAGCTTAAGCTCAATGCTAGTGTTTTGAAGTAGAGGTTGCCCTCTACCATCCTGTTCATTTTCATGCCATGAGGTGACCTCTATCAAGATTAATTTCTGTTGTCAACTTGCTAACAGCTTAACTCAGATTCCTGAAAACTATGATTTTCACTAACTCCCTAGAATCTGTTTCACCATGTCATCTTGTCAGCTTCATGCTTAGTGATGTATGCTTCCTTTGTTTGAGGTAGTTGTATGATTAAGCATGTTATGTAGTTGTTGTACATACTTTGTTTGAGGTTGGAAACCTCATGTAGCTCTAGATATTGGATGTGTAAGTTGCTATGTTGCTGTTTGGGCAGTATCTGGTGTTAGTGTTTTGTGACTTGTAGGAGCTATGCTCCATTGTTTTTCTTATTATTTGGCTCTATTGTGATTGGTTTTTCATTTCCTAACCAGAGGCTACCCATGGCCCTCCTTGTCTCGTATGTTGTCTTCGTACCTTGCCGGGAGCATATCGTGAGAAACCGTTACTCCATTCCTTATGTTCTTCATATGCATTTGCATCAATTTTGCACGAATCATCCATATTTGCCATGACCATGCATGTTTAAACAACTTAACACGAGGTTATTTCCAGAATTCTAAATAACTTAACTATTGCATGGGAAACTTGACTAGCCTAGGATCGCCATGTGAAATACTTTAAATGGATCATGCATCATCTTGTTATTGCATTGCACCTTGGTTGGTTGTTTATTTTTGTTGTTTATCTTGGGTAGACGCGAGTGTTGAACCTGAGAACAAGGATCCAGGAGAGTACCACTATGAGGACCCCGCTCTTTGTCCCTCTAAAGAACCAACAGGCAAGATGATCGTACCCGGAAGCCCGACACTATTTTTGCTTTGCTAGATGTCTCGCTCTTATTGTTACATTCGCGTTACCTACCACTTGAATGTCAAGCCTCCTACAGTGCCATGATAGTCTCTAACCCCTCCACTACCTAGCAAACCTTGTTTGGCTAAGTTACCGCTGCTCAGCGCCTCTTATAGCATTCTTAGTTGTAGGTCCTGGTCATTCCACGTGATAACCTGGATATTTGGGGATACCACAATATTTACTTTTATTTAATTTAATGCCCCTATATATCTTGGTATGATGGAAGGCTTGGCCTTTTGCTTGGTGTTTTGTTCCACTTTTACCGCCATAGTTACTTGTTACCAGTGTTATGTTTCCATATTTTGCGCTCCTAACATGCTCGGGGTTTTTATTGGGACCCCCTTGCTTATTTGGTTGAGATTAAAGCTTGTCTGGCAAGACCCAACATTGGTACTATTTTCTTAACAACTTAAGGAAATGCATAGGGCTTTGCAACCCCGTGGATAACTACTCAACATCCTGGGCCAGTGCTCCTCATGAGTGTAGGTCCAACCCAGAGTAGCTTATTAATGCCGCCTGGGGCAACTCAGTGATTGGCGTGGTAACCATCACTCATCCATCGTGTCCTGAGAACGAGATATGTGGCTCTTATCGGGTTCGTCGACACATTGGGCGGTCTTGCTGGACTTGTTTTACCTTTCTCGAATTGCTTGCGTGAGGAACTCCGATCTTCTTTGGGCTATCTCGAGGTGTTGGTTTTCCTTTGGAGTGGCCTAGGATGATCACGAGATCCGTGGTCAAGGTTATTCCCATAGAGTGTGGTTAATTTATGATAGATTAGTTGAAGGAACCCTGCAGGGTTAAATCTTTCGGAAAGCCGTGCCCGCGGTTATGTGGCAACTTGGATATTTTGTTTAACACCCGGTGATAGTTAACTTGAAGTAAACTCCAATAAAATACACCAAGTGTGTGCGTAACCGTGATTGTCTCTGCTCGTGAACATGAACCGAGAGAGAACACAATGGGGTTATGATTGTCATAAGTAGGTGTTCAGGATCTTTTAGAGATCATTGTAGAACTCGACTATCTTACATAGTCCACCATACTTACATTCGTGTTTTCGTAAGATAGCCACCATACAATGCTTAGCGCTGCTGAAAACTCAACACTTACCCCCATCCTACCCATAAGATTACATAGTTTCGGTACCTTGGTTACATGATTGCTGAGTCCTCTGTGGCTCACCAATTCCTACAACAATTCAGGTGCAGGTGTTGATGAGTTTGTGGCAGATGAAGCGTCCCAGCTCAAGTGGGAGTATGATGAAGAACGTGGCAGGATGTATGTCATGTATCCCGATGAGTAGAGTGGCCATGGTCGTGATCCGTGGGATAGCAAGGCGCTTTTCATTGCTTCTTTTCTTCGTTTGATTTCGTCCATAGATGGACCCTCCTTTCTATATGATGATTAAATACTTGAGTGAATTGTAATTTAGCTTGTGGCGAGTGTAATCCAACTCATATACTCTCTTTGCATAAATGTATGCAATGAATTGCCGCACTTGCAAAACGATGAGATGCGCCTCTATCCCTGTCGAGACCCCCGTGTCTTAATAAGGATAGGCGCGCATCTTGGGCATCACATTCAATTCACTCAGATTCATTATTTGCAAGATCTATTTGCAATCAACAACAACTCGATGGAATAGATCAAGAGTCACACATTCCCTCAAAGGTAAGCAAGGGACAAGGTAATCAACAAATCAATGGACATCATCCCACGTGCTTTGCACTCCATGTCCATAGATATCCTTGTATTTGTCTCTTGTGTTTGGGACTAACCCATGTAGGCGAGAAGATCAAGGAATCAACAAGGATGCTCCCAACTCTTGGTGATCTTCATCAACCTTGAGCATCCATCACTACCTCACCAACCTGAAGTCTTCATCGACAAAACCCAAGGTAACTTTATCCCTCTTATGGGGGGATGTCACATCAAGGGGGGCCTTGCTCTAGGACATGAGTAAAATCATCTCTTAGTATGTGACAACATTAAATGCTTTATGTTAAAGCGGTAACCCACTTGTGCTTAAACGATGAGTATGACCTATGATCAAGTACTATTACTTGGCTCCTAAGTCAAATACTCATATGTAGATGACTTTGTCATCACCCAAGTGCTTGTTAGATGCTAGAATGTTTGTGCATGTTTGCCATGATTTCATTTGACATCTTATTGTCTGAGCATGTTGGTCTGTATTTATTTTCTCATTCAAGGATATCCAGTTGTTGCTATTTGGTTTTGATATATCTTTGCCAACTGGATATACAAGAATGCCTAGGACCACTTCTTTAGCTATCTATGCTTTCTCAACTCATACTCTATTCATGTTGCATCACAAAATTTGAACAAGTGCTTTTTGATCCCTCTGTGTGTGGAGCACTCGGAGTTCCGTATCGACAAGGACTGACCATTAAAACTTGCCAAGTGCATCTCGGTGGAAAACCACAAAATCTCGGTCTCACCAAATGCCCTAGGGTTGATCTAGTTTTCAATTTCGGTACCACCAATTCCATCTTCTCAGTTACACCGAGTTTCCCTATCAATAGACAGTTGAGGAAGTTGGTGACACCAAAAAGTTAGAATCGGTGCCACGTCAATGGTGGGTATATAAGTTGTGGACCAGGACGCTTTGAAATTCAATCTCAAATGTCACGCCTCAAAACCCTAAGTTGCCGCCTATGAGACCCCTAGTCATCACCCTTGTCTCCCTGTGCTCCTTCACCGCTAGGAATCGCCATCGTCGACGAAGTCCTCTTTATCGTCACCGCCGTCGCGGATCCACACCAAGTTAGGGTATGGGTTCAACCTCTTTTGTGCTCCTCTTACGGTTCTTGCGCATTAGATTAAATTTTATCAATAAGCCACTCTTTGCATGTATGGCTATTCACAAAAAACTTCTGTAGACTAGCGAATGGTAAGTTTTCTACGGTTTGGCCGTCCGCCTGATAAATCTTGGTGGAACCGAAGCAAACATATCGGTCACATCGATGTGTATTTCTGTGATGCTGAGAACAGTCTCGGTGGAACCGAGTACCTCTTTTCGGTCCGACCGAAAAGAGTGCCAAGGTTCTGTTAATAGTGATAGTCTATCTCGGCAGCACCGAAAATGTTGTTTCGGTTGTACCGATATTTATTTTACAGAATGCAAAAACTTTGAAAATCTATTTTCAAACTTTCAAAATCCAACCTCATTTTGTGATGACTCATCTACTTCTGCTCTTCTATACTCTATTCATAGGGTCGGTATGTCATACGGTGAGGACAGTCAGAATTTACCAGAGCAGGGAGTTGACACGAGTTTAGGCACAAGCACATAGTCCGGTTCATTTTCAGATCCAGGCACCCCAGCTCTCATGGGTTGCCCAAGGCTGCCAATAGGACAAGGAAAAAGCTAAATTTTTATGAAGAAGATTCAGACTTTATCCCTGAGGAAATTCTTGCCAAGAAGCAAGAAAAGGCTGCTAAGAAGTCAGCAACGGAAGCTACTTCTTCCAGAAGAGTTGTCAGCAAGGTCTATGCAAGCTCTGAAACTATCAAAGCACATGAGTTTGCTAGGGCCACAATGTTTGTTGATCCCCCAAGGAAGCCTATGCCTAAGAAAGCAGGGGAGAAGAAAGCCAGAGGATAATTCATGTGATAGGCAGGCCTACATCCATGTATGAAGATCCAGAGGAGGCTGCTAGTGATGCTGCTGAGGAAGAGGAGGATGAGCCAGCTGCAAAGGCTCCTCCCAAGAATAAGGCCAAGAAGCTTATGGCTGACGCTATGCCAAAGACTGGCACTTCGAAGAGCACCAAGCCTACATCCAAGAAGGCTACTACACATAAGTCCAAGAGGACTACCAGAGACATTCAATCTTATTAAAAGAACAAGGGAACTGCCTCCAGACTTGAAGATGATGATGACTTGACTACATTGATGAAGCTCAGACCACATCTTCTAGTACATGATGTCAGCCACTTAGTTGCTAAAGACAAGAAGAAGAGGAAAGACTCGGGATTGAGAGCTTGGAGAGAATAGATCCTTATGCCTAGAGGAAGAGAACTGCTTTTGACTATAGGTTCTACACCAGAGAGCAACAAGACTTTTATGAGACAGTGCTGCTTGACAAGAGCCCAGCTGTTAGCGATATGAGATATGTTGATTGGAAATTCATTAAGGAGAATGAGGACTACTTTGCAAGTGTCCAAGATAATTTCCACTACATTGGTCGGGATAAGTTCATTGGTAGAGTGCTTACTGCATGGAACGATGAGATGATCATGCAATTCTACTCCATTGCACATTTCTACAGAGATGGTGGAATTGTATGGATGACTGAAGGAGCAAGGTATGAATCCACTGTTGAGGAGTGGTCTGCACTTCTAGGAGTTCCAGATGTTCAGGATGGTGTTTTGGATGTGTAATCAGAATCCAAGGCGAGTCACAATGCCATGAAGGATATGTATACTCCTATCCCCGCAGACAAAGTGCAATCTCACAAGCTAGGATCCATCTACTATATGCAAGCAAGCCTCCGTACCATGAACACAATTCTGAGGCATACCTTGATGCCCAAGTAAGGAGATGACAAGATGATCCGAGGCTACTCGATCAACATGTTAATCCACCTTGACGGACATACTAGGATTAGAGTCATGGATTTGATTGTTGAGACAATCAAGAGGGTTGTTGATGATCAAAAGTGCTCTTTCTGCTATGCACCCTACATCCAGATGCTTATCAACTCTCAGTTGGAGAAGCACATATTTTCTCTAGATCGTCCACATTTGCCCCTACAGCAAGTTCTCGAGGATAATGTTGTGGTGATGGCCCCAGATCATCCCATATCTGCTATAGCACCGACAGAGGTAGAAGTAGTTCGAGCCACTAGTGCTCAAGCCCCAGATCCAGAAACGAGCAAATGGATCTTTTGATCTTAATAGTTCAGGGCATGCAGAAGGATATCAAGGGGATTCTGAACAACCAGAACAGTCTTGTGAGGATCTTTGAGACAAGGATCAATACTCTTGGTGATAAGGTGGACATGGTAACCAAGACAGTTATAGAGCTTCAGAAGAAAGTTGACTCAGTGCACATCCCTCGGGTCTCTTCTACTTCTTTAGATGATGATGATGATGAGGATGGATCACCTCTCAGGCTGAGCACTCAGTTCACTACTCAGGCTAGATCATCCACAGTGCCTGCACCAGACTTGAGGCCCTCTTCATCAGCTCCTGCTACTGTCAGCACAGCTCCTACTCCATCACCTCCAGTTCCTCCAGTGTCCACTCCAGCTCCATCCATGACATCTGCAGAGGTCTTCACCAGTGCCATTCTCTCAACTCCTCCATCAATAACTGGAGGAGATCATCCCAAGAACGCTTAGATATATACCTTTGAATTTTTTGGTAACTTGTTGCCAAAGGGGGAGAAGTGTATATAGATCTTTAGGCTTCGAGTCAGAGAGTGTTTCGTGTTTTATTGCTTGTTTTCAAAAAAATTGGCTTTTGGTTGCTTGTGATACATGCTTGATGATGTTTGATCATACGCTTTAATGTGTGATGCTACTATTTCCTATCATCTTAATGCTTATGTGATGATCATTCATCTTTGTTTGCTTGTGTTGTGCTATGATATTCATTCCAGTTATTCTCGCACCCCAGCAAGTGGTGTGTGACATGTAAGAGTGACCCATGTACCTAATCGATTGTGCATTTGCATTCAAACGCGAATTTAAAAAGTTCACAATTTTAGGGGGAGCTCTTGCTTATCACATACTTCTCAAAGCAACAATTATATTCAATGCTTATATCTTTGTCGAAGCTTTGATCTAGATGTTGTCATTAATTACCAAAAAGGGGGAGATTGAAAGCACATTTGCTCCCTTGGTGCTTTTGGTAATTAATAACAACACATAAGTCATTAAACTAATATCTTCACCAAGTATATTTTATGAAAAGTTCAATGATGGGAATGGCAAAAGGATTGTGGAATTACCCCAAGATACAAGGAAATAGGTTGGCCAAGCTTCAAGCAAGAGGACTCTAGAGTTTATATTTGTGAGAAATCACTTTGAGCCCATAGGAAAGCCAATACTATTATAAGGGGGTAAAGTTTTGATGATGAACAATATGCTCAAACGTGCACAAGTGATAGTCACCAAAACATCCAAAAACTCTCCCATCAAAATCTGTCCAAAGCCAAATATGCAAAATCGATGCAACTAACATTCCTATCCGGGTGTCACTGATTCCAAATCATAGACAGACTTAGGAAAACCCTAACAATTCGGTGCAGCCAACACTGCTCTCGATGCTAGCAAGTTGGGTTGCCATGTTTCTTTCACGCAAATTCAAATTTCGGTCCGTCCGAAAATGGTGAATCGGCGTCACCGAGTTTGGCAAATTTGACCATTGGTCACCTTGTCGGTACAACCGAGAGTCATATATTGGTCTCACCGAGATTCAAAAAGTTGCCACCTTTTGGTCTCTTCGGTACCACCGAGATTTACACATCGGTGTCACCGAGTTGGTCATTTTGTGTGTAATGGCTGGATTTTTGGAGATGCCTATATATACACCTCCATCACTACCCACTCGAAAGAGAAGCACTCAGAACTATTCCATACCTACCTAGTCAGTTTTCTGAGAGAGAACCACATACCCTTGTGTTGAGGTCAAGATCTTCCACTCAACCATATGGATCTTGATTTCTAGCCTCCCCAAGTTGCTTTCCACCAATCCCATCTCTTCTACCAAGCCAAATCTATGAGAGAGTGATTGTGTGTTGAGGAGTCTATCATCTTGAAGCACAAGAGCAAGGAGTTCATCATCATTACCGAGCCTATTACCTTTTGGAGGGAGGTGCCTCCTAGATTGGTAATGTGTCTCTTGGGAGCCTCCTACTTCGTCTTGTGGAGAGAACCAAGAAGTTTTTAAGGGCAAGGAGATCGCCTACTTCGTGAAGATCTACCCCGAGTAAGGCTAGTCCTCCGTGGACGTAGGCCGTCATGGTATAGTAAAGGTTGCTTATTTGTGGAACCCTCCGTGGTCTCTCGTGACCGTTACACTCCGTGGGTTGAAGACTCCATGAACATGGATGTACGATAGCACCACCTATCAGAACCACGGGAAAAATCATCGTGTCACCAATTGTGTTTGCTTTCCTTACCCTCTCTTACTTACATGTGCAATGTCTTTACTTCCCGCTGCTACACTCTTACACATGCATGTGTAGGGTGTTACTTGATATCCTGGGAAAAAGGCAACACTTCTATTTGTTCAAGTAGTCTAATCACTCCCCTCTAGACCTACTTTCGATCCTACAAATGGACCCAGACCATCCCACATCATCTGCAGCTCAAGCACAGGCAGAGGCAAAGGCAGCTAGAGCCACTAGAGCTCAGATCCCCAGATCCCGGAACGGGCGGATGAATCTTTTGATTTCCACTGTCATGGACATCAAGAAAGATATCAAAACCATCATGGAAACTTGGGAGAGCCTTGTGAACATCATTGAGGATAGAGTGAAAACTCTTAACGATAAGGTAAATGGGTTGACAAAGACTATCAATGAGATCAAGAAGGAGGTAGTTGAAGCTCCTATCCATCACACATCTTCAGAGTTTGAGTCTGATGATGATGAGGATAGTGCACCTCTCAGGACGGCTAACCAGTTCACAACAAAGGCCAGGACACCTACGGTGCCATCACCGGAGAAGAGACCTTCATTTTTTGCTCCAGCCATTGTGGCATCAGCTCCAGTGCCTCGAGTGTCTACTCCAACTCCATCCAGAATGTCAGCAGAAGTCTTCACCAATGCAGTTCTCTCGAGTTCGACATTGACTACCAAAGGATATCAGCCGCACAAGGAGGATCATCTATATCTCTTAGAACTTTTTTTAACTTGTTGCCAAAGGGGGAGAAGTTGTATGTAGATCTTTAGGCTTCGAGTGAGAGAGCGTGTATTTTTATTCGCTATTTTTCAAAAGACCAAGTGTTATTCTAATAATTCTTTTGGTTTGGATGTGAGATACTTTTGTTTGTGTGTGATCATACGCTCTAATGTGTGTTGCTACTATTTCCTATGTTTTGATGATTATGTGATGATCATTCACTTTGCTTGATGTGTTGTGTTATGTTGTTATCGCTTATTACTCTCGCGCACCACCAAGTTGGATGTGACATGGAAGAAGTGCCCCATGTACCTAATATATTATGCATTTGCATTCAAACACAAATTTAAAAATAATGCACAAATTAAGGGGGAGCTCTTGCTTATCACATACTTCTCAAAGCGATGATTATATTCATTGATAATATCATATGTCGAAGCTTTGATCTATATGTTGTCATCAATTACCAAAAATGGAGAGATTGAAAGCACATTTGCTCCCTTGGCGGTTTTGGTAAATAATAACACAAAATATGTAATTGAACTAATGTTTCCACTAAGTATGTTTCAGGAAAAGTTCAATGATGGGTTGGCAAAAGCATTTAGGAATATCGCAAGATGCAAGGAAATAGATTGGCAAACCTTCAAGCAAAGGACTCTTCATTTTATATTTTGTGATAAATCACTTTGAGTCCATTGTAAAGCCAATACTATTAAAAGGGGTAAAGATTTTTCTGGTGAACAAAATGCTCATACGTGCACAAGTGATAGTCACCACATACACCCACAAGCTCTTCCACAAAAGTCTGTCCAAAGCCAAAGATCCAAAATCAGTGCAACCAACACTTTCCACTCGGTGTCACAGATTCTCCAACTCAGACAACCCCATCCAAACCCTAGACATTCGGTGCAACCAATTCCATTTCAGTGCCACCGAGTTGGGATACCAACTTCCTGTTACGCAAGTTCACAAAATCGGTCCCACCGAGTATTGTGAATCGGCATCATCGAGTTTGGTAGTCTGACCGTTGGTCAATTTATCGGTGCAACCGATTTGTATGTATTGGTCTCACCAAAATTCAAAAGTTGCTACCATTGAGGCCACTCGGTTCCACCGAGATTAACACATCGGTGTCACCGAGGCTGACTTATTAGGTGTAACAGTTCAATTTTTGAACATGCCTATATTGTTGGCGAATGTAGTAATAATTCAAAATTTTCCTACGTGTCACGAAGATCAATCTAGGAGGTGCTAGCATCGAGAGAGAGGTAGTGCATCTTCATACCCTTGAAGTCGCTAGGCGGAAGTATTGTAAAGAATGCAGTTGATGGAGTCGTACACGCGGCTGTGGGAGTCCTTGCTTAAGGGGTCCTCGAATAGTCGATCATTATTCATGGGCCGGACTATATGGGCCGGAAGGCAGGCATCGGAGGATCGAGGACCATGCGCCAGGATGGAAGCTTCCTAGAGCCTAGACGTGTTCTCCATGTTATTAGTTGTAGTTAGGCAAGTTATCACTTCGGCATGTTATCGACCATGTGTAAGCTAAGGGCACCCTGGGCATCTATATAGGCCGGAGGGCTTTAGGGCGTAGAGGTTGAACAACTCATCTAGGGTTAGATATACGATCTTGGAGTAGATCAACTCTATAACCCCGTACACCATCAATACAATCAAGCAGGACATAGGGCATTACCTCCATAGGAGGGCCCGAACCTCGGTAAACTCGTGTCCCCTTCGTCTCTTGTTACCATCGATCCTAGTCTCACAGCTCGAGACCACCTACCCGAGATCCGCCGGTTTTGACATCGACATTGGTGCTCTCATCGAGAGTTCCACTATGAGCGCCGAAGGCATCGATAGCTCGCCTCGTCCCAGGTGGCAAGATCCGCATCGAGGGTACTTTCACCCCCGATCAGAGTTTCGCTGGCAATGACATCTAGTCGCATACCAACCCGATCAGCTGTCATGGCCAGATCGGAAGGCTTCCCCCGAATCAGAGTATCAAGTTTGGAACCCTAGTGTTCGTGGCTGATTCATGGGGGACACTCATTCAAATGGAACCCTCAAACTTCGAGGAAAGACCTGCAAGTACGGATATTTTGATCCCGTGGGGGAACAGAACATAGATCCGCTTCGGCGTGACTCTCGAACCATCACCCCACTTGACGAAATCTACCTGTATCAGTGACATGCACCCTGCCATCGCTTCGTTCTTAGACGAATTGTTTGATCAACTCGAAGCAATGTGTATACTGGATGACCAGGTTCCGATCTATGATTGCTCGAGATTAAACCCGATGAAAGGGAAATTCATGTCCCTTCTGTCACCCACCTTGTTGCTACTGTCGAGTGTCCGGCTGCGGATTCGTCCTGACAGCGGTAATTGAAAACAGTTTACACCCCAGTCTCCAATCACCTAGCAGACGAGCCAGGTGCCGGGGATTACACCAAAAATGCACCGTCATCGGTTCCAGATCTATGGAAAAGTTCAAAGTTTGTATCCCCGAATACCCAACATGATGTAGAATCTAGTTTTTGCCGACCCAACACCCAGGATGATAATCCTAGTTTTTCACCGAAGCCCGTATTGCCGGACTTCCAAGATATAAAACAACTGCGGGGAGAATTAGTCCACCACTTTTGGGAAAGACTCCTACTCACTAGAAGCAGAGTAAAAGGTCTCAGCGACCAAGATTTAATGGCAATTTTCATTTGCAATTGCCATGACGAGGGTATTCTTAATGCCCTGTCTGCCGACACATAAGCGATTTCTCGGAGCTATCCGAGTTGGTACAGAAGTACTGTGCCATGGAGATCATATCGCAATCTGAGTGGCTGTTCCCAAAACTAAAATCCTCCGAACACCCTAGAGGAACTCAGAAAAATAGGATACCTCCAAATCGGCAGGCTAGGTATGAACCCGCCGAAATAAGAAACAAGCCCCTCTCCAGGACCTGCACTGTCCTTAACAGGCTTTTTTTAAGCCCCGCCTTATACATTCCATATTACTAAACACGAACCCAATGCACAGCCCTTTGAGCTTGCTGGGTCATCAGGCAAGTCACAAAAATGGCGAGGCCAACCTTGACACACCTTTGTCAAGTGGACGTTCTTATTCTCCGCCTAGATTTAATGTCGAAGTCCTGACCGTCTACGAAATCTTCCCCTCAAGGAACAAACGCAATAGAGCTCTTAAGGAGCATGAGCAAGTCTACCATGTGGCAACCACTTGCCCATGGGAAGACGTACCGATTACTTTCGGGGACACTAACCGGCCGCCCATTCTTTCTGGTCATTCACAAGCCTCTCTAGTCTTGAATCCCATAATCGATGGATACATGCTACATAAAGTGGTAATGGACGGTGGCAGTGGTCTTAAACTCATATACAAGGCCACTCTGGAAAAAATGCAGTTCGAGCGATCCCGCATCGAACGTAGCAACACAACATTCTGGGGAATTATCCCAGGAAAGGAGGAACGTTGTCCCGGATGTACCATCCTGGATGTAGTGTTCGGCACACCCGAAAACTACCGATCCAAAGAACTTCTCTTCCACATCATCCCCTTCCCAAGTGGCTATCATGCCCTACTGGTACGGGACGCCTTGATAAAATTCCAGGCTATAGCCCATTACGGGTAAATGAAACTAAAAATGCCGGGAACAAACAGAGTGGTCACGATAACGAGTGATCTGAACATAGCCCTTTGGGCCGAAAATAAAATGGCAGCGCTCTCCCTCGAGGCACTAGCATAAACTTCCGCCACCGAAGAGTTGACCGCTCTAGGTTGACAGTCAATAGAGACGCTGTGGTCCTTAGCAAAATACCCAAGTCTACATCCTTCAAACCCACAGAGGAAATAATTAAATTTTAGGTGCATCCAACGGACCACAATAAAACAACGTCCATCGAAGCCCAGCTCGATCCCCTTATGGATGAAGCTTTGCAGCATTTCCTCCACAAGAACTAGGACAGTTTTGCCTGGCACCCTTGCGATATGCCTGGAATCCCACGTCAGCTTGACGAACATAGCCTGGACATTATTCCGGCTTTAAGCCTGTGAAACAGACCCTGCGCCACTTCTCTGAGCCCAAACGATAGGCCATAGGTGAAGAATTAGCCAAACTGCCCGAGGCCGGATTTATTTGGGATATTAATCACCCCGAGTGCCTAGCAAACATGGTGATGGTAGCTAAGAAAGACAAGTCCTGGCGGCTATGTGTCAATTTTAAAGACCTTAATAAAGCATGCCCCAAAGACCCTTTCCCATTACCACGCATAGACCAGATCATCGATGCCATAGCCGGGCATGATCTATTGTGTTTCCTCAACGCTTACTCCAGATACCATCAAAATAAAATGAAGGAATCCGATAAATTGCTACGACTTTCATCACCCCTTACGGGCCATTCTGCTTCAACACAATGCCTTTCGGACTAAAAAACGTTGGGCTACATACCAGCGTATGATCCAAACCTGCCTCTCTACACATGTCGGCAAGACTATCGAGGCATACGTGGATGATGTGGTAATCAAAACCAAACACGTCGACCAGTTGATCGACGAGTTACGTCAAACTTTCGCTAATTTACGCAAATATTATATAAGGCTCAATCCGGAAAAATGTGTATTCGGTGTTCCCTCTGGTAAGCTGCTTGGATTCATCGTCTCCCATAGAGGAATACAGGCAAATCCAGCTAAACTTCGTGTTCTATCAGAGCTTGCAATCCCCACGGAACTGAAGCATGTCTAGAGGCTCTCCAGGTGCATGGCGGTGCTAAGCCACTTTATCTCCCGTCTCGGAGAAAAAGCTCTGCCGCTCTACAAACTGCTGAAATGCACCAACAATTTCGAATGGACTGATGAAGCAGCGGCTGTGTTGGAAGAAATAAAAGCAACACTGGCAACCAACGCCATACTAACGGCACCAAGCGCTGGTGAGCCAATGTTGCTATACATATCGGCCACCAACAAAGTCGTCAGGGCTTAGCTCGTCGTTCAACTAGATGAGGAGGGGCATAAATTCCGGACTTAGAGGCCAGTATACTATGTGTCAAAGGTGCTAACACAATGCAAGTCCAGATAACCGCATCATGAAAAATTGCTTATATAGTATTCATGGCACCGAGGAAACTCCGACACTATTTCCAGGAGTGTGCGGTGACGGTAGCATTGGAGTTCCCGTTGAACAATATAATCAACAACAGGGATGCCACCGACCTCATTGCCAAGTGGGCCATTGAGCTCCTCCCCTTTGAAACAACCTACAACCCATGTTGTGCCATTAACACACAAGTGCCGGTGGACATTCTGGCCGAATGGACGGAGGCCGAACTCCCCAAGGAATATAGTGCATACTCCCATTGGACAATGTACTTTGATGGCTCCAAAACCTTGGCCGGACTGGGGGCTGGAGTTATCCTCACATCCCCCACTGTTGACAACGTGCGATACATGTTACAAATCATGTATGCGGATTCCAACAATGCAGACGAATACGAGGCCCTGCTTCATGGTATCCGAGTGGCTGCATCGATGGGCATACACCGGCTATAGATACGGGGAGACTACAACGTAGCTGTCCCCCAAATCGACGGCAAATTCGACGCTAAAAATCCGAAGATGGCGGCATACAGAAACACCATCCTCAAGATATCAGCTCAGTTTGAGGGCTAGAATTTCACCATGTCGCTCGCCACAACAACCAAGCCGCCGACATATAGGCTCGTATAGGAGCCAAGCATGGTCTTGTCCCCAAGAACACCTTTCTGGAATAGCTTTTTCAGCCTTCCATCGTGTGGCAGGATGATGACAATGGTGTCATTCTGAATACATCGGATGTGGTTTCCCTCCTGTCAACGAATCGGAGGACCAAATAATATGTCCGGACCCCGATCCTAAGTCATATGAATCCAGACTGTAACATATCACATCACTTTGCAGCCTCACGCACGGTAAGTTCCACGGCTGCAGCCTTACCTTAGCCGGGACCGTTTGTGTCTTTTGGCTCACGTATGTGAACATGTCGCTGGCAATCAAACGAAAGACAACCCGGCCCGACATGACTAGTCATAGAACCCAAGTGGCACATCTGTACGAAAACAGGCATACATAACCCAACAATGCAGGTGTCGGCCTCAAGCGTGTGTAGACGAGTCATAGCAAGCTACAAGGACTCCATTATGCCGTGGGACATCAATGCCATCACTGCACATAGACGAGTCGTAGCAGGGTACAGGGACTCCATTACACTGCAAGACATTTCCCCGAAGGGATAGACACAACAGCAAAGAACGACACATGCCGGTCAATCAATGTGTCTGGAGCTGTAGCAAGCTACCATGGCTCGGTGGAAGCAGAAAGAGGCAGTTTACCGTAAAGAGTACTACTAAAGGCACAAAACTAGGTGTCGGATCCCATATATATAGTTGCACATCACACGTACGCACGACATGCCTGATATGCATAGATACAACCATGGCATCACCACATAACGATACAACAACATGACTTTTATTTAAGTGGCTCAGACGAGCCTTGCATAATATGTTCTTATAGATAGGGGTCGCATGACCCGGCACTCAAGTCATACAAACAAGTGCATACAAACCAAGAAGAAGCATAAAGCTGTCTGAGTACAGACAGATGAAAGGGGTAAAAAGGCACATGGCCTGACTATCTACAGCCCGCCATAGGCGTAAGGTCGTAGCTGGGACACCAGTATTCGGCATCATCGACATCTAGAAAGAACCCACCCGAAGGGTCCTAGGTCTCATCTGCAACATTTATTAAGCAAACATGAGTACAAATGTACTCAGCGAGTCTTTAAAGCAGACCTAGGCTAATCATGCTCATGTATCACCAAAGGGGAATCTGGAGTTTATGTAGAAATGCCTGCTTTGACTCATGGCTATCCTACACTACTCAGTTTTAGCTCTTAGTTACAATTTTAGATATCGCACACGAGTCCACAAACTCCACGACAATACACCACCATGGATTCACTTCCCTCTTCCGGGAGAGTGCCATCCACGGTACTCACACTTGTCTTGATATTTTTATGAGTATCCATTTGATTGTCTATGAACAACATAAGTTCTCCAAGTAGTCCATATCCGAGGACGCGGCTATTCGAATAGTTTCATACCCTGCAGGGGTGTACTTCTTCACACACACTCCCGCCACTTATCGCTCGGTGCTCATAAAACCATGCACCTCGGCAACCTTCAAGCGGAAGCCCAGTGAGGGAGTCGTCCACGACCGTCAATCACATAAGACCTCTAGTACAGGCTATCGCCTATTTAAGACTGACCCGCACGGAAGTCCGGCCGAAGTTTCCGCTACGGCCCCAAACGATGTGCGCAGGGTTCCCAAGCCCACCATTCGGGTGACCCTATGTACACCGTGCCACTGCCTACCGTGTCGTAACCCACCCCTAGGGTCAGCACTAAGCACGGCCTCCAGCATGCTATAAACACCAGAAAGTACTTGCAACTCCTGGACTCAAGACTAAGCGGTTGATAAGTCAAGAGGGGTCGAGTTACCGGAACCCAATGTGTGGTAGTAGCTAGTCTTGGATCACAAACACGGAACTCAGTTCCTAAGAACGGTCCCAATGAGACAACCCGCTATGTACTCCTGCATATCCTCTCATCACTACCTTTACCAAATCGAGTTCATCATAACATCATCACATCAGAACAACTTCGTTTCACTCATTCCATCACCCGGATCAATCCGACCTGACACAACTCTAAGCATAGCAAGAATAGGATCGGGTTATGCTATGTTGTAGGGTTTAGCTATTTACTGTGACAATGTCAGGTTATGCAGCAGAATAGGATCATCTACCGTGTGTGACTTACATGTGATCGGCTATCCTAATGCAATAATCAAGAGCAAGAGCGAGAGAGTATGATGTTATCAGAATGATCAAAGGGGTTGCTTGCCTTGCTGGGTAGCGGAAAGGTTATCTCCTTCGTCGGGATACTCGGGGGTATCCTCAAGAGCAGGGCCTACCGCAATGCAGATAAGAAACAATCAACACACGCCAGTACAACAATATGATGCATGATCATGGCATGATAGCATGTATGGATGAGATAATGCAACTACTGTTCATGTTGATTTGAAATGAATTTGAATATAGGTTCAAAAATGTTCTTCATTTCAATTCAAATACTATCTTATTAGTAATTGTCAATGATCATCTATTTATATTGTTCTAACATGCATTATAATAGCACCATTGGATTCATGGGATTTTTCTAATAAATTTTCATATATAAATTAGTTTCATCTAATTTAGAGATTAATTTATATGAATTTTTGAAGTTTGGAATAATTTCTGGAATTATTTTTAAACTATAAATTGCTTTTATTGCATCAGCATGACATCACTATGACGTCAGCTGGTCAGCTGACTCGGCCAGAGTCAAACCTGACATGTGGGATCACATGTGAGTGACTCTGTCACTTAATTAACTAATTAAAACTAAATCTAACTAATTAACAGAAACTGGGCCCACTATTAGTGGCTGATTAGGTTAATTAAATTAATTAGTTAATTTCTTAATTAAGATTTGACTATCAGGGCCTGGCCCCACCTGCCAGTGACTCAGGGGCCAAACCCCGTGGTCAACTCCGGCAAGACCCACCGGCATTGAGCCACCGGTGGCTCCAGAGACGGCGGAGGGGTTCGGGATCCCTCCTCCGGTGACCAAAAGGGTGGCGGAGGGCACCAAATGAATCTACACACACGCGCCCATCCATTCCGACACTTCCCAGGAGCTGTGATCACCGGAATCGACGCCGGTGGCGAGCTGGGCGGCTGCCGGAGCTTAGGCGAGCACGGGCTCGTCGAACCAGGGCGCAACACGACCTCTACTTGGCACCTATGGACTCTACGCAGCCTCACGAACACGACGAAGACCTCTGATGGACCAGCTGGTCACCGGAGCATGGCCAGCGTCGAGCTCGCGTGGCAGGGCATTCGGACCTCGATGGAATCCGGCGCTAGAGCACGCAGTCGAAGGGGAAAGAGAGGGGAAATGTCCGGGGGCTCGCGGCGGTCGCAGAGACGTCGAGAGCGGGCTCGGGGAGGGCCTGGAGCAGCGGCGAGCTCCACTTGCTTGCCGGTGGCCAGAGGTTGAAGACAACGCGATGGCAACAATGGGGAGCTCCTAGAGGTGCACGGCTCGGCGAGGAGGGAGAGGGGAGCTAGGCGGTTCGAACAGGGGGCTCAGGGGCGAGGGGGAGCGGCTAGCGCGACGGCGGTGAGGTCGAGCAGGGCTCGGCCATGGCAGAGCAGAGAGGAGGAGAGCGAGAGGGCGAGAGAGAGAGAGGGAGCAATGGGGATGGCTCTCTGAGCTTATCCCCATCGCGCTGGCGAGGGGGAAGCAGGCAGGCAGCTGCTTGCGTAGAAGCACAGCAGCGCGCGCGCTCCGGCCACACGCTCGTCCTCCTGGCCGCCACGAGGACGATGACCTCCTCTGTTTTCATTTTTTGACATTTGTTTATTTTTCTTTTCAGGTACAAATGACTTTATAAAATATCCCATATATTTTCTATAAAGAAGTTTGATTATTTCAAACCTTTCTAAAAAGTTTTAGGATATTTTGAAAACAAAAATATTGATAGTGCTTTATTTAATGATTTCAGGCGCTTTATAAATTATTTTTGAATTACTTTGATTGTTCAAATAATTAAAATGGTCCCTGTTATAATCATGTTCAAATTTACCAGACATAGGGAACATTTTTAGTGTGCATTTTGGATTTGTTGAATTTTCACCAAGTTTGAATTGTTTGGATTCAAAGTGAGCTTGGGGTTTCTTTTGTTCCCCATTTCATGTTCATGCAATAAGATGAAACATGATGCAAACACATGCTATCCTAAGATATCTAACTAGGGATGTGACAACTCACCCCCACTCAAAAGAATCATGTCCCGAGATTATGAAGTCGTCGGAAAGAGCGCGGGGTACTCTAGTCGAAGACGATCTTCTGTTTTCCATGTGGCCTCCTTTTCTGAATGGTGTGACCACTGAACCTTGAGAAACTTGATGTTCCGACGCCGAATGGTACGCTCACCTTGATCAACAATATGAACAGGGTATTCTCGATATGTAAGGTTTTCTTGGAGATCAAGTGCTTCGTGGTCTACTTCATAGACAGGATCCGAGAAGCAACGCCTGAGTTGCGAGACGTGGAAGACATCATGAACCTTGGAAAGATGCGGCGGAATTTCCAATTGGTAGGCAACCTCTCCTCATTTAGCAAGAATGCGAAAAGGTCCAATGTAACGAGGAGCCAACTTGCCCTTGATACCGAATCGATGGGTACCCTTCAGAGGTGTAACCCGAAGGTAAGCCTTCTCGTCAATTTCATAGGTCACAGCCTTATGATGGCGATCATATTGGCTCTTCTGATGATATTGGGCTGTTTTCAACTTTTCACGAATTATGCGAACTTGCTCCTCTGCATCCTGGATCATATCCGGACCAAAGAGTTGCCTCTCTCCGGTTTCTGACCAGTTAAGAGGTGTTCGACACCTTCGTCCATAGAGAACTTCAAAAGGGGCTTTGCCCAATTTTGATTGATAACTATTGTTATAAGCAAATTCGGCAAATGGAAGACATTTCTCCCAATTCATACCGAAATATATAACACAAGCTCGGAGTATGTCTTCAAGGATTTGATTGACTCGCTCAACTTGACCACTTGATTGTGGGTGGAAAGCAGTGCTAATGGATAGATGAGTCCCCATAGTGGTTTGAAAACTTTCCCAAAATCGGGAAGTAAAGATACTTCCACGGTCTGAGTTAATCTCCAAAGGAACACCATGAAGAGAAACTATTCGAGAAACATACAATTCCGCTAGCTGGCTAGCAGTTATGCTCTCCCGAACAGGAACAAAATGAGCCACTTTGGAAAGACGATCAATGACCACAAATATAGCATTATTCCCTCTCTTGGTGCTAGGAAATCCGGTAATGAAATCCATACCAACTTTATCCCATTTCCATTCAGGGATAGCTAAAGGTTGAAGGGTGCCAGCAGGCCTTTGATGTTCGGCTTTCACGCGACGACAAACGTCGCAGTTAGCAACATACTACGCAATTTCTCTCTTCATCCGAGTCCACCAGAACCTCTGGCGTAGGTCTTGATACATTTTGGTAGTACCCGGATGAATTGTGATAGGAGAATCATGAGCTTCCTTAAGGATCAACTGTCGTACATGTTGCTACTTTGGGATCACCAAGCGGTTCTCAAAGAAGACAACACCTCGATCATCTTCCGAGAAGCATTTAACATTGCCCTTCTTAATGTTTTTCTTGATCCGAGATATCCCGACATCATGCTTCTGGGCTTCTATAATTTGATCCATAAGAGTAGGTTTCGCCACCAGGTTGGATAGGAATCCTCAAGGAACAATGTGGAGGTTTTACTTCTGAAATTCCTCATGGAGAAGTGGTTGACCTTGTTGTAACATCAGGTTGTTACATTAAGACTTACGACTTAGTGCATCAGCCATAACATTGGCTTTCCCCGGGGTGTAAGTTATCCCTAAGTCGTAATCTGTAATAAACTCTACCACCGTGTTTGCCTGAGATTCAAATCCGGCTGGGTGAATATATATTTTAGACTTTGGTAATCAGTGTAAATTTCGCAATGATTACCCAGAAGGTAATGTCGCCAGGTTTTCAGTGCATGGACTACAACTGCAAGCTCAAGATCATGTGTTGGATAATTATCCTCATGTGGACGCAACTGTCGAGATGGATATGCAATCACATGATGATCTTGCATGAGAATGAAACCTAATCCTTGTCGCGAGGCGTCGCTATAGATAACAAAGTCCTTAGAGAAATTATGTGGCACCATAATGGGAGCAGAGGTTAGTCATCTTTTCAACTCCTGAAAACTATGCTCGCATTGTGGAGTCCACTTAAACATTTTATCTTTCTTGAGGAGTTCAGTTAGAGGTTTTGCAACCTTGGAGAAATTCTTGACAAAGCGGCGACAATAGCTCGCTAAGCCAAGGAAACTCCGAACTTGCTTAACCGATTCAGGTTGAGTCCAATCAAGGACGGCTGAACTCTCTCAAGATTGATAGCAATACCTTTACCAGAGAACACGTGGCCTAGAAAGGTCACTTCCGGTAACCAAAATTCACACTTGGAGAATTTGGCATACAGACGGTGCTCTTGAAGTTTCATCAATACCAGCCTTAGATGCTCGGCATGTTCTTGTTCGTTCTTCGAGTAGATGAGTATATCGTCGAGGTAAACCATGACGAATTTATCTAAATACTCCATGAAGATTGAATTCATCAAGTGAGAGAAGGTGGTTGGGGCATTGGTTAAACCAAAGGACATGACGGTGTAGACGTATTGGCCATAACGAGTAACAAAAGCCGTTTTTGGAATGTCCCCATTTCTAATTCTGATTTGATGGTATCCCAACCTCAAATCCATTTTGGAAAAGACAGAGGATCCAGCGAGTTGATCATACAAATCGTTGATCCTGGGGAGCGGATACTTGTTCTTAATGGTGACCAAATTCACTGTGCGATAATCCACAACCATTCGATCTGAACCATCCTTGTTCTTGATGAAGAGGACGGGACAAGCCCAAGGAGAAGAACTGGGACGGATGAAACCTTTCTTCAAAGCCTCATCGAGTTGGATCTTAAGTTCGGCTAGTTTTAGGGGTGCCATCTTATCGGGTCTTATGGCTATTGGGACAGTCCCTGGGATGAGCTCTATTACAAACTCAACATCTCTGACAGGAGGAATTCCTGGCAGTTCTTCTGGAAAGACATCCGAAATGTCACGGACTACCGAAATATCTTCTACCTCTAGAAGAGGGCTAGCATTGAGGGAATAGGGTTGGCGCTTCGCTGCTCGAGTAGAGATATTAACTATCTCAACCGATGGATGTGTAAGTTTAACATTCCTAGAATGAGTATCAATCTTGGCATAGTGGGCTTTCATCCAATCCATGCCTAGAATGATATTGATGTCCGAAAACTTGAGGGCTATCAAAGATGCTAGGAAGACTAACCTATGCACCAAAATCTCATTATCATGGCTCACTCTAGAAGTTTACCATTTTGAACCCGGAGTCTGAACTACTAAAGGAGTAGGCATATCACAAAAAGACATGTTATGCAACTATGCATAACTTTCTGAGATCAAGGAATGAGATGCCCCAGTATCAAATAGAATAGATGTTGGATGACAATTGACAAGGAGCGTACCTAGAATAACATCAGGAACCTCAAGAGCTTCCTCAGCTGACACATAGTTCACTCGTCCACGAGGAGGAGCTGGCTTCACAAAGAAAGCTTTTCCTGGCTTTCCACATCTAGCGGGCTTAGCATTATTTTGGGGACACTCGCGGGAGCAGTGTCCTGGCTCTCCACACTTATAGCAGACCATGGTGGCACGGGGTGCAATATTTGCAGGCGGACATCCAAATGGTCTGACTGGAGGGTTGGGTTGAGCTAGGCGAGGCGCCTAGAAGGATGGCCTCGCATTGTATCTTGGCGGTAAAGCTGCATTGGGCACCTAGACCCGGCGTTTGTTGGAGCCCGAACCAAATGCGGGGTTGAATTCACGGTTGTGCTTTCCCATGGCCTCATAATTAGTATGTCCAGTCTCAGTATTGATAGCCTTATTGACGAGAGCCTGGAAGGTGGTGCACTCATTCAGGCGCAAATCTCGACGGAGCTCAGGGTTGAGTCCGTTGCGGAACCTGGACTGTTTCTTGGCATTAGTAGAAACTTCCTCAGGAGCATAGCGAGCAAGGTTTCCAAACTCGCGACTATAAGCATCCACTCGCAGTCTGCCCTGGGTGAAGGCACATAATTCCTCTCTTTTACGATCCATTAGCCCTTCCGGGAGGTGATGGGTACGAAATGCGGCACTGAACTCTGCCCAAGTTGGTGCGGGGCCTACGGGACACATGGCTTCATAATTTTCCCACCACAGATTGGCGGGTCCTTCCCTAAAGTAAGTTGCAAGGTCACCTTGTTGGCCTCGGTCACATTCGCAGCCCGGATCTTGCGATACATGCTAGTCAGCCAGTCAGCCGCGTCGAGAGGGTCGACCAAATGATGATACTTGGGTGGGCATAGTCTGATGAAATCACCAAGTGATACGCCATCATTGAGGTCATTGTGGGAGCACGTGTTGTGTTTTGCTCGATTCTTTCCGACAGCCTGTTGGTTTCTCTTTTGTTCCTTTCGGCTTCAAGCATTACTTCTGCCAAAGAAGGCGCATGTGGCAGATCCTCTTGCCTTGGCTGGCTTCCCTCGCCCTGCTCAGGAGCAGGCATGGGGTTATTCCTAGTTGCCACCATCCTGGGGAAAACAAACCCACAACTTAATCTTAGGGGACAACAACTCTAAGACATGAGATAAGGAATGTACTGGACAACATGGCATGCACGGTAAACACCAATCAACATGGTAAAACAACTGCCATATGAACACCATGATTCATACACACCATGACATAGTTCAGTACAAGCCAAGCTGAAATACAACTACGGAGAGATGACACAACTCATCGGAGGCATTACAAGCTTCCTATACATTATCTATCTACACCTACAGAACTCAACTCTCAACCTCATCATATCCCACTAGACACGCAGGACTGTGGCGATACGATGACTACCATACTAGAACTAACATCCACGTACTCAGGCGTCGCTATAGAATTCCTCATACAGGTTACCCCCATGACCTGGGAGCTGAACCTAAGGATCTGGAAACACTCTAGCCTGTGATCCCTGGGAGCCATAAGGACACGGGTGTGGCCTTGGTCCCCTTGTTGGTGGCAACAGCGGTCCTCAAAGAGGGGTGATGCCTCCAACATCGGGCCAGTCTACGTGTGTTGGCAGATGAGTCCGCGATGGGGTCAGTATCTCCAAATCTCCATAGCCTGTCTGCACAACAAGTGCCAACTGCATCAAGGCTGTCCAAAGACGTGCACGGGTAGCATAAAGCTCCATGCGAAGGGCACGTGCATCACGATCCCTGTTCTCCAACATCTGAGCGGTCACCTGTAGCCTAGGATCCTCATAGGAATGATCATAGTAGGTTGCGCTAAGATAACCATCCTCTCCTCCCATGGAAGCAGGAACATAGCAGAACTCTATGTTCTGGAGCGGACCATGGTGAAACCTCATGATAGTCAACATGGTATAGGCGGCCTCCTGAACTGCCATGTCTATGGTGACATCTAATCCATAAGTCTATTGAAGCGGCTCTGCAGCTCCAGGATATGAAGGATAAATCTTGACGGTACACAGATATTGACTCTGGTTGAAATCTCGATACTGTTCCTCCACTGTGAACTCTGGGTACCAACGGTAGCTAGCCTCCATCATAACTCTAACCAACATGGCCGCGTGACCCAGTACATCAATGCACCTGGTCAGACGGACCACCTGATGGAAAGGACGAGGGGGCATCTGAAACAGAGAATGATGCAAAGACATTAGAGACTCTAGCAGAAATTGGACAGCATAACGGCTGTAATTGCTCAAAAAGGATTTTGAGACAACTGCAAAAGATTGGAAAGGCATAACCACTTGACTTTCTAGACTCAAATCTTTTCTCCATTTGTTTGTAACATCAACAATACTTGAGTAACTACACTCACTTGCAAACAAGCTAGCTATTGGTCCATGGTTAGCAACTCGTCATCCTAAGCAATAGATGAGAAGCCTAGTTCTTAACCCCGTAGAAAAGATGAGAATGACTCAGAATAGAATAACTTGGGAAGAGGAGTAAAAAGATCCTTACGTTCCCTTCCACAATAAATTCCCCTACTTTTCTGTAGTGTTTCTAGACTCAACTTCGGCCGGTTTGGCTTGGTAGTCCTAAAGTCAGTCAGGCTCTGATACCAACATTTTTGGGACCTCGATCCTAAGTCATATGAATCCAGACTATAACATATCACATCACTTTGCGGCCTCATGCATGGTGAGTTCCACGGCTGCAGACTTACCTTAGCCGGGACCGTTTGCGTCTTTTGGCTCACGTATGTGAACATGTCGCTGGCAATCAAACGATAGACAACCCGGGCCGACATGACTAGTTATAGAACCCAAGTGGCACATTTGTACGGAAACATGCATACATAACCCAGCAATGCCGGTGTCGGCCTCAAGCGTGTGTAGACGAGTCATAGCAAGCTACAAGGACTCCATTACACCGTGGGACATAAATGCCATCACTGCACGTAGCCGAGTTATAGTTGGCTAAAGGGACTCCATTACACTGCGAGACATTTCCCCGAAGGGACAGACACAACAGCAAAGAAGGATACATGCCGGTCAATCAATGTTTCCGGAGCAGTAGCAAGCTACCATGGCTCGGTCGAAGCAAAAGAGGCAGTTTCCCATAAAGAGTACTACTAAAGGCACACAACTAGGTGTCGGATCCCATACATACCGTTGCACGTCACACGTACGCATGATATGCCCGATACGCATAGATACAACCATGGCATCACAACATAACCATACAACATGACTTTTATTTAAGAGGCTCAGACGAGCCTTGCATAATATGTTTTTTCCGATAGGGGTCATATGACCCGGCACTCAAGTCATACAAACAAGTGCATACAAACCAAGCGCAAGCATAAAGCTATCTCAGTATTGACAGATGAAAGGGGTAAAAAGGCACATGGCCTGTCTATCTACATCCCGCCACAGGCGTAATGTCGTAGTTGGGACACTAGCTATTCGGCATCGTCGACATCTAGAAAGAACCCACCTGAAGGGTCCCAGGTCTCATCTGCAACATTTAATAAGCACACATGAGTACAAATGTACTTAGCAAATCTTTAAAGCAGACCTAGGCTAATCATGCTCATGTCTCATCAAAGGGGAAGGTAGAGTTTATGCAGCAATGCCAGCTTTGACTCATGGCTATCCTACACTACTCAGTTTTAAATCTTAGTTACAATTTTAGATATCGCACATGAGTGCACAAACTCCACGACAATACACCACCACGGATTCACTTCCCTCTTTGGGAGAGTGCCATCCACGGTACTCACACTTGTCTTGATATTTTTATGAGTATCCATTTGATTATCTATGAACAGCATAATTTCTCCAAGTAGTCCATATCCGAGGACGTGGCTATTCGAATAGTTTCATACCCTGCAGGGGTGTAGTTCTTCACACACGCTCTCGCCACTTATTGCTCAGTGCTCATAAAACCAAGCACCTCGATAACCTTCAAGCGGAAGCCCAGCGAGGGAGTCGGCCATGACCGGCAATCACATAAGACCTCTAGTCCAGGCTATCGCCTATTTGAGACTGAACCCGCATGGAAATCCGGCCGAAGTTTCCGCTACGGCCCCAAATGATGTGCGTAGGGTTCCCAAGCCCACCATTCCGGTGAACCTTGGTAGACTGTGCCACTGCCTATCGCGTCATAACCCACCCCTAGGGTCAGCGCTACGCACGGCCTCCAACATGCTATAAACACCGGAAACTGCTTGCAACTCTTGGACTCAGGAATAAGTGATTGATAAGTCGAGAGGGGTCGAGCTACCGGAACCCAATGTGTGGTAGTAGCTAGTCTTGGATCACAAACACGGAACTCAGTTCCTAAGAATGGTCCTAATGAGACAACCCGCTATGTACTCCTACATAGCCTCTCATTGCTACCTTTACCAAATCGAGTTCATCATAACATCATCACATCAGAACAACATCATTTCACTCAGTTCATCACCCGGATGAATCCGACCTGGCACAACTCTAAGCATAGCAAGCATAGAAGACAAAGTAAGCTAAGCACGTCATGGCACAAGCATCTACCAGGTATGCTAGGTTGCAGGGTTTAGCTATTTACTGTGACAATGTCAGGTTATGCAGCAGAATATGATCATCTACTGTGTGTGACTGACATGTGATCAGCTGTCCTAATGCAATAATCAAGAGCAGGAGCGAGAGAGTAGGATGTTATCGGAATGATCAAAGGGGTTGCTTGCCTTGCTGGGTAGCGGAAAGGTTATCTCCTTCATCGGGATACTCGGGGGTATCCTCAGGAGCAGGGCCTACCGCAATGCAGATAAGAAACAAACAACACACGCAAATGCAACCATATGATGCATTATCATGGCATGAAAGCATGTATGGATGAGCTAATGCAACTAGTGTTCATGTTGATTTGAAATGAATTTGAATATAGGTTCAAAAATGTTCTTCATTTCAATTCCAAATACTATCTTATTAGTAATTGTGAATGTTCATCTATTTATATTGTTCTAACATGCATGATAATAGCACCATTGGATTTTTCTGATAAATTTTCATATATAAATTATTTTCATATGATTTACAGATTAATTTATATGAATTTTTGAAGTTTTGAATAATTTGTCGAATTATTTCTAAACTAGAAATTGCTTTTATTGCATCAGCATGACATCACTATCACTTCAGCTGGTTAGCTGACTCGGCAAGAGTCAAACCTGACATGTGGGACCACATGTCAGTGACTCAGTCACTTAATTAACTAACTAAAACTAAAACTAACTAATTAACAGAAACTAGGCCCACTTTCAATGACTGATTAGGTTAATTAAATTAATTAGTTAATTTCTTAATTAAGATTTGACTGTCAGGGCCTGGTCCCACCTGCCAGTGACTCAGGGGTCAAACCCCGTGGTCAACTCCAGCAAGACCCATCAGCGTTGAGCCACCGGTGGCTCCAGAGATGGCGGAGGGGTTCGGGATCCCTCCTCCAGCGACCAAAATGGCGGCGGAGGGCACCAAACAAATCTACACACACGTGCGTGTCCATTCCGACACTTCCTAGGAGCTAGGATGGACGGAATCAACGCTGGTGGTGAGCTGGGTGGTTGCCGGAGCTCGGGCGAGCACGGGCTCGTCGAACCAGGGCGCAGCACGACCTCTACTTGGCACCTATGGACTCTACGCAGCCTCACAAACACGACTGTGGCCTCTGATGGACCACCTAGTCACCGAAGCATGGCCGGCGTCGAGCTCGAGCGGCGGGGCATTTGGACCTCGATGGAATCCGGTGCTAGAGCACGCAATCGAAGGGGTAAAGAGGGGGAAAGGTCCAGGGGCTCACGGCGGTCGTAGAGACGTCGAGAGCGGGCTCGGGGAGGGCCTCTAGCAGCAGCGAGCTCCACTTGCTTCCCGGCGGCCAGAGGTTGAAGACGACGCAATGGCAGCGATGGGGAGCTCCTGGCAGTGCACGGCTCGGCGAGGAGGGATAGGGGAGCTAGGTGGTTCGAACAGGGGGCTCAGGGGCGAGGGGGAGCGGCTAGCACGACGGCGGCGAGCTCGAGGAGAGCGAGCGGGCGAGAGAGAGAAAGGGACCGATGGGGACGGCTCTTTGATCTTATCCCCATCGCGCTGGCGAGGGGGAAGCAGGCAGGCAGCTGTCGGCATGGAGGCATGGCAACGCGCGCGCTCCGGCCACACGCTCGTCCTCCTGGCCGCCAGGAGGACGAGGACCTCCCTGGGCCAGGTGGGCAGACCTGGCCTAGGCTTCTTTCTTCTTTTTCTTTTTATTTCTCTTTGTTTTCATTTTCTGACATTTGTTTATTTTTCTTTTCAGGTACAAATGACTTTATAAAATATCCCATATATTTTCTATAAAGAAGTTTGAATATTTCAAACTTGTCTAAAAAGTTTGAGGATATTTTGAAAACAAAAATATTGATAATGCTTTATTTAATGATTTCATGATCTTTATCAATTATTTTTGAATTACTTTGATTGTTCAAATAACTAAAATGGTCCCTGTTATATTCATGTCCAAATTTACCAGACATAGGGAACATTTTTAGTGGGCATTTTGGATTTGTTGAATTTTCACCAAGTTTGAATTGTTTGGATTCAAAGTGAGCTTGGGGTTCTTTTGTTCCCCATTTCATGTTGATGCAATAAGATGAAACATGATGCAAACACATGCTATCGTAAGACATCTAACTAGGGATGTGACATAATCGACAGCTCCATAATGAACGAAACGCCTTCGGCTCATGAGGTAATGGCAATAATTGCACCTTGGACAGAGCCCTTCCTCGCCTACCTTCTTTGAAAGGAACTCTCCGGTGACCAGACAGGGGCACGGTGCATAGTTTGGCGTTCTAAGGCATACAAGAGTCATGAGGGGGAGTTATACAAGAAAAGCACAACTGGTCTACTATAGCGGTTCATATCTGAGGAAGAACGGCAGGAGGTTCTCACCAAAATACATGTAGGCATTGGGCGGCCATCACGCCGTGACAAGAACTTAGTCAGCAAGGCCCCGCGAGACGGTTCTTCTGGCCCACAGCTCGGACGGATGCACAGTCACTTGTCAAGCACTACGTGGGGTGTCATCTCTTCGCGAACCAAAGTCACATGCCCCCAACAGCTCTTTGGACAATTCCGATCACTTGGGCTTTCGCGGTCTGGGGGTTTGACATGGTCGAACCACTTAAAGGGGGGACCAAGAAAAAAAATACTTACTGGTCATGGTCGATAAGTTCACCAAATGGATAGAGGCAAAACCTGTTAAATCAGCCAAGTCCAAACCAGTCATAGACTTCATATCCGGCATAGTACACTGATACGGTGTAGCACACACTATAATAACAGATAATGGATCTAATTTTACGGCCGAAGAGGTCAAGGACTGGTGCATGAAAATGGGCATTAAGCTTGATTACGCATCGGTCTACCATCCGGAGACCAATGGACAAGTCAAACATGTCAACGGTCTCATCATGAATGGCATAAATCCATGTTTGGTCCGATCTCTTCATGAGTCCGACTGTCATTGGGTTGAGGAGCTCGACTCCATACTATGGGGCCTGCGCACCACCCCAAATAGATCAACAGTCTTCACACCGTTCTTCATGGTCTATGGGGCTGAGGCAGTCCTCCCTTGCGACATTATTAGTGACGCACCACGAGTGCACATGTACAAGGAAAAGGAAGCCGAGTTGGATCGGCAGGACGACCTCGACGCCTTGGAGGGAGAACACGACATAGCTCTGGCTCGCTCTGCACTTTATCAATAGCAAGCGCGATGCTACCAGAGTAGGGAGGTCAGGGCACAAACATTCAATGTAGGTGAACTCGTCCTACGACTCCTGGAGAAGCAGAAGCATAAACTAAACCCCAAATGGGAGGGCCCCTTCATCATCGATGAAGTACTCGCGGGAGGAGCCTATCACCTTCGAAACTCATCAGATAATCACCTTGACCCAAACCCATGGAATGCGGCTCGTCTATGGTGCTTCTACGGATAGACCGGTCCTGTCCAAATTCCCGCACTTTTTAAAATTTTCTTTTAGTATTTTTCCTTTTTTTTCTTTCCCTCCCACTTTTGTGTTGGATAGGATCGATTTTCTTCTTCCTATGTTCGGTTAAACTGATCCTATACTAAGGTTATCGGCATGCACCATAGAGTGTCACATCCGAACACAGCACGTGGGGGTTCCTTTTAGTAGCCATCCTATTCAATTGCAATATTTTCCCGCACCTATTGTGCACACATGTTTCTTTTGTCCTGTTTTAGACATCATATGCATCAATTAGAACTAAGACTTTGCCAAGCTGGGTTGCCTCGCTCCTATGGTTACTCTCTACGTTGATGCTTGTTCGGCTAGAGAGTAAAGGGAGCACCTCTGTGATTGTTACGACCGGCTTATCCGGACACATACCTCAAATAGGTGAAGCCAAAAGCTAGCTATCTTATGTAGACTATTGATCGGCTATGACGGAAACATCGTATCTGGCCCTGGTTGCTTTTCTGTTGTCTGGGGATCTTATTACAAAAGGACACTTAGTTGTAAGTATGCGGATTCCTATCTATGTTCATCGTAGAACCCTGACAAAAGGTATCGCTGGTGGCACTATTTTCATCGGAATATGTTTCTTATGCTACGTTGTAATATAACATATCTTTCTGTGTTCTTTATATCTGTTCGCACCACATGGCCGGATTGCTTGGTTCCTCGAATAAAAAATTTGCTATTCGGCAAAGGAATAATAAGAAGGAACACTGTCGAGCTCTTCGCACCAGAGGGAGAAGCCGATGGCCCGTTAAGACAAAGTTTACAACACAGATTGTTTTACACGTATATATGTAAGTACACATGTGGCTTCTGATCGAAATCATTGATTATTGTGTCGAGGGGGCAGTCTGCTTGCGAGAGACAAGCGGTTGGCATCACTTGGTCATATACTAGACAGGGTGGCACTTCCTTTCCATCCGATCCCACAGGACCAACCCGCGCCATATGCTCGGGGTTGAGTCCGGTGAAACGGGTCTTGACCATTGCCCATGCCTCCCGTGCTCCTTTGCGGCTGGCTGAAGTCTTCCATAGCTAGAATCTAACCCGAGCCCCCCTGAATAGGTCCACAAGTCCAGCTAGCCCTTCAGGTGGCTGTTCGCTAGGCCATAGTGCCTTCAGCATCATTTTCATTGCTTTCTACGCACGCTTGTGGAGAGAGGTCATCTCCTTCAGCATGTCCCCTTGGTATGATTCGATCTCCTCTTCAGGATGTCCGGTAAGGAGACCTGCACATGAGATAACAAGCGCGATTATTATCATCCTATACATCGAAAATACTTACTCATAGAGGAATTGTATTTACCAAATATGCCCCTCCGAAGCTTTTGATTCTCTTCTAGAGTTTGGGCCAATTGAGTCTTTAAACTCCGTATTTCTTCAGCCTGTTTTTGTATAACAAGACAGCCGGCTTGCTGTTGGGACTCCGCATACCTTTGTGAATCCCGGGCTTCCTCCAGCTATCTTTCCATATGTCCTATTGGTTCGGCTGCTACACAGAATCCAGATGTGAGGCATGGTATCCATATATCTTATTGACTAGCAGTAAAAAGGCACTTACCATGGGCCTCTCGCGTGAAACTTTTCACTTGTGCTAGTTCGGTCTTCACGGATTGCACCTCCGCGCGGCTCTCCTCGAGGGCCTTGGCCAATTGCTCGGACTGTTGCTTTGAGGCCTACGTCAGCAGTCAAACAGTTGTGAGATCCTTAATTCGTTTTAACAAATAAAATTAAGGCTCGGGGCTACTAGGCTTATACAAGTATACAGACTCTACAAAATCCAACCACTTACCTGAATGCTGGTTGTTCCAGCTTCATGGCTTCATCGAATCCAGCTCGGGCGACCCTGAGGTTTGCATCCGCTGAGCGTAGGGCGCCGAACTCCTAGTCAGAGAAAACTGGGTGCCGCATGGCCTCCCATTGGTGCCGATGATGTATGCCACTCTCCACTTCATATTTGGTGACGGATACTCCGTCACCAGATTCGGCAGGCATCGGACTCGCCATGGGTGCTTCCGTAGCGTAAGCCGCATGGATGGTGGCTCGAGATCTTCTAGCGTCTCCTAACATCCGGGCAACCCCCTCGATAGGTGAAGATTGGGTGTTTCACCTAGGCAAAGGACAAGCAGCTATAAGATTTTGCCGAGCACAACGAGAAAATAGATATCCGAAGAATGTATCTTTGAGATGCGCGGATGGGTGGATTCTTCCCCATGTCACGCGACAGAGATTATTATCGATGATATGGACTCACGTCGTGCTCCGTCCCTAGGTTGGGTGGACTCGCGTTGGGATCCCTATCGAAGTGGGATGCCTCTCAAAGTGGGGAGGACTGCTGGCACTGTGATGCCTCTGGCTGGGATCCCTCGCGCTGGACATCAATACTAGGAGGAGCCGAAGGCCTCAGCGCCGAGTGTGGAAAGACGATGCAGTCCTTTCTCCATAGAATGAGACCATGGCCAGCTTCTGCCAGTGTGGACTCCCCCTCACCTCTAGGGATGTCAAGCTATAGCTCATCATATCCTGGATCTATTGTGTCCACCATGACACAAGCATACCTAGCTGGAACCGGATTGAAATGCCAGAGAACATCAGCTGTATTTGGTAAAGCATAGCCTGTCGCGACCCGCACGGGTATGTTCTTCATTTTATGGATATCATCCATGGGGGTGTGACCCAGCGGTACCCCCGTGCAACCCTTGCTGCTTTTCGGTAGTGTCGATGGGACGGGTTCCGATGCCTCCTGCCGCGGAGTTGCCCTTTGTTGGGTCAGTACCTGCATCTGTAGTTGTTGTTGCTCGTACTTCTATTCCATCTCTCAAAGTCGGTCTGCTTCCACCTACTTTTTTCTCGAACAGCTTTTATAACTATCCTTCTAGCCCGCAAACCCCTCATAACACAGAACAAGGCCCATGCCTCGCGTTCGTCCTCCATGGTCGGGATTCCCGAGGGCACGTGTAAGCTCGTCATTCTCTCTATCGGGGTGAAACCGTCCTTGTTGGGTAGCTTTTATTGCTTCAATCAACTCATCTGATGCATGCTTCAGACTGGCCAGTGCAATAATCTTCCCTGTTGCTAGGTCCAACTTTCCCCCATGTGCAAAAAACCAATTCCTGCACCTCCGGGGCCAGTGGAAGGTTACTAGAGTGATCCTTTCAGCATGCATCTTATTCTCTAATGCTTCCACCTTAGGAATGGCTGACTTGTATCCACCTGTCCCTAGTTTATGGTGATACATTTTTTCTCTGCACTTATCTTATTCTTTGTCGACTTCTCCATAGCAGCTTCCGATGTCTTGTACTCGATAAATGCATCCTAGTGATTTCTTATCTTCTCATATATTCCTGTGAATTCAGGCGCCTTCTTGCCTCTAGCGTTGTACTCATTCCATAATTTTTCTTCCAAGTCTGGAACGCGCCGGCCATCTTATGGAGAGCAAACTCCTTGACTTTATCCCTTTGGCGCTCCGAGAGAGAATCTGGTAGGATAAAATCCTCCATGAGCTCTCGCCAAAGGGCATCTTTACGTATTTTATCGAAATAAATCACTCCTGGTTTTGGTTTGTTTGGCAGAATTCATTCTTGCATTGTGATCGGGACTCCGTCCCTAACAACTACTCTGCATTGACACACAAATGTCTTGGCATTGGCTTTAGGGTGAGTCGGTTCGCCATGATGTTTGAAAGCATCAAGATTGAGCTTTACGTTGTCGTCCAACATTTTGGCAGCACCTCGTACCTTTCTACTAGATTGGCTCGATCCGAAGGGCTGATAATTAAATGAATAAAGATTTGTTAATATATGTATATATACAAATCAATTAATACACATGTAATGATCACCATAGGCTAATATGTATATACCTCGCCGGACATTGTTAGTTGTTCCGGATTTTGGAACATAAGTTGTTCTTCTTCGGCCTCACATCCATCACCGTACTCGTTTAGATATTGTGAGTCGTCATCATCATGTGATTCACCCAGAAGGTCCGCTGGGTTTTCGGAGGAGCGTATCATGTCAAAGATGTCCTCTTCATGACATCTACCGGTATTAGCAAGAATTCAAGAAGCAAATAACTGATAGTTAATTAATAATGCATCATCGAATACATATAGAGTAGTTCTTAGAAAAGATCTCATCATGATCTCAGATAATAGTTAATACATCGGATAATCCATCGATCTAGTTAATACATCATAATAATACATATATAGTAGCTAATATATCGATCTATCTAGAACCCTAGCGCCCGACAGATATCGGGGCGGGCGGTGGACACCCAAAGAGAAGGAACCATCACAGGAGCATAGCTCTAGTGAGATCCCCAAAGAATCTTCAAGGTATTGTCGGACCTTGCCTCCGAAGCTGCCATGTAGCGACGGACGTGCTCGTTCTCCTCGCTGACATGGTATTGTACCACCTCCGCGGGGAACTCAAGACTCTAAATCATCCGTGGCCCATGCGGCCGCCACCAGAGAACCTCTAGGTCGACGACGGGCTGGATCCTCACCAAGCTGCGCCAGCTGGAAGCCAGCACCTCCCAGTACTAGGTCGGTGGAGCCCAGTCCCAGACAGGGCCCCTCGGCTCAAGCAACAGACCTCCTCCACCGACTCGACGACGAGGATGCGGGATCGGCATCGTCGACGTCGAGACGAAGCACTTAATTATGAAAACAAATTAAATAACACTTAGCAAAATTAACACTTATCATCTAACAAATTAAATAACACTTAGCATCTAACAAATTAAATAACACTTAGCAAAATTAGCATTGGGTTAATCTAGCAAAATTAACACTTAGCTTCGAACGGTGGCCAGGATGAGCGGAGCAGCGCGCGGTGAGGGGCCGGTGAGCTCCGGCGAGCGTGCGGGGGTTAGGGCGGCGGGCAAGGGGGAGCGGAGAGGCTCAACGAGGGTGTAGCCATGCAAAGCTGCTCGAGGGAGGCACGACGTCGGGGCGACGGGCTCGGGGCGGCGCGCGGCGTCGGGGCGGCGGGGTCGGGGTGGCGGCAACAGCTAACTTCGGCAGCCTGGCGGCACAAATCTAAGCTTCTCCCGGTGCGTGGCTTGGCATGGGACGAGGGCGTTTCTAATTATACCTATCAAGCCTTTAGTACCGGTGCGTGGCTCGCACCGCTACTAAAGACTCTTTAGTAACGGTGCGAGCCACGCACCGGTACTAAAGGTCCTCCCCAAAATATGCGCGGGGTGGTGGACCTTTAGTACCGGTGCGTGGCTCGCACTGGTAGTAAAGGCTTTTTTAACTGATTATCAGTTATTATTTTCATAAAAAACCCTAAACTTTAGAAAATCATAGAAAAAAAGTATGACTCCAATGGAAATAAATAATATATGAAAAATATAAGAAAAATATAAAGAATCTGTTTATGGTATTTCCATGCATGTCTGAACAACTTAAACTGTTCAATAAGACAATTTGATTAAACGGCTTTTGAAATCTCATATCTACAGTTTGAAAAGCAGTACAAATGAACTCTGAAAAGGTTGAAACTTGGAACGACATCATAATTTCACCCACAAAGCAACTTCTGAAGAGTTGTGAGGTGACGACAAAAACTGGATGCACTTCGTGTACAAACTGGACAATCTCTTTCGAAGTATGAGGGTTTCGGACGAAAACTCAGCTATTACAAAGGGATTTCATTTTTAATAACTTATTTTAACTCCATACTTTTTGACTATTCAATATGCACAATTCAAAGGTACATCATCCATTTTCAACCCTTTCTGACTTCATTCGATATTTTTCATGCATTTACTGATTTATTTTGAGCTAAATGACCCTGAAATTGAAAAGCACTACAAATGAACTCTGAAAAGGTTCAAACTTGGCATGACATCATAATTTCAGCCGCATGGAAACTTCTAAAGAGTTGAGAGGGTTACGGAAAAACTGGATGCACTTCGTGTACAATCTGGACAAGCTCTTTCGAAGTATGAGGGTTTCGGACGAAAACTCATCTATTGCAAAGGGATTTCATTTTTAATAACTTATTTTAACTCCATACTTTTTGTCTGTTCAATATGCACTATTCAAAGGTACATCATCAATTTTCAACCCTTTCTGACTTCATTTGATATTTTTCATGCATTTAATGATTTATTTTGAGCTAAATGACCCTGAAATTGAAAATTACTACAAATGAACTCTTAAAAGGATGAAACTTCGCATGACATCATAATTTCAGCCGCATAGCAACTTCTAAAGAGTTGAGAGGGTTATGGCAGAAACTAGATGCACTTCGTGTACAAACTGGACAATCTCTTTCTAATTATAAGGGTTTCGGACGAAAACTCATCTATTACAATGGGATTTCATTTGTAATAACTTATTTTAACTCCATACTTTTTGTGTGTTCAATATGCACCGTTCAATATGCACCATGTGGGAGTTCATTCTTTTTGTGTGTTCAAAATGCGCCATTGAAAGGCACATCATCAATTTAAAACCCTTTCTGACTTCATTTGATATTTTTTTGTGTGTTTAATGATTTCTTTTCAGCTAAATGACCATGAAATTGAAAAACACTACAAATGAACTCTTAAAAGGTTGAAACTTGGCATGACATCATGATTTCACCCACATAGAAACTTCTAAAGAGGTGAGAGGGTTACGACAAAACTGGATATAATTCGTGTACAAACTGGAGAATCTCTTTCGGAGTATGAGGGTTTAGGACAAAAACTCATCTATTACAAAGGGATTTCATTTCTAATAACTTATTTTAACTCCATACTTTTTGTGTTTTCAATATGCACCATTCAAAGGCACATCATCAATTTTACACCCTTTCTAAGTTCATTTGATATTTTCCATACATTTAATGATTTATTTTGAGCAAAATGACCCTGAAATTGAAAAGCACTACAAATGAACTCTGAAAAGGGATTTCATTTCCAATAACTTGGTTTAACTCCACTCTTTTTGTGTGTTCAATATGCACCATTCAAAGGCACATCATCAATTGTCAACCCTTTCTGAGTTCATTTATTATTGTTCATGCGTTTAATGATTTCTTTTGAGCTGAATGACCCTGAAATTGAAAAGCACTACAAATGAACTCTGAAAAGGTTGAAACTTGGCATGACATTATAATTTCACCGACATAGCAAATTCTAAACAGTTGAGAGGGTTACGACAAAAACTGGATGCACTTCGTGTACAAACTGGACAATCCCTTCCGAAGTATGAGGGTTCCACATGAAAACTCATCTATTACAAAGAAATTTCATTTCTAATAACTTATTCTAACTCCATAATTCTTGGGTGTTCAATATGCACCATTCAAAGGCACATCATCAATTTTAAACCATTTTTGACTTCATTTCATATATTTCATGCATTTAATGATTTATTTTGAGCTAAATGGCCCTGAAATTGAAAAGAACTTCAAATGAACTCTGAAAAGGGTTGAAACTTGGCATGTCATCATATTTTCACCCACATAGCAACTTCTGAAGAGTTGAGAGGGTTACGACAAACACTGGATGCACTTCGTGTACAAACTAGACAATCTCTTTCGAAGTATGAGGGTTTCGGACGAAAACTCATCTATTACAAAGGGATTTCCTTTTTAATAACTTATTTTAACTCCATACTTTTTGTATATTAAATATGCACAATTCAAAGGTACATCATCAATTTTCAACCCTTTCTGACTTCGTTTGATATTTTTCATGCATTTAATGATTTATTTTCAGCTAAATGACCCTCAAATTGAAAAGCACTACAAATGAACTCTGAAAAGGTTGAAACTTGGCATGAGATCATAATTTCAGCCGCATAGCAACTTCTAAAGAGTTGATACGGTTATGCCAAAAACTTGATGCACTTCGTGTACAAACTGGACAATCTCTATCGAATTATGAGGGTTTTGGACGAGAACTCATCTATTACAAAGAGATTTCATTTCTAATAACTTATTTTAACTCCATACTTTTTGTGAGTTCAATATGCACCATTCATAGGCACATCATAAATTTTCAACCCTTTCGGACTTCATTTGAAATTTTTCATGCATTTAATGATTTATTTTGAGCTAAACAACCCTGAAATTGAAAAGCACTACAAATGAACTCGTAAAAGGTTGAAACTTGGCATGGCATCATAATTTCACCCACATAGCAACTTATACAGACTTGAGAGGGTTACGGCAAAAACAGTATGCACTTCGTGTACAAACTGGACAATCTCTTTCGTAGTATGAGAGTTTCGGATGAAAACTCATCTATTACAAAGGGATTTCATTTCTACTAACTTATTTTAACTCCATACTTTTTGTGTGTTCTATATGCACCATTCAAAGGCACATCATCAATTTTAAACCCTTTCTGACTTCATTTGACATTTTCCATACATTCAATGATTTATTTTGAGCTAAATGACCCTGAAATTGAAAAGCACCACAAATGAACTTTGAAAAGGTTGAAACTTGTCATGACATCATAATTTCACCCACATAGAAACTTCTAAAGAGTTGAGAGGGTTACGGCAAAAACTGGATGCACTTTGTGTACAAACTGGACAATCTCTTTCGAGGTATGAGGGTTCCGGACGAAAACTCACTATTACAAAGAAATTTCATTTCTAATAACTTATTCTAACTCCATAATTTTTGGGTGTTCAATATGCACCATTCAAAGGAACATCATCAATTTTAAACCCTTTCTGACTTCATTTGATACTTTTCATGCATTTAATGATTTATTTTTAGCTAAATGACCCTAAAATTTAAAACCACTACAAATAACCTCTTAAAAGGTTGAAACTTGGAATGACATCATAATGTCACCCACATAGCAATTTCTAAAGAGTTGAGAGGGTTACGGCAAAAACTGGATTATGTTCGTGTACGAACTCGACAATCTCTTTCAAAGTATGAGGGTTTTGGACGAAAACACATCTATTACAAAGGGAGTTCATTTCTTATAACTTATACCATTAAAATGCACATCATCAATTGTCAACCATTTCTGAGTTCATTTGTTATTTTTCATGCATTTAATGATTTATTTTGAAATGACCCTGAAATTGAAAAGCACTTCAAATGAACTCTGAAAAGATTGAAAGTTGTCATGACATCATAATTTCACCCACATAGCAACTTCTAAAGAGTTGAGAGGGTCACGGCAAAAACTGGATGCACTTCGTGTACATACTAGACAATCCCTTTCGAAGTATGAGGGTTTCCGATGAAAACTCATCCATTACAAAGGGATTATCATTTCCAATAACTTCATTTAACTCCATTCTTTTTGTGTGTTCAATATATGCCATTCAAAGGCACATCATAAATTTTAAACCCTTTCTGACTTCATTTGATATTGTTCATGCGTTTATAGATTTCTTTTGAGCTAAATGACCCTGAAATTGAAAACCACTACAAATGAACTCTTAAAAGGTTGAAACTTGGCATGCCATCACAATTTCACCCATATAGCAACTTCTAAAGAGTTGAGAGGGTTACGACAAAAACTCGATGCACTTCGTGTACAAACTGGACAATCTCTTTCGAAGTGTATATGAGGGTTTTGGACGAAAACTCATCTATTACAAAGAGATTTCATATCTAATAACTTATTTTAACTCCATACTTTTTGTGTGTTCAATATGCACCATTAAAAGGCACATCATCAATTGTCAACCCTTTCTGACTTGATTCGTTATTGTCATGCATTTAATGATATATTTTGAGCTAAATGACCCTAACATGGAAAAGCACTACAAATGAACTCTTAAAAGGTTCTAACTTGGAATGACATCATAATTTCACCCACATAGCAACTTCTAAAGAGTTGAGAGGGTTACGGCAAAAGCTCGATGCAGTTCGTGTTCAAACTAGACGATCTCTTTCGAAGTATGAGGGTTTCGGACGAAAACTCATCTATTACAAAGGGATTTCATTTCTAATAACTTATTTTAACTCCATACTTTTTGTCTGTTCAATATGCACCATTTGAAGGAACATCATCAATTTTAAACCCTTTCTGACTTCATTTGATATTTTTCATGCGTTTAATGGTTTCTTTTGAGCTAAATGACACTGAAATTGAAAACCACTACAAATGACCTCTTAAAAGGTTGAAACTTGGAATGACATGATAATTTTAGTAACTTCTAAAGAGTTGATAGGGTTACGGCAAAAACTGTTGCACTTCGTGTACAAACTGGACAAACTCTTTCGAAGTATGAGGGTTTCAGACGAAAACACATCTATTACAAAGGATTTCATTTCTAATAACTTATTTTAACTCCATAATTTTTGCTTGTTCAATATGCACCATTCAAAGGCACATCATCAATTGTCAACCCTTTCTGAGCTCATTGTTTATTTTTCATGCATTTAATGTTTTCTGTTGAGCTAAATGACCATGAAATGGAAAAGCTCTACAAATTAACTCTGAAAAGGTTGAAACTTGGCATGACATCATAATTTCACCCACATAGCAACTTCTAAAGGGTTGAGAGGGTTACGGCAAAAACCGGATGCAATTTGTGTACAAAGTGGACAATCTCTTTCGAAGTATGAGGGTTTCGAACGAAAACTCATCTACTACAAAGGGCTTTCATTTCGAATAACTTAATTTAACTCCATACCTTTTGTGTGTTCAATATGACCCATTCAAAGGCACATCATTGATTTTCAACCCTTTCTGACTTCATTTGATATTTTTCATGCATTTAATGATTCATTTTGAACTAAAGGACCCAGAAATTGAAAAGCACTACAAATGAACTCTTAAAAGGTTGAAACTTGGCATGACATCATAATTTCACCCACATAGCATCTTATAAAGAGTTGAGAGGTTTACGGGAAAACTGGATGCACTTCGTGTACAAACTAGACAATCTCTTTCGAAGTATGAGGGTTTCAGACGAAAACTCATCTGTTACAAAGGGATTTCATTTCTAATAACTTATTTTAACTCCATACTTTTTGTGTGTTCAATATGCACCATTAAAAGGCACGTCATCAATTGTCAAGCTTTTCTGACTTCATTCGTTATTTTCATGCATTTAATGATTTATTTTGAGCTAAATGACCCTGACATGGAAAAGCACTACAAATGAACTCTGAAAAGGTTGAAACTTGGCATGACATCATAATTTCACCCACATAGCAACTTCTAAAGAGTTGAGAGGGTTACGGCAAAAACTGGATGCGCTTCGTGTACAAACTTGACAATCTCTTTTGAAGCATGAGAGTTTCAGATGAAAACTCATCTATTACAAAGGGATTTCATTTCTAATAACTTATTTTATCTCGATACTTTTTGTGTGTTCAATATGAACCATTCAAAGGCACATCATCAATTTGAAACCCTTTCTGACTTCATTTGATATTTTCCATACATTTAATGATTTATTTTGAGCTAAATGAACCTGAAATTGAAAAGCACCACAAATGAACTCCGAAAAGGTTGAAACTTGGCATGACATCATAATTTCACCCACATAGAAACTTCTAAAGAGTTGAGAGGGTTACGGCAAAAACTGGATGCACTTCGTGTACATACTAGACAATCTCTTTCGAAGTATGAGGGCTTCCGACGAAAACTCATCTATTACAAAGGGATTTCCTTTTTAATAACTTATTATAACTCCATACTTTTTGTCTATTCAATATGCACAATTCAAAGGCACATCATAAATTTTAAGCCCTTTCTGACTACATTTGATATTGTTCATGCGTTTAATGATTTCTTTTGACCCTGAAATTGAAAACCACTACAAATGAACTCTTAAAAGGTTGAAACTTGGCATGCCATCATAATTTCACCCATATAGCAACTTCTAAAGAGTTGAGAGGGTTACAGCAAAAACTCGATGCACTTCGTGTACGAACTAGACAATCTCTTTCGAAGTATCAGGGTTTCGGACAAAAACTCATCTATTACAAAGGGATTTCATTTCTAATAACTTATTTTAACTCCATACATTTTTTCTGTTCAATATGCACCATTTGAAGGAAAATCATCAATTTTAATCCCTTTCTGACTTCATTTGATATTTTTCATGCGTTTAATGATTTCTTTTGAGCTAAATGACCCTGAAATTGAAAACCACTAAAAATGACCTCTTAAAAGGTTGAAACTTGTAATGACATGATAATTTTAGCAACTTCTAAAGAGTTGAGAGGGTTACGGCAAAAACTGGATGCACTTCGTGTACAAACTGGACAAACTCTTTTGAAGTATGAGGGTTTCAGACGAAAACACATCTATTACAAAGGGATGTCATTTCTAATAACTTGTTTTAACTCCATAATTTTTGTGTGTTCAATATGTACAATTAAAAGACGCATCATCAATTCTCCACCCTTTCTGAGCTCATTGTTTATTTTTCATGCATTTAATGTTTTCTTTTGAGCTAAATGACCATGAAATTGAAAAGCACTACAAATTAACTCTGAAAAGGTTGAAACTTGTCATGACATCATAATTTCACCCACATAGCAACTTCTAAAGGGTTGAGAGGGTTACGGCAAAAACTGGATGCAATTCGTGTACAAACTGGACAATCTCTTTCGAAGTATGAGGGTTTCGGACGAAAACTCATCTACTACAAAGGGATTTCATTTCTAATAACTTAAAACTCCATACCTTTTGTGTGTTCAATATGCACCATTAAAAGGCACATCATAGAGTTTCAACCCTTTCTGACTTCATTTGATATTTTTCATGCATTTAATGATTCATTTTGAGCTAAACGACCTAGAAATTGAAAAGCACTACAAATGTACTCTTAAAAGGTTGAAACGTGGCATGACATCATAATTTCACCCACATAGCGTCTTATAAAGAGTTGAGAGGGTTACGGGAAAACTGGATGCACTTCGTGTACAAACTAGACAATCTCTTTCGAAGTAAGAGGGTTTCAGACGAAAACTCATCTGTTACGAAGGGATTTCATTTCTAATATCTTATTTTAACTCCATACTTTTTGTGTGTTCAATATGCACGATTAAAAGGCACATCATCAATTGTCAACCCTTTCTGACTTCATTCGTTATTTTCATGCATTTAATGATTTATTTTGAGCTAAATGACCCTGACATGGAAAAGCACTAGAAATGAACTCTGAAAAGGTTGAAACTTGGCATGATCATAATTTCACCCACATAGCAACTGCTAAAGAGTTGAGAGGGTTATGGCAAAAACTGGATGCACTTCGTGTACAAAATGGACAATCTATTTTGAAGTATTAGGGTTTCGGACGAAAACTCACTATTACAAAGAAATTTCATTTCTAATAATTTATTCTAACTCCATAATTTTTGGGTGTTCAATATGCATCATTCAAAGGAACATCATCAATTTTAAACCCTTTCCGACTTCATTTGATATCTTTCATGCATTTAATGATTTCGTTTTAGCTAAATGACCCTGAAATTGAAAACCACTACAAATAACCTCTTAAAAGGTTGAAACTTGGAATGACATCATAATTTCACCCACATAGCAACTTCTAAAGAGTTGAGAGGGTTACGGCAAAAACTGGATTCAGTTCGTGTACGAACTGGACAATCTCTTTCGAAGTATGAGGGTTTCGGACGAAAACACATCTATAACAAAGGGATTTCATTTCTAATAACTTATACCATTAAAATGCACATCATCAATTGTCAACCATTTCTGAGTTCATTTGTTATTTTTCATGCATTTAATGATTTATTTTGAGATAAATGACCCTGAAGTTGAAAAGCACTTCAAATGAACTCTGAAAAGATTGAAAGTTGGCAGGACATCATAATTTCACCCACATAACAACTTCTAAAGAGTTGAGAGGGTTACGGCAAAACTGGATGCACTTCGTGTACATACTGGACAATCCCTTTCGGAGTATGAGGGTTTCAGACGAAAACTCATCTATTACTAAGGGATTTCATTTCTAATAACTTATTTTAACTCCATACTTTTGTGTGATCAATATGCACCATTAAAAGGCACATCATCAATTGTCAACCCTTTCTGACTTCATTCGTTATTTTCATGCATTTAATGATGTATTTTGAGCTAAATGACCCTCACATGCAAAAGCACTACAAATAAACTCTGAAAGGGTTGAAACTTGGGATGACATCAAAATTTCACCCACATAGCAACTTCTAAAGAGTTGAGAGGGTTACGACAAAAACTGGATTCAGTTCGTGTACGAATTGGACAATCTCTTTCGAAGTATGAGGGTTTCGGACGAAAACACATCTATTACAAAGGGATTTCATTTCTAATAACTTATACCATTAAAAAGCACATCATCAATTGTCAACCATTTCTGAGTTCATTTGTTATTTTTCATGCATTTAATGATTTATTTTGAGCAAAATGACCCTGAAATTGAAAAGCACTTCAAATGAAGTCTGAAAAGATTGAAAGTTGGCATGACATCATAATTTCACCCACATAGAAACTTCTAAAGAGTTGAGAGGGTTACGGCAAAAACTCTATGCACTTCGTGTACATACTGGACAATCTCTTTCGAAGTATGAGGGTTTCAGATGAAAACTCATCTATTACTAAGGGATTTCATTTCTAATAACTTATTTTAACTCCATACTTTTTGTGTGTTCAATATGCACCATTAAAAGGCACATCCTCAATTGTCAACCCTTTCTGACTTCATTCGTTATTTTCATGCATTTAATGATTTATTTTGAGCTAAATGACCCTGACATGGAAAAGCACTACAAATGAACTCTGAAAAGGTTGAAACTTGGCATGACATCATAATTTCACCCACATAGCAACTTCTAAAGAGTTGAGAGGGTTACGGCAAAAACTCGATGCACTTCGGGTACAAACTAGACAATCTCTTTCGAAGTATGAGGTTTTCAGACGAAAACTCATCTATTACTAAGGGATTTCATTTCTAATAACTTATTTTAACTCCATACTTTTTGTGTGTTCAATATGCACCATTAAAAGGCACATCATCAATTGTCAACCCTTTCTGACTTCATTCGTTATTTTCATGCATTTAATGATTTATTTTGAGCTAAATGACCCTGACATGGAAAAGCAGTAGAAATGAACTCTGAAAAGGTTGAAACTTGGCATCATCATAATTTCACCCACATAGCAACTGCTAAAGAGTTGAGAGGGTTACGGCAAAAACTGGATGCACTTCGTGTACAAACTGGACAATCTATTTCGAAGTATTAGGGTTTCGGACGAAAACTCACTATTACAAAGAAATTTCATTTCTAATAATTTATTCTAACTCCATAATTTTTGGGTGTTCAATATGCATCATTCAAAGGAACATCATCAATTTTAAACCCTTTCTGACTTCATTTGCTATCTTCCATGCATTAATGATTTCTTTTTAGCTAAATGACCCTGAAATTGAAAACCAGTACAAATAACCTCTTAAAAGGTTGAAACTTGGAATGACATCATAATTTCACCCACATAGCAACTTCTAAAGAGTTGAGAGGGTTACGGCAAAAACTGGATTCAGTTCGTGTACGAACTGGACAATCTCTTTCGAAGTATGAGGGTTTCGGACGAAAACACATCTATTACAAAGGGATTTCATTTCTAATAACTTGTACCATTAAAATGCACATCATCAATTGTCAACCATTTCTGAGTTCATTTGTTATTTTTCAGGCATTTAATGATTTATTTTGAGCTAAATGACCCTGAAATTGAAAAGCACTTCAAATGAACTCTGAAAAGATCGAAAGTTGGCAGGACATCATAATTTCACCCACATAACAACTTCTAAAGAGTTGAGAGGGTTACGGCAAAAACTGGATGCACTTCGTGTACATACTGGAAAATCCCTTTCGAAGTATGAGGGTTTCAGACGAAAACTCATCTATAACAAAGGGATTCCATTTCTAATAACTTATTTTAACTCCATACTTTTTGTGTGTTCAATATGCACCATTAAAAGGCACATCATCAATTGTCAACCCTTTCTGACTTCATTCGTTATTTTTCATGCATTTAATGATTTATTTTGATCTAAATGACCCTGAAATTGAAAAGCACTTCAAATGAACTCTGAAAAGATTGAAAGTTGGCATGACATCATAATTTCACCCACATAGCAACTTCTAAAGAGTTGAGAGGGTTACGGCAAAAACTGGATGCACTTCGTGTACATACTGGACAATCTCTTTCGAAGTATGAGAGTTTCAGATGAAAACTCATCTATTACTAAGGGATTTCATTTCTAATGACTTCTAATGATTTCTTTTTAGCTAACTGACCCTGAAATTGAAAACCACTACAAATAACCTCTTAGAAGGTTGAAACTTGGAATGACATCATAATTTCTCCCACGTAGCAACTTCTAAAGAGTTGAGAGGGTTACGGCAAAAACTGGATTCAGTTCGTGTACGAACTGGACAATCTCTTTCGAAGTATGAGGGTTTCGGACGAAAACACATCTATTACAAAGGGATTTCATTTCTAATAACTTATACCATTAAAATGCACATCATCAATTGTCAACCATTTCTGAGTTCATTTGTTATTTTTCATGCATTTAATGATTTATTTTGAGTTAAATGACCCTGAAATTGAAAAGCACTTCAAATGAACTCTGAAAAGATTGAAAGTTGGCAGGACATCATAATATCACCCACATAACAACTTCTAAAGAGTTGAGAGGGTTACGGCAAAAACTGGATGCACTTCGTGTACATACTGGACAATCCCTTTCGAAGTATGAGGGTTTCAGACGAAAACTCATCTATTACTAAGGGATTTCATTTCTAATAACTTATTTTAACTCCATACTTTTTGTGTGTTCAATATG